>CM060118.1:24067150-25434650 GCA_030522415.1 Channallabes apus
TATCATTATTGCTGATATTTGCAGCCACAGAGGTCGTATATAATTTATTAATTATTTTTTTCATGGCAGTCAAAAACAGTGAAATTAATTAGGTTGATCAAATTAATTACTTTTTTTTCCCCTCAACTTTCTCACTTTTAATTTTTTTTCATAGTATAAGTGATCCTCAGTTTACTTTTTGTTGTTTTTTTTTTCTACAAAACTATAGTCTTATACAGTATTCTCATTTGCACTAGATCTCTATGAATTTGGCTGTGGAAAAAAAAATCCTTGTCATATTGTTTTTTAGGTCTTACAAGCACCTTATTGGAGGTTTGGAGGATGTTTCCAGCAAAGGATCAGAAGATGCAGAGGCCAAAGCAAAGTAAGCCTGTCTCAGCTCTTATCTTATTTTAAAATTGTTACTGTCATTATTATTAATACAGATCTGCCGCATTAGCTCCTAATATCCCTCGAGTGGCATTACAAAAATGATGTGAACAGGTGTATGATCGAAACTGTGATTACACAGCATGTTTCTTTGCTTATTACAAATGTTTTAAGTCATAGAAAGTGCTATATAAGAACAGCTAATCTGCCATGTCTGAGGGAGCGAAAAGACAAAAGGTCAGCATCCTCACAGCTGTGCTGCAGCCAACTACCAGTGACACATTGTTTTTAATGAACAGTAACATGAGAGGAGAGCTAGAGCCAATGACCTCTCAAGCAGTTTAAGGTGAAGTGAAACCAAAGAACTGCAAAGGCGAGAGTAATGTGAACTCTCTTAAACATTATCAGCCAGCAAGCAGGAACACACACACACACACACACACACACACACACACACACACACACACACACACACACACACACACACACACAAGAAATTGTTGCCTCTACAGTAATAACTTAGGCAAGGTTTCCAACTGGTGTTGTGAATAAGTCTCAGCTCCTTTTTTGTGTGCACAACAACATTATCTATATTATAGTTCAAATCCATTTTTTTAAGCTTGAAGCAATTACTTTTTCAGAAAACATACTGTAGCATGTACAATAAGTTTATTTGATGACATAATAAGGACATTCACATGATTTAAAAACAAAAAGTGAGCCATTATTGTACCAGCTACATCGGAGTGTTAATACAAAATTAGATTAGCAGTTTTTCTTTTCTTCTTTTTTTGAAAGGCGGTTATGTTCGACAGCTGACATCGCAGTTGCACTGATAGACAACTGATTTGGTCCCCAGTGGCGAAAAAACTCTAGATGGGCAGCTATGATACAGCAGAAAGCCTAAAGCCTGGGACATTAGGGAGCACTTTCAACCATGCACTCAGATATAGCAGGCAATAATATCAGCACTTGGTCCTTAGAGACGGATCAAAACTCCTTAACAGTTCATCTACCGGAAAACACACACCCAGAGGCATTACATCATACAGCATGATCTCATATGATATCCTTTGAGACAGGCATACGTGTATTTAAACCTTCATTCTTTTAGATAAACCTACATTAATCACAATACTTCAAGAGGAATTGGGTTCATCTATATATAAGAGAGTCAGCCATAACTTTGGGTGCTGTGGGTTGCAGCCTGGGGCCTTCATTGATTGGACTTGTTTGCTCCGTGTGTCCAATGGGTGCTTGATTGTTTTGTGAGTTTGGAGACCAGGGGCCAGGTCAACAATCTTTGGCTCTTTGCCTGCTGGGCCTTGGTCATTGCGGGCTGTGGTGCACTGGGTGCTCTGGTGCTTGTCTATCATGGTCAGTATTGACTTTTTTTGTGATTTGTGCTGTGTTGGCTTTCTGTATAATTGTTGATCATTGGTAATTGATAAACAATGTTAACACGTTAATATTATCTATCAGTGTATATATTAGGGGCATGTTATGCCATTTATAAGTATGTTTACCATGTAAGAGCTGACATGATTGTAACATTTTTTGGTTTCAGTTAAAATTTTCAACAATGGTATCAAATTTTAACTTTATTATTATTATTATTATTATTATTATTTTACATATGGTCCACTTTTGTTTCTTAAATCAAGTGCAGGTTTACCCATATAATCAGTGTGTTCTGTACATTTTTCTTGTACACCAGGTACAGTGCATAGGTTGTAACTTACACACTCAAAAAAAGAAAAAGAAAAAAAACCCTAAAAATTTATATTTATATTATATTATTTACTCTTTATATTTGCTTAACTTATGTACTGTATGTTACTAAAAGAAATTATTTGAAATTGTATTTGTATGGGTTTGTTTAGAATACACATGAATGTTACACTTGTGCAGTCATTCTCCTACAAAATGTATTATGTGGCACAATTAATGATTTCTAGAAAACTAAATACTGAATTATGTTATGTATATAATAATAATACAATTAATAATTGTAATAATCTCAATAAGGTGAATAGCAGCATCCTAAACTCTGCAAAGCTAGTTGGAAGCATCTGTTGGCAAATTTCTGAGGAGTTTAACCAGACAAACCTCAAATTACCAGATGACCACAATGCAGACAACATTAGGTAATGTGTTCTGTAATTTTCTGAGGGGCGGAGAAAAGCAATGGCATTATGAAGAAGAGCTTAAGGATAAAAGTAATCAATATCCATGGTGCAAAACTGTCATTAGCAATGTGCATTGCATGCATCTGAACAAAAACTTAGTCCAGTGTCTCCACCATGTGGTGAATTAAAAATTCACATAAAAAAGCCAATCTTAGGTATCTTTTATGTTTGAGTTCAAAACATGTGATTAGTCTTTTTTTTTTCATTGTTTGCAAACCTCAAGGACATTGTGTCCAAACAGAATGTGTTCCTTACTAAAGAACACTGAAATGAATATGGAGATTATGTGGTTTAGATCCCTGGCTTATGCTCTATTTATGCACTGCTCCTGACATCTGTGCATAAGCCTTATCCCACCTTGTCGTCATGGAGCCAATCACAGGCACTTACTGAATAAAGATATTGTTTGTTATCAAAGTCTAACAAATACATCATCTCATTTCAGAAGTACTTTAATGATATAATTGATTTTGCATCTTACTATAAATTTTTTTATTCTTATAACCCTGGTTTCTGTCTTGAGGACAATATAATAATAACAATAGTAGTAATAATAATTTGATAATCTGTTATTTTATTTTGTTGGAAATCTAAAAGTGCTTTAAATACAAGATATAAAAAAATTTAAGCGTATTTAAAAAATCTGTGTAACTCACCAGTAAATGATCTATATAGTCATCCAGATGACTATCATATAAAGTATGTATAACCAAAAAAATAACCCACAAACTATGAACAGACCAACTATTAAACAAGTATGCTTTTAATCTCAAAATGGCATTCCTAATTCCAGAGTTTTGAGGTAGTATTCCACAACCTGGAATTGTGACTGATCTTTGGGATTAACAACAGCCGTGTGCTCGGGGTGAGCTGTGTACTGTGCTCTGTCATAGACGTCACTTTTTCACTGCACTGAGAGCTTTCTGCCATCTACAGGCTAAGTTGGTGAATTGTGTGCTATTCCTGAATTGCCTTCTCCAGTATGTCAAACTGATATTTGTGCCTCATGCAGAGAAACCGTCATTTTTCACAGGACAAGCATTTATTCAGAGGAATAACTGAATAAATTGCGAGCAGAAGATTAAAATCCATCCATAGGACAATGTGTATGTGGGTTGTAGTGGTGATGCTTGGTGCATGATGGATGAAATGTTCCTACATGGATAGAAATATCTGAAAAAAGCACCTTTTTGAGAGAACAGCAAAAAAAAAAAAAACAAGTGGTTTTAATTTGGCTGCTGAGGAAAAGGTCAAGGTGAGAGTTAGGTGCAGGAAAAGTATTAATGTAAGGTCCTCACAAGGAGAGTAAGAGTGTCGTGTGTAAATGTGTGTGTGAGGGTCCTTGGCAGTATATGTGGAAAATAATAACCTCTGTTTGACACCAGGCAGCCAAACACAGCCGTGAATGTGTTATTACTCAATGCTCACGTGACTCATGTTTTAAAAAGACCCAGCTGGAGCATCTGCAATCTCTCTCTCTCTCTCTCTCTCTCTCTCTCTCTCTCTCTCTCTCAGAACTTCACTGGCTGAAAGCAATAAGTCAAATATTATAATCAGGAGGAAAAAATAATCAGGGTATTCCAGGAAGACCAGGATATGTTCTGAAACTATTTGAATTTAATGTATTTTGACAGAGTGTACTTCAGGCATTTCCCTGTAAGCAACTAAATGTATTCAGAATTTCTTACAGCTTTCTTAAAGGTTAAAGGGCATGTTCAATTGAGAAGTCATGTTGACTTCTCAATCTATTTTCTGTCTATAATAAAAACTGGTCAAAGAGGACATGCTATTGATAAGATATTATGATAATAATAATAATAATAATAATAATAATAATAATTTATATAAATGAACTGGTATCATGTTCATGTCTGTATAAAATATTATTTTGCTAAAAGAACATGGAACATGGACACTCTTTATAGCATCAAATGGGTTGTCTTACTAAAAATACACAGACTAAAAGGCTGAAATGTCAGTGAAAACCTAGCTTAATGGATTAAAGAAGAAGTGGACTTTAGTCATAATTAATGTTTGAATTAGATTAATCGTAGGCTCTGGTTTATGCAGAAGTGAGATGAAATGAACATTTGGTTTACAGTCTTTAAGAATAAAGACGGAAAATGTCCCACTTATCAATTCCAGCTATTTTCTGTATCGGATTAATTCATCTAAACACTTTCCATTTCTCCGCTTGGTGTCCTGTACTGTAGGTATGAGGCAGAGAACGCATTCTTCCTCAACCTGCACCTGTCTGACTTCAACATCATAGACACCCTTGGAGTTGGAGGATTTGGGCGTGTTGAGTTGGTAAATATAACTTGATTGCAAAACACTTTCAAATGTAATGGATATCTACTGTATCTGCCTGTGTCGTGACTATTGTCTGGGCTGGTAGTGCAAGTTAAGAATGGTCTACAATTCTAATGTGTTTGATCTCAGTTTAACTACGGAGCACTTAGAATGTATATTTCAGTAAATCTGAGTAAGCGTCTGATGGTTCCATGGATCTTTGTTGCCTAATTTGTAATCTCAGGTGCAGCTGAAGAGTGATGAGTATAAGACATTTGCTATGAAGATCCTGAAGAAGCGCCATATTGTAGACACCAGACAACAGGAGCACATCCGCTCAGAGAAACTCATAATGCAGGAAGCTCACTCGGACTTCATTGTCAGGTACTCGCAGTGGCACTAGTGCATTAATACCAAACTCTGATCTTCTACATGAAGTCTCTTATAGACTGACATGGAAAAATGTGAAAAATATTTTCAATTAATATGCAGTAGTTTTCTTAGAATCTATATATATATATATATATATATATATATATATATATATATATATAATAAATTAATTAATAAGCTGTAAAAACATTTCTACACGTTTCCACACATGCAGCATTGTTCATCTTGTACATAAGCATGTGTATATATTTACTGTATGCCAACATACTGTATGCCTTCTATCTTGTGCATATATATCTCAAAGTTTTTGCATGTGGCTTATTATTACATTTATAGTCATTGTGTATCAATGACCACTAGGGGTGCTGTATGGCATATTTTACGTGTGGTGTTCAAGTCAAACTGGGTCTTGTGTTGAAAATTCTCATGAATGAAAGTATTAAACAGATTGACATTAACAGAAGACTTCAAACACAGTACAGTGATAAAACTCTTTTATCACAGTAAATTGTGTAAGAGCATTTTAAAGAAGACCCAGTGGATGGCAATCCTGGCCAAGTTGGCTTTCAGTGAAAGTTAGAGAAAATCGAAAGATAATTTGTCACCCACTTGTCTATAGGAACTACACACACAATCATTCAACCCCACTTGCATATTACAGGAACTTGACTGGGAGTTATTGACCCAACCCCTGTACAGTCCTGACACCACTCTAAGCCATTTCCACGTTTGGGCTACTAAAGGAGTTCCTGAGACAACATTGTTTAAGATGTGAAGCAGGCAGTCCGATCATGGTTCCTGCCTACTCTGCAAACTTTCTGTCTTATACCATATCCACTACTGGATAACACTAGTGAAATACTTGTGCATTGGTGTGGCAGGGGATTATATAGAGAAATAAAGGGAGCTTTTACTCTCATAACAAAAGTATTGGTTTAACTTGAATGGCCTTATACAGGAAACTACTCTGCCATTTTATTTATTTCAGTCAGTAAATCTGAATGATTTAACTCCCATCTAGGGCCCTGGATTTGCCCTATCATCCAGAGATTAAATCCTGTTGATACATTATACTCTGTGGCCAGGAGTCAAAGAGAGCAAAAGTAGCAGTAATAATTTATATGATTATTTTGGCTAAACTTTTCACAACCAAAAATTAAATCCAGTTCAAACTCAGGAATCAAGCTCCATGCAAGAGGGCAAATAGAAAATATATACTGTAAGAACCTCTGGAATAAGAAACGTATTAACACAGCCTTAATGTTAGTGTTTTTGCTTGTTCTTTAGGCTATACAGGACTTTTAAGGACAGTAAATACCTGTACATGCTGATGGAGGCGTGTCTAGGAGGGGAATTATGGACTATTCTCAGAGACAAGTAAGCTGAACATGCCTATGCTCACTGTAATTACTCAATTACTGTTTATTTCAGCATCTTCACTGTGTATTTGCCGTTGCAACTACTGTAGCATGGTAACTTTGACTGGATATCATCCTCATCCTGTCATTGTTTTTTTTTTGTTTTTTTTCTATTCCAGGGGTTCATTTGATGATTCTACTACACGATTTTACACAGCATGTGTAGTGGAGGCTTTTGCATATCTGCATTCCAAAGGCATTATTTACAGAGACCTTAAACCAGAGAACCTTATACTGGACCA
The DNA here is from genome assembly GCA_030522415.1 of Channallabes apus. NCBI lineage: Eukaryota > Metazoa > Chordata > Actinopteri > Siluriformes > Clariidae > Channallabes > Channallabes apus. The sequence continues at coordinate 24,074,054 of CM060118.1, forward strand.
CCGGGGATATGCAAAACTGGTAAACTATGTACAGTATTAACTGAGAACCTGTGACCACCTCAGAGCTTGTTTGGTTTATAGCAGCTCCTACTGTAGTGTGCATCAGATTCTCAGGCTCAGTCAGGCCATCTCATTGATAATGATACTGTAGGTCTCATAGTAAGATAAAACCTATCAGGCTTAGTTCGCATTAAAAGGTTGACCCTTTAAATTTCTTTCTACTTAAATGCAGCACGGATCTCTTTCTTCATAAATGCTGAAATGTGATCATTCTATGCAGTTAACTGATGAAGTAGTGTAATCAGATACTTGTAATATATACTGTACAGTATGTGTATACTGTATGTATTAGCTGTTAAATATAGCAGAAACGGTAAAATATTTCCTTTTTCCTCTTTTAAAGGTGGACTTTGGCTTTGCTAAGAAGATTGGGTTCGGGAAGAAGACATGGACATTCTGTGGTACACCAGAATATGTAGCCCCAGAGATCATTCTTAACAAAGGGCACGATATCTCAGCAGATTACTGGTCCCTGGGCATCCTCATGTATGAGCTACTAACAGGCAGGTAAGTAAAATTGTAGTGTACAATAGATAATTATTAGTGTACAATAGATTTTTATTTTTTTGCGTATTTGACACACCTAAATAATTCGGATCATCGGATAGATTTTCATATTTATACAAAGACAACTGGAGTGAATAGAACAATGCAGTTTTGAAACAATTTCATTCAGTAAGGGAAAAAAATCTGTCCAAACCTACAATACATGGCCCTATGTGAAAAAGTAATTGCCCCCTAATCCTAATAACTGGTTCTGCCACCCTTGACGGCAGCAACTGCAATCAAGCATTTAGCAGATTTGGACATTTTTGTATAATATAAAAATTTGCTTGATGATCTGAATCAGGATTGGCACGCTGTCCAGGGTGTACCCTGCCTCGTACCCTGAGTCTCCTGGGATAGGCTCCAGGTCCCCGCGACCCTAAAATCAGGATAAAGCGGTATAGAAAATGAATGAATGAATGATCTGAATCATTTAAGATGATCATATATAGTTAAATATTTTTGCATATTTGTCAAACTTCAATGATTCAGATCATCAAAAATGTGTATATTATGCACACACACACACACACACACACACACACACACACACACACACACACACACACACACACACACACACAGACACATAGTACTATGTAAAAGTCTTGTAAAAAAAAAAAAAAGCACATGCAAATTAATGCTGTAGAACAGGTTTGCCTGAATTTGGTGTCACTTTGCTTTGAGCATCATTTAGTTTCAGGCACAATTTTGTGCAGTTTTATAAGGAAATTGGCTTACTGTATTGAGAAAAAAAAAGTTTATTAAGCATCCTGCACAATCAACCATGGTTCTTTTGAAGATTTTGACTATTGGACCTGCTACTTTTGGCTGGCAGGAACTTTTTTCTTGTTTTTTGTCTAAAAGGTGATCAATTCTGTAATATGCTGCTTTCTTTTCTGGCTAACAAATATTTTCTGTAACTTTTAATTTTGTGGTATTGAATAAACACAGAAAACACGTACAATAAATTAAAAACTATAACAATGTACGTATGCAATAAAAATGCAGAGTGTCTAAGACTTTTGCACAGTACTGTATAAAATATATACCAGTCACATTTCATTTTTAATTTCTAAAAAAAACTATGTTTGAATCTCTAATCCCCAAATATATTTTAGCCCTCCTTTTTCAGGCCCTGACCCCATGAAGACTTACAATATCATTCTAAGAGGCATTGACATGATTGAATTTCCAAAGAAGATTACCAAAAATGCTGCCAATCTTATTAAAAAGCTATGCAGGTAGGTTCAAGCAGACATGAAAATAATGCCTGTTGCTGTTCCAGTAGCATTCTCTGATGCTGTTTGTCTTTCCCCAATCCCAGAGACACTCCTTCTGAAAGATTAGGAAATTTAAAAAATGGAGTCAAAGATATTCAAAAGCACAAGTAAGTGTGTATACGGTGTGCTGGGAAAACTTTCTACCTTAATGGTATCCAAGTACTAGTACTGTAAAACACTGGCATAAGTGCATTGGTATAGCAGGGGACTGTAGAGAGATGTAAAGGTAGTCTTTACTCTCTGTGTTCTTTTATTTTGCACAATCAAAAGTCCCAGTTTGACTTGAGTGTACTCTTGTATTAAATGTATTATATAATTAACATTAGTCAACCAATAACTATGTAACTGTAAGTTGTCTTGAAACTTACAGTACTAGTAACAAGGTTGTCACTAAAGTAGGCTGAAAAATTGGTTGATGCTATAAAAAACAAACATAAAAAAGATAAAACAGCTTACCACACGTTGCAGGATATGAGTAAGAAGAAGGTTGACGGTGAAATACTGGGATGTGTCCACGTTATATTTTACTTTGAGTTAAAACAAATGATGTGGTTGAATCAATGCTACTGTACTGTAGTTGCAGTGGCTCAATAGTTAAGACTTGGCTTTTCACAGCAGAAAGGTATGTGTTCAAATTCCAATACAGTAATGTTTGGCCCCTTGACCAAAACCCTCAACCTCTGTCTTAGTTACATCCTGTACAACAACTGGTAAGCCGTGTTTTTTTCTGTTGTTTTATGTTTAAGCGGACTTTAGAGTAAATATCTTTACAGTTGTTTATTGCAACCTTTTATATTACTTATTGGCAACCCTCTTACTATTTGTTAAATTGAAGTTTTTGTTTCTAAAGGTTTTTTTATTTATTTTTTTTTATGTGGTTATGAGCAGTGTATTGGAACATCCTCTGAATTAAATGTTAAAGTTGGTTCAGCTCCATCAGTGTTGATTTATTGTGCTTTGTACAGGTGGTTTGAAGGCTTTAACTGGGACGGCTTACGGAAGGGAACACTGACGCCACCAATCGTCCCTAGTGTAAGTGCACAACTACATACAAATAGAGGTGGAATGCTTAAAATGCATAAAATGCAAACATAAAGAGTAGTTCCAGTCTTGGCTTATGTAAGAACTAAAGTGTATCTTCGCATCTTACTCTTTATATAAAAACTTTTATGGAATTCTAATTGGGCTAACGAAACAAAAATCAGAGTAATAAAAAAAATGTCCTTTTCGACAGGACCTTTGTGATAACAAATTAAATTACAAAAACTATTTTATTTAATCTAAATTACCTTTAGTTACAATAAATATTAATTACTACACTGTTACTACACTGGGCAATGACACTCTTAGAAATTAATAACGATTAGTAAAAACTTTGGCTTGTGCAATTTTTACGGTTGTAATAGGACATAAGGTATAAAATGCTGGCTTTCAATAACATTTTCTTTTTGATCACAGAAACTTCCATATAGTAACTCCGCAGAAGTTACTTATTTTAAACTGCAACCTGTTGACACACATAGACACTATAAGTACTTAATGATGAGTTAACACACATATAAACTTATATAAACGTTTACTAATATAAAAGTCTTGTAAGACTATATAAAGAGTAAGATTTACAGATACACTTTAGCTTTTACATAACTCGACTGGCTAGCTACTTTATACATAAGGTGTGTTACTGCAGACCATCTATAACAGTTCAGACAACAGTAATACTGTAGTTGGTGTGCATAGTTTATGTGCAACTATAGTTATTAAAAGCCTTAATATAAAGTTGGACTAAAGTCTTTAAGATCTGACCAGCTAGTCTGTTGAACATGCCTTTTATCCAGACATCTCTTTAGCTTTAACTATACTGTATTTTAGCTTTGGCAGGAAAGAAACTTGACCAAGAAGAGACTTATTGTTAACATGGCACACTTGCTCATTAATTGGCACACACTTGCAGCACAACAACAGACATGGTGGTTAGCCACATAACTGCTAGAAGAGGGAAAACCAGCAGGTGGTAATAGAACTCACTGGGCTTTGCCTGAACAGTAAATAAACATCACATAATAATACATCTCTGTAAGACACTCTGAGATAAATGCATAAATACATTTCCTACAACAGTATGCACTTATGCAGATTAAAGGACTTTAAACATGCAGCTACTGTAGGAATAATCACAGGAATGCAAATGATCTTAAAATGTTAAACTGAAGTGAAATTTCTATAGAAAGCATGCACTACTAAAAGTAAATAAATGCTGAATAGTTTTAAATGACCATTCTGAATTACATTTGTAGTATGTGTGTTTTTGTGGAAGGGGAGAATTTTATGTCCAGTTTTATAATGTACTTGCAGGTCACATCGGCCACAGACACGAGCAACTTTGACAGCTTTCCAGAGGACAATGAGGACCCTCCCCCTGATGACAACTCGGGCTGGGATACAGATTTCTAAATCTGCACACTACAGTATAAGCGCATACAATCCAAGCTGAAGACCTGTTCCGGTGTTACCTGGAGCAGAACTGCTTCTTTTGGGACAGGCTACATTTAAAACTGCTCAAAGACAGAGAGAGAGAGAGAGAGAGTGAGCAGTCTGATTGAAGGAAAGAAAATCAAAACACTTCTTTTTGGTTTAGTCTTGACTGTTGCAGGAGAGGAATTAAAGTCCCTGTGGACACAAGATACGCTAAACTGCTTATACACTAGTCCTTATAAAAAGGGGGGAATAATATATTAATTGAGTGTGTGTGGGTGTGTATGCGTGTGCGTATGTGCGTGTGTGCCTGCCACAAGCCATTCTTAACACAGGCTATTGTGGATATGTTGTAGCACATTGTGACCTCACTTGATTGATTTTTCTCCATGATTAGCTGCAAAGTCTTTTCTAACTCTTGTGCAGACTACTCAGTAAAGTGTGCTATACACAAAATCATAGTCAAACACTACACATCAAAAAGCCAATCAGGTCAATCAGGCTATAACAGAGTATGTACATACAGTAATATTTTAACCAAAATGTTATGCTTTCCTGGTGACCATTAAAAAGCATGAATTTGTAATAATTCCTAAAAATATGTCTCAGAAGTGCCCAAAGCAGAAATTAATAATTAAATGTAATAATTATTGTTGGGTATCTCTGAGAGTGGCTATTATGGCTTGTGTTGTGACCAGCTCAGAGCTTGTCTGGTTTAGCACAGCTCCCAGTGTGCCACAAATTCATGACTCTGTTAATATAATATGCCCAAAGAGACTATTGAATTTACGATTATCCACTTTATTTATAAAGCCTATTAGGCTATGTTCACATTACAAGGTTGAAGCTGGCCATTTTTTAAACTAAATCGTGGCACAGATCTCGTTCCTTGTGAACAGTGAAATTTATATTTTTCAATCAATTTTATCCTAAATCAGCCAGACAAAAATGGATTTTGATTCTTTTCATTTTCTTTTTCAACTTTATATTTCACTCTGCATGCACCCCTCCACATACAGTAGAAGTGACAGTAATAACCAGAAAAAGATTAAAGGCTATGAGCAGCATGTCTTTTTCTGATTTCTCACACTTATTATGAACAGCCAACATGCAGCTTGATGATCTCTTGAGCAAATTATATTTGTGCTGATTTTATTGCCTGAGCAAAGATGGATTGCCTCAAAAACCAACAACAACTACAACGAAAAGATTTGGTTCATGTGTAGGCTGCATGAGGTGTCAAATGTCTTATAATTGTGATCAATCATCACAGCTTATCAAACTTAAGGAAAGAAAAAAATGGAATTGAGCAATAAGGCTTGTAATGTGAACCTAGCTATTAACCGGCTGGAATGAGAAGTAATTGTTTATAACCAGTAACCACTGTGATGAGGCAGGTTTTTAACATGTCTATGAAGTGAATCTTGAGGAACTGAGACTTTAATGGTTTCATATTTGGATAAACCTAATGATATGATCACATAGCTATAGGTAAATTCACAAATATGACATTTCACAGATTACATTAAAAATAACTGACAATGAAAATTCACAGTGCCTTAAGTCAATGGCCTCCTAATCCTCTCTCCTTATCATCTGTGTGCTGCACAAAAACCTCAGTGTTCACCATTACAACATATCCATTTCCTCTGTTCTTGCAATCATCTTAAAATTTAGACTGTTTTAGACAATCTAGAGTAAAAAGTCACTTTCCTTTTTCTAAGTCTAAATCTGCACACAGCTAGACACTGTGAAATTGGACAGAGACACAGAACTACGTGTCCTTGAGGCATGATGTTGCCTCTGTATTTTTATGTGGCTTGACTGGCAGCGTAGCTGAAAACTGATAACACTGCATTATCTGACTGTTTCATCCTGTTTGTGAATTTGTACTGTATTACAGAACCCAAATGCTGAATATTATAGCATATGTTGTACTAAACTGCATTGAGGTGCCCTCCTCAACTGAGTCCTCCTTTCACTGCTTACTAGACTAACATAGTCAATGCAAAATAAACCAAGAGGAGAGGCAATCATGATTTGCAGTACAATGCTAATGTTTTTGTCAAATGCTTACTGCATAGCCCACAATGGACACAATATAAACCTGGGGCATTATTTATAAACAACCACTTTTTTTGGTTGCTTTGGTTGCTTTGACTGCCAGTTTTTGGCAAGAACATGTTTCATCTGTTGAATGCCAACAGTGTGAATTCTACCTACTTGAAAATGATCTTGCCCTGTATGAGGATCAAAAACATTTTTGAATTGCCTACACAGATTTGTTGGAATACTGTAAATGTTTATCACATGAATTGAATGGCTGTTCAGCCCTAACAGGCAATAGCAATGTTCCTAAAATCCATTAATATATAATGCCTTAGATCACAAAATATTTCATATTTGTTTATATAATATACGACCTAGCCTTAAATGTGTTAACTGTTTCATCTTCCTGCAAAATCTGCATTTTTATTTTGTCCTGAGTGATAATTTTTTGACAAGATATTTATTTTACATGACTGTATTCTGAGGTCCTTGTAGTGCAAAGCCACCTGCAGAGTGCCTGTTATTAACTTTATAAAGCTGAAATAAATATAAATTACTTTTAAATGTTATGTAAGCCCAGTCTCTCCATCTATCTTTTCTTTTAAGGCCAACAGAGGGAGCCAGACTATTAAAAAAACAGTACTTTCATTAGCCTGTCTTTTGAATGTTACATTTCTGCATAAGTATAATTTTTGCATAAGTTTTATTATTATTATTATTATTATTATTATTATTATGTTATTGCTGAGGGGTGTTCAATCAAATGTGTGAAAAGCAGAAAAAAAATATATAAGCATGCAGAATACATTACTTTTTGTAGTCAGTTTTGATGAAACTATCAACTTTTATATCTGCAATACCTGCACACTGCCCAAGTGAAGAGTGCAGCAAAATTTCTCACCAGCCCAGAGGCATGATAAACAACAATTCACAGCTTGAAAAGGTGCATGTGTGATTGTCATCTTCATATGTTGTTGAAGATGTCCTTGCGGAATACACGCATTATTATTATTATTATTATTATTATTAAGATTATTCAAGTTAGAAATGAGCAAGGGCAAATATGGATTTTAGAAACTAAAATGTGAAAATAATTGTCTGTTGGAAAGCCGTGTTGTTAATGTATCTGGGAAATGTTCTTCCTGCACATTTACTCCAGGTGACCAAATCGTGGCTGATCTTCTGCAGTCAAGATTAGTTTTCCTCTAAACATGTGGGCATAATAATGCATTACGAAATGCCATCTAGTGTATCTGTGTAGTGACCTAAAGTTTAAAATTAAGCGTGATATTTTTGATGCCACATAGACCTGTGTAGTTAAGAAATCTCTAATATGCACATGTTTGTTTGCATTTCTGGTGCTGAAACAAACTGTCAGCAATCAGCAAAAGTACAGTGATTTCTTTTGTGTTTGTTTTGTTTTTCCTTGTTGTCCAGAACAGGATCAAAACACATACTGTACAACCTGTCAAGTTAATACCATGTAGCTGCTTAGGGGCAGACAAAGTGGAGTTTAATGACAGCCTTTAAACCCCGCTTTAAGAGAAGCATCCGAGTCTGCGAGTTTGTTTGGGAGGTGCACGTTATTGCGACAGAGAACAAAGCGTGCGAGAGAGAGAGAGAGAGAGAGAGATCCTATCTTTTGAATTGTCAATTATCTGCCCTCATTACCCCGACACATGCAGTTGCACAGTGAGGAGGGGCGGGTGTCCACAAAGTGCACGTGTATAAAGCTCATGCCGCTCTGTCCCTCTTGCACACACACGCTCGGACGCATCCTCCTCCCGGACACACTGCTCATCCACTCACACGCCTGTATTTTTTCCCGCGGCTACTTTGAACACACCGGCGAATTCAACCCGTTCTGGATATGACCATGAGGCTGCTCTGGTTGTCTGCAGTCGTCGCTGTGTATTTCGCGCTGTGTATCGCTGACGCAGGAGCGGCTTCTCGGAACTCCATCAAAAACGTGCAGCCTGGAGCAGCGGGAAGTCCTGCCGAGCCGGTGAGCGCGAGCCCGCACGTGCCAAAGACAGAGCCGGGACCCGGAGCGCGCGCAGCGGTACGTCACTATTTCTCTCTCAATCACCCCCCCCCCCCTTTTTTTTTAAACTGTCATAATCTGTCAATGCACTTTTTTTTTTTTTTTTTACCATATGAGTAAACATTCTTCTCACTTGTTTTATTTCCTATCCAGTCTCTTCCCTGCGCCGGCGTGTCTCATTGCGGTGTTTCTGAGTTCTGTTCTCGCGGGATTTGTCAGCCGTGCCGCAAACGCAGGAAGAGATGCGCTCGAGACGCGATGTGCTGCGCTGGAAACCGCTGCATTAACGGTGAGGATCGAACAACGAACTAAACATAAGCCTGTGCATAGTTTAAACTAATTAAAATCACATGATTTACTGTTGGTGCGCTCTTGTGCAGGTGTTTGCCAAGCAGGTGAAGTGAACGCCACTCAGGCTGTCAACACTACAGTTAGCACCAAGCAGACTACCGAGGTCCAGGGCAGTCCTACAAGTGCGTTAGGTAACCAAAACAGGACAGTGGTGCCACAGCAGACTAAGAAGATAAATGTGATCTCTTCAAAACCACCTGAACCAATCAAAGGTAAGATACACATTGATGAACTATTAAAAAACATAAGTTCTCCATGTACCATAAATCGCATTACCAATCCCAATGTTTGTCTTGTGGCTCATAGGTGGTGAAGGGGAGACGTGTTTGAGGTCCTCAGATTGTTCCAGGGGTTTGTGCTGTGCCCGCCACTTCTGGTCACGGATCTGTAAGCCAGTTCTGACTGAGGGCCAGGTGTGCACACGTCACCACCGTAAAGACACTCACAGCCTGGAAATCTTCCAGCGCTGTGACTGCGGTCAGGGCTTGGTGTGCCGAGCCCAGAAAGACAGAGGTTCAGAAAATCCGCAACAGAATATACAGCAGGAGCAAAAGCAGCAAAAGCAACAGCCTCGCAAAAACAACAACAACAACAACAAAACTCCCAGAAACCTCCACACATGCCAGCCACACTAAGCCAGCAGGACTTATTTAGGACAGCTGACTTTTATTGTGCCTACTTTCACAAATATGCATATTCATACACATTCACATTCTTTCAATATCTCATGTGCATGAATGGACACTCGCAGAAGGGATAAAGGAAAACTGACACCCTGGAAGGATGATTCATTAAGAGGATTGATCATATTTTACAGATGGATGCTGAAAAAGTACACAGTGTGGAAGACTGAATGCCAGACTCTGCCCCTAAAGAGAGTTTTTTTTTAATGTTTATTTATCAGGGTCTTTATGAAGGCAGACTGATGTTTCCCTTTGTAAGGGAATTGTAAATATGTCTTGCAGTAAATTACTGTATTGTATGTGGCACTTAACGGAGCTTATCAATTCTGTAAAAGTAGTATTGTGAGACCAGTTGCTGCATGACACTATGCTAATAATGTAAATATGCAAATGATATGATTTATATTGTTATTTACATGCCTTATTTTTTATTCTAAAATTAATTGTTAAGATATTGCTTTTTTAAACTATTACAGATTGACCAGAGATTGTCTATGCAGTCTCACAAGTTCTTCCAAAGAGACTGATTCTTTGACTGTTCCCAAAGAAAACAAGAGCCTATGCTAGATTTTATTTACTATGCTGTCATGATGAAAAAGCAAGTTAACGCCTTTAAACTCCTTTAATCACTTATCAATGTCTCCAGCTTAGATTGTTCACTTTTGTAACTACATACTATTTGATGGTAATGTTTAGCAATGACTGAAGATGAGTAATGCAGAATAATACTAAACTATACTGAATAATATGCTGAGACTTTAAGGGGTTAATGATTAAATAAAATACATGTTCTTACACATTGCTATAGGACTTGAAACAAGATGTCTTGAATTGTATCCAGAAAAAGAAACATACAGTTCTTACCATATAACTACATTGGAATTATGTTGATTTTTACTTTAAAAATACTTTTTTTAAAGACTTTTTCTTCTAAGAGTCTTAATATTTATCTGCACAGTATAATAAATGCACAAAAGTACTAATATTCAGGATTGTGTAATTTTTTATTAATCTAAACAATTTTTTAGCCACTAATCACTCATGCATAGGCCTTTCCCATGTATAGACTTCAGTTAAGCCCTATTTCCATTTTTTAATGCCTTCATGGAATGTCCTGCTTTTGCTTATCACAAAGCATTTAAAATTTTATTGTCACATATACAATCATACACAGTATGACATGCAATGAAAAGCTTATATGACTGTCTATGACCTAAAATAGGAAAAAAATTTAAATGTGTAAAATTTCAGTATAATTTTATACTGTAGGACATATTTAATATTGTAGGACATTGAATTGGCCATTTATAAAACTTGATTGTAAATGTTATGCAGATACACAGATAAACATTTTGTCCAAGTGCAAGCTGCCCAAGCTTTAAGACAGGAAAGGAGCTCCATACCATTGTACTCCCACCATGCTTAGGAAATGCGATGAGGTTTTGGTATTCTATTGGTAGCTGTTTTCTCCAAAAATAATACTAAACACCTGCTATATTTAACACTGTTTTATTGTGGGATATCTGTCAAAATTTATACTGAGTGTTTTCCACCATGATAACCACTCATATAAACATCCCACTTGTAGACCCATACACAGATATTATGAAGTTCAAGATTCTCAGCTGGAACCTTTTTTTTTTTTTTTGTCATTTGTTTGTACATTCTGTGGTATGTTCTGGCATTAAACATTGTCACAGAGGTGCTTTTTTATTCTAAATGTAGACTATCCTGGAGTTATTTCTTAGAAGTTTCTAGGAATCCTTTTCTAACCCATTCCAATATTATAATCTTCAACCATTTCTCTTCTGCAGAAATCTCTCTTGATTGGGGCTATTGTAGTTGAACAGAATCAATTTTAAAGACCAGGTAGACAAAATTGTGTGTTTAATATGGCAGAGCAGACTAAACCCACATCTGACTTAAAGGCTTTTAAGAGGTCATTATCATTAGTGCATACTTGTTCTATTGATGAACAGTAAAAACATGTTTTGTTCAATAAATTAGGAAAGCAGTTTTATTGTTGTACCATGGATGATTCCTTTATAGAACCATTTTTGTAGAAATCCTTTTACTGCTCCAGACTTGCTACTTTAGACAGTTTATGTAAGCCACTGGAATTGGTGCAAATGTAACCTGGCTTTAACAAAGACAGTTAAAAATAACTAGCAAATTAGCAGCACTGCACAGCAAAAACAGTCTGCTATTTCCAATTCAGATGGTGTTCATACATTTCTGGCAAAAAACAAGCAGAACAACAACAACAACATAACACATTTTATGCAAATCCATATTCAACATATTTAAACCTTTATTGGATCAGGATGCTGTTCTTCAAGTCTTGTTTCAGTAGTGTTAATTATACATCTTCAGCTGCACACAATTATCTTATCAGTAAATACATCGACTATAAGTCAAAACAGATAACAATCATGATTCTTGCTAGTATGGTTTTTACACTGATGGACATGATTGGAACCTTTGATTAGCTCATTCGATTGGTGTAGCTCAAAGTGAAGTCATTGGCTGGAGAAGAGAAGAGGAGACCTTTATGATTTATAACCAGTACTTTGAAAGTCTAAATAAAAACATTAGGTGCAAAAGGTACACTTTCTTTTATTGGAAATGTAAGTAAGGATGAAAGTTCAATTAAATTAAATTTTATTTGCATAGCACTTTTAATAATTGACATTGTGGCAAAGCATCTTTACACAAACAAAATAATTATTTTGTGTGAAATTTGAATGTGTATGAATCAAAATGATAACTATCTCTGATGACGACGGCAACAATGGCAAGGAAAAACTCCCTGAGATGGTAATAGGAAGAAACCTTGAGAGGAACCAGACTCAACAGGGAACCCATCCTCATTTGAGTGAAAACGGATAGTAGGGATTGATCTCCATCATACTGTGTAAGACTGAAAGTTCAGTATAACAGGAGATGTGTTCAAGTTAAAATGGAGTCCAGTTCATTCCTGGAGGCTCAGGTAGACTGTAGGAAACTCCAGTCCTGAACTATCGAGCGACTGAAGTCACAAGTTCTCAGAGAACAGCTGTCTGCATCAGCCGAGGACAGGACAATAAGGTTACTTAAGTATAATACTCAAGTAATGTACAAATAATTCAATATATTACTTAAGCACAGTAACAAAGAACAATTCCTCAAGTATTAACCATCACTGTATATTCATAATATTCATTCATTCATTCATTCATTCATTCATTTTCTATACCGCTTAATCCTGTGTTCAGGGTCGCGGGGGACCTGGAGCCTATCCCAGGAGACTTCGGGCACTAGGCGGGGTACACCCTGGACAGGGTGCCAATCCATCGCAGGGCACACACACATACACACACTCACACACCCAATCACACACTATGGGCAATTTAGGAACGCCAATTAGCCTAACCTGCATATCTTTGGACTGTGGGAGGAAACCGGAGTACCCGGAGGAAACCCACCAAGCACGGGGAGAACATGCAAACTCCATGCACACAGAGACGGGAATCGAGCCTGGCCGGGGGAATCGAACCCAGACCCTGGAGGTGCAAGGCGACAGTGCTAACCACTACACCACCGCGCCGCTATTCATAATATAATATAATATAATATAATATAATATAATATAATATAATATAATATAATATAATATAATATAATATAATATAATATAATATAAGCTTTCACAGGCAGTGTATCATCCCACCTGGAATGTCAAACATGAATCTAATTTCAAATAAATCTCAGCATTTTTACTAAATAAACATATTGGTTTATAAATCTGTGTACAATAGAGATTCACACAGTGGCAAAAATCCCTCAAGTGAGTTTTTACAAAGTACAGTAAACCAAGCCCATGCTTTTTACCAGCACAATGAACACATCTTAAATATTCAGCTGAAATAGAAGAAACTATATTAAATAGGTGATCAGGTTGCAAGGTCTTGCACAACATTTCCCCTGGGAACTACTTGCCTTTGGCCCCATGGAGGAAGTCATCATGACAGATAAACAGGTTTCTGAGAGTGTTCTGATGGTGACATGTAATCCCTTGGGCAGCATATCCTAGTTTGATGGGGAAAAAAGCACCAACCACATGAAAGCTGAAACACAGGAAAACAGCAGGAAACTACAAAGCCAACAGGAGGATAGAAAATAAAAAGAGTCCAGAGGAAGTAGCAGGGGTTCAGCTGTAAGGACCTTCTCTTCCCTTCCTTTGGTGTGCCTTGGCTAACTTCTAATTAGTCTTGTAGCAAGGCCTGGATTGCAGGTTAATCATAGTGATATCTTATCCTCTAATTACATTATCATACCCCACTGCTGACACACAGCTAGCATGTTCAGCAAAGAGTGTGTAGTAGGGTGTTGTTTGAGAGGTTTATGCTAAGGTTGTGCCAGCAATTACTATATGCAATGGAAATAAGGTTAAGAGAATTATAGTGTATTTTTCTCCCTCACTGTGTAATTTAATGTAGGCCTAACATGGAATAAAATATCTGCATTTTTTTTTGTTAGAGTGTTCTTTTTTGGAACTGGTATTGAAGTCGTAGTAAACAACCAGTGTGATAGGCAACCACATTATCTTATGTGTAATCATTCAATTTAATGTTCATGTCACAGTCTATTGCTAAATAGTTCTTGCCAAAGAAGGCACTGAAAGAATGAGACAAGGCCGAAATGCACAAAATCAACGAGAGGAATTTGAAAAGCGCAACATTACAGTATTGCACTACTGCATCTCCATAAAATGCCAAGCCAAGATGTTTTGCTGGGCAAGATACAAAAGAGTTTGAAAACAGTCACCGTGAAGTTTTCCATAGACTTACACTCATACTGTAGGACCTCTCTCTCTTTTTCTTTCTTTCTGGTGACAGACTGTGGCTTAAAATTACAGACATGCAGATCTCTGTTTAATGATGTCGGGCGTCACAAATTCGAGGCCTCACTAAAATGGACTATTTTAACTGCGTGTGCAGAGACTAGAGGGGGAGACATGCGTCTAAGTGACACACACTCGCACATGCGCGCTCACACACACACACACACACACACACACACACACACACACACACACACACACACACACACACACACACACACACACACACACACACACAAATTATGATCAGGCATCCACTTTCAGTGGTTGTAAGAGGGCCCATGCTTTTGAGGACATCTCCCTAAAGAGTTTCTCATGCGGCACAACTACACACCTTAAATCACAGCCAAACCAGCAAAGTACTCATAGATGTGTCCAAATAAAACCAATGCAAAGCATTCACTCTCATTTCACTAGAACGAGCCAGCTGTGTGTGCGAACATGTAAAGAAGAGTCTATTTCGAATTCTGGATATGTTCTGAATATTTTGGCATAGAAAAGCACATTATGGCACAGAAACGTATTACAGTGCACAGACTATGCTGTTTTTAGCTCAACACTGTCACTACGCTTCTCATCCTCGGCCACTGCACAGGTGCAACCAGCGGACCCTAATTAACTTGGACAGATGTGTACATTGGGCTGCTCGAAACAGAGAGGATAACACAGCAAGCAGCTGTGTCTGATGCCTCCATATTGAGTGAATGGTGAGGGAGTGTCTCCTCAGAGATCCAGCTAAGTAAACACTCGGCAGAAGTGATGAGCTCAAATAAGTCAAGACACTCTCCAGATCTCCTGAAAGACTTGTCAGGTTGTGACAGAAAACAGTAAGCCCTTTGATTCAGGGTTAACATCACAATATATTAATATGCTATAATTTAAGTTGCATGCTTGAAGGAGTTAAGCTGTCAAATAAAACATTTCTTGTCAAGAATTATTATATTATGTTTTCCATTTAAAATAGAGACCAATACTGTATATTGTCTGGTACTTTACATCGCACAAACACAGGCACACATACACACACATAAAGTGACAGACAGAGTATTGTAAATGATGTAGCAGTAACAGCAGAGCCAGAGGCGTTTGGGGTTTGGGACAGTCTGGAAACTGTGTTTACGCTGAACTACTCGTTACTGGCCTGACCACAGACCTCTGCTGGCCACAGGCATGTGTGTATGTGTGTAAGTGTGTTTGTGGTGACAGCTTGGAAAGGGGGGGTTGGTTTGGGGATTTGTGCTTAAATACAGCAGCTAAACTCAAACTGGGCTCTCAGCCTGATGTGAAATGAAGAGCTGTGGAGCCAAGCCCGCTTTCTGTGACAACATAGGACTATGACGCTCTTGCCAAACGCATATTTCAGCCTTTTCCTTTTGTTTATGATACGATCATGTAAAAATAGCACAGAACATAATTTTGTCCCAATGATCAATGATGTCGGACAAACAAAATGATGTCAATAGAATTTTGAATATATTATTAAGAACTGTCACAATACAGCTTTCTTCGTTGCCTAACATGTTGCCCACACAAATCTTGCCTAAAGCACACTCCCTGTCAGAGAAAAAAGTAACAAGATCTCATTCTCAGCAGCATTAAACAATTTTTCAGACACTTCAAAAAGCCTCTTATTTGGCATACAGTTTCCTATCAGCCCATTATCCAAACAGAGCACCCAGGAAGGGTGCCACTCCTGTAGCTCTTTACTCCTCTGCACAGTGCACTCCATTCTTCTCTGTATAGCTATGTCCAAGTCTATCAGAAGTAGATGAGTAATGTACTGTATTTGTGCAAACAGGTGAGAAATTTCCCTCGCTGTGTAAGAATCCATAATAATAACAACCTACTCAAAAGCTGTGCTTGCCATTGCACAGTAGAAATCTTGTGAACTGAAGACCTTTGGGCCAGCAGAAAGCCACATTTTATGAGTGAACTGGAAGAGATGGCTTTGAAGTCCCTGGTTATCGTAAGTTGGCATTAACCAGCGACCTACCCCTTCCCAACCCAGTCACCCCAGAATGCTGTTCTGTCGTCATGGCGGTATTTATTTATTTTTTTGTCTGCAATGTTGTATGTCTCGTGTAGGAGCCAGAATGCAGGCACTCATCCATCAGAAAAAGAGGGATGCTTTAGCTGACTTCTGCTCCCAGAGAACCATACTCAGCTCCCCAATCTTTTCTTCTGAGACTTTGCCCTTTGATCCCTGCTCTTGTCCTGACAGTCTGACATTTGCGTTTCTGACTTTTCCACTGCCTGACATACAAATAAAGATACTGTAAATGCATTCTTAGTCTAATGTGTCATTATGAAAGGAATGGGATCCTAAAAACAATTTATTGTTTTTTGGTAAGTTCTGTTGTTTTTTGGTTCTGCCTTGATTTTTCAATAAAAATATGATCTGATTTTATTAGGCATGTGCCAATGAGAAAGTATATCATGAAAAGAGCCATTAAAATGTGGCATGCACAAGTGTTTTTTGCTGACATTGATCATGAATCTAAGTATAGTCCTGTGTCCTCTAGGGATGTAACTTAATACAAATTCACCTTAAAAAAGATAATGTGTTCCAAACTCCAGATACAAGAAGAAATGAGGACTTGAATGAAGAAAAGGGATACAACAAGTATGCTGTATGTGGGAGAGGTTTTTACTTACATATAAGTACATATAAGTGACCAGTCATATGTAAACTGCACAACTGGGGAAAAATACAAATCATTTCTATGCCCCTCTATTTCGGACAAATTATCACTTATATGATATAGTTGCATTTGAGGAACTGTCAGAGCCAGAATTCTGAGACACATGCTGACAGTTCTGGCATTTATATGATTTTATTTCATTGTATCCCAACAAATATTTTTAGTATTTCTGTAAAAATGATGCTGGTGTAAGTCATGCTGTAACTGTTTCTTCGTAATAGTTAAACTGTAACTGTATTTAGATTAAACAGATATAGATATTACCACTAAATTACACCTATAGATCTTATAGTTCTCTCTGAAAGTGACCCAGTTATAAAAGTTTGCAAAGGTTTTCTTTGCCTGCCTGATTGTCTCTGTTCATTGTAGACCTACATGCTCTCCTCAGGTGTCTCCATGCTGACTGGCTTGTGCCCGTGTTTGCTCTGCTACCTAATGCACAGCTGGGCATGTTCAAGCCCTCCAACAATCTCTCCATTGTTTACTAAAAGAACAACACAATAAGCTTTGTCTGGGGACGCTGCCAGACCAAACAGAACAAATAAACGACCCAGGGGGTCAGGGAGATGGGGCCCTGGCAAGCTAAAGAAGGAGGCTGCTCTGGATTAACCTACATTCTCATTTGTTTCGGCTGGATCATAATAGAGGTTAGCGTTAAATAATTTACCTCAGTTTAGGAAGCCACAGAATGCAGTTTCACATATTCTGCACCTTATGGTGTGTGTCTGTGTGTATAAATATAAATATTCTGCATGTTACCTATAATATTCTAATTACAGTTGGTGTCTGGTAAATACATTTTGATTTTACTGGAATATGAATCGCTGTGTACACTAAAATATTTTTATAGCATGACTAATAGCATGGCTACTAAATGCTACAATATGTAATCTGCAATTCAGGTCTGTTTCCATAATCACCCCTTGTCCTTAAATGTCCTTAAAGAGTAGTAGCCAGTGTGCTAATTGGAGCTAGGAGAATTATTTAGACAAGGAAAACTTCTGTTTCCATTAGAGTTCATGTTTTCATAAGCTTAAATGATACGCCTTCGTCAGTCAGAGGTTAGTAAGAGTAACTTTACAGAGGTGTTTAAAGTAGCGAAGGCTATGTCCGATGAAGTAGTATGCTCTGGTCCCATCCCAATGAGACGTGGCGACATAGCTTACAGCAGGTTATGGTCGCTGAACCGCTGGATGTCCAGGTTGTGCTACGAAAATAATGTGGGCTACATAGACAATTGGAAGACCTTTGAGAGCAAAGCTGGCCTGTTAGGGCAGGACGGTGTCCATCCCACTCGGGAAGGTGCTGCTCTCATTTCCTGTAGTATAGCTCATAATCTCAGTAGAGGTCTAGTTAATCGGTGATAATCCAGAGCCCAGGCCAGGGAGCAGACAGACAGGCTAAACCAACCGTCTGCTAGCTGTATAGAGTCGTCACTCAGGGTTCACCATATTGAGACTGTGTCTGTTCCCCGATCTAAGCAAAAATGTAGAAAGACTCAGAAAGTCTGTTTTAATAATTTAATTGACATAAAGACCACAAACTCGGATCACACTGAATGCGCAGCCGGCACCTCTGATCTGAAGCTAGGACTGTTAAATATTAGATCTCTCACATCAAAAGCAGTATTTGTTAATGAAATTATCACAGATCAGGAGTTATATACTCTGTTTAACTGAAACCTGGATTAAACAGGATGAGTATGTAGCTTTAAATGAAGCTAGTCCTCCTGGATACAGCTACATACACCAGCCTCGGTTAACTGGTAGAGGAGGAGGCGTCGCAGTTATTCATAATGATAATCTGTCTATCATACAAAAACACGGACACAAATTTAATTCATTCGAAATCCTTTATAGTAGTATAAGTGTATTTAAGCATATTAAGTCAGCTCAGTCGATCCCGATAATCATAATTTACAGACCTCCAGGGCCATATTCTGAATTTCTCAGTGATTTTGCAGATTTCCTCTCTAACCTAGTCATTTCTGTAGACAAAGCATTAATTGCTTGGGATTTTAATTATTTTAAATGATTTTAATGATTAATATTCATTTTGAGAATCCTGAAGACCCTCTGAGAACAGCATTTATGTCCATACTGAACTCAGTAGGAGTGTAGTAGAACCCACTCATAAAGCAGGTCACACTTTAGATTTAATAATATTTCTCGGATTAAGTATAAAAAATTTATTCACAATTCCACTGCCTGAAGTTATATCAGATCACTGTCTTGTCTCAATTAAAGTGTGCCATAGTGATAATCAGTGGTGTCAAAAGTATTCACATTCATTACTTGAGTAGAAGTATGGATACTAGGGTTTAAAAAGACTTCTTTAGAAGTTGAAGTATCAACTCAAGCTTTTTCTCAAGTAAAAGTGTAAAAGTACTGGTTTCAAAACTACTTAAAGTATAAAAGTAAAAGTAACATGAGGGGAGAAAAAAGCATTAAGGATAAAAGCTTAGGCTGTGCCACGGGTCTGTATACTGCACTAACACCTCATAAAAAAAAAAGAAAAATGTGGTGTTTTTTTGTTGTATTTTTTAACGGCCATAGTGATTTGGGATACTGTATATGGCAATTGAAAAATAATGCATTTTAGTACAATGCAAATACATTAAAGAACCATATATGTGTATTACTGAGCATTAACATGTTTTATGGAGAAGAAGATGTCATACACACTCAATCTGCGCCCGGCATTAGGACCCGGAAGTAAGGCGGGCGCCAAACCAGGAAGTATAAAAGAGGTAAACAAACGATGGCTTACCGCTCAGTCATTGAGTTCGGCCCATGTCAGCTCCAGTTGTCGTTTCAGCAAACCGTGAGTACTCACATGTTGGTTCCGTTTGTCTTTTGCTATTGTGTGTGTATCTACAGGACGCGGGTTAAATTTGTGTTTTTCCCTTACTCCGTTTTTGTGAGAGTCCTTAGACTAAATCGCGTGGCTATCCTGCCTACTCGCTTCTTTCCGCGTTTGGGTTTATCCTCCACGCTACATTGGGCTAACCGCTAAAGCTACGTCTTCTGGTCACCTCAGGTTAGTCCATCTTGACAGAATGACTGAGCCCTCCGCGGTAAACCCAGCGGATTATGCGAGCCTCTGCGGCGTTGTAGATCAGCATGCCGCGCTCATCAATCAGCTAACCGGGGATCTCGCTTCTCTCCGCCGCGAGGTCGCTGAGCTCCGGCGGGAGAATGCGAATCTCCGCGCAGCTGTTGATGACGTCACTGCTCGATCGCACGCCGCGGAGGCCGCGGCGCCGCATCATCCCCCCTCTCCCCCCCCTTCTGATGTTTTTCTTTCTCTACCAGAGAAGTGGAACGGCACGGATGGGAAGTGCAGTGTATTTCTGACAGCTCTCGATCTGGTGTTTGAGTTTAATGCCACCAAGTACTCCACCGATCGCCTTCGCATTGCTCTTCTCGTCTCGTTGCTTAAAGGGCAGGCAGCTGAGTGGGCCACGGCAGTTCTACAAGCAGATACGGACACCGCCCACTCATACAATGAGTTCACCCACCAACTCAGACTCACCTTCGAACACCCAGCGGGCGAGGTGGAGACCGATACCAGACTCTATCACCTGAGGCAGGGAGGATTGCCCGTGAGCCGCTACACAGCAGAGTTTCGCACCCTCGCCGTTCAGACCACATGGGGCGATGCAGCGCTCCGGACGTCCTACTACGAGGGCCTGGCTTCGCGAATAAAGGACGAACTAGCCGGGCGAGAGCTTCCTGCGACCCTGGAGGGTCTGATCCAACTCGCTCTCCGGATCGACCAGCGCCTTCTCTCTCGCCCGAGGCCAGCCCCTCGCACCCTGCCACCTGCACCCACCTTCTCACACCCCACTCCAAGACCACCAGTAACCTTCGTCACCACTACTCCGGAATCTGTCGGGTCTCCACCTCCTGCCGTGGTGGACACCGGAGCCGGGGAACCCATGCAATTAGGGCGCGCCTCCCTGACCGTAGCCGAGCGCGCACGCCGGTTCAGAGAGGGCCTGTGCGCATATTGTGGGTCAGCAGAACATCACCGGGCGATCTGTCCACTGCGTCCGGGAAACGCCCAACCCCGGTGAGCGGAGGGAGAGACTCACCGGGCCCACTTCTGATCTCCACCACTACCGACGCCACCATCTCTCGACTTACGGTCCAGGTATCCCTCCAGATTGGCCACAAACGAGTCCGAAGTACTGCGTTCATCGACTCCGGGGCAGCAGGTAACTTCATTGACTCTTCTTATGCCAAAAAATTGGGGGTAAAACTCGAGGCGTTATCCCAGCCTGTTCGAATCACATCTGTCGACGGTCGCCCCCTATCCACCAGCCCAATCATCACCCAAACAGAACCCATCACCGTCTCCATCGATCAACACCAAGAACAGCTTCACTTTTACGTCACCTCCATCTCGTCACCTCCCATCATCCTTGGATATCCCTGGCTGTTACAACATGACCCCCTCATCTCCTGGACCCAGAACCGGATTCTCCAATGGGGCGCGACCTGCACCGAACTATGCCTGCGGGCAGCGGCTGGGACGTGCTCTAGGGAGTCCGAGGCCCCCGACGTCGACACCAACTCCATCCCAGAACCGTATCGGGACCTGGCGGAGGTTTTCTGCAAACGGCGAGCCACCCATCTTCCTCCGCATCGTTCCTACGACCTCGCCATTGACCTCCAACCCGGTACAGTCCCACCCCGCGGCCACCTCTACTCGCTTACACCTACAGAGACGCAGGCTATGGAGGAGTATGTGACCAACGCCCTTCGCCAAGGTACCATCAGGCCCTCCTCCTCACCTGCCGCCGCGGGGTTCTTCTTCGTGAAGAAGCGGGGCGGTGAACTTCGCCCCTGTGTCGACTATCGGGGGCTAAACAACATAACTATCAAAAACCGACACCCATTGCCTCTTACCAACTCAGCCCTGGACGCCCTCTCTGGCGCCACCATCTTTACTAAGTTGGACCTCCGGAGCGCCTACAACTTGGTGCGCATCAGAGAGGGCGATGAGTGGAAGACGGCCTTCATCACCCCTACTGGACATTATGAAAATCTCGTCATCCCATTTGGACTGTGTAATGCCCCCGCCGCATTTCAACATCTGATTAACGACATCCTTCGTGACATGCTCGGGCGGTGGGCATTCGCTTACCTGGACGACATACTCATCTATTCACGCACCATGGAAGAACATACCCAGCACGTCAGGGCGGTCCTAAAGAGATTACTCGCCCATCAACTGTACTGTAAGTTGGAAAAGTGCGCTTTTCACGAGCGCTCCACCACGTTCCTGGGTTTTGTCATCTCGCCCCAGGGTGTGGCCATGGACCCGCAGAAGCTAGAGGTTGTGCGTCATTGGCCCCTACCCAAGACCCTCAAGCAGCTTCAACGGTTTCTCGGGTTTGCGAATTTCTATCGTCGCTTTATCCGGGACTACAGTACAGTTGCCGCCCCCCTAACCGCCCTGACCCGTCCCTCATCTCTCCCTTTTCACTTCAACTCTGCAGCTGTCTCCGCTTTCAAGTCCCTTTGTCACCGCTTCACCACGGCACCGATCCTCCTTCACCCAGATGTCAGTAAATCATTCGTTGTGGAGGTGGATGCTTCAGATGTGGGCGCTGGAGCTATCCTCTCACAACGAGGTCCAGATCAGAAACTACACCCATGTAGTTTCTTCTCCAGAAAATTTGACTCCACTCAGCAGCGATACGGGGTAGGGGACCGCGAGCTGCTGGCCATAAAGTGGGCTCTGGAGGAGTGGCGTCACTGGCTCCAGGGCGCCAGAGAGCCATTCATAGTCTGGACGGACCACCAAAACCTCATTACCATAAAAAACCTGAAGCAGCTAAATCCACGACAGGCGCGGTGGGCATTGTTCTTTGAAAATTATGATTTCCACCTTTCATACCGCCCGGGCTCCAAGAATACAAAAGCGGACGCTCTCTCCCGACAGCTGGAGGTGGACATTCCCCGGGCGGACCCCGCGCCTGTCCTTCCCTCCTCCAGGATCATCGCCCCACTCCAATTAGACCTGGAGACGAGAGTTCGCCAGGCACAGGCTGCAGAGACCGAACCGGCAGGTGTGCCACCTGGACGACTCTTTGTGCCCGAGAAGATGAGGTCAGAAGTTCTCCAGTGGGGTCACTCCTCACCCATTTCGGGACATCCAGGCACACGACGGACCCTCCAGTTTCTCCAGCGGGATTTCTGGTGGCCATCCATCACGAAGGACGTCCAAGAGTTCGTCCAGGCATGCCCAGTGTGCGCCAGGGCCAAGAACACCAATCAACCAACCCCAGGAGAACTACAGCCACTCCCAGTTCCTCGACGGCCCTGGACGCACATTGCCGTCGACTTCATCACGGGCCTGCCGGCCTCCGAAGGAAAGGACACCATCCTCACGATCGTCGACCGGTTCTCTAAAGCCGTGCATCTGGTGGCTCTCGCCGGACTCCCGTCAGCCAAAGAAACAGCAGAGCTGATTTTAGAGCACGTAGTCCGTCTGCATGGGTTCCCCAAGGACATCGTCTCGGACAGAGGGCCCCAGTTCACAGCCCGGTTCTGGAAGGCCTTCTGCCGTCTGATCGACTCCACCTGCAGTCTATCATCTGGATACCACCCACAGACTAACGGTCAGACGGAGCGGACCAACCAACAGCTGGAGCGCTATCTGAGATGTTTCATAGCAGACCGTCAGCGCTCCTGGGCGCGCTACCTCATTTGGGCCGAACTGTCACACAACCTCCACACCTCCTCTGCCACCAACCTAAGCCCATTTGAGGTATGCTACGGTTTCCAACCTTCGATGTTCAACCACCCAGAACCGGAGGTTGATGTACCGTCCGCCCAACAGTTGGTCCGCAGATGTCGGCGGCTATGGATTACAACCAACCGGGCTATCCAACGCGCCAATACCCGATATACCCACCAACACCGCCGTCGACATCCTCCGGGACGTTTGTACCACGTAGGTGACAAGGTATGGCTTTCCACTAAAAACCTCCACCTTCACACCGAATCAAGAAAACTTTCACCCAGATTCATCGGACCATACCGCATCACCCACAGAATTAACCCTGTCACCTACCGGCTCCAGCTGCCTGCGGCGCTCCGGATCCATCCAGTATTCCACCTGTCCCAATTCAAACCCTTCATCACATCACCCATGATTCCACCCACCCCCCCAGCTCCTCCTCCCCGGATCATCGACGGCGGTCTCACCTACACCGTACGCCGAATCCTCGACTCGCGCCCTCGGGGCAGAGGTACTCAGTACCTGGTTGACTGGGAGGGCTACGGCCCCGAGGAGCGATCTTGGATCCCGGCCCGGTTCATTCTCGACCCTGAACTGATTCGAGACTACCGTCACCGGGTATCCTCCACCTCAGGACCGTCAGGAGCCGGTCCTGGACAGGGGGGTACTGTCATACACACTCAATCTGCGCCCGGCATTAGGACCCGGAAGTAAGGCGGGCGCCAAACCAGGAAGTATAAAAGAGGTAAACAAACGATGGCTTACCGCTCAGTCATTGAGTTCGGCCCATGTCAGCTCCAGTTGTCGTTTCAGCAAACCGTGAGTACTCACATGTTGGTTCCGTTTGTCTTTTGCTATTGTGTGTGTATCTACAGGACGCGGGTTAAATTTGTGTTTTTCCCTTACTCCGTTTTTGTGAGAGTCCTTAGACTAAATCGCGTGGCTATCCTGCCTACTCGCTTCTTTCCGCGTTTGGGTTTATCCTCCACGCTACATTGGGCTAACCGCTAAAGCTACGTCTTCTGGTCACCTCAGGTTAGTCCATCTTGACAGAAGATATGATAACTAGTTGCCTATAAGTATTTTAATGGTGCAAAAAGCAAAAAATCAAACTTCAGAAGCAGAGTGCTTGGTTGTGACATTTTGCTTGAATCTTGAGTCTCTATCAAGGACATCTTCGTCTACTTATCACAACCTAATACCCTTATCTCACCTACTGTATGTGGTTTGATCTCTCTAGTGAGATGTGATGTTAGGCACCGTGAGCTGTCGTGAAGTTATGCAAGGTCTGCAAGCTTCCGCGAGGACCGCCAAAAGATTAAACTTTAATTTTTCACGCGGAAAGATGGAAACGTAATCACCGCACGTTTTTGCGAATCATGATGAACCCTACTCATGGCCACTTACGCGTAGGTGATATAGGGATGTAACACCGCATCTCACAGTGAGTCAAACCGCGTAAGTGAGATAGGGGGATTATCAACCGAAAATGCCATTTTATTCAAACGTCCTTGCTGGAGTGTGTGACGTGACGTCATGTGCAGGTGCGATGGATCGCGTACCAACCAATAGGGTGTCGGAATGGTATGTTTATACTTCTCATCCAACCACAATCGAATTCGCTCCATCCGGATGGTGCGATTATTTTATTTTATTTTATTTTTTTTTAATGACATGCTGAAATAAAATAGGAGTAACGAGGCTATTTTTAAAATGTAAGGAGTAGGAAGTACAGATAATTGCGTGATTATGTAAGGAGTAGAAGTAAAAAGTCGGCTGAAAAATAATTACTCCAGTAAAGTATAGATACCAAAAATTTCTACTTAAGTACGGTAACGAAGTATTTGTACTTCGTTACTTGACACCTCTGGTGATAATGTACGCACAGGACCGCGCTACCATATTAAACGTACATTCACATCAACTACCACACAGAGTTTTATCACTAATCTCCCAGAGCTATCAACTTTGATTGGATCACCGTCTGACACCACAGAACTCGATCAGGCGACTGAATATTTAGGGTCGACGTTCCGTTATCCCCTAGATAATGTAGCTCCAGTTAAAAGAAAAATTATCAGAGATAAGAAACTTGCTCCTTGGTATAACGATCACACACGCACTTTAAAACAGACCGCTCGGAAATTAGAACGTAAATGGCGTCAAACGAAAATGACAGTATTTCAAATAGCATGGAAGGAGAGCATCCAGAAATATAGAAAGCTCTTAATGTAGCTAGATCAACATATCTCTCCACTCTTATAGAAAATAACAAAAATAATCCTTTTATTTTATTAACTAGAAATAAGACCACTGCAGAAATCTCCACAACAACATCGTGCAATAGTGAGGACTTCATGAACTTTTTAAATAATAAAATTATAAATATCAGGCATAAAATTGAGGCTTCAAAACCAGACAATGCAATTTATGCAGCTGTTTAACTATGTCAGATCAGAATCTACAATACTTTACTCCCCTTGAAGAGAATGAACTAATTTCACTCATCTCTTCTGCAAATTCATCAACCTGTATATTAGATCCTATACCAACACATTTTCTTAGACAGATAGTACCAGTTATAACACAACCCCTGTTGAGAATAATTAATTCCTCACTCAGCATTGGGTATGTTCCAAAATATTTTAAATTAGCAGTCATTAAACCGATTATTAAGAACCCTGACCTCGACCCCAGTCAGTTGTCTAATTACAGGCCAAGATCAAACCTCCCCTTTATCTCTAAGATTCTCAAAAAGATAGTAGCGGAGCAGCTATGCTCATATCTACATAGAAATAGCATACATGAACTGTATCAGTCAGGATTTAGGCCTCATCACAGCACAGAAACAGCACTCATTAAAGTAGTAAATGACCTCCTATTGGCTTCTGATCAGGGTTGTGTAACTATGCTTGTATTACTCGACCTCAGTGCAGCGTTTGACACCGTTGATCATGCTATTCTTCTTCGCAGATTAGAAAATGTAGTAGGAATTAAGGGTGCAGCCCTCTCCTGGCTCAGATCCTATTTGACCGATCGTTATCAGTATGTAGACTTAAATGGTGAGTATTCTGCATGCTCTCTAGTGGAGTTTGGTGTTCCACAAGGTTCAGTTTTAGGCCCACTGCTTTTTTCCCTTTACATGCTTCCTCTGGGCAACATAATCCGTAAACATGGTACTAGTTTTCATTGTTATGCTGACGACACACAGTTATATGTCTCATCAAAATCAGATGAGAAAATCCAGCTCACCAAAGTTGAGCAATGTGTGCAGGAAATAAGAGATTGGATGCTAATTAACTTCCTACTGCTTTATCCTGATAAAACAGAAGTTTTAGTCATAGGATTGCATTCATCTAGAAGTGAGATTTTAGATCACACTGTAACTTTAGATGGCCTTTCTGTTCCATCAAGTGAAACAGTAAAAGACCTCGGAGTGATTATAGATTCCAGACTTTCATTTGAAGCTCATGTAGATAACATTACCAGGATAGCATTCTTTCACCTCAGAAATATTGCCAAGATAAGAAATATACTGTCGCTAAACGATGCAGACAAACTAGTTCATGCTTTTATCACCTCTAGGTTGGACTATTGTAATGCCTTACTGTCTGGTTGTTCAGCTAGATGCATAAATAAGCTCCAGTTATTCCAGAATGTAGCAGCGAGAGTCCTCACTAGAATCAGAAGATATGAGCACATCACACCTATCTTATCTGCACTTCATTGGCTCCCTGTAAAATTTCGCATTGATTTTAAAATACTACTTTTGACATATAAAGCATTAAATGGTCTCGCGCCGCAGTATCTGAGTGAATTGCTAGTGTCCTACGATCCGCCACGCCTACTTCGATCAAAGGATGCAGGCTGCTTGTCAGTACCGCGTATTATGAAAACTACAGCTGGAAGCAGAGCTTTTTCTTACAAAGCCGCAAAATTATGGAATCGTCTTCCAATTAATGTTCGGGACTCAGACACAGTTTCAGTGTTTAAGTCTAGGCTAAAAACCTTTTTATTTAGCCAAGCATTTTCATAAATATATTTGCCTTAGGTAAAGGAGCAGATCTGGGGGACTCATGGACGTAGAGTATTATGGTGAACTGGTATGGTGTTTCCTTCTGGCTCTCCCTTTTTAATTATGCTGTCATAGTTAGTCCTGCCGGAGTCTCTGCTTGCACTCTACAGTTAATATACATTCACATTATACATCGTATGACTGTGACCATACCTAATTGCCATCTCTCCTCTTCTTCTCTTCCTCCCCCTCTTTCTCTTCCCTCTTTCCCCCTGTCTCCCCCTTTCACTCTTTCTCTCTCTCTGTCGAGCTACACATGTCATTCCTGAGTTGCCAGTGATCCAGACTCCCTCTGCCCTCCGGACCTGTCTGACCCATCCTGGTGCCCGGCTTCTGCTTGAAGATTTCGTCACATGGATGCCCCGTGTGTCTGGTGCCCGGCTTCTGCTTGGAGATTTCTTCACATGGATGCCCTGTGTGTCTGGTGCCCGGCTTCTGCTTGGAGCTTTCGTCACATGGATGCCCTGTGTGTCTCTTTGGTATGCGTCTGGTGCCTGGGGATGATTCTCTCTGCCTAGACGACGGTTCTGGCCTCGACTGGTATTGGCAACTGTTTCTCTGGGGACTTGACAGTCCGATAGTTCAGGACTGGAATTTCCTACAAGTCTACCTGAGTCTCCAATAACTACAGTACATGGACTCCATATTAACATCAACTAACATCAACTGTTATAGCTGACCTGCCTGCCACCTAACACACAGTATAAATGCAGATAATTTCATTCAGATCATTTTTCACCCAAATGAGGATGGGTTTCCTGTTAATATGTTAACAGGAATATGTTAATATGGAGTCCATGTAGTTATTGGAGACTCAGGTAGACTTGTAGGAAATTCCAGTCCTGAACTATCAGACTGTCAAGTCCCCAGAGAAACAGTTGCCAACACCAGTCGAGGCCAGAACCGTCGTCTAGGTAGAGAGAATCATCCCCAGGCACCAGACGCATACCAAAGAGACACACAGGGCATCCATGTGACGAAATCTCCAAGCAGAAGCTGGGCACCAGACACACGTGGCATCTATGTGAAGAAATCTTCAAGCAGAAGCCGGGCACCAGACACACGGGGCATCCATGTGACGAAATCTCCAAGCAGAAGCCAGGCACCAGGATGGGTCTCCAGAGGGAGTCTGGATCACTGGCAGCTCAGGAACGACATGTGTAGCTCGACAGAGAGAGAGAGAAAGAGTGAAAGGGGGAGACAGGGGGAAAGAGGGAAGAGAAAGAGGGGGAGGAAGAGAAGAAGAGGAGAGATGGCAATTAGGTATGGTCACAGTCATACAATGTATAATGTGAATGTATATTAACTGTAGAGTGCAAGCAGAGACTCCGGCAGGACTAACTACGTATGACAGCATAACTAAAAGGGAGAGCCAGAAGGAAACACAAACATGAGGGCTCCTTGAAGTGTAAAGCAAATTCAAATTTGCAAACAATCACCTCACAGTCAACAAACCTGAGAGATCAATGAGAGTGAGGAAGACAGCTTCTAAACATTCCAGTTCACCATAATACTCTACACGTCCTTGAGTCCCCCAGATCTGCTCCTTTACCTAAGGCTAATCTATTTATGAAAATGCTTGGCTAAATAAATAGGTTTTTAGCCTAGACTTAAACACTGAAACTGTGTCTGAGTCCCGAACATTAATTGGAAGACTATTCCATAATTTTGGGGCTTTGTAAGAAAAAGCTCTGCCCCAGCTGTAGTTTTCATAATACGCGGTACTGACAAGCAGCCTGCATCCTTTGATCGAAGTAGGCGTGGTGGATCGTAGGACACTAGCAATTCACTCAGATACTGCGGCGCAAGACCATTTAATGCTTTATATGTCAAAAGTAGTATTTTAAAATCAATGCGAAATTTTACAGGGAGCCAATGAAGTGCAGATAAGATAGGTGTGATGTGCTCATATCTTCTGATTCTAGTGAGGACTCTCGCTGCTGCATTCTGGACTAACTGAAGCTTGTTTATGCACCTAGCTGAACAACCAGACAGTAAGGCATTACAGTAGTCCAACCTAGAGGTGATAAAAGCATGAACTAGTTTTTCTGCATCGTTTAGCGACGATGCAGAAAAGCTTATATTTCTTATCTTGGCAATATTTCTGAGGTGAAAGAATGCTATCCTGGTAATGTTATCTACATGAGCTTCAAATGAAAGTCTGGAATCTATAATCACACCGAGGTCTTTTACTGTTGCACTTGATGGAACAGAAAGGCCATCTAAAGTTACAGTGTGATCTAAAATCTTACTTCTAGCTGAATGCGGTCCTATGACTAAAACTTCTGTCTTATCAGGATTAAGCAGTAGGAAGTTAATTAGCATCCAATCTCTTATTTCCTGCACACATTGCTCAACTTTGGTGAGCTGGATTTTCTCATCTGATTTTGATGAGACATATACCTGTGTATCATCAGCATAACAATGATAACTAATACCATGTTTACGGATTATGTTGCCCAGAGGAAGGATGTAAAGGGAAAAAAGCAGTGGGCCTAAAACTGAACCTTGTGGAACACCAAACTCCACTAGAGAGCATGCAGAATACTCACCATTTAAGTCTACATACTGATAACGATCGGTCAAATAGGATCTGAGCCAGGAGAGGGCTGTACCCTTAATTCCTACTACATTTTATAATCTGCGAAGAAGAATAGCATGATCAACGGTGTCAAACGCTGCACTGAGGTTGAGTAATACAAGCATAGTTACACAACTCTGATCAGAGGCCAATAGGAGGTCATTTACTACTTTAACGAGTGCTGTTTCTGTGCTGTGATGAGGCCTAAATTCTGACTGATACAGTTCCTGTATGCTATTTCTATGTAGATATGAGCATAGCTGCTCCGTTACTATCTTTTCGAGAATCTTAGAGATAAAGGGGAGGTTTGATCTTGGCCTGTAATTAGACAACTGACTGGGGTCGAGGTCAGCTTTCTTACTGTAATAATCGGTTTAATGACTGCTAATTTAAAAGATTTTGGAACATACCCAATGCTGAGTGAGGAATTAATTATTCTCAACAGGGGTTCTGTTATACAGTAACTGGTACTATCTGTTTAAGAAAATGTGTCGGTATAGGATCTAATATACAGGTTGATGAATTTGCAGAAGAGATGAGTGAAATTAGTTCATTCTCTTCAAGGGGAGTAAAGTATTCTAGATTCTGATCTGACATAGTTAGTTTAACAGCTGCATAAATTGCATTTTCCGGTTTTGAAGCCTCAATTTTATGCCTGATATTTATAATTTTATTATTAAAAAAGTTCATGAAGTCCGCACTATTGCACAATGTTGTTGTGGAGATTTCTGCAGTGGTGTTATTTCTAGTTAATTTGGCTACGGTATAAAAGATGTAAAAATTTTTACTTGAAAACTTGAAAATAATTTTTACTTGGGATAGTTGAAAACAAGACGTGCAGTTGCAATCTCGATCCAAGAGACCAGGGACATAGAATTTTTTTCTCTGTACTGTATGTACAAGGACTGCCCAAGTACTGAGCCCCGTGGGACAGGAGTGGAGAGTCTGAGTGGGGCAGACGTAGACCCCCACCATGTCACCTCATACGACCTACCTTCTAGATAGAAAGCAAACCATTGTCATAGCATGCCATAGCTTACAAGGTGGTAGCTCCTAACAAATCCTGTTATGGTAGGACTGAGGCACTTTTCAGGATAGAAGGAAAATGGATCGGGCAAAATGTGTCAAATTCTTGAGGGACATCTGCTGCCCTCTGCCAGAAAGTTGCCAATGCTAAGAGGCTTTACCTTTCAACATGGAAATGACCCAAAGCAACCAGCAAAACTAACCATGCAGTAGTTGAGGGAGAAAAAGGTGAATGTACATGCATGATCTCTGCAAAGTCGGCAGATATTGAGCCTGGTTACATTTTCCTGCATACTACAATTGATCCATGTAATGGGTAGATATAGATACCAAAGTATCAGTAGAATCCTTTATTTCAAAATATGTGAAATATACAGTATATTTCCTAATGAATAATTAAGAAAGAATGGGACACTTTTCACAAATCTTTCAGTCAATGTCCTCAGGTGGCCTGCCATACTGTTTACCAATTGGTGTATGGATGTTACAGCTGTGCTCTAATGTGATTCAGTCTCAGCAGGTGCGGTGTGGTTCTGGACCTGAACCTGTAAGGCTACATTACAAGCCACATTGCTGGATTAAAATTTTTTGGTCAGATCGGACGTGCATTTCATGAAAGTTCACATTCAAAGTTACAATTGATTTGTATCTGTCTCTAATGGGGATATGTATGTCCTCTAAAATTGCATGTATGACCACATTGATTTGTCAATGTGATTTGGTTGAGCCATTTAGGTTAAAACATGTCTTATTTGTGCGACCACTCATTCATTTCAAAAAGTGGTTGCAATTTTAGCAAAAATATGCTTGGAATGTATCTCTGGAGGATGACAAGCAGTTAGTTGGCTGTATTTGTTGAGGTCTAGAAGAAGGAAGAAAGCCAGACACCTCACTTTAGCTGTTTTAGCAACTGTAGCGTTCCCTGCTATGAAATCCCCACACTGTCTGTGCTGGCTGATGTTGTCAGTGCCCTGGGCATGTGCAGAGGCAAAAAGTCACACTTGCGAATTCCAATATGACTATTCTCATTCAAGTGGCATAACCATGTACTGTATCAGACATGCATCTGACTCAGGACATCCACAGATCTAATCAGATACACGCTCATACTCATATACTGTATGCTCGGGCAATTTGGGAACGCCAATTAGCCTAACTTGCATATCTTTGGACTGTAGGAGGAAACCCACCAAGCGCAGGGAGAACATGCCATCTCCATATACACAGAGACGTGAATCGTGCCTATCGACACAAATATACTATCACAAATATTCTGTGTTTTTAGATCTTTTGTCAGATGTTACTATTGTACATTCAGGTATAGTTACAGGCATTTTATAATAATAATCAATAAACATAATCAATGCTTGGATTTTGTCAGAATAAGTGGGTTTTTGTTTGTCCAAAGTTTTGATGTTTTGTTCCCTCAGCCACTTTGTTATCACTTTTGGCTTATGACAGGGTGCTCCAGCATGCTGGAAAAGACATTGTTTGTCACCAAACTCTTCCTGGATTGTTGGGAGAAGTTGCTCATGGAACTCACACGACTGATACTGTACCATTCTTTATTTATGGCCATGTTCTTTGGCAAAATTGCGAATGAATGGCTGAGACGCAACCCCACACATGGTCTCAGGATGCTTTACTGTTGGCATGACACAGGACTGATGGTACTGTATCACTCACATTTTCTTCTTTGGACAAACACTTTTCTGTGTGCCCCAATCAATCGGAAAGGTGATTTATCAGGGAAAATGTCTAACCCAGTCCTCATCAGTCAGCATTGTACCTTGTACCTTTTGCAGAATATCAGTCTGTCCCTGATGTTTTTCCTGAAGTAAAGTGGCTTTTTCTGAGACCCTTCATGTGTTAGGGTGCTTCTCAGCCAAGGTAGTGTACTTGTGAGAGATAATTCACAAGTGGAAGTCATTCTAGACAGCTTCCAATCTTCCAAAGAGTGGATGTACCAGCACTTTCACACTACAACGCTCAGAAAAAAAAGAAAAGAAAACAAGAGCTACATCTCAGACACTACAGACCTCACTGAGCATGTTAAATGTTAAAGTCCATGACAGCGCAATTAGAAAAAGACTGAACAATAACCATTTGTTAAGGGTTGCCAGGATGACTCTTCTGTCTAAAAAGAACACAGAAGCATGAATGAAGTTCGCAAAACTGCATCTGAACAGACCACAAGACTTCTAGAACAATGTCCTATGGACAAATGAGACCAAAGTGAAGTTGTTTGGTATTAATGCCCGTCAAACATGGTGGTGGAAGGGTGATGATTTGGGCTTATTTTGCAGCCACAGTACCTTGTAGTCATTGAATGGACCATGAACTCCTTTGTATACCAGCTAAAGCTTGGTTGAAATTGGGTCATGAAACAGGACAATGATCTGAAACACAGCAGTTAATCTACAGTACATCAGAATAGATGGAAAATAAAAGATTCAAGTTTTTGGAATGGCCTAGTCAAAGTCCAGACCTCAAATTTACTCAAAAGCTGTGGTGGACATTTAAAGAGCTGTGCAAATGGGAATGCCTTTAATAAATGATTGGCCTGAAATTGCCACATTGTGGATGAGATTGCTCAGTCTATTTATTCTCATGGTTATCTGGTCCAAATATAATTGCTGTCAGTGATGGCTTAGAAACATATGAATGAGGGGACTCCCCTCTTTGCTCAGGCAGAAATTAAAGAACTGCCTTTGATCTCAGCAAGTAGCTGATGGCAACTGTCTATCTTTCTCTCACTATCCCCTGCTGGGCTGAGGTCATGGGTTAAATAAGAGTTAATCTACTTTTAAGGCCAATATAGCCATTACATGTTTGTTCATTCTTACCTGCTCCTGCAGGGAAGGTTCACTGGGTTAGAAGCTACTGTCAGAGACAATTAGGACTGTCTAGCACTGAAGAATTAACTTCAAATGAAATCAAACTTCACATGAGATTAAAAACCTTATACCTGGTTACGGAGGTGATCATTAACACAAAGAAACCCATGTCTGGTGGACAACAGCTTTCATTTCAGTTTGAAATAATTATGGATGGTAGAGATTATTTCACAATAAAAGAAGCACTGTCTTGTAAAGAGAGTTATGGAAACACATTTTACACAATTAAATGGCAACACAGATATTTCTCTTTGAACAAAGGGAGAGGTAATCAGTATGTCTAATACCGATCAGACTAAATAAACACAATTCATTCAAACCATATGACTGAGAATTGCTAAAACTATTTGAATGTCTTGCAAACCCTACAAATGTGTTTCAGTCAAGTGTTGTACTTGGGTACCCTGGCTGTGTTGATGAGAAGGGGAGCTACCATCCATCCGTATCATATGCCTGACACAACTTGATCATGGGATCATTACCAGGGCCCAGTACATCATTGTACCACCTCAACTGTCTCATCTAAATTTGGATCTACTCCAAGACTCTCCTGGATTCAAATCAAGTAACAAGCTAACAGTGATAACTGTGATGAGCAATGTATATTGTCCTGCTAAAACAATTATGTGTATAATCGATATTATACTTTTCCCCCTTTTTCCAGTTTTCTCCTTAATTTAGTCATGTTCGATTCCCACCTTCTTGCCACCATACTGCTCAGGAGACATGTTATAGCTTTAATAACAGAATATTATCTTACGTTGATATTGATCATTGCTTCTTGAACTCCACCTGAAGGCCACCCTGTGTTCCGAAGTAGTAATTCGGGGTTCAGGAGGCATTTCCTATGTTTTTTTTTTTTTACACAGCTTATGGCCACAGGGTGGGATAGGGATGTAAATTGTCCTGTAAGCAAAGATCTTTGTTCAAGCTCCTGCTTTACCACAGACGGGTAGAGCAACTGCTGCAGTGTTGCCAAATTGTTTGTCAATCTTGCAATTTCTTTTTCTATCACTTGTGAATACGATCCTGAAAATACTTAAATTCTGCCTCTCCTGACACTTAAATGAAGCAACCCACTCCTTTCCAGGATAGAACAAAAGCCTCAGATTTGAAGATGCTGATTTTCATCCAAGTGGCTTCACAATCAGCAGGAAAACATTTAAGCGGATGTTAGAGTTTGAGTTTAAATGGTGCTAAAAGAATAGCATTATTACATCTAGACTTCCATAATCCAAACTTGGCTGTGCCTCGAAATCCTGTCCATGAAAACCACAAACAGAAGTGGAGACAAATCTCTAACACCCACCTTAAAATATTTCAACTTAATGCCAAGAATGACAACACAACTTTCCCTGAACTCAGACCAAATCTTACAAAGCAGTGTTCCAGATAGACTGTCACCTACTCCTTTAGTACAACAACAAGAAACTGCACAAGACTAAAGAACTCTCAAGATTAAAATCATAAACACATAGTCAAAGGTTTGACAAAAGTTTGGACATAGCAGGGGGGGTAATTTTCTGCTATTTTAAATTATTAATGAAGACCTCAGTGCAATGAAACAACACATACCAGAATTTATATTTGTACGCTTGATGAAAGTTTAACCAGGAGGCTCAAACAGGCCAAACACACCAGTCAGTTGCTTCTCTTGCATTATAAGTGAAGCTCAAGTCATTTTTCAAGTCATCTAAAAAATGCATCTAAAATGCTCGCTATTTAACCTGAAATACTGACTGATGTGATTGTGTTTAGTTTTGAATCTCATTTTTATTCCACAAGTTACTGCAAGCATGTTATAAGTATGGCAGAGTTTGAATAAGATAAAAAAACAAAGTTCACACTGACCTCAAACTTAGATAATATTATTATTCACTCAAAGAATCTTTAATCTGTGTTTAATCACCACATATAAAAGTAGGTGCTGTTATAATAAAAACAATAAGAATGGCTCAGAGAATGATTATCATTGGACCGGTCACTTGGCCTTTTAAGCTTTTTTTTTTTTTTTTTAGGTTTAAGAGAGGACCATTAATTCAGCTGTTCCTCATTGAAGTACTGCCCTCGAGGAAGTGTATTCACGGCATTCTGCTGTCCATGATTATCATGCCACAGCAGAGGCATTGTAAGAGTTTGTGGAGATCTTTGCTGTAATTTGCATTCCTTCCTGATAAAGCAGTGATCAGTGCAAAGCATGAAGCTAGCCTCAAAGGAAGTGACCTCAAGGGCTGATGGTATCCTCTGATTAAAGAGAAGTCCATGACATAATGTTTTAACTCACACGTATCCATTCTTTGTTTTCACCACCAATTCCTCTGCTATCATCTTCCTCTGCCACTCTTTTCTTGTTTGGTTTTTTACTTTTTTTTCTCAGTCAAGCCTACATCTTCTATTCTTTTCCATCTTTTTTTTTCATCTATCTCTCCTCAGGTATCAATTATGTTTCATTGATAAAAGCTGTTGCTGCCATTTTCACAGGAATGTGTCCTCTGTTAATGTCCATGTGGAAACACTCGCCAGCCGCTCTTCGATGCTCTTCCCTTTAGCAATGGTATTCATATCACCATTCATGAGCATGTAAAGAAAAATGACAACAATGAGATTAAATAAATGTCTTGTGTATCAACACGGGATTCACCTGAAGAACTACCTGGGCTATTTTTAGAAAAACCCTATCAGTTATCCGTAATTGCTAACCCTACCCCTCTACCTAACCTTAGTCATTCATTCACAGGTTTGAGCAGAATATGAAATTAATACACCTACCTAATTGTTTTCTGTAATGTATTGTGTTACAATACATACAGAATCTTATTCAGAATACATTTAGACCACATCCTGAAAGGACCCATGGTAAACAATTACTGAATCATCATTCTACAATTTCCTTTGTGTTACTCTTCTGAATGGTGAGTATGATAATAAAGAGTCAATGAAACTAAAATTCAAATTTTATTTGTCACACACACAGATGAAATTTGAATTAGACAGTTTCATTGACTCTTTACTATCATAATAATATGTATTGACTGTCCAGTAGTCAATACATATTATACAGTAGATACAGTACATACACTTTCAACATACAATCAATTCATTTGTGGTGACTGGAATGTGATTATATGCTCTGTAAAGGGAACAAGGATCAGGTGATTACACAACAGTTAGTCCCAACTAAGTAATTTGATTGGACAAGAGGCATTCCATGACTGCTGGTATAGAGGATAACAGCACTTGGACTTTAACTAAATGTATGACTTGGTGTTGTAAGGTGTTGTTACAACAGTTAATTATACTAACTGTCGCAAGTTTAATGAAGTTGCAGAAGGATATGTGTTGGCAGAGCCAGATAACAGATTAAATAAACCATCAAATCCTAAACTGTTACAATACAGTAAATGCCATTTGTTGAACTGTTTTATAAACGGAACTAGTATTTAAAATACTACTTATGATATATAAAGCATTAAATGGTCTCAGAGTTTAAGTCTAGGCTAAAAACTTTATTTAGCCAAGCACTTTTGTAAATAGATTTGCCTTAGGTAAAGGCAGATCTGGGGGACTCGTGGATGTAGAGTATTATGGTGAACTGGTATGTTTAGATGTTGTCTTCCCCACTCTCAATGATCACTCAGGTTTGTTGACGGTGAGGTGATTGGTTGCTTTACAGTACATCTCAGGGAGCGTTCATGTTTGTGTTTCCTTCTTGCTCTCCCTTTAGTTATGCTGTTATAGCTAGTCCTGCTGGAGTCCCTGCTTGCACTCTACACTAAATATACATTCACATTATAAATTATGTGACTGTGACCATACCTAACTGTTATCTCTCCTCTTCTGCTCTACTCTCTACTGTTCTCTCTCCCCCTTTTACTCTTTCCCTCTCTCTGTCAAGCTACACATGTCGTACCTAAGATGCCAGTGATCAAAAATCCCTCTGCCCTCTGGACCAGTCTGACTCATCCTGGTGCCCCGCTTCTGGTTGGAGATCTCGTCACATGGATGCCCCGTGTGTCTCTTCGGGATGTGTCTGGTGTCCGGGGACAGTTTCGCTCTACCATGAAGACAGTTCTGGCCTCGACTGATGTTGACAGCTGTTTCTCTGAGGACTTGGCTGCAGTCACTCACAGGACTGGAATTTCCTACAAGTCTGCCTGAGCCTCCAATAACTACTTGGACTCCATATTAACATCACACTAAATATACATTTGTCACATGGATACCTAAAACGTAAAACATTGGAGAAATCAATGATGCAAATCACAAATATCACTTCCATACTGGATCGGTCGCCACCGGTGCTGTTGACCTACAGGGTGCCGGTGGAAATTGGGCTATTGTTGGTCGTAAAAGGAGAGGAGGAAGACACGTTTGAAGGCAGAGAGAGAAAAGAAAAGTCAAGAGTTTAGAAGTGATATTAGGGACTTTGAATGTTGGGACTATGACAGGGAAGGAAATAGTGTTTGTTGATATGATGCAGAAAAGGAAGGTGGATGTGTGTCCAGGAAACTAGGTGGAGGTAGCAAGGCTAGAAGATTAGGAGCAGGGTTCAAATTGTTGGTGTGGATAGGAAAAGAAATGGAGTAGGAGTTATTCTGGAAGAGGAGTTTGTAAGGAAAGTTCTAGAGGTGAAGAGAGTATCAGATAGGGTGATGAGTCTAAAGCTGGAAATTGAAGGGGTGATGTTAAATGTTGTTAGTGGTTATGCCCCACAGGTAGGATGTGAGGTAGAAGAGAAGGAGAAATTCTGGAGTGAGTTAACTGAAGTAATGCAGAGCATCCCCAGAGGTGAGAGAGTAGTGATTGGTGCAGACTTCAATTGACATGTTGTGGAAGGGAACAGAGGTGTTGAAAATGAGATGGGCAGGTTTGGTCTTCAGGACAGGAATGTAGAAAGACAGATGGTGGTGGCCTTTCCAAAGAGGATGGAAATGGCAGTAGTAAATACTTTCTTCCAGAAGAGGCAGGAACATAAGGTGCCATACTGTATAAGAGCGGAGGCAGAAGCACTCAGGTGGACTACATCTTGTGTCGACTTCCAGTTGACTGGACAACTACTGTACAGCTAATGTGATCAGGGAGACAGGTACAGTAAGAGAGTACTTGGTGTATCATCAGGAAAGGGAAAGGTGGACAAGGAGACTTGGTGGTGGAACGAGAAAGTCCAGGAGTGTATACAGGGAAAGAGGCTAGCTAAGAAGAAGTGGGACACTTAGATAGATGCAGCATAAGGTGAAGGTAGACGTGGCAAAGGTCAAACAAAAGCATATGAGGACTTGTATGCTAGGCTGGATAGTAAGGAGGGAAAGGTGGATCTGTACAGGTTGGCAAGGCAGTGAGATAGAGATGGGAAGGACATGCAGCAGGTTAGAGTGATTAAAGATAGGGATGGAAATGTACTGACAGATGCCAGGAGGGTGATGGGAAGATGGAAGGAGCACTAAAAAGAGTTGATGAATGAGGAAAATGAAAGAGAACAAAGAGTAGAAGAGGTGACTGTTGTGGAGCAGGAAGGAGCAAATATTAGTAAAAGTGAGGTGAGAAGGGCGTTGAAGAGAATGAAGAGTGGGAAGGCTGTTGGTCCTGATGATGAACCTGTGGAGGTACTGTATGGACGTGCTTAGGAGAGGTGACAGTAGAGTTTCTCACTAGTTTGTTTAACAAGATCTTAGAGAGTGAGAGGATTCCAGAGGAATGGAGGAGAAGTGTATTGGTGCCGATTTTTAAGAACATGGGAGATGTGCAGAGCTGTGGCAATTACAGAGGTATAAAGATAATGAACCATACAATGAAGCTATGGGAAGCTGGTGTAAGCTAGGTTAAGGGCAGAGGTGAGTATTTGTGAGCAGCAATATGGTTTCATGCCTAGAAAGAGTACATCAGATGCAGTATTTGCTTTGATGATGCTGATGGAGAAGTACAGAGAAGGTAAGAGTTGCATTGTGTCTTTGTAGATTTCGAGAAAGCATACAACAGGGTGCCGAGAGAGGAGGTCTGGTGTTGTATGAGGAAGTCTGGAGTGGCAGAGAAATATGTTAGAGTGGTGCAGAACATGTATGAGAGCTGTAAGACAGTGGTGAGATGTGCTGTAGGTGTGACAGAAGAGTTCAAGGTGGAGGTCTGCATCAAGGATTGGCTCTGAGCCCCTTCTTGTTTGCTATGTTGATGGACTGGATGATAGATGAGATTAGACAGGAGTCTCCATGGACAATGATGTTTGCAGATGACATTGTGCTTTGTAGCAAGAGCAGGGAACAGGTAGAGGAAAATTTGGAGAGGTGGAGGTATGCTCTGGAAAGCAGAGGAATGAAGGTTACCCGCAGCAAGATGGAATACATGTGTGTAAATGAGAGGGACCCAAGTGTAAACATTGAGGCTACAGGGAGCAGAGGTAAAGAAGATAGAGGACTTTAAGTACAGTACTTACTGTAGGGCCAACGGTCCAGAGCAACAGAGTGTGGAAAGGAGGTGAAGAGGCGAGTACAGGCAGGTTAGAAAGGGTGGAGAAAAGTTTCAGGTGTGTTGCGCGATAAAAGAGTATCAGCGAGAATGAAAGGAAAGGTGTACAGGACAGTGGTGAGACCAGCGATGCTCTACGGCTTAGAGAAACTGGCACTGAAGAAAAGACAGGAGGCATGGCTAGAGGTAGCAGAGCTGAATATGTTGAGGTTCTCTGTGGGAGTGACAAGGATGGATAGGATCAAGAATGAGTTCATCAGAGGGACAACCTATATTAGTTGTTTTGGAGATAAAGTCAGAGAGGTCAGATTGAGGTGGTTTGGACATGTTCAGAGGAGAGTTTGTGAATATATCGATAGAAGCATGCTGAGGTTGGAACTGCCAGGCAGGAGGTCTAGAGGAAGTCCAAATAGGATATTTATGGATGCAGTGAGAGAGGACAGGAAGTTAGTTGGTGTGAGAGGAGAGGATGCAGA
Organism: Channallabes apus; assembly: GCA_030522415.1. Classification (NCBI taxonomy): domain Eukaryota; kingdom Metazoa; phylum Chordata; class Actinopteri; order Siluriformes; family Clariidae; genus Channallabes; species Channallabes apus. The sequence goes on from CM060118.1 coordinate 24,115,396, forward strand.
GGATAGGGTTAGATGGAAGCAGATGATTCGCTGTGGTGACCCCTGAAAGGGAACAGCCGAAAGACAAAGAAGACTCCATATTAACATCAATTAACATCAACTGCTATGCTGAACTGTCTGCCACCTAACACACAGTATGAATGCAGATCAATTCCTGCTCTTTGTTTAACCCAAATGAGGATGGGTTCCCTGCTGAGTCCGGTTTCTCTCAAGGTTTCTTCCTATTGCCATCTCAGGGAGTTTTTCCTTGCCATGGTCACCCTCGGCTTGCTCATCAGGGACTATCTGACCATTTTGATTCATACACATTCACATTCCATATAACTTAATTAATTCTTTTGATTGTGTAAAGCTGCTTTGCGACAATGACAATTGTTAAAAGCGCTATACAAATAAAAATTGTATTGAATTGAACTGTTTTTTAATTTATTAAATTTTTTTATGAAATATGTCCATATAATAACTGTCATAAAATACAGTACAACAGATCTCCCTCTCGCGTGATATTCTTTAATTTAGTTAGTTTCGACAGAGCAATCTGGTTGGATGAGGCACATTCCATGCATGGTGATCAGAGATGGTAACAGCACTGGGACATTTAATTATAACTATTTTATATTTTAATCATATTATTTTGTTCTAATAACATTTACAGTAATTGCACTCTCTAATTTAACTTTCTGTCACCAGCATGGGAGAAGAGTGGCCAGCCAGTCAGGTTTCAGGCCCCATCATAGCACAGAAACTGCACTAGTTAAGATTACAAACGACTTGTTTTTAGCTTCAGACCAAGGCTGCATCTCATTGCTAGTCCTGCTCGATCTTAGTGCTGCATTCGACACTATAGATCATAATATTCTCATAGATCGCTTACAAAATTATATAGGTATTCAGGGACAGGCATTAAAATGGTTTAGATCTTACCTGTCTGATCGCTACCATTTTGTAGATCTAAATGGAGAACCGTTTGGTGTAATGCCAGTGAAATATGGGGTCCCACAAGGGTCAGTTTTAGGACCTCTGTTGTTCTCAATATACATGCTTCCCTTGGGTAACATCATTAGAAGACATGGGATTAGTTGCCATTGTTATGCTGATGATACACAATTATATATCTCAACTAAACCAGATGAAATACCTAAGTTGTCTAGATTAACTGAGTGTGTCCAGGACATAAAAGATTGGATGACCAATAAATTTCTTTTATTAAATTCAGATAAGACAGATATATTACTTATTGGCCCAAAAACCAGCACACAACAGCTTTCACAATTCAGCCTGCGCTTTGAAGGATGTACTGTTACTACCAGCTCAGCAGTAAAAGACCTGGGCGTAATATTAGACAGTAACTTGTCTTTTGAAAATCACATTTCAAATATCACAAAAACAGCCTTTTTCCATCTTCGAAATATTGCTAAACTTAGGAACATCTTATCCGTATCTGATGCAGAAAAACTAGTTCATGCATTCATGACCTCCAGACTGGACTATTGTAATGCATTACTAGGTGGTTGTCCTGCATCCTCAATAAACAAGCTTCAGTTAATCCAAAATGCAGCTGCCAGGGTTCTCACTAGATCCAGAAAATATGATCATATAACCCCAATATTATCATCCCTGCACTGGCTACCTGTTCAGTTTAGAATAAATTACAAAATAGTATTACTTACATACAAGGCCTTAAATGGTTTAGCTCCCACATACCTAACCAGTCTTCTGATGCGCTACAATCCACCACGCGCCTTAAGATCACAAAGCTCCGGACTTCTGGTAGTTCCCAGAATTTCAAAATCTACAAAAGGGGGTAGGGCTTTTTAATATTTAGCTCCAAAGCTTTGGAATAGCCTTCCAGACAGTGTTCGGGGAGCAGACACGGTTTCTCAGTTCAAAAGTAGACTCAAGACGCATCTTTTTAATCTGGCATACACATAACTCATCCCATAATCTCATACTCCAGTACACCTATACCGAATGGCAACTACGCTAATTCTCCCCATCTGTTCTGTATTTCTCTACCCATCCCGAGGCATCGGGAGATTTTGCCAGCTTCAGTAGACAAAGGCCGACCCTGCGAGGTTCCTGAGGCATCCAGAGAAGGACCAGCTCCAGCTGGATTCAGCCTTATGATGGTTGGAGCTACTGTACACATGCTGCTCCTGTGCTTCTAGTGATCCAGACCTCATCTGCCCTCTGCACCTACAGTACTGACTCGTCCCTATGCTGAACTGGTCTTCATGTCAATTTAAATAATTTCTGTCATATTGAATTTTCACCTGCACAACACACAAGATGTTATATCATTTCTATCTGTTATCGCCCAAATGAGGATGGGTTCCCTGTTGAGTCTGGTTCCTCTCAAGGTTTCTTCCTAATGCCATCTCAGGGAGTTTTTCCTTGCCACCGTCGCCGTCACCCTTGGCTTGCTCATCAGAGAAATTTCATTCATTCGTCTCATTATTATTATCTGCACATTTTTCTCACACATCCACACTTCCAATTATTTTCTTTTCTATAATTATTATTATTATTTTTTATTCATTTATTTATTTTTTATTAATTAATTAATTTATTTATTTATTTATTATTATTATTATTATTATTATTATTATTATTATTTTTGTTAAATTTCTTTATTTTTTGTGAAGCTGCTTTGAGACAATGACCATTGTTAAAAGCGCTATATAAATAAAATTGAATTGAATTGAAAATTCAAAGTCCATTAAAAATTTGTCACGGAAACACTTTCAGCAAGAAAACACATCTGATAAATTTGTCATTTTAAAGAATTCTTTGTCTCCTTAATAATAACTTCTAAGGTGTTCCAAATTGCATCTGAACCATATGGGTTCTTTTATTTACAGTGGCTTGCAAAAGTATTCGGCCCCCTTGAACTTTTCCACATTTTGTCACATTACAGCCACAAACATGAATCAATTTTATTGGAATTCCACGTGAAAGACCAATACAAAGTGGAATTGAAGTGGAACGAAAATCATACATGATCCTAAACATTTTTTACAAATAAATAACCGAAAAGTGTGGTGTGCATAATTATTCAGCCCCCTGCAATTACAGCTGTCTTTTAGGGTATGTCTCTACCAGCTTTGCACATCTAGAGACTGAAATCCTTGCCCATTCTTCTTTGCAAAACAGCTCCAGCTCAGTCAGATTAGATGGACATCGTTTGTGAACAGAAGTTTTCAGATCTTGCCACATATTCTCGGTTGGATTTAGATCTGGACTTTGACTGGGCCATTCTAATACATGGATATGTTTTGTTTTAAACCATTCCATTGTTGCCCTGGCTTTATGTTTAGGGTCGTTGTCCTGCTGGAAGGTGAACCTCCGCCCCAGTCTCAAGTCTTTTCCAGACTCCAAGAGGTTTTCTTCCAAGATTGCCCTGTATTTGGCTCCATCCATCTTCCCATCAACTCTGACCAGCTTCCCTGTCCCTGCTGAAGAGAAGCACCCCCAGAGCATGATGCTGCCACCACTATATTTGACAGTGGGGATGGTGTGTTCAGAGTGATGTGCAGTGTTAGTTTTCCGCCACACATAGCGTTTTGCATTTTGGCCAGAAAGTTCCATTTTGGCAGAGGTGGAAAGTAACGAATTACATTTACTCGCGTTACTGTAATTGAGTAGCTTTTTTGTGTATATCTACTTTTTAAAGTAGTTTTAAAAATCTGTAATTTTACTTTTACTTAAGTACGTTTTGTTTGAAGTATTGTAATTCGCTACATTTTAAATCATATTCGCTACTGATTAAAAAATAAATGAATGAAAATGCTAAAACAATAAAAATATTATGCTTTGTATAAATGCTCCGTTGCGCCGCGTGTGTGTATCATGTCCTGGTCGTGCGCCGCTCCAGACTCCACTCCAGGTTTTCTGACATCGGCATTTTCCTGACCTTCCACACGGTCGCTTCCGCCTTGAGAGTGACGTCATCGACTAGCGCGACTGGAGAGAGACGCGGGAAAGATGAAAGAGGTTGTGATTTTGGCGTTTTGACATTTGGTTGTATATTCCGGTTTTGACTTTTTGCCTCCAATTGACTTTGATTATTGCTTTGTCCCTTTGGTTTGGTTGGTCTTTGTATATATTTGTAGATCATTTCACTGTATGTCTGTGCACTCACTAGTAGCAGGGGCGTGGCTGCCATTGATTTTTGGAAGAGGGAATTTATTTGGGAATTTATTTGCTCAGGATGTTATGTGGCAATAAAATGAAGATAGCTGACTACCTTATTGTACGGAATGATGGGGGGGGGGGGGGGGTGATAAAATTATATATACATAATATATATAAGGTTATCAAAGCCAGGTATTTTATATAGTTTAGCTTAGGTTTATATTTTATATAGTTTATATAGGTTTAGGGAGTCCGGGAAGGTACCTGTATTTTTATTTTTTTTATTTTTTTTTTTGCAGGTAATCTAGCTACTAAATATAAATACCATTTTGTTTATTATTTTGGCCTGGGTCCTGAATCTGATCCTCCTCCTGTTGTGTGTGTGTGTGTATACAAACCTCATTTTTTCATCAGTTAATGATTGGATGTAGTTATTTCTGCCATATACCACCATTTCCATACAGTTTAAAATAGAACCCTGAACCAGTCTTTTGCTGTATGGCTCTAGACTGGGACGTAACACCATATTTAAGTGACCACTTTGATTTTCAAGCACAAGAAAGACAACAGCTTTATTATGCAAAGGGAATTATGAGATTTTATATCTGCTCATCTTTTTTGAACTACGCTAGAATGCCTCATCCACCCCCGCTGTTAAAAAAAAAAAAAAAAAAAGTAACTCGGTAACTTTTACTCTGAGTAAATTTTTTAATGAGCTACTTTTTACTTTTACTTGAGTAGATTTTTATAATGGTAACTTGACTTGTACTTAAGTAAAATTTCACTGAAGTAACAGTACTTGTACTGTACTTGAGTACAAAATTTTATTACTCTTTCCACCTCTGCATTTTGGTCTCATCTGACCAGAGCACCGTCTTCCACATGTTTGCTGTGTCCACCACATGGCTTGTGGCAAACTGCAAACGGGACTTCTTATGGTTTTCTGTTAACAATGGCTTTCTTCTTGCCACTCTTCCACAAAGGCCAACTTTGTGCAGTGCACGACTAATAGTTGTCCTATGGACAGATTCCCCCACCTGAGCTGTAGATTTCTGCAGCTCGTCCAGAGTCACCATGGGCCTCTTGGCTGCATTTCTGATCAGCGCTCTCCTTGTCCGGCCTGTGAGTTTAGGTGGACGGCCTTGTCTTGGTAGGTTTACAGTTGTGCCATACTCCTTCCATTTCTGAATGACCGCTTGAACAGTGCTCCGTGGGATGTTCAAGGCTTTGGAACTCTTTTTGTAGCCTAAGCATGCTTTAAATTTCTCAATAACGTTATCCCTGACCTGTCTGGTGCGTTCTTTGGACTTCATGGTGTTGTTGCTCCCAATATTCTCTTAGACAACCTCTTGGGCTGTCACAGAGCAGCTGTATTTGTACTGACATTACGTTACACACAGGTGCACTCTATTTAGTCATTAGCACTCATCAGGCAATGTCTATGGGCAACTGACTGCACTCAGACCAAAGGGGGCTGAATAATTACGCACACCCCACTTTGCAGTTATTTATTTGTAAAAAATGTTTGGAATCATCTGTGATTTTCGTTCCACTTCTCAAGTGTACACCACTTTGTATTGGTCTTTCACGTGGAATTCCAATGAAATTGATGTTTGTGGCTGTAATCTGACAAAATGTGGAAAAGTTCAAGAGGGCCGAATACTTTTGCAAGCCATGTACACTGCTAACCAGCTTCTAACACAAGGTTGAATCACAAATCCCTATTTAAACCTTAATCAAGGTCACTACTTGGTGTTTGGAACACGTGATTGTATACCCCAGCACACTAGCTTTATATTTAACACTGTTTACTACAAGGATTTAACTACAGAACCCTGCCATTAACAGTATTGATATTTTAAGGCAAAATAAGTGGAAATATAAAGAGAAATTTATGAGATTTACAGGACTGTCCACCTACTCACCCTTTGGCGATATACTGCAGTGCTAGAAATACAGCAATCTAACACTATACATTTAAGCCTGTTAATGACACTAACTGTCAGTCACTGCTGTCCAGACATGGTTAGCTAGTTCTGCAGTCACTGAAGGATACTTGTTGAAGGAACAAATGAACTGGTGTTAGTAAACAAACAAATCATAATCTGTTAATAATAAATGATTTTTGTGAACCTGTTGTGTAAAAACAATTTCACACTTAAGGTTATGCTGTTTTACTGAATTTCAGCATGGCTGTGATGACTATAACCTCAAAAATGTCTAAAGAGTAAATGATAAATTAACAATGAGTACTACCTCAACACCTCATTGTTAATTCTGTTTTATTTAGCAACTTTGTACATGTAAATTTTTCAGCTTAAACTTATATTTTTCTTTTATTTCACATTCTTATTTCTCTATTTGAATACTGTATTTTTTATCATTGAGTGTATTCTGTAGTGCAATTTATTTCTTGCCAAGAAACCCTTCCTTGTTTTTAGGTCACAGGCAGTCGTATAAGCATTTCACTGTATATCATACTGTGTATGGCTGTGTGTGTGACAAATAAAATTTGAATTTGCTTCCTTTTAACTGGGGCTGGGTCAAGATCAAGAGAATCATGGATAACTCAAAGCACTAATCTTTTTTGGCAGAATCCCTGTGGGCCTTCGATAGACAGCTAAAGATAAAGAAGAAATATGACCTTCCAGCATGATAAAACCAAAAGTACAAATCCAAGTCAACGAAGGAATGGTTTCAAAAGAAAATTATTTTGTGGATGGCCCAGAGACCTAAATCACACTAAAAACAGGTGAAAGGATTTGAAGAGGACTGGGGTTTTTTTTTTCAAGGAAGCATGGAATAAAATCATAATGTGCTGAATTTGTCTTAAAGTATTGGTTAAAGGATGTTTGTTGGATGATGCATCACAATAATTGAGTAAAAAAAATATCTGACATAATTTATCTTGGTTTCTTTTATACATCACAAAAACCTGGGGTGGTTCAAAATTACAGACAAACCTTTTCCAACTCTGTTCACACCTTTTCAAACTTCTTATGAATTTGAAATAATGGTGACTCAGTATTTCAACATGCACACTTTGTGAAATTGAAATCACCCCAGCTTTAGACCAATAATTAGACCAAGTGTAAATTCACCCTAAAAAGCTATTAGATTTAACTACTGGGACATAATTATTGTCAACTTTGCAGCGGTATAAACATTGAAATGTTGATGTGTGGTCACACAACAGTGGTGATTAGATACAGGATGATTACTTTTTTGCCACTCCTTGTACCACAGCTGCCAAAATCTCAGTCAGCATACAGTACATATACTGGACTCCTGGCTTTGAGGTTTTTAGCTCAGTACTTACTTAGGCCAGCAGGCATTCTTTCTATTTTAAAAGGAACCATGAATGTGAGTATGTACAGTAAATGTTTGGCTTGGCTGATGTACAGACTTTGGTGCAACATTCACCAAAAAAAAAGAAAGAAAAAAAAAACACCCACTGGATCATATAGCATGACCATTAAAAAAGTAAATCTATTTTTGAAAGCAGTGATTATACAGATTAGTGTCTGACACAAACTGATATAGTGTACACCGTAATCTGACACAGGCACTCATTTCATCTGTGTGTAGAGATAAGATCTCTGACTGTGGATTGGACTACAGGTGGTAGCCATCTACACAAACATGTTTACACAGAGCATTCCCACTGTGCTCTAGCCTGGATCCTCTCCAGTTTGCTCTGGCTGCCTCACTTCAGCACTGATTGCCTGGGGCGCAATAGCCAGGCAGAATTTTTTTTTTTATTGAGCGCTTAGTTGTTAGTTATCCAAGAAAGCCACAAAGTGGTTTTTGAAAGAGTCACTAAGGCAAACACTTGAGCTTTGTCTCGCTCCGCACATTATTTACGATCTAGTTGATGCATGCACGTAAAATTTGCTACTCTTCGCTCCCACAGTGTGTATTGTGAAAACTCATATTTTAAGATCTGCTAAGTCAATGTTTTGGTCTGGGTTTAGAATCAGCAGCAGCACTCTCTCTCTCTCTCTCTCTCTCTCTCTTGTTCTCACATTCACACAGAAATCATTCTGTATCCTGAAGCTTTTTACAGCTGCACAAACATAACAATTCATATTGGTGCGAGAACATCTATAAATAGGTGATAATAAGTGAATTACATTTATAATGTGAGTAAATGTACTGTATCAAATCGATCTGACCCTAATTTGGGAGTAACAGAAAAAAAAAATCTATTGTTCTCCAGTGACATCAATACTAACACATGTTTATTAACACTCCAGACTATTGTTAAGGGAGAGGGTAAGCATGTATTTACTCTAAACTGGGTCCCATATTATATTAATTTCATTTATATAATTTATCGTCTCATTATTCATGTTCAGTCATTCCAAATGTGATATACACATACTTTTCTGTCTCTTGAGCATGCTAGGCTGATTGAATTAGGTCTGAGGAATGTGTTCACTTCCTGGCATTACTGATTCTTTTATCCTGCAGAGGATGCTGGAAGATGTTAGGATGTTAGTTGTTTGAAGCCCTTGGGCAGGAAAAAGAAGCCTTTTGTGCTCTGCCTTATCACAAAGGATATGAAGCAATGCTGAATGGCAGCCATTTAGCCAAATAGTTTCCTTCAATGAGCACTGAATGTGACCTGGGGTTGACCTGTCAACAGGACACGCCACTGTCCACTGTCTGGGAAAGTGAGAGAGATTTAAGATGAGAGATAGGCTGCTGATCAAAGTGAAATTTACAATGACATTTTAGGCAATGGAAAGCAATACCACTGCAATTAGCAAAACTCTATGTTCCCAGATCCTTCCAAGATATGGAGACTGGGGCTAAGTTAGTGAGAATCTGAGACTTTAAACAGAGTGTAGAATTAATTATTGGATGCATTTTAATATCATAAGTCCTTGACATGATAAGAAAATGCTGAAGAACTAGCTTCAACTGTGGATTCACCTTTTGTTGCTTCAAAGTTTCAAATACACTGCAAAACTTACTGATGGAGGGCTTACATTGTACATCTTTATAAAAACAAAAAGCCATAATAGTATCATGTTACTCTGGAAACACATCACCACTGTATGTAACAATGTACCTAGCAATCCAAAACCACAGAAATAGCTTAGCATTCATAATAATTAAAAAAAAAAAAGTATTTTCTATCTTGAATTTTTTCCCCTCTCTTGGACCACTTTCTGCTTGTGAAACAGTCACTGATGTCAAATAAAATAAAATTAGTTACAAAAAGCCATGCAAACTCACAACAAAGCTAACAGCAGATCTTTTCCCTCAGTAATATTCAGGATGTCCCTAAATGACCTTCCAATCATTTACGTGTTCTGGGCTTTTATGTGTTCCAACGTGTTGTTCAGAATTTATGTCTGTTCCTCACACTATTGAGGAGCTGGCCTCTGTATCTTGCAGGTTATTTATTTGAGTATGCACAATAACAGGGTTCCTAAATGTGGTTATATTCTTCTTTATGGGTGCCTAGTTTCTGTCAACAGTTAAAACTAATTGACTGATGGAAAAAATTCTCTTATAAATTTTCTTATGGATCAGGAATTGCTGATGGGTTGATCTTGAGATTAATAGATGGGAGAGATTGACCGATAATAATCAAAAGACAATGTTAAAAGGAGACAATGTCTCTTTACAGTACTTCACAACATGATAAGTGCATGTTTCTTTTGCATACAACTCTTTTCTTGAAACATTGTTTTGAATAATATTAATATTTTCCCAACCATGAAATGGACTATTTTAGTCTCAATCTTAATTTGTAATTAATTCTACATTCCACACACACTTCAGCACCAAAAATCCTTTGAACCTGATTCAATAACTGATTAAAGAGCTTTAAAAAAATCTTTGGTTCATACCATAAAACTCCATTTGTAGGGTCATTTTCAGTAATTATGGTATAATTAAAGGTTTAAGGCATCTTTCCCATTAAAACATATTTATTATTCCAACAACTTTAGTGCATGTTTTCACAGATGTATTGGACACATTTTAAGGATTCTAACAGATACTTAGAATCTAAAACACTTTCTTCAGTTTAGGTTGTCACCAGAGTAACAGTCATAGTCTTCTAAACTTTAACACACATTATATGATAATTGCAGTTTGTAAAGCAATCATGTAAAGATTGTAACAAATACTATGTTGTTACACCACTAAACTCTCAAATGACTGTCACGGTAGCCCTACCCTCTGCATATGTAAAACGTGTATGACATGAGCTGTTCTTCATTCTTTTTGCCATCCTTTCAGTCCTCTTTGCTCTTGCACAGAGCCATAAACAACAGATTCCTGGCCAACATCGTCTAATTAATTTTATTGAAGACCCTCATGGCTTTAGTGTATTACAAATATATTGAAATCCTCGATAGTACACCGCAAATATACTAACCAAAAACATTGTACCACCATTTAATATATAAAAAGTATACTAACATCATGCTTTTACCAAATTTTTGAATTAAACTTTAAATATACTTAAAAATAATTGTATTATAGTACACTTTCCAAAAATATATTATTGGAAATATATACTTTAAGTGAAAGGTTGGTCTAATTTCCAAAGTATACTTATTTAAACTTGTTTTTCAATGTATTTTTGGTATATAATATGCTCGAAATAATCATTGTACAAATGTACAGAAAGTATATACCGTATTAGAATACAATTTTTAATATACGATCGTCTCAATATATTATCAGTTAAATTTAAATGTACTTATTCATGTATGTATAAGTAAATGTAACTAATATGTAGTGCAGAAGTCTTGCGTGAGCGCGCTTTTAGACTCTGAATCGATCTCCCTCACGTGCGCGATCTCAAACTCGTTCTTGCGCGCTGAAAATCATTTTTGCCGTTCAAGATAATTTATGCTTGCACTCTCACATTCTTCTGTCCGCTCACTGTCATAAAGCTACACTTACACAAACCGCAGTAGCGTTGTAAACTCTGCAACTATTCCAGTCAACCGGAGACTACTGTAGAATCGGCGCCCCACCAGCCAATTAGAGACTGGAGGCGGGCAGTTTCGGACTGTCCGTTCTCTGATTGGCTCCCCAGTCCTCCACTTCTAGTTTGAATTAACGGCTGAAGCTGCATCATCGCGTGCGTTAATTCGTATCGTTATTATTTTATTTTCATCTGCATAAGGTAAATTTAACGGTTTTTGTTTGGTAATTTGTAATTAGGTACATACTTTAAGCTATAGAATGTATTGTCTAATGTGTTATTGTTAATGTGTTATGCTTTGTGGTTAATACAAATATGCTTTATTGTTTGATACAATAAAGTATATTTGTATTAACCACAAAATGTACTTTTTTAGTATTTGTACTGTAATTGTCCAGAAGTATAACAGCATGCTACTGCTGCAATAAGAATACCCTTGTCAAAAAAAAAAATATAATAAGTATTCTTGCGCCATACCAATTTTCAGTATACTTAAGTATAATGGATTAGTTAATTTGAAGTGTGCTATTTTCGACATACTAATTTTTTCATTCATTCATTCATTCATTTTCTATACCGCTTAATCCTGTGTTCAGGGTCGCGGGGGACTTGGAGCCTATCCCAGGAGACTTCGGGCACTAGGCGGGGTACACCCTGGACAGGGTGCCAATCCATCGCAGGGCACACACACATACACACACTCACACACCCAATCACACACTACGGGCAATTTGGGAACGCCAATTAGCCTAACCTGCATATCTTTGGACTGTGGGAGGAAACCGGAGTACCCGGAGGAAACCCACCAAGCACGGGGAGAACATGCAAACTCCATGCACACAGAGACGGGAATCGAGCCTGGCCGGGGAATCGAACCCAGACCCTGGAGGTGCAAGGCGACAGTGCTAACCACTACACCGCCTCATACTAATTTTTTGCTAAATATATTTTAATTGTAATAAAGTTGTAGTAAAGCACAACTTTAAGTGTATTAAGTATACTTTTATGTGCTAAATTGAGACAATTTTAAGTATACTTAGTACACTTAAAGTACTGTATATGGCTGTGTGTGTACTAACTTACATACCCAACAGTAATTAATACAATTTAAGTATATATTTAATGTATTATAAGTACATTACAGCTATTTTTACTGTGTTACAAAATACATGATTAAATGAGTATATTTTTATTGCAGCAGTAGCACGCTTCTGGTCAATTACAAATACTAAAAAAGTACACTTTGTGGTTAATACAAATATACTTTATTGTATCATACAGTACATACAACATTTACATTTAGGCATTTGGCAGATGCTTTTATCCAGAGCGACTTCCTTTTTTTTTTTTTTTTTATCTCATGACACAACTGAGCAGTTGAGGGTTAAGTTGAGGCTCAAGGGCCCAACAGTGGCAACTTGGTGGTTGTGGGGTTTGAACCTGGGATCTTCTGAACCGTAGTCCAACACCTTAACCATTACAAATGCTAAATGCATTTTCTACACTTCTACATGTTTTTGAAACACATTACATCAGTAATTATGAAGCAGATTTTATTCATGAGTTCAACAGATTTAATTTGCACAAGGTTACAAAAAAGCACTACTATAGCTTATTTGTGTTTAACAAAACGTGTTCACAATCAGCAAATCAGGAAACAGATGAGAGAATGCAAACATAAATTATCTTGAATGGGGAAAAAAAAAATTTCAGCGTGCAAAAACGAGTCTAAAAGCGCGTGCGCACGAGAGAGTAGTGCACTAAATATAAGTACATTTAAATTTAACTGATAATATACTGAGACTACTGTATATTAAAAATTGTATTCTAATGTATACTTTCTGTACATTTGTACAATGATTATTTCAAGGATATATTTTTTTTAATATACCAAAAATACATTGAAAAACAAGTTTAAATAAGTATACTTTGGAAATTAGACCAACATTTCACTTAAAGTATATTTTCCAATAATCTATTTTTGGAAAGTGTACTATAATACAATTATATTGAAGTATATTTAAAGTTTCATTTAAAAAATTGGTAAAAGCATGATGTTAGTATATTTTTATATATTAACTGATGGTAAAATTTTTTGTTACTATATTTGCAATGTACTATTGAGGATTTCAATACTTTTGTAATACACTAAAATATATTTTTTTTCACAAGGGTATACACATAGTATTATTAATCATGTAATACAGTAAAAATAGATGTAATGTACTTAGAATACATTAAATATATACTTAAATTGTATTAATTACTGTCAGGTATGTACATTAGTACACACACAGCCATATACTTTAAGTATACTTAAAATTGTTCCACTTTAGCACACAAAATATACTTAATACAGTTAAAATTGTGCTTTTGTACAATTTAATTGCAACTTAAATACACGTAATACAAAATTAGTTGTCCAAAATAGCAAACTTCAAGTATACTAGACATTTAAGTATGCTTTGGCATGCTAGGATTTAATATACTTAGCATACTTCTTTTTTTACTAGGGATGTCTATATGCCAAATAATAATGTATTTGTTAATATGTATTATGTACTAATGCGCTAGTCACCCTCCTCGTGTGCCACATTAGCAGGTATGCTATACTCATTCTTTCCTTTTTGTCTCACCTCCCTGTCACCTACAGATGATGATGGAGAAATGAACAGTGTTTTGGGAAGCCAATGAAATGTATGGACTGGTAGTGTAGTAGTATTGTATAGATGTATGTAGTAAATGTACAGACTGGTAGTATAAAGCAATGCAGTATACAGACAGTGTCAGCCATGCTGTATTCCGGGCTTTTGTGAACAGTTTGCCTTTCTTTAGAACTAGAGATGTTCCGATACCATTTTTCCCCTCCCGATACCCATTCCGATACTTGAGCTCAGGGTATCGGCCGATACCGAGTACCGATCCGATACCTGGGTGTGTATCTGTACAGTGTATATATACTGTATATATATATATATATATATATATATATATATATATATATATATATATATATACACACACACACACACTGTATGTATATGTATCATTTATTTTTTTAAGTAAAATACTACTAGCCCTGTGTAACGGGTTCGACCCTAAGTGCACAGGTGACACCATGAAACACGGACACGAGGCGAGGTCTTACAGGAAAAAGGGTAATTTATTTAGAACAATGGGTAAGGAAAGGGTTAAAGGCTCTCTGCAGCCTTTTCCACTTCTGCGGGAGGGATGCGAAGGTGGGCTCGACGAGGAAGTGAAGGTGCCGCGGGAGCTCGCGCAGCTCGTTCACGTGCTCCTCTCGCGGAGATCAAAGGCCCCCCCTTTTTAAAGTCTCTGGGGCGCATCACATCGCCCCGCTCTTGTGCCACTGTCTCTCATAAAATCCACCGCGTCGCAAAGTCCAGCTTCCCAACAGTCAGACCCCGAGCTACACTCCCCGCTGTGTTTTATAGCGCCGGGATCATTAGCGGCGATAGCTCATGGGCTGTTGCCTGATTCTGCGGCCCTGTTCCGTCACATACCTAAAGGGGGGGGAGGCCGCCTAACTAGTGAGCGAGGAGCGATATCAATTTGGGCACACGCCCATCACAGGCCACTGCCGTGACACTCTGTAAGTAAGCTAAGCTAGCAAACCTAACGGGAATAAATAGGTTATGTTTAGGAAAATGGTATCGGATCAGTACGTGGTCTCAAATACTCGCCGATTCCGATGCCAGCTTTTTTTGTGGTATCGGCAGCATTTCCGATACCAGTATCGGAATCGGAACAACCCTATTTAGAACTGTCAGAAATTCATGGTGGCTTGTTAATTAAGCCAGTTATACAATTCACTGTGATACGTTATTGAAGATGATGACACTCAAAATTAGTAATTTTGACAGATTAAAAAATTTTTTTAACAGACTTTTAACAATTAACATTGTCTCAAAACAGCTTTACACAATCAAGAGAATTATTTAAGTTTGTATGGAATGTGAATGTGTATGAATCAAAACGGTCAGATTGTCCCTGGTGAGCAAGCCGCGGGCGACAGTGGCAAGGAAAAACTCCCTGTGTCAGGATGAACTAACCTTGGTGACCAGAAGACGCAGCTTTAGCGGGTAGCGTGGTTGGTAAACCCAAACGCAGATGTAAGCGAGTAGGCAGGATAACCACGCGATTTAGTATAAGGACTCCCACGAAAGAGGAGCAAGGGAAAAACACAAATTTAACCCACATCCTATAAATACACACTTAATATCAGGAAGCAGAACCAAAGATAGTAAGTACTCACGGTTTAGCAGACGGACAGCCGGAACCGACATGGGCCGAAACTCAATGACTGAGCGGTAAGCTAACGTTTGTTTACCTTTTTTATACTTCCTGGTTTGGCGCCCGCCTTACTTCCGGGTCCTAATGCCGGGCGCAGATTGAGTGTGCATGAAGTACCCCCCTGTCCAGAACCGGCTCCTGACGGTCCTGGGGTGGAGGATACCCGGCGACGGTAGTCTCGAATCAGTTCGGGGTCGAGAATGAACCGGGCCGGGATCCAAGACCGCTCCTCGGGGCCGTAGCCCTCCCAGTCAACCAGGTACTGAGTACCTCTGCCCCGAGGGCGCGAGTCGAGGATTCGGCGTACGGTGCAGGTGAGACCGCCGTCGATGATCTGGGGAGTAGGAGCTGGGGGGGTGGGTGGAATCATGGGTGATGTGATGAAGGGTTTGAGTTGAGAGGTGTGGAATATGGGGTGAATCCGGAGCGCCGCAGGCAGCTGGAGCCGGTAGGTGACAGGGTTTACTCGTAGTGTGATGCGGTATGGTCCGATGAAGCGAGGTGAAAGTTTCCGAGATTCTGTGTGCAGATGTAGGTTCTTTGTGGATAGCCATACCTTGTCACCTACATTGTACAATCGTCCCGGAGGGTGTCGACGGCGGTGCTGAATGATGTAACGGTTATTGGCTCTCTGAATGGCGAGGTTGGCTTGGTTCCAGACCCGTCGACACCTACGGACCAACTGTTGGGCCGACGGTACATCAACCTCCGGTTCTTGATGGGTGAACATCGGAGGTTGGAAACCGTAGCATACCTCAAATGGGCTTAAGTTGGTGGCAGATGAAACGTGGAGATTGTGAGACAGTTCTGCTCAGATGAGGTAGCGGGCCCAGGAGCGCTGGCGATCAGCAACAAAACATCTTAGGTAGCGCTCCAGTTGTTGGTTGGCCCGTTCCGTCTGACCATTAGTCTGGGGATGGTATCCAGATGATAGACTGCTGGTGGAATTGATCAGACGGCAGAAGGCCTTCCAGAACCGGGCGGTGAACTGGGGCCCTCTGTCTGAGACGATGTCCTTCGGGAACCCATGCAGGCAGACTACGTGTTCCATTATCAGCTCAGCGGTGGTTTTAGCTGATGGGAGTCCGGTGAGGGCCACCAAGTGCACTGCCTTGGAGAACCGATCAACGATGGTGAGGATGGTGTTCTTTCCCTCGGAAACCGGCAGGCCCGTGATGAAATCCAGGGCGATGTGCGTCCAGGGCCGTCGAGGAACTGGAAGTAGTTGGAGCTCTCCCGGAGATGGTTGATTTGTATCCTTGACCCTGGCGCACACCGGGCACGCCTGATCGAACTCCGTGACCTCTCTTCTCATGGCGGGCCACCAGAACGCCCGTTCAACGAAGGACAGGGTTCTTCGGGCTCCCTGGTGTCCGGCGACGGTAGAAGAGTGGCCCCACTGGAGAACTTCTGGTCTTAGTCCTTGGGGTACGTAAAGTCGTCCAGGCGGCACGCCTGCCGGTTCGGTCTCCGCAGCCTGTGCCTGGTGGACCCTCGTCTCCAAGTCCCATTGAAGGGGTGCAATGATCCGTGAGGAGTTGATGACAGGCACGGGTTCCGCCCGGGGAAGGTCCTCATCGTGCTGTCTAGACAGTGCGTCGGCCTTGGTATTCTTGGACCCCGGGCGGTATGACAGATGGAAGTCATATTGTTCGAAGAACAGTGCCCACCGTGCCTGTCGTGGGTTGAGCAGTTTGAGGTTCCTGATGGTGATAAGGTTCTGGTGGTCGGTCCAGACGATGAACGGCTCACTGGCGCCCTGGAGCCAGTGACGCCATTCCTCCAAGGCCCACTTTATGCCCAGCAGTTCGCGGTCCCCTACTCCGTATCGCTGCTGAGTGGGATTAAATTTCTTGGAGAAGAAACCACACGGGTGCAGCTTCTGGTCTGGACCTCGCTGGGAGAGAACGGCGCCAGCGCCCACATCCGACGCGTCCACCTCCACAACGAAAGGTTTGTTGGCATCGGGGTGGAGAAGGATGGGTGCGGTGGTGAAGCGATGACAAAATTCTTGGAAGGCGGAGTTGGCGGCAGGGGTGAGTCGAAAAGGGTGGTGCGAGGGCCTGGTCAATGTGGTTAGTGGTGCTGCAACTGTACTGTAGCCCCGGATAAAGCGACGATAGAAATTCGCAAACCCAAGAAACCGTTGAAGCTGTTTGAGTGTTCTGGGTAGGGGCCAGAGACGTACAGCTTCGAGCTTCTGTGGGTCCATGGCCACACCCTGGGGCGAGATGACAAAACCCAGGAACGTGGTGGAGTGCTTGTGAAAGGCACATTTTTCCAGCTTACAGTACAGCTGGTGAGCGAGCAATCTCTTTAGGATGGCCCGAACATGTTGGATGTGTTCTTGGAGGTTGTGAGAGTAGATGAGGATGTCGTCTAAGTAGACAAACACCCATCGGCCCAGCATATCCCTGAGGACGTCATTGATAAACTGTTGGAAGGCCGAGGGTGCATTACAGAGTCCAAAAGGAATGACCAGGCTCTCGTAGTGTCCGGTGGGTGTAATGAATGCCGTTTTCCACTCATCACCCTCTCTGATGCGCACCAAGTTGTAGGCGGTCCGGAGGTCCAAATTCGTGAATACGGCGGCACCAGAGAGGGCGTCCAGGACGGAGTTGGTGAGCGGTAGCGGGTGTCGGTTTTTTATGGTGATCTTGTTCAGCCCCCAATAATCGACACACGGGCGAAGTTCACCCCCTTTTTTCTTAATGAAGAAGAATCCCGCGGCGGCTGGCGAGGAGGAGGGCCGGATGGTGCCATGACGAAGGGCAGTGGCGACGTACTCCTCCATAGCTTGCGTCTCGGTGGTAGATAGGGAGTAAAGGTGGCCACGGGGGGGAATGGAGCCTGGCTGAAGTTCTATCGCCAGGTCGTATGGGCGATGTGGTGGTAGGTTGGTGGCTTTCCTCTTGCAGAAGACTTCAGCCAGGTCCCTATATTCAGGTGGGATGGCGTTGGTGTCGACTTCGGGGGCCTCGGACTCCTTGGAACACGTTCCAGCCTGTGCCCGTAGGCAGAGTTCGCTGCAGGTCGGCCCCCACTGGAGGATCCGGTTTTGTGCCCAGGAGATGAGAGGGTCGTGCTGTAGCAGCCAGGGATAGCCGAGTATGACGGGAGGAGACGAGATGGGGGTGAGGCAAAACTGCAGCTGTTCCTGGTGTTGGTCGATGACGAAGGTGAGTAGTTGGGTCTGGTGAGTGATGGGGCTGGTTGAGAGGGGCCGACCGTCGACTGATGTAATGCAAAGAGGCTGGGATAACGCCTCGATATTCACCCCCATTTCTTTGGCATAGGTGGAGTCAATAAAGTTGCCTGCGGCACCAGAATTGATAAACGCAGTACTTAAGACCCATTTGTGGCCAAACTGGAGGGTTACCTGAACCGTGAGGCGAGAGGTGGTGGCGTTGGTGATGGTGGAGAGGTGGATGGGGCCCGGTGAGTCTCTCCTCCTGCTCACCGGGTCTGCGCGTTTCCCGGGCGCAGTGGGCAGATTGCTCGGTGGTGGGCCGCCGACCCACAGTAGGCACACAAACCCTCTCGAAACCGGCGTCCTCGTTCCGCCACGGTCAGGGAGGCGCGCCCTAATTGCATGGGTTCCCCGGCTCCGGTGTTAACCACGGCAGGAGGTGGAGATCCGACATGTTCAGTGGTGGCGGGAGTGAAGATGGTTGGTGGTCGAGATGGAGTGTAGACGTGGGTGGCGGTAGGCGGCAGGGTCCTCGGGGCTGGCTTCGGATTAGAGAGTAAGCGCTGGTCAATGCGGAGGGCGAGCTGAATCAATCCCTCCAGGGTGGCTGGTAGCTCTCGTCCGGCTAGTTTGTCCTTAATCCGGGAAGCCAGTCCCTCGTAGAAGGATGTCCGGAGCGCGGTATCTCCCCAAGATGTCTGTACAGCGAGGGTGCGGAATTCTGCAGTATAACGGCTCACGGACGATCCTCCCTGCCGCAGGTGGTAAAGCTTGGTGTCGGTCTCCACCTCGCCCGCAGGGTGTTCGAATGTCATCTTGAGTTGACGGGTGAACTCATTGCAGGAATGGGCGGTGTCAGAATCTGATCGAATTACTGCCGTGGCCCACTCAGCTGCCTGCCCGGATAGCAATGAGATGAGGAGAGCAATGCGTAGCCGATCGGTGGAGTACTTGGTGGAATTGAGCTCAAACACAAGATTCAGTGATGTCAAAAACACACTGCATCTCCCGTCGGTGCCATCCCATTTGTCTGGAAGTGCAAGAAATACATCAGAAGGAGGGGGGGGGGTGGGTGGGCTGGTGCAGCGCCGCAACCGCCGCGACGGGAGACCGGCGCAAGGCCGCTACGTCTTGGAGGCCCCGGCGAAGATTAGAGATCTCTCCGGTTAGCTTATCGATGAGCGCGGCGTGCCAATCTACCACATCGCAGAGGTGCGCATGATCCGCTGGGTTCACCGCGGAAGGCTCAGTCATTCTGTCAGGATGAACTAACCTTGGTGACCAGAAGACGCAGCTTTAGCGGTTAGCCCAATGTAGCGTGGATGGTAAACCCAAACGCGGATGTAAGCGAGTAGGCAGGATAACCACGTGATTTAGTATAAGGACTCTCACGAGAGAGGAGCAAGGGAAAAACACAAATTTAACCCGCGTCCTATAAATACACACTTAATATCAGGAAGCAGAACCAAAGATAGTGAGTACTCACGGTTTAGCAGACGGACAGCCGGAACCGACATGGGCCGAAACTCAATGACTGAGCAGTAAGCTAACGTTTGTTTACCTTTTTTATACTTCCTGGTTTGGCGCCCGCCTTACTTCCGGGTCCTAGTGCCGGGCGCAGATTGAGTGTGCATGACACCCTGAGATGGTAATAGGAAGAAACCTTGAGAGGAACCAGACTCAACAGGGAACCCATCCTCATCTGGGTGAAACAGGTAGCAGGATGACAGATGAAATCAGAAACACAAAGGGGCTCACATAGAGACACAAAGACAAATAAAAATTAGTATATAGCTGCTGTGATCGTTACAATATCTTGTTACTATTGTCCTCCTGTATGTCCTCAACCTTTTCTTATGAGCCACATACATACAGTAATGTCACACCATGGCACAATATAGCACTGCTGGAGCTATATTAAGGATGGCTCTGCATCCTCAGTATCCACATCTCATACTGTATATATTTATATACTTGCCTGCCACTTTAATCATGTGCCAGCAAATCATGTAGATGCAGCACAATGCATAAATCATACAGATAAAGGTCAAGGACATTTGTTAATGTTTACATCAAGCATCAGATTGGGCAAATGTGGAATGGTAGTTGGTACTTGATGGAATGGTATCATATGAGTATTTCATAAATTGCTGATCACCTGAAACTGGGATCAAATATAAAGCCGCTGATTTTAAATACGGGAATTTCTGACTGTTTATATGCATTTCTTTCTTTGTTCAAAATGATAAAAGACATGATACTGTACCTAAGGGGGAGAATAATGAGAAGAAAAGACAGTTTGCTGCATGTCATTACCAGAAATATGCATTATTCTAGCTACATATTTCTGGGCCTTTGCAAACTAAAAACCACAAAAGCAATCTTACATAATTAATCTTTCACCAAAGGCAAGAAAAAGAGATCTCAACTTTTCCAACATTTAAAACAATTTAACAGACCTTGAGTTCAGGCCCTCTGGAACAAGAGGTAGTGGTGCCTAAAGCATTCTTGTCTCTTTCTAACTTGTTTTTTCATAAAAACCTGTTTTTGTCAGAAACATCCTGTATAAATACTCACAACAAATGCTTATCAAAATGTAAATACTTATGTTTTCTCAAAAAAATTATGGGATATGGAAGAAAATGTTAACATGGTATACACTGAACTAAACTTGACCCTATAAGAGTTGTGAATTCCTGGATAACTCTCTTGGAGCAAGAGAATGAGAGTTCAGAAAAATGGGATGATGCTTGGTGCAGACATGATACCTCCAAATGATAGAATACCAATCCAAAAATGAGACAAATGAGAAATGGGATTTAATTTGGGAGATAATAAATAAAAGGTTGATATACTGATATACTGTAGTGACTGATGAATCTAGGGGATAGCTTATGGGAGATGGCCTCAATAGAGATGCCTAAGATAAAAAGCATTACTTTTTGTTGCAATCAGTATGTGGGTCCGGCTGAATGACAGGTTTACTTGTTTAAAGGTGGAAACTCATCGATGAATCTCAGCTTTTGCCCTAACCATGTTCTACTACAGTGCACAAAAGCTTTGGTGGAAGAAACTGCAGCAGAATTGGAAGTGTGAAAGACTTGTGAAAGAGGTGAGCAATGAGTTATGGGCATACTTAATCCAGGTAAGCATTTACTTCAGAAGTGTGTGTTTTGAGATATAAATCACTTAACAGTTTTCACATCTTGGTTGGCCACTTTGGTCTGGCTGTTGGTCTGAGGGTGATAACCGGAGAACAAGCTAGGTGAAGCACTAATAAGTTTACAAAAATCTATTCAAAACTGGGCAAAAAATAGAGGACCATGATTAGAGACTATATCTAGTGGAAGACAAAGTTCCTAAAGTTCGGTTTACCCAGGTTTCTACATCTAGAGAGATGGTTCCAATGAGACACCATGATGGGAAGATGTTCTTATCAGGAATGGGGTCAGGCTTAAAAATATTGACAGGAGAGTGCATCTGGTTTGGTGCTATTGGATCTGGATCAGTAGGTTAGTGAGATTTTGAGAAATAAGAGATGAACAGAGACCATCTGGTTTGCTGAGAATTCAATCGCATTGCCTCAGCCCCTTCAAGTGCGGCCTCATTTATTCTAATGCAAGCTTACCTGCTATCGACTCCTGGTCACTGTAAGGTATTATAATATGATGTGAACCCCCTCATTATACTTTCTGACTTCTTATGTGGTAACACTTCCTGTATTCAGACATATATACATCTAAACAGCTTGTGGCTGCTGGAACCCTTTGGCTTAACCGGAATATACAAATGTACTTCCTATCGTCTGTTTGTCTCCAGGTCTCTCTATGACTAACATGTTAATGACTGGTTCTTTTAATGTACAGGATGTATGTGACACAGGGCACCTGGCCAAAAGCTTAAATAAGCTGTCTTTGCTGATAATAAAGAGAAATCTTCAGACATCATGTGTGAAATGTGTATGTGTGTGTTTGTCCATCTCCCCCGGGAAGAACATCAGCCAGTAAGTGTAATGAAGTGCGGGAGACACAACCAACAATAATTTTAAATTCTAAATCATATTTTCATTCATCTTAAAGCTGACAATTTGGACACTCTTCTTTTTAAACAGTCACCTATGTCATACTTCTTTCCTGTTGCTGAAAGGCAGCGAGAGGAGATGCAGAAGGGGTGCATTTGGTTGTCCCCTGGTGATGTAAATTGGTAAAATGGCTCCTGCTCAGTAGTAGGAAGCATCCACCTCTACCACAAACTGACAAGACGGATGAGAAAAGGAGCCAATGTGGATCAGCACTTGAGGTTGAACAAGACTTTATCAGCTTGACTAGACCAGTTAAAGGGAACCGAATGGCTTAAAACAATAAGCAGTGCAGTAATTACGAAGAGCTGTAATTTCATACAGAACATTGGTAAAATATAGCAAGTCCCAGGAAAAAGCTCCTTTTAGGTAGTCCAGTCAGTTACAGTCATCAACTTTAACGTGTCTAGTTAAATTTTGGATGGAGAAATTATGAATCCAAGAAATGAGACAGTGTTGCAATGCAATTTGCATTTCTGTATTTATGTCTAATGAAATTAATTACATATAATACTGTACATTTGCATTTCTCAGTCTTTACATATAATTGATCTTATCTTTCTGGAAGAACGGAGCATGGAGGAGTATACAGTAAACATCACTGGGAGAGGCTAAATCCACTACACACCTGTGACATTCCTCAGGGCTCAGTGCTCTGCCCCATTTTGTTCATATTGTATATGCTTCCTCTGGGCTGTATCACCAGCCGGCACGAAATTTTATTTCATTGCTATGCATCATCTACTTTGACCATATTTTTGGAGGAGTCATGGATAAAGCAACATTTCCTGCAGCTGAACAGCTCTAAGACTGAAGCTATTTTAGTAGGACCCTAGTCCAGGTTGGGACATCTATCATCACTAGTATTATCTTTTCTGATCAGGATATCCCATTGCCAACATCTGTTATTAACCTTGTAACGCTTGGATTTATAAAACCGCTTGGTTACAAAAAAACGGATTCGGGAATCAAAACAGGGGCTTGAAAACAACACTTCCGGTATTGCGCAATTGCAGCTGGACAAAACACGACGCGACACAAAACAATTATAATAAATTAAACCAAGTGTATTAAACACGACAGACAGATAAATAAACAAACACGGTGCACCACAAACCAATATATACAAAATATATACAAATAGAAAAAGTGTGTGCGCGATGTATGCGGGTGTGAGTGTGTGTGTATGATTGTCTAGTGTGTGAAATATGGCAAAAGTTATGAATGGGGTGAGTTGGAGAGATGGATCGATCTCACCAAATGACGATGGTAGGTCTGGGAGATCGATAAACGGAATGAGCTGGGTACTGGATGAAATTATGGAACAATAATCCGCAAGCAGTCTCACAGTCTCAAACACCATGCAGCGCGCTGTCTTCACCTCCCCGTACCGGCCTCAATGCCGGTTCCAGCTTTATGCCGGATCATGTGACCCACGTCACTTCCGGGTTCCTTTGCGTCGCGATCGCGCATGCGCGGGAACTTGCCCGGTGACCAAACCACTGTCAATGGGGAAACAGAAACCGCTAGGGCACGCCTTCGGCCACAGGTGAGCAGCATTAGCTCCACAACCAATTCCCTGTGTATGAAAACGCCCCTTTTGTGTGGCAGCGCTACATAGACCCCCCCCCAAGCCTCCGGCGTCTGAGGAGAATGTCCGCACAAGCACTTTAAATTCACCACACTGTACAGATCGGCTTTTTGTGAGTATCCCCAAGACCTTGTGTATTTTTTCGGTCCTCTTTGTATTTCTGCTGGACCCTCCCACTTGGGCACTCGCTTTGCAGAATATCTTTTTGTTGTGGAGGAGGGAGGTCGAGTTTGGATCCACACCAAGTCTCCCGGTTGAAAGTGCACTGCTTCCCCCCGGGTATTGTGACATCTGGCTTGTCTGGATCTCGGGTGTTCTGCTCTTCGTTGGCCCTCCTCCATGATAGGTCTTTGTCGGGGTGATGATGATTGTCCTGCCTTGTGTCGGTGGCAAACGCTGCAAGATTTTGTATAACGCCAGACGTCTTTCCGCACCGTCGGCCACCACGCCACCTCTAGTAACCTCAGCAGGGTTTTCAGTTGTCCCCAGTGTCCTCCCAGAGGATTGTCGTGGTAATACTGGAGAAAAAGTTTTATTAGAGACTGGGGGACAACAAGCTGGATTTTCTCCCCGTGCCTTACTGGTACCCGGCGATACAGCATGCCCTGATGACATTCGAAGGTGACCCTCTGATAGTGTGTACCTCTTTGATGATCTTTGGAGAGCAGCTTCGTGATAGTTGGGTCGTTCTGTTGGGCTCTGATGATCTTGCTCAGGTCGCTCGGAAAGTTGGAGGCCTCTTTAGTGGACGTGGTGGGTAGACGTGGGGTGTCAGCTCCTTTCAGCGGCGGGGGTGCTCGGGGTATGGCATCTGGACCTGGAAGAAAGCGGTCCTTGCGGTCTTTCTCACCCCTAGCGCCTCTCTCCAACTGTTTTTCCATGGAGCTCGCCGCTCCTCTTAACGCCACTCTCGTGTTGATGTTCTCCCGGGTTCGCCTCGCTAGTTCTTCCTTGGAGATATCAGGGTTCCCCATGAGACAGAGGGCGGGGTGATCATTGGCGAAGTCTCCCATGCGTTGCCCCGGCAGCTGTACCGGCGACCTCGGGTTGTCTTCCTCTTCGTCGAGGTCGTCATCCAGTATAAAAGCCGCCAGGAAAGCCTGTTTAAAAGACTGCCAGTCCTTCACCTTGCCTTTCTCCGTCTTCCACTAACTGAGAGCAGGCCCTCGTAGAACCGTGCCGAGGGTTCCCAGCAGCTCTGGTCGGGTCAGGGGTCTGATCTCCAAGTACTTCTCTGCTTGCTCTATGAAGTTCCATACCTCCGCTGTCTCTGACGCGTCACAGAAGGCTGGAAACTCCACGCAGATGGATGGATGAGCGCGAAGAGAAGAAGAAGAAGAAAGTGGGGAGGAGAGCAGAGCCGAGGAGTGTGCTGGAACACCAGGAGGAACGTCGTTGCCATTAGTAGTGCTTGGTGGGTTTACCTTGGCCGTGGATGTAGTGGTTGGAGTGCTGGGCAGATGTTGTGCAGGAGATGGAGGGAATGCAGGGGTGCAGGCCTGTAACCTGTGTGTGGTGGGCGTACTGGTGAGACGCAGTCTCTTCATCCGGTTTTCCCAGATGACGTCCCGTCGCAGAAAACAGTCAACGATGGCTCTCTCCATTTTTTCGAGAGCCTCCTGGCAGTAGCGCTGCAGCCCTTCCAAGCTCGCGTCCACTGCGTCACGAAAACTGATTTCCCGGTTGAGACTGCTGTCTTTGGATTGTCTATAATCCTGCTCCATGGAGCTCACTTTACCAGTAAGCGCCACCATGTCCATCTTGCATTGATTAAGTTCCGTACGTAATGTGTGCACTACCTCTATATCAGTCCCATGAACAATAAAATCATCATTTTCATTATTGTCATTATCATGGCTATCTGATATATATAAAGAATTAATCAATGCAGATAATTCAGCTGTAGGGTTACGGCGCGTATTCAAAGCATTCTCCACATCTACCAACATGTTATAATCTACTACACAGTCGGCCTTAGCAGCACTACCAGCATTAGCCTTAGCATTAGGTTTAGCACTAGCATTAGCGATGTTAGCATTAGCGTCCATTTTGTTCAGCCACATCACACAAAACCGGAAAATATCCCTAAATACAGATTCCCCGTGCGTACGGGCCACCACTATGTAACGCTTGGATTTATAAAACCGCTTGGTTACAAAAAAACGGATTCGGGAATCAAAACAGGGGCTTGAAAACAACACTTCCGGTATTGCGCAATCGCAGCTGGACAAAACACGACGCGACACAAAACAATTATAATAAATTAAACCAAGTGTATTAAACACGACAGACAGATAAATAAACAAACACGGTGCACCACAAACCAATATATACAAAATATATACAAATAGAAAAAGTGTGTGCGCGATGTATGCGGGTGTGAGTGTGTGTGTATGATTGTCCAGTGTCTGAAATATGGCAAAAGTTATGAATGGGGTGAGTTGGAGAGATGGATCGATCTCACCAAATGACGATGGTAGGTCTGGGAGATCGATAAACGGAATGAGCTGGGTACTGGATGAAATTATGGAACAATAATCCGCAAGCAGTCTCACAGTCTCAAACACCATGCAGCGCGCTGTCTTCATCTCTCCGTACCGGCCTCAATGCCGGTTCCGGCTTTATGCCGGATCATGTGACCCACGTCACTTCCGGGTTCCTTTGCGTCGCGATCGCGCATGCGCGGGAACTTGCCCGGTGACCAAACCACTGTCAATGGGGAAACAGAAACCGCTAGGGCACGCCTTCGGCCACAGGTGAGCAGCATTAGCTCCACAACCAATTCCCTGTGTATGAAAACGCCCCTTTTGTGTGGCAGCGCTACAACCTCTGGGTTAAAATGGACTCTCATTTGAAGTATGTGGCCCATATCAAACATCTGTGTAAGATGTATTACGTTCACCTCAGGAACATTATAAAACTGTGTCCAGCACACACTTTTGCAGATGCAGAAAAGTTAGCCCATGCTTTGGCACCTCCAGGCTCTACTTCTGCAATGCACTCCTCATTGGGACTACTGGAAACATCCTTTAAAAGCTGCAGTATATTCATTCTTAAATCTCTTCATTGGCTCTCTGTTTCATTCAGAATTGAATACAAGGTTGCCCTTCTTACCCACCAGTGCATTTATGGGGATGTCCATCTCTATCTCAAAGAACTTATTACCTCACATACATCTACACACTTTTTGCTCAGCTGCAACTAGACCGTGGATACTCTCCATGTGGATCTGAGGATGCCACAGACTGTTGATGCTTTTAAATCTGGTCTAAAAAATCTTTTTATCAGAGCTTTTGGGTGGCATTAATTTGTAGCACTTTGTGATTTGCTTTAAATAAAAAGTGCATTATAAATAAAATGGATTATTAAATGTATTATTATTATTATTGAAGTCTTTGGGAAGCTAGGTGATGTTTACTGTATACTCCTCCAAGCAGAGGGAGAAGTTATAATAAAATCCAGATAAATGAAAACATGTAGGAATTCTCTCAGTACATCATTGAATAATGATGGGCAAACAGAAGGTGCAAAAGGTACCATGAGGTATTTATCATGTCCATAGTATGTTGTGTTAAATAACATTTTCCACTCGTCTCCCTCTCTAATTCTGACAAGGTGATAAATGTTATGAAGATGCAGTTTTGTAAAAACTTGTGGCCACTATAGAAGATCAAAGGCTAGACATCAAAGTAAGGGGATGGTGGTTATTAATGGTTATGATAGACCATGATAGTCAATGCATCGTATCAAGGTTTTGTGTTTTTAGCCAAAAGAAGACTTCTGCCTCTGCTGGAGATGATGATGGGCAGATGATCCCAGCTGCCAATGATTTACAGTACAAGTGTATTTGTCCATTGCTTATCTATCCTGTGAGGAGAGGGAGTATAACCACCCCCTGGGTACTAGGGTCTACTGTATATGGTGGAAAAGAAAATGCATGAAACTTATGTATTATTTTCCTGAGATCTGTGTAGTTTTTTTTTTAGATATATATTGCGCTTCCACTTGATGCTTGTCAATTAACTATTTAACATTCTGGCAAGTTCTCTTCTCTTTTCACCATATAAGTTCACTGCAATGACAGGATTTCACTTATGCAAAGCTTTCATTTAGATGCTGCTCTTTTGACCTATAGCTGGGAATGGCGACATGGAGACTGACGCTCTCTATAAAGCTATGGACTGCTTCCTGTCAGGCCACCATCTCCCGCTTGTTTTTTTTTAAGCGTTGATTTATATTCTGTAGCAGCTGTCAGATATAAGGCAAATCATAGGTTTATGCTAATTCATTATTCTAAATCATAACAGGAGATTAACAGACAGTTGTAACACAATCAATGTATACAGTATATGATATAATAGAAAACCATGATATAATAGAAAGCCATCATCTCTGATATGGTTATGGCTTCACTGATGGAGTATTTATGGGCATTAATGAATATAATATCATGTAAGTGCTTTGTAATTTTGCTTGTTATTTCATTTTTTTTAATTATTTAAGTAAAAGCTACCGTTTTTGTCATATTAAAATTCAAGAGAGAGAAAACGAGTGGATACTGATGATACTGTTCACATTATACTGTGTGCAGATTATTTTAAATGTATATGTACTGTTAAGTTGCTTAAAGGTCTGACTTAATTTTTTTATATTATTATAATATCTGGAAAATCATTGTGTTACTGTATGAGAGGAATTAAACATTCTGTTACAACTTGCTATTAGAGGAGATTGTAGGACGTTGATTATCTATAGCAAAATAATCAACTTCAGGGAGGTAATCATCCATTTATTATACAGGTATCATGAGGTATTTAATTTAGTCAGTATTGATATCCTCTCACATGACAACAATTCTAGTAGGCAGTCTACAGTCTGTTAACATTAGCAGCCTGTTAATATTATTTTATTCTCCTTACCTAAAACTAAGTGTGATGAACTGGTCTTCGGACTTTAAAACTATTTATTATTGTGACATGACATGTGTAAAGAGTATTTATCCTTTTAATAGTCTCCTGATGATAAACTCTGTTAACTTTCTAGTTTGGACTCACCAGTGGATCAGGTGACTTCATACTTGGATGTTCAGAAAATTGGATGAAGTTCCTTGATCTGCTGAAAAGTCTGGAAGTTTAGGGAACAGAGAGTCAGAAAAGTCAAGAGTCTTGAGTGCCAGCAAGTCACGGGAAATAAGAAAGAACTTTTGAATCCATGTGTTGATTGAGCCACTACTGGCCCTGGAGAAGAAAAGAAACCATCTGGGAGAAGACCATATCTATATGCAGCACCTCTACTTTATTTTGACACCTGGCCTAGCTTCAAGGTTCAAGGTTTTGTTTGTCAATGCCACCATATATACAGATGCATGCAGAAGATTTAAATAACGTTTCTCTTCTCTCTTATCAAGGGTTTACATTGTCAATACAATATTCATTCATTAATTTTCTATACCGCTTAATCCTGTGTTCAGGGTCGTGGGGGACCTGGAGCCTATCCCAGGAGACTTCGGGCACTAGGCGGGGTTCACCTTGGACAGGGTGCCAATCCATCGCAGGGCACACACACATACACACACTCACACACCCAATCACACACTACGGGCAATTTAGGAACGCCAATTAGCCTAACCTGCATATCTTTGGACTGTGGGAGGAAACCGGAGTACCCGGAGGAAACCCACCAAGCACGGGGAGAACATGCAAACTCCATGCGCATGGAGCCGGGAATCGAGCCTGGCCGGGGAATCGAACCCAGACCCTGGAGGTGCAAGGCGACAGTGCTAACCACTACACCACCGCGCCGCCTGTTAATACAATATATAAATATAAAATATCTATATTTGTTTATATGAAAACATCAGCAGTCTTCTGTATGATGTTCACAGCAGTGCACTTGTAATAGATAGATATAAATGAAGTGAAATGAGTATATCTTGTAAGCATCTGAATGAATGAGTAAATGTAAAGAGGAAAATATACAAATATACATCTAAATATATGTAACCAATTTGTTAGGTGCAAATATACATCCAAATATATGTAACAAAAGAGTATAAAGGCATTTTTAAGTACAAGACAGATACTGTATCAGCAGTATGACAGGGGTGCGAAAGGCTGTAAAGTATAAACGTACAAACAGTGTCAGATTTAAATATTTGACAATTTTTAAAATAGGTGTTTATAAACAATTCCATGAGTACAGAGTTATGCAGGGAGTATAAAATGTCTTATGTGCAAGAGGTGGAAGGTAATGGACAGAATACAGCATCCTCAGAGCCTGATGGATGAAGCTGTTTGAAAGCTTTGTGTAGCGAGCCTGCAGGCTCTGGTACTTTCTCTCTGAAGGCAGGATGCTGAAGTGGAGGTTTGATGGGTGTGACCTAACTACTATACCATCCTTGTATCAGTGTCTCAGGGTCGAGTAGCTACCACTGCAGTCACATATTTAAGCTGCTTGCACTACAGATACATCACCACATGATTGGTGGACATAGTTACTAAGTTAACAAATTCAGCAGTTATATTATCCAGATTAAAGGAATCTAGAGTGACACAACTTGAAAGTTTGCATGCAGTATAATAACACTATAACTCTAAGTACTTTCATCAATGATTCTATAAAATTAAGATTATTAAGAATCCGATATTAAGCAATATTAAGAAGAAACCAATGCCTGATCAAAGGTGGAGTACAAATAGATCAGGAACCACCACCTGTCAACTGGAAAGGTGATGTTGTTATTTTGCAAAAATAATTATATCTGTGTTACTCAGTAAGCCAGCATGGTAGTGCAATCGTAACCAGTGCCACCTCATACCTCCAGAGACTCTGTGTCTGAGTGAGCTCTTCAGTATCCTCCCATGACCCACAATAATACTGATAGGTTTGGCTTTGACCTCTACATATGAAGGTGGGCGTGAGTGTATGCATGGTGTATCTGTGCTGAAATGGTAACCACTCCCAGTGTTCCCAGGATATGCTCAAGCTTAAAAAAAAAAAAAAAACAGTAACTAAAAGAGTAAAAACAACTCTAATGCTTAAAAGAAGTCATCAAGAATGTTAAAAGACATTTTGCAGAATGATGAATGAAGACCTTTTTCAGAGATTATCAAATAGAGGTAATGATAAGATTTATCACATGTTTCTATCTCTGTTCTACTACAAAGGTTTTACCACAGATTTAAATAATCCTAAATTATCACCAGTTTGGAAAACACTGGGTAATGGATTCTGTGAGCTGGTTGTAGTTTTCTTTATCAGCATGGAGCAGTGCTGCCTGAAGCATGGGAACATCTGTCTAATCACCCTGAATGATAGGCATCTCAAACCACCTGCTATAAAGCCTTCACAATTAGCATAGTGCAGACATTCCTAAACAGCCTCTGGTTGTACATTCTTCCACTTTCACTTGATATGCCTAAAATTGCAAATCTCAACCACACACTTATTCAAAGAGAAATTCCAACTACAGTAAAATGAGTAATAGGCCTAAACATGCTTCCCTAATTATAAGCATTTTTAGTCATGTGATTTATAATATGCAATTTACTTATGAGATGTAATATGATATTTAAAGAAGAAAACAAGACCGGGCATGCAATTCATGGAAAATAATCAACAACAGGGTGGTGTGTTACCACCTCAGAGTTAAGAACATTTTAAAGAAACACACACTTGTGGAATTTCTCTTGAACCACAGCAATTGATCAAACAATTATCATTTTTATTAATTAAATAACTTAAACTCAACCTTTTATAAACTACTAAATACATTTATACAACAGTTAGTTCCAACCAAGTAATCTTATTGGTTGAGAGAGATTGCAGGAGACAATTGTTAATTACACTTTCTGTCAATTGCCAGAATGGGTCAAAGTACGTCAAGTCTACAGGAAAAAGGAGAGAGCAGCTGCCTGCCAAACCCCGCATTCGAAACCAGTCACAGAAGCACTTTCTGCAAGAAAACACATATGATAATGTTATGTAATCCTAAACAACACTTATTCTCTATAATTGCTTCTAAGATGCTCTGATTTGCCATTGAATTATCCGTGTTGTTCTGTCCATCGCTACTGCAAGCCGCAAAAGCTAAATAGCTTATAACACAAAGATAAATCCCAAATGGCTCTTTAACCCCAATAAAGAGCACTACTTGGGATTGTACATTATACCATTCTATCTTTTTATTTTAACCCTATTTGGGATTTAAATCTAGGACCCTAATAGATAGTTGATATTCTAATGTGCAAAAAGTCAAAATATACAGTAAATCTCATAGGTTTCTCAGGACTTTACACCACCTCCATGGTTTATTCTCTTCACCTTTTGACTACATGGTACTGGTAAGAATTTAAAACTTCTTTCACCCTTGTTTACTACACTAATTGTTAGCTGTAAACTGTCGGTCGCCAGCTCTGCCTGTCATGGTTTGTTCGTTCCATCAGGAATGATATGTGTTGTCAGAGCAATCAGCATGAATACGAGCATGGCTATGACATCTTCAGCACTTAAACTGCGCCCTCATGCATAGAGCACAACAGCATGACCTTGAGTGTGATGTTGCTTAATTAAAGTTGTGGAACTCTCATGAAGATTTTAAGAATAAGAATAAGAATAAAAGCTATATAAATCTCTCTCTCTCTCTCTCTCTCTCTCTCTCTCTCTCTGTCAGCCAGTATGATAATAAAATACAGATCACAAAACCGAGAAACCACAAAGTGCAAAATTCCTGAGGACTTTTACTATGGACAAGTTTACCTCAAAATGCTGGCACCCACTAAAGATTTTTCTTCACAAAAAGCTTCACCAATGCAATGATTTTACATTTTTGGTATTATATAATACACCCACTCTTTAAAATGATCTGTTTATATTATTATATTATGTATATTATGTAATTTCATATGAATAAATTATCTTAGAAACAATAATAAGAGAAAAATCTGATAAATATATACCTTTAATATTCCTTGCAGTTGACAATATATCATAAACATGGATATCATCTACCACATTTATCTACCCGAAAATACTCTATTCAGAAGACAGTAGTTTAAATATTCTGAATGTTTAAAAATTTGGCTGCACCACCACTGTGCTGATATTCAACACAACAACACAATTAACTAATTAACTTGTCAATAATATTTTTTTGCTTGCTAATATATTTTAATATTGCATTAAGAGTTTGGTAGAATATATTTGCACACTTACACTATTCTTTATAATCTTTAATATAGGTATTTAATACCAAGCTCCTCATTAGTGATTAACTTCATAATATCAGTGAGTGTGGAAGATATGTTGTGTTAAGTCAAGACATATCTGCTAAAATTAACGAGTCAGGGTAACGGAGTGGCAACTTTAAACCAGAATGTACTACATGATGATTAAGTAAGGAGGATGTGAGAAGTATGATTGTTATAGAAACATCTCAAATTAAAAGTTTATTTGTCACAGTCATACAGAGTACGATATGCAGTGAAATGCTTATACGACTGCCAGTGACTGTAAACATAAATAAATATGAATAAAAGAAATACGTTAGAAAATAAAATTAACTAGTAAAATATACTGTACAAAAGTAAAATAAAATATACTGTACAAGTAAGAACAAAATATCAATATAACAATATAGAAATATAAAAGAAGAAAATAGAAATATGTCCAAATCAGAAATGTAGAAATGACAGGGGTGTGCAAATATGTATAAAAGTGACTTCTTAAAGTGAATTATTATTAAAGTGATTTGTGCAGTAGTCCACAAATGGAAATATAAATATACAGTATAGGATATATATACAGTATAGGATAAAGTGTGCATGAATGTGTCCATAGTGGCCATGAATGCCCAGTCAGTGTTGGATGTACAAAAGATGATGTTAGTCTTGTATAGTCTATAGTTAGTCTCCTCCTCAGTCTCTCTGTATTGGCCTTCAGGGATAGGAATCGCTTCCCAGACCGCAACAGAGAGAACAGTCCATTGTTGGGATGGCTGAGGTCCTTCACCATCTTCCTGGCCTTGGTCCAGCACCACTTGCTGTAGATCGAGTGCAGGTCAGGGAGCTCGGTGAAGATGATTCGTTCAGCTGAACGCACCACCCTCTGTAGAGCTCGTCTGCCCTGCATAGTACTGTTTCTAAACCAGGTTGTGATGTTTCCTGTCAGGATCCTCTCTATGGTGCAGGAGTAGAAATTCCTGAGCACCTTGGAGGGAAGTCTAAAGTCTCTCAAGCGTCTGAGGTGGTAGACGCTGCCGGGCCTTTTTCACCACGGTGTTGATGTGACAGGACCATGACAGGTCCTGCGTGATGTGAACACAGAGGTATCAAAAGTTGTCCACTCTCTCCACTGGGCTCCTGTTGATGTCTGGTAGTTCCTCTCCTGCTTTATACAAAAGTCCACAATCAGCTCCTTTGTTTTGCTGACGTTCAGGAGGAGGCACCATTTCTCCAGATTTCCAATCTCCTCTAGGTAGGCCGACTCATCATTGTTCGTGATCAGGCCCACCACGACAGTGTCAGCAAACTTGGTGACGGCGGTGGAGTTGGTAGTGGCCACGCAGTCATAGGTGTATAAAGAGTACAGCAGGGGGATCAGAACATAGCCCTGGGGAGCTCCAGTGCTAAGAGTTAGGGAGGCTGAGACATGTCCGCCCATCCTTACTGCCTGTGGTCTGCCAGTTAGGAAATTGGAGATCCACTGACTCATAGATGAGCTGAGTCCCAGGTGCTCCAGTTTGGTGGTGAGTGTGGAGGGAATTATGGTATTAAATGCAGATCTGTAGTCGATGAAGAGCATTTTTACATAATTCCCCCTCTGAGGGTATGCAAACTGTAGTGGGTCCAGTGTGTCGGGTAAATAAGAAATGATGAAGTCTCTGACCAGGCGTTCAAAGCACTTCATCACTACTGAGGTGAGGGCTACAGGGTGATAGTCATTGAGAGAAGAAGGATGAGGTTTCTTCGGGACAGGAACAATGATGGACTCTTTGAAGCATGTGGGGATCACTGACTGAGATAAAAAGATGTTGAATATCTCAGTGAACACAGGTGCTAGCTGGTCTGCGCAGGCTCTGTGAATATGACCTGAGATGCCGTCTGGTCCTGCTGCTTTCCTGGTGTTCACTCTCTTGAAGGCTCTCCTCACGTCATGCTCGGAGATGATGAACGTGTTACCGGTACTGGCAGTGGCCTCCTGCTCGTCTGCCAGAGTCGCGTCCACGTTCGTCATACCGAATGTTGGTGTTTTATAGTCCGTTATTGTCCTTAGTCCCTGCCACAGACTCCTAGAGTCACTCTGTTGGAGTTGTGACACTAGTTTCCGTCCATAGCGCTGCTTTGCCTCTTTCACCGCCTTCCGCACGTTGTATGACGCAGCCTTTTACGGGTCCATGTCCCCCGACGCAAGTCCCGCATTGTAGGCAGCGGTGCGAGATCTCAGAGCATCGTGAATGGTTTTATCCACCCACAGCTTCTGATTGGGAAACGTCCTGATAGTCCTTTTCTCCACAGTATCATCCGCTATCTCTAAGAAGAGCAGTGTGATGTGCATACGTATATAGATACGTTTGAAGTTCGGAATTTAAAATGAGCCATAACGATATAATGAGCCAAAATGTAAAGGTTTGGTTTTTATTTGGTGTGTGACCAACAGAGGTGTCAAGTAACGAAGTACAAATACTATTTTGGGTATCTATACAGTACTTTACTGGAGTAATTATTTTTCAGCCGACTTTTTACTTCTACTCCTTACATTTTGAAGCAATTATCTGTACTTTCTACTTCTTACATTTAAAAAATAGCCTCATTACTCTATTTTTATGATCAGAACGCGCAACCCCCCCGGTCACATGATAAGAACAATGCACCCCCCCAACCCCCTCCTCCCCCGCCGCATCATCAGAAAGCAAGACCTTAATGCTTCTGTCGCCCGTCACGGGACTTTTACTTTTATACTTTAAGTAGTTTTGAAACCAGTACTTTTAAACTTTTACTTAAGTAAAATGCTTGGGTTGATACTTCAACTTCTAAAGAAGTATTTTTGAACCCTAGTATCTATACTTCTACTCAAGTAATGAATGTGAATACTTTTGACACCACTGGTGACCAACATTAAAGGAGATCCTTCTGGTATTCCAACCTGTGTCTGATTGTTTTATTTAGGCTCCTGCCATTCTGGTCTGGTTGTATTAGGGGACTATTTATTATCAGTATTGGAATATATGAATTTTTCACAGCAAACCTTAATAAACTCCATAACTTGTTAAACAACAAATTGTTGAATTTGAAAACCACTACATAAATGTCTTTTAAAACCTTTGAACGTCCATGTTTTAGACATTTCACAGAAAATACTCTTTAAGAGTAAATCACCTCATTTCTTTCTGTCACAGTTGATTTTTTGGAGAATTCTGGAGCCAAGAAAAAGGATGTTTGCACTCTGTTACTGTCATTGCAGTCACTCAGGTAGTAATAAATGACAGGTATGTTTTGCCTAACATCCACTATACAGTACATTCTGTGAAATAGGACATTATGGGATTTGGATGTGCGGATGTGTGGGATTTGGATATGCGGACAGTGTTATATATTCAATTCAATTCAATTCAATTTTATTTATATAGCGCTTTTAACAATGGTCATTGTCTCAAAGCAGCTTCACAAAAATTTTAGAAATTTAACAAAAAAAAAAAAAAAAAAAAAAATATTATATATTATATATAGAATAATTATATATAAAGTAATAAATAAATAAATAAAATTATAATAGAAAATAAATAATTAAAAACAAATAATAATAATAATTATAGAAAAGAAAATAATTGGAAGTGTGGATGTGTGAGAGAAATGTGCAGATAATAATGAGATGAATGAATGAAATGTCTCTGATGAGCAAGCCAAGGGTGACGGCGGCAAGGAAAAAACTCCCTGAGATGGCATTAGGAAGAAACCTTGAGAGGAACCAGACTCAACAGGGAACCCATCCTCATTTGGGCGACAACAGATAGAAATGATATAACATCTTGTGTGTTGTGCAGGTGAAAATTCAATATGACAGAAATTATTTAAATTGTCATGAAGACCAGTTCAGCATAGGGACGAGTCAGTAGGTGCAGAGGGCAGATGAGGTCTGGATCACTGGAAGCACAGGAGCAGCATGTGTAGCTCCAACCATCATAAAGCTGAATCCAGTTGGAGCTGGTCCTTCTCTGGATGCCTCAGGAACCTCGCAGGGTCGGCCTTTGTCTACTGAAGCTGGCAAAATCTCCCGATGCCTCGGGATGGGTAGAGAAATACAGAACAGATGGGGAGAATTAGCGTAGTTGCCATTCGGTATAGGTGTACTGGAGTATGAGTACTGGGATGAGTTATGTGTATGCCAGATTAAAAAGATGCGTCTTGAGTCTACTTTTGAACTGAGAAACCGTGTCTGCTCCCCGAACACTGTCTGGAAGGCTATTCCAAAGCTTTGGAGCTAAATATGAAAAAGCCCTACCCCCTTTTGTAGATTTTGAAATTCTGGGAACTACCAGAAGTCCGGAGTTTTGTGATCTTAAGGCGCGTGGTGGATTGTAGCGTATCAGAAGACTGGTTAGGTATGTGGGAGCTAAACCATTTAAGGCCTTGTATGTAAGTAATACTATTTTGTAATTTATTCTAAACTGAACAGGTAGCCAGTGCAGGGATGATAATATTGGGGTTATATGATCATATTTTCTGGATCTAGTGAGAACCCTGGCAGCTGCATTTTGGATTAACTGAAGCTTGTTTATTGAGGATGCAGGACAACCACCTAGTAATGCATTACAATAGTCCAGTCTGGAGGTCATGAATGCATGAACTAGTTTTTCTGCATCAGATACGGATAAGATGTTCCTAAGTTTAGCAATATTTCGAAGATGGAAAAAGGCTGTTTTTGTGATATTTGAAATGTGATTTTCAAAAGACAAGTTACTGTCTAATATTACTCCCAGATCTTTTACTGCTGAGCTGGTAATAACAGTACATCCTTCTAAGCGCAAGCTGAATTTTGAAAGCTGTTGTGTGCTGGTTTTTGGGCCAATAAGTAATATCTCTGTCTTATCTGAATTTAGTAAAAGAAAGTTATTGGTCATCCAATCTTTTATGTCCTGGACACACTCAGTTAATCTAGACAACTTAGGTATTTCGTCTGGTTTAGTTGAGATATATAATTGCGTATCATCAGCATAACAATGGAAACTAATCCCATGTCTTCTAATGATGTTACCCAAGGGAAGCATGTATATTGAGAACAACAGAGGTCCTAAAACTGACCCTTGTGGGACCCCATATTTCACTGGCATTATACCAGACGGTTCTCCATTTAGATCTACAAAATGGGAGCGATCAGACAGGTAAGATCTAAACCATTTTAGTGCCTGTCCCTGAATGCCTATATAATTTTGTAAGCGATCTATGAGAATATTATGATCTATAGTGTCGAATGCAGCACTAAGATCGAGCAGGACTAGCAATGAGATGCAGCCTTGGTCTGAAGCTAAAAACAAGTCATTTGTAATCTTAACTAGTGCAGTTTCTGTGCTATGATGGGGCCTGAAACCTGACTGAAATTCTTCAAGGATGTTGTTATCCTGCAAGAATGTGCAAATTTGAGCTGATACTACTTTTTCTAGTATTTTTTATATGAACGGGAGGTTTGAGATCTGTCTGTAATTTTTTATTTCATTCGCGTCCAAATTAGATTTTTTAAGAAGCGGCTTAATAACTGCTAACTTGAAAGGTTTAGGGACGTGACCTAGATGTAATGAAGAATTAATAATGTTTAGGAGTGGCTCTCCAACCGTAAGCATCACTTCTTTTA
This sequence comes from Channallabes apus, assembly GCA_030522415.1. Classification (NCBI taxonomy): domain Eukaryota; kingdom Metazoa; phylum Chordata; class Actinopteri; order Siluriformes; family Clariidae; genus Channallabes; species Channallabes apus. Next base: position 24,154,502 of record CM060118.1, read on the forward strand.
AAAATCTGGTTGGGATTGGGTCTAACAGGCACGTTGTTGATTTAGCCGAGGTGATGAGTTTATACAGCTCTTCCTGTCCTATACCTGTAAAGCAGTGAAAATCTAAATGTGAAGCTATAGGCTGAACTGGATCGTGAGATACTATTAGAGGTTGAACCTCCATTATTTTCTTCCTGATATTATTGATTTTTTCATTAAAGAAGTCCATAAAGTCTTCACTTCTAAACTGTGATGGGATACTCTCTGCGGGCATCTTAGGTTTTGTTAAGCGAGCCACTGTACTAAATAAGAACCTGGGATTGTTTTGGTTTCTTGCTATCAGTTGGCTAAGATGCTCGGTCCTAGCAGTTTTTAGAGCCTGTCTATAGCTGCACATACTGTCTTTATACGCAATTCGAAAAACTTCTAATTTAGTTTTCCTCCATTTTCGCTCGAGGTTACGGGTTGCTCTCTTTAGGGCGCGAGTATGACTGTTGTACCACGGTGCCAATGTTTTATCTCTGACTTTTTTTAATCTGATGGGAGCAACAGTGTCTAATGTACTGGTAAAAATAGTGCCCATGCTGCTAGTCACTTCATCTAGATCATCTGCATTTAGGGGTCTAATAAGAAATTGGGACAGATCCGGCAGATTACTTGTGAATCTGTCTTTAGTCGTGGGATTCATATTTCTAACAGATTGATAGCGTGGGGAGACACAGCTAATCTGTTCTACGGGTAGAGTATATGTCAGGAGGTGATGATCTGTGATATCATCACTTTGAGGTATGATCTCTATATTAGAGACATCTATACCATGGGATATAATTAAATCTAGCGTATGATTAAAGCGGTGAGTTGCTCCAATTATATTTTGCTTAACCCCAAAGGAATTTAGTAAATCCATAAATGTGAGTGCTAAAGCGTCGTTAGCATCATCTACATGAATGTTAAAGTCTCCTACTATCAATACTTTGTCAGAGTTAACCAATAGGTCTGATAGCAGATGTCCAAATTCTTTAAGAAAATCGCCATATGGCCCCGGGGGTCTGTACACGGTGGCCAAGGTAAAATATAGCAAGGGTTTATTACGTATTTCATTTAGTGCAACATTAATGATAAGCACTTCAAATGAATTAAACCTGGGCCTTATTTTCTGGGTAACAGTGAGTACATCATTGTAGATAGTGGCGACACCACCGCCGCGACCAATTAGACGGGGCTCGTGCTTATAGAAATATCCTGACGGAGTAGACTCATTCAGACCAAAATATTCATTTGGTTTAAGCCAGGTTTCAGTGAGACAGAGTGCGTCAAGGCAATAATCTGAGATAATTTCATTAACAATAAGTGCTTTAGGCGCAAGGGATCTAATGTTGAGTAGTCCAAACTTTAGAGGTGGATTTTGACTACTTATTTTGCCTTTTTCTGGTTTTATGATTATCAGATTGTTTCGGGCAAATTTAACAAATTTATTCTTTTTTCTCAGTATTCGGGGAACAGACACAGTTTCTATGGGACAAGCTATGTGTGTGCGTCTATCACTACGGTGAGTTGTGATGTGTCTAATATGTTTGGAATCTACAGTATGACTTACCGCCAGTCAGATGGTTCGTAGTGTTCTGGAGATGTTGTCAGAGAGGACCGCTGCTCCAGCTCTGCTAGGGTGTAGGCCATCGGTGTGATAGAGCCTAGGACGCTCCCAGAAAACATTCCAGTTATCAACAAAGCGTAATTTCTGTTGTTGACACCAAGATTGTAACCATTCATTAAAAGCAAATAATCTACTGAACTTCTCGATTCCTCGCTGAAATGTGGGAAGCGGTCCAGATACGATGATCATTGTCGTGGGTGATGTGCTGCGGACCTTCTCGACCAGGCTCCTGAAGTCCTTCTTTAGGATCTCCGTCTGCCTCAGCCTGGTGTCGTTCGTGCCGGCATGAAGAACCACAGCTCCAATGTTCCTCCTCAGGGCAGCAGGCACCTGTGCAGCAACATCAAGAACACGTGCACCAGGTAAACAGCGTGTGTGCACCTTACCTTTAGCCGTGGTAGCACGCACGTGACGAACGATGGAGTCTCCGATGACCAGGACGTCGTGTGCCATCTCGCGGAGAGGAGCGAAGCGGTTTTGGGTCGAGATGTCGAAGACGGGTGGTGGTGGAGGGGGAGAGGTCCTCGCCCGGGGCTTGGCGTGCTTCTTCCGCTGCTGCTGTATCCAGGGTCCGTGGTATCCCGGCGCCGGGATGTAGGAACACTGGGCGGGATGCGTCCTTGGTGTGTTGGACCTGGGCAGAGAAACACGCGGGGTTGAGGTTGTAGGAGAATTCTCATGCCGAGAATTTACCTATACTTAACTAAGGTAGGATACTGTTGTGAAAACTTTTTCACATCCATTCTTTTTTTTTTTTTTGCTTGCTCCTGCTATTTCTACAATTGGTTTGTTGGAAAAGGGAGTCATGATGCACTTATTCGAATATTTTTGAAAAATAGCTGAGCAGTGAGATAACATTACACCAATCCATGAACAGGCAAATTTTGTGTGTGAGAAACATAAAAGACATACAATTTCTGTGTGATAAGCAGTGGTGTCAAAAGTATTCACATTCATTACTTGAGTAGAAGTATAGATACTAGGGTTCAAAAATACTTCTTTAGAAGTTGAAGTATCAACCCAAGCTTTTTACTTAAGTAAAAGTTTAAAAGTACTGGTTTCAAAACTACTTAAAGTATAAAAGTAAAAGTACCGTGAGGGGCGACAAAAACATTAAGGTCTCGCTTTCTGATGATGCGACGGGGGGGGGGGGGGGGGGAGTGCGTTGCATGCATTCTTATCATGTGACCGTGGGGGGCGGGGGGGGGGGGGTGTTGGGTAGCGCGTCCTGATCATAAAAATAGAGTAACGAGGCTATTTTTAAAATGTAAGGAGTAGAAAGTACAGATAATTGCTTAAAAATGTAAGGAGTAGAAGTAAAAAGTCGGCTGAAAAATAGTTACTCCAGTAAAGTATAGATACCCAAAATTTCTACTTAAGTAAGGTAACGAAGTATTTGTACTTCGTTACTTGACACCTCTGGTGATAAGCTGTTGTGTCTGGTTAAGTCCGCTACTTTCTGTTTTTCATTGGGATTTCTGAACGATGATCTAATAATATAATCAACACTTACTGTATATCTGATATGGATCATACCTGTACTATGATAACGTGATGTGGTCAAGTACTGAAGTTACAAGTATAAGTAATACTTGTAGGATGAAGCTGATGATGCTCTAAACTGAAGTTTTTGTATTGCATATACTGTTTCTCATGATCTTCAACAACCTTTCAAATCCAAAAGGTTTTGTATGACCAAAACTCACCACTTTTTCCTTGATTGACTTTGCCGCCAGTGCCTCAGTACAAAAATGATTAAAAGCATGAATTTGTTATATTATAAAAACAACTTCAGGCTGATTTGGCCATTATGAAAACAATATGGGAAGCAGAGTTATAGCTTTCCTTTTCTTTTCTTTTTTTTAATATATTCTTTCAATAATTGTTTAAAATATTTTTATAAAAAAAAAATTAATGAAATGGAATTATCTAATCTTACTGTAACCTGTTCATGTATTAATACCAGTCAGCTGGAGATAGTGGTTAAAGTTAAATTTATGTTCACAGTTTGTTGGTGTGGTTGACTTTCCAATTACTCTCCAATTACTTTTTACAAGTGATGGCAAATTGTTTGTGTAAATCCTAATTATCTAGCTGTATTTGCCTACATATCCGTTATACTTAAATTTGTTTGTGATAAATCATGTGATGAAAATACTATTTATGCTTAAAAAAAAGTTTAACCAGCATTCTCATGTGATTAAATCTAAAAGTGATTTAATACCGAGTTTAAATTTGCTTGCAAAAATATTATGTTCTGCTGCTGTGTGTAGGAATCATAAAACTATCCATAAACACATTCATTTATACCGGCTATTACAGAAGACTGGAACCTTGGAAGAATAAGGAGGTCTGAGGACCTTTATTAGCATAACCATGTCAGCCAAGGAGACAAGTTCATATTAGTGAAGTTGGCCTGCTGTCTACCAGTTTTTCAGGCTTAGCTTGAGATAGAGTTCCCATGCCCAAATTACATGGTATAAACAATGCTTTTCAGCTTGCCAAAAATCTCTATCAACTTTCATTTGTGTTTTGCTTCATTCTGTCTAAATTTTAGAGGCTGTTGTGTGTGAAAATCATAGGAGATCAGTAGCCACTGAAATCCATAAATCAGCCCATCTGGTATCAGGAATTTTACCAAGTCACAGTGTTCACCTCTTTTTTCACATTCTGATGTTTGATGTAATCATTAACTGAAGCTCCTGACCTGCATCTGCATGAGTTTATGCATTGTGCTGCTTCCACATGATTGGCTGATTAGACAAATGCATTGATGTGCTGGTTGGACTCATTGTACAGTTGCTATTAAACTGGACAATGAGTATGTGTTTATACATACTTGAGATGCATCCAAACCCAAACAAGCATTCTATCAGGCAGTTTTTGAAAGAGGATTTCTCATTGACTTAGATCTTTGCTGAGCAATGCTTATCAATTTATTTATTACTAATAATTTAGTACTTCAATCACATTCCATAAATCTGAGCTAGGTTAGGTTATTTGAAAATAAGCTATAAAAATGGCTTTTTTATCTTTGTTGAAAACCCCTGAATTAATTGCAGTATAGTTGCTGTTAAGTGCATTATACAGTACGTGTATTATATTAAAAATAATGAATACACAAGTAACAGCAGAACAGCAAAAAAAAAAAAAAAAAAGTAACTTGCTAGAAACTTTTTCACGCATACAATTAATTAAAGCACACTGGGTTGCTAGAGAATTGTCTTCTGGTGTTAAATATATAACTGTAATATATACAGTTATATCCTATATACAGTTTGGGTGTGTGTGTGTGTGTGTGTGTGTGGGTGGGGGGTATTAGGTTACATTTAAAAATATGTCTTTCACCAACTGGTTACTTTACAAACTGCCCAAAAGGCATTGTGCCTTAATTGGCAACTTCCTCCCAAAATGAACGTAATATTGTCATGTTGATAATACTTGGCATAATCATTATTGCACCTAATTGTAAGTAAGGGAAATGCGTTTTGAACCAAAGGCTCATAGGAATTAGAAAATTGTACTACTAATAATAATTGTAAAACATTATTATTATTATTAGTAGTATTATTATTATTATTATTATTTTTAATAGCAACAACATTTATGCACTATTCAAGTAGATTATTTTTCTATAATAGCATTTCCTGAACTATATATTTTAATGTATTAATAATGCACACACACCAGCTAGAAATAGCCTGGATACTTTGTCAAGGGAGAATACAAAGCATGACAGCTCTACGTCTAAATGTTGATAAAGGAGACCCCTGTAATGAATGATAAATAAAGGTCTCACAGAAGGCCTTATCATACTGTATGAACCATTGAACATTTTTTTAGATAATTAATTATTAATTATTAATGATTAGAAGTAGTAGTTATAGTATATAATTTACTATACACTACAGATGTTCTTGTGAGCTAGCAGCTACCATACAGTATACTGTAAATAACCTATTAGTATAAAATCATGTTTTGAATTTGAATTTTTGAAAGCTCTGTGGTATAATGATAAATCAGATATTTGGATTAAAAACAAAACACATGAAAAAACCCATACACATTACTCAAAATATATCTAATGTACACACACACCTACACACACATATTCACGCTTGCACACTGCGGTCCCAAGTCCTTCTCCAGACATCTTCGTAAAGCTGTTTTTACAGACTGAGAGATCATTTAGCAGATGCTTAGCAGGGTCATAAAATGAGAAGCTGGTAGCAATGGTACTGTAGTGCAGACTCAGCTCCAGGGGACTGATGAGACCGAGGCAAGAGGACCAGCCGCAGCTGAAACCTGACTCTCCGCCTGTGTGGCATTAGCAGAACCCCACACAGACCCACTGGCACCATCAGCACCAGAGGAAGGAAGCAGAGCGGAAAAGCAAGGGGGCAAAGAGGGAAAAAATGAATTAGAGGAGAGTGACATTAAGAAAGATTAGAGAGCTACTGAGAGGATAAAATGAAGGAAAATGAATAAGAGAGGATTGCCACCCCCACCAGCAACCCACCCACCCAACCACACAGCCGCACACACGCACGCACGCGCACACACACACACACACAAACAGTTGCTTAGTTCATCAAATATAGTCATCTTAATTAATGTCCATTTAATTGACTTCATTAACCTGTTTAAAATGCAGTGTTTAATGAGAGACAAAGTGTTAAAATGTTAACACAAACTGTTAAATATGTCAGGAATCCTAGAAACGTTTACCCACCCACATGCCCACACACACACACACACACACACACACACACACACACACACACACACACACACACACACACACACACACACACACACACACACACACAATCTTCCTACTATTTAGTGGAATGGTGGAATGGCTGAATATATTAAAATATAATGACAACCACCCTGAGTGACCACTGTGTTATAAATTGTGTGAAAGTTGTGTAAAGACACATCTTTGTGTGTGCTGAACCACACTGTGATGAATTCTGCCCCACTGCAGCTGATTATTTCATCCTGCTGTGACACTGGAGCCTCGGAAATGAGGAAGGACACCCTAGCTGCCCTGAGAGGGGAGACTGCGGGTTTACAGCAGACTGAGACAGACAAAGGTGTGATTATAATATTAGCGCAAAGAAAGGTATAAATAGTAAGAAAAATCTAAACATATATATTTAATAATCACATCATATATTTATCTAAAACACATACCTCACTCTGTCAATGTCTGTATTGTCTAAAAATTATCAGCAACTGATCATAAAATGCAGATTTCTTTTGACACTTTTGTTATGGAAAATCTTGATCATAAACATCTAAAGATATTTTTATTATTATTATTATTTATTTATTTATTTATTTGTTGGATTGTTGTTGTTGTTGTTGCTTATCAGCTGGGATCAGAGCACAGGATCAGCCATGATACAGCACCCTTGAGACAGATTGGGTCTTGCTTAAGGGCCAAACAGTGGTACAGTAGCTTGGTGGTTTTAGGGCTTGAACACCTGACAAGAATCCCAGAGCCTTAACCAAAGCACCATTTTCCCCATGGCTGCCTCTATGCCTCTATCTTTTATTATTAGCAGGTAACTATTAGGTGAAACTTTAAGTGTTAACCTAAAAAAAAACAGAAAACTGTATAGTCAGTGTTATAGACATCTATTTAACAAGTCTACATACAGAACAACTCATTTACTGTAGGAGTAAACGAGAACTACATTGTTCAATGTTGAGCAGTGGGGCTTGGGGGCCATTCTTTTTTTGTGGGAATTAAGAGAAATTGAGACACATTAGTGTGTGTGTGTATGTGTGTGTGTGTGTAAATTTAGAAAGCTAGTGTCTCAATACAGCTTTATTTTTTCTGTCCTGCGTTGAACAGCACTATTTTCTCTGAAATGCTGAAACTACTAAAATTAGGTTGTTTAATGATGCATTTTTAAAACCCTGGATACTTTGTCAAGGCAGAATACAAAGCATGACAGCTCTACGTCTAAATGTTGATAAAGGAGACCCCTGTAATGAATGATAAATAAAGGTCTCACAGAAGGCCTTATCATACTGTATGAACCATTGTATGATTTTTATTCGTCAAATTACAATTTTTTAGATTATGAATTATTAGTTATAGTAGTTAGTTATTAGTAGTTATAGTATAGAATTTACTATACACTACAGATGTTCCTGTGAGCTAGCAGCTACTATATACTGTAAATAACCTATTAGTATAAAATCATGTTTTGAATTTGAATTTTTGAAAGCTCTGTGGTATAATGATAAATCAGATATTGGATTTTAAAACCCGGAAGGATAGTGGTGAACCAAAAGTTTTTTGGGGGGATGATTGTGATATGTTTTGTTTTATACAGAAAACCTTTAGCCAGATACAGTAGTTAGAATTTATGCATAAAAAATGCTTAGTGAAATCGAATCGTAAAAAAAAGTAACAGTCACTCCTGATTATGTTTAATGCAATGTAAAGAAAAAAGTCCACTGGGCTAGGCAAAAAGTGAAAGTAAAAGCATTTAGAGAACTCTTTGGGACCTAGCGAGACGAAAACCACTTATCAGTAAGGCTAAGCAGAAAAATTGCTTCAATTTGCTAGTGAACATAAAGAATGATCTTTGAAGCACTGGAAAAAATCATGTGGTCTGGTGAGTCCAGATTTACCCTGTTCTAGAGTGATTGCTGCATCAGGGAAGGAAGAGAGGTGGATGAAGTGATGTACCCATCATGCCTAGTGCCTACCGTACAAGCCTGTTGGGGCAGTTAGTTATATGATCTAGGGTTCCTTCTGTTTGTCAGGTCTAGGTTCAGCAATGTTATATGACCAAAAATGAGGTCAGATGACTACCTGAAAATACTGAATGACCAGGATTTTTCCATCAATTAGTTTTTTCTTCCCTGATGACACATACATATTTCACATCATTTTCACATATGGACTGGCCACCACTCTAGATTGTATAGTTGGATAGTGAAGTCACTCATCAGTGCTAGATCTTGGAAATAAATTGATGTGACACTGCATAACTTTTTTTAAAACAACGCGATGATAAATGACATTAATAAAGCAAAAGGTGATCCAACAAAATATTAAAGTCTGAGATTTTTGTATTTTGGCGGGCTGGGGGGCTGGGTAGCGTGTACTGTGAACATGCTCTCGTAAAATCTGCCAATGTATTTACTTAAACTACTGAATCCCAGTAAGGCACTGCTAAACTGAATTGAAAAAAGGCAGAGAATATAAAGTGAACAACATAAACAGTGGTACAGTATGTCATAAGGTTATTAGGTGTAATGAGGGTATACTGTAACTTTCCTCACACACGCTTGTGGCATGAAGGTTGTCTAGGGCCCCAGCAGAGAATTTGATGGGGTACATTTTGGACATACTGAGCAATCAAGTGGGCTAGAGTTGGGTAGTGTAGTATACCAGTTAAGAGGAATTTGGAACAGAGGATTGTGGTATATTTTTGAGCAACTTAGTGGCTCTCCTGAGGTTTACTAGCTCTGTGTGTGTGTGTGTGTGTGTGTGTGTGTGTGTGTGTGTGTGTGTGTGTGTGTGTGTGTGTGTGTGTGTGTGTGTGTGTGTGAGTGAGTGAGTGAGTGAGAGGGGGGTTAATGAGCAGGTCTGTCTGTTTTTCTCTTTCTTTCGTCTCCTTGTCTCTCCACTGTGGCGTCAAGGCTGTCCAGGCCCTCTGTGTACTGTCTCCCCCGTGCTCTTTCTCCCACCGCTCCTAAGAGGCACCATGACAGCCTACTACAAAATAGAGTAATTACACATAATCAGCTTCTTTAAGCAGGGAGTGAGGGAGATAGGCAAAGAAATGGAAATGAATGAGAGAAGAAGAGACAACTGCAGGTAACACCAACATCAAAGGTAGCCTAAAAGCAGGTAGAGAGAGAGACAGAGAGAGAGAGATAAAGAGAGAAAGAGAGAGACAGAGAGAGAGATAAAGAGAGAGAGAGAGAGAGAGAGAGAGAGAGAGAGAGAGAGAGAGCAGGAGGCTATTATAGTGGTTAGGTCACTGCATAGCACTTAAAAACCAATGGCCAGGGAGAGAGAGAGAGAGAGAGAGAACAAGAAGAAGACAGGAAGAGACAGATAAATGAACACGGTGAGAGAGGAGACAACTACAGTCTACAGGTAACGCCATCCAAAGCACATCAAAGGTTCTGAAATTACAGCCTGACTGCGAGTGACGCCACAGTGAGGCCAAGACTTCAGACACATCCTGACACTACTAAACTTCACATGCTGGCAAACACACACCAACACACACAGCTAATAGATGCAAAGAACAAGAATACAAGAAAACACATAAAACAAGAAAAAAAGTATAATCAGAATGATTTTTTTTAATAATAATAATAATAATAATAATAATAATAATAATAATAATAATATTAACAACAACAACAACAACAATAATACAAATAATGAGAAGAATTTAGGATGAAAGAAAAAAACTTCACAAAAATCAGTGATTATTAATATTTGGCTCTGTTTTCAATTTTCAGATTCTAAAAGTCTGATTTTAGATGATTCACTGTGGATCTGTAAAGCTAAAAGTATTTTTCAGGGGAAATGCTCATTATTAAAATCCCTGGCTGTCTAAGCTGTGGAGCTCTGGGGAGCACCGAGACAAGGGTCAAAGGTCATGAACAGCCACTAGGACAGAAATAGATTAAAAATCTACTGGTTCTATAAGCACGAAACATTCCAATAAATAAATTTTTGATTAAGTAAAACTATAATTTGATCAATCTGCTGATTATGTTTATAGAAATTGCTATTTAGCTCCCATGACATCGCTAGGCTCAGCTTCTTTCCAGATTTGCTGTATTTGTGCTTATTTACATACTATTCTAAGTGTAATTTTAACCTAAAAACGACAGTCACTAACTTCATTTCATTGTTGATGTACTTTGCATAATGACATTTAATGTTTAAACAAGTTTAATCTAATCTAATCCAATCCAATCTAATCTAATCTGTTTTTACTTAATCAGGACACAAGTGGAATTTTCAGCCAGATGTCCTGTACGATGATGTAAAAGAAAATATGTGGCATCATCCAGAAAATATCTTTAATCATGAGCTCTACATCCGAACTTCTGAAGCTTTTACAGATGCTGACTCACAGTTGGTGTGGAATCTTCCCACAGTTTCAACTTCTGGCTCTCTGACAGTTCAGCTTTCCACAGCAGGAGTAATATATGGGATAAACTTGGAAAGGCAGAGAAAAGTTAATTTTCCATAACTGTAACAGGCCGTATCCAATCTATGACAGCATGGACTGATGACAAAATTACACATGCAGCCCATCGTGAAGAAAAATAACATTGAAAAGTCTTTTATAAAACACAAAATTTATAATATAATGTAAATCTTTTAAGCTTTTGACAGACAATTCGGATAATGCTGGAACCGTATCTGTATTTTGCTGGTATTATGTGATAATATGACCTGTCAAGTCTATGACTCTATAAAAAAGGCTCCACTTTTCACCCACCGCAAATTGGCCTCACACTGAGTCATAATTTAGCGGCTCCATTAAAATAATCAGAAACAGAGTTCTCTCTTTCTCTGTCTCTTTTTCTGTGTGTGCGTGTATGTGTGTGTGAGCGCACATGCAAAGGCAGGCGAATACGCACTGGAAACTATGATGATGGAAACTGTCTTTGGTCATGATGTTATAAACAAGAAATAATAATGAGACAATAATGATGAGGCAATTAATTAGCGGTTAAGTTGTAATGTTTAGATTTTCCATTTTTTTATATTTACATTTTGGAACATTTGGGGTTGTTGAGTGGCTTGGTTGCAAACTAGGGCTAATAACCAACAAAATACAGTCATACAATTATCACCCACTGAATTGACATTAACTGTTTTACCAAGCAGTGACATTAATAATAAAATCTTAAAAACATCTTTCTCAGATTTTTTTTGACATTCAGCCACAAAACTTAATACAAAGTTTCTTTAAATACAAAAAAATCTTTAAAAAAGCAGAATTAATATGATTAAAAAAAAAAACTGAATAGTTCAAAAAGGAAATGTAGTCTGCATTAACTTGTTTGGCCAACATTCATCTGTTTACTCCAGAAAGCATTTGCATTTTCTTCCTGCCTACAGACAGATAAAAGCCACACACATCTGCCTCTAAGCACAACATGACACACAGACACACACTGAGTAGGGGTGAGAGACAGACTGACTGACGATCAGAGACAGACAGGGAGGTGTGCAGCTGTGCAGAACAGCCTCCATGGGTCATGAACCTTCATTAGAAAGTGAGAGGAATGAAAGAGAGAGCTGGTGGAAAGGTGGCAGCATGATGGTGGGATAGGACCAGGAGCTCAGCATAATGATTTTTTTTAGTAAACGAGGTCATATGGGATCCATCAGTGAACGTTTCATTTTCTACAGCAGCCCTGAATGAAATATACATCAGCCCTCTCTCATCCTACAGATCTTCATTAATAATTTTAAAGAAGCCTGGGATGACGAGCTAAAACAGATGTGTTTAAGCATTTAGTCTGGAGTTTTACGTATATGATATTATACATACAGTACCCTTATAGTGGCTCTCCATACTATAGACTTTGAGTAGCATGCATGTCTGCCATTTCGGTCTTTACACAAATAAACTATCTCTTACCAAACCACATATAGAAACAAAGGCCAAAAATGTGGAGAAGACTGAAAGAAGCCACAAACAAGGGGGGAAAAATGCTCCGTATTGTTCAAACTAAGAAGACATTCAGTCTGTGGTTATTGGCCTGGAGCTGTGCTGAGGTGCACAAATTCACCTAGAGATCAGGGCGTGCGATTTGGAATGACACAACTGCTGCCATTCTCTTATTCTTGTATGATTCAGTTCAAATTAAATTAATGTATAATTTTCCACCGTTTATATAGTTGTATGTATGTACTGTATGTACAGTATATATCACTTAAGTCATTAAGTAAAGACTATAAAGGTAGCAATTGCCTGAAATAAGCATAATTTTTAGTTGCAGCCTGCACATTCAAAGTCATTCTTTCCTCAAGCTTTATCACAATGTTTTCTAGCCATATAGTGCATGGTCCCAAATGCATGTCTTCCACACTTGCCTTAAGCCACTTAATGCATTTATAATGTTTTAGCTTGTCATTGTTACTGTAAATATAGTCAATAGTTGACAGGCCTAGTCCTACCTTCATCCTTTACCTCTGATTCACCTCTCATCTCAATGTTTCATGATGTTGAACATGTGTACTAATAAAGTTGACATCGATAACAACTAGACGAAGTGACGAATGAATGAACATTGTATAGAAATTAATAAGTTTACTAAAGAGAATAATGATTATGAACCACAAAAAAAAAACAGTTGCATTTATTGTTAACCAGTACTGGATATTGTGTATGATCATTATTCAATATAACAATATAGATGGAGAAATATTGTAAGTAATTTGTATAAAATGGCCCATATGAAAAAAGAGACATTATAGTTCCTGGGAAATGCAATTCATTTGCATGCTTATTACATTATGTCACTTGCTCATGCATCCTCCTTACCACTTACATCAGTCGATACACCCTAGATGGCCAGACCATTACAGGGCACATGCACACACATTATCATAAATTTGCACTGTCAATAGCCTAATCTGCATGTTTTTGGACAGTGGGAGGACACTGGACTACCCAGAAAAAAAAACCAGGCAAATTATTTTAACCAAACACTTTTTGTCCCTTTTATAGATTTATACTGTAAGTGGGTTTATACTTAAAAAAAAAAAAAAAAAAAAAACCTAACCTGGAGTGAGGGAGCTGAAAAAAAAGTGTACTTATCCCACCTCAACATGGCCACATTTATTTCCCATTATGTTTGAATATTCTGCATTAGCACAAAGTAAGGACTTTCTAGTACAGTATTAGGTCATGATATGTGCTATGAGACACATACAGTAATCACGTCTGGCAGTCCTCTTCTCCCTCTAGTGGTAAAATTACAAAAGTACAAAGAACACCAGATATGGTACTGTATGTGGGAAATTATTTAGATCTAATCTAAAGTCTGGCTATTAGAGGCAAAAATAAAAGAAGAAAGAACATCCAGATCTTAAGCAGACAGAATAGATTTTAGTATGCATTAGTTACTACTGTTTGTCTCTTCAAACGCACTTAGGCTTTAAATGTTGCAATTACACAAAGATTTGTTAATTCTACAGTCTGTTCCTGCCAGAACAGTAAACAGGTGGCCAGTTATGCTCATTGAGCTAATGAGTGTTTTCTCTTGTTTATCACATCGTCATGTTGTTTTGCACTTCACCCAATTATCATGCACTTGAGAGTAATCAAAATGTCAACGAGCTACTCACAGCTAAACAGCCCTGGCAGGTGAAGAAGTAGATTCATTATTCATCTGAGCAAACTACACACATGCACAGTCCCTGACTGCTGAGCTAAGCAACTCTGAGTTAAGCAAACAATTAGAATGTAGGTGAGAATAAAATTGTGTAAGTAAATTATTACATAACAAGTAATTCTGCTTTACATCAACACCAGTCAACAGAATAATCAGAATATGCACATTATACTTAAACATTATGCAGGAAGTAATGCAAGAATTGTTTCAAGAATTAGAATTTACAGACCTAATTTATAACTGCATTGCTATGAGTATTATAAAACATTAGCAAACATTTCTCAGTAAATAAATAAAAGTCTCCATGAAATGCATCCCATTATAGATAGAAAATTAAATTTCAATTCTCTTTCAATTCAATTTTATTTATATAGCGCTTTTAATGATGTTCATTGTCTCAAAGCAGCTTCACAAAAAGAGTAGAAATTCAGGACAAGTGGATTTTCTCTGAAGTTAACATTCACGTGACTGGATTGCACATGGAAGTAGGATGAAAAATTCCTAAATAAAATAGAAATATTGAGGTTATATAATACAGTATTTTTTTTATGAGTGCATAAAGTAGCCATAAGGAATCAGTATTGATTAATATTGTATAATGACTCGCTAATACCAGCTGGTGCAAGCAGCACATATCCACTAATGTAATGGTAAATTATTCTTAGTTAAATTCTCTACAAAAAACAAACAAATAAACAAACAAACAAAAAACAACTCTTGCATGTTTTTCATGTACACAATTTGCTCTGCTAGGCAGTTTTGGACACAATGAGTTAACTTGGTGCCTTAAATACCACTGTGGTTGCATAATGGTAGAGGTGAGAAGGCATTAAGTAAATGCTGTGCAATAAGAGCGCAATCAAGAGCTGGGTGATAAGAGCAGGATTGGATAAACACACCATTAGTAGGAGCATGCCTCTCTGTGTGGGCTGCCCAGCCGCTCACCAGTTTTATTGCTCAACAACGCTGAAAAAACGAGCCAGCTACTGTCAAACAATTGCTCTGGCACAGACTTAAAAGGACATTGGAAAATGAATAATAAAACAAGCGTAACAGTCACCATGTGGAACAACGGCCTCACACTTTCCACTGCATGTCAGTGAGGAAGTGAGCTCTAGCTGTGTGAGAAATTCATGAGAAATCAAAATACATCAAAAACATATAATAAACTTTCAACTGCAAATGGGTGAACACATCATAAATCCAGTAATACTGAAGTCTCAGAAAACAAGGTGTGACTAGAATATGCAGGGATCTGAGATCAAAACTGTTTTAATTGCTCTTCAAGCAATAACTTCAAAGATCACTTAATGGACACTTTCACTGCCTTACAGGGTTTCTTATAAAATGATCCTGGGTGGCATAGTGGTGTTGTAGGCAGAATCACTGCTCCACAGCTCCAGGGTCCTCAGCTCTGTCCTGAGCTTTGTAGGTGAATACCTGTGAAGAGTTTTACATGTTCTCTGGTTTCCTTTTTTTTTTTTTTTAAATTGAGGCACATTACTAAATTGCCTAATTGTAAACAAGTGTAAATGAATGTTGTGTGTGTGGTGAGCAATAGACTGGAATGCCAACCTTCACCTTGCACCTTGATTACTGAAGATTATTTAATTAATTAATGTGGTCCTTCTTCTACACTAAGATTAGCAATTTCTTTTTATCATTTATATCTGAAGTTTAATATTAGATTAATAGGTATTTTTGTTCTATATTTTTCCACTTACTCTTTTTTTTTATAATAATAATTTGAAATAAAATGAACCTATTGCTAATAATAACTAATATACTGTAGCAAAACAATGGACAATGTCTTTTCTAATTCAGCTACAAGTTATTTCCATTTTTTACTTTTCATCTGTTCACTCCATCCTACTCTCTTCCTCGGTCTCTGCTTGTGTCTGTTCCTCTATTTCTCATTTAAGCTGAGACATGCACTACTGAAGAAAAAAAAAAATGCTCCAACAGTAAACCAGTACAGTTGCATAGTCAGTCTGTTTATGACTCACATGACTCACATCCATTTCTTGAATAATTGAAGAAGAGAGTGAGAGAAAGAATAGCTTTAAGCCTGACCCTCCCACCTTTTCCTCCTCCTCCCTACTCCAGCACCCCCCACCCCCACCCCTTCTCCTCCAGAGACCACACAGGCACTGGACCACATCAGAGCAATGTGGTGGTGATGTATTCATTCACACTCAGTGTGTAAAGTGTGGAGAGGTCCCTGTCTGCCTCTGCACAGCTCAGGCTTTATGTGAGCCAGACACAGTAGGCCTGGAATAGCACTCATACGCATCATCTTGGCCCTGGCCACAGACGCCAGCCTCTGCCGGACTGCATCCACCCCCACACATCCACACACACACACACATGCACACACATAGTCCATATAGTATGAAATAATAGCAGAGAATGCATTAAACACTGAGGAATGTGAGAATGAATTATACTGTACATTGGGGGGAAAAAACAAGATTTGTATAGATTACTATAATAATAAGCTTAACAAGATAAATAACTGTAAATAATTGTAAAAAATAGGTTTTTGATTGGGCAGTACGGTGATGTAGTGGTGAGCACTGTCGCCTTGCACTGCCAGGGTCCGGGTTCGATTCCCAGCCAGACTCGATTCCCATCTCTGTGTGCATAGAGTTTGCAAGTTCTCCCCATGCTTGGTGGGTTTCCTCCAGGTACTCTGGTTTCCTCCCAGGGTTCAAAGACCTGCAGGTTACACTAATTGGCGTTCCCAAATTGTCCATAGTGTATGAATGACTTTTGTGTGTGTGTGTGTGTGTGTATATATGTGTGTGTATATGTGTGTGTATGTGTGTGTGTGTGTGTGTGTGTGTGTGTGTGTATCCTGCGATTGGCACCTTGTACAGGGTGTACCCTGCCTCGTGCCCTAAGCTTCCTGGGATAGGTTCCAGGTTCTCACGACTCTGAATACAGGATAAAGCAGTATAGAAGATGAGTGAGTGAGTTTTTTGAGTGTGTTAAAATAATAAAGTAGTATTAAGTGCATTACAAACTGAATTTATTTAAGTAAAATGGACAATATCAATATGGATCAGAATGAGGTCATTGAACTTCTCAGTAAGGTACAAAGTCTTATTTTATTCTATATTTTGCTTTAAATGTATTTAGCAACACTATATACAAATCCTTATTTTGAATAAAGTGATCACTATGTGTTCATTGTAATCATGGACTTCATTATGTCATTATAAATATTTTTGGACAAAACTGTCTACTCAGACCACTCAGTATGATGTGGTGTTTTTCCATCAACCCAAATTATAGTTTACATCCTAAGCCAGCTACTACATATAAAGAGGGCCAAGTTTTGAATTGATCACTTGCTGCTTTCAACTCAGTTCAGTTCAGTCCGGCTCTGTCTAACCACACGCACTATCTTGATATAAGAGGCTCAATACATAAAGACGCTCAAGAATACACAACCATGTAACTGAACACCCACTCATTAACTGGGCTAGACTGTGAACTATCTATTTTTCAACACACCCAGCAGTTCAGATATAATAAAACGCTTCGGGTGGGATGACTCCGTGAATAGCTGCTCTGGATTTTTTTTGTGTGTGTGCACACATGCTGTTCTGCCTGTCAGTTAAAGCATAAACTTCTCAAAAATAACTATGCACAGTTCAGAAATTACAAGTGCTCCAAACCAACAATGTATATTTTGCACAGCCAGAAATGGCTTTTTTTAATTGCCTTGAAAAAAAAAAAAAAAAAAAGATCAAAAAGGGGCACTAAAAATAATCACAGTGGATGTCGGGGGTGCACAAAAGTCAAAACAAAAACATGTTTCTGAAATTGCTCAACAGTCCCACTGACCTCATTGAGACCATTACATACATCTTCACCTCAAACCATGCATTTTATTTTGACAAGCCAATAATTAAAAAAAAAAAAAAAAAAAAAAACAGAGCAGAAAACAAATGATGCAATAATAAAAAATTTTTTGTTTGCATTATGCATCTTTGATAACTGCATCTTTCTGGTTATGTTGGAGATGCAGCCAGAGCCTATGGGAATACTGAGTGTCTGGAATACATACAGGATGTAGGGTGACACACACACACACACACCTACACACACACACACACACACACACACACACACACACACACACACATTAAGGAATACTTTTGCATAGCCACAGAACATGAAGGAAACATACACGAAGAACATCCTCTTCCAATATCAGTCAATAATCTCTACTAAAAGCTACTGTAGAACTCTAAAGAAATCAAGGAATGACCCATATGTTCATAATGAAGATTATATTATCATACAAGACTGTTTGACTCTTAAGTATACAGAATAGTATATCTCTGTAATCCCTAAATCAAGTGTCTTCCAGAAGAGCATGGGCTCCTGTTTAGGTCTATTAAGATTTCTTTATGTCATCTCAAGAAATGTTTCACCTCTGCTTGCTCATCAGGGATAAATCTAAACCGAAATCCATATCTGCAAAGCTGCTTCTGCTAAAATGCTATGTGAATAAAAAATCAATTGAATAGAATGTGTAAAATGCCACCATATAAGCTTAGGTCTGAATGAGGAATCCCAGAACAATGCACCTACAGCACTACCCTCTGCCCCAATGAGATGCTGATGAAGTATGGTCATATTAGTACTTTACTAAATAACAATATTATGGATGTTGACTATGATAGAAGCCACAGTAGGTGGGAGTAGATATATGTTAAACATATAAACTACACTTATGTATTTATTTCTCAGTGCCTGGGGTAATGTGTGATGATGTGGAAAACCATGAAAAGTGTACTCCAACATTATACCCTAAAGTGAAATTAAGCAAAATTTATTAAGTAATTAATGTATTAATTAAAATAATATGTGATTACACAATATGTGATGACACAAATAAGAAAATATTCATCTGAGAATGACATGCCCTAAGTGTAAAAAATAAAATAAAATAAAATAAATCATGTGGGGGGAAAATATTATATGTACATAAAAAAAATATTATATATATATGAAAATTCCAACGTATGTGAGAAATGATTGAAAACTAGAATGTTAATTGTCTAGATTCTACATAAAAACATGGGGGGGAAATCATAATTTATATGTAAAGTTTCTGTAACTTTTTTGTATGAGACTCTTTTCACAAAAGCTTGTTTAGTAACAACTTTTCCCCACTTATCAGATCTTTGCAAGAGAGTCATTTCTTCATATTAGATTCAATTAAATTGAATTAAGTTATGTAGATTAAATTAAAGACATTGGAATAAATCTGATTACAAAGTGTTTAAAAAACAATTATAAAAGCGTTGTTTATGTAACAAGCAAGCAGCAAGTTCATTTCCCCTCTCTTCTGTTTCAACCATTCAGCATTCAGTATCACAAGTACTGCCTGATCATCTGTCATCATCTGCACCTGTTTCTCACTGATTCAGTTAGATAAGTCTAACTCTTTGGAAGTAAAATGTGAAGAAATGAAGTGATGGCTGCAGACGTTCAGTTTTTGCTACAGAAACACTGTACTGTATAATGTACTGTATAATAACTCAGAAGCAGTAAACACCTGAAAGATGAAAGGCTAGACTACAAATTAAGATGAGCTTTAAACAGAATGCATTGATAGATCTCTTCATTGTCTTCTTCATAGTCTGATCTTTAATAAAGCAGATAACATCTATGATGTATGATGTAGAAATCATCGCAGCTGTCAGCTGTTGTGTGGTAGATTAACACAGTTTGCAATAATACCACACTTTTCCCCCATGACATCCCTGCAGATATGCACTAGACAGATCTCTCAACAGAACTACTGGTGGAGGAATGGCGGCCTGACATGAAAACAAACAGGATGGAGAGAAAGAAGCTGACAGCACTGTCTGTCCTAAGGCACGCGTGCATGCATGAGTGCGTGCGTGCGTGTGTGTGAAATTAAGACTGTCTTTTCTTCTCTGACTGTGGTTATCCTGCAGTGAGAAAATTAGTTTTCAACATTTTAACCACACAATTATCCCTCACCACCTCACAAGCTGAATTTATGTCTGTCTGTCATGGGCTTTAGAAAGGATATTATCTAGACAAGATGGCACATCAACACCCATGCATGCATCACTTGCAAAAACTGAAACTTAAACTCAAACTAACACACACACACACACACACACACACACACTATAACTATGCTCAACACTAAGAAATACACACAGGTACTGTATGCACACGGATGCGCACATCCACAAATTCACCTGTGTGTCCTCCTACTCACCACTTTGACATTTAGAGCCTAATCATATAATTCTGGGTAATTATAATAATAAGTCATCTCATTCAGCAGTAATAGTAGTTCTGCAAGCTGCTGTTTAAGCTGCAGTCTGCGTTCGAAACTACTCAGTCAAGGCTCATCTAGGCCTGATCAAAAGGCCTTAGCTTCGAAGCCAGGGCTCCAGGAGCGCATTACAGCAGCGGGCAAACCACACACAGTCTGAGCGCATAAGCCAGCAGCTTCCTGGAATGCCTATTAACATCCCCTTTGACAGATGGCTGGGAAGGGGGCGTACTGCTAGACTGAAAACGAATTAAGCATGATCATGTTCACAAACAAACTTTTCCTTAACACACATGCAATGTTATGAAAGTGGTTGGTATGGAACACACCTCCCAATTAGTGCCTTGTGCTTATTCTGACTCAATCAGCAGGAAGAAGAAGCGCTGGATCCATTGAGCCCTTCAAAGCGGGATGGTGCAACTGTCCAACACAACCACAGAGCACAGGAAAACAGAGCCAGGTGCACCAAAGTACACAAACACATACACATGTACTTACAGCCTGCTTTTTGACAAATGCATTTTCAGCTAACAAGAGCCGACAGAAAATATTGCATCAGAGCCAAACTGAGTTACCGTTAGTGCACGATTGAGTCGACTCAGCACTTACAGCAACCACTGATCAAACTGCTGACGAATGATCAACTATTTTTACACTGACACAGACTATTTTTAAAAACTGCCTATTCTCAGTATCCCCTTTTATTTTTTTTATAATAAAAGTAAATTTTCACTGCACTTGAACATTATTAAATTTCCTTTAATAAAATGAGGTGGGGGGGGGGAGGTTATGTTAGCATCATTTAGCATATATGAAGGGAGGATTGGTAGAGCTATAAAGGTTTATGTAATGTCAGGTATCCCAGTAGAAACAAACTTCAGGTGATGTCACAACAGAACAGCCTGGCTTCAAAGGTATGGCATGTGAAAGAGAAGAGTGCCATCTAGTGTTTGTTTTGAACAATCATAATTAGACTAGTATTGTATTTGGATTTTGAAATACAGAAGTTGATCTCAAGTCCAGTAATTTCAGCAATCTACTTAGTTGTTTTCTTTGCTAGATTATACAGGCCTATGAGTTGACCCGCCTATAACAAAGTATGTCCATGGGATATTACTTCTGATATAACATATATTATATAATATATACAGTACAACTAAAGAGATTGTTGAAATTAATGGAATTGGGATAAGAAATATCCAACACATTATAAACAGGGGTCATGTGGTTTGATGAGTCCAGATTCGCCATGTTGATGACCTATATGTCCTCAATCAAGGTTATAACATCAATGGAGATGTATTTCACTGAGGGCATGGGCATATTCCAGAACAACAATGACAAGATTCATCAGGATGAAATTTTGAAAGTATGTTTCTGGAAACATGAGGAATCGTTTTCATGAATTAGCCACGACAGAGTTCCAACCTTTACTCCATTGAAAGTCTTTGGGATGTGCAGGAGAAGACTTTATGGAGCATTTCAATTCATCCTTCATCAATACAAGATCTCAACCAAAGATTAATGCAATTCATTAATTATGTGCAATTAATGCAATGCATAATGAAAGACAGAAAGTGTTATAAACAATCTTGGCTCATATACAAAAGCTCTTCCGTATCTTACCAGCAGCTTTTATTTCCCCAGGGTCAGAAGGTGCCATACAAAATTCTGCACACGGCTGAGACTCTTTCAGTCCTGGCAGTCTTAATGTGTGTGATCTGAAAGACCATCAGAGGTGAACGTGTCCCACAGAGAGCGAGACAGAAGCAATTGTGATGAGGAGAATCTGGGAGAGAGGAAAATCTCTCAGTTTTCATCAGAACCAGTTTTATTGGTTGCTCCGTCTCTCTTTTTTTCCCCCTTTAGAGTCGGTACCATAGTTTGACTGCACAAACATTCATACTTGCCAGAGCAATCAGCTTCAGATGGACAGATGAAAATTGTGCTGGAAGATAATGGTATGCACTCAGTGCATGAGTCATCTGCAATAAATGGCAGTAAGTTTTAAAGAATGAAAAAAAAAACATCCACTTTTTTTTTTAAACAAATGAAATCTGTGGCATTACTAATAGAATGTAGCAATGTAGCTGGATCAAAGAATGCAGGTAATCACCTATAAATCTTAACCCAAAATAAGCAAATTGCCCACGTATTAACAAATTAAGTATGCAGTTCATACTATAATAATAATAATAATAATAATGTATAAATATAAATTGGATTATAAATATTTGATACCTTTTTATAAGAAAACAATAAATTCATATAAGACCAAAATCATTTAATTTCAGGAATTTTCATATACAACCCAAATGCTCTAAAATATACATAACTTAGGTTATGAAAATACATGTATTTTATATATGTTCTCCTCTCTTTTGTTTTCTTCAAAATATCAATGCTATCACAACCATTTATATCCTAAAATGAGTGTTTAAAATCATCCAAAACAAAAACTTATTCATATGAGGGATGTTAATGTTCTCCTTTATGCCCTTTTTATAAAGATTTTTAAAACTGTTTTAAATTAACAGTTAACTATTTGACTATCATTGAAAAATCATATACATTTTGTATCCACACATAAAAAACACAAATAAATAAACAAACAAGAAAACGCACAAAAAGACCACCACCTGAAAACATCTTTAGCTGGCTACAAGTCCTTATAATAATTTTTGAATATTAAACATAATTCGCCAATCATTCTTGTTTATGTCACTTGGGATGCTTTTAAGCAATATATTCGGATTAGGAATAACTGTTCTCTGTGCCAAAACAACCAACAATCAGCCTAAAACTAACATATCAGATGTAATTCAATATAATCGCAGACTCATAAATCTTGGTTGTTGATATGCTCATATGGAAAAACTGTTTGAGAAAAGAGAAATAAAAATAAAATTACAATGAAACTAAAGCAGAATAAATAAAATATCAGAGACATCAGAGTTTTGTCATTGGTATGTGAAGGTTGTTCCAGGGACCCATCCACAACTCCTCCTCATCTGACAGTGTGTGATCACTTGGAGACTCAAAGGTCTCCTTGACCTCCTCATTGTCCACTCTGGACTCCTGTTCCTGCTGACAGTGCCCCTGCTCATGGTCCAAATGTGCTTTAATAATGTTGGACTTTGGCCCTATATTAGACCCTATGGACCAGGTTAAGGGCCTGGTGTTGAGGCTGTTGTTAGTCGTAGATGAAAGTGTGCCAGTGGTTCCTATAGGTCCATTATCCACTGTGCTATTTAAAGGTAAATGTTCCTCCTGTGTGACTTCTAACTTGTCCAGTTTCTTAAACTGTTTTCCTAGTCGCCCAGGTGAAAAATGTTTTATGTTATTAGGATAAGGTGGCCGTCGGGTTCTAATGATTGTTCCGTTCTGTGCCAGGTACACTGAGCCATTGACATTGCTTTGACAGGTAACATTAGACAGACGGTTACACTGGATGTCTGGACCACTGTCCTCTCCTGTAGTCGTTGACTCTCCCTCTTTCTCCACAATTAACTTTATCTGCTTCTTTCTGATAGCCTGAGAATCAAAGAGTGGAAACAGATGCATAAAATAAGCCACAGCCATGTACTGTATTAAACTATGGATTTAGAAATATTTGGCTTACACTGTGGTGCAGTTTGTAAATTTAAAAGTGTTTTTCAACTGTACCAATCACATACTTTTAAAGATAATGCTAGGATACAAGTGTATTATAATAACACTAATTAACTAGAAATAGTATAATAAAATAATAACCCTCACTTTTATAGAATGTGATTGGCAATAATGCCATGCAATAGACTGCACTGATTACTCCAATTCAGGATTCTGTTTATATTTAAAGCCTGGAATTTAACTCTAACAAGCTTGTATTTTTTAAAAATGCGTATTAAGAATATACTGTAGCACTTGGTTGACAAGCTACATGTAGTTCTCATTGCAGACAGCAAAGACCTCTAAACATTACAAACTGCTCCTTTAATATTTGCAAAGATAAAGCATAAAGATAAAGACACTTTTTATCCTAAAGTTGAAAGTATGAGAATATATTCAGTTTAATTTATAGTTCATCCAGTTTGTATGAAAGAGGTAATATTACAGAAATCGTCATAACGCACACAAGTGGACAAAGATCTCATACCCATGCAGTTGTAGAAATAGGCAAGAGCACAAGGTGTGAGAAACAGCTGAAATGTTGGTGGGAAAAGATTTAAATCACAGCACTTCTAAACTCAAACAAATTGAAATCAGTCTTACTTTTACATAGACATTTGCTCTTTATTTCAATCCTTAGAAGGCAGTGGAACCTCCAGATTCTCTTTCTGCATCAGAATGTTCCTCATTTGTTATGGCATCTTCATCCTCCTCAGTGATTGATGAAAGTCCTCCTAAGGCCTCATCTGAGCTCCTGGTCAGACTGCCTTCAGATTCTGATGTCTGTGATGCTACTTCATCACTCATCTCACCTGAGGACTTTCTGCTCTCTTCTGTAGTTTCTTCTCCCTCTTCATCTTCCTCTTCCTCCTCCTCTTCTTCTGCTTCTTCTTCCTCCTCCTCATCTTCCTCTTCCTTTTCCTCCTCCTCCTCCTCTTCTTCCTCCTCTTCCTCCTCCTCTTCCTTCTCTGATCCCTCCAGTTCTTCCTCACTCTCCTCGTCAATGGTGTCCTGTGAGGTACGCGTGATGGTGGATTTGCGTGATCGGCTTCCTGCTGCAGATTTAGAGGTGGTTGAGCTTCTTTCACTGCCACTGAGAGAGACAATGTCTGATCCTGCATCTTCTGATGCTGCAGATCCACTAACATCTTCCTCAGACACGTCTTCAGAGCCTCCACCTGCAGAGCTCCCAGATCTCACAGAGGATTGAGTTGATGACCCCTGGGAACCTGAGCCACTGAGCACGCTTCCTGAACTGGATCTTACTGATGATCCTCTACTGGCTTGAGTGTGTGATGATGACACCTCTGATCCAGATTCAGGCTCTTTTGATGCCACACTTTTATCTTCGTCCTCCTCAGATTCCTCCTCAGAATCTTTCTCTGTTGCAGAGGTTTTCTCCGCACTTGATTCTTCTTCCTCCTTCTCTGTAGCTGATTCTTCTTCTGACCCTGATTCCTTCTCAGTTTCCTTTTCTGACTTTGATTTGCTTTCTTCCTCAGATTCCTCTGGTTCCTCTCCCTCAGACTCTGAGTCAACAGTGCTCTCAGTGGCATCCTCCCTATCCAGATCTACTTTCAGGTAATCTTTATCTTGAGTAACTATGCTACCCCTCTCTGATGCTTCTGAGCCACTTGGTTCAGGCTCACTGACACTGATAGACACTGGTGCTTCTGTAATACTCTCTTGACTGTCGATACGGCGTGCAGATGTCAGCTTGGCATAGTCTTGGTCCTTCTTGCCCTTTCTAAATATCAATGGGAAGATTCTGGCCTTCTTCCAAGGTGATACGCGAGGCGGTTCTACTTTCTTTCCGACAGCAAGCAGCTTGCTAAGTTTAATGACAGATTTCAGTCTCTTTGCAGCCTTGGATTCCTCTGTTTCAGGCTCCACTTTTTCTTCCGAAACTTCAGAAGGAGATTCTGGTTCTGCTGATTCAACCTCCTCTTCTGGAGTTATATCCTCGAATTCCACCTGCCTACCATGCCCACGTCCCCGCCCACCTCTGCCTCTGCTCCGACCCTGTAGTGAGACCTTTTCCTTTAATAATCTTAGACACGTTGTTATTTTATCAGGGTCAATCAGATAATGAACATCACATGCTATGTATATCTATGACAGTAACAGAGAAGTAGTGTTGTAATGCAGCACGAGATATTATAAAAACACTAACATTACAACACCAGTTTGATTCAAATTTAAATTCCATTAACCTGTGATCCACCAGTAACAAAAATGCATAATATTACCTCTGGGCCATAGGCACTGTAGTAGTAGGCATCTTCATCCATTATGGCCTCTCCATACTCATCATACATGGGAGCTATCAACCGCCTGCGGCTTCCATAAGGAGGATACGGATCATACCTTAAACATGATAACATAGGAAGATAATAAGTAACTGTATGAGCTTAAAGATCTAAACGTTCATCATTTTCAGGGGACAAACAGCATAGGACAATATATGATTTTGTGTTAGTCCGACTTTTAGAAGTTAAATTACTCCTGTCTGCATTCATAACCTAGGCATTCTTCTCAGTTCCCACCCCATTCTTTGACCCAGATGTTGAACAAAATTCATAACAGAAGAATCGTGCAAAAAAAAAAAAACATGTAAATTGTACCTGGCATCAGGACATGACCAATAGTTTACATGTTTAATGCAATACGTTGTGATATAGGGGATAGTAAAGAAGTTTTCTTAAACATCACTAGCATAGCCCATCAACATCCATGTCACTATCACCGGTTTGACAATGTGAAAGTGCAAGGCCATGGTAAGTAAGGGAGAAGTTACACAGTATATGCAATGAACTGCACTGCAGTCCCCCTTGTCCCCTACAAACCTCATGCTAAAAGTCACAGACTATTAAAAAAGGATGGCGATTTAAAGCATTTGGCACACTATACTCTGTTCACACCAAACGAAAATTTGCCTCGTTGGCAAAAATCCATTTTATCATGTAGGAAAGTAAAGTGTGGATGTGGAGGCATCACTGCTTCTCCGCAAATAGTTTTATACATCATTAAGGAAAACATGAATGGAGCGATGTTCCATGAAAAAATTAGAGGAGATTTTCAATTTCATTGACCAAGAAAGTGATGGATGCATAAACAAGACAACCACTCCAACCATGCAGACAAAATAATTTAAGAAGGTCTTTCAGTGCTTAAAAATAACCTGACTTGGATCCCATTGATAATTCATACAGGATTTTCAAATTGCAAGTCCATCAAAGAGACCTTCATTTCTTTGAGGAATTGAAAGTGATTCGCCTGGAGGAATGGACCGAAATTGAACCACACTCCTGCAAAAAGCTATTTACTTCTTACTGTGAACATACTGAAGCTGTAAGATTTGCAATAAAGCATTAATGTTTTTGTTCATGTTTCTAAGTATATTAGTACAAAGACAATACGCGTATTGCAGTATACATTGGACATAGATCAAAAGAAGTATATGATATCTCATCGTTATTCTTTGATACGGCATCAAAAGACAATACGCTCATAATGAAACAAATAGCATTGAGTCTAGATAGTTCTTGTACCCTAAGCAATTCTTTTCTACCTCCAGACTCTTTTTTTTGCTGGCACAGCTGATGAAGTGGATCACCAAGCTGTTATTATGCAGATAGCAGGGTTCTTGACCTCACTGCCTTTGTATTATTGAGTGCTTAGTCTCAAAGCACCGCAGCAACCATTATATACTGTATGTGACACTTTCTTGCATGAATGTTGCATACTGTCGAGCGCACTTTCTTATGGCTAGGATAACGAGGACAAGCCAGCATGAGGTGAAGTGGTGAATCTTGGAAGCTTCCTAGTGGGAGAGGAGCAGGTCTTAATTAATCTACCTGGCCTAATTGACGAAAGATGTGGGAAGCTAATGACGGTTTAAACTGTTCCACATGTCTCCCGAGTGGCAGATGCTAAGCCTTAAACATGCAGATCAGCTCTCAGCATTTGCTTGGCATCTGTTTTTCACTTTCTAAAATTTTCCGCTCATAATATGAGCTGCTATAAGATGCCACACCTGGTTTAACATTTGCTAATACCTCTTTTCTTTTCTGTCACTCTGTGCCACTCCCCCTTCGATTGTATGATTGCAGATCAAGTGATGCTGTTTATTGTGTGTTAAATTTTCAGGAAAATTGCTCTCTCTCTCTCTCTCTCTCTCTCTCTCCTTTTCTCTCTCTCTCTCACTCACACACACACGCACACATGCTCAAGGAGGAATATCAGCATGGGCTCAGGTGCCCAGTCCAATCTTGGGTAATTGAAAATATTTGGAGGAAGGAAAGAGGGTGTGAAAATACATGGGAATAGGAGAAACAAAAACAGAAGGACAGCAGGAGACATCTTTCTAGAGTGCAGTATTCTCAACCTCCTAAAGATTTTACCTTAATATATAACTTCAAAAATAATTAATTTAAACACTAAGTTCGTAGTTATAAAGTTGTATAGTTCTATACTGTAGTTGTATACAGTGGTGTGAAAAACTATTTGCCCCCTTCCTGATTTCTTATTCTTTTGCATGTTTGTCACACTTAAATGTTTCTGCTCATCAAAAACCGTTAACTATTAGTCAAAGATAACATAATTGAACACAAAATGCAGTTTTTAAATGAAGGTTTACGTTATTAAGGGAGAAAAAAACCTCCAAATCTACATGGCCCTGTGTGCCCCCTTTGTTAAAAAATAACTTAACTGTGGTTTATCACACCTGAGTTCAATTTCTGTAGTCACCCCCAGGCCTGATTACTGCCACACCTGTTTCAATCAAGAAATCACTTAAATAGGAGCTACTGTACCTGACACAGATAAGTAGACCAAAAGCACCTCAAAAGCTAGACATCATGCCAAGATCCAAAGAAATTCAGGAACAAATGAGAACAAAAGTAATTGAGATCTATCAGTCTGGTAAAGGTTATAAAGCCATTTCTAAAGCTTTGGGACTCCAGCGAACCACAGTGAGAGCCATTATCCACAAATGGCAAAAACATGGAACAGTGGTGAACCTTCCCAGGAGTGGCCGGCCGACCAAAATTACCCCAAGAGCGCAGAGACAACTCATCCGAGAGGCCACAAAAGCCCCCAGGACAACATCTAAAGAACTGCAGGCCTCACTTGCCTCAATTAAGGTCAGTGTTCACGACTCCACCATAAGAAAGAGACTGGGCAAAAACGGCCTGCATGGCAGATTTCCAAGGCGCAAACCACTTTTAAACAAAAAGAACATTAAGGCTCGTCTCGATTTTGCTAAAAAACATCTCAATGATTGCCAAGACTTTTGGCAAAATACCTTGTGGACCGACGAGACAAAAGTTGAACTTTTTGGAAGGTGCATGTCCCATTACATCTGGCGTAAAAGTAACACAGCATTTCAGAAAAAGAACATCATACCAACAGTAAAATATGGTGGTGGTAGTGTGATGGTCTGGGGTTGTTTTGCTGCTTTAGGACCTGGAAGGCTTGCTGTGATAGATGGAACCATGAATTCTACTGTCTACCAAAAAATCCTGAAGGAGAATGTCCGGCCATCTGTTCGTCAACTCAAGCTGAAGTGATCTTAGGTGCTGCAGCTGGACAATGACCCAAAACACACCAGCAAATCCACCTCTGAATGGCTGAAGAAAAACAAAATGAAGACTTTGGAGCGGCCTAGTCAAAGTCCTGACTTGAATCCTATTGAGATGTTGTGGCATGACCTTAAAAAGGCGGTTCATGCTAGAAAACCCTCAAATAAAGCTGAATTACAACAATTCTGCAAAGATGAGTGGGCCAAAATTCCTCCAGAGCGCTGTAAAAGACTCGTTGCAAGTTATCGCAAACGCTTGATTGCAGTTATTGCTGCTAAGGGTGGCCCAACCATTTATTAGGTTCAGGGGGCAATTACTTTTTCACACAGGGCCATGTAGGTTTGGATTTTTTTTCTCCCTAAATAATAAAACCCCTCATTTAAAAACTGCATTTTGTGTTTACTTGTGTTATCTTTGGCTAATAGTTAAATGTGTTTGATGATCAGAAACATTTTGTGTGACAAACATGCAAAAGAATAAGAAATCAGGAGGGGGGCAAATAGTTTTTGACACCACTGTATATATAGAACAGTTATTTAGTTATATACAACATTTATCAGTTACAAGACGCAGATACAAATAAACACACTATAACATTTCCTCAACAGAAATCCAAAGGAATTTCAGTGGTTTTGACACCAATAAAATGTATAATACAGTATAATAAGCAAATACAGTATAATAAGCATACTCGTTATAATCCTCTGTCAATCCGATGCTCTGTGTAAAAGGCACTATGTCTATGTCCTGAATTCATTGCAAAACATGGTTTCATACAATCGTGCTGTAGGAGTGAAGCTAAAAAAAATATCATACGGAGCGGCAGAAATTAGTAATTAGTTGGCAGTATTATCACTACTGTATCTCGCTTCTTCCCTCCTGGCCCTTCAGCAGCTGGCAGTGTGGATAGAGATGCTCAGGAGGTTACGCTTGCTTAGTGCTGGAAATGCGCTGGTGAAATAATGTACTGCAATGTCCATATGTAGCCTAAATTGTGATGAGATTTTACACTCCTTTGGATATGTTCAGAACTCTAGTGGCTAACTTGATGATCCCACAGCTGCACAGAACTTCACAAAATGGTTAAATATTCACGAAATACAGAGCATGCATTTGTATATTTTAGAGTATACAGCTGGTTCACTTGCATATTGCTATAAAAGGACATGGTGATAAAAAATGTGGTGCTAGGTATAATACATACATGCACACATACATTTACATTTAGGCATTTGGCAGACACTCTAATCCAGAGCGACTTACATTTTTATGTCATTACACATCTGAGCAGTTGAGGGTTAAGGGCCTTGCAGTGGCAACTTGGTGGTTGTGGGGTTTGAACCTGGGTTCTTCTGAACCGTAGTCCAATGCCTTAACCACTGAGCTACCCCTGGCCCACATACACACATAATGCTTTTGAATACCTTCCATTAAAATGAGTTCATTATTAAAGAATGTGACTAATTAATGGGGATTGGATGTGGGGGTTGGTGTTGGAGAAATCCTCCTTGTTTGGTCACAACTGTTATATACTGTATTGCCACCTTTCTGGGGTCAACTGGTACGCATCAAGATATAAAACACACACACACAACAGAGTAACACAATCACATTAATACACTTTCCACTCATCACCTCACAGATGAACAATGATGCCTTACACCGAACTTACCCTTGGTCATAGCTGTAATAGTCTTGTGCATAGTAGTCTTGCCCAGGGTCAATACCCGATTCCATAGAGAGTGCCTGAGTTAGCAAAAACAAGCCTTAGCCTCAATATTGCAACACAATTGAAACCTATACGGCAGCCAACACTGATGGCATAGCGAAAGTGGAATGTGATAACACTAAATGTGCAGCGGATGTGGCCAGGGCAAGACTTGGGCTAATCTTGACTGTAACCTTGAGAAAGAATGATAAAGAGGGCCCCAAATTTAGTCAAACCCTATGATTAAATATTTAGGGTTTCAGTCTAACTGGAATATTTTCAAAGAAATATATGCTTTCATTTGTTTACTTGTATATTATACAATACATACATTTCTTCAGGCATTTATTGGTTTTGCCGGTGATAGGGTTTCTCACATTGTTAAATCTATTTAGAAATTCTTGGATTGTATTTTTGTTAATAATTGGATATTAGTTCCAGATTACAGAAAATATGATGGAGGAGAATGGAAATAAGAAAAGAAAAACACAAAATCTTTGTTTTTATATCCATAGTGTGTTGTGTGGGTTGAGTAGTTTTGAATCTCTGAAGCTGTGTGCCATAGTGATTCTTTAGAACATTAATTTCGTATTCAGACATTCAAGTCAATGTAATGTCTGGTCAATACTAAACAAAAGACACATCTATCTATGTTTTGAAAATGAAATGAAAGGAGAAATGGAGGAATGAAATGAAAGGAGAAATTAAAAGTCTGATTTGCAGTTAGTGTGATCTGTTTCTGTCTCACTGACCCATAAATGAGTGAGTAAAAAAGGGAAAGTGTGAAAAGTTTGACATCACCAATAGACTTGTTGTAGAGGAGCTATTAAATGCATGTCACTCATACTAATTAAACGTCTGTACACATTTATTTAATAAATAACTTTTTTTTATAAACAATTATGAATGTTTGAAACATGTTTTTGTATAAATTGTAATAAAAATGTATACTTATACTGAAAATAAAAAATGGTTGCCCAATACAATTTATGCATGAATGACTGAATAGTTCATATGACTATCATAATTATAAATGCTCTGTTAATGTCATGTTATTATGCTATTTCCTGTGAGGTTGACCATATTGCACCATAATACAGTTGGACAATAATATGCATGTTCTATAGATTTTACTACACCTTCTTGTTTGGACACTTTTCAAAGTTTTTTTTTTAGTATGATCTCATGAACTCATGCTTTCTGTTTTTTTTCCTGTTGTAATTTCATTCATTAATTCTCTATACCGCTTAATCCTGTGTTCAGGGTCGCGGGGGACCTGGAGCCTATCCCAGGAGACTTCGGGCACTAGGCGGGGTACACCCTGGACAGGGTGCCAATCCATCGCAGGGCACACACACATACACACACTCACACACCCAATCACACACTACGGGCAATTTGGGAACGCCAATTAGCCTAACCTGCATATCTTTGGACTGTGGGAGGAAACCGGAGTACCCGGAGGAAACCCACCAAGCACGGGGAGAACATGCAAACTCCATGCACACAGAGACGGGAATCGAGCCTGTGTTGTAATTTCAGAATTTATCAAAAAGCTTCCATTGATTTATGTAGAACGTTTATTATTATTAGTAGAACGTTTTCTGGTGCAAATAAATGAAAATATAAATTCATGCCATAGTTTATGTATAGGGCACTAACAAATGTTTGTGTACAGAGGCCCCCATCACCCTAAATCTGTCCCTGGTGAAATAAATGAAGAAAGCTCAAGCACTGTGGAGGGCTGCATTCAAAATAATGACCATTTTCAACCTAAAAAAAATAAAAATGAAAATGAGGATCATTAATAGAAAGAGATAGTAGTTTCCATGCAACACAGTGCCAGAGGAACATACCTCCGGCCTGAGCAAAGACGGCCTCAGCAGCTGCTGTTGCTACAGTAGTAGACAGGTAACCAGTGGGAGAGAAAGGAAGAGTAAGAGACGTATAAAAGAAAGAAACATATAATAGAGCAAGATGTTGCAGGAAAGGGTATACGATGGCCACAAAATAAGGGAAACACTAAGGTCTACAGAGATTATTGTAAAAGACGTGTAATTTAAGCTGTAAAAATTTTAAGTAACAAAACCAGGTTAAAGATTACTGTGGTTTAGAAAGGACAAAGAGAAAGGCAATTCAGGCAAAAGCTCCTGAAGCCCTATAAGTAACAGCACAGTGCAGCGGATAATCTACTCTTGTGATAAGCTGACATTAGATGAACACAAATGTAAAATTTAAGCGGTGAGGAAAATGTCAGGTTCGAGAGGCTATGCACATATAAGCACAAAAACTAAGACTTGAGCACTGAGACAAAGTGCTCGTGTACAGGATCTCTATTCTCCACCTACAGTATCTCAGGAAAATAAAATTATGCTCAGAACTGAGGGAGATTAGATAAGACTTTTCAATGAAGAACAACATTTTCATATCTAGAGTGTAAAAACAGAGTTGATGGAAGGCTTTATATGTCTTCCTCTACCTAATTGTGATTCTGCTCTTATTCTGTCTCGGGCACTATTGACAGATTAGAGTGATGAGGAGTAAAAAGCTTTCCTGCCATAGAATGAAAACGGCCAGGCCCTAAATAAATAAAGCATTTTGTACCAGTAACAGATAAGAGAAGGACATACCTCTCTGCCATATCCACGCCTGGCATACAATGAGAAAAGAGAAAATACTTTGTGAAAGATGATATGTAACTATCGAGTTTAAAGTTCAAAGTAATTTAAAAGAAAGTTGAAAGAAAATTTAGCTTGAAGGTCCAACTTTATCTCCTACTTACATTCATTATTATTATTATAGATACGAGGGGTGTTCAAGTCAAACCAGGACTTTTGTTTGGCCAGAATAAGAAAAACAATAATTATGCAGGTAAAAACTCCCTTCACAATCCCCTGCTACACTAATGCACTTATCCCAGTGTTTCACTAGTTTCACTACTTGGATACCACCAACTATTCTCAAAATTCTGGAGCCACAATTGGAGTGCACGCTACATGTCTGAAACACTGGCCTCCCAGGGACTCCTTTCATGGCCCAAACATTAAAGCAATAGCCACAGACACAGTGGCAACTCATTATATGAAGGCTCTAGGATACTAATCAGAACGTTGGCGGTTCAAGCCCCAGCTCCTGCTACTATTGGGTTTGTAACCCTGCTCCTGGGATGCCATATCAGGGCTGAACATGCACAATCTGACCCCAGCTTCCTAACACATTGCGTTTTCCGAATGAATTTCACTGTGCAGAAATGTATAGGTGACAAATAAAGGGTGTTTGAAAGAAATTAGAAAATCTTTTGGAGGAGAGTTACGACTGTACAGGGGATGTGGCAATAACTTCTAGCCAAGTTCATGTAATATGCAAATGGTATTTGTGAACGATTGCGTGTTCGTGTCCATAGACAGATGCATCTCTTCGGCAAGTTGGTAACAAGATTTGACTTGACCGCACCTCATAATTGTATTTTATATACTGTACACAGTGTATACGTATGTATACATAATGTATAATGTATAAGTGTATGTGTACTGTATGTAGGCTCTCAGTGACTGAGCAAAAAGCAAAAACAAAGTATGGGCAAAGGGTTTGAAAATACTGGCAGACAATATTCTTAGACTGGGAGTGCTGACACAAGCGGTTTAACACCCAGAAACACATTGGAGGATAATTATGCTTTATACCAAATAACTTATTCACACACACACACACACACACACACACACACACACACACACACACACACACACACACACACACACACACACACACACACATTATAGATCATAAGTGTAGTCATAAAAGTCTAGTCATAATTCTATGAACTCTGAGTAGTACAGCCTTGAGGAACTTTGACTGAGTAATACACTTTTCACAGGGAAACAAATGAAGACATTAGAGTGTTACTGACCTATGATCACTTACACACTAACTGAGATGGAGGAGCGAATGTGATGGGTTGTGATGTATTAAGAAAAGATTTATATTCATAACTTGAGTAAATAATAGGTCTGACATTTTTTTTCCAGTAATAGTGACGCCTCTGCTAGGCAAGGGGTAGACAGATAGGGTCTTTGACATCACAGCCACAATAAAGCACACAGAACAGGGTCTGACAAATGTTTCTTGAGTAATAAGGAGGTCTGTGCTATTTGAGAGTGAGATAAATAATGTGTAAGATGCAGTGGGCGGTGGAGTGAAGTGGATAGAGGACTACTGGCACTAAATAATGCAGTGCTAGAGGAGTCCCAGTGTCTCATTGCAGAAGGCAAAGCTCCTCTTTTCTTCACTGCCAAGTTTCAAACAGAACTCCACAATGTCATCATGGAAAACCTCAGAGAGCCAAAGCTAATTACTTTTGTGGAAAGTAAGAGTATTACCTGATTGGTGTCAAACTTCAAACAATGGGTTAGGTTTTAGTTCCTGTACTGTATATCCTCACAACAATGTTGTTGTTATTATTATTTTATGGGGTAAAGTTGTTACTGTGTGTAACTAGCAGTGAAAATGAAGTCATTCTCCATGTTCCGACAACAAAATCTGCTGACGCTCTTCGAAACACTGCTCTGCTTACTCAAAATCCATAAGGTCTTGCTTGCGTAAATTAGGTCCTTTGTCTCCTGTTTGTCCCTAGGTATTTCATTACTCTCTAGCGAAGTGAACAGATTCATTCAATTCATCTAAATTTGGACTGCACATGGTATTTGTTTTTAATGCACCAATATTTCAACATCCAAACTAGAATTATAAATAATTCTTAGCATTGATGCCTCATTGATCAAATAACTTTCTCCCCCCCCCCTACAGGCTTATAGAACTAAGAATGCATGAGCAAAGAGTTCTCTATAATCAACATAACCAGTATTTTTATAATTTCATAATGCTTGAGTTAGGCTTAATGAAAATGATCAAACAGCGAATGAGAAAAAAATTACCCCATTTCAACTCCCTCTCTGAATATGAATAACTTTGATGTCCCCCTTTTGCCTTTGTAACTATCTCCCAATTCTTGAATCCTCTCCTCTCTTATATTTGTCCAAATTCTCTGTGATGTATCTACTTCCTGGGATTTTTTTTTCATACATCTGTTATAAACGCGTCCAAATTTCATAAAAGTGCCTTTTTTTCAGACTAGTTCCGCAGTCCTAAAGGGGCATGACAACTTCTTTTCAAACCATTTTTCTCTTGATTTTTCTCGTTTGGAGTGTTGTCTTGTTGTATACACCCACATTTTTTTTTTTTTTACAATGATGTATTACATTCACATGTATTGTAGCACCTTTATAGGTTAGCAAAATATTAGCAGAGATTGGATTAGCAGGTAAAGGGCAGTATGGTAGGTGGAATGGCACAAGAGGTGGAAGAAGTGAAAGAGCAATGAAAACTGGCAGAAGTTATTTCTAGTGCTAAATGGATCAATTGACTAATTAGGCCTGTCTCTGATGCATGCAGACATCAAAGTCGCTCTTTTCCCCTACTGAGAGGATCTGATCAGGCATACAAAATGATACAGAGTCCCTGTGGAGTTCATCTTAGAGTGACCTCATACAGTACATGCACATAAATATGTCCACACAATGTCACACAGCCTTTCTCATGGTTTTAGCAAGCAGACATCATCTCTCTGTGGTCCTCGTCGTGTTAGAACAGCTGTTCTGCTATGGATAACCTACACCAAATGTTGGAACATTTGTGGCAGCAAATCTGGTCATATGTTCGATCCAGGAGTGTCAAACATCTTGACAAGAACAACGTAGCTGGCGTTGCTATAACACAATCTGTTATGGTAATTACGAAAGCATCCTGCTGTCTAAGCAACTGCACACATGCATCGTTAAAGTTCTCTACCAGAGTAGGAAAAATCTATAGAAATGGTTATATGATTCTGATATGAGATACTGATGTCTGTCCTCGTATGTAAATGTGTACTTTCCTCTGCATTTCATTTTCATGACACTAACAATGTAATGAATATGGAAGGGATATGTTTTATTATAAATGTATTGCCTGATTAAGTGCCTCCAGAGCCTCAGTACAATTGGCACTGTGAATGATGGATGCATCACTTCATAAGCCACTCTGGATTAGGATCAATCAGATAGGGACTGATCAAACCATATGACCTTTGTCCATTGCACAAATGTCAAATTTCCCCATTGGTCTCACTGCTAAATGGTTTTCTATGGTCACACAGCTGTTGTCTCAATCTTGTGAGTTTTCATCATATTTTGTGAGTGAAAATGCTCTTACTTTCACTACTAAACATGGGTGTGAATTCTACTGTCAATATTTAATGATGCAGCTTCAACAAGCATTTAAGCGATTTCCATAAAATTTTGAGCAGTGTATGTTTCAACAAATGCTGTTGCAAGCTATCTTCCTGCAAGCCTTATATTAAATAAGTCAGTTTAATGAATGCAGCAGTCAGTCCGCCTAAACGTGTCTAAAACCGTGCGATTTCTTTATACAGTGAATGTCATGCTTTTAACAATTCATAGATTTTATTCATTGATAAATGAATACAGTATAAAGTAAATTCAGACAAATTAGAAAGCAACTGAAACTAATTATTTTTTCAGCACATGAATTATTTCTAGGTCCAAGCCCGGCAACACCTCAGTAAACATGATATGACAATAAATCATTGAGTCAGTGGAATTAATGATATGGCATCAATAGATGTCATCGGGCTCAAGGGAGGGTAGGCGTAGTTTGGAAAGGATGGTTCCTTTATATGTACACAGAGAGCTATTTATCTAGAGGTGGCCTGAGAGATTGATTGTGCTCTTGCCAGAGCTGAATGCAGGCGGCTGGTGGCAGGGCACACTTTTCCTGTCACGTAGCCCACTGCCTATTATCTCTATTGTCTGAGCCCGTTGCACTTCATGACTCTTTTGATTTTCCAAAGGGCGAAAAACATCTTCAAAATTGCATGGAAGCAGACCTCAAAAAGCCGTATAACATGACAGCTTTTAGAAAAGGTTAGTGAGCACCATAATCATTTAGTTCAGAGTAAGGCAAAAAGATATCAACTCCATCTGAGAGATTAAATTTAAAAAAGATGAATATGCATGGAAATAATTGTACAGCAGCTAGCAGACGGTCATTTGTCATTCTTTGTTACACACTCAAAAGTGTTTAAGGAGCATCTAGACAAAAAAAAACTTCATACAGTAAGCTTGATTTTATATATGGAGAGAAAGAAACGTGGCAAAGACAGTGGCATTATGGCTGAACTTGTATACAGAACTTTCATTTAATATAATCGTAATAATGCAAAGAAGTGACATATTTATTCTGATTTGATTTTGATGATCAGTTGGTTTTAACCTTTACTTCCATTGTAATTCTATATATTATTATTATTATTATTATTATTATTGAATAGCCTCAGTACTGTATGTCACATAGTACAAAAATTATAATACTGTATATATATGAAGAAAAAAAGCAGTCGTGAACATTCATTCAGAAAGTGATTGAGTTTTATGGCTAATCTCTCTGCTGCTCTGAATCTAAGCTAGTATTAGAAATGTTTGATTTTAGATCCAAGTGTGAATGGAAATCGGCTTGGCTTGTATCATAGGCTTCTTATTCAGACTCTGGCTCAGTTCTCATTAATCTTTTGGCCTTTATTTTCCCTGTTTTGTAGTTCCAGTCAGAGTGGCAATAGGGGATCATTTTGTCCTTCCTAGTGTCATTATCCTTCAGCATCCCTTTGTGCTCCTTCCTCTGGCCTTGACGTTGGAAATTTAGTGGAGGAGGCATGGTTTCGGAGAAGATTGGATAGTAGTTGGGTATTAAGTGCGTAGTTTGTGACAAGTGTAATGGGGTGGTGCTTCCAGAAGAAAAGTGATATGTAAGGACATCAGGAGGGAGAGAAAACAAGAGTGGGCTATGTGAGATAGAGGAAACATGGGCGAATGTGGTGGGCTCATCTCGAGTATCAGGAGTAATTTCCAGCCAGGTCTCACAGGGTTCCACTGTGATATAGCTGGGGATATTTTAACTGAGGGAGTCTCTTCAGCACTGATGGAGTGGTAGGCGGTTGAGGAGGAGTGGTGCCAGTGATAAAAATGCAAGGAGGTTTATCCTTTTTCTACACACCCTGGACTATACTGTGGCTCAAAAATATCAAGAAAGTGCAAATCTAGAGAGTTTCTGGTAGTCGTATCAGCCAGTGTCTGCTGCTCAAACTGTCTGTCTGCTCCCTAACTGACAGCTTCATGCTATGGCCACTCGGGGTCCCCATACCAGCATTAAACTCTTCTATTTTGCCCTTAAGATCTGCCTTTAGTTCATGCTGTTCCCACTCAGCAGGGTCCCAAAGGGCTTGTTCTTGCTGCGTGTCATAAATTTCGCCCTCATGAATACGACAAGGCAAGGACCAAGTAAACTTCTGATTCGCAGGGTTTGTGGATGATAAAGAGCTGATGTCTCAGAAGCTGCCAAGCATGCGAATCTTGGTGCTCGTGACTGGATTGGAAATGCTTTCCTGAGAGGGGGGATTCTGGGCAGTGCATGAATGCAGTTCAGAGAATAAGGTGTCGCTGCTCTTAGACTTACAGTAGGCAAGTTGATGTGCATGGTACGGAAAGCACTGGTGCTAACGAGCCTCTGTAGATCGGCCTGCTTAGAAACTGACTTCCGCCGTCTACTATAGACAACAATATTCAGTTATAGCAGTAAAAGTCTGAAACTACTATGGGTATTATAATATAATAAATTAATTTTAATTAACTCCCATGCCAACTGTTAACCAGACTGGAATTTCATGCTTTATTAAAAAAAAAGGATATATATATATATATATATAAAAAATAAAAAAAACAACAACTATGATAGCCGTATAAAGCTGTATAAACAATGGATGGATGGTTGAATGTTTACATACACAGAATGTCTAATAGAGATTCATACAATGGAAGTGCTTGTCAGACACACAGATAATAGCAGCGCTGATTTGATTTATTCTGACAAGTGAATAAAGATGATCTGTGGCATCAGTCACGCTTAAAATGAAGGACGTATGAAGTAATACTTTCAACACAGACACATGTGCTAACAGTGTGAGAATTTTTTCAGCTGCTGTCAAAACAATAATCCTACTAACAGCATATCTTGCTGCAGTATTAAATTCTAAATACGTAACAGGGAGCAACACATGCAGGCGGCGTAGATTTATAAGAAATCTCACTATTATCCAAGGTGAAACAAGAGGCATGTCTACTTAGAGATGGAGATAAAGAATAAAAATGCAAATGACTTATTGCACTCTTGAGTAGAGAACAAATGGAAAGGAATGAAATGGACAGAATGTGAGATGTAGAGAGAGAGAGAGAGAGAGAGAGAGAGAGAGAGAGAGAGAGAGATACAAAAGCAAGTAAATCTGAGCTGAAACCCATGAACTTTGACAGAATATGTAATGCACGACTTGCACAGTACATTTTTTATGTTATTTATAGGCCCTTTTTGACTGCTAGAACATCATTTCTACTGTACAAGCTGTACTAACTTCAGAGAGAGTTTTCCATCCAAAAGCATGACAAGATGTCAATAAGAATGTGATCAAAGGGTGTTATTGTTTGCTTGCTGCATGTGACACATACAGTATTACCATAGAGCCTACTGCATGAGTGCTATCCTATGTAACAAGGTATATATTGTAGTGTTGTGTGCATAATTGCTAATGGAGTAGAAATCCCATTCCCAATAAAAATAACAAGTACCTGAATGCTTACTGCATTGCAATATAAAAAAATATATAAACTTTACATAAATTGAAAGCCATTATCTAAAAAAGGTTGTTGTTGGGTACAACAGATAGACAGACATATACGCACACAGTTTTTGTTCTTCTTATTAGACTGAGTGATCGGAAATTGCTTGGCCTTTCTTTGTGCTTCATAGAAAAGCATTCACATTAATTCTGACTGCATTAACTCAAGTCTGTCTAACCTGTCACAGGTATGTCTCTATTCCAGTCTTAACCATTTACATTACTTTTACTTTGAATTGCATATATAATTTAGTCAAATTTAGTCCAGATCTGACTGAGAAGAAACACTACACAATTACTAGACACTACAGTATCTAAAGAGCTTTAAATGCGTTTTATTGGCAATTTTTTTTTCTTCGTCTCACTTGACATGTGAGACGAGTGACGTCTCACTCGTCTCACAATGTCCTTTTAAAACACATTGTGGTAATATTGCACTTCCTTTGATGCATGTATTTAGCCTGTTATTACTCAACTAGCCAGCTCTTCTCAGTTTAAACAATAAGAATGATAAGCTACAGAAAAGGTTTTGTGAGAACAACAACTACTGTAAACAATGACGGCAATTACTGTACCAGAGCCATTCAGATACTATTCAAAGAAAGGATACTATTTGAAGCCCATTGCCTGCTTTGCGACAAGGACAATTGTTAAAGCGCTATACAAATAAAATTGAATTGATAAACATCCAGCATGGTATGCACAATGCTACGTACATGTAAATCCCTGCTACTGAAAATACATTCCATTGTATTGAAAACCAGCCTTGAGATCTAAAAACTTGTTGATACGTAAAGGAACCTTTTTTCGTCCCGCAAAACATACAGTACATCCTTAAAGGTTAACTTACATTTTGCCGTCCCCAAGCTCCTCATAGAGATTGGAAGGAGCTGAAGCTGGAGCTGAAACAGGTGCTCCAGCAGCAGACGATTTTGAAGCAGCAAGCGACCTCTGGATACGGGCAGTTTTGGCACACTCGGCCTGTTTCCTGTTAATGAATTCAATAGATTAATCATAAGCACCTACAGTAAGAAGTTCTTGAACATTTTTCTTTTAAGAAAACAGATTTGTGTTTAATTCACCAGTGCCATAGATACTTATTTCTTGGTTAACATTTTCCAGGTTGTGATGATTTGCACATTTTTTTTTGTAGTTCGAGATTGAAATAAAATGTGAGAATTAATTTATTAAAATATTTTTTTTGCACGAGTTAGAATGAAGACAAGGATGTGAAGATCCTTTATTTATGGCTTCTAACCACTCTTTGATTTGTATTCACATATAAACGACGATTTTTTAGCACATAATTACTGAAATTAATGAATAACACTTACTCTTTGAATCTGATGAAGGGGTCCGCATACAGCCACGACGGGATGAGAGAAAAGAAGTAGGAAAAATGAAAATGGGCACATGGTATTGTTAGATAATTAGCTCAGCAGTTTTTCATTATCAAAACTTGACTATGTATGAATAAAGAGTTTTGACTTCACTGGCTTTCTTTAACACCATTTATTGTAAGTCATAGAGTTTTAAAGATAATGTGAAGCTCTTTCATGTGGCTTTAGATGAATGCACTGCTGTAGGTGGTGGCATGCACATTATTCCTCACTATTTTCTTCCTCCTGTATAGTGATAAGAGCTCAGGAAGGGGAATAACCCAAACTTATCGCACATCTCTGCCTACTGTACCGCTGAGAGAGAAGTCCTTTTCTACATTATTGTTCCTTTAACCTGCCACTCCTCCATTTTAAAATATCTCATTTCACCTTGTTTCTACCCAATCTTTCTCTCTCTGTTTCTTGTACACACTGTTCTCTAGTCAAGACAGGCTTAACATTTACTTAAAAAAAATCTAGACACTTTATTCTTTTATCAGTTATTTAACTATAGATCAATGGCCCAAAGTGTGAGATCTCTAAGTAATAGAGATGCTGAACTGATTCCAAAAGCCAATACAGAGGTTTTGCATAGGACAATGTTTAAGAAAAGTATGGATTTAAAGGCAAAACCAAAAAAGAAAAAAAATGCCAGGAAAAACGTAATACAGACTTTAGACACTAAGCTTATAAATATGTTGTCTTTACATCTATTGTTAAACAGTTAGCCTAATCTATAACATATTTCATGCCCTCTCTTTTAATGTTACTGCAAATAACTGAATAACTAAAAATGTCAATTGAACAGAACGTACAAACAAAGTACATGTTGAAATATTTAGGCCTGGAATATTTCCAACAAGTACAAGGCAAGTTACTCTGCAATAACTGCGGGCCTTTTTCAAAGATTTTTTAATAAATTTTTACTTGAAAAACGAGCGTTGTCTTGGTTTACGAGCACAGAGTATCATGTATCACGCATGCGCTTCTTGTTTTGACACTGAGTGTCACGTCATCACAACTGAGCCAACTGAGCATTTTTTCTCTCTCTTGCACGGCGGAATTGTGCGTGTGTGTGTTTGTGTGTGTAAGGCAGAGAGTGTGTGTGTTTGTTTGGGAACCTGAGAGTCGGGGGCTGTAAAGGCGAATGTGTGTGTGTGTCTCTCTCTCTCTCTCTCTCTCGGCTTTACAGCCCCCCCTCCTCTCAGCCCCCTTCAAACACAAACTGTCGCGATTGTTTTCAAAGGTAAGGAGCTGTTTAATTTGTTTTTGATGTTGTTGTTGTTTTACTTTACAACAGTGATTCCATTAGTATACGATCACGTGAGTGTGACTAGCGATGTTTCTTGCTAATTTTTAAACAGTTAAGTTTTAAACGGCTTTAAAAACGGTCTCTCCGTTAATGTGTGTGTGTGCACACACATTACACACACACACATACACACACACAGCGCCAGCATGCACAAATGGAAACACTTATCTGTCTGGATTTACTTATCTGTCTTTTTAAGTTTTTTTAAAGGTAAAGTGCAGGTTAATTTGTTTTATTTTTACTTAATATTTTGTGTTAATTATTTTTATGTATTTATTTTTTTGAGCTGTAGAACGAATAATTTAAGTTTCCATTATTTCCTATGGGGAAATTAAATTTGGTTTACGAGTGTTTTGGAATACGAGCCCGCTTCTG
This sequence comes from Channallabes apus, assembly GCA_030522415.1. Classification (NCBI taxonomy): domain Eukaryota; kingdom Metazoa; phylum Chordata; class Actinopteri; order Siluriformes; family Clariidae; genus Channallabes; species Channallabes apus. Next base: position 24,198,668 of record CM060118.1, read on the forward strand.
GAACGAATTATGCTCGTAATCCGAGGTTCCACTGTATATAAAACCGTGTGGCAACATCTGGCAGCTGGTAACTGAATTAAAAAGGTGATGAGACATTAATCTTTCATTTTATCATTCTTATGCGTCAGTCAAGAATTCTAGTCTCACGAACTAATAACCTGCTTCTTTGTCTTCTAAACCTGCCATGCACACATATTGTTACACAGGTTTCGTATGCTTTAATCCACTATCTGCACATAATCGCCATTTCATCATATCTTTGGCAGGCTTTTTTTAACCAATCATCACTGGCTTATTCCAAGAATCAATCTTTGTGCCTCTATTTAATCAAAGTTTTGCACATTTGACATTAGGATTACAATCCCCAGGACACAGACGATGACGGGGGGTTCTTATGAGTCCAGGGTTCTTCCTCACACCATCTTGCCTCCTATATCCACAGCTGGGATTTCCAGAAAAATAAAAAACTGCTTTGTGGAAATGTCTGTGGTGAAAAATGTATTAGAGAAATAAAAGTGAATTGAGCCACATTTAATTGAATCTGTGAGTGAGACTGGGAAGCCCTGTGGACGAACTGTAGATGTTTTTACTTTGTCTCTCTGTCTCTTATTTATCTCCCTGGAGTGAGAAATTGATGGAGGAGAGCTGCACAGACAGCTGTTGTATTGTTGCCATGTTGGCCGAGGTGTGACAAAGCAGTGTGACAAGAATAGAGAATGCATCAGATTTGTCACAAATTACTGTTATTAATCTGCTTTCACATACAAGGTGCTGGTGAGAGATTTGTCTTTTAGTATATCTAATTACTTCAAAACACCTTGCTTCATACCTCACACCAATTTCTCACTATTTCTCTCTCTGTCCATTTGTCTCTTTTTTACTGTTACAGTATGTCTCTCCTCCCATTAGTACGTTACACAGACTATATGTATATCACTCTTGATGATCTCAAATCTCTCATCACCCTAATTTACTAGAGATTCTGACTCTTAGAAGAACTGACCGCTAGCAGTGGATTCAGAATTATGTAGGGAGGCTTGTTGATCAGTCTCATCATGTTAATCATGCTATCTGCTTTCTAGATCTTAAAGCAGTACTCACTGTTTGTAGGTGATCATGATGATGAGGATGGCTGGGATGCAGCAGAGGATGATGATGATGGCGAGGGCAAGTAGCGCCCCCTCAGTGTAACCAACAGCCTGAGCAGCTTTCTTCACAGCAGCCACAATGTCTGGTGAGCGGATTTCCAAAATCCTCCCGCCTTCACCTAAATATGGCTGGAACTCTTTATTAATGTCTAGAATTTTGCCATCCAGAAACCTGTCAAATAAAATGTGAGAAGTTACAAACCTACAGAAATTACTGAACAGTAACAGTAATGTGTCCAATGGAGCCTTGGATTGCAAGCATAATTCATTTTGGAAGCGTGCTTGTATATCAAAACACTCATATATGAAAGCAAATTTCACTCATAAAAAATAATTGAAACTCAACAAAAGCTGAACAACAGCAAAAAGGCATAAAATAGTTATAACAGAAGCTAATGACACACATGCTCTCTGTTTACCACGTTTAGCTGCTTGTTCTCCGCTCTTTTTGAACATGCCAATCCTTACCATTACCATCACTACTGCCATGTAGTGGATACATGAACAATACACCTACTTTACTACAAAAAGAATCCTAGCTGCATTGATTGAGACCAGAGAGACTGCCCCCCCGCCCCACACGATAACTATGAAGTTAATCAATGTCTTTAAAAGAAGTTTGGCAAAAGAAATATACTTAAAAGGATATTGTAATTAGAAGAAATGTCATGCCCTCATATGTGGGCATTTGAGTGTCAAGAGATTATAAAGTAATAAAGTTATACATATATTTATTTAAAAGTCTTTTAAAAAACGATAAGTATATACAATACAATAATAACATTATTTATAGTGATATATCTTTATATCTGTTTGTTTAGTCTCCTACAGTACATACAGTACATATTCATTCCCTTACTAACTTTTCTTTTCTAATATTAAATCATTAAATTTAATTATAAATATTTATATACATTTAACTATGAAAAAATAAAATGATATATGACACATTTCTGTGGTATAAGGAGAATAAAATAATTTTGGATGTGTTGTTCTTGGGACATAATAATAACAATATGCTTCACATCAGGCTAAACTACACCATCATGTTATTGCTAACTTTGTACTTCTTAATCTCACTGATGTGATTTTCCTTAAATACTTTACATATTTCTTTAAAATTATATCTCAGGTAACCTACATTTATGATTAGTTTCTAAATTAGAGAAGAACAATTAATATATAATTGTTGAACATGGGATGTTTACACATCATAAATAAAAATAGCCTTTTATGCTAATCTATGGCAAATATTATATACTGTATGATTCACACAGTATAATGAAGAATCTCATAAATAAAGAATTCTGAAAAATATAAGCTGATCATTTTTCAATATAACTACGGGTGTTGTCATTCACAAATATCAGTGAATATACTGTATGAACTATGTTATGAATATTTCTGAGAAGCTGGAAAAGGTTCATATTTAAAATGAAAACTCTTTGTATTGTACATTGCATCCACTGTTGTGCATTCATGAATATCTTAACTGGATTATTTAAAATATTATAAAAGTATGTGAATGTGATTTCATTATCCGCATATTCTTCATGGTTAATTAGTTACACAGACCTCAGTGGTGTAATATACTGACCATGTGATAGACAGTACTTAAAAGTCTAATTGGCTCAAAGGACAAAAACAGTTTAAATGAAGTGAAGTTCATGTCACCCCAATTATGGTTAAGAGTTTATCATTCCAAACATGAAAGAAAAATATTAAACAGAGTGCTTCTAAAATATTGCATGTAAGGAAAACCGAATATGTATTGAAAAAATCTTAACTCTTTCTAAAATCTCCTACTACTACTTAGTGAAAATATGCTTATAAACTTTCAGTAGCATGGAGAAAAATATAAGTACAATATTACATTGTTTTGCTACGTATATTAAACAAACAGCATGAATAATAATAATAATAATAATAATAATAAATATCACTAATTCTCTATACCACATATCTTGTACAGGAGGCCTGGAGCCAAGCTCAGGGGACCAGGGCACTGGGGTATACCCTGGACGTTGTGCCAGTCTCTTCCAGGAATTAAGCGCACACATACTTACTCACATACTACTGGCAATTTAATAATTCCAAATCTACATGTCTTTAGACTGTAGGAGGAAAAGGAGTACTTGGTGGAAACCCACCAAAGCATAAGGAGAACATTGTATCCATGCACATAGACCCAAACCCACTCGAACACTCAATGCTGGTGGTGCGAAGCCACAGTGCTAAGGAGACTTCAGGCACAAGGCAGGGTACACTATGGACAGGGTGCCAATTCATCGCTGGGCACGTATGCCTGCACACACACACACACACACACACACACACACACACACACACACACACACACACACACACACACACAAACACACTATAGGCAATTTGGGAAGGCCAATTAACCTAATCTAAGGGAATCAAACCTTCAACCCTGGAAATCCGAAGCCACAGTGCTAACCGCTACACCACCATTATTCATACCACCTCAATATCATTATAATGACATCAAATAATTTAGATGTAATAAGGGACAGTATAATAAATTTGATATATGCCATTGCAAAATGACAATTTTTCTAGGAATGCTGGGAAGTAGAGAGAACAGATGAAAAGCTTGAGTCTCTGACTCTTTGTTCTTTAGTTGAAGAAGGTAGGTTGAAGTGTGTAAATGTTGTTTTGCTTCATATACTGTACCATGTATGCGTTGCTTACTTGAAGAGCTCTTGTCGAGATATGGCCCTGTTTGTGAGAGGGTCGATGGCATACACCTGCAGGTCTGATTTGCTGTAGTCCTCTAATGAATAGCCCTCCCCATGCCGGCGTGGCCCGATGGATTCCACTATCACTTTTGCTCCAGGTATTTGGTCCTGCACATAGCGCTCAAGAATCCTGTGACCAAAAAATGAATAAATAAATAATAAAAAGTAATAATATATATAAAAAAGCTCACTCAAACTATGGGCAAAATATGACATGGAAAAATTTCTATCTTAAATAAGACAGGAAGTAAAGTATGAATTAGCAAATCCTGCTGCTGAAAATACTGTATATCACACAGCCATACTGTATGTCAGGTTCCATGTCTTAAACAATGGAATCTCAATCTGTGATCAAAGACTATATAACATTAAGTGCAATTGTAAAAAAAAAAAAAGTTATATAACCGTCTCAATCCTGCTCAAAGATGTGAAAGTTGCATCATACTGTATAAACCAAACCTTTCCACAGATCTATTTTTTAATCTGACAAGCCATGAAATGAGGAGTGAGTCACAAGATCTTACAGTGGACTCTTTCAGAAAGAATTAGGGATGAATCATATGGCTCCTCCTAATATAGGAGCTTCTTATTTTAATGCCAGATGGTATGTTTGCTGCAGAACCAACACCGCATTTCTATATCCATACGAGTGATAAATGATGCTTTTGGGGAGGGTTTAAAAATTTTTTTTTTAGCAGAGACTGAACAGCTTCTGTGTTAACTGGTATAATATTTATCTATTTAGGTACTTAGTTATAAGATCAAATAGCATAGAAAATCAAAATAAAGAGAATCAGTGAACAAACTGATTAAGGATCAGTATGAAATACTTCACATTCCTGCAAAAGTGTATCACCATACACTGAGCTCAGGATCATGCTTGTGATGGTGCAAACCATTTTTTTAAAACTTATTTTTGGTAGTTTAGATAAAAGTATAACGCTCATTCTGTTATTACACAATCTGGAACTGGAAAACACAGTCTTGGCAGGATTATATAATGTATAAATAGGAGCTAAAGTTTAGTGCAATTCTAGAGGTAGAGCAGTTCCAGTTATAGAAACTTCACCTGACAAGCTGCTCTTTGTTCTCTTCAACTACAGTAGGCGGCACATTGGACACCACTACCTGCATGTCCAAAGCATTCACCACAGACACCTGACAGACAGGAGGAGAGAGAGAGAGAGAGAGAATCTGAATATCTGAATATTATACTTGCAGTTCCTTAGAGATCTTGCAGCTGAAATTGGGCTTTGAGACAAGCTGCCATATGCTGCTGTAATGGTCTTTAAATCTGTTAGCATACAGTACATACACCTGAAAATGCTTCTGGGGGAAAAAACTCTTTTGCACACACAAACACTGCTCAGTTTTTAACATACAAATGAACACACACACACACACACACACACACGAATTCTCTGAACCCCTTTTATTCTATCAGTGACTTATTAGCTCCATTGCTTTTATGGAAACGCATGATTCACTGGCTGCGTAAGCACCAGAACGATGCAATTAGGACGGAAACTGATTCACTTGACAGTAAACAAATGTACATTTATTGCTTCACTAACAAGTGTTGTATTTATTTAGTTATTTATTGTAGAAATGTGTATTCACAAAAAAACATTCACATCAAGTACAAACTGAATGTCTTTAACAGATTAAGGGAACAAAACAACATACAGGATGTCCCATAAATTCAGCATTATAGTGGCGAAAAAACATAATAGCATTTATTTACAGAACTTACCATTTTCCTCAACAGACAAATCATTATTCAAGGATTTATTCCTTTTTCCTCAGAAAAAATCATAGTCTGCAAAAATTTAATATTTACATTATCATGTTGAACTTGTGGGACACTCTGTAAAGTGTTGACCAGCTATAATGTACCATGTACATACTGTATAATCTACAGTTCTGGGGGGAAAAAAATAAAAGACCACTGCAACAATAAATAGTTTCTTATGGTTTTTTTTCTTTCTTTTTTCATACAGGTATATATATATTAGTGAGATGAACAGTTTTGAGACATTTTTTGTGAACTGCTGACAATATTTCTCCTAAATTCAAAATATAACTATTGTTAGAGTGTATATTTAAGGGAAATAACATTAAGAAATCAGTATTTGGTGGAATAACCCCGATTAGCAATTACAGCTTTCAATTACAGGTCAGCTCTGCTTGATGGTTTGTGAGCATGCAGTACATCTTCCTCTTGATGACATTTCAGAAGTTTTCTGGATTAAATTGCAGTAGTCTTCTACAGTATTTCTTCCAGATCTGTATATGGATATGGATCTGTATAGAACTGATTGAGCACCATTTTCTTTTTCTTTTCATTTAAAAAATAAAAACTGCTTATGGCTATTGTTTTTATGATGGTGGCAGAAAGAACTGTCTTATTCCATTAACTTTAAGTTTAACTTGACGGAGATCTCTTACATTTACGGCAGACACCCTTATTCAGGGCGACTTAGATTTTTTTATACATCTGAGCTGTTGAGCAATAAGGGCCTTGCCCAAGGGCCCAACAATGCCAACATGTCGGTGCTGGGGTTTGAACCTGGGACTTTATAATCCGTAATCCAAACCTTTAACCACTGAACTATCCCTGCCCCAATCTTTTCACCACAGTGACAATTTTCAGACTCATGAAAACATTGTGAATCCTTATACATGTGAATGGATGCCAGTATCCATGGAAGAGAGAATACTGATCATTATATAAATATTTTATCATAGATAAGTTTTAAATAACTTTTATAGAAAACAAAAACATTGGATTGGTTAAAGCGAAACTCACAGTTCTTAAAGAAACTTTTTAAAAAAAATAACAAATCTTATCAATATTTTATTTAGCAAATTATTTCTGATTCTGGCACACACAGTATGCTCTCATACTTACCACCACCTCTGCGCTGCTGCTCAAACCTTTTCCATAGTCATCAGTGGCAATGACCTCGAATTTGAAGTAAGAGCGGCGCATGTTGCGGTACATGATGGCACTTTTGATGATGCCAGTGTATTGCTCAATGACAAAGCTGTCCTGACCCTCTGGAGTGGGGGGGATTATCAGCCTGTATGCCATCTTACTGTAGTTCCCTGTGTCTATGTCCGTAGCCTGCCACATATGTAACACACACACACACACACACACACACACACACACACACACACACACACACACGCCGAGTTGAAAATGAAGCACCTGGGGAAATTATTTATTTCTATGAATGAATGAAAAAAAACAAGCAAAATGCACATGCTTTACATTTACCGCTTTTCATTCAGCAGCTATACAAGCATGTGAGACAGTCAAACTGTCATTCAGAATACTGTATAACTTGTTAATATAAAACCTGATGTAATGTACAGAACGTGTGGTTTAAAGCTACTCAGACAAACTCAGACAAAAATATTTGACAACACTTTACTAGAAGATGCTAAGCAAAGAGCCTACACCTACACAACTGTTATGAACTCACATAAATAATTGGCTCCAACAGACATCAGCTGTTTAGAGAGGAACTGTTATAATTTTATGTTAAGACTTTAGCTGGGTTTTCACAGACTGAGTCACAAATGGATGAATGAAATGGATTCATGAATGAACATATTTAAGCTAAGGGCAGAATTTCCACTCAAGTAAAACTTGCAAGCTGAACAGAAATAAATAATGGTAAATAAAGGTAAAATTGGAATAGTTTGATTAAATTAATTAAACTGAATTAAGTACATTGCAAGCTTAATTTATTTTAGCTAAATAGACATAATATCAATACTGTATGTAAAAGCTTCATGAGGCCAGAATCTTATAAATTATATTAATATGTAAATTATGTGCTTTTAGCTGTTGTTGATATTTTTTGTGTATTTTTTTTTTTTTTTTTAAGAAAATCTTCATAGTGTTTTGATATATCAACATATTTTGCTGGCAGATGCTAAATCCTGCATTGGAATGCAGCTTTTTCCCCTACATTCGCACACACATTACATTCTCAGGATCACTTCTCAAACATGAAATGATAAACGCTGCCGAGGAATCGCTCTGCAAAGTGCTCTGTATGAATTGTACTACTTCATGTCCACACTGCCTAGATTGGGAACCCATTAGCAGAAGAAAGAACGTAAAAATCAATCAAAACAGTGTGATCCTAAAACGTAATTAAAAGAGCCATTATACTGTCAGCTACAAGTATAAAGCCATTATATTCACACATTCTACAATATTATGTAACATTTTGTGACCTAGGAATAAATGCATGGGTAGTTCATTGTATCATGGTACTGTATCTGTAGCATAATCTTTGAAATTTTTATGCTGCTAAATAAATAAACATGGCCATGCGTAACATTATAATCTTGTTTTATGTATAGAAATGCAATCCATTCAGACAAAAATTGTTCCTACATATGAGCAATTCACTGTAGATAATCATTAGCTGTGCCCCATGTTGTCTCTATGGTTACCACATCACTAGTCAGTCGTTTGAAGAGCAGCACTGGGTGCAGAATCCTGACCTTTCACATGGGAATTGGAAAGAGTCAGGCAGAGTGGAGAGCAGTGTGTCCCTTGACATGTGAAACACCCTTAAAGCTAAAAAACAACATTTTTCTTTTCATATTAAATCATACAACATCCTCTTGACACATAAATGTTCTCTTATGAGGATAGTGGTTTATGCCTTAAATTAGCAGTTTTATTTTATGCTGGAATATAATTCATACAGTAGGTATGAATTAACTGTTTGGCTTAACAAACAAAAAACACCCCTCTGAACCTGGTCAGGTAAAGAAACGGGGCTGAAAATGAGAGCAAAAAACATGCCAGATATGAGAGCCAAGAAGGTCCTTTATTAAGCTGTTATAAACTCACTTAAATAATTGAATAAGTTTTGATTTAATAATTTAAATAATTAAATAATTTAGTTTAAAGTCCTGATGGATTGGCACCCTGTTCAGGGTGTACCCCACCTCGTGCCCTAAGCCTCCTGGGATAAGCTCCAGGCCCCCCGCGACCCTTAATACAGGATAAAGCGGTATAGAAGATGAGTGAGTAAGTAAGACTGAGTGAGTTTAAAGTTCTGAGGAATTTAAACTATTCCTCAGAACTTCATTAGAAAAATGCAAGAAAGTACTCAGTTATTTAGTTACAGTGGCTTGCAAAAGTATTCGGCCCCCTTGAACTTTTCCACATTTTGTCACATTACAGCCACAAACTTGAATAAATTTTATTGGAATTCCAGGTGAAAGACCAATAAAAAGTGGTGTACATGTGAGAAGTGGAACAAAAATCACACATGATTCCAAACATTTTTTACAAATAAATAACTGAAAAGTGGGGTGTGCATAATTATTCAGCCCCCTGAGTCAATACTTTGTAGAACCACCTTTTGCTGCAATTACAGCTGCCAGTCTTTTAGGGTACGTCTCTACCAGCTTTGCACATCTAGAGACTGAAATCCATGCCCATTCTTCTTTGCAAAACAGCTCCAGCTCAGTCAGATTAGATGGACAGCGTTTGTGAACAGCAGTTTTCAGATCTTGCCACAGATTCTCGATTGGATTTAGATCTGGACTTTGACTGGGCCATTCTAACACATGGATATGTTTTGTTTTAAACCATTCCATTGTTGCCCTGGCTTTATGTTTAGGGTCATTGTCCTGCTGGAAGGTGAACCTCCGCCCCAGTCTCAAGTCTTTTGCAGACTCCAAGAGGTTTTCTTCCAAGATTGCCCTGTATTTGGCGCCATCCATCTTCCCTTCAACTCTGACCAGCTTCCCTGTCCCTGCTGAAGAGAAGCACCCCCAGAGCATGATGCTGCCACCACTATATTTGACAGTGGGGATGGTGTTTTCAGAGTGATGTGCAGTGGTAGTTTTCCGCCACACATAGCATTTTGCATTTTGGTCAGAAAGTTCCATTTTGGTCTCATCTGATCAGAGCACCTTCTTCCACATGTTTGCTGTGTCCCCCACATGGCTTGTGGCAAACTGCAAACGGGACTTCTTATGGTTTTCTGTTAACAATGGCTTTCTTCTTGCCACTCTTCCATAAAGGCCAACTTTGTGCAGTGCACGACTAATAGTTGTCCAATGGACAGATTCCCCGACCTGAGCTGTAGATCTCTGCAGCTCGTCCAGAGTCACCATGGGCCTCTTGGCTGCATTTCTGATCAGCGCTCTCCTTGTCCGGCCTGTGAGTTTAGGTGGACGGCCTTGTCTTGGTAGGTTTACAGTTGTGCCATACTCCTTCCATTTCTGAATGATCGCTTGAACAGTGCTCTGTGGGATGTTTAAGGTTTTGGAAATCTTTTTGTAGCCTTAGCCTGCTTTAAATTTCTCAATAACTTTATCCCTGACCTGTCTGGTGTGTTCTTTGAACTTCATGGTGTTTTTGCTCCCAATATTCTCTTAGACAATTTCTGAGGCTGTCACAGAGCAGCTGTATTTGTACTGACATTATATTACAAACAGGTGCACTCTATTTAGTCATTAGCATGTCTATGGGCAACTGACTGCACTCGGACCAAAGGGGGCTGAATAATTACGCACACCCCACTTTTCAGTTATTTATTTGTAAAAAATGTTTGGAATTATGTATGATTTTCGTTCCACTTCTCCCGTGTACACCACTTTGTATTGGTCTTTCACGTGGAATTCCAATAAAATTGATTCATGTTTGTGGCTGTAATGTGACAAAATGTGGAAAAGTTCAAGGGGGACTGTGAGGGTTGCCCACTAGAGGGCAGTGTTTTTGGTTTGTAGTTTTGGTTGTAGACCCAGTTTCCCAGAAGGCAGCTGACGCGGATGCCCAGCTAAACCGAGGAAGCAATTAGCATAAGCATAAATACCTGTTTGTTCTGGGAAGCTGGGTTGAGCATTAATGTAATATAATTTCAAGTTCTGTTAAGTTGGTTTTGTTTTGTCTTGGTATGTTCAGTTTCAGTTATAGTTGGCATTTAGTTTCTGGAGCTCTTTAAGTTAAGTTTGTATTTGCTTTGATTTAGTTTATGTCTCTTTGTCTCTGTGTCTCCTAGCAGGATTAGCCTCTAGAAGAATTAGGCTTTTGTGTTTACCCTTTTGTGTAAGTAACCCCCATTGCATGTTTAGTTATTAGTCTGTTTAAATACTAATGAGGGTGATACTAACATGTTTAGATCTTAGTCTGTCTAGTCTTCGAGTCTGTCTAGTCACATCGTCTGATTAGCTCTTAATCTGTTTGCGTACTAACATCTTTAGCCAGTAACCTTTAGAGTTCTTAGTCTGTTTCATACCTAGTCTGCTGTGTACCTTGTCTGTTCATTGTGTTTGTTTATCCCTTACAGGTATAGTCCCTAGTGTTTAGTCCGCTAGTCTGTTTAGTGTGTCTAGTCTCGTCCAGTTTGAATCCCATGTCTGTATTGTGTTTCAATGTATGTAATCCCTAGTCTTATGTCTAAGTGTTTATGAGTTCTGTTGATAGCTTGCTCCAAGTTTAAGTCAACTTCCTTTGTTCATGTTATGTTTGGTTTTTGTTTATTATTATTAAAGACTCTTGTGTTTCACTGCATCCCCTCTGCGTCTATGCCTCCACACCAAGCCCACAGTCCAACATCTAGCAGAAAGTGACAGAATAGTCGACCTAACAAAAGGCATAGCAGAGGGGCCCCCCCCAAGAACATTTTTTTGGGGGGCTGGGACCATAACACCGGGGCAAGCTGACAGGGGATAATCAGCTTGCCCCACGTCAAAACAGGGGACTGAACTGGAGGTGAGGGGGCCTCATGGGAGGCTCCGTATCGTCGGCGCGCCTCAGGGGAGGCTCCAGTTCTCCGGTGCGCTTCAGGGGAGGCTCCAGTTCTCCGGCGCGCCTCAGGGGAGGCTCCATGTCCCCAGAGCCCAGCCAGGACCTCGCCAGGGAAAACCCTCACCACGCTCTCTAGCTTCGTTCGCAGCGGTGACAGCGAACCGCCACCGCCGGACTTCGAGAGCGTGCTTCCATCGCCATCCAGTGTCAAAGGAGGCCACAGTACTGCAGAGGCCGCCCGGCGTGAGGACAACACAGTGCTGCATCGGCCGCTCAACTTGGAGGGCGCCTTAGTGCTGCAGGCATCGCTCCACCTGCAAGAGCGACACAGCACTGCCTCCAACGCCCGGCCTACACCAGCGATCCGGCACTGCCTCCGTCGCCCGGCCTACGGCATCGGCCCAGTGCTGCCTCCGCCACCCGACGATGTCGTGAGCTCACCGCCGCTCAGCCCCGAGGACGAGCCATTGCTGCCTCCGCCACCCAGCCTTGGGTGCAGGCCGCTGCTGCGTCTGGCGCCTGGCTTCGGTGGCAATTCAAGCTCGCCCACCCTCCCACCCACCTCGGGGAGTAGGCTCATCGGCGTCCCAGTCGGGTGGAATGACCCGGGACATGGGGAAGGGTACCCAGGACCTCCGTTAGCGCTCCGAGGAGCGTTTTTAAGGGGGGGGGGTACTGTGAGAGTTGCGTGTTTTTGGTTTGTAGTTTTGGTTGTAGACCCAGTTTCCCAGAAGGCACCTCAGTCAGCTGACGCGGATGCCCAGCTGAACCGAGGAAGCAATTAGCATAAGCATAAATACGTACCTGTTTGTTCTGGGAAGCTGGGTCGAGCATTAATGTAATATAATTTCAAGTTCTGTTAAGTGGGTTTTGTTTTGTCTTGGTATGTTCAGTTTGAGTTTGTTTAGTTATAGTTGGCATTTAGTTTCTGGAGCTCTTTAAGTTAAGTTTGTATTTGCTTTGATTTAGTTTATGTCTCTTTGTCTCTGAGTCTCCTAGCAGGATTAGCCTCTAGGAGAATTAGCCTTTTGTGTTTACCCTTTTGTGTAAGTAACCCCCATTGCATGTTTAGTTATTAGTCTGTTTAAATACTAATGAGGGTGATACTAACATGTTTAGATCTTAGTCTGTCTAGTCTTCAAGTCTGTCTAGTCTCATCGTCTGATTAGCTCTTAGTCTGTTTGGGTACTAACATCTCTAGCCACTAACCTTTAGAGTTCTTAGTCTGTTTCATACCTAGTCTGCTGTGTACCTTGTCTTGTTCATTCCCTTGGGTCTCAGGCTACTGGCCTGATTAGCTGATTAGCTATGAGCTAGCTTAGCAGCTAATGTGCAGCACAGCCAGTAGACCTAGCCAAGCCTGTCTTGTGTTTGTTTATCCATTACAGGTATAGTCCCTAGTGTTTAGTCCGCTAGTCTGTTTAGTGTGTCAGTCCAACATCTAGCAGAATGTGACAGGGCGAATACTTTTGCAAGCCACTGTATATTTTCAAAAATGTAATCCGTTATTCAGACAATTTATGTGTGTGTGTGTGTGTGTGTGTGAAAGTCATCTTACAAGCCCAAGGACAACCAAGGACGACAGGTGAGAAGCGGTGTTAGGCACTGTAAGCTGCCATGAGTGACGTTCTGCAAAGTTCTGCAAGGTCTGCGAGCTTCCGCAAGGACAGATAGATACATGGATAGATAGAAACGTAATCACAGCGCCAAAACTCGCGGTGAATCATGATGAACCGTACTTACGGCCACCGCATGAAATCATGTAGGTGAGATAGGTTTATTAGTAGTTATGAATTAACAAACTTTGCTGAGTGATGATGGTAGAATAATTATAAAGGTCTTGACTAAAACAACATGCATGAGGAAAGAGTTTTCATTTCTGCAATGGAAAAGTACTCTAACTAATTACTTTTATCAGAAAGTAATACTGATTACTTTTCAATAACAGTAATTTTGTACTGTAATTAGTTACTTTAAAAAGTAACGTCCCCCAACACTGATGATTCAAGACTTTTGCACAGTTCTGTACATTTTAGTATGAATTCCACAATATACTCTCTAGTTCGGTGTACTTTTATAGATTTTATTCTTTTTTAGACTTTAGGAATATTTATGACAATTTCATGGCAGTGAAACGGTTGCAGTAAGTACATTTTCAGCATTTCAGATTTTTTTTATGGAAACACAGTGGATACATAACCCACTGTGTCAGTCTGTTGTCACTTTTTTTTGTCATATTGATTTTCATTTCAGTGAGTTTGTCGCCCATGCACAGCTCTGTCATGCCACAAATACAAGAGCTATAAAGTCAGGTCCTGATGCTTTTTATGTAAATAAGCTTCCAAAATGTCACACAAAGTACAAAGTCAATGAAACTGTCAGTGTATGTGTTTTATATCAAAATACTGATGAATGCCGCATTTATGACATCTGACATCTGTTGGAATAAGCTTGTAAGCTTTTAGAAATGTTTATTTAGATTTATGTTATTTGGCATGAAAGGGCTACACGTGTAGGCTTCGTAAAGCCACCTATTCAATGTTTAACCAAATATTTAATAGAATTTTGAATGAATATAAAACTAAATCAAGCCTGCAGAGCACAAATTTTGTTACAGTAGATATTTTTAATATTTGAAAGCGAGCAAAGTCAAACATTAAGTGATGACGAGTCGAGAAAACAATAGCATAAAATTAGCTCTGGTGTGTAAGAAGGACAGACCAAATTAACATGTACTCTGTAAATAAGAAAATCTATTTCTATTCTCCACTCACAGCTCGACTCAGTTGCTGTGGTTAGCACTCGGGCTGCTCTTCCATCAGAAGGTTTGCTGTGTTTGAGTGTTAATGGAGCATGCATTCCTCTCCTCCTGTTTCCTCTTACACAACATATGCTCCTTCTTTAAGACCTTTCCCGATCATTAGCCACTTTTTGTGACTTAATGTTATTGGAAACAAAACCAGGTAATTGTTTAACTAATTTCAATCAGTACTCATCAGTCCAGAAGTTCGACACTTTTCGATTAGTCCAGAAAAGCTAACAAGCAGCCTGTGACACACCGCATGAGAGTAATTTATATACTGTAAAGGTGTTGGAGTGTGGTGGTCAGAAAGAGACACAGTTGGAAAGAAAGACAGCAGCAAAACTTTTGAGAGGGTGACATTTTCAGGGTAGAAGGAGAGGGTCTAAATTGGACAGGAAGGAAGTGGAGGTGGAGGTGTGTGGCATTGGAGCAGTGTTGGCAGGCGAACCTGTCTGAGGAGTCAAAAGTTTACTATTCTAACAATCATATACAGTATGCAGCCAGCACATACTGTACAGTACAGAAGTGCAAAAACCGCAAAGTGGGATGTACAATTGCAGATATTGCCCCAAACCCATTTTACATACAAAGAATCACAAATGAGGATACTCACAATAACCTTCAGGACTGACGTGAAAGTCTTAGTGTCCTCGGTTACTCCGCCGATGTACAGGGACTCGGTGAACACTGGAGGATGATCGTTCTCATCCTGCACGTTGATAAACACCTTGGCTGTGTTCGCTGTGTGTTATTTTCCATTTATGCACACACACAAACACACACATACACAAAAGGAGTAAGTGAGTTTAGGTTAAAAACAGCTCTCTGTATGTGAAACTGCTGAACCTATTTATCACGGTTAGAGTTTGAAGTGCACAGAATAAATATGTACACAAAGCTGGCTCAACCTCTACGCTTGAGTAGAGCTGAGCCTTATGTACTGTCAAAAGCAGTTTTTTTTCCCACCTCTGTGCACCGTTGAAAAATCGAATATCATGTGGTTATAGATGAAGTGGGATTTAAATAGAAATGTTTGGGGGGCGGGGGCAAATATGCATGCGAACACAAGGGTTTCACACCTTGTTTGAAACATGGACGATAACTATTCAGTGGAATTTTGGATTACGAGCATAATTCGCTCCGGAAGCGGACTTGTATTTCAAAACATGTAAATCAAAGTGAATTTTCCCATAAGAAATTATTCGTTCCACGGCCCAAAAAAATTAATACATAAAAATAATTAATACAAAATATGAAGTAATAATAAAACTAATTAACCTGCGCTTTACCTTTTAAAAAACAAGTAAAAATAAATCCAGACAGATAAGTGTTTGCCTTTGTGAATGCAAGCGTCCTGTGTGTGTGTGTGTGCTTGTGTATGTGTGTAAAGCTAAAGCAAGAGGAAAGGAGTAATCACACCCCACTCCCTCTTCTCATCTTACACTGTAACCCATCCTCATCACTTATTTGAGTTTCTCTCTCACACACACACGCGCACACACACGCGCGCGCACACACACACAAGCACACAAACACACACACAAACACATTAATGTTTTAATAATTAACAATTATAAAACAAACAATTAACATTAATGACTCTTTTATCGGACAAATTAACAAGGAACATCGCTAATAACTCTTACGTGAGCCACACACTAACGGAATAACTGCTGTACAATAAAAATTTAAATTAACCTGCACTTTAACTTTGAAAAGTATCACGACAGAGCAGTGTTTCTGTGTAGAACAGAGTGTATGTGTATGTGTGTGTGAAGGTGAGAGGAGGAGGGCAGGGTTTGTGTGTGTGTGTGTGTGTGTGTGTTTGTGTGTGTGTGTGTGTGTGTGTGTGTGTGTGTGGGAAAAGGGCACGGTGTCCAATGACGCACATGCACACAGACACTCACTGTAGGCTGACAGACATACATGAGAAAATGGATCTGTAACCTACTGTATCTAATTAGACTTTATTTTGCTTTACATGCGCGCATACACGTGTGTTATAATAAGCAGTACACACAAGCTGTACACCCATACATACAAACACAAAATTAAATGTGTTTTACGCGCACACACGTGGTCACAGTGTTATAGTAAACAGTACCAACTGCACGGATGTTGATTATACCAGTGGGAGACACACACTACGACCGAGCAGGGGAGACAATTACCCACAATTCAGCAGCGCAAGAGAGAGAAAAAACATTGGCTCAGTTGTGATCACGTGACACTCTGCGTCAAAACAAGAAGTGCATGCGTCATACATGATAATCAGTACCAAGACTTTTTAGGTTTTCAAGTCAAAATCTATTACAAATCTTTAGTTTCACTGTATGTAAAATTAATAGTCTTTGTAAATGATAAAAAAGCCTATCTCTGAGAATGCTCTATCAGTTGCTGTCAACAATAATAAATATATAATTATAATGTCATAATATAATAAAATGTAAACTAAAAAGTAAGAACAGACCTTCTTGCTCCAATGAAAAAGTCAAGTTTACTACAAGTGAGGTAGACTGCGGAGCCCGTGGAGGAGTTCTAGAGAGAAATAAATACATTTTGAGGGCGTATTTAATGCACGTCCTTTCACGGCATAAAACCTTTTGGGGCTGTAAAGGCTTTGTGAGACGATAAATAACTCCCTCTTTGTGCTGCAGTTTACTGTTCGGGGCTGAAGAATATTTTACACATCGTATTTCCATCGTGACATTTTGACTTTTAAACATACAACTAAGTGTTCACTCTAACCTGATGGCATATCTCAACAGAGCAGCACAAGACATAGACACCAGTTTTGAGACAGTGTGGGAGAGGAGAGATACAAAATGGGTCATGTTATTCAACATCAAACTATATTGATACAAACGGTATTGTCTCATCTTATATCTCGTTTCGAAACTGATAAAGTATCAGTATACCTTAAAAGTCAATATACTGACCAGCCCAACCACATACACACATACATCCAGACACACAGACACAGAATAAATGCCTCCTATTAAACAATGTGCTCCTGATTGGGCTTTAAGTGCATTTAAGTCTCTGTGCGAAGCAAAAAAAAAAAAAAAAAAAACAACACTAGACCCAAATTGATTCAAACCATTAACACAGCATTATGACGTTCATGCTGTTATTTAAGGCATAGTGTGCTTTAATGTGTGTACACGTTTGTATGCATGTGTATGAGTGGGTGTGTGAATCTGACTAATTAGCCTGTGACAATCTTACTTATGTGATGCTAGTCCTGTTTCGCTCTGATCCTTTTAATGCACATCAATAGTGTTTAAATAAAAAGCTCTCAGCAGGCAGAAAGCTGTTTGTTTGAGCAGGAACGCAGTTAAAGCGAGGAGCAGGTGGAGCGAGGGAGATAGCCATGTTGCGTTGCTGGCCTCAGCCTGCGATAATGGAATGACTAATGACTAAGAAAGTTGCCATGGCTGCTTCATATCATGTCTGACGTCATGACCTTTCATATGGCACTTACTTTTGGAAGGTACACGCAGGTTGACCAGGACGAGGGCCAGGGAGTCGGCCTGCAGGCGGAGCTCATAGCTGGTGCGCATCTCATAGTCGAGCAGTTTAGCGGTGTAAATCATTCCAGTGCGGTTATCCACTCTAAACTCACCTGCAAACACAAGCACAAAATAATGGGAGGACATTTTATAGGGGACACAATGAGCCAAAGAGACAAGATGAGATTAATTTGACTTAGTTTTTCCACATCTTCCATCACACAAAGTTAGTGCATGATTATATATCTGGGTACTTAAGTAGTGAAACAGAAGTGTTTGGTTATTTCTAAGGAAACTGAGATTGATTTCTGAAGATGCCACAATCATACAGGACTGAGAGTCCAGAGTGTTTTGTGAATAGGATGGATGCGCAATCTTAGTCATCTGTGAGCCCAAGTATGAAGAAGTAGGTATAGGGTAGGTATACAGTAGGGAGAAGCAACATTTAGTTTAATGTGACACAGAGGAAACATTTGTTACTTGTCATACTACTGTACACTGTTGATAGTTGTTGTATATCAGGAGAGAGCAATCTAGTAGGTGGAAATTTGCCAAAGTGACCAAAAAAAAAAGCAAATTGGTGAAAATATATTGTCTGCTGTTTTTGAGTCTATATATTTTGCAAAGTAAGTATTCAGCTATTGATAAAATGAACATCGCCGGGGAAAAAAAAATGACTTACAGCATGGGTCAGCTAAACAGTGCTGCGTACACTCCCTGAGGGAAATGAGCAAGGGCACACAGCTACAGCAACCAGAGCTTATAAATGACTCAGGGAAGCTTGTGTCAGGAAAGGGTGAGGCAGAGGTCTCCAAATGAAGTATAGGAGTTTAAATAAATACTCCAGTATTTTCAACCTAATCTTTATTCACTGTACTGATAGTGAGTCTGTGTGCGATACCTGCATATGACCAACCTGACATTTTCATTCTAAATTCTGCAAAATTGTCTACATGCAGTTACTGACATTAAACAATACATATGTAGTTAATTTCATTCTGCGAAGACGGGAACAATATGTTTTCCATAAATGTCTGTGGTATTCTTGCCTGCTGGTAATGGAAAACCACAAATTCTAATTTACAATTTAATGGTTTCATTTAACTTTCAAAGACCTCTGACTAAGAAAACAAAAAAACCTAAATGCTTTCTAAAATTGCTCATCCATAAACATTTGCTGTATTCTTTTGATTGTCGTTGTTGAAAGAGCACTATTAATTATCCACCTCATTAAAACAAAAATGCAAACAAATAGGCAGATGTACTGTTCTCAGGTGACTCACCTCCCTCATTGCCTCCCACGATAGAGTAGAACACGGTGGTGTTTGCAGCAGCTGCAAGAACCATTCCTACAGCCTGGCCGATCGGAGCGCTCTCACTCACTGGGCTGAACCTGAACACAAAAATCACACAATTCAATATCCATAACTTGCCCTTACTCAACGTTCTTTTTCCATTAGGCTTCACAAATACTACAAGCATGTTACGTTGCTTTTCTTAGTCAAATTTTAGTTCTGGTACAGTACAAATCAAAGCTGGCAAACTGAAATATAATGTGGGATCAGGTAATGATCATTGCACTTAGAGCAGTTAATCTTCAATGAGAGCTCTTATACTTCTACACAATAACAGAACCTCAAAACGAAGATGAAAGGGCAGATTAGTGCTTTCAGAGTCCCATTTAGTGACACTGAGGTGAATGTGAGATAATAAAAAAGGAGATAGGGATGAAAGCGATCCCATTTTCGAGTTTATGGGAACAGCCTGGGGAGGTCGGCCTTTAAAAGACTGTTGCGCTTAGAAGTTCTTAAATGAAAGTTTTGAAGTTCTGCCTTAGTTGAATTAAATTTCTTGTGAAGGCACTATTGCTACTGCTCTTAGGTTAGGTTTCATTATAGAGCAGTATTTACATACAGTAATGAGCAACTGAAGACTACTACTATTTACAGTAAAGTACTAAAAGAAATAGCTGATGCTTTTTTGCGACTTAATGCAGGATACAGCTGAAGGTTAAAGAACAGTGTAGACTGTTAACTCTTAAAACCCAGACCATTCTTAGCCATTCATCTTATGATGAAGATACACTGTATAGGCTTTAGATCAAGTGTCATACCCTTACTATATAAACATGACTGAGCAAAAACTAAAAACAAACAAACAAACAAAAAAGGGCCATATAAGCAACAAAGTACCATAGTCAAAAACACTTCCAGTAGCTTCTATGGCCAAAAAATAGGAATATGGTCAATTTGTGACTACATTCCTGTGACAAAATGTATGTCTTTTAAAAGTAATATATAATAGATAAGATAATTGATACATTGTTTCTGAATGACATATCCAAACACTCTTGATAGCCAAACCTAGGCTACGTTTACACTGCCAGGTAAATGTGACCCAATTCCGATTTTTATGTGACACATATCGGATATGTTCTATGTCCGTGTAAACAGGAAAAAAAAACGCATGCATTCCGATATTTCGAGATCGGTTTCAGGCCTCCTTCATATGTGGAAATAAATCGGATATAAATCAGATATGTGCTAATGTGATTGTCGTGTAAACAGACAGATCGGATTTCCTGAGGTATTGTGTTCTGTACGTCATTAAGACTGCGACTTCTTCGCGGTTTAATGACGTAATGTTATTCTCCGGTGGAAACGCATGTTGAATTACAACATCGCAGGCGACATGGAAAAGGAAAAGAACGCCCTCCCCCCCTCCAACATACACACACACACGCCTTGTGTTAATGCTTATTTGGGCTAAATAACATTAAATCAGTATTTGATGAATAAAGCATATGTGCAGGCTGCAATTATGCCGTTTTTTTTCTCCTCCTCCGTTTTAAAACCATGGTGACGTTTCGCGAACTTTGCATATATCGCAGAACGTTAAGCATATTTCACCTTCTTCTATCTTGGCTACTGTGCGGAAATAACGTGTAAACAGACGGTCAAAAAAATCTGATATAGGCAACAAATCGGAATTAGGCATCGAGACCTGGCAGTGTAAACGTAGCCCTAGACTGGCCAGTACGCGCATTACACATGCTGCACAAATTACCCAAAGCCCCACCTCCTCCAAGGCTTAAAGCATGTTTTGAATTTCAGTAAGAGAATGAAAGACACACACACACACACACACACACGCATTTGTGTCCCCCCAATTTGAATGTCAGTAATTACAGTAAGGTTAAGTTGAAGTGCTAGCTAATCTACACCCTCTAGTCTGCCTGTTTTTAGCTAATCTGAATTCTTTAGTCTGCCTGTTTCGAGCTTGCTTTTCAGCCACTTCCATGCTGTCTTCTATTATGTAATTTAGTATGTTTTATAACTGCAAACGGGCAACAATGTTTAGAAAGTTCAGCTCAGAAACGATAAGCACCTTACTCTTGTATATGCATTCATGCCTGAAATAAAACTCGCTATTTCCAGCAGCAACCTCTGTGGAGCCCAGTCCAAACAATACATAAGTGTGATGGCACTCCTCATGAGGGCACTTAGTTTTTCAAACAATTAAATTCAATTTTACTTGTAAAGAGTTTTTAACAATTGACATTGTCGCAAAGCAGCTTTACACACTCAAAAGAATTATTTAAGTTTGTATGAAATGTGAATGATTATGAATCAAAATGATAAGACTGGCCCTGATGAGCAAGCTGAGGATGGTGGCGATAGTGGCAAGAAAAAACTCCCTGAGATGGTAATAGGTAGAAACCTTGAGAGGAACCAGAGGCCCAGATAATAAATGAGGGCCCAGTCGCATAATAAGAACGCGCACAACGCCATACCCCCCTCCCCCCCCCCCCTTGGGTTGATACTTCAACTTCTAAAGAACTATTTTTGAACCCTAGTATCTATACTTCTACTCAAGTAATGAATGTGAATACTTTTGACACCACTGACGGACAGTAATGGATTGACATTGGCGATCAATTAAATATTGAACTTAAAATGTTGATTAATTACTCAGAAAAAAAATTACCAGTGTTGAATTATAGTAACACCCAGTGTTTAATTAACACTGTACTATACTATACTATTTACTGTATATAGGTCCAGTTGGACTCAAATGAACTGATTTTAAGTGTGAAATCAGCATTGAAGATGTTACCAGTTAGGCACACGAAGCAACATCTTTCAGTAAATAATGGCCATTAAGTGGCAAAAAATTATCATGTTCCAAAAATGTTCTGCTAGCCTAAAATTGTTAGATAGTATGGACCAATATATGGCAGTTTGTCAGTGCATTGATTTGTATACATGAATACATATATCAATACAATTCAATGGACATGTATCAGTCAGGAACAGTGGTGTCAAAAGTATTCACATTCATTACTTGAGTAGAAGTATAGATACTAGGGTTCAAAAATACTTCTTTAGAAGTTGAAGTATCAACCCAAGCTTTTTACTTAAGTAAAAGTTTAAAAGTACTGGTTTCAAAACTACTTAAAGTATAAAAGTAAAAGTACCGTGAGGGGCGACAAAAGCATTAAGGTCTCGCTTTCTGATCATGCGACGGGGTGTGTGTGTGTGTGTGCGTTGTGCGCGTTCTTAGCATGCGACCGGGGGGTTGGGATCGGGCGTTGTGCGCATTCTTATCATGCGACAGGGGGGTTGCGCGTTCTGATCATAAAAATAGAGTAACGAGGTTATTTTTAAAATGTAAGGAGTAGAAAGTACAGATAATTGCTTAAAAATTTAAGGAGTAGAAGTAAAAAGTCGGCTGAAAAATAATTACTCCAGTAAAGTATAGATACCCAAAATTTCTACTTAAGTAAGGTAACGAAGTATTTGTACTTCGTTACTTGACACCTCTGGTCAGGAAAGGGTTACAAATCCATTTCTAAGGCTTGTGAACTCCAGTGAAGTATGGTGAGAGCCGTTATTCACAAATGGACAAATCTTGAAACAGTGGTGAACCTTCCTACGAGTGGCCGCCTACCAAAAATTACTCCAAGAGCACAACAATGAAGTAGCAGAAAAGCAGAAAAGCAAAAATATCAACCATCGAAGAGTTCCAAGTCAAAAGTCACTGCTGACTAAAAAGAACACAAAAGCATGTCTTACTGTATATCCACAACAACAACAAAAAAAATTTTTGATTTTCCACAAGACTTTTGGGCAAATATTCTGTGTACTTGATAAGACAAATGTAAAACATTTTGGAAGGTGGGCGCTTGGTTAGATCTGGCAGAAAAACTAACTCAGCATTTCATAAAAAGAACATCATACCAACAGTCAAACATGATTGTGGTACAGTAGTTTGATGATTTGGGCTGTTTTGCAGCCTCAGGTCTTGGCCGACTTGCTATAATTCATGGAACCACTACATCACTTCAGTAGAAAATCCTGAACGAGAATATCTGGCCATTAGTTTGTGACCACAAGTTTAAGTCCACCTGGGAAATGCAGAAGGACAATGATCAGAAACATATCACCAGCAAGTCCACCTCTGCTTGGCTAAAAAAAAAAAAAAATTAAAATAAGGTTTTGGGGTGGCCAAATGCTGTAATATGACCTTGTAGCACAGCCACACAAAAGGGACACCTTCAACAACAGGAAAATGGTCTTGGAGCTAATGCTGCTCACCTGTGGCCGAAGGTGTGCCCTAGCGGTTTCTCTTTCCCCATTGACAGTGGTTTGGTCACCGGGCAAGTTCCCGCGCATGCGCGATCGCAACGCAAGGGAACCCGGAAGTGACGTGGGTCACATGATCTGGCATAAAGCCGGAACCGGCGAGGTAGCTGGCACGGAGAGATGAGGACAGCGCGCTGCTTATTTTTTGAGACTGAGAGCCTGATTGTGGATTACACGTCGATAATTTCATTCAGTACCCAGCTCCTTCCGTTTCTCGATCTCCCAGACCTACCATCTTCATCTGGTGAGATCGAACCATCTCTCCAACTCACCTGCTTCATACCTTTTGCCATATATCAGACACTGGACAATCATACACACACACACACACACCCGCATACATCGCACACACCCTGTTTCTATTTGTATTATATTTGTATATATTGGTTTGTGGTGCACCGTGTTTGTTTATTTGTTGTTTGTCTCTGTATAATACACTTTGGATTAGTTTAGTAATTGTTTTTGTGTCGTGTCGTGTTTTGTCCTGTCGCGATTACGCAATACCGGAAGTAGAGTTAAACAGCCCATATTTTGGTTCCCGAATCCGTTTTTTTGTAACCAAGCGGTTTTATAAATCCAAGCGTTACATAGTGGTGGCCCGTACGTACGGGGAATCTGTATTTTGGGATATTTTCCGGTTTTGTGTGACGTGGCTGAACAAGATGGACGCTAATGCTAGTGCTAAAGCTAATGCTAAGGCTAATGCTAGTAGTGCTGCTAAGGCCGAATGTGTAGTGGATAATAACATGCCGGTTGATGTAGAGGATGCATTTAATACACGCCGTAACCCTACAACCGAATTAACGTCATTGATTAGTTCACTACAGTATATATATCTGATAACCATGATGATGACAATGATGATGATAATTATATTATTGTTCATGGGACTGATATTGAAGTAGTGCACACACTACGCACTGAACTGTATCAATGCAAGATGAATGTGGGGGCGCTTACTGATAAACTCATGCCATCGCCGTCGTTCCTACTGGTGTTCCCGCACACTCCTCGGCTCTGCTCTCCTCCCCACTTTCTTCTTCTTCTTCTCTTCATGCTCATCCATCCATCTGCGTGGAGTTTCCAGCCTTCTCTGACGCGTCAGAGACAGCTGAGGTGAGGAACTTCATCGAGCATGCGGAGAAGTACCTAAAGATCAGACCCCTGACCCGACCTGAGCTGCTGGGAACCCTCGGTACGGTTCTACGAGGGCCTGCTCTCAGTTGGTGGAAGACGGAGAAAGGCAAGGTAAAGGACTGGCAGTCTTTTAAGCAGGCGTTCACGGCGGCGTTTATACTGGATGACGACCTCGACGAAGAGGAAGACAACCCGAGGTCTCCGGTACAGCTACCGGGGCAACGCCTGGGAGACTTCGCCAATGATCACCCCGCCCTCTGTCTCATGGGGAACCCTGATATCTCAGAGGAAGAACTAGTGGGGCGAGCCTGGGAGAACATCAACACGAGAGTGGCGTTGAGAGGAGCGGCGAGCTCCATGAAAAAACCGGTGGAGAGACGCGCTAGGGGAGAGAAAGACAGCGAGGACCGCCCTATTCCAGGTCCACATGCCATACCCCGAGCACCCCCGCCGCTGAAAGGAGCTGACGCCCCACGTCTACCCACCAAGTCCACTAAAGAGGCCTCCAGCTTCCCGAGCGACCTGAGCGAGATCATCAACGCCCAACAGAACGACCCAACTATCACGAAGCTGCTCTCCAAAGATCACCCAAGAGGCACACAAGATCAGAGGGTCACCTTCGAATGTCATCAGGGCATGCTGTATCGCCGGGTACCAGTACAGTATGGGGAGAAATTTCAGCTAGTAGTCCCCCAGTCGCTAATAAGAAATTTTCTTCATTACTATCACGACAATCCATTGGGAGGACACTGGGGACAACTGAAAACCCTGCTGAGGTTATTAGAGGTGGTGTGGTGGCCGACGGTGCGGAGAGACGTCTGGCGTTATACCAGAGCTTGCAGCGTTTGCCAACTACACAAGACCCAACATCCATCATCACCCCGATTAAGACCTATCATGGAGGAGGGCCTACAAGGAGACAAACCATCCAGATCCACACATGCCAGATATCAAAATACCCGGAGGAAAGCAGCGCACTTTCAACCAGGAGAACTGGTGTGGATCCAAACTCGACCTCCCTCCTCCACAGCAAAAAGATGTTCTGCAAAGCGAGTGCCCAAGTGGGAGGGTCCAGCAGAGATAAACAGAAAAGGACCAATCAAATACACAAGGTCTTGGGGATACCCACAAAAAGCCGATCTGTACAGTGTGGCGAATCTCAAGTGCTTGTGCGGACATTCTCCTCAGACGCCGGAGGCTTGGGGGGGGGGGGTCTATGTAGCACAGCCACACAAAAGGGACACCTTCAACAACAGGAAAATGGTCTTGGAGCTAATGCTGCTCACCTGTGGCCGAAGGTGTGCCCTAGCGGTTTCTCTTTCCCCATTGACAGTGGTTTGGTCACCGGGCAAGTTCCCGCGCATGCGCGATCGCAACGCAAGGGAACCCGGAAGTGACGTGGGTCACATGATCTGGCATAAAGCCGGAACCGGCGAGGTAGCCGGCACGGAGAGATGAGGACAGCGCGCTGCTTATTTTTTGAGACTGAGAGCCTGATTGTGGATTACACGTCGATAATTTCATTCAGTACCCAGCTCCTTCCGTTTCTGGATCTCCCAGACCTACCATCTTCATCTGGTGAGATCGAACCATCTCTCCAACTCACCTGCTTCATACCTTTTGCCATATATCAGACACTGGACAATCATACACACACACACACACCCGCATACATCGCACACACCCTGTTTCTATTTGTATTATATTTGTATATATTGGTTTGTGGTGCACCGTGTTTGTTTATTTGTTGTTTGTCTCTGTATAATACACTTTGGATTAGTTTAGTAATTGTTTTTGTGTCGTGTCGTGTTTTGTCCTGTCGCGATTACGCAATACCGGAAGTAGAGTTAAACAGCCCATATTTTGGTTCCCGAATCCGTTTTTTTGTAATCAAGCGGTTTTATAAATCCAAGCGTTACAACCTTAAACAGGATAAACCCACCAATGTGGCTGAATTAAAACAATTATGCAAAGAAGAATGGGAAAGAAAGAAAGATCTATTGTCAGTTATTGCAAATGCTGGATTGCAGCATTACAGCTTTTTCCCCTTAATACTGTAAATACAATAATTATTTAGAAACTCCACTTTCTATTCACTCAGGTTATCTTTGTGTATATTAAAATTAGTTTGATGATCTGAAACATTTACACGTTACTAATATGCAAAAAGAAAATCAGACATTCATTCACTACAATGAAAATCTACACCTAATGCATTTGATGCTGTAGCTTCTCATTATGTTTGTTGCCATTATAGAGGTTTTACATTTTCAAAAAGGCTTGTGTACTTTCAGGACTGAGGGAAACATGCAGGTAGGCACATCCAGGAGTGAGGGAAGAGTGGGTGGACCTCAGCCGCATTGCATTCCCATACACTCCAATAACAAAAAAAGAAAAGCAGCACTGTGATTACGGGCAGGATAAACCTGCTGCAGACTTCAGCCCTGACCCGCTGTGCTGGAAGGCTGATGAAGTGTTCTTTCCATTATCAGTTAGACAATAGGAGGCTGCTGCAGCTCAACACTTCCGCTGTCAGCAGAAAGTCAAAAGCTTTCCCATTAACAACCCAAAGCCGATAAGCCTCCCATCAGTTCCCATGGAAATTATCCATGCCATAAATAGCCCATGTGTTGGTGGAGGGGCGAGAGAGGCAGGCAAAGAGAAAGAAGAAGCTGTAGGAATGCCCTGAGCTGCTTCACACTGTGCTTTCCTAGCTCCTTTCAGCTGAGACACACTTGCCAAGAAACAGTGAATGAAATAGTGAGTGACTTTCTCTTTGGTGTCTTATAGTTGGCACTAGCAGTAAACAGTAAAGAAATGGAGGCAGGAAGAAGTGGGAAAAAAATGTAGTGAGAAGCTTCAGCACAAAAACATCTTAATCACTGATGTTGATGTTAAAGGATGACGTTAACGATGTCAGTGCTTTTATTTTCTTGGTTCTGTCCGAACCTGAAAGAGCTTGTTAAATCCAAGGGGAAAAAGTTCAAACGCCTTTCTTAAAATCCAATAAAGCACATGGTGTATGAGACTACCGATAAATTATTTATCATTAAATACACTTGTTTGGAAGACTAAAGGTAACGTAGGAATTATCCCAAATGTTCTTAAGCACATTTGCATATTTCTCATCTAAAGCTATTAGGACTGCATTATCATTTACAGGGGAACAATAAACATTTAAACATTCATGTGCACATATTAGTATCAGCATTTTAATCACTACAAATGAAAAAGGAGAGGTACTGCCTTGCAGGGAATTTTAATTTAGACATTGCTCAGAAGATTTTTTTTTCCCCCTGTGCTCTAAATGTTTTCATTTCATAAATGAGGCTAATTAAAAAGATACCAGGGCAGAATAATCTATGAGAGAATACTGAAAGGCACTTATTGAACCAATTGCTCTTGCAAGCTTTTCAATTAAAGACATAACATAATAAGGATAAAGGTGCTAAAGAGAAACAGTGTAATTATATTTGCACCTATGAATTTCTTACTTGAATGTCGGAAACCTCTTTTAAAATACTTGACAACTGCTTGGACGGCTAAGGTCAAGATAAGCTCCTTATGTGACAATGATTCGTATTTTTATTCTTCTTCTTGTTCTTATTCTAATTACCTTCACCTTTTAATTTTTTTACTGTACCATATACATAAATAAAACATTTTGGGAGCTGAAAGAGAAAAGCAGATGAAATACGCAACTCCACAACATCCACAATCATACATGAGAGAACAGCTGCAGAGGTACTGCGAAAGACAGCAGAGAGTGGTTCAAAGATACAGTGAAAAGAATTCACAAGAACTGGTAGGAAAAATCCTACTACTGGGTTTGTGTGTGTGTGTGTGTGTGTGTGTGTGTGTGTGTGTGTGTGTGTGTGTATGTGTGTGTGTGTGTGTGCAAGCATGCATAACCCAGTGAGTGACTAATATAAAGCCTTGCCTATAAAGTAGTGTGCAAATATGCATAATTATATCCAACATTGCACAGAAAAAGTCCGTGTATAAAAAAGGGAGCAGACAATCTGAGTTATTCTTACTTTAAATAATGTAGCATATTAACAATATGCACACCTTCTATACATAAAAACAGTCCACCCTATAGATATAGTAATTTGAAATACTGTAGGAAGTTCTAGAATAGTACTGTACCAATGTAGATTTAATCAGTTAACTGCTTCCTCTTTATTTTAATATAAAATAAATATGAAATAAATATAATATTTTTCTATTTAGATCCTTTTTAAGATGACACACAGAGATATGAGAAACTACCAATGTCAAAAGACCGATCCTCTAACATAGTGAAGTAGCTCACATAAATCAATTTATTCTTCCTGTTAAATAATGTAACAGATGCACCGCTGCTGTGTGGATGATACTTTGTGTTTCCAAACGTAACACTGTTCAATGTGCTAAAAACTATAACACTGGTTTATATGTTTATCATAACTTGTCACATCTTTAGTTGAATCTAGTAGAAAAGGACACAAAATGACAGAGCGCGACAAGATGCATGCAGCAGCACACGTCCAAACCAAACTCCTGCCTCATTCTATTCCTACAGAGGAGCAAAGCCAGCTCCATAATTACTGTGGATCTTCACTGATCCCAGCTGCTTGAGTGTAATCTAAAATAAAAATTCTCTTGTCTGTATGCTTATTCATTTCATGTTTACAGTGAAAATATACATAATTCAATTGCATGTACATATTTGTGCTTCTGCCTGAGCACAAAAATATTTGTTACTGTATATAATTAAATTATATAGTGAGCTGTGTGAAAGTTGTAAATTCATTATAGTTATACATAGGGATGTAACGGTATAATAAAACATAATAAAAAATAACATAATAAAAATTTATTTCGATAATACCGTGGTCACATGAAAATTATAGGTCTTCTGAGAAAAGTTTGCTCAAGCGAATGGAGCGAACGGGAGGTAGCGGCGTGCCTAGGCGTGGCCATCATCCTTTGCGGTCTGTTGTCGCTACAGATCCAGTAATGCGCACATCCGATTTAAAACTCGCTTACTCCGTAATGATTAATTACTCTTTCTATCTCTTTTCCTTCGCCGCTAATAGCAGCACCCGCCATTTCCTCATTACTGGATCTGCATTACAGACTGCAAAGGATGATGGTCATGCCGGGGCTGATGGGAATTGTAATTCCCACTACATCCCATTCGCTCCATTCGCCTGAGAAAATTTTTTATAGAAAGACCTATAGTTTTATCGAGTCATTTCGGTTTCTCTCTGAAAAGAAACGAGAAAGGAAAAAAAAATCCTGTCTCTGTCTGAATAAGTGAGTGAATGAGGTGAGTGTTCTCAAATACTCATTCAGCACATGGGCCAGCTGCAATAACTGCTACTGTATTTTTTTTTTTTGAGTTTTCAAGAATACAAAATTTTTTTTACTTGGTTTAATAATTTTTTGTTATTAAAATTGAAAAATTTAAGTTTCTCTTTCAAAGTTTACAGATAGATGGCTAATTTGTATGCCATTGATATGTTCGGTGTTCATGTGTACTGTTTAATAAACACTTCTGGCACTTTTTTCGAGTCTCTTCATTAGTTTTGTTTTTTCTGTAAATGATTTAATAAATACCGTACCGTGCCATTCATACAGAGGTACTGTATTACCGTACCGTGAAGTTTTGATACCGTTACATCCCTAGTTATACGCTATCTGCAAAGTCACATTGTCTTTAGATTTGGTTATGGTGCACATTCACATTGGAATGGTTTCAACAACCTTATGTAACATGTCCACATGTATCCTTCCTTCCTATCTATCTATCTATCTATCTATCTATCTATCTATCTATCTATCTATCTATCTATCTATCTATATATATAGCGCTTTTAACAGTTTTTAGCTGAGACAATGTATTGATGGTGGAAGAGTGAAACAATACCATAGTCTCATCTCAAGGACTTCCATGGAGGTTAAGGTCAGGACCCTTTGTTGGCCAATTCATGTGTGAAAATGATCCCTTAGGCTCCCTTAACTACTCTTTCCCTATCTACGGCTGATTAATCTTGGTACTGTCACCCTGGAATATTGCCAAGCCACCATAGGGAGGAAATATCCATTGAGGGGGGGGAAATGGTCATTTCGTACATTCAGGTAGTCAGCTGACTTCAGTTTATTGCCACATAACATTCCAGGTTTTAATAATGCACTGGACAGTTCTGAACCTAATTCCAGGAATTTCTGCAATCTCCTTAGAGGTTTTATTGATCAGTGGTTTGTTCTGTTGATTGGCTGAGGTTTTTTCCCCCCTTCCCCTTAAATCATACACACATAAATAAAACAGTTCACAGGATCTGTCAAGATTAAAACAGACTTTAACTACTGCAGATTGCAGTTGTACTTGCCACTTCTCTCCCTGCATGTGATGCTAAGAGTGTAAGGTTTTCAAATCATCAAAGTCCTGTTAAATGTCCCATAGTATTAAGTATTGGCAATTGGCACTCATCCATGTTGATGCTACTGAATTGGGCTTTAAACAGTGTTTGGGATTCACACCAGTGACCACATGAAATGCTGGGTAAACAAGCCAGAGCTGTTCTGTTCTGAATTAGTTTCTCCAGGGTGACACGGATGACTTCTTTAACTTTCTAGGCCCTGATTTCACATCAGTCATGTCAACCTCTGTCAGTAATTACATATAGAATACTGTACAATAATAACATGAATGAAAAAATACATTAGATTCATTCACCAACACAAAATAAGGCAGGACGTGATGGATCACCAGTGGGGGAAGGTGGGGGCCCACACTGTATACAGTATATCAGTTTTTTAATACTGTAAATGATCACTTCCTTAGTAGGTGGGAAATTGTAGAGGACCATGCTTACTGGTCCGTTAGAATGATTAAGGCAAATAGTGCTCAAAAAATAAGAACAGCATCAAGCATGATTAAAGGTCCATACATTTCCAGTAATGACAGAATTGTCAGATTTAAAGAGGTCCTATTATGCTTTTTCAAATATGATCTTTCATGCAGTGTGTCATGTAGACATGTGCATGTCTGTGAACATAAACTATCTGCACTATCTGTGACGCTGACAGTGCACGATAAATGAAGTTTTTGTCTAGTCATTAGCAAATCTATTTTTACTCTGTTACGGATCCATGTCACTCCGTAACATATTTGCATAATGTCTGCCCACGTTCTACGTCGCGAACAACTTGCCCGCCATTTTACAATTAACGTTACCACACTCTTGTTAATGTGACCGAGCATTCATGCCGGGTTCGCTTAAACACTTTGTAATATAAAAAAACAATAAAAACGAGAGCACACGAAATCCTTTCTAATTGTTTATTCTCCACCATTCACCAAAACTGAACTTAACACTCGCGAAGTGGCAAGGCGCATGTGCATTTCGTGTGTGTGGATGCATTTTTCCCCTCGGGACTACTACTCTGAGTAGTAATGGTGGACTGGCGCTGACATTATTTGTTTGGACGAGAGAAGGAGAGATTGCTGTGGATCATTTTCTTTCGAAGATTTTTTAACCGGATTATCTTTGACTGGACATATTCCCCAGACTTCTCACCCTCCGTCATCGGCCTTTCGGACTTCATTAACCCTGGTGAGACCGAACTATACTCGGTATACTCGGATAACACACATACAATGAACTTCGGACATTTTCCACTCACTCGCGTTAACATACAGTACACATACCGTTTATTATATGTAGTTTGTAAATATTGTTTATATCTTTCTTTGGTTGTGGTGCACCTTTTTCGTTTACTTTATTTAGTTTTGTATAATACACGTTTGCTTTATCTACTTGTTTGTGTTTGTCCTTTTTGCTCACCGGCCTTTTAACGCAACACCGACACAAACATAAAAGACCTCTCGATTTTTGTAGCCATAGTTAATATAGAATTAGCTGGTCCTTAGACGGTAAAACCGACGCCATCTTTTCTATGTATTGACGGGTCTCCAGAGCCATCATTCAGTTATGGTAATGGCCGTTTCGTTTTCCGACACATGCTGTAGCAGTAGACCA
Organism: Channallabes apus; assembly: GCA_030522415.1. NCBI lineage: Eukaryota > Metazoa > Chordata > Actinopteri > Siluriformes > Clariidae > Channallabes > Channallabes apus. Next base: position 24,231,503 of record CM060118.1, read on the forward strand.
ATCATAAAGGACCACGCCATCTGACCAATGACAGCAGTGAGGGATCACGGAAAGGAGGGGTTTAGACAGACTGAATCTTCGAACTGCTTCACACGAGTCATTTACGAATCATTTAGAAATGGGGTAAAATTAAATCTATTTTTGGAGAAAACTAAAATGTTTTTTTGACCTTGCATACATGTAAATCTGTTTTAAGAGACTCATTAAGCAGCATTAGCAACCTTTAAAATGGCATAATAGGGGCACTTTAAAACATACTTCACAGCTGCCTATAAATTGTCTTAAAGCAAATATATCATAATCGTATGTACTGTATATGTTGAATTGCATGTAGTCTCTCTAAATGTGTCTATCTTTTCCAGTGGCCTTTTTTTCACTGTGTAGCAGCGGGGGTATAGTTGAGAAGAAGTTGAATGCGTGATGATTCTGAGCTGTGTCGTTTTAGCACCAGCCTATTTATGTGTGCTTCTTTGTGCTTTCAGGGACTGCTGTGAGGCAAAGAGAGACAGAGCAAGAGAAAGTTGAATAGCTTGCAACACACACACACACACACACACACACACACACACACACACACACACACACACACACACACACACATAATGTGCAACCGCCCAAACATACACACACAGAGCATGATCTTGACCTTGAAAAACGTGAGCTACGAGCTACTGTAGGTCAAGCTAGTGACAACCCCCTTTTGAATTGCATTTTTGTTAGTTATTTGTTTTATTGCATTAAAAAGGAATGCTGAAAATAAATGTAAGCCTCAGTCTTCCTCCACATCTGTACACGATGGGTTCTAAATGCTTGGTTCAGATTTTTTGTGTGGCTTTTGAGATGTAGTTGAGATTTTGTTAAAGCCTGGCAACCTTTATTATTAACAAATGAAATATTAAAATTTAAATATTTAAAATATTTGTGTGTACCGACATACAGCACATGTGCTCTACTAAACAGCTGTACAAGAATCCAGTTAAAAATGCTCAGAAAGAGCTGTTTGAAATGGCATGGAAATACTGTAATAAATAGGCTGTCTGTCTGTCTGTCTACTTTAGAATTCAGTTAATATGATTCGTGCAGTTGTTTTAGGATGCCTGTAATTCACACAGAAAACATATCATTGAGATCTGGAGAACAACTTGACCTTTGCTCAATCAGGCAACACTTAGGAGAGTTGACGTGTTTGCATATCTGTTTCTCACTGTAAGTGCTGTTATTAGATCTACATAAGCACATAATTATAGAGTGCAGGTTAAAGAGCTCTATTGAGAAACTCCTCTACATCTCATGCTGCCTTTCCTCTGTAGTCTTCTAACTGTTTCATTTAGCACCAATCTTCCGGATGCTTACTCCTCTCACGAGCCGGAATAATACTGAATCCAAATTAAATCCATGCCCAAGCCCTAGGACACAGGAGCAAAACACAATAATCTCCACTGCGACTGCACACCAAATCCTTCCCTGCACTAAAGCCCCAGAAGAAAAGTGTAAATAACTCATTAGACTTCATATAAAATACACTGCTTTCAACTCAACAAAAAACATTATGACTACATATTCATTCCATCACTTCCAATATCACCCAGGATTCCAGGCTTGACACAGGATACGTTGATATTTGTTCTTGGATATCAGGCTTGACACCAGGATATACTGTATAAAACCACTATTTCCTCCATGTCTTCCAAAAAAAAACCTCCTATAAAAATAGAATAGCTTCTAATAGCTCTTTATTACTTTTGTAGTTTTGCTTTTGCACCCGTACAGATAAATCTAATCAGATACCCCCCGAAAAAAAAGGCATTAAAATTGCTATGAAAAAAAATGTTGTAAATTTCTTCTGTTTAAGGAGGAAACAAGTCTGCACAGAGTATCAGTGTGAGCTGTCTGTTGGATTTGGACTTTATTTAGTCTCACAGTATGGTACATGTGGATGGCAGTGCTGTGTTTATCAAGGTGTGCGCATAGTCATGACAACCAGAACAATAGTACAAACATACACAAGCAATTTTCCCAGTTGCCAGAACACAGTCAGCAAGTGCAAGCTCATACACATAATCAGTCACATCTGTAATCAGTAACTCAGTTATCTGTAACCTCACAAATCGTGTACTCAGGTTTTTCCTAAGGGCTTTATTAGGGTAAAGCTCCACACACTGTGCTCTATAGGCTCATTGGTTTCTCATTATTTGCAATGAACACCACACACAGCTTAACAGTACTATTTAAAAAAGCAAAAAGATGACTGGCGCGGGTTCAGTAGTTGTCTGTGACTATACACTGCACAGGCACTGCTTTCTGACAGGTCCAACCCTTAAGGCTGATGAAAAGTGGGTGAGAAAGTGTTATGCGTACAAATAAACACACACAGCTGGCACCACTGATGCACTGAGAATAGAGAATAGAGAACTGTATTCAAGTAACTCCATGGGTGTCCTACGCAAAAGTTAAAAGGCTTCTTGTAGATATGATTCCTATATAATAATAATAATAATAATAATAATAATAATAATAATTCCATTACAGGGAGATACTGTATAGTGCATCTTTAAAAAATTCTCTCTCTCTCTCTCTCTCTCTCTCTCTCTCTCTCTCTCTATATATATATATATATATATATATATATATATATATATATATATATATATATATATATATATATATACATACATCAGGGCATGACATTAACTTTTTGCTCACTGGCCAATGTGGCTAGTGGATTTCCGGAGTCACTAGCCATTCAGCCTTTTTACTAGCCACAATTTTGTTACCAGAAAATCGCAGTTTTTCCTTCACTATGATACGTTAATATTTGTTATCTAGATTTACTTATAAATGACAGCATACACTGAATCACTATAGTAGTAGTCAAGTATTCAGAACTGTAACAATAGCTCCCAATATATAAACATGCAAACATGAACAGTATATTCTGTTTATTGAACTTAAATTCAAGCCTCTTACAACATGAATTGAAAACTCAGAACATTTATCATTTTAGTGTGTTATTATGTGTACTATTATCAGGTATTATTATTCATTATGTATTATTATATCAGAATTCTGAGTTAAGACAATGGATGCGCATACACCAAACAGGAAGTAAAAGCGTGTGTGTGTGTGTGTGTGTGTGTGTGACTTAGGCTATGTTTACACTGCAGGTCTCGATGACTAATTCTGATTTGTTGCCTATATCTGATATTTTTGACCTTCTGTTTACACGTTCTTTCAACTATGACTCATATCCGATACACGTGTTTACACTTGCCATACCATCTGAATATCACTGCATATCGTACTGTGTATGACTGTGTATGTGACAAATAAAATTTGAATTTGAAACATCGCGCATACTTAAAGGGAGGTTCTTGCGCTACAAACTAGCCAACTAGACAAAGGTGAAATATGCTTAACGCTAGCTCTGCGATATATGCAAAGTTCGTAAAAACGTCTCCATGGTTTTAAAACGTTGGAGGAGAAAAAAACAATGGCATAATTGGCGCTTGTGCATATGCTTCTTTCACCAAATAATGATTTCCTAATGTTATTTAGCCCAAATAAGCATTAACACAAGGCGGTGTGTGTGTGTGTATTTGTGTGTGGGGGAGGATTCTTTTTCTCCCGGAGAATAACATTACGTCATTAAACCGCGAAAAAGTCGCAGTTTTAATGACATACAGAACACAATGCCTCAGGAAATCCGATCTGTCTGTTTACACCACAATCACATTAGCACATATTTGATTTATTTCCACATATGAAGGAGGCCTGAAACCGATCTCAAAATATCGAGATAATTTTTTTTCCCGTTTACACGGACATAGAACATATCCGATATGTGTCACATATGAGCAAAAAATCGGAATTGGGTCACATTCACCTGACAGTGTAAACGTAGCCTTAGTGATGGGAAGTTCAAATCATTTTAGTGATTTGGTTCTTTGAATCTCGTTCATCAAAATGAACAAATCTTTTTTTGAGTCATTTCGTTCATTTGGTCAGAAATAAATTAAAATGTTGCGTTTCAATAAAAATAATACGTCTACATATACATATACATATACATACACTATACATATATAATTTTTTTATAGTCCCAGTTATGAAAATATTACAATGCAACTAAGGACATATTATAATAAACAGAATGAGTAACTTCCAGTCGTTCGCTCTTTTGAATCTATTGCACCACATAGCTATGGGAGTCAAGACTCAAGACCTGAATATAACATGGAGGTTTTGCAATGCTTTGCGCATGCGCGCCCAATAGAAAATGAACGAATTACTCTCCGAGATACTCGATCATCTGAGTCATGTTAAAGAGTCATTCAAAAAGAATGAATCGTTCATAAACGACCCGTGTGTGCAATGCATGTATGAACAACATGTGTAGAGTGAGGCATTAAATGTCCTCATTACATTCATGCGCGTTTTATGCACGTAATATTACGTTGCAATGCGTTTATTATATCAGATGCCTTGAGAGAAAACTACAACAAAAATATATTGTCATACCAAAGAATAAAGTACCTGTCAAAGTGGCTAGTGAGACTAAAGTTATTACCCGCCACAGCCGAATTCCAATTTTATTATATAAGTTTATCATGTGTGCATAAATATTTGCAAAATCATTCAGTATTTCCATAAATAACTTACAATTTTATAAATAAATAAATAACATTACAGGCGAACATACAGTATGCATACTGTAGCTGTAAAGAAAAAAAGATATAGTACAAGACAGACCAGTTTTCAGATGGAAACAAAAAACCTAATGTACGCTCCTGGGATTTGCTTAAAAATAGAAAGGAGCGAGTTACCAGAAGAACTCATTCTCCAGCATGCTCAGTAAAACCTAACAGCTGTTTTCTTATAAAACTGCACAAATCTGTGTCTAAAACTTAAAGCAATGAGTTTTCACTCCAAATATTGACTGTTTATTTTTTACTCTTTATTGCTCTTTATAGAAGTTTCTTTCATGCAGAAATGATTTCAAAAGCATCTATTATATATGCCATATTTTTGTATGTGCCCAAGACTTTTGCACAGGACTATAAGTAAAATAGTTGTTAGGTTTTACTGAGCTTGCTGGAGAATTTTTAATTAATTATTTAATTTTTTAATAAAATATATATATATATATATATTTTTTTTTTTTTTTTAAATAAAAGTTATATATGGAAATACTGAATTATTTTGTTCATAATTATGAAGACATGATAAACATGTATAACAAAATTGGCACAGTACTATATATATATATATATATATATATATATATACATTACTTTTTATATTTTTTGTATTAATTGTTTTTTTATATGATTACAGCTTACAGCATAAAAATAAAAATGGTAGTATTAAAATATTTTAATGTCTTATTTCAAGTTTAAATAAATTACTATTAATAAAAGTATGAATACATCTATTTATCTAGTAGTCTAGTTCCCTACACATTTGTATGTGGAAGACTGCTGACTTAACAAGTGTCCAGAGGATGATCGCTGACACTTTCCACAATGAGAGTGAGCCCAAGAAGGTGATTGCTGAAAGGGCTGACTGTTTGCAGACTGCTGTATTAAAGCATATTCAAGGAAAGTTGATTGGAAGGCAAAAGTGTGCTAGGAAAAAGAGCACAAACTTCATATGAAGTGGAGTGAGGCTGGAGTAAGTGCATCAAGAGCCACCACACACAGGCGTTTTTATAAATTCCAATATTGTTTTAGAGGTTCCAATATCTGGAGGAAGAGTGTAGAAGAACAGAATCCAAGTTGCTTCATGTTTAGTGTGAAGTTATCTGCTGTTGTTGGTTCACTGTGTTTTATCAAGAGCGAAGTCATTGCAGCCATCTACCAGGAGATTTAAGAGCCCTTCCAATCTCTCTGCTTTATGGAAAAGCTGATTTGCTTTTCTAGCAGGATTAGAAGGAACCACAGTGGTAAAACTACCAATAACTGGTTTGTTGGCCATTACTGTATATTACCATGCTTGATTGGCCAGCCAACTGGTCTGATCTGAACTCCATTGAGAAACTATGGGCTACTGAAAAGAAGAAGATTAGAAACACCCACACAACAATACAGATGAGCTGAGGGCTGCTGTCAAAGCAGCATAGCCTTTACTAACGCCTTAGCAGTGCCAGAGGCTGATCACCTTCATGCCATGCTGCATTGATGAAGTAGTTCATGCTAAGGAGCCACAACTAATGATTGGATGCATAAATGAAAACACTTTTCAAAAGTTGGACATGTCTGTATTGCAAAAAGTATTGCAAATCATTTCCACAATATAATTTTTAGATGCACTGTACATTCAATTTCATACACTATATGGAAGTTAGGCTCAAAAGCATGCTCCTGTATTTTGAAAATGAAAACAACACTCGGGTAGCATTCTAGCTTAATTAATTAATGATAATCTAGTAATGAATCATCTTTGATAAATCTTGATTTCTTTTTTGTTTGTTTGTTTTTATCAGTTCTATCTGTGCGTAAAGCCGCATAATAAGTGTTATACATTCACTTTTAATTACCATTTTATTTTAGGGCATAAACTTTATTAATATTGGTACCACATGAGCTTTGTTTCATAAGAATGGTATTTTTCTAATAGAGTTTGTGCACATGGTCCTGTAAAATTTAGACACATAAACGGAAGCTACAAAAAGGTGAGATATGATGGAGAATATTACACATACAACTAATACATAATAGCAAGTAGGGGTTTTTCTCTGTTTCTTGTAAAAACACTAAAATGTACTTCTACTCCATATGTGTACCTTTTTGTAGATGTTATGACTTATATGAGAGGACAAAGTGCATACGTGTCATATATGTTATTTGTAAATAGTTTCATTTGATATTTTATTGATTCTATGATCCTGATGAATAGGTATGTACTGTAAAGAAACTGGGTTGTAGAAGCAGGACAGGAAATTGCCCTTCATTTTCTGCTAGCAGGGAGTCTTGTGAGGAATTAATGTAAACACAATATTGAATCAGCATGGGGTTGAATATTCCCCTGTGGCAGATTTCAAATATCACACCTCTTGTTGCACCATTTCACCTACATCAGCACATATCCAGGCACAAGGCAAAGCATAAAAATGAAGTAAAAACCTGCTTATACCTAAGCCAGTAAGTAATAATTAACAGTTCTGACTATGACCAATGTTGTGCAGTAGGGCAAATATATCTAATCTTCTATTTCTGCAAAAATCGGCTGATAAATTCCTTATCTTCCAGATCCTTTAACCTATTTGAGAATGTTTTAATCCTAAAAAAAATTAAAGAACATTAAAGAACACTATCTAGACTGGTTACTCCAGTTGTGGTAGAAAAACATGCTTTAAAAAAAAAAATCCATCCTGCACGCAAGGTTGTTTTTAGGGATAGCAGGGTCATGTCAATTTCCTTCTCCAGCAGGACTTAGCACCTGCCCACAGTGCCAAAATTACCACCAACTGGTTTGCTGACAATCATATTACTATGCTTGATTGGCCAGACAACTCGCCTAACCTGAACCCAACAATACAGATGAACCGAAGGCTGCTATGCCACATTGATGCAGTAATTTGTGCTAAAGGATGCCTGACCAAGTACTGAATTAATTAACATACTTATTTTAATATTATTAGTAAATATTTTCCTCACTACAGCTAGCTCTTGTCAGCTTGTGTGATACATTGGCTTTCAATGCCATTTATATACTTTGGGTAAATCATGCTAACATGCTGCCTCATGTAGCACAAACATGATATTTCCCGGTGGCTAACCTAATGCCTTATGGAGTTTACAAATGTTTATATTCACCTTGTTTTGGATAGCTTTAGATTATGGTTGCTAATATGTATTTGGCTCCATTTTGGTTAGCTTATAACACTCCTATCGGTAATGTTATTTAGCACAAACAAGCTAGTTCCAGGAGGCTAAAATACTGCCTTATGTAGGACATTTCCATGTCCTGTGACTGCGTACAACCAGCACATGGGGAGCTGATCACTCTGATCAGCTATTACAATACTATACTACACAGCACAAAACAATGAAGTCGTACAGAAATATTTCTCTACACTGCTTGGACATTGCTCCCACCAATGCTTACCCTGCATGTATGTCTTGTAATGTTTTTTTTTTTTTAATCTTGCACTGTTTTACTCTGAATGTCCGTCTTTTTTCAGTTTTTATTTTGTACTGTTCCTGTTGAAGTTTTACCCTGCATGTATCTTTATCATTAATCTGCATTTATACATAAAATCCTATTAACTATTGGGAAGCTGAACATAAGAATCAGTATGAAACATGAAAAGTTTCTAAAAGTTGCCAATAAATTAATATTGTGATGTGAAATTATTTTTCAGATTGAAGTTATAAAGGGCTCTGGGGTGTTTTGCCAGGCAGAAGCGTGGAGAGCAGCCCGCCTTGCCACCTCTGCTACTGCCATGGTACGGAATCGAATGGTTATGACTATAACCTCGGTTCCCTGAGGGAGAGGAACGAGGTACAACACATATTGTATGGGATATCACGCCCTCTCGTGTCCTGGCTGAAGCCACCTTTATTCACGCCGTAAGGCAGGCAAACCTGTGGTGACGTAGGTGTAGCCCCGCCTACACCTATAAACCCTCGTCGCCACGGTTGACCTTCAGTTCGACAGCCGCTCTTCGCCGAGCATAACTGTGAGGCGGGGCAGCATTGTGTTGTACCTTGTTCCTCTCCCTCAGGGAATCGAGGTTATAATCATAACCATTCGTTCCCTTTCAGTCGATTCACTCAGTACAACACATATTGTATGGGCCCCGCCGAGCATCTACCAAAGTCAGGCATAAGAACCCTGGTAGCTACTCTACTGCATCATGGACCCCGCAGAGAGGACCGAATGAGCCACCGAGGGGGCCGTTATATCAAGTCTGTAGAACCGGACAAAGGTGTGCGGTGAGGACCAACTGGCTGCCGCGCAAATGTCACCCACGGACATCCCTTTGAACAGCGCCCACGATGTTGCCATAGCTCTCGTTGAGTGCGCTCTCACACCCTGAGGCAGTGGCACACTCTTACTGCTATAAGCTAATGAAATAGCCTCCACAATCCAATGGGAAAGCCGCTGTTAAGTAGACAGTGCTTTACCCTTTACTGGACTAGCAAAACAGACGAACAGTTGATCACATGAGCGCACATTCACCGTGCGATCCATGTAGACCCGTAGAGCATGTACTGGGCACAAATTATACAATTTTCCCTGCTCCTCAGAAGCAAAAGGGGGGGGACAAAGGCTATGAAGGTCAAAGACCATAGAGCTATAATCAGTGGAGACCACCTTGGGTACATAGGCCGTGTTCGGCCTTAGAGTAACCTTTAAACCATTAGCAGCAAACTGCGTACAAGATGGATGCATGGACAAAGCGTGGAGATCACCCACTCGTTTAGCAGACGCTAGAGCAAGAAGAAGTGCTGTCTTATATGAAAGAATTTTCATATCTATAGACTCAATTGGTTCAAAAGGAGGCCCCCAGAGGGCCTCAAGTACTAGCAATAGATCCCAAGACGGAACACTGGACCTCACAGTGGGTCGCAAACGTCGTACTCCTTTTAAAAATCGTACCACCAGCGGATGAGCACCTGGTGACACGCCATCAAAACCAACATGACAGGCTGATATAGCCGCCAAGTACACTTTAATAGTAGAGAAGGAAAGGCCTTTTTCTAATAGTCCCTGCAGAAAAGACAGAACTTCCACCATGGAGCACTGAAATGGAAGAACCTTACGTTCTCAACACCATTGCTCAAAAGCTCGCCACTTGTAAGCATATAAGCCTCTCGTAGACGAAGCCCGAGCACTTTGAATTGTCTCAATCACATTCGGGGGAAGCCCTTTAGCTATCAGATTGGACCTTTCAACAGGTAAGCATGCAAGTTCCACAGCTCGGGACGCGGGTGCACTACCTCTCCCCCTGCCTGAGACAGAAGGTCCCTGAGGGGAGGAACTTTCCATGGCTCTGCTGCTAGCAGGCTGACTATCTCTGCATACCACAACTTTGCCGGCCAACGAGGGGCCACCATGATTAGTGACAGGCCCTGCTGGCGCACCCTCTCTGTGACAGGCAGAATCAGTTCTACTGGAGGAAAAGCATACAATAGAGCTGGGGGCCATGAGTGTGCCAGCGCATCGATCCCCAGAGGGGCATTGCAGTCCGTTATGGAGAAGAATAGCGGGCAGTGAGCGTTCTCCTTTGATGCAAAAAGATCCACTGCTGCCCTGCCGAAGCGCTCCCAGATCTGAGCTACCACCCATGGGTGTAACCTCCATTCCCTCACAAGAGGGCCCCCTCTGGATAGAAGGTCCGCCCCCAGATTCAGGCGCCCTGGAATGTGAGTGGCCCTGAGTGACAGAAGATGAACACTGGTCCAAAGCAATAGAGAGTGAGATAGTTTTAGCAGTGGGAGTGAGCGAGTCCCCCCTTGGCTGTTTATATACGACACCACTGTTGTGTTGTCTGTCCTGATCAGGACATGATGGCCTGTCAGGGTCAGACGAAATTGCCTCAGGGCTGAAAACACTGCTAACAGCTCCAAACAGTTGATGTGAAGCCTGCGCTGTTCCTATGACCATGCCCCCCTGACCGCGGAGCCGTCGCACAGAGCGCCCCAGCCGCTGAGCGAGGCATCTGTTGACACCACTTTGCGAAACGACACCCTGCCTATCGGAGAGCCCTGACGTAATATCTTGGGTTCCCTCCAGGGCAGAAGAGCTGTCATGCATGACGGTGTCACTGTCAACCTCCTGTTGAGGTGGCGCGCCGCACATAGGCAGTGAGAGCACACCCAGCGCTGAAAAGCGCGCATGTTCAACAGCCCAAGAGGCACCACAGTCATCATAGACACCATCATTCCCATTAACTGTAAAAACACTCGGAAACGAAGTTTGTGTTGCAACTGAAACAGAGCAAGGCAGCGCTGAAACACAGCTATTCTGTGCTCTGAGAGACGTGCTCGGCTGGTAACGGAGCATATCTCCAGACCCAGAAATGAAAACTGTTGACTCGGAGTCAATGAGCTTTTCTTCATGTTTATTGAGAACCCTAAAGTCTGAATGTGAGACACAACCAGCGCTGTTTGTGTCTCCGCCTGCTCGCCTGAGCTCGCTATCAGCGCCCAATTGTCTAAATAGGCCAGTATGCGAACACCCCTCTCCCGAAGAGGAGACAGAGTTGCCTCGACGCACTCCGTGAATGTTCGGGGAGCGAGCGACAGGCCGAACGGGAGCACTAGGTACTCGTAGGCCACGCCATCAAATGCAAACCTCAGAAACTTTCTGTGGCGCGGAAAGATCGTTATATGAAAGTAAGCGTCTGTGAGATCTATCGTAGTGAACCAATCCCCAGGGCCTATTGCATTTAGCAGTTGCCTCAGTGTAAGCATTTTGAACTTGTACATTCTTAGAAACGTGTTGAATATTCTCAGACCCAAAATAGGACGCAGCCCTCCCCCTCTCTTCGGAATGACAAAATAACGGCTGTACCAGCCTGAGTTCATTTCCGAAGGAGGAACCACTCCAATCGCCCCTTTGCTCAGAAGAGAATTTATCTCCTCCCGAAGCACCGCTGCTGCGGCGTCCGACACCACTGTGTTTACTACGGAAGAGAAGCGCGGTGGCCTTGTGCGAAACTGTAGTCGGTATCCCATAGCGACCGTGTTTTGCACCCATGTCGAGACTGCGCATGTGCACCACTCGAGGATGTGGGAAGCCAGCCGGCTCACCCTGATCTCTGAAAGGGGGCTGCTGCCCCCTGGCGTTCTGCCAGAGTGCAGCCTCATCAATGGAACTGGGCGTTTTTGCTTTGCAACATTGCAAACAGGAAAACTCTTTATTGGTTTAAATGAAACGTTCACATTGTTTACAAAAAGCACAATTTTTGAGGCAATCAAACTGTAAACATTGGGGGCACTTGCTGTAAGTCCCTGAAAATTTCTTAACACGCCCCAACCGGGGTTCATAACTTGAACATAAACACTTGTGTGTGAGGGGGGGGGATTGTGCTTGCGAGACTGTGTTAGGGAAGTGCAGAGCCGTTTGGGACTGATTCCCTGAACATAACTTAGCGGCCTCTTGGGCGGCATTGGGAGAGGAGAAACAGTGTCTCCCTGCTGCCAGAGCTCCCCTCCCTTTGAAATCTGAGCTAGGAGGAGTGAGGATTCTTCCTCCTAGTCGCTGAATCCTTCCGGAGGCCCGGTGGGGGGCCCCTACTCCAGGCCGACTGCCGTGGGTTTTGCCCGGGAGGTTGTTGCTTCACCGGCCGGGAGCTCGAGCTGGCTGCCGGCGGTGGTCTTTTCTGAGGTGGCCGCGGAGTGGTCATTCTTCGAGCCTGTTTGGGCTTCACCTCGCGTCGCGGGATGATATCTCGCAATGCTTCAGCCTGCTTCCTTTTGAAGTCGAACCTTGCCTGAATGGCATCGAGTGACTGGCTGAACAAACCCTCAGCAGACACCGGTTCATCCAAATAGACGGCCCTGTCTCTATCCGGGAGGTCAGAGAGCGTGAGCCATAAATGCCTCTGTGCTACCACTGCGCTCGCCATACCTCTCCCGAGGGAAAGAGCCGCACAACGAGACATGCGCAGAATGTAGTCTGTTCGCGGTCCTGACCTCGTTAAGCAGCGCACATAGTGGGCTCTCCTGAGGAACCAGTGAACCGAGCTCCGCCAAACACACTGCCTGATATGTTTGAAGCAGCGTAACAGAATTGAGCGCACGAGCAGTGCCCGCTTGAGCGCGGTAAATCTTCTCCAGCTGGGCAGAGGAGAATCTGCAGTGTTTGGACGGAAGAACAGTAGGACCAGACACTCCGTGGTTTTGCGAGGGTGCCAAATAAGCAGCCAAAGATGGCTCCATCGACGGTGGGCTCACTAGTCCTGCTTTTTCAGCTCCGTCCAATTCCAAAAACTGTCCGTAACCGTGTACTGATACGCGGGTCGACAGCGGCTTGCTCCATGACGATGCTAGCTTGCCGACAAAGTCGGGAAAAATAGGCAAGCAGTTCTTAACTGTAGTCGGTTCAGGAGGCAGAAAAAATCCTGCGAACCTTGAGGGTTTTTGAGCTGGCTGTGGGGAGGGCCACTCCACTTTCAGCTTCTCAGCCGCTCGACGGTAGAGGGCGAAAAACGAAGTGTCGTCCCGTGCGGCTAGCGCAATAGCAGAGGAGCTCTGGGCGAATGGCAAGAGTTCATGCTCGTCCTCGGATAAACCATGCATCTCTAGGCCGATATCGAGCACGTCATCGTCCTCGAAAGGCCGCTGATCGGTGCCTGGCTGCTGGCCAGTGCTGTAGGAGAGCTCACGGTCCTCCGACCCCTCGAAATACTCCATTTGGTCTGCCCAGCTAAGCGCTGGGACTTCTGAAGAAAACTCCTCGTCAGCAGACACAGGCGAAGCTGGGACTGCTAGTCCGGAAAGGAGGGGGTCTTGCTGAGCGACTGCATTTTTTCCCAGGGTTCTCTCCAGGAACGTGACCCCGTCTTTCCAGCGTTGAATGCCGGAGCTGGCGACAAAGCGCACATGACTCAGGCTCAGCTAGCGCTCTCCTAGCATGGAGAATTCCCAGACAGACAGGGCACGCCTCATGCTGGTCCTTCTCATGCAGGGAGAAGCCGCACTCCTGAGGACAGGGGCGAACAGCGGACTTTCTCTTTGCCACATTAGCTTCCATGCTCATGACAGCTAGCACTGTTAGCACAGCTAAACAGGAGCCACCCGAACCGAAACGTCGCTAATGTTACGACTGACAGGGAACTTAAAGTCAGCGCTCCGCGGGTAGACGACTCACCAAATGAGGCTGTTGTCGCTAACACCAACAGGAACAGTTAAGCTGATTTAAGCGCAGTCTAGTAAAGTAAATGTAGAGTTGACTAGCAGCACCTAGAAAACTCTACGGAAAGGTGTTCACAGCGAGGTGAAGAGCGAAAGAACTGAAGGTCAACCGTGGCGACGAGGGTTTATAGGTGTAGGCGGGGCTACACCTACGTCACCACAGGTTTGCCTGCCTTACGGCGTGAATAAAGGTGGCTTCAGCCAGGACACGAGAGGGCGTGATATCCCATACAATATGTGTTGTACCAAGTGAATCGACTGAAAGGGAACTGCTGCTGGGCACCTTCGACTTGGAGACTTGACCAAATTAAAAAGGTAGCCATTATTGGTGAGTAAATGCATAATGCGTTGAGAAGGGAAAACAAAACATTTAAGACTTTATAAGTTCACCACTTTAACCATAGACTACTTGTATCAATGTTTATTAGCCATCAATGGAGACTGCATAAGGTAGGGCACCCATTATTGTTACTGTATCTGCTTGGGACCTATAATACTAAACACTTCACTTGCTCACTTCTTAATCCTACCTTTCCTCTTCTAAAGCCACATTATATTGTGCTGTAAGGTGTGTAGTCCTCTATTTTGTAGAACATATAGTGTTGCAAATAACCTCGTGGCACTAATTGTTGTTGTCTGAAGTTTTAATAAATAATCATTTATTATTATTATACTGTCTCATTATTTTTGTCTTCTCTAGATGCAACATTGAAGAAGTGGCCGGCAGCCACCCGAGGGCAGATAGGCACATCTATCAATTCAAAGCTCACGGAGCTGAGAAGGTCCTCAAAATATTTTTTTCCCTTCCTGTTCATACATGTACGTATGCATGTTTATATGTGTGCATATATGCACCTATGTTTTCCTAGATTTTAGTAATGTGGACATATATGCGTACATATATACGTGCATACATGTACCTATATAGGTACATATATGCACGTATATATGTACGCATATATGTGCATGTAATATAGGAAAACGGCCAATTTTATATATGTCACATATATGTCTATATACAGTATATGTACGCATATATGCATGCATATATGTACGCATATATGCACGCATATATGTACATATATGTACATATAATATAGGAAAAACGGCCAATTTTATATATGTCACATATATTAAAAACCTATATCAAAACCTATATTGAAACAAATATGTTTATATAGGTTATTTCCATGTGGGTTGTTTTCCAATAGTTTTCCTATTTGTAAACAACCTTGACAAAGAAAAAAAGAAAAAAAGAAGAATCATTGGTATCACAATGGATCTTACCAGAAATCTGAAAATATGTGTTTCAATATCAAAACTTAAATCAACAAAAAGGCGACTTAATACCTAATCTGATGTGATGCGTCATACATAGATTTACTCATTTACTAAGGTTTTATGTGCACAGGATGCAGGTTAGTTTTTCCCAATTTAGTTAGATCACAGATTGTCCTGGACACTTATAAGGTTCTATGTGAATCTAATTAGGTTTAGGTCATTTTCTGGATAGCCAGTGCTATATTTAACTGCTCATGTATTTTAATATCAATTACTTAATTGCATTTTTTTTGTTTTTTTGTTTAAAAAGCATATTTGCAATCTCATATTTATACCTAAGCAAAAAAAAAAAAGAAAAAAAAAAAGCATGCCGAATGAGTTTCTGGAAACTGAAAGCAATTAAAAAATATATATATTTAATATTTGTTTGCATTCATTTAAAATATTTCTAGGAGTGTGAATCATTTTGGCACATATGTGGCACATAAAGCCACAATAAGCCACATGCCATTTAACATTAACAGTCCTTAAATTAAATCCATAGACTGCATGGCCACCAGCAAGAGAGTATTAAAGCTGTAATTAATTAGTTTGCTTTATTTAATGCACCTGATGATGATTCTTCACATAGCTCACAGGACCAAGCAATCTAGTGCTATATGATAATTGCTCATTTATTCTCCACTGTTGGATGATTAATTATCCCATTATGTATGATAAATACAGTGAGCAAGCCTGCTGACATAAAAAGGCTGGGTGCTGGTTAGTTTGTTGTGCTAATGGCATCGTGTTCAGCAGCCTGTGCTGCATATATGTGACTGATTTAGGGTTCCAGTTTCACCAATGTGCACTCATGCCTAAAAGCAAAGTGTTGATATCATCACCATTCATATGTAACATGCTGTACAGTGCATTAGTGAGAGGTTTGCCCTTTAATTCACTATCACTATGGAAACTGTGGTTATGTGAGAACATTATTATCATGAATGGAGGAGCAAGGAAAGCATGCAGCACAGTAAGAAATGTCCATATTAATTTCTGAAACTTCAGTTTACACTTTATACTGTAAGTGATGTGTGTTTTTAGAGCAAGTCCAAAAATTGTAGTTGTGGTCCACAGTAGAGATGTAACTAAATGATCCAATTAAACAGTGTGGTCTAAATGGAAATAAATACTGATATGAATAAGATGCACTATTATTATTATTATTATTATTATTATTATAGAAAGTTTGTCAGAGTATCTGGCTGACACTAGAGATCCAATTAATAACAAAACACCACCAACAACATCAAAAAGAACAGCCACAAAAGTCACATGATACATTAATTAGGGGGTGATGAACATCAAAGCAAGTACAAATAAAAATAACAATCCTGCAAAGATGATTAAAATCCAATCACACATCTCTCGAGTGACATGAGGTTGATGCTACTGTATAAGAGCCAGAATTCACAGCCCATTCTAACAGTGCTGACATTTCTACCTCTGTATTCTCCAGTGGTTTCTACCTGTAGAGTTCATACTTAAAAAAAACACAAAAAACACAAAACAGATATAGATTACAATAGTCTACAGCAAAAGTAAAAAATACTACAAATCCTTAATCAAAGATATGATCAAGAATTAATGGTTAAAACTAGAAGGTATAAGGAAAACAGGATTAATCAAACATTTTTTATTGTAAACTTGTACAGTACCTGAGTAAAAGTACTGTATGCTATTATTTTCTTTATACTACATTGGCCAAGTACCCTGTAATTGCACATTAGCACACTTAACTGATGGATATATATTTTTAAATGTATTTTATTAATTAGCTGAATGAATTAAAGTCAATTACTGGATGTCAACTTATTCAAATTAATTCCCTTCCATCAGAAAATCCCTGGGCTGTCTCAGCAACAGTCAAATATACTGTATGTTTTAATGTAATTTTTTTAAATACCGAATTACAATTACTATCAGCTAATTGTTATTAATTCTATTAAGCACTTCTTCAGTCAGGTGTTTGACTTACACCTACAAGGTAGAAATGCTTTAGCTAAATGTTTCTCACTTCTTTCCACAGAAACCACACAGGTCTCGCAAGATGCAGATCCACAGGAAAATGCACCAAGCTGTTCAGAATGGATAGACCTGCAGGAACTCTAAGCCGCAGAGTTCCAAACAGGCAGTTCCGTGGTCACCCTCACGCTCAGCTGCTAGACGCGATTGCCATGGGGGCAATCAGCAGAGGTGCTCACACCTGGTCGCGTGTCTATTTAAGCCCCCGGCACAAACATACGATTGTTAGGTAGCATCAGGCAGAGAGCATGTCACTCCAGTATTAGGGCCAAAGACATAAGCAAAGACAAGTCAATATAAGAAGCCTGTGTCAGAGGGACAGACAGCAGCGTGCAACAAATAAAAGAAAATTTAAAAGAACATAGGTATGACAATATACTGTAGGTGAAAAGACACAAATAAATGTGGCAACACAAAGAAAGAGAGAGAATCTCTATTAAATGGATAACCTTGTATCTCCTGTAGAAGACGAGAGAAAGTTTTTCTAACCATCGCCCTGACTCAATAAGACGCGGAGCTTTGCCTTTTTTGAGTTTTGACCCCAGTTATCTTTTCATTTTTTTTTTATTCCCAATTAACAAACAATAAGTTTATCTTCGAACGGGAAGGTTTTCCAAAAAGTGCACAGTTATACATTTCACTGATCCTGCACTAAAGTTCTCACATTCAGTATTAAATCTCATATCACACCACGTAACATAAAGACCACTTTTCTGGGCTGCACGTTGATTATTTTCTCCCTGATATCAAATAAACTACTACATTACAGCATTGTGATAAAGTCAACCAATTAAGTGCTTAAGGAGGAAATCTTGTTATGATAACATTAAATCGTGAAGGTAATTATGTGAGTCAAGGACTCTTAGTGGATGTAAGATGGTAGGACACTACAGTATTATTAATCACAGATGAGAGCTATTACCAGGGCAGGTACCAGAGGCCACCGAGCTAATCAAAATCACTGATATCCTATGACCTATAGTTCACCTTTACACAATCCATACTGCAAGCTCACCATTCATATTCTAGAAAATGCTGACCCGTCACTGAGCCCATACAAGTCCCCGCAAGCTAAATATCAAAACGTGCTAAAGAGAGGAAAAAGAATGTTTCTGAAGCTGCAGAGTTGGCTGTTCAGATTGCATTAGAAACACTAGAATGCTTCCGCATGCCCAACAGCAGCTGCTCTCGAGATCTCAGCATTTTTAGTTGCATATTCATGCAGAATTCTCATTAAGCTCACTGGGATTTAGTGTGTCTCTTTGAAAACAAACAATGAATTATTCCTAACAAAAACAGAAAAGCCTCTGTAGTGACAGGACATGAAATAAATTCTATGTTTATAGAAGTTTTTTTTTTCAGTTTTTTTAAAATGCATGTTTAGAAAGTTAAAATTAATTTTCATTCATTTGTACGGCCTAAAGCCAAGTATTCTACATATTGTAGACATTTAATTTTTTTCATACTAAATGTGCACTGTTGCCTGGGGCCTCCATAATTGCGTGTCTAGTCTTGCCCTGTGTGCATGGCGTTTGCATGCATGGATACTCTGATTTCTTTCGACATTCCAAAGACATGGATTGTAGGTTCACAATCTTCTAAATTGACAATCTAGTAGTTGTAAATTGCCTTTAAGTTGTAAATCATTCTGTCAATAAATATATGTGCAATGTTGTGTACAATACTACTGTGCAATATACTGTATAATACCATAGATTTCAGATATTTATGTGACTTTTTTAAAAGTATCTCGCATTTGATGTCAACTTTTTTTTTTATTATTAATTTTTTTAATTTTTTTTTTTTTTTGTGTCGTGCTGTTTTGTCTTGTCATTTGTTCTGGAAGCTCTGTCACTAAAACAAATTCCTTGTACGTGTAAGCGTACTTGCCAATAAAACTCTTTCTGATTCTGAAGTGTGACTGGGTGTCTGAACGTCTGTAATTGTGATGGGCTGTGCATTGAGATGGGTCAGTAACCTGCCTTGTAGTCCCTACCTTCTCTAGGATTGCTCCATGCCTCTATGACCCTACACAGGATAAGGGGTATGGACAGATTGACAATATTGCCAATATTGACAACTAGCATAAGTACTTGTCATTGACTAGTAAAGGGTTTGTAGAAATAGTTACAGTAAAAGGTTAAAGCAGCTAAAAATAAAATGATCAGCATCTGGAACACAAGTGCTCAAAACTGTTACCCTCTTAACATTTTGGTTTACAGTGCATCCGGAAAGTATACAGCGCTTCACCCTTTCCACTTTTTGCTATGTTGTGTATTTCAAAATTGATTGAAATGTATTCTTTTTCTCAAAATTCTACAAATAATACCCCATAATGACAGTGTGAAAGAGGTTTGATTGAAATCTTATTGCAAGTTTATTAAAAATAAAAAAAATAAAAAAGCACATGTGCATAATTGAGCTCAGGTGAATCCTCTTCCCACTGATCATCCTTGAGACATTTCTACAACTCGATTTGAGTCCACATTTGGTAAATTCAGTTGATTGGACAGGATTTGGAAAGACACACACCTGTCTATATAAGGTCCCACAGTTAACAGTGCATGTCAGAGCACAAACCAAGCCATAAATTCCAAGGAATTGTCTGTAGACCTCTCAGACAGGATTGTATCGAGACACAGGTCTGGGGAAGGGTATGAGCACAGTGGCCTCCATCATTCATAAATGGAAGAAGTTTGGAACTACGAGGATTCTTCCTAGAGCAGGGTGCCTGGCCAAAGTGAGCGACTGGGGGAGAAGGGCTATAGTCAGAGAGGTGACTATTAACCCGATGGTCACTCTAAAAGAGCTCCAGTGTTTCTCTGTGGAGAGAGGAGAACCTTCCTGAAGAACAATCATCTCTGCAGCACTCCACCAATCAGGCCTGCATGGTAGAGGGGCCGGACAGATGCCACTCCTCAGTAAAAGGCACAGGTGTCTGGAATTTGCCAAAAGTACTGAAGGACTCTCAGACCAAGAGAAACAATTCTTTTTTCTTCTTCTTCTTTTTTTTTTTTTTGAAGCACCTTTGGCACCAATTACAGCCCCATGTCTTTTTGAGTATGATGCTATAAGATGTTTTTTCCCTCTGGAAGGTTCACCTCTCTCCATAGAGAAACACTGGAACTCTTCTAGACTAACCATCGGGTTCAGTTTTGAAAAAAAAAAAAATGAATTTAATCAAAATGTGTAAAAAGTGAAGCGTTGTGAATATTTTCGGAATACTTTCCGAATGCACTGTAATTTATTGTGCAAGGTTCAGTTTTAATTGTTTACGTACCATTTTTTTTTTTTGGAGTAAGCCATGCTGTGTCTCTCTTTTGCTTGTAGGGTTGCTTGCAAAAGTATTCAGCCCCCTTGAACTTTTCCACATTTTGTCACATTACAGCCACAAACATCAATCAATTTTATTGGAATTCCATGTGAAAGACCAACACAAAGTGGTGTACACGTGAGAAGTGGAACGAAAATCATGATTCCAAACATTTTTTTTTTTACAAATAAATAACTGCAAAGTGGGTTGTGCATAACTATTCAGCCCCCTTTGGTCTGAGTGCAGTCAGTTGCCCATAGACATTGACTGATGAGTGCTAATGACTAAATAGAGTGCACCTGTGTGTAATCTAATGTCAGTACAAATACAGCTGCTCTGTGACGGCCTCAGAGGTTGTCTAAGAGAATATTGGGAGCAACAGCATAATGAAGTCCAAAGAACACAGTACAAAGAACAAAGAATAATAAAGCGGGCTTAGGCTACAAAAAGATTTCCAAAGCCTTGAACATCCCACAGAGCACTGTTCAAGCGATCATTCAGAAATGGAAGGAGTATGGCACAACTGTAAACCTACCAAGACAAGGCTGTCCACCTAAACTCACAGGCCGAACAAGGAGAACGCTGATCAGAAATGCAGCCAAGAGGCCCATGGTGACTCTGGATGAGCTGCAGAGATCTACAGCTCAGGTGGGGGAATCTGTCCATAGGACAACTATTAGTCGTGCACTGCACAAAGTTGGCCTTCATGGAAGAGTGGCAAGAAGCAAGCCATTGTTAACAGAAAACCATAAGAAGTCCCGTTTGCAGTTTGCCACAAGCCATGTGGGGGACACAGCAAACATGTGGAAGAAGGTGCTCTGGTCAGATGAGACCAAAATGGAACTTTTTGGCCAAAATGCTAAACGTTATGTGTGGCGGAAAACTACCACTGCACATCACTCTGAACACACCATCCCCACTGTCAAATATGGTGGTGACAGCATCATGCTCTGGGGGTGCTTCTCTTCAGCAGGGACAGGGAAGCTGGTCAGAGTTGATGGGAAGATGGATGGAGCCAAATACAGGGCAATCTTGGAAGAAAACCTCTTGGAGTCTGCAAAAGACTTGAGACTGGGGCGGAGGTTCACCTTCAAGCAGGACAACGACCCTAAACATAAAGCCAGGGCAACAATGGAATGGTTTAAAACAAAACATATCAATGTGTTAGAATGGCCCAGTCAAAGTCCAGATCTAAATCCAATCGAGAATCTGTGGCAAGATCTGAAAACTGCTGTTCACAAACGCTGTCCATCTAATCCGACTGAGCTGGAGCTGTTTTACAAAGAAGAATGGGCAAGGATTTCAGCCTCTAGATGTGCAAAGCTGGTAGAGACATACAGTACCCTAAAAGACTGGCAGCTGTAATTGCAGCAAAAGGTGGTTCTACAAAGTACGAGAAAACGCTACGATTTTGTAAAATAATGAAAGCAAACAGGGATGCAGCGCTATTCTGTATTGGTTTCTGTGAACTTGAGCACGTCAGAAAATTAACCGAAACTCAGAGTATACTCGCATCATAGACGTGAAAAATATATACTTACAGAAAGCAAAATGTCTGCTTTTATATAAACTAATGGGGAAAAAAACAGCTTATGTAATTCATATAAAATGTGGATTACTACAGTGCATTCACTCACAGCCGAAACCAAAGACATCAACTTATCAATGATTATTAAAATGGCCAGTCAGTTTCCTTGCTGTTTTCCACGACCCATTCATAATCATTAGTCTACTTCTGCCGGTGCGGTGTTTATCCACACCCCCGTTAAAACGGCGTATTCAGAGGCTCGAGAGGTTGTGCGTGCGCGGTCCACTACACAGCAAAAACATGTTAGTCCCATAAGTTCCATTTTGTAGTTCTGGTAGAATCTACAAAAGGAAGTAGAGTGTTCTCAAATTTAGCTCCTAAGCTTTGGAATGGCCTTCCAGACAGTGTTCGGGGCTCAGACACAGTCTACCAATTTAAAAGTAGACTCAAGACACATCTCTTTAATCTGGCATACACATACAGTGGTGTGAAAAACTATTTGCCCCCTTCCTGATTTCTTATTCTTTTGCATGTTTGTCACACTTAAATGTTTCTGCTCATCAAAAACCGTTAACTATTAGTCAAAGATAACATAATTGAACACAAAATGCAGTTTTTAAATGAAGGTTTACGTTATTAAGGGAGAAAAAGAACTCCAAATCTACATGGCCCTGTGTGAAAAAGTGATTGCCCCCCTTGTTAAAAAATAACTTAACTGTGGTTTATCACACCTGAGTTCAATTTCTGTAGTCACCCCCAGGCCTGATTACTGCCACACCTGTTTCAATCAAGAAATCACTTAAATAGGAGCTACCTGACACAGAGAAGTAGACCAAAAGCACCTCAAAAGCTAGACATCATGCCAAGATCCAAAGAAATTCAGGAACAAATGAGAACAAAAGTAATTGAGATCTATCAGGCTGGTAAAGGTTATAAAGCCATTTCTAAAGCTTTCGGACTCCAGCGAACCACAGTGAGAGCCATTATCCACAAATGGCAAAAACATGGAACAGTGGTGAACTTTCCCAGGAGTGGCCGGCCGACCAAAATTACCCAAAGAGCGCAGAGACAACTCATCCGGGAGGCCACAAAACACCCCAGGACAACATCTAAAGAACTGCAGGCATCACTTGCCTTAATTAAGGTCAGTGTTCACGACTCCACCATAAGAAAGAGACTGGGCAAAAACGGCCTGCATGGCAGATTTCCAAGGCGCAAACCACTTTTAAGCAAAAAGAACATTAAAGCTCGTCTCAATTTTGCTAAAAAACATCTCAATGATTGCCAAGACTTTTGGGAAAATACCTTGTGGACCGACGAGACAAAAGTTGAACTTTTTGGAAGGTGCGTGTTCCGTTACATCTGGCGTAAAAGTAACACAGCATTTCAGAAAAAGAACATCATACCAACAGTAAAATGTGGTGGTGGTAGTGTGATGGTCTGGGGTTGTTTTGCTGCTTCAGGACCTGGAAGGCTTGCTGTGATAGATGGAACCATGAATTCTACTGTCTACCAAAAAATCCTGAAGGAGAATGTCCGGCCATCTGTTCATCAACTCAAGCTGAAGCGATCTTGGGTGCTGCAGCAGGACAATGACCCAAAACACACCAGCAAATCCACCTCTGAATGGCTGAAGAAAAACAAAATGAAGACTTTGGAGTGGCCTAGTCAAAGTCCTGACCTGAATCCTATTGAGATGTTGTGGCATGACCTTAAAAAGGCGGTTCATGCTAGAAAACCCTCAAATAAAGCTGAATTACAACAATTCTGCAAAGATGAGTGTGCCAAAATTCCTCCAGAGCGCTGTAAAAGACTCCTTGCAAGTTATCGCAAACGCTTGATTGCAGTTATTGCTGCTAAGGGTGGCCCAACCAGTTATTAGGTTCAGGGGGCAATTACTTTTTCACACAGGGCCATGTAGGTTTGGATTTTTTTTCTCCCTAAATAATAAAACCCCTCATTTAAAAACTGCATTTTGTGTTTACTTGTGTTATCTTTGAATAATAGTTAAATGTGTTTGATGATCAGAAACATTTTGTGTGACAAACATGCAAAAGAGTAAGAAATCAGGAGGGGGGCAAATAGTTTTTCACACCACTGTAATTCATCACATAACCTTGTACTCCAGTACATCTACTGTAAATGCACACTCATATATAGTGCTACTAATATCCTGAACGGCATCCACGCTAATTCTTTTCCACCTGTTTTTTTCTTTCTCTACCCATCCCAAGGCAACTGGAGATTGTGGCTGCTCCAGTAGGCAGAGACCAACCCAAACCAAAAAACCGCTGATCAAGATCTTGAGGCATCCAGAGAAGGACCACCTCCAGCTGGATTCTGCTTCATGATGGTTTGGATCTACACATGCTGCTTCTGAGCTGAGCTTCTAGTGATCCAGACTCCCCCCCCCCCCCCGTCCTGTCCTCTGCACCTGCTGATTCATCATTGTGCTGAACGGGACTCCATGATAACAACCTTTGTTATTCTGAAATTCCAGCAGCCTAACACATGATGTCGTTATATAATTTAGATCTGTTATCACCCAAATGAGGATGGGTTCCCTGTTGAGTCTCAATGTTCATCTCAAGGTTTCTTCCTTGCCACAGTTGCCCTCGGCTTGCTCATCAGGGACAATTTCACAATCTCATTATTATCCAAACACTTTTTTTTTCTCACTCATACACACTTCCATAAATTTTCTTTTCATTTTGTGAAGCTGCTTTGAGACAATGCCCTTTGATAAAAGCACTGTATAAATAACATTTAATTTAATTATTTTGCAACCACAGGACCTGAACACCTTACAGTCAATAAGTCAACCATAAACTTCTCTATATAACCGAGTATTTAAGAGACAAATGTGAGCCCATCTGTGTGACAGTTAAAACTTGGTCAAAATTGTATCATGCAACAGGACAATGATCCAAAGTACACCAGTAAATTTACATCAGAATGGCTGAAAATTTTAATAATCAAGGTTTTGCAATGGCCTAATTAAAATACTTTTTAACACAATTGAAATGCTGTGGCGGGAGAGCTGTGCATAAGTGAATGGACAAAAACCTCAATGAACCAAAGCAATATTATCAAGAAGAATGGACCAAAATTGTGGATCTATAAGCTATTGAATCATGGGGGTACTTTGTATTGCCCACATGCTTTTTTTTCTTTTTGGCTTAATTTTTGTTAAATAAATAATGGCATGGTGCATATATTAGTGGTCCAAGTCAAAATCAACCAATCAACTCACAAGTACTCCTCCTCTGTAAAGATAGGTATTCTGGAGGGCTGCAGGACGGTGATCTCCACTAGTGTTGTATTCATCTTCACTGGATCACCCTCGTCAAAAGCGATCACTATCAGCTACACACACAGCATGATGGAGATAAGAAGGCATGTTGAAACATTAATACTGTAAACACAACTTCTTAGATAAATTGTAATAAAAGCAAATTTCCCTCCACGTCTGTAACTCAAGTCATTGATTATTTTTAAACTCACTCTAAAAGTGGTGCTTGGCACCTCATTCAGGTTCACTTTAGTTACAACTCTGCCTGTAGTTTCCTCTACATCAAAGATGCTGCCGCTGTAGGGAGATTGCACCTGGTCCACTCTGTACCGCACTGTGCTGGCTGGTGTCCCCTATAACAAAAATTTTGCTTATTATTTAAATGCATCTTATAGAATGACATATTATGCATTATTTATTCATCTTCTAGCAAAAAAATAAATAAAAAAACTAAATAAGGTTCATAGTGTACATATGTCTCCATCTGTGTTTGTGTGCGTGGGTGTGTGGATGTGTGTTGGCTAAACTAATCTAAAAATGCTTTTAATGTTGAGGTTATGGTTTCATTTAGGCACACAATCAATTAGACACATTAATAATTGTCAATGTAAGGTTCCTATAAGCATATTCATATTCTCATAAGCAGAGATGATTTAAAGGGAGATTTCTGAATGAGTGTGATTGAGGTATCAAAGACAATAACAATACATTACAATCCAACCTCCAGAAGACTGCATAAGAATTTTAATGAGACAGTGATTTTCTTCTGACGGATATAAATAAAGCTGCAACAGATGCTATGAAGTCTAACCTTAGAGAATTATATCTTTTCATGCCTTGGAGACGTTTACAACTGTGCGACTGCACTGACTCAAACAGGTACACAAATTTCTTTGTGTACACACTAAATATGTTGATATTTTATTGTCATGCAGAAAGCAAATGAGTGAAACAGGTGCAAAGAACAGTTTTACAGATGAAAGGCAAACATGTACAGCTTACTGTGTTTTGCTAATTCCCTCCAGCATTTCTTTTATACTGTATTTTTGCCAATTACCTCCTACTCACTAGCGCTCCCTTATCACACGACTGCTGCCACCCAAGGAGAGTAAGGACAAGCACGTGCTTCCTCCGAGACATACGAAGGCAGCCAACAGATCTTTTTGAACCATTGCTCATTATTCACAGGGCACTTGAAGGGAAACTCTAACTGCTCTCTTCTGCACTTATGAGCTTACATCAACCATGACTGGTTAGTGTCACTGTAATTGACAGGGGAGACAGATTATGCTATCCCTCCCAAGGTTTATTCAACATTTTTTGGAAGATCTCTCCAGGGTCAGCACTTTGTTAAAGTAATCAGCAAAGCTGTAAAGTTTTCTGTAAAGTTTTCAGATATGGGGAAATCTGCAGTTTGTCATGCAGTAGGAGCTTTGAGTTATTTGGCAACACAATAAGCTCCACTGTTGTCCCGTCCTCTTTAAGAGGGAGGATAAAAAAGAAAAGAGCTTTTAAGGGAACAACTCTTTAAACTTGTTACGATAAGATAAGACAAGATAAGATAAACCTTTATTAGTCCCACAAGTGTTAAATTTGTTTTGCCACGGCAGGAAGTGGATGGTACAAAGTTAAAAAATTAAGAAACAACAGAATAAAGTAAAATAAAATAGAAATAAATAGATTACCAACAGGATAAAATGTACACTATACAATCTGGATATAGAATATGGACATCCGTGTAGTGAAATATTTACATAAATATATTTTAGAGTATAGTAAGCAAAGTTGACTAAGTGATGTCTGTACACAATGAGTATATGTATATATACAGATACATAGTGAGTGAAAGATATTTACAATAATGTTTTAAATGTTATAAGTTGCACAGTTATGTGGTTACAATGTGATTGATGGCAGTACCTTCAAATTAAATGTAATTATAACATGATAAAAAAAATATGTCCTTCTTTAATACATAAAAGATTTTTAATGATGGCAAATGGTATTATTAATTAACTGATATCACACAAAAGAGAGTGCTGTTGTATCCAATATTAGTACAACTGTGATGCAGATGTACTGTAGGATAGTGTTAAAGATATTTTAGCTGTGCTGATATTCAAAAGTACGATGCTTTTACACATTAGTTTTGCAAATACCATTTATTACCAACAGATTTTGATTTGCTTGTTTATTTAACCAGTTATTTTTGCTCCACCAAGACATATCCTTCCATGACTGGTGGAACTAACTAACTTACTGCAACTGGTGGCACAAGCAACCGAAAGTTTGTGTAATTAAAAGGGCTGAAAGTAGTTTTAAGTTCTTACCAGTATTATGTAGCCAAAAGGAGAGAAAAAAAATGGTGGACAGTCAAGTTATTTCCACTTATTTCACTCTTGGATTTCCTAAATTAACACCTAAATAGCGTAAAATGGAAAGATAGGGTACTTGTTCCACACATTAAGTACTATAGGAGATCCAAGATGGTGGCATGGTGGGTGCACAGCAGTTGCATGCAGCGGACGCTCCGGAGCCAAAATGGTGCTACTTTGAAGTATTGAAATGTTGAAATTGTTGCGTTGTCACTTTGTCGCTCTATAGCACATTTGCATGTGAACTTTATGCTATTTCTTTTGTATAATACTTTTTCTGTTAACTTAAAATGTCAATCTATCTTGTCTCAGCTAGTCAGCTAATTAGGTTTCTTAGTTAGCTTGTTAGTTTTTGTCAATTTATGTTGTTAATTTATGTTGCATATAGCACCTTTGTCCTGGAGGAACGTTGTTTCGTTTCACTGTCTACTGTATATGGTTGAAATGACAATAAAAGTCTCCTTGAACTTGACCTTATTAGAGAGCTAATTGGAATTCAGCTTTGTGTTAAAAGAGTTCTGAACAAAATTTTAGCTGTGGAAAAAAAAATAAAAGGGATTCAGAGGCAATTCGTAATGTTTTAAAAGCAATTACTAAGCAATTACTTAAGACAAAGTGTTGTTTAAAATGACATAACGTTATCAGATGTGTTTTCTTGCTGAAAGTGCTTATGTGACTGTTTTGGAAGATTCTTTGTAGTATTGCAGACCAAGTTAAAGATTTTACTCTAGTTGGGGTTAAAGCTCCATAACTTTACCTCACAGTATTCCGTGTGATTTTTTAAAACTTTTTTTTATAGTTGTTCAAAATGCAGTATCTGCTCTAGGGCATGTTTTTGATCATGAATAAAAGCTTGTTCTTTCACCAACTTCTGCACTGGAACTAACTGTTTAACAGCTACTCCAAAAATGTTTCATGTGTTATGTTATGGTAAAAACAAACAGTCATTATGAGTGCAGGACTGGGGAGAAACACTGCACTTCACGCCTCAAAGGGCAAAGAAAAAGCTGGGAAAAAAAGTCAAGTGCCTCAGTTTAATGCCAAGCCTGTGTCTCTGTCTGGTTTCCGTGCAGCATTTAACATAAAAAAAACAATATTGTATGAATAATAAGGTTTCTGGAGCTTAGAGGCAAAGACAGCACAAACTAAATATGCATTTGGAGTGCAGCAGCATGGAAAACAGAGAGCACATAGTTGGCAAAGATGGAAGGGTCATATTTGACCTCACTTGACTATGAGATTAAGGCTGTGCCCCTGACAGCTTCCTTTGGGGACAGTAATGGATGACCAAATGACTGGTCATTACTGGCTGTTAGATGGTAGTGAAATCCTGTAACCTTCCCTGGCCTCTGTACAGTTTGGGGCAGTCATGAAACCGCAGATAATGAGATCTTTCACATCAGCGGTGGCTAACTTGCTACTGCGGAAACAGCCGGTGTTAGAAAGGTAATATCAGTCAGTATAATGGGTGTAATTAAGGAGACTTTAGCCACACACCCACTCACACACATACACACAAATGGTCAACTAACAAGTGGATTTGGAAGAGGGTGAGTGTGTCTCTTTCCCACATTATGAGTTGAGTTCTCAGGCAGTGCCAACAACATTTAACATCATGCAAGGCTCTGCTGCACATTTATTACCAAAGAAAGCAGTCCAAGGTCATCAACAGACCAACAATTTCACCAAATTAAAGTTTAAAGTTTTCCAAATCAAAACAGGAGACAGTAGTCCCACTACATAATTGCATGCATTACACTCCACTTGGTACTTCCAACACTTTAGCTGGAGCTTTTTGCCAAGATTCAGATGGCACGTAACACATTCTAGTCCCAAGATTCTGCCTGCAGCTTATTTGGTATGCAGGGACTTAGCAAGTGATTTATTACTGGATGTTACACTATTGTGTGGTATCATGTTTAAAAAAAAAACTATTAATAATTTCATTCATAATAGAAATTATTCATAATTGGTTTATAGTGCAAACAAGTACCATTGTACTCAGTGTATTATTTGTGTTTCAAAGACAACACAAAGGGCAAAGCTTTTATTAGTGTGTCTTCCAATATTGCTCTCCTACAACCAACTGTAATTAGCTCATCAACTCTCCCTGCCTCAAAGGTCACCTATTCAAGTTCAGCACAAAAAGACTATACATCATTGGTGTAAATATAGACACATTCTTTATAACTGGTCACCAATTAAACCATGTTCAGTGCTTAAGAAAAATAAATAAATCCTGACTCCGTATCTGAATTTGGGAATCACTGAACCGTTTTTCAAAGCATCTGCTGAGATTAGTGCTGCACAATTAATTATGTATAAATCCAGATTGCAAAACTGTCCTGTGCGTGTGTGTATATCACTCTCTCTCATTTATCGTCTGTAGCGCTTTATCAGGGTCGCGGAGACCTGGAGCCTATCCCTATACACATATACTGTAGGTTAATATAATATAATATATTATTATTATATACAGTACTGTCATCATGTCTGCATAATTGTGTACAGAATCATTCAGTATTTCCATATATAACTTAAAAATGGATAGATAAATAAATAACATTACAGGAGAATATATGCATGGCTGTCAAGAAAAAAAAAGCACTGTATAAGACAGACCAGTTTTCAGATGGAAACAAAAAACCTAATGTACGCTCCTGGGATTTTCATAAAAATAGAAAAGAGCGAGTGTGACAAAGTTACCAGAAGAACTCATATTCTCCAGCAAGCTCAGTAAAACCTAACGGCTGTTTTCTTATAAAACTGCACAAATCTGTGTCTAAAACTCCTGATTTTATGCAATGAGTTTTCAGTCCAAGTATTGACTGTTTATTTTATTACTCCTTATTGCTCTTTATTAAAAAAAAAATTATGCAGAAATGTTTTCAAAAGCATCTTTTGCTTATGTCATATTTTTGTATGTGACCAAGACTTTTGCACAGTACTATAAGTTAAATAGTTGTTAGGTTTTAGTGAGCTTGCTGGAGAATATGAGTTCTTCTGGTAACTTTGTCACACTCGTTTCAACTGGTACAGCATATAATATGGTGCCTAAGACTTTTGCACAGTACTGTATATCAATACATAGTGTATATCAATACATTTTGTATAAAAATATTTACACAATTTTTTCAATACCTGAAATGTGTATACTTATTTTTGGCTGACTCTATATATAGAGAGAAACAGAAACAGAGAGAGATAGATAAATAAAGTCTAGATAAATACTTTTGAATCCTACACAGAACATTTTAATAGTTACATATTGCAGTTTAAATTGCAAACGCAATATGTATAAAAATAATTGCAATGCAAATTATGCAACCCTAGCTGAGATAGTGAATGATGGCTACAAAGACAGCTTGCACTGCAGTGTTCAAGTGAACAAATAACTTGAGCAAACATTTTCATACAGATTTTTTAAAAACTGAATAAAGATGTTCCTATTTAAAACATAACCAAAATGCTCTTTTATACATATTTTAGAGCTGTAGGGTTAATGTTGTTGTTTCAAGTGGCTTGTGTAATGATACAAAAAGGTACACTAATAAGCATTAATTAAATTATGTTAACATACTGTAACAGTGATACAGGAAAAAGAATTCTCACGCTAGCCTGCAAATACTAACCAGGTGTGGAAAGAGCAGCAAGAATCAATGTGGTGCATAGAGTATTTTATTTTGATAGCAGAAGAGTCTGCCCAGGCGTCATTATGGCTTAGTGGTTAGCACTGTCACCTTGCACCTCTGGGGTCCAGGTTCGTTTCTTGCTTTACTGTGTACATTGAGTTTGCATCTGCTCCCAGTGATATTCATAATGTAATTCATAATAAAAGTTATTCATAATTGGTTTATAGTGCAAACAAGTACCATTGTACTCTGTGTATTATTTGGGTTACAAAGACAACACAAAGGGCAAAGCTTTTATTAGTGTGATAGTTTCCTCCATCGGTCGAAAGACATGTAGATTAGGCTGATTGGCATTTCCAAATTGCCCGCAGTATACAGTGTGTGTGTGTGTGTGTGTGTGTGTGTGTGTGCACCCTGAACTGGTACCTAATCCAGGGTGTACCATTTCTCGTGCCCTAAGTCTCCTGATATAGGCTCCAGGCCCCCCCACCTGTATATAGGATAAAGCAGTATAGACAGTGACTGATAGTCGAATAATATTTAGGATTTGTTCATTAAGAACAAAATGAGAGTGCACCAGATAGTGGTGAATTAATAAGCATTAAGCCATATGGGGGTGTTTTTGTAGTTCTTTCTGACTCCTTCATTATTTTGAACACTAGTTCAAAAGACATTATTCAGACTTTACTTTTTTTTTTTTATTATTTGAGGCTATTTGAGACTAGTAGATACCTAAATTTATAAACATTTCAACATGTTGTAGGACATGAGAGACGAAATGTATTGAAAAACACTCATCATGAGAACGTCTCGGGTTAGTTTGCTGTAGTTTGGGAATGAGATGCTGCAAGAAAATGCTATGGGAACATCTCTTTGTGTTAGCGGTTGTGAAGCATGTGTGTATCAAACACGGCAAATTTTGGCTTATATAACCTCGGTCAGGTGACGTCATCTGATGAAGTGCACCTGCAGGTTATAAATAGTAGTGAACCGGAAACATCTTCAGGTCAATTTTGTCTGAAAGGACGTCCAGTCACGCAAGCAGTGTGGCACTGGAGCGCAGCATCTCGTTCCCGCTTTTTCAAGGAACAGGGTTACAGCAAAGTAACCCGAGACATTCTCTTTCAAAAGCTACACTCAATGCTGTGTGAAAACGCTATGGGAACGAGAATACCAACGCCGCCGCACTGCAAGTGTCTGGGCCCCCAGGGTTGTGTTGCATGTGACATTGTGCTGTTTCTTGCGAGGCAAAGAGGTCCACCTCTGCTACATAAAATATCTTCCAGATTAACTGATTACTTCAGGGTGGAGTTTTCATTCCCCATGTGTCACAGCCTGTCTGGACAGGCAGATGCGCCCTTTCCGGTTTCACGGAAGTGGAGATCATGCCGTTGAAACGCGGAGGGTGATGTGCAAACTGAACCCTTTAGCCTCTCTCTACAGTCCTTAGTACCCAAAGAGATATACCTGGCAGTAGCTTCCACGCTGACAGATTCTCCGAAAGGGGCACAAGTTTTGGCACTTCGGCTAGTTGGGGGGGGGGGGGGGGTTAGTTGTTTGGTCACTTCCTGCCAGGTTCCAGGATGCCGAACATCTAACATCTCGTTGGAGACCGGTGGTCCCTGAAACACAAGTGGTGGCGGAGCTTAAACAGCGGCCTCCTGGGGGTGTCAGGGAGAAGACTTTATTCTCAGAAGGAATTCTACGTGCTCCTCCCAGGGGGGTGCCACCCCCATGGTCCTGGCGCATCACCCTCAGGACTTCTTCTTTGAGACGGATTGCAAAGAGTGGCGAGCCCCATCTCAGTCTCTATGAGGGGGTGACCGGCTCACCATTTTGACTCTCCTTCTGTATTTCGCACCTCGCGAGAGCCAGATCTGGTCAGGATTGGGTGGCCGACAATCCCGACTTTTGATCACGGCGGGGGAGAAACTTCCCAAAGGCCTTTTCGTATAGTTTTGCCTCCCGAAACCTAGTGGCTTTTTCAGGGAGGATGATGTCCCAGGAGAGAGATAGCCCGCAAGCGTCTCTTCTATCTGGGTTATCATCATATAACGCATAAACGATATATGTTGAAGGCACGAAAAACACGGGATAAATAAGGCTTAAAGAGTTAAATCGTCATGGAGGTCACCAAAGAAGGGGAGAGAGAACGTTGTTGAGGCCCCTCCCCAGCCACCCGACAGAAACCTGCATAATTTTGAGCGCTTGGGGGAATCCCACTTCTGCGGCCAGACGATATGCAATCGCTCAACCGCACACATTACTTACCTGCAGTAACTCCTCCACATCCACGGAAGCGAGAGAGGAAGTCTCTTCTGCCCATTCACAAGAAGCCGAGGCGCACTTGAGAAGTGGACGTAAAATCTTCATGATCCGGCGAGAGCGCGAGAGAAAGGGGGAATTCCATCTCGCGTGCATCTGCCAGATCTGCACGTGAACCCCTGGAATGCGCCGCGGCGTGCGAAGCATCCGAAACGAAAAGTGTGGAGATCGCCCTCCGAAAGAGATCTATCATGCGGAGGCACGAATCTCCTATCAAACTCCACCATATCGGTGAGTTAACACTTTTAAACTCGCTTGCACACACACACGCAAACACAATGCAGTTCTAAAGACAAAAAGATCTAAGGATGTTTCCGGTTCACTACTATTTATAACCTGCAGGTACACTTCATCAGATGACATCACCTGACCGAGGTTATATAATCCAAAATTTGGCGTGTTTGATACACACATGCTTCACAATCGGTAACACAAAGAGATGTTCCCATAGCATTTTCACGCAGCATTGAGTGTAACTTTTGAAAGGGAACAAACAGCGTAACCCTGACACTAATTAGCTATGTTTGAGAGCTAACATGCACACGAGTGATGTTAGCATGGCCACTCAGATGGGCTGTCTTCATCTCACCTCGCATACCATTCATAACATCATATTGGACACAGGCCTGACTAATCAGAATAAAGAATTAGAGGAGATCTAATTGAGTTGTCCACTAATGCTCATGCCAAAGTTTTATAGTGATTGTGATGTTTTATATGTCTGTCTTATGAAATAACACGGAGCACAGTAATGATGGAAAGATTAGAGACCAAACATGTCCTCTAAAATTGATCATTACTATCACACTGATCACGGTAAAATTATAGTATTTTTTTATTTTTAAGCAAAAATACCGAGAAAAATCCCCCCCCCCCCTTGAATAGATTTTGGTATAGACTTTTTGAGTCAAGTTCTAACCAATCAAGAGTCAGGGATGAAAGCACAAAGTTATCAATTAATTCATGAACGAATGCCAGTTCTACTGCTGTCGATTTAAATCAAAAATTTTTATAGCCGAGAAGTAACAGAGAAGAGGAATTTCCAAATGGATGCTGATTCGACATTATTTTTGCTTGACAGGTACTGTATGTCCTGGATGCATTATTGTGTGTGTGTGTGTATATATATATATATATATACAGTGGTGTGAAAAACTATTTGCCCCCTTCCTGATTTCTTATTCTTTTGCATGGTTGTCACACTTAAATGTTTCTGCTCATCATAAACTGTTAACTATTAGTCAAAGATAACATAATTGAACACAAAATGCAGTTTTTAAATAAAGGTTTACGTTATTAAGGGAGAAAAAAAACTCCAAATCTACATGGCCCTGTGTGAAAAAGTGATTGCCCCTCTTGTTAAAAAATAACTTAACTGTGGTTTATCACACCTGAGTTCAATTTCTGTAGTCACTCCCAGGCCTGATTACTGCCACACCTGTTTCAATCAAGAAATCACTTAAATAGGAGCTACCTGACACAGAGAAGTAGACCAAAAGCACCTCAAAAGCTAGACATCATGACAAGATCCAAAGAAATTCAGGAACAAATGAGAACAAAAGCAATTGAGATCTATCAGTCTGGTAAAGGTTATAAAGCCATTTCTAAAGCTTTGGGACTCCAGCAAACCACAAATGGCAAAAACATGGAACAGTGGTGAACCTTCCCAGGAGCGGCCGGCCGGCCAAAATTCCCCCAAGAGCGCAGAGACAACTCATCCGAGAGGCCACAAAAGACCCCAGGACAACATCTAAAGAACTGCAGGCCTCACTTGCCTCAATTAAGGTCAGTGTTCACGACTCCACCATAAGAAAGAGACTGGGCAAAAACGGCCTGCATGGCAGATTTCCAAGGCGCAAACCACTTTTAAGCAAAAAGAACATTAAGGCTCGTCTCAATTTTGCTAAAAAACATCTCAATGATTGCCAAGACTTTTGGGAAAATACCTTGTGGACCGACGAGACAAAAGTTGAACTTTTTGGAAGGTGCGTGTCCCGTTACATCTGGCGTAAAAGTAACACAGCATTTCAGAAAAAGAACATCATACCAACAGTAAAATATGGTGGTGGTAGTGTGATGGTCTGGGGTTGTTTTGCTGCTTCAGGACCTGGAAGGCTTGCTGTGATAGATGGAACCATGAATTCTACTGTCTACCAAAAAATCCTGAAGGAGAATGTCCGGCCATCTGTTCGTCAACTCAAGCTGAAGCGATCTTGGGTGCTGCAGCAGGGCAATGACCCAAAACACACCAGCAAATCCACCTCTGAATGGCTGAAGAAAAACAAAATGAAGACTTTGGAGTGGCCTAGTCAAAGTCCTGACCTGAATCCTATTGAGATGTTGTGGCATGACCGTAAACAGGGGGTTCATGCTAGAAAACCCTCAAATAAAGCAATTCTGCAAAGATGAGTGGGCCAAAATTCCTCCAGAGCGCTGTAAAAGACTCGTTGCAAGTTATCGCAGACGCTTGATTGCAGTTATTGCTGCTAAGGGTGGCCCAAACAGTTATTAGGTTCAGGGGGCAATTACTTTTTCACACAGGGCCATGTAGGTTTGGATTTTTTTTCTCCCTAAATAATAAAACCCCTCATTTAAAAACTGCATTTTGTGTTTACTTGTGTTATCTTTGACTAATAGTTAAATGTGTTTGATGATCAGAAACATTTTGTGTGACAAACATGCAAAAGAATTAGAAATCAGGAGGGGGGCAAATAGTTTTTCACACCACTGTATATATATATATATATATATATATATATATATATATATATATATAATAGTGGTTAGCACTGTGGCCTCACACCCCCAGGGTTGAAGAGTGAAAGCACAGTATTATGACCTGGAAGACAGGCAAAACTGAAATGATGGGGCCATGAGAGAGAATAAAAAATCCCACAATACATTTATATGTTCTTATAGCAGTAAATATTTTTGTCACCATGAAAGTAATTTTAGTTTAGTTTTCTGCTACATACAGTACTTACAGTATCTTAAGCACCTACTATAGCAGTGATTCTGAGGAATTGTACATACATTTTTCGTGTCATTCTACACATAGATGATAAACCTTGAATATAAAACTGGTTGATAAATGAATATATAAATGTCCTAATGCTTTTTATAAAGAAAAAACAGAGCTCGCCAGAACGTAAGAACGTAGACGAGAGTTAACCAGCTGGCCAATGAGTCCTGTAACTCCCACCCTAGAGCAGCTGGCCAATGAGCAAACAGAAGCTTTGTGAAGCTGCTTTGAGACAATGACCACTGTTAAAAGCGCTATATAAATAAAATTTAATTGAAATGAATATTAGTAATTCCTTTTTATAGTATTATTGTATTATTGTTAGTTTAGGTTTGCTCAATCCTTTTTGGCACAAATCTCATTCTATACTGTACCTCTAAAGCGAGTTCATTTGCTAGCTACCTGGCCTGCCGCAGCTGGAACTATTGGAACTGAATTAATTCCTGAACAGTGAGTTACATATTGGTAATGCCCATCAGATGAATTTGTTTAATATCCACTACCGTGGCAAACTTGGTAAATTTCCACAAGGACTCTGGCTCATATGGTGACCAGTTCAGCACCTGCTACAGCTGTGGTGATATTCTTTTTCCATGTGCTTCAGTTTACAATAATCTAGCCACACTAAAACACTTGACAGCATGCATTAATTAATTTTGGGTGAGTTTGTGAATCCATGGCCAATATGTCTTAAAGGTGTCAATAAAACATTTATTTGTGATGAGATCATGTCAAAAAACCTAAAACCTTTCAATGGATGTGCAGGGTCCACTTATCATTTAAATAAATGAATGACAAGTGGACAGCTTATCATAGCTGTTT
Source organism: Channallabes apus (assembly GCA_030522415.1). Taxonomy (NCBI): domain Eukaryota; kingdom Metazoa; phylum Chordata; class Actinopteri; order Siluriformes; family Clariidae; genus Channallabes; species Channallabes apus. Next base: position 24,269,025 of record CM060118.1, read on the forward strand.
ATCTGCCACAATTTCTGGGCAGAGGTACAGCCTGTGTGCACATTCACACTGAGCAAGATGAATGGCTGTGTGGAGTGTAACAGAGCAGGGAGCAGGGCTAGGCGAATAGGAGTCAATTGATTTTCATGCTAGCTTGATTCTGAAACGTTGTATGTGGTAGCTTTAAGATATGCAACAGAAAAAGTAAAAGACAAAGTGTTTTTTGACTTTATTTACTGACTATTAACTTTCTACTGTTTGTATTTGCACTGTTCCAACAGGTTTTCACCAAAAATAATCTTCAACAAAACAGGATGTTCAATATTGTTTTTGCTAACTTACAAGAAGTTTTAAAACCCCAGGGCTGAACACAGATGGCCACGTTAACAGCAACATATTTGATGTGGGAAGAACAGTTTTTAAAACAGACTGTTATAGGTGATTTGAACTATCAAGGATTTAGTAGAAAAAGTATGTTAATATAAAAACAACATTAAAAACGTCTTGCGCTCAAACTGTGAATATGCAGAGGTAACATTGTAACACTTTGTGGTGATTTGAAAGACTGTAGTTGTAGAATGAAAATGTGAATCAAGAAGAGGAACATTATGCTAGCTACTGTAAGGTTTGGAAGTTTGCTGTTTGTTTTAAATAATTATATTTTACCAAATTCCTTGCAAGGAAGACAGAAATGCTTTTTTTAATTTAGTGACTTTATGTTTTTTTTTTTTTTGCTGAATTACGGCACACTGCACTACCCAGATAGCAAGGTGACATTGATTCAATGTTGAAATTTCATCAGAATCATCATTTTGGTTGAGGTTGATTTTTCAATGCTAAATAATGTTGAATCAATGTTGATAATTCAATGCTTTTCAGTGTTGAAAAGACAAACATTGAATCAATGTTGATTTTTGGTTGTGGAACCCATCCTCATTCAACAATGTAAGGCAAATTAAATTAACTAAGTGCATTTCTATAAAAATGTGTATGCATGTGTGTATGTGTTTAAAACAGGTTAAAAAATTGACTACAAGAGATTTGCCATGGTGCTTAAAATAATAATAATAATAATAATAATAATAATAATAATTATATATATATATATATATAGTTATTGAGGAAAAAAAATAATTTGACGGTAAGTTTTGTGTATTTACCTTGCTGTCTAGTTTACTCACTTGAGAGCTTAATTCCTGTTTGCCGTTCAAAAGTACTCAATTTTCGGCTCGCATTTAACATCGGAGGGTGTTTTTACACTGTCGCCACGTCATTATAATACACTCTACAGGCATGAGAATTCAATATGTTGTAGTCTGGAAGTTCCTGCCACTCACAGTGAAAGAATTTTGGCGATGCGACCTACAGTATTCTGTTGGGAAGCATTTGTTTGAGACCTTAGTTCCTGTTTCCCGTTGTCTGTGTCTGACCCAGAGCAGTGTGCGTGCCCCACATGGAAAGAACCTATATGAGGATATATGCGCATATATGAAACCTATATGCAGTATATATGCGCATATAACCGCACCTATATGGGGCCAGGGGTAGCTCAGTGGTTAAGGCATTGGACTAAGGTTCAAACCCCACAACCACCAAGTTGCCACTGTTGGGCCCTTGAGCAAGGCCCTTAACCCTCAACTGCTCAGATGTATAATGAGATAAAAATGTAAGTCGCTCTGGATAAGAGCGTCTGCCAAATGCCTAAATGTAAATGTAAATATGAGGATATATGCGCATATATGAAACCTATATGCAGTATATATGCACATATATGATAATATATATGCTCCATATATGCGTATATATGCTGCATATATGCGTATATATGCCACATGTAGGCAACATTGAGGTGCATATATGTGCATATACAGGCCATATAGGTCTCCTGTATTGCTTCTTTATATCCACATATAAGCCCTACTGTATATGTACATACAAGATATGTCTCCTATGGCAGGATCTGGTCATTTTAGCTCATATCTCACTTTGGCAACTGTCATACATGATGCCTAGCTCATATTTTCTATTATCAAGGCAATAACTAAGAACTAACAAAAAAAATGCAAAAAACTAATCCTAATTGGCCACATACAGTATATGAGGATATATGCACATATATGAAACCTCAGTCTCCGTGAAAATCTTTTTGAAACACGTCACTATAATTAACTGAAATGAGAAATATATCTATATAAAGCTTAAAGTGTCTACTTTTAAATGATGCAAGTCACATTGAAAACAAATATTCTCAGTTTATGTAATCCGTATGAAACCAAGGAGAGGCACAGAATTTCTGTCACACTTGTATGCTAATGACCCGAGGCAGGACACGCCCATGCGCCAATCACACGGAAATCAGTCCGGGTAATTTACATACTAGACCACGCCCCCGGACACCGGCATGAAAAAACGAACACAGAGAGACAGGCTTGAAAATACTCCGATTCAGTGAGTTTTCAGCACGTTTTGGAAGATGGCACGCGCTTACACATCCGAGGAAACTCTTCAGAATGTTCTGGAAAGTTTACATTTACCTCAGAAGAAGACTGTGTGACTCCGACGACGAACGGGAGCATTTTGAACAGAGAATAGACCCATGCTACACTGGGTAAGTTATTAAGTCTTATATAACTCTTATTCTGATAATATTAAACTAATATTAGTAAATATTTTCCTCACTACAGCTAGCTCTTGTCAGCTTGTGTGACACATTGGCTTTCAATGCCATTCATATAGTTTAGGTAAATCATGCTAGCATGCTGCCTCATGTAGCACAAACATGAGATTTCCCGGTGGCTAAGCTAATGCCTTATGTAGTTTACAGATGTTTATATTCACCTTGTTTTTGATAGCTTTAGATTATGGTTGCTAATGTGTATTTGGCTCCATTTTGGTTAGCTTATAACACTGCTATCAGTAATGTTATTTAGCACAAACAAGCAAGTTGCAGGTGGCTAAAATACTGCCTTATGTAGCTAAGTGATGCTTATGAATATTTCTTTGGTGTAAATGTATATAATCCCTTTTGTTTAGCGTGTATTTACAAATACCTGATAAGATGTAATTGTTTAGAATGTGTTCAATATGTGTGTAATGTCCAGTGGATGGTGTTTTTTAAAACTCAAATTGAATTATGGCTGCAGTGTGTATTATTATCTATCACCATCATTGATGCTGTCATGTGACCTACAGAAGAGAGGTGTATATTTTTCATGTTGAAGTATGGATACATTTTTGGTCATCTCTGTACTGTATATATTGTGCATCCATATTAATTGCACATCCATTTACTCTGAACAGTATAGGTTAACATTTTTTTATTTATTTGTTTTTAGGAATGTGTCTGCATCACCCTTGCCTTCACCAGCCCCTCACATCAGGACACGCAAGCTCCGTTCAGATGGACCTCTTGTATTTGTGAAGTGGATGGACACACGAGAAGTATCTACCTGTTCTACCATCCATTCTGCTTTACAGTAGACGCGGTGAAGATGAGGGTGAAATTACAAGGTACATGGACTACAAAGACATTTCCATGTCCTGTGACTGCGTACAACCAGCACATGGGGAGTTGATCACTCTGATCAGCTATTACAATACTATACTACACAGCACAAAACAATGAAGTCGTACAGAAATATTTCTCTACACTGCTTGGACATTGCTCCCACCAATGCTTACCCTGCATGTATGTTTTGTACAGGTTTTTTTTTTTATCTTGCACTGTTTTACTCTGAATGTCCGTCTTTTTTCAGTTTTTATTTTGTACTGTTCCTGTTGCAGTTTTACCCTGCATGTAAACAAATGTCCAGAATGTCCAGATTATCATTAATCTGCATTTATACATAAAATCCTATTAACTATTGGGAAGCTAAACATAAGAATCAGTATGAAACATGAAAAGTTTCTAAAAGTTGCCAATAAATTAATATTGTGATGTGAAATAATTTTTCAGATTGAAGTTATAAAGGGCTCTGGGGTGGTTTGCCAGGCAGAAGTGTGGAGAGCAGCCCGCCTTGCCACCTCTGCTACTGCCATGGTACGGAATCTGCTGCTGGGCACCTTCGACTTGGAGACTTGACCAAATTAAAAAGGTAGCCATTATTGGTGAGTAAATGCATAATGCGTTGAGAAGGGAAAACAAAACATTTAAGACTTTATAAGTTCACAACTTTAACCATAACCTACTTGTATCAATGTTTATTAGCCATCAATGGAGACTGCATAAGGTAGAGCACCCATTATTGTTACTGTATCTGCTTGCGACCTATAATACTAATTCATCACTTGCTCACTTCTTAATCCTACCTTTCCTCTTCTAAAGCCACATTATATTGCGCTGTAAGGTGTGTAGTCCTCTATTTTGTAGAACATATAGTGTTGCAAATAACCTCGTGGCACTAATTGTTGTTGTCTGAAGTTTTAATAAATAATCATAATGCTGTCAAAAATAATGTCATAAATAGATTTTCTTTATCAATTAACTTCTATTAATTAAATAAAATTTTTAATGTAAATTTTTAAAGTTTAATGGAATGGCTGTGTGAAAGATGCTGAAGCTGACGTGCCAATGGTCTTTTATATTAATGTTGCTCGGAAGCCTGTGTAATGATGTAGTTTCGACATCTATCGTCTGAACAGCGTTTTTTCGACTTGTTTTCATGTTATTGTTGTTCAGCAACGGCATGGACGTGATGTTTTGGCAAAAGAAGGGTGGGATGGTGGTTGATGGTGACTGAAAGATTGGACATCACAGCAGCTCGTGAAAAGGCAGAGCTACTTTATGCAAGCTGTGTGCATTCTACTGTGGATTGACTGTTTTGAAACTTATATGGTAGTTACATAGCCCCTAGACCTCAGTTACCATGAAAAAAGCCATGAAATTTCAGTTTTGACCATATGGGATCTTAAACAAGGACGTCATCTTTTTTTAATTATTGTTTGTTCGGGGAGGAATTATAGACCACAATGTCAGCATGATCTTGCGTTGTTTCCTTATCACTTCTTGTGTGCATTTGGTTGTAGCTTGCACACCAGACAGAGTTGTTGGCGATTCATCCTATTGTAAAGTCATGCAGTGTGTAATCTCCTGTCGCCAATTCATTGTGCAGTGTGAACACAGCAGCAACTAAATGCTACCACAGATAGTACAGTGTGAAAACAATGGTGATCCGATGACTTTGAAAATCATGCAGTGTGAGTTTGAGGAGAAGGTAAAAAGCAATACAAAACAAATAATGTACAGTTTATGTTGTCATTACTTTGCTCTCAAACTAAATGCAATGTAATAATAGGCGTTATTTAATAATAGCATTAACAGTGCAGCATGCATCTAACTCTGGGTAAAAAGCTTATAATAAAATCACCAAAATAAGTCTTCACGTTAAGAATAAATATGCAAACAGTACGGTATCTGAGCGTACGGATTGGAAATTTGTGCATACAGTTTGTTAATCCGTGGCCACGATTTGTTAAACTGAGGGAACAAGTTTAAGTATTTGTGAGTGCGGGGGACAAATTGCAAAACCGTCGCCACGGATTGATTTTTATTTATTTATTTATTTATTTGGTCCTACAGGTTTTTTTTTTTTTTTTTTGCACATAACAGACTACATTGTTACATTAAGTATATTTGTTTTCATAGCATTGAATATGTACATTGTAGGACAACATTTGCAGATTGTGAAATAACACATACAGGTCCTTCTCAAAAAATTAGCATATTGTGATAAAGTTCATTATTTTACAAGACACAAGACACAAGAATCTGCAAAAGGATTCCCGACCAAGTATTGAGTGCAGAACTGAACATAATTATATGAAGGTTGACTATTTTTGTATTAAAAACACTTTTCTTTTATTGGTCGGATGAAATATGCAAATTTTTTGAGATAGGGATTTAGGGTTTTCATGAGCTGTATGCCACAATCATCAATATTAAAACAATAAAAGGCTTGAACTACTTCAGTTGTGTGTAATGAATCTAAAATATATGAAAGTCTAATGTTTATCAGTACATTACAGAAAATAATGAACTTTATCACAATATGCTAATTTTTTGAGAAGGACCTGTATATTCAAAAAAATCTAATGTGTGCATTGTATCTTTGGAAGATTGTAGGACATTTCAAAACATATGTTGCATATCTGTACATTTGTAAAAGTCACATTTCCAAAAATTTAGGACCCACCTTCTGTCATTCATAAACAACTACCACTCCAAGTTTTTAGAGCATTGTATAGTTCTAACCTTTTGTTTGTTTTTCATTCTTTAGATGCACTACTACAACAACAGCTGAAAGCTGAAGAAAAGGAGGCCACAGAGTTTCTTTGCTTCAACAGTTCAGAAATGGCTTCGTTATGCCCCAGAACGACTGGGGGGAATTGCTCGTGGTGGAAAGCCATAAGTTCAGACTCATGTCTTATTATCTGTTTTGCTGAGTAAATACATTTCAACTTACGAATAATGTTTCAGTCATCTGTTGTGTTTCTGACTTGGTTGTTTCTATTTGCATTTGACTGAATTTTGCTGAGGCAGGCTGCCATTTTTATATTATGGTTTTCCAGTCTCTTCTCTTGGCAGTTAGATTCTGTTTTATGAATTCAGAATTAACAATCTCTTCTAATAGTTCTCTTCTAAAAAGTCATATTGTCATCCAGTTTATAATAATTTGTATGTAAGTTGTAGTGTGTTTTATTATATAGTTGTTTTATTGTAATTGTGATGTTTCTTCCTGTTTAAATGGGTATGGAGCATAAATAAATAAATATGTTTACATGTAAACTGAAGGATGTTGAGTTACTGACTTTTTGTTTAAAAAAAAAAAAAAAAAAAAAAGCTTTTCAGCCCTACATGGTCTCTGATTTAAAGAAATAAATCAAAACGGACATGATTTACTGTCATAGAATCTTGCTGTTCATAAAGCAAGACTAAACTATAATTGTTTCAATGTTGATTCAATGTAAAATAAGTGATTGAATTTACGTTGAACAAACATTGATTTTATGCCCATCTTGATCTATTTTTCATCATTGAAATAACATTATTTCAAGGTGCAAACCTGATGAAAAATCAACATTTAACATTGAAATTTCAACATTGATTCAATAACAAGTTGGTTGATGCTTTAATGTTGATTCAACGATGATTCAATGTTGTTCTGCTATCTGGGTAGTCCGATTAATTCTATCTTCATGTAGGTTATATTGTACAGATTAATATTACATCATCCATATGATACTAATTTAGCAATGAAACAGGCTTTAGCATGACTATACAGAAATACAGTGTTAACTTAGTTAATTATTTGCCATAGCGTCGGTCTGGAAGACCATGTTGGGTTAGAAAACGGATAATGTCAAAATGTTTTTGCAGGCCACAAATCATGAAATTACATGAACATTTTGACAGCAAAATGCAAGAAATGTACCTTTGGACTTTTACTCATTTTGGCAAATTATTATTCTCTGGCATCCAAGGGCGTCTAAAACATAACATTTATTTAGAACACCCCTATATGCATTTAAGCACTGTCGCCTTGCACCTCCAGGGTCCAGGTTCGATTCCTGTCTCTGTGTGCATGGAGTTTGCATGTTCTCCCCGTGCTTGGTAGGCTAATTGGCATTTCCAAATTGCCCTTAGTGTGTGAATGTGTGCGAGTTTGTGTTTTTGTGTGCGCCCTGAGATGGATTGGCACCCTGTCCAGGGTATACCCCGCCTCGTGCCCCAAGTCTCCCCGGATAGGCACCAGGACCCCCGTGACCCTGAATACAGGATAAAGCGATATAGATGGTAAGTGAGCATACTGTATGCATTTACATACAGTATTTTAGCCATTCTTCCTCCAAGACACATGTACTGTAAGCAGCCAAACCCCTGGATCAAGAACTTTTCGATCTGCTTAAAAATCATTGTAACACTATTTCATCTCTTTTTCCATCTTTGCCTCTTTCCATGATTTGCTAATATCTCTGTGATTAATATTTAGGCCACCATCTTGGATTTCTCGGCTGTAGATGGGCGTTGCTGGGATATGAACCTGTGACTTGTGGTTGATAGAATGAACACCTTTCTGTCACACCCAATTTTGCATAATTCTAAAACATCTGTCACTGATTCACATGGCTATACTTACAGGTGGGTCTTGATCAGTTGCGAAGACTGTAGTGATTAGTGTTCCCTTCTCAGCATTAGGAGCCACCATGCCTTTATAAAGAGGCCGAGCGAATACTGGAGTATAGTCATTGACATCCTGAAAGACACACACACACACACACACACACAGAGTTCAGACAATAACCTTACAACACAAAGTCTTCTGTTAAAACCAATGATGGAGAAATATAATAATCTATAATAGGAAGATAATATATGTATGAGTATTATCCATCCCAAGTGAGACATGATGATGACAGCTAATTACTTGAAGGACAGTGCTATATTTCTTTCAAGCAATTGAATGACACTTAGATTCACCTACACAAAAGAGAAATAATCCACAGTGAACAATAATGTGCTAGAAAGAAAAAGCTGATTCTTTTCATTTAGGCATGACATAGGGGTGAAAACAACTATTTCTATGTGCACGGTCTTTTAACATGAAAAGAAACTTTAAAATTAAATAAATGAATGAAAACATAAATGGCCTCTCTAACTATGTACTGGCGCCACAGTGGCATAGTATTTAGCACTGTCGCCCTGCACCTCCGGGTTTGATTCCTGACCAGGTTTTGATTCTCGAGTTTGCATGTTCTCTGTTGCTTGGTGGGTTTCCTCCAGGTACTCTGGTTTCCTCCCATAGTCCAAAGACATACAGATTAGGCTAACTGACATTCCCCAAATTGACTGCAGTGTGTAAATGAGTGTGTGCCCTGCGATGAACTGGCACCCTGGTCCAGATGTACCCTGCCTCGTGCCTCAAGTCTCCTGGGATGGGCTCCAGATGCCCCATGATCATCTATACAGGCTGAAGCAGTATAGACGATAAGAAAGTGATTGAATTATGCACTGTCATGATCAATGGAGTCTATCAAATAATTCTTACATTTTCTCAATAGATGTTGAGAAAATGTTCACACAGAGGCCAAAAATCCTACACAATATTGTGAGAGACTGATAAAGACATACAAAAAACAATTACTACATTATTGCTAAAGGTGGATATACAAGCTATTGAATCCCAGGGGGTACTTAACATTGCCCAGATGTTTCTTCTTCTTCTTCTTCTTTTTGGCATAATGTTAATTAAATAATCTGCCATAACATTATGACCACCTGCCTAATGGTACAGTATGAGGAGAATCTCAGTCTTTCCTTGCTAGTTACATTGAATGCTATAAAGCATGAAAAAGTGGTTAGCGTTCTATAGTTAATTATTTTAATTAATCAGTTTGTTACCCCGCCTAGTGCCCGAAGTCTCCTGGGATAGGCTCCAGGTCCCCCACGACCCTGAACACAGGATTAAGCGGTATAGAAAATGAATGAATGAATGAAAGAATTAATTAATAATCAGTTTGTTAAATAGTTTGAACTGTGTGTGTGTGTTACATAAACAACCAATTGTTAAATAGTATATTTAGTCACTATTTTGTAGCCACATGCAGTAAAGCATTTGTTCCCATTTCTTTAATGTACAGTAATCTACATAGTTTAATGTAATGTAATTTGATTTCATTAGAAGAAATAAGGGTTAGCTCAAGACGTTACATAGTAAATATATACAACTAATATGCGTATATATGCATTAAAAAATGAGAAAATTGTGAACAATTTAATTAAAGTGAAATTCATATATTCGAAAAAGTAAAAAAAAAAAAAAGTTCATTTCATGTAATGTGAAATATTGCAGCTCATGAAAAAAAAAACTATCTTTTATATGGATAAAATTGGATAAAAGATAAAGTATTTGAATATTTAATGTAATATATTTAATATTTAATAATGACCTTCTATGGCTTACACTATTTGTGTTGATGATCATCTTCCCCATGATTATACAGTAGTTGCATGTACTAAACCTAGATACCTAGATAATGGCGGCGCATGTACATGCTGCGGCTTCTCTCTCCCCCAACACAACTGTGTTTTCGTGTTTTTTGTCTTGTAAGTCGCAGTGTCTTTGCATGTCTTTAACTCGTCCATCTGTCTTAAAACGCACATACAGTCGAGAGCTTTTGTTAGTTATCGGTAAATCCTCAGTTTTTAAGTTAAATCCAGCGAACGTGGATGAGCTGCGCGACATCGGTCTGCTCCGGAGGCCTTCGCCATCACCGACCCACACACCGGCACCCCGCCCAGAGTGGAGGCGCCACAGGCGGCGGGAAAGGAAGCAGAAGAGGGGAAAGCGCGGAGGTGTCCGTGCTAGGCTAGCGGCTAACCCACACAAGCCGGCTATTCCTACCATTATACTGGCTAACGTACGCTCTTTGGACAATAAACTGGACCATATTCAGCTTCTTCGCACAACCCTAAGGACTGTAAGAGACTGTTGTGTTTTTGTTTTCACTGAAACATGGCTCAACAATAACATCCCGGATAGCGCCGTTCAGCTCGACCAGCTAACATGCTACCGTGCGGACAGAGCTCTCGCTGAGAGCGGTAAAACCCGGGGCGGCGGACTTTGTGTTTACATCAGTGATGCGTGGTGTCGCGATGCAGTGGTGGTCTGTAAGTACTGCTCTTCTCTGGTGGAGATTATGATCATCAAGTGTCGACCATTCTATCTACCGAGGGAATATTCAGCTATTTTAATCGGGGCTGTATATGTACCCCCCAACTCCAATAACAAAAGGAGTGAGGCACTAAATGAACTTTACCAGCTCATCAGTGAGCAGCAGACAGCTCATCCAGATGCTTTTCTCATCTTGGCTGGCGATTTTAATCATGCAGACCTAAAAAACGTGTTTCCAAAAATACAACAGCACATAGACTTTCCCACACGAGGAAACAATACACTGGACCTTGTTTACACTACTCAGAGAGGAGCTTACAAAGCCCTACCCCTCCCCCACCTCGGTGCCTCAGACCACATCACTGTCATGCTAATGCCTGTATACAGACCACTGGTTAAAGTCACCAAACCAGTCTGCAAACAGATACAAGTGTGGCCGGAAGGGTCTTCTGAGGCACTCCAAGACTGCTTTAGCACCACTGACTGGGATGTGTTTAAACAGGCTGCCACTCAGAACAACCTCACAGACTTACAGGAGTACACAGAGTCTGTCACTGCCTACATCAACAAGTGCATTGATGATGTAACGGTAACAAAGACCATCACTGTCCGTGCTAACCAAAAACCGTGGCTAACAGGGGAGGTCTACAGACTAATGAAGGTACGGAACACTGCCTTCAAATCTGGAGATGCAGCAGCCCTGAGGACAGCTAGGGCCAACCTGTCTCGCAGCATCAAAAAGGCTAAGAGACAGTACTCCAAGAGAGTTGCCCATCGCTTCAACGACAGCAGAGACACACGGAGTCTGTGGCAAGGGATACAGACCCTCACTGATTACAAGCCGCCACAGAGGACATGTGACAGCTCTATCTCTCTGCTGAATGAGCTGAATGCATTCTTTGCCCGTTTTGACACCCACAACAGCACCACGACACAGAAACACCCACCTCAGCCTGGCGACCAAGTGATGACGCTTTCCTCAGAAAGCGTGAGAAGATCCCTCCGCAGGATTAACGTGCGCAAGGCCCCGGGTCCTGACAACATTCCGGGCCGAGTATTGAGAGACTGTGCGGGGGAACTCACGAATGTCTTTACGGACATTTTCAACATCTCTCTGAGTCAGGCTGTTATCCCCACATGCTTTAAAACCACCACCATAATCCCAGTACCTAAGAAAACATCTCCCTCCTGTTTCAATGACTTCCGCCCAGTTGCACTTACTCCCATCATTATGAAGTGCTTTGAAAGGCTAGTCATGCAGCAGATCAAGACTGCCCTCCCCCCCTCCCTGGACCCCTTCCAGTTTGCTTATCGGTCCAATCGCTCAACCGATGATGCCATTGCTACGGCCCTCCACTCAGCGCTCACCCACTTGGAAAACAAAGACTCCTATGTTAGAATGCTGTTCATCGACTTCAGCTCAGCGTTCAACACAATCATCCCACAACAGCTCACTCATAAACTGATACAGCTGGGGATCAGCACCCCTCTGTGCAACTGGCTGCTGGACTTCCTGACTGGCAGACCTCAGGCAGTGCGGGTCGCCAACAACACTTCCAGTACCATCATGCTGAACACTGGGGCCCCCCAAGGATGTGTGCTGAGCCCCCTCCTCTTCACGCTGCTGACCCACGACTGCATACCATCACACAACTCCAACCTCTTCATCAAGTTTGCGGACGACACGACTGTGGTGGGTCTCATTAGCAACAATGATGAGACTAACTACAGGAACGAGGTGAGCTGCCTGGCCAGGTGGTGCACAGTCAACAATCTCTCCCTGAACGTGGAAAAGACAAAAGAGATTGTGGTCGATTACAGGAGAACTTACACCCAACACTCTCCGCTGTCCATCAATGGTGCGATCGTGGAGAGGGTAAGGAGCACCAAGTTTCTGGGTGTGCACATGACGGAAGATCTCTCCTGGTCCATCAACACTGCAGCACTAGCTAAGAAAGCTCAACAGCGTCTCTACTTTCTCCGTAAGCTGAGAAGAACCGGAGCCCCGACACCCATCATGCGCACCTTCTACAGAGGCACCATTGAGAGCATCCTGACCAGCTGCATCACTGTGTGGTACGGCGCCTGCAATGCGTCCTGCCAGAAAACTCTCCAGCGCATAGTGAGAGCAGCTGAGAAGATCGTTGGTGTCTCTCTCCCCCCCCTCCTGGACATTTACAACACCCGCCTCACACGAAAAGCAATCAACATTGCCCGTGACCCTACCCACCCGTCTCAGAGCTTCTTTAGTCTGCTACCATCAGGGAGGAGACTAAGGAGTCTCCAAGCCAGGACAAGCAGACTGAAGAACAGCTTCATCCACCAGGCGATCAGGAAGCTCAACTCTCTTCCAGCTCTGCCTCCCCTGTGCTCCTCGGTCTCTCCAACCGTCATACTCTGACTCCTTCATTTTTCACACACACTCGCACACACTCACTCTCTCTCACACACACACACACACACACACACACACACACACACACACACACACACACACACGCTCTCAGACAAACACTCACAAAACCTCACACACACACACACACACAACACTCACAATAACTCACACACTCACTCACACATACACTTGCACCTGTCACTTTGTGCTCCAGGCACCATTGGTACTTTCACTACCTCAAACCGGTGAAAAAAAAAAAAAAAAAAAAAAAAAAAAAAATCTTTCCTTGTTCTCACTGGATTTATTTCCCATTTTGTTTACTGATTCATATAGCTCATTATGTTGTCACTTGTCACTTTCTTTTCAACTAAAATAAGCACACTTGCACTATTCCGATTGCACTGTACCGTTCTGTGTTGTTAACTGTCCCTTTTTGCAGGATAGTAACTAAATTACCTCACCTCTGTTGCCTTTCTAAGGTTGTGTTATTTAAGTCTTCTTTTTTTTTTTTTTTTTTTTTTTTACCTCTTCAGTGTTATTTGTAAATAGGGCGAGAGTAACGTAATTTCGATTCTCTATATGTATGCACTGTACATGTAGCAGAATTGACAATAAAGTTGACTTTGACTTTGACTTTGACTAAACTACTGTAAACCAAGAGATACACTGCATTTATACTGTATGAATAAAAATGAATAAAATAAAAATAAAACTTGTATTTTCTTGAGCTGTAAACCATAATCACCCAATGAAAACAAAAATAGGCTTAAAATATTTCATTTTAATGAATCTAGAATGTATAAGAATTTCACTTTTTAAATTACAAAGGGATGGTGGAATAAAGTTCCTTCAGGAAAAAAGTAGTCAGAGCAGTCGCCCCATATATTACTAAAATACTTCAACTAAGGATTTAATCTCATTTTTTCCTAACCCACCTCTCCTGCAGTAAATCTAACAGTTGGCACACTTTAGTAAGGCTGAATTTAATTGGATTCCTTTAATAACAGATTCTGATACAAGATGTTTCCCCAACATCTTGCAACTCTAGTCAGATCTGAAAGAAACTGTCAGATAGCATAGGATTCAATATCTTATTTATAGCAGAACAAAGGCTTCTTAGTTGTTTGCCACACCAAAAATCAGAGGATCATGGGGAACTTTCAAAATGTAATTCTGTGCCGCAAGAAACAACCAATGTGATCCATCACCACATGGCTTTAATGGATGAACAACAAAACTAAAATCCATATGAGGAGCAAATACAAAGAACTCAAAAGCTCAGCAGGTTAGACCAGACCATGAAAGTTTTCTTGTGACTCCATTTGACGAGTTTTTAGCTATATCTTTAATAAAGTACCAGATTTAACAAGACAAAGCAGAAATATCTACTGACTTCACTTTGTAAAACTTTTCAGTAAAAATAAAATATTGCATATTGCATTAATTAAACAGTCCAATTAAGAACTTGATCTCACAAATTGATGAAATCTAGTCTTAGTTCAAGCAGCAAGATCCATCAGTGTCAGATGTCTATGATACAAGGCAACCTGTCACTTACTTTTCTCTGGAACACACACACACACACACACACACACACACACACACACACACACACACACACACACACACACACACACACACACACACACACACAGAGCCTAATCAGTCTGTTTTGATCCTATAGCTGATCTTCTTAAGCACTTTACTCTTGCAAATATGTGGATAATTGCAGTTCAAAAGCTAATGAGTCGTTTAAGACTGAAATAGCGGCACCACTGCTGCAACTTGCACAGAGGCTTATCTGTCACACACATCACTGTCAGCCAAGGAGAAAGCTGATTTTTACTGGCCAAGATCCAATGTAAAACACGGCTCTTTTACTGACTGTGATGTACCTCTTCTCTCTATACCTATAGCTACAGTATACCTTCTCCAGTTAATTTAATTCCGAGAACTAATTTGTTGGTATTGATGGAACCCGTGGTCCTGACCAGGATAAAGTGATAACTGAAGATGAATCAAAAAATAAAAATGCTGGAAGCCCACCAATAATACAAATCAATGCCTTTCTGGAGTTTTATAGGATAATATACAATCGCCATTATTTTTTAAGATCGTACTTGTTTATGGTACAGGAATTATGTTCAGATGATACTTTCCTGAAGCTGAAACAAAAGAACAAAATGAGCATTTATATTAACTATTAGAATTTATAGCTAAGAATTAAAGGAGATGGCCTGTACTTTTGAGATATGCTTTAGGAAGTAAAAAATGAGGGTTATGAGAGAGCACATGCAACACAACAACCTTATATTGCATCCCTACAACTAAAACAGCCAGTAATAAATTTTTTCATATATATGTCAAGGAAGCCAATAAAGAAGGCTGGGTGTATGCACCATATTCAGCACTGCCACAGCACTGTCTTACCGTAATCCTCACTGTAACTGTAGCCATTCCAGGAGGCAATAGACCTTCATAATCCAGTGCCTCCACTTGGAAGGTGTAGTTAGCACCATCTCGACCTAGAGCCTCAAAATCCAGAGACTGCAGCACTGAGAGAGCTCCAGTGATCCTGTCCACCGCAAAGAGCTGCCGTGCTGCATCTGTCCTTATTCTGTACGTTATATTAGAGATCAGGTCTGCATCTGTAGCCTGGAGGATAGAGAGTGAGAATTTGGTTACAGAGACAGACAATGCCAAAACAATTACTTTATTTAAGGATAGTTAAATGTAGAGTTCATAAAGTAATGAGAAACCCTCATAAACCTTTCACACATACTTAAACTTACATATGGGTATTACCATGATATGACAATATTATTGGACCTATACAATATTACACTGCCCCGATATCAATTGCCATTAATTAGTGATTATATAATATTAGCAGAGCTGTCTATCATTATGCATTTTGCATATAAGTTCCATAAAACTATCAGAGGTTAGAATTCTAGAGAGTAAAAGGTTAATGTTCAGGTGAATTGCATTATGGGTGATATAGTTGGGAACGGTTCATCTGGAGAAGTAGAACTAAGTAGAATTAAGCTACTTATTCTGCAGCCCTCTCTTCAGACTCATAATTGTGCTATAAAAAGGAGATAAATTACACCGGAGTGGCAGAAATTTTAATATATTCCAGGATAGGAAAGGTGACATGAGTAAAACTATCACTTGCCAAAAAAGGCCTAAGGCACAACCTTTTTTAATCATAAAACACCAGATTGACTTGTATCACTGGAATGACCTGTTCAGGCCTTTAAAACTATGATATTAGGAGAGGTTTATGGAATCCGTTGCTTTTTTCTCATTGTAATAATTGGAGAACGGCTCAATTTAATTTCTATAAATGTACCAGTTTGTGGTAGACTTAATTTAGACATGGATGTGTTAAATGTCAGTTTATTATAGAAAGAAAGTATACAGTAAGGATGAGGATCAACCATGAATATTAAATAGATCAGTCTAAAAAAAGTTTTAACGGCAAAACAAATAGTTTTAGTGATTATATTTTGATATTTGGAAAGTTGCTAAAAATACTCAGCTTTACTGAGAGAGTTTGCTCAACACACACAAAAATGTGCCATATGAACATGAACATTACCAATTTGTACTATAGTGTTATGTGCTGCTGTGTTACATTATTTTAAGTCATGTTTAAAGGGGTGGTGGCTCATACAGTTGAGACTCTGGGTTGCGCGTCGTGGGTTTTAAGCCCTGGCACAGCTGCACTGCATTCGTGTGCACAGAAAGGGCATCCAGCATGAAAAAAAGACCTGTGCCAGACCTTGTGGATAATATGATTTGATGTGGCGACCTCTAAAATGAAAGGGACAAAGCCCAATAAAAAGAGTTATGTTTAACGCCCATTAATGAAGAATCACTTTTGAACAGTTTGAGATTCAGGATGATTACATCATTTAGTGCAATATTTTCAAATGGAAAATTATTATTAGGAAGAAAAAAAATCAATATTGAAATTGTTTTTCAGCTTTTTTGACAGTTGTCATGAATGAACATACAGACTTACACAGTCAAATACACACACATACAAATACACACACATACTGTACACCCATGCAAGCAAATGCTTCTGGCTCAAAACCCAAGACTGATTAGAAATCTGGCAGGAGAGCAGTAGTTCAGGAGCTCAGCAACTGACATGTCTCTCATTGGGTATAGGAACCTTTCAGGATACTCACTTTGATGTGGGAGGCACAGGGAATTATATTCTACACTCAGATTTTCTAAAATATATAAATAAAAGCCCCAAAAGCACCACTGAGCAGAAGCACAAAAAGGGCTGAGCTCTTCATTTGGCCCAGATCAGAGGCTGTCACTGAGAATGCTCTGACTAGCCTGTATAGGACGGGCTTGGAGCTGTCAGCTACACCGGATAAAAAAGTGTCACCATCTCCGTCATCTCGCTCTGTCACTCATCTGTTCCGCTCCTCAACATCTCTCTCATTCCTTTACTCCATCTACAGTATACTTTCATCTCTCTTTATCCTCAAACACCAAAAACTAGCAAATTAGTTGATATATGATTGATAATTGCATTTTTATTTATTTTTTTACTTCAGCTTGTCAAAATCCCACAGTGCTCTTGAGAGGAGACATGATAAGATATTTTTTTTGCAAATTCCATAAGGCCTTTTCTGTAAGACAGACTCCTGTTTTCTTCACTGAGCCTGTCAAGTGTATCACAAATATTTGTTAAATGGAAAATGAATCCCCTATGGAAATAAAATGCCCAGACCAATTTGTGAATTAAGACTCAATACAGACACTTGAGCAGTGAGCTCTGAAGTTTATTGCGTTGAAAGCTTTTCCTTGGAGAGTGGTGCTAAAAAAGCCCAGAAGGCAAAGTTGAGTGCAGGAATATTTTCTCTGGGGCGTTGATGTTTGCGACAGCATTTAATAATTAAACTTCTGCAAGTTGAGAGGGGGCGACGTTTATAAAGCATTTTAAGGAATTCATCAGAATGTATTAATTAAAAGTGTACTAGATTATGTAATAGAGCAAGAGAATGTAAATTATATCACATATATTACAGTATAGAAATACACTGAGTACAGAAAGGTCAAAACAGGAACAAAGCACTGCAGCTGGATATTCTAGGTTTTATGTCATCCTTTAAGAGGATACATACACAGTACCTAACAAAAGATAAATACAAAGACCAAATCTGGTGATCTCGCATATAACCAGTGAAGCATTTTGTTTTTAAATATAGAAATAATCTAGGAGCTTACATTAAGGCGCAGGATGACGGTTCCGGCTGGAGTGTTCTCAGGTACATTGACAGTGTAAATTGGCTGTGAAAAGACGGGGCTATTGTCGTTGATGTCTAACACTTGCACCAGCAGTGTGAGGATTGTGCGCCGAGGGTCTACCGCACCGTCCGAAGCTTCGACCACCAAATCATACTGACTCTGAGTTTCACGATCCAGTGGCACAGCTGTGAATATGCTGCCGTTCGCGTTAATGCTGAAGAGAGATGCATGGGTGAGGAGCCTATAGCGCACCTGTCCATTTGGTCCAGCATCTGGATCTGTGGCCTAACAAAAGTAGAGGAAATAGAGAGAGACAGAAAGAGAGACGTTTATACAGAGTTTATAGACACCTCAAAATGATATTTGTATGCAACATCCTTGAGGTGTCTAATTACCTGAAAAGACAAATAAACAGACAATGTTACAGAGGAGATAATGAGAAGAATGCATTTAATGATTTAGTTTGATTAATGGCATAATTGTGGCATAGTTTACAAAAAAGAAAGCAACCAACTTTGTGTATTAAATGTAATTATTTCCTAGCTTTTTTTAATTTATTTATTTGAATTTAAAATAAGTTTTTCGACGATGACACATAGTGTAACATCAGAGTTAAAAAGGTAAGATTTCCCAACTGTAGAGTTGCTAATTTATTCATTAAACAACATCTGGTATAATATTAATTCATGTAAAACACCCACACTAAGAAATAAAATCTAATAATTACTGAAAATAAAACTACAGTTAAATAGTTTCATAAAGAGAACGGAGAGCAGGAAAAAGTAGAATGTTATTGAAAAGGTCTTGAAGAAGACAAGGACAAATAATATGCACTTAAAGTATAGCCCAAGTTACTGTACTGTACTGTATGTGCTGTGGTCAAGGTCTATAAGATTTTGAGAAGAAGGAATGATTAAAGAAGCACAGAACTAATGTTTTATTAAGCTTTATGATACAATTAGAGTTGTACAAAGCTAATCATTCTGGATGTGTCACATCTGAGTCTACTTGAATCGATGACTCATACAGGAGCCACCATAATTTCATACCCAAATTTCAGGCTATATTATTCACTATTACATCAACTGTATACGCAACCTTACTCATCTACAATATTTGTTAGATTTTTCTATTTTCCATGTGCATGCCTGTGCACTATTTTCCTCTGTTTTAGATTCCTTGCTTGGCATGGGCTTTTGCCCTCAAAATCATTTTTCATTTCATTTTCTGTCTTTTGCTTCGTACATATCTGATCAATTGACCCATGCCTAACTTGTCTATGGGTCATGGCTGCTGATCTGGTTTCTCAATAAAAGGCTGCCTGCTTTATGACAGATTATGTTATCACATGTTTCCTGGCTACTTTTGGTTGGTCAGATTGATCTACAGACACATTTTCACACTTCTTGTTGAGTTGACAATAACCTTACAACTTAGTTACACTCATTTTCAAAAATTAGGATCCCCTCTTTTAATTCCATTTGTGTGTGTAAAAGCATTATAAAATCATCTTATCATAGCAGGTCTCAGTATTAGTCATATACAGTACAACCATATACAACATAAAGTATAACCTTTTTCACCATGCCATTATTTATTTTTAAAAAATGACAGAAAGAAAAACATGCAAGTACCCATATTATTTAACAGCTTGTAGGTCCATCTTTAGCAGCAATAACTTGAAGTAAACATCTCCTGTATGATTTTATCAGTCTCTCAGAGGAATTTTGGCCCATTCTTCTTTGTTTGTTTCTTTATGTTCTTTATATTTTTTCCCCTATTCTTATGTAGATTTACTGGTGTGCTTTGGATCATTGTCCTGTTGCATGACCCAATCTTGTCCAAGCTTTAGCTGTTAGAAAAATGACCTCAAACTTGCCTCTATGTAACTCCCCCTTGACCTAGTGTTAGACCCTATAAAGGAGCCTGGGTTCTCTTACCCGAAATGCCAACGTAAAAAGTTATACTAATTTTGCATTCTTGGGTAACTTAGCTATCTACAGTAGCTACTCCAATGTACAATAAAACTTAAATATGTGACGGTTAACCCCTAGAGGGCGCCTAACGCCCGTTTATATTTTTTCCTTTGTAGTTTTTATTATGTTAGTTTACTTCATTTCCCAGTATGCACCTCGGTCAGGTGACGTAAGAAGCTCACCTGAACCGAGGGAAGACTACTTACGTTGATTTATGTTTCATTATAAATAGCCTGACTGAATAGCAGTCAGGCGTCTAGCTTTAGTTACATTATGTTTCAGTTTGTGTTTGGAAGTTTGTTTTTGCCCTTTTAATGCCGAATAAAAGGACTTTGTTCAACCGTCAGCTCGCCTCCTCCGCGTTCATGCCACGCACACACTCCAGACACATCAAGGTGAAGAAACGTGACAAAATACAATACTCAAAATATATTAAACACACATCACAAAAGTTTGCCATTCAGTATTGATCTTTTGAATAATTGTATTCTTAAAAAAAATATAAACGGCCAGATGAATGGTCAACTCAATTACCACAAGGTGCCCAGGTCCTGTGGCTGCAAAACACACCCAAATCATCATCCCTCCACAGCAGTGCTTGACAGGGGGTATGATTCTGTTTCTGCTGATATGCTGTTATGTTTTCACCAAACAGGGCACTGGGCATTAAGGCCAAACAAATCCACTTTGGTCTCATTTGTCCATAGGAATGTTTCAGAAGTCTTGTGGTTTGTTCAGTGACCTTCAGTCATGCTCCCTTATTCTTTTTAGAGAGAAGAGGTTTCTCCTGCCAAGCGTTCCAAGCAAACTGTACTTCTTCAGTCTTCTTATTGTGTTGACATGGACTTTAATATTTACCATGCTCAGTGAGGACTATATGGTCTGAGATGTTGCTTTTGGGTTTTTTCGAATTTCTCTGAGCAATGCTCAGTCTTACCTTGAGGTGAATACACTGAGATGTCCAAATTGTTTGGAAATTGTTTTATAACTCTTTCCAGATTTATGTGGCTCAACAATAATTTCTCTGAGACCTTTGCTTATGTCTTTCCTTCTTGGCACTGTGTTAACACACACCTGAAAGCTCCAGACTAGAAAACTGCCAAAATAGCTGCTGATGATCAATTAATCAAAGGCTGATGATTAGAGGCATTAGAGGTCATTTTGGCATCATGTTTGTTAAATCAATTATGGCATGGTAAAAAAAAGAAATATTTTGTTGTTTGTCTGAGGTTGTATTTAACTAATACAGAAACCCTCTATGTTCTGATGATTTTTATTACTTGTGAACATAACTATAGCTTGTATTCAGGGGTCAATGCACAAATCATTCCAAAACCCTATTGTAATTGCTTTCTTGAAATTTTTCATTGTTTTTGTATGTATAAAGAACTAAAATTAGGTAAATAGGTAATTAGAGGCTTGTTTTGGGCTGACGGGAATGCAACCCATTGTGGTCTTCTCCTGTTGCATCCAAAACACCTACTGTAAGTATTTAATGTTTTGAGTTACTATAACATTCCAGGAAGCTTCAAATAATTTTACCTTTTTTCCTCTGGCCTCTCTTATCAACAAGGTATTTCCACCCACAGTACTGTCACTTAATCAATGTATGTTTTTTGTTGCTGTTGTTTGTTTGAGTTTTTTCTATGCTATATGAATGATATAGTGACTATTGTGTGTGAAAATCCCAGGAGTTTCTGTAATATTCAAACCATCCCTTCTGGTACCGACAACTATGGTACCATGGTCAAAGTCTGGGATCACCTTTTTTCATTCAGATGTTTGATGTGAACGTTAATTGACGCACTGTACTGTACTTGGCCGTTGATAAGGAAAGTTCAAGTTTATCCTCGACTCCAAATGGACATTTGTGCTAATTTTGAAAAAAAAAAAAAATCAATCAATCAAGGCCCAAGATATTGCAGTCAAAACAATGATGTAAGGTCATATTGACATGAGGTCAGTTTGACCTTGACCTTAGCAGTTGATCCTTCAGGACCAAGCAGCCATTTGAATTAATTGCCTCAAGGTGTTCCTGAGATAACACATTCACAAGAATTGGTTTGACATGAGGTCACAGTGACCTTGACCTCTGACCCCCAAAATGTTACCAGTTATGTTCCTCTGGTCATGTGGATATTTGTGCCAATTTTTAATAAAGTTCCTCATGGCGTTTCTGATACAGTATATTCTTTCACAAGAATTGGATGAATGAATGTGAGGTCACAGTAACCTTGACCAGAAAACTGTACTCTGTTCATCCTTGAGTAAAAAGTAAATGTTTGTGCCCCATTTGAAGAAATTCCCTCCAGGCCGTTTCTGAGAAACCATGTTTACAATAAGGCAGATACTGTACGATGTCACAGTCACCCAAATCTAATCACGTAATCTTTGTGTACAGGTTGTTAATATGAAGGATGGACAACCTGAAAACATAATGACTGTCACTGGCATGGTGGCATAACAAGTATTCAGATACTTTTGGTAGTTATGCCCTGCAAAATTTCATAATGTACTTTCAGACTAATGATGAAGGCAGAAGGCATCATTTGCTCAAAAAAAAGTGACCCCAAACATGTAGCCAAACTAACTGAAGAAAGTCTTGCATGGCCTTCACAATCTCTTAAGTTTAAATTCCATTAATAATTTGTGAAGGAGTTTGACAGTTTGAGTCCTTTACAAAGACGCACAATGCTTCATAAAGTTGTGTTACTTTTATCAAGTATAGATGTCTTAAAGATGTATTTACCAACAATGACTTTACTGAAAAGTACTAATATTGGTCCTGTGCGTTGTCTGAATACTTGTTTCCCCTATCAATGTCCTTTTTAAACACATATTCGTTTATACTTATAAACATGAATATGTATGTATTTCTAAATAGAAAATTAAAAGACATTGTGGGGAAAGAAGTCCATTTGAAACTATTTTAAAATGCTGTAGTATGAGAAATGGAGAAAATACAAAAAGCACATTACGCTTCAGAAAAAGCTACCATTTACAGAACTTCATATAGCAGAACACAGCCTTTGTCAGCTACGGCAAATCAATCATTTAATGAGCTTGAACAGTAGTTTAGTATAACAACAGACAAGAAAAACAAACCGTTTAAGAGCATTATTTTATCTGTTTGGACAAGTAATATATACTGTATTTAATTAACTCTAATTGTTAGAATTGATTGAGTCATCTGCATGTACACCTTGTGTAAGCAAACTGCTCTAATAGGTTCACTGCTGCTGCTAAGTCCTCCTTACAACAATAGAGACTGTGGAAAACTGTGGGAAAGCAAAAAAGATTTGTGTGTGTGTATGCCTGTAAGTGCACGTGAGTGAGAGGGGGGGGGGGTATGCAATAGAGATCTTTTTATAATGAGGGCATAGCAAAAGCAGTGATGCATCCGAGTATGGAAGATGAGTGTATGAACAGCTAGTGAGATACAGAGGGATACCATCAGAAACATTGTCAGGTAAACATAGATAGATGGATGGATGGATAGATGGATAGATAAGATACAGCAGAGTGGAAACATGCTCCAACCTTTATTTGTCATAAGAAAACTGAGACACTATGCAAGACAGCATGAAATACAGAGTGCTGACACTAATCCAGCATGGTAAGAGAAAGAGAAGCCTAAAAGGGAGGGTATTACTGGTATTACAATAAGCAAAATGAAAAAGAACTGAAATTAGAAGAACATCAGAAGCCATGATAAATGAAAGCATTTCACAGTCGAAGGGAAATGGGTTTTAAATATCCTGCTAATGCATGTGGTGACAGCAGGCTCCCCCAGCAGATGTGGTCTTCAATAATTAACTCAGTAAATTAATATGTGACGAGTAGGATAAACAAACAGGCGTGTCACAATGGTGTACTAAGCTTGAAAACTTTCAAACTGTTTAAATGCAATTTCCATTATGATTATGATCATTGTTAGTGTCTAAAAGAAAACTATATAGAATATACAGGACATACAGCACAGAGTAATGTGTATTAGAGATCAGCACTTACACCCTTACTGAATAAAAATTTCATTTAAAATATTTTTTTTTGTTTCTAGCAACTTACACCAAAAGTTTATGCTCTCATTATAATGATCCAAAAAGCTTTGCTTTATAATCTCACATCATTCATACTACTCTCAAATTCCAGGAAGGAAAAGACGACATGCATAGAATGTGCTAGAAATAGAGAGCAACTCAGCTGGGTTTATACCCCACAGGGATGAATATTTCAGTAAATGTGTGTTGCAGAGTGTGTGAGAGCCATTAATATGTGAGAGAGAAACTATAATGCTGTGAACCTAGAAATGTCCAGTGGCACAGTATCAGTGATGACAATGATTCATTTTTATCTTTCTCTCTTGGTCCGACACACTGACATGAGTGATGGAAGCTTGTAAAACATACAGTAGAATAATATGGACAAGCTTTCCAGCATTGTCACTAGCAGGAAGAAAAAACAAACTATTAGTGCATACATAAGTAGATAAAAGAAAAAGTTTACAGTTGATTGCAAATGCCATTTGAATTTGAAATCTGTTTCTGTTAACTCTCATCTTTCTTCATCTAAATACAGTATGAAGTCCAAAGAGCATTTACTACCCAAGAAGCCAACCATCATTAGGAGGGAAAAAAAATCAAAAGGTGAGCTTAGGCACACCAAAAGGCTTAGGAGACCATGGAAAAAAGCAAGAATGAATTACTTTCCCTGGTGAAATAAACCCTTAACAACAGTTGGCCAGATCAAGAACACCCTCCTAGGAGGTAACCTTATCTGTGTCACACAATCAAGAGAGCTTGTCACCATGGTACATACAGATGGTTTGCAGTACCACACTTTGTAAACCATTGAGTCTTGTCTTTCAAGGAAGACATGTGTTGTCTGCCAACGGAACATGCACAAAGTGTACAGGCTGTACAGGGAAAGTAATGTTATCTGAAATTGAAAAAGCTAGTGCATATCTATGTGTCCGAATGAAGGTTCTGTAAAAGCTTGGTTAAAGACCATTCATTTCCATAAATGGTTTAGGAGGAGTTGCAGAAGGAAGTATGATGATGATGATGTACAAAGAAAGCCAGTGCTAACAAGAGACAACAGATAGTGATCTCTATGTTTTGACTACAGTATGCTTTGCAAGGCAGTTTGCCTACAAGCAACTAAGATATTCATGCAGTTCTGGAACAAAATCCTTTGAAAGTATGAATTAAAGATCACCCTGTGCCAGGGTTAGGGAAAGCAAAAAGCATGTATGGATGTCAGCGCACCTTGTTCCCCTGTATTTATTAATGGTTTGACTGCTAACAAAAGCAGCAGAGTGAATTCTAAGATGTATAAGGCTATGTGGTCTAGTCAGATTCAGCCAACTTTAAATGCCACTTGACACTACAGATGAACAATGACCATAGCATACTTTGAAAGCAACCCAAGCCTAGCTGGGAGCTATTATGCAAAATTAAATTTTTCTGTTTTTTTTTTTATTCATTCAGGTGGGTCTCCAATGTGTTTTTGTACAAACAAAAAAACATGAGACAACATGCCCTGTTTCCATTTTTTATTGGCCAGGGCTTAAAAAAGCAAATTAGTTTTTGCTACTAATGTGACTGCATATAAAGAGATATGCTCAGCTCTACTGTTCTCTGCTGGGGCATGGCTCAGCACTAGCTCATTTACACAGACACTGAAACAAAGCATTCAGAAGAGAAGTGAAACAGAGATAGTCACATTATCAAATGCACATTTTGGAGGAGCTCTGAGACACGTGTTTCCAGATTTCTTCCCCCCATTTTATCGCTAATTTAGTTGTGTCCAAGTCCTCCCCGTCACTAGGGGGCTCCCACATTAAGGCTGTTACGACCACTCAGTCGGGAGGTCCGAAGACTATCAAGTGTTTCCCCCAAACCACGTGACACCAGCCGACCGCATCTTTTCGAACTGCTCGCTCACGCACCGTTGGGGGCGGAATAACACACTCGAAGGACAGCACTATCGGCTCCTTCCGCTTGTATGAGCTCACAGACTTCCCACTACAGGAAGTACAGATCTTCCTACTACAGATTGGCTGTAGAGTCATGATTAATGTGGGAGCACTAAGTAACTCTCATCCCTCCCCTCTGAGAGAGCTCGGCCAATCAGCTCTCTTTAAACCTCCGGGTGTGAGAGGTCGCAGCCATCACCCGGGCGTGTTTACTTTTTTTAAAGAAATGTTTAAATACAGCATGGGACTTTTATGGTTGTTGATGTTGTTGGTCTTTTGGCTGCTCTCGGCAAGGGGTCGCCACAGTGGACCATCGAGCTAATGGCAGTTTGGAACTAGTTTTACACCGGATGCCCTTCTTGACGCAACCCTCTTATTTTATCCAGGCTTGGGACCGGCACTGCATCTAGTGGCTGGGGTTTTGGCTGGGAATCAAACCCAGGCAGAACATCTACCACTGAGCCACCAGTGCAAATATGAGACATTTTATTCCAAAGTAGTGGAATGTTCTGCAATGGCCAAATCAATCGAACCCTTTTGATCGCGCTACATTGATATGCACACATACATAACTCAAAAAATAATGCGCACCCTACTTATGAAATAATTTTCAAATTCTGCTTTAAATAAATTTGTGTACATTTTTACAATGTAATTGTAATTTTTTTTTAGAAATCATTTTAAAAAAACATAAATATATTTTCTTGCTGTCAAAACAAATGAAGAAGCACAAATAATAGCTTTATGCTTCTTCCATTGATTATAGCTCTAACCAAGCATAGCATGATTAATCTAGAGCAGTACTTAAAAGTCCTCCCTGCTCGATTGGGTGGAACAGAACTACTCATTATGGACAAGCTTTAGGGGGAATAATGATTTTATTTTACTAAGCCTTAATTGGGAAATAATAAATGCACCACTATTTATGAAGCTCAAACTGAATTTTAAATTAAATAAACAGATAAAAATGCATGGGGAATAACAAGCTAGTGCATTGATGTAAAGCTACACACTGAATCATCCAATGAGTGTAGTGAATGTGCGATGCCTTGGAGCTACTTACTCGGACTTGACCCACAGACAAATTGGCCCTCTCCTCCTGTACGCTCAAGTTCCTAGGCAATGTGAGGTCAAAGGATGGGTCGTTGTCATTGACGTCTGTGACCACAATACTGACAGTAGCTGTGGAAATCTGCACGTAAACAGAGTATGAATTAGGAACATAGGAAGAGTCTTGATAAAGGTTTACTGATATAGTTTACCTGACCAACTGAAGCAACCCCAGATAACACTACCCCCAGTGGCCAATACTGTATGTGTGAGGGGTGTATCACTTCAAATTTCAATTCAAATTTTATTCATCACATACAACACCATACACAGTATGATATGCAGTAAAATGCTTTCATGACTCCTTGGGACCTAAAAAAGGAAATAAGAGAGGCAAATGGCGATAGAAAAAAATGTAAAATATAGAAACCACTACTTTATAGTACTAATAGTTCATGCATTTCCCTTCTTACCCTGGGAGACCGATCACTCTGGAACAGAGTTAGTTTGAACTCATGACCTTTTCCCAATGCCCAAAGTCCAATCTTTATGGTCCCTAGCAAATTCATGTCTTTTTTTTTCTGATTAGTCTCATGAACTGAGTTCTCATCACATTGTGTACGTAAGGAAATGCTCTTATTTTCACTGTTAAACACAGCTATGGTTTTCACTGTTGATTTTTTGTACCATGCAACTTTACTACTGTAAGTGTTTAAGTGATCTCCATTCACCACATTTCTTCCACAAAGTTGATGGTTCAGCACTAACCTTCGATGTTTTGATAATGTGTTGAAGAATTCTTAACGCAGTTCAAGAAAGTTTCTTTTGTGTGTTTTGTTTGGTGCAGCCCAGTAACTTGACTCTTCTGAAATGGCACCATTCTTTGGCCAGTCAGAGTACATATTTTCATTTCCACACACAGGCACTTTTTAGTATAAAAATGATTTGTGACAAATTAAACTTACAATACATTATTCATTGTGCTATTTTCACACAAGGCACGCTTTCCCCTATTTTTTCTCCAATTGCTAACATGCTCTGTTCAAAACTGTACCCACAGTGTCAAAACTCTTCACACAGTCAACAAAACATTAGTCTATGTGGACCAAACTGTGAATCATTTTTCATTGCTTATACTTGAAATGCATTCAGGGACATTTTTCCCCAAAAAATTCATGAACTCCTTTCTCACTCATATTACACCACCTGCAAAACATGACATATTTTCAACCCATTTTTTTCTAAGACACTGTTTTCAAAAAATGTAAAATTCATAGTAACTAAAGAAAAACAATGTGCCAACAAATTTAATTGCACATGCATAAGCGTGTTTTTAAAAATGTACAGCGCCATCTGTTGAATTTTGAGAAGAACTAATGATTTTTTCAAAGTATTTTTTTTAATTATTTAAGGATATATTCCATTTAAATTTTAAATTAGCATATCTTCCCATGGGCCGATGTTGATTAAACAAAGCCTATATGTTACCTCAAGCTCATCCAAATCCACCTGTAAAAACCCCATAATTTACATTTAGGCATACGCTCTTATCCAGAGCGACTTACATTAAAAAAAAAAATCTCATTACACATCTGAGCAGTTGAGGGTTAAGGGCCTTGCTCAAGGGCCCAACAGTGGCAACTTGGTGGTTGTGGGGTTTGAACGTGGGATCTTCCGAACCGTAGTCCAATGCCTTAACCACTGAGCTACCCCTGCCCTTTTTTTGCTCAGTAGTTTTTACATGATGTGTGCATAAACAAACAGACAAACTTCAATGTTCTATTACTCATCTAACATACCCCAAAAACTATTTTTTCACTAATTCTTCAAAGTACAGACACGCTAAATTTACAGTTTTATTATATGTATAGAAGATATTTCTTTTCTAAAACCTTTGATTTTGTGTCACTCCTTAGCAGTCTTGCGATAAAAACACAGTTAAGAGTAATGTCAGGTAAAAGCCTACTCATCTAACCCTGTTTTCACTCTCATTACCAAACAGACAAAATTGGATGGGTTTGGAATTAGTTTGCTTGGAAATGGATCAATAAAAACTGGTTGGTTAGGAAAAAAATGTCAAGAGAGGAAGAATGTGTGGAGGACAAAGGAGAGGAAGACCAAGAGCCGTGGTCTCTGAAGGCACAAGGGACACAATTTTGGATCATGTTGCAAGGGAGGTCAGTCTAAGGCTGCCACCACATATGCAGCAGTCTACAACTGCGTCAACAGTATGAGTTGTCCAGCCAAACCACAACCGGCATATGCATCTTTAAGGGTAGTTGAAATACATATTACAATACAAAATGTTTAAATTTTTACTGCCGTTTGGAAATATATTGATAATTTTTTCAACTGAACATAGGATTCAAAGGTTGCCTCCCATACATTGTTAACAATGTAATAAAAGTTCAAAGAAATTAGGTACAAAGTGCTTATAGTCAATATCAGCACACTTACCATAAAGAAAGAAATCCTAACAAAACATAAAACAGTGTAAGAATTTACACTATAGCTTTTTTAAGTTATGAACTTTATTTTATAGTGTTTTTCAACCTTTTTTGAGCCAAGGTACATTTTTAATTGAAAAAAATCACAAGGCACACCAACAACCAAAACTGTAAAAAAAAAAAAATGAAACTCTGTAGCCTATATTAACAATATATAGCCACTCTTATCTAAGTGTCTTTAACAGGAATCAAATAAACTCAATGAAAACAGTCTTTTTTGATCTTGCATATTTCTACCTACTCAGTGTGAAACCTGGACCTGTTTGGATGAACACAGAGCTGATATCCTGGCAGGAATTGAAGAAAGACAGACACAAAGCTCTTCCTCAACAGCTCTTAGTCTCTCTCTGTTTTTAGTTTTATAGCAGTCAGGGTTGAGAAGCTCAATCACTAATACCCCTATCTCACCTATGCGGTTTCGCGCGGTGCTCGTAAGTACAGTACGGTTCATTATCATTCACCGCGAGTTTTTGGCGCTGCGAGTATGTTTCCATCTTTCCGCGCGAAAAATTAAACGTTTCATTTTTTTGACAGTCCTCGTGGAAGTTTGCGGACCATACAGAACTTCGCGGAACGTCGGCGGGCAATCGCGGCAGCTGCAATGGCATATTATTCGCAAACTTATTCGTTTTCAAAAAATGTTTTAGACCAATTAGGTGAAATTGAATAATTTCCCATGGCACACCTGACGACCTCTCACGGCACACCAGTGTACCGCGGCACAGTGGTTGAAAAACACTGTTATAGAGTAACAAGAATGGAAGCCAAAGCACACCACAGAGAAAACAATGTGATTTAACACAGAGCACCTGCTAAAGTCCCAGGCCAGAGAGGAGCTTAACTTCACAATAGGTGTACGACTGTCCATAGCCCACTTATTGGCTTTTACAATACTGTACATTCATCCATCATTCATACCACTTATCCTATTTACAGTCATGGAAGCCCTGGAGCCTGGTGAGGTACACCCAGAGTATCAGAGGAAACCCACCAGGCATGAGAACATGCAAGTAACATCATTAGAAGACATGGGATTAGTTTCCATTGTTATGCTGATGATACCCAATTATATATCTCAACTAAACCAGACGAAATACCTAAGCTGTCTAGATTAACTGAGTGTGTCCAGGACATAAAAGATTGGATGACCAATAACTTTCTTTTATTAAATTCAGATAAGACAGAGATATTACTTATTGGCCCAAAAACCAGCACACAACAGCTTTCACAATTCAGCTTGCGCTTAGAAGGATGTACTGTTATTACCAGCTCAGCAGTAAAAGATCTGGGAGTAATATTAGACAGTAACTTGTCTTTTGAAAATCACATTTCAAATATCACAAAAACAGCCTTTTTCCATCTTCGAAATATTGCTAAACTTAGGAACATCTTATCCGTATCTGATGCAGAAAAACTAGTTCATGCATTCATGACCTCCAGACTGGACTATTGTAATGCATTACTAGGTGGTTGTCCTGCATCCTCAATAAACAAGCTTCAGTTAATCCAAAATGCAGCTGCCAGGGTTCTCACTAGATCCAGAAAATATGATCATATAACCCCAATATTATCATCCCTGCACTGGCTACCTGTTCAGTTTAGAATAAATTACAAAATAGTATTACTTACATACAAGGCCTTAAATGGTTTAGCTCCCACATACCTAACCAGTCTTCTGATACGCTACAATCCACCACGCGCCTTAAGATCACAAAACTCCGGACTTCTGGTAGTTCCCAGAATTTCAAAATCTACAAAAGGGGGTAGGGCTTTTTCATATTTAGCTCCAAAGCTTTGGAATAGCCTTCCAGACATTGTTCGGGGAGCAGACACGGTTTCTCAGTTCAAAAGTAGACTCAAGACGCATCTTTTTAATCTGGCATACACATAACTCATCCCAGTACTCATACTCCAGTACACCTATACCGAATGGCAACTACGCTAATTCTCCCCATCTGTTCTGTATTTCTCTACCCATCCCGAGGCATCGGGAGATTTTGCCAGCTTCAGTAGACAAAGGCCGACCCTGCGAGGTTCCTGAGGCATCCAGAGAAGGACCAGCTCCAACTGGATTCAGCTTTATGATGGTTGGAGCTACACATGCTGCTCCTGTGCTTCCAGTGATCCAGACCTCATCTGCCCTCTGCACCTACTGACTCGTCCCTATGCTGAACTGGTCTTCATGACAATTTAAATAATTTCTGTCATATTGAATTTTCACCTGCACAACACACAAGATGTTATATCATTTCTATCTGTTATCGCCCAAATGAGGATGGGTTCCCTGTTGAGTCTGGTTCCTCTCAAGGTTTCTTCCTAATGCCATCTCAGGGAGTTTTTCCTTGCCACCGTCGCCGTCACCCTTGGCTTGCTCATCAGAGAAATTTCATTCATTCCTCTCATTATTATCTGCACATTTTTCTCACACATCCACACTTCCAATTATTTTCTTTTCTATAATTATTATTATTATTTGTTTTTATTTATTTATTTTCTATTATAATTTTATTTATTTATTTATTACTTTATATATAATTATTCTATATATATATATAATATATAATATACAGTGGTGTGAAAAACTTTTTGCCCCCTTCCTGATTTCTTATTCTTTTGCATGTTTGTCACACTTAAATGTTTCTGCTCATCAAAAACCGTTAACTATTAGTCAAAGATAACATAATTGAACACAAAATGCAGTTTTTAAATGAAGGTTTACGTTATTAAGGGAGGAAAAAACTCCAAGTCTACATGGCCCTGTGTGAAAAAGTGATTGCCCCCCTTGTTAAAAAATAACTTAACTGTGGTTTATCACACCTGAGTTCAATTTCTGTAGTCACCCCCAGGCCTGATTACTGCCACACCTGTTTCAATCAAGAAATCACTTAAATAGGAGCTACCTGACACAGAGAAGTAGACCAAAAGCACCTCAAAAGCTAGACATCATGCCAAGATCCAAAGAAATTCAGGAACAAATGAGAACAAAAGTAATTGAGATCTATCAGTCTGGTAAAGGTTATAAAGCCATTTCTAAAGCTTTGGGACTCCAGCGAACCACAGTGAGAGCCATTATCCACAAATGGCAAAAACATGGAACAGTGGTGAACCTTCCCAGGAGCGGACGGCCGACCAAAATTACCCCAAGAGCGCAGAGACGACTCATCCGAGAGGCCACAAAAGACCCCAGGACAACATCTAAAGAACTGCAGGCCTCACTTGCCTCAATTAAGGTCAGTGTTCACGACTCCACCATAAGAAAGAGACTGGGCAAAAACGGCCTGCATGACAGATTTCCAAGGCGCAAACCACTTTTAAGCAGAAAGAACATTAAGGCTCGTCTCAATTTTGCTAAAAAACATCTCAATGATTGCCAAGACTTTAGGGAAAATACCTTGTGGACCGACGAGACAAAAGTTGAACTTTTTTTGGAAGGTGCGTGTCCCGTTACATCTGGCGTAAAAGTAACACAGCATTTAAGAAAAAGAACATCATACCAACAGTAAAATATGGTGGTGGTAGTGTGATGGTCTGGGGTTGTTTTGCTGCTTCAGGACCTGGAAGGCTTGCTGTGATAGATGGAACCATGAATTCTACTGTCTACCAAAAAATCCTGAAGGAGAATGTCCGGCCATCTGTTCGTCAACTCAAGCTAAAGCGATCTTGGGTGCTGCAGCAGGACAATGACCCAAAACACACCAGCAAATCCACCTCTGAATGGCTGAAGAAAAACAAAATGAAGACTTTGGAGTGGCCTAGTCAAAGTCCTGACCTGAATCCTATTGAGATGTTGTGGCATGACCTTAAAAAGGCGGTTCATGCTAGAAAACCCTCAAATAAAGCTGAATTACAACAATTCTGCAAAGATGAGTGGGCCAAAATTCCTCCAGAGCGCTGTAAAAGACTCGTTGCAAGTTATCGCAAACGCTTGATTGCAGTTATTGCTGCTAAGGGTGGCCCAACCAGTTATTAGGTTCAGGGGGCAATTACTTTTTCACGCAGGGCCATGTAGGTTTGGATTTTTTTTCTCCCTAAATAATAAAACCCCTCATTTAAAAACTACATTTTGTGTTTACTTGTGTTATCTTTGACTAATAGTTAAATGTGTTTGATGATCAGAAACATTTTGTGTGACAAACATGCAAAAGAATAAGAAATCAGGAGGGGGGCAAATAGTTTTTCACACCACTGTATATATATTTTTTTTTTTGTTAAATTTCTTTAATTTTTGTGAAGCTGCTTTGAGACAATGACCATTGTTAAAAGCGCTATATAAATAAAATTGAATTGAATTGAAGTGTTTCATACCCACTCTAGAGGCAAGATTCAAACCTTCCACCTTAGATGCGTGAAACGACAGAGCTAAATTGTCAGCCACCATGCCCCCTATAATACAGAGACTCCTTGGATGACCTGCATACAGTACTCATAGTTAAGGGGGAAGAAATTCCCCTAACTTCTTTCCTATTTGGTATAATTTGACATTCAACCACTCTAATGCAGCATATCCCGGAATGATAGGTCTATTTCTGTCTCTACACTCCCCTTTGCTAAAACTCATGTATGATTTTTTTCTCCGTACAGTATGGAGGTGGAATGATTTTGACCAACATCCACATGACCAGATGTCCTGACATGAATGCAGGGTGGGGAGACACTTCTCCTGAAGGCTGCCAAGGTTGGATTCGACATTCTAGAAAATACATTTCAAGATGTCAAAATGTGACCTAATGCAGGGAATTGGGAGGACTATAATTCTCACAGTAGTTTACAGTATACAGTAAGTGATTGCACTATACATAATGTTGATAGGTGTGTGTGTGTGTGTGTGTGAGTGTGTGAGAGAGAGAGAGAGAGAGAGAGAGAGATTATTATATTATATTTTACTGCAATGCAGCCTTGAAATTTTAGGATTTTTTCCAAACAAAGACATACAAAAAATAAAGGACATTAAAGAAACATTTACTGATAAGCCATAAAACTGCAAAACAAAACATTACGCCCATTATTGTGTTGGTTCCTGATGTGCCACCTGGGAATCTCTGAGAATGACTCAACAAGACTTCTGGGGGTAACCTGTGGGGTCTGGTACAAGAAGGTTGTCAGCCGATCCGTTGGATGCTGTGAGTTGCTCGGTGGAGCCTCCCTGGGTCTGACTGGCTTGTCCAGTGTATCCCATGGTTGCTTGTTTGGATTGGGATCTGGGGAGTTTGAAGGCAGTGTTGGCAGCCTTGGGTTCTTTGCTTGCTGGGCCCCGTGCTTGGTGGGCTGTGGTGCACTTTCTCTTATGGTGACTTTCTCTCATCACCAGCACTGATATGTTTTCCCCTGATTTCCACTACATTGGCCTTTCTGGTTGACCCGTGTATTCCTTCGTACAGTCAATGAAGTGAAAAAGTGTCATTCTTAATCTACAGACTTACATAATAAACTACTCAAAGTTCAATGATTTAGCTAATAATTTACTGTATGTACGTAATTCTCCTTTCTGTTAGTGTTTTTTAGGTCAATGTTTTATGAGTGAGAAGTATTGCCAGTGTTATAATCAAACTAACTTATTTTTAGACATGTATGGAGTGTTTTGGTAGCTTAAGTGAGTGAGTATTGGAGGTGAGGTTGACTACCCAAGATGCATCTTGGTAATGCTGACTGTATGAGTTTCAGTATTGAGTATTGGGTATGCTAGTAATAAAATAAAATAAAAAATACTGTATGTACCGTAAATGGAAAATATGTGAGAGGATTAAGCATAGAAATTTTGGTTCGCATCCCTGCTCTTCACAATATTCACAAAAAGAGAAAGAGCCTCTTATTTGATTTTTCTTCTTTAGACATCAGCACCATTAACATTGTATTGCTGCTTTTCCCAATCGAGTGAAAAATCCATTAGCTTTTGGATGTAGTATTGAGTTCCTAAAGTAAAAGCATTCTTGTTTGTTTCCTACCATTAACTATTCTAACAGGTTTTCCCTCTTTTTCTGTCTATGCATTTCCAAAAGTAGATAGTGATTAAAAGTACACAGTGTCAGAAAATAGTCAGGAAATAAGGTTCAGCACACACATTGAAAGCCTATGTACAGTATGTGCACATGCGTGTCACAATTTGATACCTCTGTCAGTGGTCTATTTTGTGTCAGGACTGACGCTTGTCCCTTTCTATGTTAATTATGCTACTGATAATAGTTGAAGCATTGGCCTGATTACAGTCCAGCAGGTGTGCTATGACATCCATCACAAACTGTCTCGATAAATGAGCTGATATTTATTCATCATAAACGCATACCACCTCTTTGCCACCGAATTTCCCTTTGACTTATGGAGCAGATAAAAGCTGAGCATGCACACTTTTAAAGCTAAGTGCATTTAAGCACCTGGATTCACATTTAATCTCTCTTTTTTTAAGGGACATATAACGGATGGCTAACACCTTTGAAAATTCTAAGTGAATCAAAAGAGTGTTAAAATTATCCAGGCTTGGATTTCATGGATACTGTGTGTGTGTGTAAATCATATGGATGTAAAAAAAAACAAATTAAGCTGACTGTTATCGTTTGTAATATAGAGAAGAATGAAACAGATGCACAAAGAAAGAGAGAGAGCGAGGAAGAGAGTGAGAAAGGGAGGGACAGGGTGTGGGGAGAGAGAAGGCGTAAAGCGAGGTAGAGAGAGAGAGAGAGCGCATAATGTGGGCCATAAGCAGCTCTGAGAAACTGCCCCATTAAGTCTAGTGATTAAATGAAAAGATTTTTATTTGGTTATCAGTGCTTGGCAGCAAATGCATTCACATTTAATGAAGTGAATAGGTGACCGCTAGCCAAGCTACGAGCAGAGGAAAGCAAAGTACACAAATCCTGTACTTGAGTAAAAGTAGAGATTCCTAGGGCAAATATTGCTCAAGTAAAAGTAGAAGTCCTACATTTACTTGTGTACTTGAGCAAAAGTACCAAAGAACTCACTTTCAAATTCATTTAAGTATCAAAAGCACATTGCTTTTATTAGCTCATAGTAGTTCATTATTAGTTCATAGTAAAGCATCTCTCTCTCTGAAAGGAAAGGCAAGCCACACAATTAGGTGTAAAAATTCCTGCTTTGATTACTTTACACCACTTTTTCCATGCAAAAAAATAATTTAAGTAAAGCTACAGATATTTGCTATAAGTAGATACTTTCCAGCAGAGTAAAAGTGAAAATTATCCTTTTATAAAACTAGGAAAGTAAACTACATACACAAAGGGAGCCACGTCAAATAGCCGTGGCCGTATGAATGGCGTGCGAATGACGTACGGCTGCCCTATGGACGGTGTAGTCCCCCTCCCTTTCCTGCCAGAAAGGTGTGTCAAGATTTCAGAGTAAACACGCCCATTCAAGCCCTATATATTCATTTATCTGGTTCCACCACTAGATGGCGCTTTGTTCTCAAGAACACGTTAACACCCGCCGGCAAGTTGCAATCAAATGATTTTAACAACCCAACCCCACCGAACTGACGCTACCAAACTGCACTACAGAGATGAAGATGGCAGCTTAATGGACTATTCTCGGTAAGTGGTGTTTTATTTTATAAAGTTTGTTTGGGGTAGTATACAGTTTATTTCCCAGTTTAGTTTTTTATTGGCCGTTTTGAAAATCACTGGCAGCACCAGCAGCGGTCAGATGTGACTTTAGATAACTTAATGATCTGTTTACCAAGTCTGGAGTTAAAATTACAGCTTACTGTCAGTGTCATAAACTCACAATGTCACTCCACTTTAACTCAAAAAGATGCTAAAGCTTCGAAAATAGTATTAATGTCCCTATTACAAAAGCTGCACTACCCGATGAACAGTGTTTGTGCTCTCTGAAAATACCTTCAGAATCTGACCGCGTGTTGTCTGGATAAATTCAGCGTTTATTTATTCTTTGGGTAAGAGTTAATCTGCAGGTTATTTCTGTGACTGGAATATAATGTGATGTAGTCCATAAGAGACACAGACTGAGGGTAGATGTACAGCAGCTAACGAGCTAAACACTCATAACCGGGTTTATATTTTCCCCACTTTAGCCGTGACTTTGCACGGTAGCGCAAGCGATTAGTTAACGATCTGGGGTCCGTTCTTCGTACTGTATGTCGCAAACTGTTAGCTGGATTTGATTGTTGTGGATTTGTCCTGATCTTGGATTGTCTCGTTCTTCGATGTGCTTCTCGCATTTGCTGTCATAGCAACATGTCCGTAAGACACATCCGACTCAACTTGATTTATCCAGTTGACCCCTGGATAAAAGCACTGAAGTGTTTATTAGTTAATTCAATTCAATTCAATTCAGTTTTATTTGTATAGCGCTTTTAACAATTGACATTGTCTCAAAACAGCTTTACACAATCAAAAGAATTATTTACGTTTGTATGGAATGTGAATATGTATGAATCAAAATGTTCAGATATTCCCTGGCGAGCAAGCCCGAGGGCGACAGTGGCAAGGAAAAACTCCCTGAGACGGTAATAGGAAGAAACCTTGAGAGGAACCAGACTCGACAGGGAACCCATCCTCATCTGGGTGAAACAGATAGCAGGAAATGATCTGCATTTATACAGTGTTAAGTGTTAGGTTCAGCTATAATAGTTGATGTTAATTGATGTTATAATACTTGATGTAAAATGGAGTCCAGTAGTTATTCGAGACTCAGATAGACTTGTAGAAAGTTAAGTTAAGGAGTGGGGGGAGGGGGGAGGTGTGTGTGAGGGGGCTTCAGTACTCAGTAAGTTATAGTTTGGCTTCAGGGAGTGTTATATCGTTTAACCTATTTGTATGAAAAGGGCTTTAAGTAAATTCTCGGTTAATTTAATGCAGATGATAATAGACAGACAGACAGTGCCTACCACTAACAAAGTTCACTGGTTAACATTAGCACAGGCAGTTTATTTACATTCCAGAATTCCCAAAACAGTTTTTTTCACACTTTGTGGTGTAGGTTTATTAATATCTTTTATTTTTATTACAACTAGATATTCTATAAAGTTTATTTATCTTTGTCTTCACTAAATTCTCCTGTTGTCTCCTGAAACAAAGACTTAAACTGTTCCATCTTTAATAGTTTTTAAAAATTTATATTTTAATATAAAAGAACTATATAGAGACTTATAAGCGGGCACTGGTGGCTCAGTGGTAGGTGTTTCGCCTGCCATGCGGAAGGCCCGGGTTCGATTCCAGCCAGTGCGCACACCCCAGCCACTGGATACAGTGCCGGTCCCAAGCCCGGATAAAATGGGAGGGTTGCATCAGGAAGGGCATCTGGCGTAAAACCTGTGCCAAGTTGTAGTGCGGACTGGATATTCCACTGTGGCGACCCCTTGCCGGGAGCAGCCGAAAGACCAACAACAACAACATATAGAGACTTATAAGCAGCTGATGTATTCGAGTAGTTTAATGACCTTTAAGAATAAAGAAAACATGTATTCACATGTTTTAAACAAAGTACTGTTTTAACTTTGACTAGTTTTTCTCAGTATAAATAAATGTTTAGGGTTTTAAGAACTTCATCAAAAGAGCAAAGACAAACTTAGAAGGAGTGGAAGGTGAGAAATCTCAATGGAGAATACTGACTATGATATGGTGCTAATTGCTGTGTTTTTGGTGGGGGGAGGGGTTCTTTAGGCTTGTCTGCCAAATGTGCCAATGGAGAAATGCAGGAGCACAAACACACACCTCTCCATCCACAAATGCTTTAACTGTTGTCTTGTAAATTGTTGATTAAACCTATGAACACGGCTGTTCAGCAGTCCTAAACACAAGCGCAGGGTCTTTTTTTGTCCTTAATTAAAAGACATCAATACATTAATAATTAACACAATGATAACATTATTTTGCTGAATAAGGTAATAAGCTATATTTAAAATTTAAAAGCAAACCAGGAAGTAAGTGTTTTATACATTAAAGTACTGTGTATAACCAAGTGCCCTAACAAACATAGTAACAGTGTACAGTACAGACAAAGAGTGTGTGCGCTGGGAGGATTGGAAGGTGAATGAGGATACCTCATTTACAAGACAAAAGACGGTCAGAGGTGTGAATGCGCATCTCCGCTTTGCTCTTCGGTGTGTGTGTTTGTATTTTAGGTCTGTCTGAATCTTTATAAACGCCAAGTTGGAAAATCATGTTTGAGAAAATTACAACAACAATTAAACACTTGATCATTTGCCTCCATGCTATTTTGTGCTTAAGTGACCCAAAATATTTTTTCTTAGTTTCTTAGTTCAGAGGCATGTCATCAGTAACCTTTATTGGAATGTAAATGTACATCCAAGCTTAGCTGCAGGAATCTGTGAGGGCAACATACAAGAAAATTAGTGTACCCAGGGCAGGCTTAGTAACTATTACCCTTGTATAGTTGTCTACAATAAACATTAGCGCTGTCAGAATTAATGATTAATTCAAGTGATTAATCAAAAAAAAATTATATATATAATATATAACTGTTACCTTCCTGGTGCTGTTACCTTCCTCGCTGGTGCTTGGTTGTGACATTTCGCTCGAATCTTGAGTCTCTATCACGAACATCTTCATCTACTTATCACAACCTAATACCCCTATCGCACCTACAGTACAGTATGCGGTTTGAGCTCTCTGGTGAGGTGCGATGTTAGGCACCGTGAGCTGCCGTGAAGTTCCGCGAGGACCGCCAAAAAATTAATCTTTAATTTTTCACGCAGAAAGATGGAAACGTAATCACCGCGCGTTTCTGCGAATCATGCAACCCATAACCCTACTTATGGCCACTTACGCGTAGGTGATGTAGGGATATAACACCGCATCTCACAGTGAGTCAAACCGCATAGGTGATATAGGGGTATTATCAACCGAAAATGCTATTTTATTCAAACGTCCTTGCTGGAGTGTGAGACGTGACGTCATGTGCAGGTGCCATGGATCGAGTACCAACCAATAGGGTGTCGGAA
This sequence comes from Channallabes apus, assembly GCA_030522415.1. Taxonomy (NCBI): domain Eukaryota; kingdom Metazoa; phylum Chordata; class Actinopteri; order Siluriformes; family Clariidae; genus Channallabes; species Channallabes apus. The sequence continues at coordinate 24,309,786 of CM060118.1, forward strand.
TGGTATGTTTATACTTCTCATCCAACCACAATCAAATTCGCTCCATCCGGATGGTGCGATTCTTTATTTATTTTTTAATGACAAGCTGAAATAAAATAGGAGTAACAAGGCTATTTTTAAAATGTAAGGAGTAGAAAGTACAGATAATTGCGTGAAAATGTAAGGAAACTATTTTGTCATAAGTTATGTTATATATTTAACAGTATACGGCTGCTTGGACACTGCAGTTAACTGAAGCAGTCAATGCTCAATCTGGCGGGATTATACAGCATTGCAACCATCTTTTTAGAAAGCGCATGGGGGCGTTTATGGGGCGGGGCATCGTTAACCCCATCGCAGGGGATCACATTCCGTGCACGGATCGAGCATGGACCTGTCATGCTACAGGCGGCTGTTTGATGTGGCTCCCACTGTATGTGAAATGTGTATTAAGTACAGTAACCAAGTACATGTTACATTCAGTTACCTCCCTAGGCAATAAAAAACTATTTCTGAAGTCAAGTGAGTCAAATGATTGGGCTGCATCAAGCAAAACAAACAAATAAGACCTGAAATTGGGTTAAAAATTATACAACACGTTATCAAAACCTGGAAGGATAGTGCTAAACCATCAACTTTGCAAATGTTAAGAAAAAAATCATAAATGAAGATCATTAAAACATTTGAAGTTGCATGGTAAGAATTCAGCTGTAAAAGGCGCATTTCCACTAAACTAAGCTGTGTGGTTATAAGGAAACCACTTGTTAATTAGGCTAATCAGGAAATTTTCTAAGCTATAAAAGAAATTGAACGAAACAACTGTAGGCATTTGCAGTTCCTACAGATATTAGTAGCACCTGAAATGGAGGCAAAGACATTTTATTCCACGAAGAATGTTGCCGTTTGTGCGGGCAAAAAACAAAGGGTAAGGAAGCCTTTTAATAATATATTGTAGTTATTCAGTTACTGATTTTTCCACTGACTTTATTTGACATTCTGATTTTGTTGTACTTGTATCCTAACTCTTTCCTGTCTGTACAGCGTTCTGGAAAAGAGAACAAGTCGCCTCAAAGCACAAAAAAAAAAACGGCTCGTAAAAAAGAAAACGGTATGTATTTTTCTTGCAACAACATTAAACAATCTGTAAATGTCAGTGGTGTGCTAAAGGTATTAAATGATTATGTTGGCTTTTACAGGCTACTTTCCACTGATCAACAGTCGGTGCCCCACTGTAACCAGCAGATCAAAAGGATCATTTATCGGCTATGACACGCAGTCTTCTGAGTTTGGAGGCCAGGGTTGGTTGGTTGGAAGCACTTTTGAAGGAGAAGATAACGTCACAAAAACCCACAAAAACTCTCCGTGCACACACACACACAATCTCTATAACAGGTCTTCACTTTGTAATACACCTGGCCATAAATAAAAATTTATATTTAGGCCTAAAAAGATGCTTTAAAATTCATCTAAAATTAATTCATCTGCGTGTATAAACCTGCAGCCTTAACAAAAGGCAGTGTTTTGATCAAAAGGATGATAGACGTGTGCGATTTACCAATAAAATGCCCCCTCCCCCCAGAAATACAACAAACAAATATATAGGCTACTCGCTAGATATACGCTGGATTTTCCAACATGCCAGAGCGTTCCGATGCGAGCCGATTTGTTCAAGTCATAACATAAAATTTTTTGCTGTGTATTTAATTTTATTCTGTGTATAAGAATTGCATTTCAATTAATGTTTCATGGTGCACCAGATGGCCAGTGCTCTACTGCTCAAGAGTATAGTATACTATGTAGAATACAAAATTAAAAAGCTATTTATGAGTGCTCAAATGTAAAGCAAACGCAATTAATTTGTGTATATTTAACTTCATTCAGCTGTTTAAGTTATACGAAAAATAACGTGCCTACCAGCCCACTTTTATTTTCTGTTCAAATTTAAAGATGCCCACGCATGTGTGCAAAAAGACGAAGTACAACAAAGAATACAAAAGTGAATAATCTTTAATAAAGTTAGGCTAATACAATATTGTTTCCATTGCTGAAGCAAACATGATTTTGTTTGTCTATATGCTGAATACAACATGACAGCGCACTCCGAGATGACACCCATAGAACCCCCAGTTACTGTAATCCCTCTTCTCACCTTTCATTCACAATAGGTGTAAAGTTATCAAACCGATTTCGCTGATGGGGGGGATTCGCAGAATTAAGGGGTTTAAAACGAATTACACAGAGTAGACGTCTCTGTCACGAATGGGGGGGGGGGGGGGTGATGGCTGCTGTAAATGCCGTGGGCAGAAAAAGGGCAGGCATAGGCGCAGAGGGGTGTTTTGCAACAAAATAGTCTTTATTCCAGAAAAGAATATAAAACAAGAATCACGAACAAAACAAATAAAGAAATTATCACTCAAACTAAAACCCATAACTGAACAATACCCAGGCTAGAAGACAGGAGACAGAACATAAGTATTATGGGGAAACACATGCTTAACAAGACAGACTCCAATACACAAAATATAAGCACTATGTTGAGACATACGCTTACTGACAAAACACAGGGTCAAATACCCGTACACTTAATATAAGCACTATGTTGAGACATATGCTTACTGACATAACACACACAAGCTAGGGCTGGAGCTGAAGATGGGGACAAGACGAGAGACTAGAGACAGGACCAGAGACACGAGCCACGAGACAGGACTAAGGCTAAAGACATGGCTATTAGCTAAACATGTCTTTAGCCTAACATGCACTTAGCTACATTTACCTAATAGCTACCACAACACTACAGACTTGAGACACAGAAGCACAGATGCCAGGGACAGGTGGAGGCTAGGCTAAGGGACAGGTGGCGGCTAGGCTAAGGGACAGGTGGCGGCTAGGCTAAGGGACAGGTGGCGGCTAGGCTAAGGGACAGGTGGCGGCTAGGCTAAGGGACAGGTGGCGGCTAGGCTAAGGGACAGGTGGCGGCTAGGCTAAGGGACAGGTGGAGGCTAGGCTAAGGGACAGGTGGAGGCTAGGCTAAGGGACAGGTGGAGGCTAGGCTAAGGGACACACAGAGCTAACTACTTACCTAGACTCTAAGACACATCACAACAGGACTCAACACAGAATCAGCTCCAGACACACAAGAACACCATAAATACATTTAGCCTGGGAACATGCTTAGTTGTTATGGGATAACATAAAATAACAATATAAAATAAACCAACATAAAGACAAGGAGAAAACAATACACAAAACAAAATGCCCACTTAACTGACAGTACGGAATAAACGTTCAATGGTCGACCCAGATTCCCAGACTACTCAGCTATTTTTTGAAGATTTAATGGCTTGCCTCGGTTCAGGTGTGCCCTCGCATCACCTGACCGAGGAGCCTTCTGGGAAACTGAGTCTGCAAAACAAAAACTACAAAAAGCAAAACATTACCCTCTAGTGGCGATTCCTTACAGTCTCTGCCTAAAATGTATTTCGCCAGCAAAACATAAATAGAAATAAAATGTTTAATGATACCAATTAAACCAGACTTGTTGGATTTGATACTTTGATAGTAATTCATAAATTTACTGAATATATTCAGATTTTGTAAAATAACGAAACCTGTTTTCTTCATAGTCCGCATCACAATGAACTGAAGCTCAGCACGTCTACACGTCTACTACTACTTCTTGTTTTAATCTGTAATGTTTAAGTGAAATATATTTTGGGTATATGCTTAAATATTCCTTTTTATTTATGGACATGTGTATTATGTTTGATCTGCATTATTGTGAGAGGCGATGACTTTCTGGCAGAATATGTCTGCATTTTATCGATAAATCGCATGCATTTATCAGCCTTTTGATAAAAATGCTGCCTTTTGTAAAGTGAAAGTACGAGCCACGGGGTCACGCATGCCGATGAACAGCTTTATTCATAAATTCACAATCACATTCCAGCTATTCCAGTGACCATTTGCTGTCTGCTATATTGTATATTTAATAAAACTGTATTGAAACAAAATGGTGTATTTTCCTTATTTAATATCACTTCCGGAACATTGTTGTTCAAAAATTTTATGTATATGGAAAATAGTGAAACCTAAGCAAAAACAGAAAGGATGAATAAAGGAATGTACGAAAAATTAACACCTTTACCGTTCAAATGAATAGTTACTGCATTATGCTTTAAGACATCCTTAATTTACATTTTTCTCCTAATTATATTGTTACGCGGTGCGGTGTGGAGAGCCGCATCACGAGATGTTTTACTGATTATAAGCGCCCTGGCGCAGGGCTTTAGAGGGGGTCAGTGAAATAGGAGTTACAGTATGAGAGTGCTTATGACAGACACGGGAAGACCTTTCCGTTTGGACATAGCGTGGAATTATTAATTAAGAAACTTAAAAGGAAACCGAAAGAAAACTGAAAACACTAAATAAACAGAGCTCGGCTGTCTACGCGAGAACGGACAGGATTCTGGAAACTAAAACAAAAAACTAAAGATCCCCTATGCCCTTACCGAGGATTTATAGGAAGAGAGAGAGTAGAGTTTGTGCTTTGTACACTTTTTACATGAAGTGTCGCGGTATCACGACCCTTTATATAAACATGCTGCCAGGTGCGGCTCATTCAGGCTGATTGCCTGACGGCGACGTTGCCTGACGTCGGCGTTGCCTGGCAACCGCATGTATACAGATGTCGCCCTTAAAACCCTGCGTGTTTTCCCGCGGGATGCCGCAATTTAGCGCGCGGCGTGCCGGGTCTTGCCGGAGGCAACATTCGGGAATTTTAAATAAATGTGTTGCGCTTCACTGAATATCCGCCAGATGGCGCATGGAAGGACTTTATCTAAAAGCCGGACCAAGTACAACAATGAATGTAAGGACGCGGATGAACAGTGCTGAAGCGAACATGAATTTTATTTTGTTTTATAATAGATCTTTCATGATGAATGAGTGTATATGTGCTTCACATTATCAAACACAGGCAAAGGAGACAGAAATTATTGAGGGATCCACTGAAAAAAGTAAACCTAGTTTAATGTGTTTTTTTTCTCATTCCATTAGTAAAAAAAATAATTTGCTCTTTTTAACTGAAGTGTCTAATTTATGCTTATGGGTGAATCTTTTTTTTTTTTAGTATAATGCTGTTTACAGCAGGAAACCAAAGTGAAATATTTCATTTTGATCAAGGTACTCTTATTAGGTTGAGTGTGATTTGCGCATGCGCAGTCTTTAGACCATAGTTTTGCCGGTATAATTTTATTTCCGCCTCAAACCGGAGCATGACGTTGAAACAAGTAAGGAAGGATATCAGAACCTGTATTTCAGTTACTGTTAGTTAAAGCCCCTGATTAAACTTAAATCTAATCCATTCACAAAGGACATTTCTGCTTCAAACCGTGTCTCATGACCTCATGACGCAGCATTTTCACGGACTGAATCACATGCAGTGGAGATTCTCAAAGAAAACTCCTTTAAACCAGGTAAGAAAGCAAACTCATGTCATTTCTATGTTAAATGTATCTCTTCTATGAGCAAATTCATGATTTATGTCAGGAACAACTACTTTGTAGATTGAGTTTTGTGTCCGTGTTTGCTACTGTAGCTAAAACCACCTATATTACCTGCATTAGCATTAGCTAACTAACGTGGTGATTTTCAAAAACACCGGAGTTTATACAGTAAGTCAGCGGCGCCGAAGAAAATAATTATATTTAAGTACCGTTGGTTAACGATGTAAAAATTAATAGGAAAGTGACGTAAACATAGAACAAGCTAATTTGGAGTGAGTGCTGTTTGTAGTGTACTGTTTTCTATACTTTATACACACTGTAATTAAGATTTGCTAACATAAGAACTTGAGCCAGTCCAATTTTTGTTTTTACCTTTTTTTTTTTTTTTTTTAAAGATCAGTAATGAGTTTCTGAGAATTATATCTGCTCCACTTCAAGCAAGATTACTGGTTTCCTTGGACAAGCAACACTACAAACTAATTGAGATCATCAGAAACTAGGGAGGAACCCGTCAGAGAGAGAAGACCAGAGATATAATCTTCATCTTCAAGTTCTTGATCTGGTATGTATGGTACGGTTCAGGACCAGGGAGGGAGCCGGAGACAGCAGAACAAAGAGATGATATTGCCAGCACCAGCACAGGGAGCACAGTTTTTAGTTTAGATCTCATGTTTACATTTTATTGTATGTGAATGGCTTGACTGTAAACAACAAACAATGCAATAAATGTATAAAAAATATATACTGTATATATTTATTGTCTCTTTCCAGGACCAGGCATATCGTTCAATTATTTTTTGGCCAAATAGGCAGTCGTAACAAGAGGTGAGGGCGCGCGCGTCATCACATGTGCTTACCCGACTCTGCGTTCACCGTAAACTTCAATATACATTTGTTTATTTGTATATGTATGTTATTAATTGTACTTTTTTAGAGATTGTATGTGCGTGCACGGAGAGTATGTGTTGATAAGTTTATGTGGATAAGTTGATAAGTGTATCAGAAAGCATTAAAATGTTCATTTGAATTAAAATGACACACACACGTCTGTGTATACAGTACATCAATTACATATATATCAATTTCATTAGTTCGTTCATTCTATTTGAAGCTTCGGATGTTTTTTTTTTTTTGGTTTGGTTAGATTAGTTCTGAACTCGCTTCCTTGAAACTATCGCTAAAACAATGACACACACACATAGACACACACACACACACACAGAGACACACACACTCCCCTGAGCCCTCGGGAAACATCCAATCACCGTCGGTATACAAATGAGTCAAGACGCAGCCTAACGTGGTGTCGTGTCGGATTTCAGTGGTCACGGAGTGGGAAGACTTTGAAGAAGCTGCAGTGACAGTGAACAGCTGAACAACTTCACTTTTCCGTTTACCTCTGAGGAAAAAAAGCTGTATTTTGTTTGTTTATATTTTTATAGTAGTATAAGTTATAGTTTGGTCTGTACTGTTGTTCGCACCCTTGTAGAGAATAAATAAATGAATAACACCTTCATATCCCCTCTCAAGAGTGTCATAGTCCATTGTTAGTTTTAATGATCTGGCTGAAACTAATTATCACTACATAAGTACCCTAACACCATTGATCATGAGTCTCAGCTGAACCTAATTCTATACTTGTAACAGAAAATGTAGATGCAGATTCCAAATGTGTATTTATATAATAGATAGATAGATGTGTGTGTGTGTGTGTGTGTGTGTGTAGGCTCTACGCAGGGGCAAGAGAGGGCAGCGCACCCTTAAATGTCTGCACATGTTAATATATTCCTAAAATGTATATATTACAAGTTGATGAACTGATCTGCGGTAGCGATGACGTCACAGTCCGACAGCTTTAGAATGATGTTTGATCAGGTCTACTGTATATTCTGAACATAGAACTGCAAAATGTCTGATACAGTACTTTGGGGGAAACAAAGACTTAAACTGTTAAGTAATAACATTATTAATAACAAATATGTAATAGTTTTGATATTTGAAAATTTTTTATTTTAATGTAAAAGGACTATAGATAGAGACTTATAAGCAGCTGGTGTATCCGGGTTGTTTAATGAACTTTAAGCAAAAAGACAACATGTATTCATCTGTTTTATATAAATTACTGTTTTAACTTTGACTAGTTTTGGAAGAATAAATTGAATTGTTAAAGTCATGTTTTGCGTGTTTTAATTTTGGGGGATTGTTTGGGTATTTAAAAATTGTTTAGTTGAACCAACAACTTCAATGGGCAAAAAATGGGACACAACTTTGTTTTAAATAGTCAAAGAGTTGGGCTGAAAATAATAATAATTATTATTGATCATAGAAACAAATGAAACCAGTTAAACACTTGATTATATGTATTTGTGTTTGTGATTGTGACCCATGATAATTTTTTCTCAGTATAAATAAATGTTTTGGGTTTTAAGAACTCCAAAAGAGCAACGACAAACTTGGTATTCTTCCACCTTCCACTCCTGGTGTTAATTGCTCTGTGTGTGCGTGTGTGTTTTTGGCGGGGGGATGGGTGTGTGTGTGTTTTCGGCTGTTCAGCAGTTCTAAACACAAGCACAGTTTTTGTCCTTAACTAAAATACTTCAATACGTTAATAATGAATTTATTTTGTTGAATAAGGTAATAAGCGATATTTAAACCAAACCAGTAAGTTAAGTAAGTGTTCCATACATTAAAGTACTGTGTATAACCAAGTGCCCTAGCAAACACAGTTACAGTACAGTTTACAGTACAAACAGAGTGTGTGCGCTGGGGGGATTGGAAGGTGAGTGAGAATACTCATTTACAAGACAAAAGACGGTCAGAGGCAGGGCCGTTCTAGACCAGACAACACGGGGTGGGGGGAGGGGCGCATCATGTTCAAGCACTGTTTTTACCTCGCCTTACTGTATAGTAACAGTATTGTATTTGCTGAATTGTGTTGAGGCACGCAAACCCCCAGACCACAATAAGGTGGCAATCCCTCAGGGGGAAACTAAAAAATAAATATATATATATATATAATTATATAATAAAATATCCTTAATCCAGATTTTATCAATGACATAACATTTATCTAAGCTGGATGGTCTAATTCTCAAAACCGTTTAACCTAAAGAAAAACATAACACACTATAACTAGAATATTTACAAAACTGAAAGGTTGTCTTATGAATAATAAAAAATAGAAACTAAATTAAAACAGATGGGCTGTTGAACAGATCATAATATGTTTTATGTTTTCTGATTATAAATGATATATGGGTTGATTTTAGAAAGGCTAAATCAAATAGCTAGTTTTGGTAATGTCAGTCCAGTAACTATACTATGTAAAAGTAATTATAATATGAATTAATTAAGGGCAGGACCTAACCTAATGTTAATAATTTACACCATGATAACATTAGTATTCATGTTTTTGTATTTTTGTATTAACATTTTAAATGTTCAAATGAACGTTTCAGAGTATATAATTTGTCGTGTCATCTGTGATTGAGACCCATGAGTTAAATTGAAATATTTTTTATAGGTAGTAAGCCAAGTTTTAGTAACCTGCTTTAGTAATGGGCTCTAAAAGACAATGGAACATTACAGAACGTGCGAGTTGACGCCCATGCACAGATTAAAATGTTCATTTGAATTAAAATGACACACGCATGTCTGTGTGTGTGTATATATATATATATGTAATATATATATGTAATATATATATATATATATATATATATATATATATATATATATATATATATAGCTGCTGGGTAAATATAGGACTAACTAAATGCTGGGTTAATTTAACCCAGCAAGATGGGTTAAATATTCAATCCAAATGCTAGGTCATATTTAACTATAATGCTGGGTTAATTCTACCACATAAATGGTTCAAATGTTCTACCCATATGTTTGGGGTTTGTTGGTTCATTTTAACTGGAATGTTGGGTTAATTCTACCTCACAAATAGATTATTATTATTTTCATGTTTTACAGTGAATCTGTAAAAAAAACACCCATGTCTATTAAACAGTTAAATTATTTTGATATACTTGCCTATTACAAAAAAACATACATATATGCAATAAACACCATCCTATTACATGTTCTTAGAAAAAAAATATTTATTTTTCAAAAGCACAAGAACAGATAATCAACAGCGACATCATTACTATACTATCATTGATAAGGGCGGGATGGAGTAATTGCACAAATAGACTGAGGCAGCTTCTACAGAGCAGGATCTCTCTGTGACTTCAGATATCTTTTCTGAAGAACAAAACTATCCAGCTATTTTTTTTTTGGTTTGGTTAGATTAGTTCTGAACTCGCTTCCGTGAAACTATCGCTAAAACAATGTACTGAGCCCTCCTGAGGATATAAAGCTTTATTATTGTGTTTGAATAAATATTCAGATCTACCACAGCAGGTAATAAACTATGGTGTGTCATAAGCGAAGCAAACACCACGATTATGCCTCGTTTCGTTCGACGGGAACGTGGTTCACTTGGCCGCGGTGTATTTTAAACCTGTGGAATGTTTCACTGTTTATGCTCACATAAGAGGAACAAAAGCTCAATGAGGACTAAACCAATGACTTCGGTAACTCCACTGAGTGTAACATCTGCATAGTGACACTGAACATCTTCACTTTTCCGTTTACCTCTGAAAAAAAAGCTGTATTTTGTTTGTTTATATTTAGAGTTTTTATAACAGTAGAACAAGTACCCGCGCGGACGCACACACATAGACACACACACACACAGACACACACACATAGACACACACACACACACACACAGACACACACACTCCCCTGAGCCCTCGGGAAACATCCAATCACCGTCGGTATACAAATGAGTCAAGACGTAGCCTAACGTGGTGTCGTGTCGGATTTCAGTGGTCACGGAGTGGGAAGACTTTGAAGAAGCTGCAGTGACAGCTGAACAACTTCACTTTTCCGTTTACCTCTGAGGAAAAAAAGCTGTATTTTGTTTGTTTATATCTAGAATTTTTATAGTAGTAAGAGAGAGTTATAGTTTGGTCTGTACTGTTGTTCGCACCCTTGTAGAGAATAAATAAATGAATAACACCTTCATATCCCCTCTCAAGAGTGTCATAGTCCATTGTTAGTTTTAATGATCTGGCTGAAACTAATTATCACTACATAAGTACCCTAACACCATTGATCATGAGTCTCAGCTGAACCTAATTCTATACTTGTAACAGAAAATGTAGATGCAGATTCCAAATGTGTATTTATATAATAGATAGATAGATAGATAGATGTGTGTGTGTGTGTGTAGGCTCTACGCAGGGGCAAGAGAGGGCAGCGCACCCTTAAATGTCTGCACATGTTAATATATTCCTAAAATGTATATATTACAAGTTGATAAACTGATCTGCGGTAGCGGAAAAATCCGCTGAAATAGGACAGGCACACTAACCCGCACACACACACATACACACGCGCGCACACACACACACACACACACCTCCCTTGAGCCCTGCGTCTGTCGGATTTCAGCGGTCACGGAAAGACTTTGAAGCAGTTTATATATGAATCTAAGCTTGAACTTATCAGCATTGTAAATATATAATACTTTTCAAATAAAATCGCTATTACTTTGACCCTGAAGTTTAGTTTAGCACACAAAAAAAACAGAAAAGTCATTTCTGGTAAATCAACGGAATGTGTAGTTTATTTACAGTAATTCATTAAAAAATGAATATACATTGTACAGTACACGGTAAACACGGGAAAGATTACAAAATGAAAAAACAAACAGTGTCTACTTTATAAACAGCTTAGTATGTGCGTCGAGATGCTGAAATCCCTTGCATGTTTTTGCTTCCAAGTGGAGAGATATTTGACCGATAGCCTAGAACAAAAGATCTATAGGTGTGATCACAACCCCCTCCGACCGACCGTGCCATCAATCACTGGCCACCTCAGAAGTTCCCTCCAATGTATGGCTGCAATACTTGTTTTGCAAGTATTTTTAACACCATTCAAAGGCTTCAAAGGGGCAGTTATCGGCTATGACACGTTGAAGGAGAACTTAATAGTTCTCAAAAATAGTGTAAATGTCTGCAACAATCACTAACCATTAAAATGTTTTTTTTTTGTAATTAAACACGAAAATATTAATTATATTTCCATATATATACATACACACACACACACACACACACAAGGGCGTAGGTTTGCTACCTATGACTCCAACTAATAATAATAACACACTATAACTAGAATATTTACAAAACTGAAAGGTTTTCTTATGAATAATAAAAAAAACATTATAACTCAAAAAGATCATATTATGTTTATATATATATATTTTATAGTAACTGAACAGCTCTCTTCTCTCCAATCCACTCATACACCAGTCTCCTATTTCTCTGTGCGCGCGCTGCAGCCTGTGAATGAATACACGCAGCGGAGGTTTTACATATTTAAAACGTAAAAAGGTGTCTCCATCATAAATAGCCCTGAATTAACTAATATATATATATATATATACATACACACACACACATGTTTTGTGAGATTTTCCCTTACTTGGTTTTATCAATTTATATTACTCCCTATAATAATGTAAACATTGCTAATTTATGTTTTGGAAAGAAACTTAAGTAATTATTTCATCTATATCTTTCATAAATCACACAACTAAAATATAATTAAACAGTTTATTCACCAACATTACCAAATATTTGTGACATTCACAGTCTAGATCCAAGTTGTCTTTTTAATAAAAGTGCATTCAGCTAAAATTTGCATCCATAGAAAAAAACTGCACGGCACCAGGGCCTGAAATACTTGTTTTAAACAAAATTGTGTAAAATAATAAATAAATAAAATACAGCATTCATTTAGAAATAAAATGCAGCAGAAAATACTTTAAACAAACTGTAGAATAAACGTTAAAACGTAATAGCCCTCTGAAGCAGTGAAGTTGCAACTTTCAAATCAGCACTCTGGACTTGTGCACTTAAAAGTATGCCATTGAAACCTTAATGCATGAAAACATTTTAAGCTGAACATGTAAACACAACATGTAAACACTTGTAGTCAAGCCAAATCAAATGTTTTAAGATGATAACTTCATCTTTAAAGCTTGCACTTTTGGTGATAGCTTAATCCCATCAAGTTCTAGAAGAACTTTCTGAAAATAGCCTCTCCTTCAAGGATTATGGATACACCAACCGGTTCTTCCCCTTCAACAGCACGGACGACAAGGATTTTAAGAAGGTGTCACTTCGTCTGTCCCCCTGCATAAAATTTACAAGAAAATAAATCATTTATTTTGAGAAGCAAAAAAATCTGAATTGCTTCAACCTGTGCTGACTTCATTGAGAAAAAAATAATAATAAAAATAAATGATAATAAAAAAATGACCATCACTTCATATACTTCATATTGTTAAACTTGGGTTAAATTGCTTTATCTTGCATCAGTAAAACATGGCATGAGATGGCTTTACAGTGTCAGGAAATCCTATGATGAATGCTGAGTTTGTATTTAAAGGGTTAGTCCAAACATGAAAATTCGTTCAATAATTACTCATTTATATATACATTTGCATTTATATGCTTCTGTCCAATACAACAAACACTATATTCAAGGTATTAATAAATTGTATAATTAATAAGAAAACAATGCTTTACCAGGCAATCATCAAAGAGATCCTCTTCAGATTCACGTCTCATCTTTACACTTTGTTTCTGTGAAAATATTTACATTGTATCATTACATAATCTTTTATTCGTACAACTACATTCAGGCATTTCTTCATCTTTTGTAAGTTTGCCTTTATCCAAAGCAAATTACAAAAGAGGAAGGCGTCAAGCAGTGCTACTAACACAAAGTTTCTGACACCGTTAGAAAATACAAGATAGAACAGTGAGGGATTAAGGAAAAAGTGAGAAGCAAGAATCATGTGTGCAAAGATTAAGCATGTAGGGTCACAGGATGACTCGACTTATTTTTATTGTCTGCAATGCGATTTAGACAAATTAGAACTGCGGTAAAGCCAGCCGCGGTTCAGAAGAACACGGTCAAGCCAGCCGCGATTGATTTTAGTGTGCGCACATATTACAGTGGTTACGGTAGTTTCAGGACCGACACAGAGACAACGCGCTTTCAGAGCGCTTTTCATTTAGACGCCCAGGACTGAGAGATAATACAACATGCTCGTCAATTTTTACTTGCTTATTTATTTGCATTTCTGCTTTAATATCCGTGTTATTTATTGGTGACTTTGACGGTTGTCTGTTACAATATTTTTCTTAAATATTCACCATTCAAATAATTGTTTTATGTAGATAAGTTACAGCAGAATTCGTAGAAAACAGACAAAATAATGTATTTAGTCTTTCTAAATACCAGAATTGATTTTTATTTTGTTTTACTGTTCAAAAGTAGCAGTTATTCTTCAATGAATGTTTTCTATAATGAGGATTAACGTCTGCTTTGGAAGAGAGGTCAAATAAACAAATGTTCACAATGGGGAAAAAAAGTTAAATAAAATGCCTTTATTTCACTTCAGAGACCTATGAAAAAATAAATTCTAGTAAGTATAAAACGCCATGGTCAGTTTTTATCCCATATAATGTACACACATTATATGATAATAAAAAAAAAGTAGAAAAAAACAATGATCAGTTCTTATTCAGGACGTCCCATACTATATACACACCACATATGAAACTATTTTACTGCAGCATTTTTCAGATATGGGGCATTATTACACTTTAAAGGGGTATAAAGACCCCATTTCTAATAAGTAGAAAAAAACAATGATCAGTTCTTATTCAGGACGTCCCATACTATATACACACCACATATGAAACTATTTTACTGCAGCATTTTTCAGATATGGGGCATTCTCTCTGTGTTGTTCATGAAACTACCGTAATCGCTGTAATATGCGCGCGCACTAAAATCAATCGCGGCTGGCTTGACCGTGTTTTTCTGAACCGCGGCTGGCTTTACCGCAGTAAATTAGAGCTGCTGTCAATACTGTATGAACATATGTACAGGTTCTTTACTCGTAACTCATTAATAAAGTCCGGCTTCAGAAAAAAAACGTTTATTGCTAGTGCTCTTTTACCATTTAATGCTTTAACACACACGACTCAGTTTGTTCAGAAATGGCATCTAACTGGCGAGGCTTTGTCTGAACACGCCGTTTTCACTCGGGTTGGGGGAAAGAAACACACATCTCGGTGTATTAATCCGCGCGCTCGGTTCGTTATTATTTTATTTATTTATTTATTTACCACAGGACCCATGGGGGCTCCGTAGGTTCAGGTTTTTACACGAAAACGGTGTTTTGTGAATCTCCACACTATTAAAAACTGAAATTGCTAATTGTACGTCCTGAGATTAAGATGAACATTAATTGGGAGTCATGAAAGCGAGAATCACATCCAAAAAAGAAAGCTAAACTTACCTCGAACACGACAAAATCCAGCTGCAGCCACACCGTGTTGTAACCTCCGTGATGATCCACAACCGACTGATACACAGCGCCGGCACAGCGACTCCAAACACGCATGCGCAGTTTAATTTGCACACATTTTCGGCTTCAGTAGACACACAATACTTCAGACTGAAACACGACTGCCCCCTACAGGTAATGAAGGGCATGTTCACAGCTTCCCGCACGCAGCCGGGCAAAGCCGCGGCAAGTCACGGGATCCCTTTTCTCGAAACGCAGGTTTTTAATGGCGACATCTGTAAATGTCCGCGCCTTTGCCAGTTCAGAACTCCACGTGGTAGCAGCTTGAGGATATGCCCCTCGCGCGATCCGCATGGTTACATAAATTAAGTAGAGATTTTGTTTTTGTTATAGTTATAGTTTTCCCCCTAGATGGACAAAGGAGGAGAAAAAAACGGCAGAAAAAATTCAAAAGTTTTGGCTTATAGCGCAAAATATTTGCGTTATATTGCAAAAGTCTTGGGTTATAATGCAAAACATGACTTGTTTTTTTTCTTCTGCCATTTTTTTTTCTCTTCCTTTGTCCCCTTAGAGACTCTGTAGTAGGTTTTCTCAGTTGAATATGAAAAAAAATATCGCTGATTATCAATGCGAGAATGAATGGCGCATTGTCCAAGTGCAAGTTGATCTTGTAGCTAAACTATTTACTTTGGGTGAAAGCGCCATCTAGTGATCATTGTGTATCAGCGACAGCTTCCCATTCAAAACAAATGACCGGTGAATATGACCGGTGAATCGCGTTAAAAGTATGTGACACTAGCGTGGCATTTCTACTGTTAAGTTAGCTGGTTGTTTACAGTATGCTTAAATCATTCATAGGCCACTGTCTGGCTTACCAACTAAACAGGTTCCTCTAAAACTGGTACAGGAACTAAACTAAAAATGACAGCCAAAGAAAAAATGAGAGAAACTTGGTAAAAAAAAAAAAAAGCTCCTTCAGGAAGCCTGGAGAACTAGGGTTAGTTCCCAAGACTACATTTAAATATCCAGGAAATTCTGGCTCTTTGGAAATAAAATATGAAGAATTGAGGGGTGGGTCAAGACTTTTGCACATTACTATAAACAGTGAATGTCCGCAATGTCAGATTACACGGACTAGTACTAACCTTACAAGGTTTGTCTGAAGTGATGAAAATATCATAGCATTCTAAGAAATGTATTAAAGTATAACAGCGAGAGTTTTACCCCTCCTGGTTGTCCATCAGAGGCCGTCACAATGAGCCGGTACTGATCAGTGGTCTCTCTGTCCAATGCCTTCGCTAACATCAGTAGGCCTATACTGAACAGAAAGACAGAAATGCACACACAGGTTCACCACAGGTCATATACATCATGATCCTCTGAACAGTACAATTTGTGCCAAGGAGCATGAATACTTTTAAATTAAGAAGCGCACATTACTAAACATTTATATATATTGCATGTAACATACTTTTTAGCATTTTTTTTATTATCTTCAAACAGAAAAAAAAAGTTGTTAAAGGAATTATACCTAACGGGCCTAACATGAGCATTGCACAAGGATATACGTATAAACAATACAATGGGGAGGCATATCCTCAAATATAAGCTTCAGAACGTTAAGAATATCTGTCGTAAAATATTTTTAATTTTCTTCTCACCAGTTGATAAAACACAGACTGCTCGGGCAAACAGGTGGTGTTATTTTCCTTTGTTATTTTTCTTGTTTGAAATTTTCTAATTGCTTTGTTCCTGTGTTATTTTCTTAGAACAACTTGTCAACTTGTCTTAAATGTGTATACAGTAAATAACCTTTTTTTACCATCTACTTTAGCAGCAGTTTTTTGGCAGCTGGCTAATCAGAATAAGCTGTATTTTTTTTAACAAGAATTGCATTTATTTATATTATTTTAATATAAATATTAATATTACAAAGAGCCTGCTGCATTGGATAATGTAAAACCTGCTCTCAAGCCAAACTGTTGCTTTGTCTGTTCTTTAAATTCTTGTTTGTCTGTCAGCTCCATATTCACTCAACATTGGGCCTTATTTATCGAGTTGGACATAAACAGATTTATTTGTAAGATCTTGCAGGCGCATTCAGAAATATATTAATGATTCATGAAAAATCCATCTGATATTTATTTAGTAATTTTTCATATAGATTAAACAAAAACAAGCGGTGTAGTGGTTAGCACTGTCGCCTTGCACCTCCAGGGTCTGGGTTCGATTCCCGTCCAGGCTTTGTGTGCATGGAATTTGCATGTTCGCCCCGTGCTTGGTGGGTTTCCTCTGGTTTCCTCCAACAGTCCAAAGATATGCAGGTTAGGCTAACTGGCGTTCCCAAATTGCCCGTAGTGTGTGAATGAGTGTGTATGTGTGCCCTGCGATGGATTGGCACCCTGTCCGGGGTGTACACCCTGCCTTGTGCCCTAAGTCTCCTGGCATAGGCTTCAGGCCCCCGCGACCCTGAATACAGGATAAAGCGGTATAGACGATGAGTGAGAGTGAGTGAGTAAACAAAAACAAGGTGAAACCATGTCGTTTCCTGTTAAAGTCATTAATGAAAGCAGCCCCAAAACAAATACAGAAAGTAAGAAAAATTTGACTAATCATTCAGTTAGAACAAAAGAGTGTTGTATATAATATAAGGTGAGCTGGCTGATCTGTGGGTATACAGTATTTGACAACAGCATGCATTGCCACGATTGTCAACGGATTTAACTAGTGACGGACCTGATATTTGGAGAGTAATATGAATTTTTTTTCTTTGTATATGAAAGCTGGCTCCAAACATTTTTTAATGCTGTGCAATACTGCAAATAAATAAAATTATCTTGTGTCATTCCTGTGAATGTAAATGTTTTGTGTATTTGGATTTCTTTGCTACTGGTTTGCCTGCCAAAGAGGTAAGTGACCAAGGTGATCTCCCAATCTACAATGTATACAACTGTATACTCTCTGGTATAATCAATATTCTTTGCAAAGCCAACAGACTTCCATTTAACACATTCCCTCCTGGTTTTCCAATCCGACATCAGGGAGGGTTCATCATTGTGTGAGAGTCTGAAGAATGCGTCAGTATAAAAGACTCACCTTAAAGTTAAGAATACTTTGGACATAAAAACAAATAAAGAGAGCAGGGTCCACTACATATCAAGACCTATTGATTTCACCTTATTTTAATTCATACATACAGTACCTACTGGAATACACCTTTTCTCCAAACCAGATTTTAGCCTTTTCAGGTGCTGTTATGCTGCCTAATATTATTTTATTGGCATAGATAGCAGATGAAATAAATGTAATAACTTTATACCTCTCAGAAACCCTGTCCAATTTTCATGCTATCAGCTCACTGTGAACTTTTCCTTTTTTAATCACTAAATGCAAATCAATTGAACTGTTAATGTGTCTGTAATTTCACCAACATAAACACAATGAAAATTACAGTTACCAAAACGTTTGTAAATCTGGTGGGAGTTCATGTTTGGTTTGGCTAACAAATATTTTTACACAATTTCATTTAAATGTCGAAACAATTTTCTCACAAGTTCAAAGTTAGATTTACACACAAAAAAAAGTGTGCTCACACCAAATTCTGCAAATCTACATCCTGGAGCAGTTTGGATGCTGTACCCAAACAAAGTCCTTTTCATCCACAAATGTATTACCATGGAGTAAACACTATCAGAACTGTAATCAGGTTTAATGGTCAGATGGGAAATAAAAATAACTTTTTGGCAACAAATACTAAAAATTTTCTTGGCATGGACAGAAAAAATGGTAATGAAAAGAAGAACCTAATCCCAATCATGGACTCTATGCACCAGAAGACATTAAAAATTCTGTCTGCCTCTGCCAGGAAGCTACAACTGGGTCATGGTTCAATGACCATAAAATCAAGCTTTTGGCCTGGCCACTCCAGTCTCCCGAACTAAGCCACAGTTACAGTAAACTTTGCGGGGTGATCTGAAGTTGAGGAAGAGTCTCTGATACATTGTGTCTTCTACAGTGGCTTAAGGCCTGATATGAAAAGAAGGTTCTAAATAGTATTATATTAACATTTAAACCACTTAGGTTTTGGGTACAACATGGCAGCTCTGGTCATTTGGAGGGACCTTCACAAGGCCTCAGTAGGTGTGCAGTAGTGCCTGGCATCAGGATGTTGGCAGCAAATCCTTTGTATGCTGTGTGTTGCGGAGTGGGACCTCAGTGGATTGGACTGTTTCTATTGCATCCCATGGGTGCTTGATTGGATTTGGATCTGGGGATTTTGGAGGCTGGGTTGGTGGCCCTGGGCTCTTTGCCTGCTGGGCCCTGTGCACAGAGACCTGTGGTATTGGGTGTTCTGGTGCCTTTGTCTCATGGCCAGCATTTACTTTTCGTGACTGACCTGTCAGTATTCATGATGATAGAGTGCCTTGTGAAATGTTTCAGAGTAAAAGAGGCTGAATACAAATGCACGCCACTCTTTTCACATATTTATTTGTAAGAGTTTTTAAAAACCATTTTCCTTCTATGTGCCACTTTGTGCTGGTATATCACATAAAATTCCAATAAAATACATGTACGTTTGTGGAAAAGTTCAAGCGGTATGAATACTTTGGCAGGCCACTTTCTCTATATACGTACATATATGTACAGTGGTGTGAAAAACTATTTGCCCCCTTCCTGATTTCTTATTCTTCTGCATGTTTGTCACACTTAAATGTTTCTGCTCATCAAAAACCGTTAACTATTAGTCAAAGATAACATAATTGAACACAAAATGCAGTTTTTAAATGAAGGTTTACGTTATTAAGGGAGAAAAAAAACTCCAAATCTACATGGCCCTGTGTGAAAAAGTGATTGCCCCCCTTGTTATAAAATAACGTAACTGTGGTTTATCACACCTGAGTTCAATTTCTGTAGTCACCCCCAGGCCTGATTACTGCCACACCTGTTTCAATCAAGAAATCACTTAAATAGGAGCTACCTGACACAGAGAAGTAGACCAAAAGCACCTCAAAAGCTAGACATCATGCCAAGATCCAAAGAAATTCAGGAAGAAATGAGAACAAAAGTAATTGAGATCTATCAGTCTGGTAAAGGTTATAAAGCCATTTCTAAAGCTTTGGGTCTCCAGCGAACCACAGTGAGAGCCATTATCCACAAATGGCAAAAACATGGAACAGTGGTGAACCTTCCCAGGAGCGGCCGGCCGACCGAAATTACCCCAAGAGCGCAGAGACAACTCATCCGAGAGGCCACAAAAGACCCCAGGACAACATCTAAAGAACTGCAGGCCTCACTTGCCTCAATTAAGGTCAGTGTTCACGACTCCACCATAAGAAAGAGACTGGGCAAAAACGGCCTGCATGGCAGATTTCCAAGGCGCAAACCACTTTTAAGCAAAGAACATTAAGGCTCGTCTCAATTTTGCTAAAAAACATCTCAATGATTGCCAAGACTTTTGGGAAAATACCTTGTGGACCAACAAGACAAAAAGTTGAACTTTTTGGAAGGTGCGTGTCCCGTTACATCTGGCGTAAAAGTAACACAGCATTTCAGAAAAAGAACATCATACCAACAGTAAAATATGGTGGTGGTAGTGTGATGGTCTGGGGTTGTTTTGCTGCTTCAGGACCTGGAAGGCTTGCTGTGATAGATGGAACCATGAATTCTACTGTCTACCAAAAAATCCTGAAGGAGAATGTCCGGCCATCTGTTCGTCAACTCAAGCTGAAGCGATCTTGGGTGCTGCAGCAGGACAATGACCCAAAACACACCAGCAAATCCACCTCTGAATGGCTAAAGAAAAACAAAATGAAGACTTTGGAGTGGCCTAGTCAAAGTCCTGACCTGAATCCTATTGAGATGTTGTGGCATGACCTTAAAAAGGCGGTTCATGCTAGAAAACCCTCAAATAAAGCTGAATTACAACAATTCTGCAAAGATGAGTGGGCCAAAATTCCTCCAGAGCGCTGTAAAAGACTCGTTGCAAGTTATCGCAAACGCTTGATTGCAGTTATTGCTGCTAAGGGTGGCCCAACCAGTTATTAGGTTCAGGGGGCAATTACTTTTTCACACAGGGCCATGTAGGTTTGGATTTTTTTTCTCCCTAAATAATAAAACCCCTCATTTAAAAACTGCATTTTGTGTTTACTTGTGTTATCTTTGACTAATAGTTAAATGTGTTTGATGATCAGAAACATTTTGTGTGACAAACATGCAAAAGAATAAGAAATCAGGAGGGGGGCAAATAGTTTTTCACACCACTGTATGTATGTATGTACTGTACATGAGAGAGAAAATATTTTTTTAGGAAAAGTGTGCATGGCATTTGTATGTTCTCCCTGGGCTTAATGGGTTTCATCTGGATATTTGGGTTTTCTCCCACAGTCCAAAGAAACGCAGACTAGGCTAACTGGCATTTACAAATTTCTTCTTAGTGTGTGCATGCTTATGTGCTGCAATGGATTGGCACCCCTGAATTCCCCGGGATAGGCTCAAGTCCTCCCATAGCCCTGTACAGGATAGGCGGTAAGGAGAGTCAGTCAGTGAGAGAGTAATTGTTCAAATTTCACTCATTTTTCTAGTTTGATGTTATGCTAATTAAATACAAAGACAATTTTCACAATCTTTATTTACCCATCCTTGCCAATAATTCTGGAACTGACTGCACACAGACAGAATCACTAAATGGTCTCAGTACACATTACTTTTTTAGGTTTCTAATTAAAAGTAGCCAGCTCATGGGGACCCACACACCATCATTGATAAAAGCCTCAGTAGGGCACGTCAGCGGCTCCCAGGATGACCATGAAAAGCACTTTATAGAATGATTTACTGACCAGGCAATATCAGCACTGCACTGTGGGACAATGCTCTCATATACAGCCTTGGTTAACTGCCTAATAATGGCAGAACTAGGCGGTTAAACCAGGAGTCTCTCTGAGTGCTACAGCTAGCCCAGAGCCCTGGAGTCCTTCACCTCTATCTCCATACAAAACAGCAGTATCATAATGTCTTCATGTATATTTATGCATTCTGTAGAAGTGGGATGGGGAGGCCCTGTCTGGTCGAAACGTGTTCAGCTTGCATAAATGTGCTCACAGTAACCTGGAAGAATCCTATCATCTGCTTTAACCATTCACCAGCACCATTCACAAAAACCCAACAGGAATAGTGCATTGAGATAACAGATTAAAGAGTATGTAGGAGCTCTGCTGGTTTATAAACTGTGAGTGTGGGTGTGTGGGTTTGTGTGAGAGCGAGAAAGAGGGAGAGTGAGAGAGAGAGTGGGAGAATTTGTGTGGAAAGACAGACAGACTGGATCTTGTTACCACTGCTGTCAGAGATATCAGATATATAGCGAAAAATCTGATAGTGAGATAACTGGTGTGCTGTTCTGTGGTTTATGCGTTTTCTGTGTGTGTGTTTTTTCGTGTGTGTGTGTCTCTGTCTCTGTGTGTGTGTGTGTGTGTGTGTGTGTGTGTGTGTGTGTGTGTGTGTGTGTGCACATTTTTGTATGCTTGGCACTCTCAGCTAGATCAGTTTATTCCCCCTAGAAACAGATTTTCTCATACGACCTCGATATGACAGATTAAAGTTGTCCTTGCTGGCTTGTGAAATCGCACTATAAAATAAAAACAGTGATTGAAATGTTGCTAAAGTGTCCAAGATCTATGTATTTAAAATTGAAGCATGTTTTGTTTATATGGTAGTCTATTAACTTTTCTCAACTTCATTTATAATATATCCTTCTCTTTCATATGACCTATGTCTATAATATATATCTTATGTGAATGCCATTTGTGGCCAGTAAGAATGCAGGAAGGAAGAGAAGAGACACAATGAATAGACAATGCTTGTACTTTAGTTGTTTTTGCTGTGGCATTCTGCCATTACACCTAACTATATTCTCATATTTCTGTATCTATCCTAAACCGTACAGAATTTCTTTAATATTTAATGTTTAATCCAGATTATATATAATTTTTTTCCACCTTCCTGTGTTTTGCTCTCTCTCACTTTCTCCTTCTTTTCATCTTCCTGCTAGTCGTCTGAAGTGTCCCACTTGCACATCTCCAGCGTTGAGCTGTGAATAAAGGAGAGCGAGGAGTGCTGAGAGATCAGCACAGCTCTGAAGATGAAATGAGACAGAGGTGCAGAGACTGCTGGTGAAGCTGACATGACCAGGTTGCACACAGAGTTCATCCTAGGCTACAAAGCGATTCTCGCATGTCCTTCATTTTCAGCTGTTACGGGCACTACTCCAAAGCTCCAGTGAGAACACATTCACCACTTTCTCTCCCTCTAGCATTGTTCCCTCAGGGCTGTGAAGCTAGCGAGAAGGAGAATTCAGCAGCAGCTGAGACAAGCAGCAGGGCATTATGCATAACTTCACCATGACCATTAGAGCAGAGCTAGGATAATATGGAAGCCATGGAAACAGGAAAGCAATAAGGAAAGCATTTAGGAGTCCAGCATTCCTCATTCATACATAAACCACATTCATGCCATGTTACTAAAGACAACTCTGTTCCTGAGCAGACCAATCTACATGCCTACGGGGTTAGGAAATACTTTTAAAAAAAATCTGTTTTACTATAATAATTGCAATAATAATAATAATAATAATAATAATAATAATACATTTTTGTCAGGAAGGGCATCCGACATAAAAACATTTGCCAAATCAATGATGCAAATAAAAATAAAATAAAATAATAATGAAAATTATAATAATAATACAGTCAACTCAGATAAAAATGCAGCAGGAACTGCTATCTTGAGATCAAATATATGGATACACTTTTAAGTTTTTATATGGATACACTTTTAAATTGTTGTAATTCCTTTTGTTGGTAGATACTGTATGAACAGGATCTGAACTGGGATCAGATTTTACCTACTTAGGACGAGTTGCCAAAACCATTTCTGTTTTAATTTACATGTATGTAAATTGTATGTACATGTATGTATGTATGTATGTATGTACATCACTATCTTGTTGAATGATATCCTAAAGTGATCATTCATACAAAAGATACCGAAATATCCTAAAATATTACAATCTCTACATATGATAAAGCTGTAAATTTGGAGTGTCTGTACAATGAAAATATTCACAAAAAATAATCGGACATAAGATGAGTAATAGAACACGTCAGATTTTGGACTTATGGAGAGCGTCAAAGATGGCTTCTTGGAGTTTATTGCTCTGTGGTCGATAGGATCCTTTATATAAAGTATAACTTTATATTTTTTAATTTTTGTCTGATTTTGGAATTTTTATCTGTCTGTCTGTGCACACATTATGTAAAAACTACTTTTAATGGGGTTTTCACAGGTATACTTGTTGAGGTAACATATTGGCTTTGTTTCATGGCAATTGCCCCATGGGAAAAGAAAAGTTTTGTTACTTTAAATAATTTAAATAGAAAATGCTCTCATATCATAAAAAAGCAACCTTGAAAAAATCATTAGTCAATCTCAAAATGCATTACTCACAATCTCAGTGTATTTGCATTACACACAATCTCACATCTTTATTCCAAAATTCAACAGATTTTTTAACATGCGCTTATGAGTCAATCAAATTCAAAGTCATGGGAACATCTAGTTAAAAATCAATTATGATGTCATTATGATGGGTAGTGCTCATTTTTTGTATGTCTGTGTGTACTGTATAGTCCTAAATTTCAATCTCGGTCTCATATTTCAGATCTCAGAAGACCACTGCATTTTCTGAGTTGTTTTCAGGAGGAGAACCCACAGCTAATTGCTTTTTTCATCCACATATTTTACCTTCACTTAAATACAGCCAGTTCATTAATACATTTGAATTTACTTTAGTCTGGTCTAGGGTCTCCATCTAGCTACACTGCCATTCACCATAACCCTATAGACACAACCCTACAGACCATATTACTGTTATGCCATGCTATGGGGAGGGTCATACTGTAATGTGTTTTGCCTCTTTAATGTTTGACATTCATACTGTTAAGTGGAATTTATAGCTAAGAGCATCAATTAAACACTCTAATTCTCAAAACAAGGCTTTACACATACACAACACAACTCTCATGCTGACACACTAAAGCCACTAGTGTGTCATCTCCAGGGAGATCTGTTTAGTTTTTACAGGCCATTCTTAGTTAGGCTGCTAAAAATAGTTTGTAAATCAGCTTAGAAAAACACGTACCACGTTAGTTAAATCATTGCCAAACAGGTCAAGACTGTGTGAAAATGTAAATCATTGGCACTTGAGGAGGACATGTGGAGAGTTTTAATAGAAGCAGTGCCACAGGAAGCACCTGTAGAAGTAATTAGACAAGCAGCTAGAAACAGGTTTGATATTTTCTACCTTTTTTCCTACAGTACAGTATATCCCACTTGAAATTTTAATCAAGCAGAAAATATACAGAGTACTTAGTTCAGCACATGTACAGGTACTGCCAGATATTTTGGTCTGGCACAAGATCAACAAATTAATTTGCTAATATATCTTCCCAACAAGGCAACTCAAGCATCATCTTTAAAACAGTGTGTGTACTGAAAATACAGAACATCATGTCAATACAGTGCAGCTTCAAATGATATATAGGGGATTACCTGGACACTTACGTTTGAGAAAGGTTGAACATCTGCTGTGGATCGCCACTCAGAATACGATATGTAATTGGATCTAGCTCACGGTCTATCGCCTACAGAAATGCACAAATAGAGTCAGGAAACTTGCATGGTATCCATTTTATTTTTAAGTGAGCTAATATCAATCCCCATCCTGCCCTTTTCTTCAAACACAAGTTAATAAGATCCACGCAAGGAATATTGCCTTGAGCATCAACATCTATGAGGTTATACAGTAGCTCTTGTGATCTGACCTGCAGATTAAGAAGGATGGCTCCTATCCTCATGGCCTCACTGATCTCTAGGTTGTAGGTTGTCAGTGGAAAGCGTGGAGGACTCTGGTTATTAGGAGGCAGAACCTCAATATATACTGTAGTTATGGAACTCCTAAAATAGATAAAAAAAAGTTTGAGCAAAGAATTGTTGGTAATAACAAATAGACAACAACAAACTATGAAGAAAGGATAGATATTGATAGAACTTCTGACCTCCTTTCAGCCTCAGGTGCGTTATCAGATGCTCTGACTGTTAAGGCATATGAGCGGCCGACGCTCAGTGTCACTCCTGGAGCAATGGTGATTCGACCTGTACGGTTACTGATGATGAAATGCCCCTGATCTCCTGCCAAAATGGTGTAGGTCACCAGACCGTTCAGACCTTCGTCAGCATCCTGGGCAGTTAACTATTTTGATGAGACAGAAATATCCATTAAATAAGATGACTGACATTTTGACTGATTCCATGGGCATATCAACCTGGTCTTATTTCTATAAGACAAGGTACTGGGAGTCATAAGGTTTTTCATGGTAATACTTGAAAATCAACCTTATTGATCAGCATGTGGGTAGGAATACAGACTTATTTGTTTTTCCTTCCTTAAAAACTTCCTTAAAGGCCATTCATAGTTATTTCTGTTCAGAAACCGTTTTGCGCTGTTTGAAGAGGATGCTGCATGAAAAAGACATTGTGTCCAAATGATTGGCTACAACTTCCATAGTAGAGGTGATCAATCTGTCGACCCCCCCACTGACTGTCCATCGATAGAAAGTGACACTGAAAAGTGTGTTTCATTTATATGAGTGTATCTGGCATCACAGCAGTGATGCTGAGATTGTCAAAGTCAATATTGCTCCAGTGGCACTGCAGGGTGTAGAACAGTCCCCCAAACACAACTATCTAAGCAACTGCAGTCATAAACTGACTACACTGAATAGCCCCTTATCTCTAACTGTACTCATATGAGATGTATTTAATAACGGGGTCATAAAAAGTGCTTAAATCCCATGAATGCAGTGCTCCACTAGAAGCCATGATAATGTCTCAGCTACAGTACACTGAGAATAGTCCACTACCCAAATAGAATATGATTATCAGGGGTCCTGTGATGATCACTTTCCACTTATGGGGGAAAAAAAACTGTATGACAGTTTAGGTCACCTCTTGATAGTCTGTTATTTCAAGTGCACTTTTACAACAGGTTTACCTGATAAAAGGGGCAATTACTCCGCTCTGGCTATGGAATCCTACGGTATATCAATTTCCCACTGTTGTGTTTTTATATATAGTGCTTATAGATGGTGAATGGAAGAAAAAACATACTGTATAAATGCACACTCTAGTTACAACTGCATCACAAGGGCCTACAGCTTTCCAGAGGTTTGATAAGTAGCAGGACACAAACTTTTCAGTTTAACTCATCCTCAAGCACGACAGGGTTAAGGTTATGTGACAAAGCAGGGCATTACATTACACACAGACCTGCCTCCTGCCTCTTAAAACGTTTCTTGTACAGCTTTGGAGGTATTTGGAGGTCAGGGAAAATCATGTAGTTAAAAACATTTGAAAATGTTAAGATTTCCTCACACTTTTGATAAGCGCTGTGGGATTTCTCTGCTCTATGAGCATCAGGGCAGTGTCACAGCAAAGGCAGTGCTAAAGAAAGACTTCGGTATGGCTGACTGATTAGGAATCAGGTGCTGTCTGTAGATCTAAAGAAAGCAGTGTTACAGCTTGTTTACAGCGTAAGTATTCTAAGGATGATGAAATCAAGGCTGACTTACAAAGCTAGTGATACCCGTTTAGTCATTGCCTAGGGAGAAAACTGCAGCTAAAGTTTCATTGGAAAAAAATAACACCCTAGACACACCACTTCATCAATTTGAAGAGGCTCTCTGTTTTTGGTTTGTTTTAAACCAGGGCATTTTTATCCTGTAATACATGCAAAGGGCCAAGGATGTAAACACTTGCAACTCATTTCCTGTGCATGGCTTGGCTAATCTGCCTGCAAATGTCAACATCCACTGTACCACAACATTTTGCTTTAAAATTAGAGCAACTATTAAAATAATAATAATAATAATAATAATAATAATAATAATAATATAACGGTATCTTTAGTAAAGTATGGTCTTCATGAGATCTAATTATTTGCTGGATTGAATAACAACATACAGTATATGATAGACCAAAGGGTGTTGTTTAAAATTGTAAATTCTTCCCTGTTATACAGTAGATAAAATTTAGATGAAATTTAAAGTAGGTATCTATGCAGAAAGGTTTTTAAATTAATAAACAAAACATGGCCTCCAAGTGGCGCAGTGGTAAAGTGCTCGCCCTGTCATCCGGAGATCGCTGGTTCGATTCCCGGGTGATGCTGTAACCTCTCACAGCCGGAGCTCTCTCAGAGGGGAGGGATGAAAGGTACTTGGTGCTCCCACATTAATTATGGTTCTACAGCCAATCAGGGGCATCTGTGAGCTTGTGGAAGGAGCGGATAGTGCTGTCCTCTGAGTGTGTTATGCCGCCTCTCAACGGTGCGTGAGTGAGTAGTTCTTTTTTTAAAAAAAAAAAAATAAATAAACAAACCATTAAATGTAACCTTTTATCATACAAACATATGTTTAAGGATTGAAAAGAGGCATTTGACAGCAAAATAATACAATACTCCATTTGTTTGCAGGTTTGAGGAAAAAAGAATTGAAGTATTGCAATCTAATATAGAATATTTTATTTAGTTTGAGTCACACTGTAACTCCACCTCCCATAGTTTTGTCACAATGATAAATCAGCCCGCAGTTGTGTTTGTAATTATTTAAGTCTGCAATTTAGTATCAACAATACGCTGAGATTCAATAAAAAATAGAGCAAACTCATGCTCTGATTGTGTTTTTTGTGAGTGAGTCACTGGTAGCAAACAAGAACAAGGGAGAAAAAAAAGTTTTGCATTTGGTTGCACACACATCCTTAAAACGTAACGGCTGATTTATGATAAACATTATAAACAGTACAAAAAACTTAGTTTACAGGCATCGTCAGACTCCCCCATTACCAGTTTCAATTTCACTTTAGCAGTTGATGACGGCACCTTTTCATAGTATAGGTATGTGCCATGCAGTCCCATAATGTTATAATACAATTCATAAATCCCAAGGCAGAACGGAATGAAGCAAACACGTCCAGACATCATATGCAACAGATTCGCAGACACAATGTGTCTATCATCTCTTGTACACAATATGATCTCTTGAGTGTTGTAACATTATCTTTCTGCTTAATTTTCCATCATGACTCCCAAATACTATAAATCCAGACCAAGTAAGAGCAGGAGCAAAGCGATAAAGAGAATAATTAATTTGGAAGTGAAATATAAAGTTACACATTATTATCTCATGGTATAATTTGCATAGAATATTAAAGTTCAATGCTTCTAATAAAATAATATGTAGCAGTTATCAAATTAAACATTTTGTTATAGACAACCTTGTGTGCCAGAGCAAAATAATTTGCTGAAACGTGTTAAAGTCTGAAAACAGTGTTTCTCATTTTTCTGTCAAATTATTAATGTTTTTATCTTAATCACGTAAGAATTCAAATGTAAATTAGAAAACAATAATTTCAATTGTTTTGTTTTGAGCACATCTGAGGTAGGAATCTCTAAAGGTGCTTATTCCACAGGCTAATTGAATCAGCTGTAAGCATTCCAGAAAGCTGATTCGTTAAGAATAAATTAAAGTCAAGTAATACAAGAATAGCTTTTTTCCTGCTGGCATTCTGATGATTATCTATCAAGTCCCACATTGTGCTTAGAAATGTATAACATTACATGTGAGCCCCGACTTATAAATGTTTAAGTTACAATTTTCCACAGATACCAATGGAGACGCGGGTTCTACTTCCGGTACAATCACGGAAGTACTGTAGCTCACGTGTATTGTACAAAAAATAGACACTGATGCCAATATTTTCAGTGTTTAAGTGAATGTATGTCATGCACACTCAGCCGCGACCGGCACTAGGACCCGGAAGTAAGACGGTCGCGAACCTGAAAGCATAAAGGTAAACAAGATGGCGCCGCACATCGCTCTGTCATTGAGTTATGCCCAGATCCTTTCGGAATCGTTCCCGTATCTGTGAGTACTCACTTTCTTGGCTATCTTTTCAGACTGAGTGTGTGTTTATAGGACTAGGGTTAGATTGTGTCTTTCCTTTGCTCATTGTGTGTGAGAGTCCTTATAACAAAGCGCGTGATTATCCTGCCCGCTCGTGTTTATCCGCGTTTGGGTTTACCATTCACGCTACAGGGCTAACTGCTAAAGCTATCTGCTCATCCCGGTTTGTTCGTGACAGATAGCACGATCATCATTCTAGTCATCCCGGTTAGTTCGTGACAGAATGACAGAGCCTAGAGCAGTAAACCCAGCGGATTACGCCCGCCTCCGCGATGTGGTTGACCAGCATGCCTTGCTCATCAATACGCTAACCGCGGAGCTCGGTTCTCTGCGCCGCAGTGTCCAAGACATCGCGGCCTTGCGCCGCGAGGTCGCGGAGCTTAGGCAGGAGAACGCGAGCCTCCGGGAGGCGGTTGGTGGGCTGGCTAGCTGCCCGCCCGCCGCGGCGGTCGCGGCGCCGCCACCCCCCCCCCCTTCTGACGTTTTTTTAGCTCTTCCAGATAAATGGGATGGCACGGATGGGAAATGCAGTGTGTTTTTAACATCTCTGGAACTGGTGTTTGAGTTCAATCCCACCAAATACTCCACCGACCGGCTGCGCATTGCACTCCTCGTCTCGTTGCTATCAGGGCAGGCAGCAGAGTGGGCCACGGCAGTCCTGCGCGCAGACACAGACACCGCGCACTCCTACAATGAATTCACCCACCAACTCAAGTTAACCTTTGAACATCCTGCGGGCGAGGTGGAGACCGACACAAAGCTCTACCACCTGCGGCAGGGAGGACTGTCCGTGAGTAAATACACCGCCGAGTTCCGGACACTCGCCATCCAGACCTCCTGGGGAGACGCGGCCCTCCGGACGTCCTACTTCGAGGGGCTGGCTAATCGAATCAAAGACGAGCTAGCCGGACGAGAGCTCCCAGCCACACTGGAGGGGCTAATCCAGCTAGTCCTCCGGATCGACCAGCGCCTCCTATCCCGTCCGAGGCCAGCACCTCGAACCCTGCCGCCACCACCCACGTACGCCTGCATTGTACCAAGACCACCAACCACCGTCACCACCGCTCTCCCTGGACGTGTCGGATCTCCACCCCCTGCCGTGGTTGACACCGGAGCCGGGGAACCCATGCAGCTAGGGCGCGCCTCCCTGACCGTGGCGGAACGCGAGAGACGCTACCGCGAGGGACTGTGCGCTTACTGCGGATCAGCCGCGCACCATCGAGCGACCTGCCCGTCCCGTCCGGGAAACGCCCAAACCCGGTGAGAGAGAGGAGAGACTCCCCGGGTATCATCCATCTCTCCGCAACCACCGACAACGCTGAGACTCGACTCACGGTCCAGGTAACCCTCCATCTTGGCCACAAACGGGTCAGAAGTGCCGCGTTCATCGATTCTGGTGCCGCGGGTAACTTCATTGACTCAACGTATGCCAGAGGATTGGGGGTAAAGATAGAGGCGTTATCCCAGCCAGTAAAAATCACCTCAGTCGACGGGCGGCCCCTCTCATCCAGCCCCATCACCCAGCAGACTTCACCCATCACTCTCATCCTCGGCCAACATCAGGAGTCTATCCAATTTCACCTTACACCCATCTCCTCTCCACCCATCATCCTCGGCTACCCCTGGCTCTTACAGCACGACCCACTCATCTCCTGGTCCCAGAACCGAATCCTTCAATGGGGGCCGACCTGCACCGACTTATGCCTACAGGCCCAGGCTGGGACGTGTTCCAGGGAGTCCGAGGCCCCCGACGTCGACATCCACGCCCTTCCACCACCATATCGAGACCTGGCTGAGGTGTTTTGCAAGCGCCGGGCCAGCCATCTACCACCTCACCGACCTTACGACCTAGCCATCGAACTCCAGCCAGGCTCCAGCCCCCCCCGCGGCCACCTCTACTCCCTTTCTACCAGCGAGACCCAGGCTATGGAGGAGTATGTCGCCAGCGCCCTGCGAAATGGCACCATCAGACCCTCCTCCTCGCCGGCTGCCGCGGGGTTCTTCTTTGTAAAGAAAAAAGGGGGCGAACTTCGTCCGTGTGTCGACTATCGGGGGCTTAACAAGATTACCATCAGAAATCGTCATCCTTTGCCTCTTACCAACTCAGCCCTGGACGCCCTCTCTGGTGCCACCATGTTCACTAAGTTGGACCTCCGGAGCGCCTACAACTTGGTGCGCATCAGAGAGGGTGATGAGTGGAAGACGGCCTTCATTACCCCCACCGGACACTATGAGAGCCTGGTCATTCCATTTGGTCTCTGCAACGCACCCTCGGCCTTCCAGTGCTTCATCAATGATGTTCTCCGGGACATGCTAGGCCGATGGGTGTTCGTCTACCTAGATGACATTTTAATATACTCACGCACCCCCGAGGAACACACAAAACATGTTCGAGCTGTCCTTAAGAGATTGCTCGCCCACCAGCTGTACTGTAAGTTGGAAAAGTGTGCTTTTCACGAGCACTCCACCACGTTCCTGGGTTTTGTTATCTCGCCCCAGGGTGTGGCCATGGACCCGCAGAAGCTGGAGGTTGTACGTCACTGGCCCCTACCCAGGACACTCAAACAGCTCCAACGCTTTCTCGGGTTTGCGAATTTCTATCGTCGCTTTATCCGGGGCTACAGTACAGTTGCAGCACCGCTCACTGCCCTTACCAGGCTCTCCAACAGTTCCTTTCGACTCAACCCTACCGCCATCGCAGCTTTTCATCGACTCTGTCATCTGTTCACCACCGCACCCATCCTGCTCCATCCAGATGCCAGCCAACCGTTCGTTGTGGAGGTGGACGCGTCGGAGGTGGGCGCCGGCGCTGTTCTCTCACAACGAGGTCCAGACCAAAAGCTACACCCCTGTGGCTTTTACTCCAAAAAATTTAACCCCACTCAGCAGCGATACGGAGTAGGGGACCGTGAACTGTTGGGCATAAAGTGGGCCTTGGAGGAGTGGCGTCACTGGCTCCAGGGTGCCAGTGAGCCATTCATTGTCTGGACGGATCATCAGAACCTCATCACCATCCGCAACCTCAAACAGCTAAACCCACGACAGGCACGGTGGGCCTTATTCTTCGAACAGTACGATTTCCATCTTTCGTACCGCCCGGGGTCAAAGAACACCAAGGCCGACGCCCTCTCCCGTCAATACGAGCGAGAGACGACCCGGGCGGAGCCCGTGCCTGTCCTTCCACCCACCCGGATCATCGCACCCCTGCACTGGGATATGGAAACGAGGGTCCGCCAGGCACTGGCCACCGAACCCGCACCGGCAGGTGTGCCACCCGGGCGGCTCTACGTCCCCACTCAACTCCGGCCCGAAGTCCTCCAGTGGGGCCATTCTTCACCCGTCGCGGGACACCAGGGAACCCGGAGAACCCTCACCTTCGTGGGACGGGCCTTTTGGTGGCCTTCGATGAGGAGGGAGGCTACTGAGTTCGTCCGGGCGTGCCCAGTGTGCGCCAGGGCCAAAGACTCTAACCAACCAACTCCGGGGGAGCTCCAACCACTTCCAGTCCCTCGTCGGCCCTGGTCGCACATTGCCGTCGACTTCATCACGGGCCTGCCGATCTCCGAGGGAAAAGACGTCATCCTTACCATCGTGGATCGCTTCTCCAAGGCAGTGCACCTGGTGGCCCTCACCGGACTCCCGTCAGCCAAAACCACAGCAGAGCTGATATTGGAACACGTAGTCCGATTGCATGGGTTCCCTAAGGACATCGTCTCGGACAGAGGTCCCCAGTTCACCGCCCGGTTCTGGAAGGCCTTCTGCCGTCTGATCGATTCGTCCTGCAGTTTGTCCTCTGGCTATCACCCCCAGACGAACGGTCAGACGGAGCGAACCAACCAACAGCTGGAGCGCTACCTAAGATGTTTCGTGTCGGATCGCCAGCGCTCCTGGGCCCGCTACCTCAAGTGGGCCGAATTATCACACAACCTTCACGTCTCCTCCGCCACCAACCTGAGTCCATTTGAGGTGTGC
This sequence comes from Channallabes apus, assembly GCA_030522415.1. Classification (NCBI taxonomy): domain Eukaryota; kingdom Metazoa; phylum Chordata; class Actinopteri; order Siluriformes; family Clariidae; genus Channallabes; species Channallabes apus. The sequence goes on from CM060118.1 coordinate 24,343,763, forward strand.
TATGGTTTCCAGCCTCCGATGTTCACTCACCAAGAACCGGAGGTTGATGTACCATCGGCCCAACAGTTGGTTCGCCGGTGCCGGCGGCTATGGCACCAAGCCAATCTCGCCATCCGACGCACCAACGCCAACTATGTGGCCCAACACCGCCGTCGGCACCCTCCGGGACGATTGTACCACGTAGGTGACAAAGTATGGCTATCATCCAAAAACCTTCACCTGCACACAGAGTCAAAGAAGTTATCACCAAGGTTCATCGGGCCATACCGCATAACTCTCAGGATCAACCCTGTCACCTACCGGCTCCAGCTGCCTGCGGCGCTCCGGATCCACCCTGTCTTCCATACCTCACAGCTGAAACCATTCACCACCTCACCCATGGTTCCACCCACCCCCCCTGCTCCTCCCCCCCGAATCATTGACGGCGGTCCCGCCTACACCGTGCGACGGATCCTCGACTCGCGCCCTCGGGGCAGGGGCACCCAGTATCTGGTCGACTGGGAAGGCTACGGCCCCGAGGAGCGGTCCTGGGTTCCGGCTCGCTTCATCCTCGACTCCGGGCTCATTAGGGACTACCGTTACCGGGTATCCTCCACCCCTGGACCGTCCGGAGTCGGTCCTGGACGGGGGGGTACTGTCATGCACACTCAGCCGCGACCGGCACTAGGACCCGGAAGTAAGACGGTCGCGAACCTGAAAGCATAAAGGTAAACAAGATGGCGCCGCACATCGCTCTGTCATTGAGTTATGCCCAGATCCTTTCGGAATCGTTCCCGTATCTGTGAGTACTCACTTTCTTGGCTATCTTTTCAGACTGAGTGTGTGTTTATAGGACTAGGGTTAGATTGTGTCTTTCCTTTGCTCATTGTGTGTGAGAGTCCTTATAACAAAGCGCGTGATTATCCTGCCCGCTCGTGTTTATCCGCGTTTGGGTTTACCATTCACGCTACAGGGCTAACTGCTAAAGCTATCTGCTCATCCCGGTTTGTTCGTGACAGATAGCACGATCATCATTCTAGTCATCCCGGTTAGTTCGTGACAATGTATAAAATGTCTCGTACATTATGTGTGTGCGTGTGGGGGAGCGGGAGGAATAATTTGGCCTCACTGGTTTCAATGAATCAGTCCGGAAGCGCCATCATAGAAAAGGGCTGTCCTGATGGTAAATAATCCTAACTTCAGTTTCCAGCCCAAGAAAGTGGAAAAACAGCTCTGAGACAAAATGGAGTCCGAGATTCCCCTAACGATTTACAGGCGAGGAGACAACACTGTTACATTTGTGTGAGATTAATTTCCTTAGTCACGATTGCAGTTATTGTCCACATGACAAAAAGGGGACAGATTTAGTCAAATAAATTGGTATGCTTTATAATGTATATTCATGTCAAATGCATATAAGACTCACTTTGTCAGACTTAAGAACACATCTAACTTACGAGCGTGCTGCTGGAACATAATTTGTTCGTAAGTCGGAGACTGCTAGTATATTAATACTGACTAATACTATAATTCTTGAGAAAAACTGGGAGAAATAAAATCAGTTGCACCCACGAACACCAAGTGCCCTCCATGAGGAGACATATGGTTTCAGACTTTCTGATGATTTTACACATTTAGCCAGGGACAAATAAATGATTATATGTGTAATGGATTACAGGTGAAGTTATAAAGCATATAAAGTTTAGCGTTCTCAAACCTTACCATGTCTATTTAAGTATGAATAGTATTCACTTTAAATGTGACAAATGAAATAGTGTCCAGTTTACACTTTTGTAATTAAAGCATCATGAATGGTACCTAGCTATAACCAGTGGGTACTCTGTACGCTTTGGTAAATGGGGAAACTTCAAAAGACAAAGTAATAAGGCTGGTGTGGAAGTTGTCTTTGATCAAACTGATGAAGCTTCACTCATGTGGCTTACAGTCATCCCCCTCTGCAAGTTAGCTGATGTGTCAAAGAAGAGGCTGAAACAGCACTTCACTTTTTCAGCTGATCAGCTCCCGAATAATTTACAATAGGGGTGATGAAACATCCAGTAACATCAGACAGGTAGTTATTTATGTACCACCCATAAAGTTTCTGATTGCTAAAAATGTGCAAAGTTTAAAAGAGATTTATTTCGAAATTTGATGACTCAGTGCTTTATGCTCTATATAATACACAATATTCACTGCAGAGTTGAAACAATAATTTAGCAGAGATTTATTGAAACAATATTGAAACATTTCATGAAGGGTATGTATTTAAAGGCACTGTTTATGTACCTGTATTACTGTCTCTCCAGCCTGCATGTTAGTGAACACCTCTATGTTGTAGGAGACCTGAGAGAAGGTGGGCGTGTTGTCGTTAGCATCAATAACCATGATGTTCATCGTTACAGGCGTGCTCTGCTGTACGCCATCAGAGGCCACCATCTGTAGGAGCAGCAGGACACGTTCCATAAGGTAACTACTTTACAAGCTGTGAACAAATTCCTGGGGAATAAGACTCATGTTCAGTTCTAGCAAATGTTACATAGACGCTGTAATATGAATATACAGTATAATATGCACGCATGCTTTTTAGATTATTAATTCATTATCAGCACAACACTGTAGATTGTATGACTGTAAGACTACTGCAAAGACTAGCAGGCTGTAATTTTAAACAATATGTTTCACTGGTTATGTTACTGTATGGGACTAAATGTAACAATAAAAATTAACAATAACTGAAGGAAACACACATGCTGGCTGTTACATGACTGCATGCAGTATCTTTCAACACAGACAGTTTACATTTGATGACAATATTTTATCAAACAAATCCAACAAATTTATCCTTACAGGAATCAAGTATCTCAAATCAAGTTTTCCAATCATGGTTCAGTACATTTTTAACACAGTGAGATGGGGAAAAAAACATGAAATTGTATTTCTTATAAATTTAACTATAAGTTGTTGTTGGTCTTTCGGCTGCTCCCGGCAAGGGGTCGCCACAGTGGAATATCCAGTCCGCACAACAACTTGGCACAGGTTTTACGCCGGATGCCTTTCGTATAAGTCAGAAACTGGCAATGAATCATTGCCTAGGGACCAATGGGGGTAGAGTTTCAATGAAAAAAAATAAGACCCTAGATAAGGAACAGATTAGAAATTCACATACTTTCCTGAAAAAAAAAAATTAATTAATTAATTAATAAATATGGATTAATTAAAAAAATTAGATATCTAGGTGCAAGAATTGGAACGGCAATATGCATAACAAATAGTCAAGCAGTGATTCTTTTAAATAAGGAATATTTAAATTATAATTTTAAAAAAGTTTCTTTAACTGTACAATTACTATTGTCTTCATTGTCTTTTGTGACATGAAATTATATTGATATTATACAAGTATTAGTTTTATAATAATCAACATAGATGATTCTTTGTTAAAGTAAAAACACTGTCTATACAATTTGCTGTTTGAGAAATTAAATGCATATACTGTAATATAAAAATATACATTTCTAACAAAACAACCACAGGGGCGTTCAGTTCCCACGTCTTAAGTTTCTCAGTCTTTCAAATGTGTTGAGGTCGAAAATCACATAATTCTGACTGGCAAATTACCACTTAGCGCAGAGTGATGTTTTGAATAAAATTTTGACTTTTCTGACATTTCGAACTAATTCCCAAACAAAATCTCAGTGATGTATACTGTACATTCTCAGCAATGTGTATGTAGTTTTTCTTTTTTTTTTATCTATCCATGCAAAGTTTGGGAGAATGTACAGGCCGAAGGAGGCTTTGAATTGGTTTTGAGCTGTGTTTTTCCTTTGTACAGTATTAATTTAAACTTTTAAACAACATTGAGGAAATGCTTCAATTTAGCTGTGAATCATAAGCAGCCTGTTCAAATTTACAGTATTTTATTCAATAAAATTTTTGGCCATTTGCAATTTCAGGAGCTTACAAAAAAAAAGTTTTCTGTTTATTGTGTAAAAGCTGTGCTATGTTTAAAGGAATTCAGGTTTAGACCACTAAACAGTAAGTTTACCTATATAATTTAAAAAGTTTAATTACGAAATGAAAATTGGACAAGGAAGAAATGGCATAATGAATTCAATCATAGAGGTCTCATGCACTACATCTCAATTAAAACATTTAGAAAATTATATTAAAAAGTTATTTGAATTAATTAATTAATTAATTGACTTAATGGAGAAAATCGCCAGCTCTAGTTAAATCTATAATTAATTCACTCCCAATGTGCACTGAACCAAACATGTGCCGTATGGTACTGTATGAATACATGTACCATTATACCCCTACTGCATTGTGATAAAAAGTGATTGTAACAAGATGAGATAATGGCTATACTGTTGTAACGCTTGGATTTATAAAACCGCTTGGTCACAAAAGAACGGATTCGGGAATCTAAACTGGGGCTTGAAAACAATACTTCCGGTATTGCGCAACCGCAGCTGGACAAAACACGACGCGACACAAAGGAACCCGGAAGTGACGTGGGTCACATGATCCGGCATAAAGCCGGAACCGGCAAGGAAGCCGTTACGGAGAGATGAAGACAGCGCGCTGCATGATTTTGGAAGCTGAGAGCCTGTTTGTGGATTACCCGTTGATAATTTCATTCAGTACCCAGCTCATTCCGTTTATCGATCTCCCAGACCTACCATCGTCATTTGGTGAGATCGATCCATCTCTCCAACTTCACCATTTCACCCCAATTGCCGTTTTTCAGACACTGGACTATCATATACACACACACACACACACACACCCGCATACATCGCACACACACTTTTTTTCTATTTGTATATATTTTGTATATATTGGTTTGTGGTGCACCGTGTTTGTTTATTTATCTGTCTGTCTTGTTTAATACACTTGGTTTAATTTATTATAATTGTTTTGTGTCGCGTCGTGTTTTGTCCAGCTGCGGTTGCGCAATACCGGAAGTGGTGTATTCGAGCCCCTGTTTAGATTCCCGAATCCGTTTTTTTGTAACCAAGCGGTTTAATAAATCCAAGCGTTACATAGTGGTGGCCCGTACGGGGAATCTGTATTTTGGGATATTTTCCGGTTTTGTGTGATGTGGCTGAACAAGATGGACGCTAATGCTAGTGCTAAAGCTAATGCTAAGGCTAATGCTAGTAGTGCTGCTAAGGCCGACTGTGTAGTGCATAATAACATGCCGGTAGATGTAGAGGATGCATTTAATACACGCCGTAACCCTACAACAGACTTAACTTCATTGATTAGTTCTTTATATATATCAGATAGCCATGATAATGACAATAATGATGATGATGATGATGATGATTTTATTGTTCATGGGTCTGATATTGGGGTAGTGCACACACTACAGAAGGAACTGTTTCAATGTAAGATGGACTTGGGGGCGCTTACTGATAAAGTGAGCTCTATGGAGAAGGATTATAGACAATCCATAGATAGCAGTCTCAAAAGGGAAATCAGTTTTCGTGACGCAGTGGACGCGAGCTTGGAAGGGCTGCAGCGCCACTGCCAGGAGGCTCTCGAAAAAATGGAGAGAGCCATCGTTGACTGTTTTCTGCGACGGGACGTCATCTGGGAAAACCGGATGAAGAGACTGCATCTCACTAGTACGCCCACCACACACAGGTTACAGGCCTGCACCCCTGCATCCCCTCCAGCTCCTGCTCAACATCTGCCCAGCACTCCAACCACTACAGCAACAGCCAAGGTAAAGCTTCCAAGCACTCATGCCATCGCCGGCGTTCCTCCTGGTGTTCCAGCACACTCCTCGGCACTGCTCTCCTCCCCACTTTCTTCTTCTTCTTCTCTGCATGCTCATCCATCCATCTGTGTGGAGTTCCCAGCCTTCTGCGACGCGTCAGAGACAGCTGAGGTGAGGAACTTCATCGAGCAAGCAGAGAAATACATGGAGATCAGACCCCTGACCCGACCTGAGCTGCTGGGAACCCTCGGCACAGTTCTCCGAGGGCCAGCTCTCAGTTGGTGGAAGATGGAGAAAGGCAAGGTAAAGGACTGGCAATCTTTTAAACAGGCGTTCACGGCAGCATTCATACTGGATGACGACCTCGACGAAGAGGAAGACAACACGAGGTCTCCGGTACAGCTGCCGGGGCAACGCCTGGGAGACTCCGCCAATGATCACCCCGCTCTCTGTCTCATGGGGAACCCTGATATCTTAGAGGAAGAACCAGTGAGGCGAACCAGGGAGAACAGCAACGTGAGAGTGGCGTTAAGAGGAGCGGCGAGCACCATGGAACAACAGGTGGAGAGAGGTGATGGGGGAGAGAAAGATCGCGAGGACCGCCCTTTTCCAGGTCCACATGCCATACCCCGAGCACACCCGCCGCTGAATGGAGCTGACACCCCACGTCTACCCACTACGTCCACTAAAGAGGCCTCCAGCTTCCCGAGAGACCTGAGCGAGATCAGCAGAGCCCAACAGAATGATCCAACTATCACGAAGCTGCTCTCTAAAGATCACCCAAGAGGTACACACGATCAGAGGGTCACCTTCGAATGTCATCAGGGCATGCTGTATCGCCGGGTACCAGTAAGGCACGGGGAGAAAATCCAGCTTGTAGTCCCCCAGTCGCTAATAAGAGTTTTCCTTCAATACTATCATGACAATCCACTGGGAGGACACTGGGGACAACTGAAAACCCTGCTGAGGTTATTAGAGGTGGCGTGGTGGCCGACGGTGCGGAAGGACGTCTGGCATTACACTAGAGCTTGCAGCATGTGCCACCGACACAAGACAGGACATTCATCGCCATCCCGACAAAGACTTATCCAGAAGGATGTGCAACAAAGAGCACAACAACTAGAAGCCACACAAGCCAGATATCACAATACCCGGAGGAAAGCAGCGCACTTTCAACCGGGAGAACTGGTGTGGATCCAAGCTCAACCACACTCCTCCACAGCCAAGAGAGATTCTGCTAAGCTAGCGCCCAAGTGGGAGGGTCCAGCAGAGGTAAAACACAGAAAAGGACCAATTAAATACACAAGGTCTTGGGGATACCCACAAAAAGCCGATCTGTATAGTGTGGCGAATTTAAAGTGCTTGTGCGGACATTCTCCTCAGACGCCGGAGGCTTGGGGGGGGGGGGTCTATGTAGCACAGCCACACAAAAGGGGCGTTTTCATACGCAGGGAATTGGTTGTGGAGCTAATGCTGCTCACCTGTGGCCGAAGGCGTGCCCTAGCGGTTTATTTTCCCCCATTGACAGTGGTTTGGTCACCGGGCAAGTTCCCGCGCATGCGCGATCGCGACGCAAAGGAACCCGGAAGTGACGTGGGTCACATGATCCGGCATAAAGCCGGAACCGGCAAGGAAGCCGTTACGGAGAGATGAAGACAGCGCGCTGCATGATTTTGGAAGCTGAGAGCCTGTTTGTGGATTACCCGTTGATAATTTCATTCAGTACCCAGCTCATTCCGTTTATCGATCTCCCAGACCTACCATCGTCATTTGGTGAGATCGATCCATCTCTCCAACTTCACCATTTCACCCCAATTGCCGTTTTTCAGACACTGGACTATCATACACACACACACACACACACACCCGCATACATCGCACACACACTTTTTTTCTATTTGTATATATTTTGTATATATTGGTTTGTGGTGCACCGTGTTTGTTTATTTATCTGTCTGTCTTGTTTAATACACTTGGTTTAATTTATTATAATTGTTTTGTGTCCCGTCGTGTTTTGTCCAGCTGCGGTTGCGCAATACCGGAAGTGGTGTATTCGAGCCCCTGTTTAGATTCCCGAATCCGTTTTTTTGTAACCAAGCGGTTTAATAAATCCAAGCGTTACACTGTATGTGCTATATATCTTCATACTGATTAATATAAATCTTTTTTGACGGTGTGTACAGGTCACTTTCTAACTCCATGATCGTTCCTGATTTTAATTTCTTTTTACATTGTAGGAATGCTGAAGGCGTCAAAAAATTCATTTATCTCCTTTGAACAGTTGATATTGAGATGTGTCTGCTACTTCTGCTCTGTAAAGACTTCATAACGCCTCTAATCTGAGGTGATGTTAATTGGTCATTTTTCAGGCTGATAACTCTAAATGAACTTCTCGTCTGCAGCAGCGGTAGGTTTTGGTCACGCCCTCCTGGGACGGCCTTCATGAGAGCCAGTTTCATTATGGTGCTTGACGGATTTTGCAAATGCACTTGACAATACTGTTCTTGCAAGAACTATTACAGAAAGACTGACCTCTGTGTCTTAAAATAACAACTAACTGTTGTTTTTGTTGTTGTTACGAAATTCCTAATTCCATATGTGTTATTTCATAGTTTTGAAATCCCCAGTATTGTTGTAGAATGTAGAAATAAAATCACTCACAAAAACAAAGAAATTTGCAAGTGACCCCAAACTTTTAAACGGTAGTGTGTATATAAATTACATCAAGTTGAATCCATTGAGAGATTCCATTACTGATTCTATGTGAATGATGTGCATTATTTAAGAACAAAATATAACAAGTCCTCTTTGTTTAGCCTGTAGACCATGGTTTCATCCCATGACATAATTCTTTTATCCAGATCAAAACTGAAGAACGGACATACGTTGAAAGGCGCTGGAAAGGAGCAGCCTTGTGACATAATGGACTGCCGCTGTGTGTTTCAGATGTACGCCTGCTCCAGAGTTTTGAAGGTTAGACTTTTGCTTTGAACACGAGATTTCTTGGAGCATAATGTTACAGTCACTCTCATTTAATCAGTACAATCAGGAACAGTATTCAAAAGTGTGAAAGGAAGAAACTATAAAACTGCCTTGTAATGGCAGCATGAGTATGTGACTGCCTTTTAGAACTGTGGATGGCCTATCATATTAAAATGCTCCTCTGTAGATCTCAGTCCAAATGCAGCAGAAGAAAGCGACTGGCAAAGGCCAGGACTCTACAAAAAAAATTACATTTTTTTTCTACATCCTCTCAGCTCATGTATTGAAAAAGATATGTGTTCTTTTAGTCTCTTAGCCTTTGTCAGTGTCTTTCATTCCTGCTACTGGAGATTGTTTGACACCTGAATATTTATTGTTAGACGTCCCACAGTCATATCCTCATTATATCAGTGGATTGTAATTTTACATTTGCTCCTTCGCAGACTTTTTAATAATGTCCTTGATTAAAGTGACTGCGCTAAACGAGAAGAAGAACAGCAAAAATGAAGACACCAAACAAAACGGCTCTGAATACTCTAAAGAGCAAAGAGAAAAACAAATTCACCTAAAATAGATTTAACACCAGCATTAAGTAGATTTAACACAAGCATTAAAATGGAAAAGAGTTTGATTATGTGCACAACATCTCCAGCAACCGTAATTAAGCATAATTGTTTATCTTGCACAGAAACACAATCAGCTAATTTCATGCTGCTTCGTTTAAGTGCAAATCTTTCTTTTATAAATGGAATTGTATCCAACAGGAATCACTGTCCCGTGTTGATAAGCAGCCTATTATTAAGAACATCAAAGACATTAACATGCCTGATTAGGATCCAATCCCATACCATCAGGCATTTAAAGTGTCTGACGGACATGATTCCAAACAAACTCATCCATAATGACAAGGACAGAAACTAGCCTTCTTTATCAGACAGAAAGATCCAAGCCCTGTTGCACCTCTCCTGATCTAACTAGCCATTTAAGGCCGATTAATCATTTCTGGGAGAGTGAGAACACTGTGGAGAGTGGAGCAGCTTCAAAGTAAAGCCCCGCTCAGCATAAAAGATCAGCAGAGAGGCAGCTTAAACAGCCAGCCACCAAAACAAGCACCATTCATTCTTACCATTTGATTTATTCTCAAATGGTTCATTTAGTTTCGTCGACCATGGGATGTCATGCTGATTTGTGGCTTAAATGCTTGAGATATTGATGTTTTCAAAGCTGCAACAAATCCTAATAAACCAAAGCCTAACAGCAAAAAGCTGCTGTTATTGCCATCACTTAAGCTCAGTATATCACTGAAAGTCATGCGAATTCCATCCTAATTAAAAGAGTGTGCTTCTATTCCATAGAATTCTAGTGTGCATGCATATGTGTGTGTATTTGGGCAGGATGGTCCATACCGTGAAGGTGTAATTCGTCTGTATCTCTCTGTCCACAGGTCTGATCAACAGAAGGTAACGTGTGATCCCAGTCGGGGTGATGGAGAAGACGGTGTTGTATTCGCTCAGGGTTATCCTCACCTGTGGGTCTTTACTCTTAAAATGAGAGAAGAAAAAACTCTGAAGGATAAAGAATATTGTAAGCCAACATTTTCACCCATTTTCGCAAATCTCTCATACTCATGCACATACAATAAAATAACAACAACAACAACAAAAAAAATCTCAGAAACATATCAGATGTTTTAGTGGTGTAGTTTGGCTCTAATTATGGAGTATGTTAGTTTCTGCATGAGTCTGTAAATTGATTCAATAGTTCAGCTAAGCTCATCAATCTCTCTCAGAAGACTTAACTACTCTCACTAATCACAGAAAGCATGAAACAATAAAAACGAACATATTAGAAAGAAAGAAAAAGAATGCAAAACTAGATAGAGTATTGAGTTGTAACATGCTTTGTGTTTTAGAAAAATGAAACTGTTTCAAGTGAATTTGCCAGTGTTCAAAAGGTTCAGCGTCCACACTGAGTGGAAAAATGTAGCACGTACAGTATAAGCTGGAGGGGTCTTTTAGAGAGATGGCCATATCTCAGCGTCTTTCAACATCTGAGAAATGTTGCAGGCAATAAAGGGCCATTACTGTGACATTTCTGGTTTTATAGCAACCAGGACACACAGATGCTATTAGACAATTAGAATTTCATACTCCCAATCTCTGTCCAGGGCAATAAGCACGGTGAACACCTGTCTCTAGAAAGCTATTTTTGTCTCATTGCAGCACAGTAAAATTTCTTCCTTTTTTTCCCCCCGGCCTATCCCAGCTTGTTAGGAAGCTAGGGTACAGCACCCCTGAAGCAAAGAGGGGAAAAGGGCTTTGCTCAAGTCCCAACAGTGGAAGTTTGGCAGTAACACATTGAGCCAGCAGTACCCATCACAGTCAAAGTGAATATTATGCTGCCACTGCTCTCCACCCATGAAAAAAATAAAATAAAAAATAAAACACACTTCCCATAATTAGATTTGTGTTAGTGGCTTTTGATTAAACAAGCCATTTCCAATGTTTCTACTTAATTTACTTATCACAAAGGAAACATATTAATTCAGATTGTTTTAATGATAAAGTTTCATCACAAGTACTGTATGCTTTTAAGACATTGTGATTGTTGTCTTCTTGCGTTAAACTTTCAAACCTCAACTCTGCTCGGTTGTACACTATCTCGAATGAAAGTTGTGTTGAAACAGCATGTCAGCTTAATGAGCAGTGAAAGCATTTAAAGACTCAAAACGAGTAGAACTCGACACTAGCAGTGTCAACAGGGACGTATCCACCGAAAAAAAAAAAAATTGTTACTATACTAATTTGCATGCCTCAATACCCTTAAAATAAAATCAGTTTATTGGCTGGTTATAATTCCCTTTAAATCCTGCAAACATCGAAACACTTGTTCTTGAGATATCAGGCTAACAAGAATCGTAAACGATCATGTAGACAGACAGCGGAGCCAAAACATACACCACAGAAAGCGATCAACACTGCTAATGTATGCATTAGCATACATTTTCTTTTAAATTCAACATGTTAGATCAAGCCTCATACTGTGATAAATGACAGAGTGCGTAGGCGTTCAGGCGCTTGGTTATTTTCATACTATGGCTGTATCGGATGAACTGCAGAGGTTTGACAAAAGAGGGTCAATAAAGAGAAGAGACAATGAATTGTCCTAGGCAGAAACAGAATAGCCTGGAATTTGGCACTGCTGGAGCAGCATACGTATGTCCCATCACGTCAACCATAATTGAATGTCTGCATTTCCCGATTTGTAATTCAGAATGCCACTTACTCCATGTGAAATGAGAACATGACTAAACTGTGCATCAGCTTTCCAACAAAGACTTGTAGACCCTCATCAACCTTACAGACTTGGAATTCTTTTCCCATCTACCTAAAATTAATTGGAAGAGGTGACCAGAGAGCTCGCGGATAAGGGTCAGTTGAGTAAGTGAGATGAACTAATTAAAGTTAATTTGGTTTTTATCAATCAATACATTGAGTCTAATTTGTAATTGCTTTTCTGTCTATAGTCTCGCACTGTTGTTTACTTCTGAATGACCACTAAAGACAGCCTGTAACGTATTGTACAGTTTCTGGAAGTAGCCTGTATAAATACAAGTAGCCTCAATTGTTGGTTGTTTAAATAGCGTTGATGTCATTATAAAATAATCATGCAAAAATGTGAGTGTAACAATTTGTGAATAATCCATAGCACATCTGGTTGGGGAGAGATCAATCTTTGCATGACAGATGTTTTGACTTCTTTATCTAATCATCCCAACATTTAATCATTGCAGAGGAAACCCTGATTCCATGAGGTAAATCCAGAACTTATCCCAGGAACACTGTAGCCAAGTCAGGATTATACACTGGATGAGAGGCCACTTTCACACACTCATTCACACCTACAATAAGGGCAATTCAGCATTACAGAGCTGCCTGCATGCTTTAGGAGGTGTGAAGAGAAAACAGAGAACCAGGAGGATGTTCAACATGGACATGGGGAACATGCAAATTAACTCCAATCAGACAGTAACCTGAGCTCAGGTATCTTGGGGCGACCTGCTACACCACCATGCTGCCTGAGGACCTTTTCATTAATAAAAACATTCTGCATGACTTTTCACAGAGCAAACTGTGCTGACATTTGGAAAGATCAATGGAATTGCTTTTAAGTGGTGTGAAAAGAGACACTAAATGTAATTTCCTTGGATTAAATATTGCCTCTTCAGATGAGTTAATTAATTTCTCACCTCAAACCAAGCAAAGTGCTACAAGAGTAAGGTAATAAACACACAAACAAACACACAGCACACAATACACCTACTGGTACAGCCCCTGGCTGAAGCTGAAACACACAAATTTGAACATAAAGACATTGTTTAACTGCCACTACAGCAGATGTAGTAACACATAGAGCAACACCAACAAAAACCGTGCTTCTGCCGGGGGTTATAATGTGAAGAATAACATGCTCACCTCCTCTATGTCATTGTCAAGGGCAATGATGGCCAGCGGTGCTGTGAGGTTGGCTCTGCCTGACACGGTGCCACCCACAGGGGCCGACTCACTGATGAAACCCTGGTATGATGGTTGCTGGAAGTACGGTGCCTGGTTGTTTTCATCTAGCACCTCTATCCGAAGGTCAGCAAACGCAGGCAGAGGGTGACCGTTATTCTGCTCCGCCTACTCACAAACAGATAACCATAAAAAAACAAACAAGCAAACAAATGCAGCAGGGGGTAAACATGCAGCGGTGATGATACCCAGGAATCTGGGCATCTCGGTATAAAACTGGCAGCTTACTCGCAGCTCAGCGGGAGAGAGATTTAGCACCATGGAGAGCTGCATGAGGATTAAGGCAAACACATAACCTGACCCAGTGCATGTTAACTCATTTCATTGGATCCTAAATTGATGCCAGTGAACGTGTCTCTTTGAGTTGTATAGGTGAGGTTGTGTTTGGTCCGTTTATGGAGTTTATACACACACACCTCTCAAACACCGATACGCATGCTGCGTTCTGATCAGCTTGTAGTTCCATGCGAAGCGGACTGCACAGCGTATTCAGCCATCTTAAGTGGGATTCCAAACCATAGGGAGCAAAACTGCTCAATTGAAAGGGAATGCGAATGGTGTAGGGAACAAATGATGAATGGTTCATCACTTCACTGCAAGTGAAATTTCCCATCTGTCACTACCTCACTGGAGCACCTATAATATTAAATAATATTAATAATATTAATATTAATATTATTAATAATAATAATATGCAAGTAATCTAAATGTATTTTATGTATTTTGTATTTTACATAATCTGCATACTATTACGCGAAACGGTGGTGTAGTGGTTAGCACTTGCACCTCCAGGGTCCAGGTTCGATTTCCAGCCAGGCTCGATTCCCATCTCTGTGTGCATGGAGTTTGCATGTTTCCTCCGGGTACTCCAGTTTCCTCCCACAGTCCAAAGATATGCAGATTAGGCTAACTGGTGTCCCCAAATTGCCCATAATGTGTGAAAAAGTGTGTGAGTATGTGTGTGTGTGCCCTGTGATGGATTGGCATCCTGTCCAGGGTGTACCCTGCCTCATGCCCTAAGGCTCCTGTGATAGGCTCCAGGTGCCCGCGACCCTTAATACAGGATAAAGCGGTATAGAAGATGAGTGACTGAGTGAGTGAGTGAGTGCATACTGTACTATTAATCTATTTCAGAATGACCGTCTTCACTATTTGTTAACACATCAAATCACATTTATTCATTTATTTATTAAGTTATACAGATCTCAGTAATATATGTTTCAGAATGTATCACTTTTTGATTAATATATAATAAAGATTTATGACAAAGATTTTTTTTTCCAGAAATTTTTGCAGTAGCTGCAACAGCTTTAAGGTGCTTACATTATTAGGTTAACAGTCAGAGGACGGGATGTCCGTGCTGGTGACGTTGAAGGGTTTCTGAATAGATTGTGTCCTAGGACGTTCCCTTAACTGATAATCCCTGAACATGTTAAGTTAGCTTATTCTACCTCTGTAATTAGAAGTAGCCTTGATGATTCCACACATGACTTCTGTAAAGGTAGCGTATTTTCTACAGGTGGGTGAGGAATTAAAAGAAAAAAAACAACTGCTCTGTTATGTCTTATGTTGGATGAACGATTTGTTCCTTCTGAGGGATTCTATACAATATATTTATACAAAATTGCATATTCTGTATTATGATGTAATAAAACTTCTACAGGTTGTGGTAGCTAATGTTAGCAATTAATCCTTCTTTGTTAGCTAATGCTTATCAGCTGCTAAATACTGTAAATATTTAAGGATGTACAGTACAGTATGTGAGGAATCCTGTCAAAGTGAATGAAACCACAAATATTTACCGAATTTCTTTTAATGTAAATGCTTCAAATGATAGAACATAATTTAGAGTTTCATATTCGTACTTGGTTTCCAACAAAGTGGCCAAGGAACTATATTTATCTGAGCAGCATATGGCAGATTTTTTACAAACATTTTTTTTTTTTTATGCATCTGACATGGTGGTTTAAATTTTCTGGAGCTGTAATACATAATGTAGCCAGATAAACACGGATGTAGCACTTTATAGGGCAAACCTAATAATTTAATTTAACATTTCTAAATAATTTATCAGCTTCTTGTTGAACATTCATATGTGTTAAGCTTTACTCGTTCTGAATTAGGACACACATTGACTTGATTAACACACACACAGTCAACAGCTTGCGTTTGTGTGTTCTGATGAATTCCTTTGCCAGTACTTTCTTCCCTCTTGACTACTTTAAACTCTGCTGAACATCATACAGAATGTGCTAATATTGATTGAAGCTGATGGGAATACAGCCACACACGTGCCCCCACATACCAGCCTACGCATACTTATGCACATTGTTATGAACCTTTGTGCTCTGAATGATGTTATTTCAATACACCAAAATTCCTAAGGTAAGGGCTGAGATCTCACATGTGCAGGGAAGTTGTGAACAAAACTTAAAACATTCTACTTTCTACTGCTAACTCAATACTTAAGGTTTTTATAAAACCTGTTTTAAATAATCTGTTTTCTATTTTTTTTTTAATTTATATTCCGTCAAATTTTCCCTAATCATGACTAACAAGAGTCCACTCTGAATAGTGAAATGCACATCTTCTATATATAGTGTTCTGTAACTGATATAATTTCCTAATTATAATTGGGTTAAGTTTGATTGGTCAAATGTAAGTGATAATACAATTTAATTAGATGGCAAATTAATTAGCTAAAGTGTTGAGTCTAATGGAGTTTCTAAATACAGTCATCAGTCACTATACGTCCATGATACACTCTGAGAAATAAGCTGTTATGTGATGTCATTGTGAGAACACAACATTACTGTACAAACGTTAAACTTTTTACATGCAAGAAGGCAAAGTCACTAATAGGTGTTAATACAGTAGGTGTTTGTGACTGTCAAGACATGTATTAAAGGTTATACTGTATATAGTATGTGCTCTACAATGATATCACATTTACTTTGTCTGGTCATATCTTTTATGCTCAAGGTCTCTGATCAGGATTTCTGACCTCTGTTATCACCCTATGGGACCACATAAGGTGATAATAGGCTAAATGTGTATTATGTTGTGCATGACTGTTCATATGTTATAATGCTATATGTAAATATAGAATTCACATTTAAGTTACAATATGCTATTCAGAGTAATTACGTAAATGCAATCTAGAGCATAAGCAATTATGATTGTTTTCAAAAATAATATTATTAATAGGCAAGACTTATAATGACAAGAGTATACATAAAACAAACATGTGTATGACCTTTATGACAAGGCTGAAGCTTTGGTACAGATCCCTCCTAACTGGCTTTAGAAGGCGGAGCTCTGCTGTGGTCTTGTTTAAAGAAAAGAACTCTGGGTAGACTGCTGGCTGGCCTGAAGGTGACAAGAGAGATACACAAATTATCATGCATTTTCTCAATAAAATAAGTAATATTTCTTTTAAAATTACACATTTTTGATGCCTTGGATACCTACCAACCAGAATATAGTAGAGAATGCCAGGTCTGTCTGATGGAGGCTGAATGTTCCTGTCCTGGTCCACCGCTCGGATGGGTGGTGACACGTTTAGGGGATTCAGTTTGCTCTAAAAAGAATAGATATAGATATGACCAGAAGCTAAAATAAGTTTAATCAAAACACAGCACTCAAGAAGTTTAAAATTATGCCTCATTTATGGATTATGGTTTATCTTACTGTGCTTTTGCGGACCTTCGATTCACGTTGTTAATGTAGCTAATAAATGCTGTGCCTACACCTAAATCTTTATTTTAATAAAAGCTGCAGTTTGTCTTATTTGGATCAACTCAATGACTCCACAAGGTCAGAACTAAATGATATTCCTATCCTTGTGGGGACATTTGTTATAAATATAAAAAACTTATTAAAAACACCCTCTCACATGCAACAAACAAATGGCGTGCATGGAAGATAAGACACATTTGTGATGTAGCAGGCTTTTATCCAAAGCCAGGAGGCGCCTTATCGAAAAAACAGGGAATTGCATAAAGATGATAAATGAGTGCTTATCAGTAACTTGTTCCCACCTGAGACATTTAAGAATACACACATCTCCCTTCAAGCATACATGAGAAATAAGGAGAAGAACAGAGAGACCTTTATATTGCACTGTGCCTCGTAATGTCTGTATCTCTGCTTTTATTAACAGCACGTAACTACTGCTATTTATAGGGTTAGTAAGAAAAAAATGGACATAACATACTAATAAAAAACAGGGACAGGGACAGTCCCTTTTTCTTTCCTTCGGGGAGGTTACATTGACTGTGTTTGCTTCTCACAAAAGTTGATGGTACTACCAACTACAAGGAAGCTTAATAAAGCCAAAGCAATTAAAATAGCCATAAATGTAAAACTTAATGAAAGCTTCAGAAAATCTTATTAATTTTAGAAAGTCTCAAATGTGCTACATACTCCCCTCCCTGACCCCCCTATTTTTTAATCAGACACACAGGTAACATACAGTACTTCCCTTCAAATTCGCACTTAAAAATCTCATTACCTCAAGCAATTCAAAAGTAACATACTGTACATGTGCAAATTACAGGTACAAAAAACTAAACAAAAACAAAGAAAAGTGCTAGATCATTGGTTCGATTCCGGGGTGATGCTGTAGCCTCTCCCCGTCAAGAGTCTAGAGAGAGCTGATTGGTCTCACATTGATCATGGCCTTACAGCCAGGCACGGGCGTCTGTGAGATAGCAGATAGGAATGTCCTCTGAGTGTGTTATGATTCCCTCAACGGTACGTGAGCAAACAGTTTAAAAAGATATGGTCGGCTGGCGCCATGTCCTTCAAAGAAAAACATGTGATAGTCTTCGGTTCTCCCTGGCTGACTGGTAGTAGTAGTAGTAGCCTTAACGAGGACGCCCCCTAGTAATGGGGATGAGTTGGATTCAAACTAAATTAAGGAGAAAATCGTGGGGAAAAAAACAAACAAACAAAGGATGTTCTTCACGTTTACGCTAACTAACTCACTCATGGTATATACTGGTTCAGTGGGACTTAGGGCATGAGGCAGGGTATGCCCTGGACAGGATGCCAATCCATCGCAGGGCACACACAAATATCCTGAACATTTACACACAACGGGCAGTTTGAAAACACAAATGAACCTAATCTGCTTGTCTTAAGAAACCAGAGTACCTGGAGGAAACCCACCAAGCATGATGAGAACAAGAAGTGGAACTACTCCTTTACATTTACTTGAGTAACTTTTTGAAAAAAATTTACTTCTATGAGTAATTTTACTGCACCATGCGTTTTACTTTTACTTAAGTAGATTTGTGAAAAAGAACGCTACTCTTACTCCGCTATATTCAGCTACACTCAACTGGTTATTTTTCAAACCATTTAAACTACACATTAGATATTCTTTGTTTTTGCCTCCTCACATGACTCCGTTTGACCAATCAGTCGCAATAACAATAACCACATGTAGTCAAATGACCACACACACACACACACACACACACACACACAAAAAACCTTGGTAGCCGTGACAGCGACGGAAAAATGGCACGGTTAGTTTAGCTGTATTATGTAATGTTGCAATGCTAAAATATATAATTAGCAAATAAGCTAGAGGCAAAAAAATATAAGTTTCTTACATTTGTTCTACTGGACACAGTTTATGGTAAAATGAAACCCCTGTGCTAAAACCCCTTGTACACATATTCTAATGTTATTTTCAATCCGCTGAGCCATTTGGAAGGCAACTGAATATATAGTATATATCTTACATAGGAAATAATTTACACTGTTTAAAAAAGCATATGTTACCTACAGTACAGTAGGTATTTAATACAAATGCTTTATGTTGTGAAAAAGTGAGATTAGGAAATTTGTTTTTTATTCCTTAATTTACTATTTTCTAAAGATATTTATTTTATTACTTGGAAATGTGCATTATTTCATCATTTTGTCTGGCTGCTCACATAATTTCTAAAATAAATAAATAAATAAATAAATAAATAAAACATTACGTACTGTAAAACGTTATGATTGAACCAGTTGCTCAGTACTTGAGTATCTTTTCACCAAATACTTTTTTACTCTTACTTATGTAATATTCTGGCTGACTACTTTTTACTTTTACTTGAGTATTTTTGGATTTTTGGATACTCTACCCACCTCTGGTGAGAACATGCATACCCCCTGAAGGTGCAAGGTGATAGTGCTAAACACTACGCCACCTTGCAGCCGCTAACTACAGTACCAATTTTACTAGAAAGTAACTGTGCTAAAACAAACAGCAAAGCGGAGCACAGCCACCATTATGATATTTTCATCAAATCTCTAAACGTGGTAAACAGTATTCAATAAAATATGATGCACATGAGCAAGCAATTGAGATAGCATAGAGGAACTCACATACTGTACATCTACTCCAACTCCAAAACTCCTTCTGTCTTGAAGAACCACTATAATCCTCTCTGATAGCCACTGAAGGATTTATGTGTGTTCTGTGTAGATTGACGCTTGCTCTGCTCAGTGCATGTTATGCGCTTATAAAATGTTTCGCCTACGCTCTGCACAAAAAAGAAAGGGGCAACAGTAGCAAATGCATCAACACTACACCCTTATTGCCTTGCCGTTCGCCCAGGCCGGTTGTTTATCTAATAAACACAAACTCACATTGGAATGGTGGATGTGTACAACAATGCAATTTAGAAGCTTGAGTTTAAGGTGAACTTCATGTACACTCTTAACTAAACCATTTTTCTTCATTGTATAGTGCAGTAAATCCAGACTCATGTTCATGCCAGACCATTACGCAATTAAACAAGAGTAGCTCTGTGATTTACTGTATGTTAAAGCTAGTGTTGCAGCATCCTTCACTTCTATTCTTTTTCTTTGCCCTACTAGCTATACTCTTCAGTTTTATCTTTTAATGAATGCTTTTATATTGCATAGTGCTTTTTAATCTTTTTTGTTAGTGAGCGACAGTTCTAGCATTCCTCATAGATGTAGTCGGCATTTATCATATCAAGTCATTATTTATTCATGTATTTTTATTTTAGTTGCCGCTGTGTGCGCTAGCTCAACATGAACTCATCATGCTGACATTTGAGTTATGTTATATTATGTTGTTTATAGTATATATTTTTAGTATAGATCATCAGCAAATAAAAGATACAAAGGAACGAGTCTCAGAGCTCATTGGTTGCAGAACTGAAGTTCTCTATCAGTTTCTCTGTATGCTGGTTTTACTGGTGCCTATTAAGGACTACAGAAATTCCACAGCAATTTTTGTGCTGAATGCCCTCAAGTTGGCTTCCCTCATGATTTCTAACAAACATACTCTTTATACACCATGAAGATGTTTTATCTGGTGACTAATATTGTAGGTAGCTTGTTGGTTGTAGGTTCTCCTGATATTTTGCCAGACCACAGCTTAATACTCTACTCTGGCTTGATCATTAAACTGTGAAATGCACTATATGGCCAAAGCTACTGTATGTAGACTTCACCATCACCTACTGTACTGTCTATGTGAGCACTCCTAGTGGAAAGCCTTTCCAGAGGCTTTAACAGCAAAGGGCATGATCAACTCCTTGTTGATACTAATGGTTTTGTAATTCGCACATGATAGGTGTGATGTTCACATGTAAATGTACTTTTGGCCATATAGTATGTTCAGAATTTTGCTATTTTTAGTTTGTTTGCTTGTTAGCACACTGATGTACCCGAGATTTATGTCACATGTACTGGACGTTAGTATCGTTAGTATCCGAGCATTTTTATTACTCCGAGTACATGTGCACAGTATTTGACATATGTTGGATTCCAGAATTGGCATTGATGCATTACTGGGTGTCATGCACACTCAATCTGCGCCCGGCACTAGGACCCGGAAGTAAGACGGGCGCAAAACCAGGAAGTATAAAAGAGGTAAACAAACGATGGCTTACCGCTCAGTCATTGAGTTCGGCCCATGTCAGCTCCAGTTGTCGTTTCAGCAAACCGTGAGTACTCACATGTTGGTTCCGTTTGTCTTTTGCTATTGTGTGTGTATTTCTAGGACGCGGGTTAAATTTGTGTTTTTCCCTTGCTCCGTTTTTGTGAGAGTCCTTAAACTAAATCGCGTGGTTATCCTGCCTGCTCGCTTCTTTCCGCGTTTGGGTTTATCCTCCACGCTACATTGGGCTAACCGCTAAAGCTACGTCTTCTGGTCACCTCAGGTTAGTCCATCTTGACAGAATGACTGAGCCCTCCGCGGTAAACCCAGCGGATTATGAGAGTCTCTGCGACGTTGTAGATCGGCATGCGGCGTTAATCAATCAGCTAACCGGGGATCTCGCGTCCCTCCGCCGCGAGGTCGCTGAGCTCCGGCGGGAGAATGCGAATCTCCGCGCAGCTGTTGATGACGTCACTGCTCGATCGCACGCCGCGGGGGCCGCGGCGCCGCATCCCCCCCCCCTCCCTCCTTCTGATGTTTTTCTCTCTCTACCAGAGAAGTGGAACGGCACGGACGGGAAGTGCAGCGTTTTTCTGACAGCTCTCGATCTGGTGTTTGAGTTTAATGCCACCAAGTACTCCACCGATCACCTTCGCATTGCTCTTCTCGTCTCGTTGCTAAAAGGGCAGGCAGCAGAGTGGGCCACGGCAGTTCTACAGTCAGATACAGACACCGCCCACTCATACAATGAGTTCACCCACCAACTCAAACTCACCTTTGAACATCCAGCGGGCGAGGTGGAGACCGACACCAGACTTTACCACCTGAGGCAGGGAGGACTGCCCGTGAGCCGCTATACGGCCGAGTTTCGCACCCTCGCCGTTCAAACAACGTGGGGCGATGCAGCGCTCCGGACATCCTACTACGAGGGACTGGCTTCTCGAATCAAGGACGAACTAGCCGGGCGAGAGCTTCCTGCGACCCTGGAGGGCCTGATCCAGCTCGCTCTCCGGATCGACCAGCGCCTCCTCTCTCGCCCGAGGCCAGCCCCTCGCACCCTGCCACCTGCACCTAACTTCGCCATCACCACTTCACGACCCGTACCCGCCTTCACCGCCACAACTCCACGTCCTGCAGAGTCCGCCACCTACGCCACCCCAGGACATGTCGGTTCTCCACCTCCTGCCGTGGTTGACACCGGAGCCGGGGAACCCATGCAACTAGGACGCGCCTCCTTGACCGCTGCAGAACGGGAGAGACGCTTCCGTGAAGGGCTCTGCGCCTATTGCGGGTCAGCCTCACATCACAGAGCAACCTGTCCTTTCAGACCGGGAAATGCCCAGGCCCGGTGAGAGGAGAGAGATACTCGCCGGGTCACCTTCATCTCTCCGCCATCACCACCAACTCCTCCCGTCTCACGGTTCAGGTACACCTCCGGGTTGGCCACAAACGAGTCCGAAGTGCTGCATTCATCGACTCCGGGGCAGCAGGTAACTTCATTGACTCCACATATGCCAAAACCCTGGGGGTAAAATTCGAGGCGTTATCCCAGCCCGTTCACATCACCTCTGTCGATGGTCGCCCCCTCTCCACCAGCCCAATAAACACCCGAACCGAACCCATCACCGTCTCCATCAACCAACACCATGAACAGCTACAATTTTTCGTCACCTCCATCTCATCACCTCCCATCATCCTTGGACATCCCTGGCTGCTCCAGCATGATCCTCTCATCTCCTGGACCCAGAACCGGATCCTCCAATGGGGCGCGACCTGCACCGAACTGTGCCTACGGGCAACGGCTGGGACGTGCTCTAGGGAGTCCGAGGCCCCCGACGTCGACACCAACGCCATCCCAGAGCCATATCGGGACCTGGCGGAGGTCTTCTGCAAGCGACGAGCGACCCATCTTCCTCCACATCGCCCCTACGACCTCGCTATTGACCTCCAACCCGGTACAGTTCCACCCCGCGGCCACCTCTACTCCCTTACACCTACAGAGACGAAGGTTATGGAGGAGTATGTGACTAACGCCCTTCGCCAAGGTACCATCAGGCCCTCCTCCTCACCTGCCGCCGCGGGGTTCTTCTTCGTGAAGAAGCGGGGCGGTGAACTTCGTCCATGTGTCGACTATCGGGGGCTAAACAATATAACTATCAAAAACCGACACCCATTGCCTCTTACCAACTCAGCCCTGGACGCCCTCTCTGGCGCCACCATCTTTACTAAGTTGGATCTCCGGAGCGCCTACAACTTGGTGCGCATCAGAGAGGGCGATGAGTGGAAGACGGCCTTCATCACCCCTACTGGGCACTATGAGAACCTCGTCATCCCCTTTGGACTGTGCAACGCCCCCGCCGCCTTCCAACACCTCATTAATGACATCCTTCGCGACATGCTCGGTCGGTGGGCGTTTGCTTACCTGGACGACATCCTCATCTACTCACGCACCATGGAAGAACATACCCAGCACGTCAGGGCGGTTCTAAAGAGATTACTCGCCCATCAACTGTACTGTAAGTTGGAAAAGTGCGCTTTTCACGAGCGCTCCACCACGTTCCTGGGTTTTGTCATCTCGCCCCAGGGTGTGGCCATGGACCCGCAGAAGCTAGAGGTTGTGCGTCATTGGCCCCTACCCAAGACCCTCAAGCAACTTCAACGGTTTCTCGGGTTTGCGAATTTCTATCGTCGCTTTATCCGGGACTACAGTACAGTTGCCGCCCCCCTAACCGCTCTGACCCGTCCCTCACCTCTCCCTTTTCATCTCAACCCTGCAGCTGTCTCCGCTTTTAAGTCACTTTGTCACCGCTTCACCACGGCACCGATTCTCCTTCACCCAGATGTCAGAAAATCATTCGTTGTGGAGGTGGATGCTTCAGATGTGGGCGCTGGAGCTATCCTCTCACAACGAAGTCCAGATCAGAAACTACACCCATGTAGTTTCTTCTCCAGAAAATTTGACTCCACTCAGCAGCGATACGGGGTAGGGGACCGCGAGCTGCTGGCCATAAAGTGGGCTCTGGAGGAGTGGCGTCACTGGCTCCAGGGCGCCAGTGAGCCATTCATAGTCTGGACGGACCACCAAAACCTCATAACCATCAAGAACTTAAAACAGTTAAACCCACGGCAGGCGCGGTGGGCCTTATTTTTCGAAAATTATGATTTCCACCTCTCGTACCGCCCGGGCTCCAAGAACACAAAAGCGGACGCTCTCTCCCGACAGCTGGAGGTGGACATTCCCCGGGCGGACCCCGCGCCTGTCCTTCCCTCGTCCAGGATCATCGCCCCACTCCAACTAGACCTGGAAACGAGAGTTCGCCAGATGCAGGCTACAGAAACCGAACCGGCAGGTGTGCCACCTGGACGACTCTTTGTGCCCAAGAGGATGCGATCAGAAGTCCTCCAGTGGGGTCACTCCTCTCCCATCTCAGGACACCCGGGCACACGACGGACTCTTCAATTCCTCCAGCGAGATTTCTGGTGGCCATCCCTCGCGAAAGACGTCCAAGAGTTCGTTCAGGCATGCCCAGTGTGCGCCAGGGCCAAAAACACCAATCAACCAACCCCCGGTGAGCTGCAGCCACTCCCCGTTCCTCGACGGCCCTGGACGCACATTGCCGTTGACTTCATCACGGGCCTGCCGGCCTCCGAAGGAAAGGATACCATTCTCACCATCGTCGACCGGTTCTCTAAAGCCGTGCACCTGGTGGCTCTCGCCGGACTCCCGTCAGCCAAAGAAACAGCAGAGCTGATTTTAGAGCACGTAGTCCGTCTGCATGGGTTCCCCAAGGACATCGTCTCGGACAGAGGGCCCCAGTTCACAGCCCGGTTCTGGAAAGCCTTCTGCCGTCTGATCGACTCCACCTGCAGTCTCTCATCTGGATATCACCCACAGACTAACGGTCAGACGGAGCGGACCAACCAACAGCTGGAGCGCTATCTGAGATGTTTCATAGCTGATCGTCAGCGCTCCTGGGCGCACTATCTCATCTGGGCTGAACTGTCACACAACCTCCACACCTCCTCGGCCACCAACCTAAGCCCATTTGAGGTATGTTACGGTTTCCAACCTTCGATGTTCAACCACCCAGAACCGGAGGTTGATGTACCGTCCGCCCAACAGTTGGTCCGCAGATGTCGGCGGCTATGGATTGCAACCAACCGGGCCATCCAACACGCCAACGCTCGCTACACCCACCAACACCGCCGTCGACATCCTCCGGGACGATTGTACCATGTAGGTGACAAGGTATGGCTTTCTACAAAGAACCTCCACCTTCACACCGAATCAAAAAAACTCTCGCCCAGATTTATCGGACCATACCGCATCACCCACAGGATTAACCCTGTCACCTACCGGCTCCAGCTGCCTGCGGCGCTCCGGATCCATCCAGTCTTCCACCTGTCCCAGTTCAAGCCCTTCATCACCTCACCAATGATTCCACCCACCCCCCCAGCTCCTCCTCCCCGGATCATCGACGGCGGTCCCGCCTACACCGTGCGCCGAATCCTCGACTCGCGCCCTCGGGGCAGAGGTACGCAGTACCTGGTGGACTGGGAGGGCTATGGCCCCGAGGAGCGATCTTGGATCCCGGCCCGGTTCATTCTCGACCCGGAGCTAATTCGGGACTACCGTCACAGGGTATCCTCCGCCCCAGGACCGTCGGGAGCCGGTCCTGGACAGGGGGGTACTGTCATGCACACTCAATCTGCGCCCGGCACTAGGACCCGGAAGTAAGACGGGCGCAAAACCAGGAAGTATAAAAGAGGTAAACAAACGATGGCTTACCGCTCAGTCATTGAGTTCGGCCCATGTCAGCTCCAGTTGTCGTTTCAGCAAACCGTGAGTACTCACATGTTGGTTCCGTTTGTCTTTTGCTATTGTGTGTGTATTTCTAGGACGCGGGTTAAATTTGTGTTTTTCCCTTGCTCCGTTTTTGTGAGAGTCCTTAAACTAAATCGCGTGGTTATCCTGCCTGCTCGCTTCTTTCCGCGTTTGGGTTTATCCTCCACGCTACATTGGGCTAACCGCTAAAGCTACGTCTTCTGGTCACCTCAGGTTAGTCCATCTTGACACTGGGTTAATTACTAAAAATAACTGAAATATCAGGGAAACAATATAAAGCTCAGCTGAGTTTACATCCCTCATCTTTACAGCTAAGAATTCAGTACTAAACAGTCAGCAATCACATCACCTGCTGTTGTGATGATGATGTGCATGAATTGCTTTAATAGTGTTCAAAGATATAATTACTTTAATAGTGTTCAAAGATATAATGACACGGAAAGATATGAAAACCTAGGATTATTGCTTATATATATATTTAAATCTGTTGACTGCAGAGGTGATAGAAGCTGGACACTGAATTAGCTACACTTCTCATCAACAGGTAATTTGGTAATTAATGTTAGAAAATGGTAAGACTCCTCAATTAATGTCTACAGCAACGGAATGCTATACATTCATTTACCATTAACTTCACAAAAAATGGCAAATGAGTTTGTAAACTACACCAACTACAGTACTGTAAACTACTAGTCGGACTGGGTAATGAAGCATGATCAGAGAGAAAAATTCTGGAAGTGTTCAGAACCAGGACTGGGTAAATTCCCAAGAGGTCCAATGACAACATTTTTGTCATCAGTTGCAAAAGAACATGAGAAAAAAAGATGAAAAAAATTCCAGCTAAATTATCCACCACAAGCGAGACTATAGAGAGCATCCAGAGTGGCTGTATCACTTGGAAAATGCACCATCTCTGGTTGCAAGCAGCGAATAGTGAGGACAGCTGAGAAGATCATTGGCGCCTTGAAGCTGAATCCGCAAAGCCACCAGCATTGTAAATGACCACACACACCCTTCACACAAACACTTCACCCGCTGGCCATCTGGAAAAAAAGTACCGAAACATTCATGCCTTCAGACAGACTGCATAACTGTTTCCTGCTCCAAGCCATCATACCATAATTTGGTTCTGTTAGGGCTCCTGTAGCTCTGTGTTGTTTTATGTACTGTAGTACCTTGGTCCTTGGGAAACACTGTATCACGTTCACTCCATACTGTACCAGTCGTACATGGTTACTGCACTAGCAAGGATAAACCTCCTCAGCTAATATAGACTACTGTATGTAGTTCACTTTGTAATTGAGATGAAAATTTGACAAGAGCACTTGTAACTACATTATGATGGGTTGTCTTGCGTCGAAGTAATGTAATGCAAAGACTATCAACTTTCTGTTTTTTTGTAAATGAATTAAACTTGTATAATATTCTCATGTACTTGTTTACAAAGGAAATGTTCAAAGGTAATAACTCACAGTCTCTCCCTCTGGATATTTGAGTTTTATGCTGAACTCTAACAAAACTTCGCTATTCTCACATGAACAGATCCAAAGCGGGTTCACTCCAGACAGCAGCTCTTCATGAAAAATGACAAGATGGCTTTAGCTGTACATTAAACAAGCATTGTGGTTGTTTTGTTAGAGAGAGCAAGCTAAGCATTGCTCAGTAAAAAGGGTCTTCAAGGCTGTTTCTTGTTTGTTTGTTGTTGTTTTTTTTGCAGTCACCCCCCATCAGGACTGATTCTCCAGGTACATGACAATAGCTTTTTTTAAAAAAAACAGCTAATGGGAAGCGAAAACATGTCCCTGCTGAATTCATAGCAAAGGCAGTGTTGCATGGGTTGAGATCTAACCGGCTCTATGAGTTCAGGGATGGAGGCACGGTATGTGACAGGGCTGCAGTCTCGTGTGTTATTGACCAGAACACAGGGCAGGAACATGGGACCCAGGTCATCTCCGTCTAATACATCCAGTGTCAGTGTTGTAGTAGCTGTGTGCCTGCTGGCTGGATATGGAGCACGATCCTACAAAATGCACAAAAACACACACAAACATTAGCTGGAGTACTTGGCATTGCATTCACTATGTTTTCTAGGCCCCACTCACATTTTCTGATTCTACAGTATATCAACCCAATTAAGCCACTTGTGGTATTGTGTTGATAACAACCCATTTTTTCGTTGTTATAAACACAATTCACATCAAGCACATAATTCATATTTTTAAGTGAATGATTTGACTGCTGTATGCAATTAAGAGGAAGAGGTAAAACTTTGTAATGGATCTTAATGATTCTATTAGGTTGAAATATAACAGTAATTGAACATAGTTTCATTAAATGTATTGTTGTAACAATGAGAAGATCTAAGCAAGACACATGTTTTCATGTCAGGAAAATACATTGTAGAAGATGCACGTTTTAAACTGATAATTGTAGCCATAATACCACAAAATTGTTAAAAGTTTGATAAAATTCCATGAACAATGACAAAATTAAGTTACAGGAAAACTACATGGTTTCAGTGATGAGATCAATCCCAGCTTGTAAAATTTGCTCCTGGACAAGGTACTAGACCTTCAGTTGATCTGTGGAGGAATCTCAATGCAATCAATTAGTTTCTTTTTTTTTTTTTAATTAACAATGAGCTGAGAGAGAGAGCGAGAGAGAGAGAGAGATAGAGAGAAAGAGAGCAAAAGCATATAGAGATGGTGTGAGAGCATGGCAAAATAATACAAAAATGAATAAAGTTATTCAGACACCTTTTTAATAATGGACTTTCTTTAAAGCATTCCACTAATAAGCACTCTGACTACCTGAAACTTATGAGGCTTTTAGAAACTTTTGTCAGCCAACCACCAGAGACAGAGTCCCAAAGATTCAATGAACAAGTTTAAAAGCGTTTTTGAATGTGAATGAATTTTACATTTTCCCTCATGTACTAAAGTACAAGATAGACTAAAAAAGCATGCCATTTTAAATTGTGACCCATGGATCCTGCAGCCAGTCTGGCATCATGATGAAGGAAGGAGTACCCCAATCAGTACAGTACACCACTGGGGCTCTTATAGAGATGCAAAAAAAAAAAAAAAAGATTGAATATTCTTTGAATATGATTTACATGTAAATAAATTCTTTCAAAACAACAAAATGGATTTTCGGGTTTACTATAGGTTTACTACAGTAAGGCATCCACAGAAGCAAAAAAAAAAAAAAAAGAGTCCTTAAAGCTTCCTACTGTACTGTATATAAAGCGTCAATCTGAAACAGTCCTGCATCCATTTTGACAGGAATAAAAGCTGAAGTACTAACCAATACACATACTGGTATGATACTGGAAGCTGGTAGGAAACCCACACAAACATGGGCACAGATTGTAACCAAAGCACAAGATCAAACTCAAAGTTAAATACCAAGTGTTGATTTAACACTTTCAGAGCTCATTTGAGGTCCAGTGGATCTATATAAAAATGTACAGTGTTTATTCAACACTCTTTTGTTATCCCCTGGTCCAACATGCTGCACTAAAATGCTAACTGCAGAATAAAAATAAAAACAACAACAACAAAAAACTTTAACTCCCTTCGACCATACAATACACACTACGCTCTATGATAGAATGGCATAACTTTCCTTCTAAGAAAATGAATTGATGTTCAGAGACGGGCTAGTTCATAATGTACTGTATGCTGCTGTTCTCACTGGCAAAATATGAGAATATTTTGTGAACTACTTGTTATATCTTGTATGAGTATAGTACTGTTAAAGAGACTTAAGTGCTGTAAAAAGGTCTTGGCACAGGCCTCCTAAAGTTACAATCAATCAATCAATCAAACAATCAGCTGACCTGTTTAATTAATTTGTCTATAGTACCTTAATTTGTTTTAGAGTACCCTTCTCAACAAGTAATATATCAAATATTCTAAGCAGCTGGTCACACATCTAATTGCTTTAATGAGATGGAACATCTCAGTCATAACGTAGCTGGTTAGATTACAGACTGGTGCAATAATTGTATTAATATATATAACCATAATAATAACAGAATATAATAAAAACTGAATAATTTTTAATAGATGAAGAGCAAATTAAAAAGCAACAGAATTAGTAGCATACCTGGGAAAAAAAAATTTAAATACTTTTTTTTTATTAATTATTTTATTATTAATTTTTTTTAGTTAATTATCCAAGCAGGTATATCATAAAGTACAAGAAGTGTTTTTAATTGTGTAGTTATACAGTTATGAGAGAAAAAAATACTTTTATTTCTCTATATAACCCCCTAGTACAGTACACTAATACCATCAAGCACCTCTTCTGCAAATTGGTGACACGTTATTCATCGCTTTTCAAGGATTAGCCATTATACCCACTGAATCATATGTTCACAAACATATGACCATTTAAAAATTTTAATAACTAAGAGTGTCATCAGCTAACTGTGCTTGAAGTCTAAATGGTTGTATGTATGCCTTCATTCACGTAGTTTTTCCTTGCCACTGTCGCCGTCGGCTTGCTCATCAGGGACAATCTTATCATTTTGATTCATACACATTCACATTTCATACAAAATTAAATCATTCTTTTGATTGGGTAAAGCTGCTTTGTGACAATGTCAACTGTTAAAAGCGCTATACAAATAAAGTTGAATTTAATTAAATTCACAAAAACTTTATTACAAATAAAGAAGGCCTAGTTAGACTTGAACAGCCCTTGTACTATTACACCATAATTTCAGTTCATAATGGTTGAGCCTACTGTAAGTGAAATTACATCTCAACATAAAAATGACAAATCTACTTCTTTTACAGTAGTCAGTGTTTTAAATAAATGGTAGAATGTAGTAAATTATGAACAATACCCTTATGACTGTGAGGTTATTATCATCTTCCTCTGCTAAAATCACTGTAGTGTGCTCATTTGAGTGAAACTTTATGGAGCAGCCACACTGATAAGGCAGAATTACAGGTTGCCAGGCTTTATGAAGGCATGCCTGGGCATTTATTCAGTTACTCTGATGTAACATCAAAATGAATAGCATGGTCAGCCTAAGGGCACACTAAAAGCAGTACGGAGCTTAGCAGCGCTAAGGGTCTGCCTAGAGCCAGGATTCAGTTTCTAGACGACATCACATGTTCAATCTTTGTCTTTGTTGTAGAACAAAGCCGCCTTCATGTTTTCGGATAAGAGTGTCAATATGCTGTCGTGTAGGTGTGGAATATTTCAACACTAATGATTACTCTAAATCTGATGAATACACTAAAATCAGCCAGTAAACACCTAAAAGAAACCTTTAAACAAGTACCGCTTAATCCTGTGTTCAGGGTCGAGGGGGACCTGGAGCCTATCCCAGGAGACTTCGGGCACTAGGCGGGGTACACCCTGGACAGGGTGCCAATCCATCGCAGGGCACACACACATACACACTCACACACCCAATCACACACTACGGGCAATTTAGGAACGCCAATTAGCCTAACCTGCATATCTTTGGACTGTGGGAGGAAACCGGAGTACCCGGAGGAAACCCACCAAGCACGGGGAGAACATGCAAACTCCATGCACACAGAGACGGGAATCGAGCCTGGCCGGGGAATCGAACCCAGACCCTGGAGGTGCAAGGCGACAGTGCTAACCACTACACCACCGCGCCGCCGTCTTGATAACATGCCAAATTTTAAAAACATCTTGCCTCTATCTAAGATAAACTGTAGCACTGCCAATACATAAATAAAATGAAACTACAAACATGAAAATACATTTTGCCATGGAAAACATGTTACCCTAATAACTTATAATTAATTCAATGAACTGGGAAAACTGTTACAAAACCAAAAGGTCTTACATTGGCCTGGACTATGATCAGGTAGCGCGTCCTTTCTTCATAGTTCAGTCTTTCAGCAAGGACAATGTTACCAGACAGTGTGCTAGCCACCTGGACAGTCCTGTTTGACATCTGAGAAAGAAACCAAGTTAAAGAAGGCAAAGCGAGAGAAGCATAGATACTGTACTGTGCTATACCTGTCAAAATGTTCTTGCACATAAGACAGAAGAATAGATAGATTTGAGCTGCACTCTACCGGGTCATTGGGGTTGTACTGGATGCCGTATTCAATTTGACCATTTGGTCCGTCATCAATGTCAATGGCTCCTTTATTTTCTGAGAAACCAGTGAAGATGATGGTGCCAACTGGAGTGAGCTGGAAAGGCAGACAAACAGAGAATGTGATCAAAAATAATGATGATTAATTTGACTAATTCAGTTATTTATTTTGTACTTCATATATGTGCTTTGTCTATCCCAATGAATTATTTTATAACAATCTTACCACCATTTACTGTATTAATGATTTCAGCTATATGTCACATTCCTGTTATTATTTCTAGATTTTACCTCATGTTTCAATTCACCATAAGCAATATTGACTCAACTAAATATGATCTAAACTGATTTGAAAATTGAAGGGATTTGAAAACTGAGAATAGATACAAAAGGCTATCAAATGCTTCTTAGGCCTAAGGGTTCAAGTAATAGAAGTGCTGAGCTTGCTCTTTCCCCTCATATGTTTTTAGCATTTTAGTATTTCTTTAACTGTAAATGTTGCTACATACATGACTATATAAATACATATAATAATACTTAAAGTACACCCATTATGCTATTTTTATATTTTAGCCATTTCCAAATGATTACAATCTGCCATTAATCAATGAAAAATATAATTTCACTTTTTATATGATCATAGTTACATTTAACATTACAGAAAACAGTGGAACCTCGGATTACGAGTAACACGGTTTACGAGTGTTCAGCAAGACGAGCAAAGATTTTAAATTAATTTTGACTTGGAAAGCGAGCATTGTCTTGGTTTAAGAGCGCCGAGAATCATGTATCACGCATGCGCTTCTTGATTTGATGCAGAGCGTCACGTGATCACAACTGAGCCAACGGTTTTTCTCTCTTTTGCGCTGCGGGTAATCATCTCCCCTGCTGGGTCTTAATGCTCGTCTCTTACTGGTATAATCAACATCCGCACACACACACACACACACACACACACACACACACACACACACACACACACACACACACACACACACACACACTCTCTCTCTCTCTCACTCTCGTCTTTACTGTGTGTCAGTGTTTGAGTGTGTGTGTGTGTGTGTGTGTGTGTGTGTGTTTCGTTCTCTTGCGCTGCAGAGTGTGTGTTATGCGTGTGCGCGCATAATATGACATCGCGCCGGTTCACACACTCTCTCTCTCTTTTGTCGTTAGTGTGTGTCCGTGTTTGAGTATGTGTGTTAACATAACACACACTCCGCAGCGCAAGAGAGAGAAAAACACACACACACACACACACAGCGCCTGTGTGCATAAATGGAAACAATTATCTATCGGGATTCATTTTTACTTTTTTTAAGGTAAAGTGCAGGTTAATTTGTTTTATTTTTACTTTATATTTTGTGTTAATTATTTTTATGTATTTAATTTTTTGGGCTATGGAACGAATAATTTAAATTTCCATTATTTCTTATGGGAAGATGTGCTTTGAGTGTTTTGGAATACGAGCCCATTTTCGGAGTGAATTATGCTCGTAATCCGAGGTTCCACTGTATTTTGATACTCAAGTCTTCTACAGAGATGTTCCCAGGCTCTCTGTAACAATACAAGAGGTTGGTTATGGAATGACTATATATAGTTCTACTTTCACAAGGCTATAACAATTTTTCATAATTTTCAAATAAGCATCTCCTAAAAGAAAGCTTGAACATATCAAAGACTTCCTGCATTTCTTTGGTAGATAACAATTATACTTATTCAGTTCATTATTGTATGATTATACAGAGCATCCATCATACATACTGTACCTTGGTATGAGCCATTATAAGAATGATAATGTAGCAGAATAAAGGCATAAATATAAACCTATCATCTATGTTACAGTAAAACCTTTTCCATTCTGCTATAGAAAAATGGCTAACACTGTGCTGTTCTGATTCAGGAATGTAACCTTGCTGTGGTAATTATTATAATCAACACACATTTTGGTAAGTAGAGCAATTATTCAAGTATCATTTGGGTGTGACCTCATAGGTCATAGGTCACACCACATTTACACTGCTTAAAATTTCAGCACTCACAACCTAAATTACCTTCTCAGGTCTCGAACATTATTGGAAATTTATTTTGGTAATAGATTAACTGGGATGAAATTGTGTGTGTGTGTGTGTGTGTGTGTGTGTGTGTGTGTGTGTGTGTCCGTCCGTCCGTGTCCATGCATGGAAATCAGCTACACCATACCAGGAGCAATGAAATGTGAGAAAAGTGAGAAAAAACAGAAAAGGATTAAGAGTGCAGGTGGTAGGCGGAAAAGTCAGAATTCAGCAAGATTCCCTGAGGCCCAGTACATACAGTATATCTAGTGTGTGCATGTACAGTATGTGTGTGTGTGTGTGTGTGTGTGTGTGTGTGTGTGTGTGTGTGTGTGTGCGTGTGTGTCATTCTTGAGAACTCGGAAAAAACATAATATTGTGTTTTTCTGTAAAATTCAGAAATAATTAATATTTTGATTTAACCAGACCAGAAAAAGTCATTGTCTAGAACAAGGGTTCACATTTTCAAATAGATAAATAACTGATTAAAATAAATGAAAAAAAAAATCACTTATTGGGTGATAAGTAAAATAAGCACATGTTAATTAATTAACGGCTATTAAAATTATTTAAAAAAAAATTTTATCACTCATTTTTAGTTTGCTGAATTTGTGTCTTGAGCTTGAGTAAACATTTCTAAAAACATCAGACATTTCTAAAAAGTAAATAAACTCAGATAATCTTGTGGTTAACCAAAACTCCTTCATCACTCCGTTTGTTCTATAACCTGTTCAACTGCTCAAGTTCTTGTAAGTTTGATCATTTTTTATATATTGAAGGTTTGATATTGATTCTGCCGTGGTCACAACCATAACATGTCAACACTGTATGTCTTACATTATGTTACATTTGGGGTGATTTTTTTGCAAAATTTCAAGCACATTAAATATGCATTTACTGTAGCAAATTAATCTGTGATGGTGTTGACAAATACATCCAAAGTAGTTCTTATTTTACTACTTAAAATGCTTTTCTTCAGCAATACATTAGTTTTCCTGTTAAAATAAATGTACTGCCTTGTTTAAAGCATGATTCATTGCTTTAAATAAGATTCTTAAAAGGGCAATTTGGGAACGCCAGTCACCCTAATCAGCATGTCTTTGGACTGTGAGAGAAAGCCATAGTACCCAGAAAACCTATCCAACACGGGGAGAACATGCAAACTCCATGCACACAGACCTAAGGCAATCTCCTCCTGAACGTCAGCAAGACAAATCAGTACAAAGCAGGATAGGTACTACCAGACCCCCCGTCATCAACGAGAGCCCAGTGGAGAGAGTGGACAGCTTCCTATACCTCATCTTCCTATATCACATCACGCAGGACCTGTCATGGTCCAGTAACATCAACACAGCGGTGAAAAAGGCCCGGCAGCGTCTCTACCACCTCAGGCGCTTGAGAGACTTCAGACTGAGCTCCAAGGTGCTCAGGAACTTTTACTCCTGCACCATAGAGAGCATCCTGACGGGAAACATCTTAACTTGGTTCGGGAACAGCACCATGCAGGACAGATGAGCTCTACAGAGGGTCGTGCGTTCTGCTGAGCGCACCATCCGCACCGAGCTCCCTGACCTGCATGGTGGAGGAGCTTCTTCCTGCAGGCGATACGGTCTCTCAACCAGATTAACACACCGGATTATATATATTTCTATATTTTGTAATATTTTATCATGCCCTTATTTGTACGGTCGTATAAGCATTTCACTGCATTTCGTACTGTGTATGACTGTGTATGTGACAAATAAAATTTGAATTAGATTTTTAACTTGTTTTCATGACATTAAACCTGGTAATCCTGGTATGTGACTACCTGTGGAAACACCATCGCATACCAGCCATGCAACATGTCCACTGAATATACTACCCTAATTAATTTTGGAATAATATATGATTTTATATATGAATTATATGACAGTTACAATAAAAAAAATACTTGATTAATTGACAAAACATAAATTTACAAGAAAATAACCATATCGTACTTGTTATGAATTTGTTGTTGTGTTTATTTGTTTTTATTTCATGTTATTTTACCTTATTATATTCATTAGTTAAGCATTAAGCATTAAGTTTATTACATAAGCCATAAGCTTTAAATTTGTTAGTTAAGCATCCATTTTGACAATCGTAAGTTGGTCTGTGATGTCATTCCACTATTACATGTATCTGTATGACTATCGCATGATAGAAAGTTTCAGTTTAGATGCGGAAGGCTACGGAAACACAAGCTTTTGATCGTAAGATAATCGTAATCCAAGATCTTAGTAAGATACAGCAAATAGGTTGTTGTAAAAGTCAGAAATTTACAAGATACAGCAACTGGTGTTGTAACCACAGTGGATTTACTCAAGACGACTGTATGAAGTGTTGATTTTTTTATGCTGACAAAATAAACTACAAGAGACAAAGAGATCATCGGACTTCTGTTGTGTGAGTGAAACTTCAAATTAAAGATACGTGTCAAAACTAGTGAAATAATATGTCCGCATCTACAAATACAATTTAAATACATCTTTTAATATCTAAAAGTTGTCAAGATGGACTAACCTGAGGTGACCAGAAGACGTAGCTTTAGCGGTTAGCCCAATGTAGCGTGGGGGATAAACCCAAACGCGGAAAGAAGCGAGTAGGCAGGATAGCCACGCGATTTAGTCTAAGGACTCTCACAAAAACGGAGTAAGGGAAAAACACAAATTTAACCCGCGTCCTGTAGATACACACACAATAGCAAAAGACAAACGGAACCAACATGTGAGTACTCACGGTTTGCTGAAACGACAACTGGAGCTGACATGGGCCGAACTCAATGACTGAGCGG
The DNA here is from genome assembly GCA_030522415.1 of Channallabes apus. NCBI lineage: Eukaryota > Metazoa > Chordata > Actinopteri > Siluriformes > Clariidae > Channallabes > Channallabes apus. Next base: position 24,380,750 of record CM060118.1, read on the forward strand.
TAAGCCATCGTTTGTTTACCTCTTTTATACTTCCTGGTTTGGCGCCCGCCTTACTTCCGGGTCCTAATGCCGGGCGCAGATTGAGTGTGTATGACAGTACCCCGCTGTCCAGGACCGGCTCCTGACGGTCCTGAGGTGGAGGATACCCGGTGACGGTAGTCTCGAATCAGTTCAGGGTCGAGAATGAACCGGGCCGGGATCCAAGATCGCTCCTCGGGGCCGTAGCCCTCCCAGTCAACCAGGTACTGAGTACCTCTGCCCCGAGGGCGCGAGTCGAGGATTCGGCGTACGGTGTAGGTGAGACCGCCGTCGATGATCCGGGGAGGAGGAGCTGGGGGGGTGGGTGGAATCATGGGTGATGTGATGAAGGGTTTGAATTGGGACAGGTGGAATACTGGATGGATCCGGAGCGCCGCAGGCAGCTGGAGCCGGTAGGTGACAGGGTTAATTCTGTGGGTGATGCGGTATGGTCCGATGAATCTGGGTGAAAGTTTTCTTGATTCGGTGTGAAGGTGGAGGTTTTTAGTGGAAAGCCATACCTTGTCACCTACGTGGTACAAACGTCCCGGAGGATGTCGACGGCGGTGTTGGTGGGTATATCGGGTATTGGCGCGTTGGATAGCCCGGTTGGTTGTAATCCATAGCCGCCGACATCTGCGGACCAACTGTTGGGCGGACGGTACATCAACCTCCGGTTCTGGGTGGTTGAACATCGAAGGTTGGAAACCGTAGCATACCTCAAAGGGGCTTAGGTTGGTGGCAGAGGAGGTGTGGAGGTTGTGTGACAGTTCGGCCCAAATGAGGTAGCGCGCCCAGGAGCGCTGACGGTCTGCTATGAAACATCTCAGATAGCGCTCCAGCTGTTGGTTGGTCCGCTCCGTCTGACCGTTAGTCTGTGGGTGGTATCCAGATGATAGACTGCAGGTGGAGTCGATCAGACGGCAGAAGGCCTTCCAGAACCGGGCTGTGAACTGGGGCCCTCTGTCCGAGACGATGTCCTTGGGGAACCCATGCAGACGGACTACGTGCTCTAAAATCAGCTCTGCTGTTTCTTTGGCTGACGGGAGTCCGGCGAGAGCCACCAGATGCACGGCTTTAGAGAACCGGTCGACGATCGTGAGGATGGTGTCCTTTCCTTCGGAGGCCGGCAGGCCCGTGATGAAGTCGACGGCAATGTGCGTCCAGGGCCGTCGAGGAACTGGGAGTGGCTGTAGTTCTCCTGGGGTTGGTTGATTGGTGTTCTTGGCCCTGGCGCACACTGGGCATGCCTGGACGAACTCTTGGACGTCCTTCGTGATGGATGGCCACCAGAAATCCCGCTGGAGGAACTGGAGGGTCCGTCGTGTGCCTGGATGTCCCGAAATGGGTGAGGAGTGACCCCACTGGAGAACTTCTGACCTCATCTTCTCGGGCACAAAGAGTCGTCCAGGTGGCACACCTGCCGGTTCGGTCTCTGCAGCCTGTGCCTGGCGAACTCTCGTCTCCAGGTCTAATTGGAGTGGGGCGATGATCCTGGAGGAGGGAAGGACAGGCGCGGGGTCCGCCCGGGGAATGTCCACCTCCAGCTGTCGGGAGAGAGCGTCCGCTTTTGTATTTTTGGAGCCCGGGCGGTATGAAAGGTGGAAATCATAATTTTCAAAGAACAATGCCCACCGCGCCTGTCGTGGATTTAGCTGCTTCAGGTTTTTTATGGTAATGAGGTTTTGGTGGTCCGTCCAGACTATGAATGGCTCTCTGGCGCCCTGGAGCCAGTGACGCCACTCCTCCAGAGCCCACTTTATGGCCAGCAGCTCGCGGTCCCCTACCCCGTATCGCTGCTGAGTGGAGTCAAATTTTCTGGAGAAGAAACTACATGGGTGTAGTTTCTGATCTGGACCTCGTTGTGAGAGGATAGCTCCAGCGCCCACATCTGAAGCATCCACCTCCACAACGAATGATTTACTGACATCTGGGTGAAGGAGGATCGGTGCCGTGGTGAAGCGGTGACAAAGGGACTTGAAAGCGGAGACAGCTGCAGAGTTGAAGTGAAAAGGGAGAGATGAGGGACGGGTCAGGGCGGTTAGGGGTGCGGCAACTGTACTGTAGTCCCGGATAAAGCGACGATAGAAATTCGCAAACCCGAGAAACCGTTGAAGCTGCTTGAGGGTCTTGGGTAGGGGCCAATGACGCACAACCTCTAGCTTCTGCGGGTCCATGGCCACACCCTGGGGCGAGATGACAAAACCCAGGAACGTGGTGGAGCGCTCGTGAAAAGCGCACTTTTCCAACTTACAGTACAGTTGATGGGCGAGTAATCTCTTTAGGACCGCCCTGACGTGCTGGGTATGTTCTTCCATGGTGCGTGAATAGATGAGTATGTCGTCCAGGTAAGCGAATGCCCACCGCCCGAGCATGTCACGAAGGATGTCGTTAATCAGATGTTGAAATGCGGCGGGGGCATTACACAGTCCAAATGGGATGACGAGATTTTCATAATGTCCAGTAGGGGTGATGAAGGCCGTCTTCCACTCATCGCCCTCTCTGATGCGCACCAAGTTGTAGGCGCTCCGGAGGTCCAACTTAGTAAAGATGGTGGCGCCAGAGAGGGCGTCCAGGGCTGAGTTGGTAAGAGGCAATGGGTGTCGGTTTTTGATAGTTATGTTGTTTAGCCCCCGATAGTCGACACAGGGGCGAAGTTCACCGCCCCGCTTCTTCACGAAGAAGAACCCCGCGGCGGCAGGTGAGGAGGAGGGCCTGATGGTACCTTGGCGAAGGGCGTTGGTCACATACTCCTCCATAGCCTGCGTCTCTGTAGGTGTAAGCGAGTAGGGGTGGCCGCGGGGTGGGACTGTACCGGGTTGGAGGTCAATGGCGAGGTCGTAGGAACGATGCGGAGGAAGATGGGTGGCTCGCCGTTTGCAGAAAACCTCCGCCAGGTCCCGATACGGTTCTGGGATGGAGTTGGTGTCGACGTCGGGGGCCTCGGACTCCCTAGAGCACGTCCCAGCCGCTGCCCGCAGGCATAGTTCGGTGCAGGTCGCGCCCCATTGGAGAATCCGGTTCTGGGTCCAGGAGATGAGGGGGTCATGTTGTAACAGCCAGGGATATCCAAGGATGATGGGAGGTGACGAGATGGAGGTGACGTAAAAGTGAAGCTGTTCTTGGTGTTGATCGATGGAGACGGTGATGGGTTCTGTTTGGGTGATGATTGGGCTGGTGGATAGGGGGCGCCCGTCGACAGATGTGATTCGAACAGGCTGGGATAACGCCTCGAGTTTTACCCCCAATTTTTTGGCATAAGAAGAGTCAATGAAGTTACCTGCTGCCCCGGAGTCGATGAACGCAGTACTTCGGACTCGTTTGTGGCCAATCTGGAGGGATACCTGGACCGTAAGTCGAGAGATGGTGGCGTCGGTAGTGGTGGAGATCAGAAGTGGGCCCGGTGAGTCTCTCCCTCCGCTCACCGGGGTTGGGCGTTTCCCGGACGCAGTGGACAGATCGCCCGGTGATGTTCTGCTGACCCACAATATGCGCACAGGCCCTCTCTGAACCGGCGTGCGCGCTCGGCTACGGTCAGGGAGGCGCGCCCTAATTGCATGGGTTCCCCGGCTCCGGTGTCAACCACGGCAGGAGGTGGAGAACCGACAGATTCCGGAGTAGTGGTGACGAAGGTTACTGGTGGTCTTGGAGTGGGGTGTGAGAAGGTGGGTGCAGGTGGCAGGGTGCGAGGGGCTGGCCTCGGGCGAGAGAGAAGGCGCTGGTCGATCCGGAGAGCGAGTTGGATCAGACCCTCCAGGGTCGCAGGAAGCTCTCGCCCGGCTAGTTCGTCCTTTATTCGCGAAGCCAGGCCCTCGTAGTAGGACGTCCGGAGCGCTGCATCGCCCCACGTGGTCTGAACGGCGAGGGTGCGAAACTCTGCTGTGTAGCGGCTCACGGGCAATCCTCCCTGCCTCAGGTGATAGAGTCTGGTGTCGGTCTCCACCTCGCCCGCTGGGTGTTCGAAGGTGAGTCTGAGTTGGTGGGTGAACTCATTGTATGAGTGGGCGGTGTCCGTATCTGCTTGTAGAACTGCCGTGGCCCACTCAGCTGCCTGCCCTTTAAGCAACGAGACGAGAAGAGCAATGCGAAGGCGATCGGTGGAGTACTTGGTGGCATTAAACTCAAACACCAGATCGAGAGCTGTCAGAAATACACTGCACTTCCCATCCGTGCCGTTCCACTTCTCTGGTAGAGAAAGAAAAACATCAGAAGGGGGGGGAGAGGGGGGATGATGCGGCGCCGCGGCCTCCGCGGCGTGCGATCGAGCAGTGACGTCATCAACAGCTGCGCGGAGATCCGCATTCTCCCGCCGGAGCTCAGCGACCTCGCGGCGGAGAGAAGCGAGATCCCCGGTTAGCTGATTGATGAGCGCGGCATGCTGATCTACAACGCCGCAGAGGCTCGCATAATCCGCTGGGTTTACCGCGGAGGGCTCAGTCATTCTGTCAAGATGGACTAACCTGAGGTGACCAGAAGACGTAGCTTTAGCGGTTAGCCCAATGTAGCGTGGGGGATAAACCCAAACGCGGAAAGAAGCGAGTAGGCAGGATAGCCACGCGATTTAGTCTAAGGACTCTCACAAAAACGGAGTAAGGGAAAAACACAAATTTAACCCGCGTCCTGTAGATACACACACAATAGCAAAAGACAAACGGAACCAACATGTGAGTACTCACGGTTTGCTGAAACGACAACTGGAGCTGACATGGGCCGAACTCAATGACTGAGCGGTAAGCCATCGTTTGTTTACCTCTTTTATACTTCCTGGTTTGGCGCCCGCCTTACTTCCGGGTCCTAATGCCGGGCGCAGATTGAGTGTGTATGACAAAAGTATTGACAAAAATCCTGTAATGCATTGAAAAGGTTGTCATTTGTACAAAAATGTTACAATTAGGAGATTGGTCCAAAACAAGGTTTGATAACGCTCAACATTATATTTAAAGTGTTTAGAAATAATAATGTTTATTACTATTATTATTATTATTATTATTATTATTAATAACATTTTGTCCCAGATCTTAAGAGTGACTGATATACTTGCTGCCATAAGACGTTTACAATAGTAATTTTTTACAGTAAGAATAAAAAATACCATGCTGTTATAAGGGGAAAAAAACATGTGCTATGGTGGTGTGATATGGCCTGGTGCAAAGCAGATTAGTTCTGTATGACAGCACAGTCCAAACATATGCTGTTTGCCTCATACTGCAGAAACCAATTATTACAGTGTTTACAAGTTTATAGTTACACTTAATGCTGTAAAATGTCTGCGAGACAAGTTGCATCATGACATTTCACCAAGAAAACAAATGTAAACCTCCTCTTTCCTACTAATACAAAACTACTGCATCAACAATAACACATTTAATTTGTTACCCTACTGGCAGCCAACATGTTACAGCTATTGGGGAAAAAATCACATCCTCTGACTGATCAGATTCAATAATTCAACACTGCTGAGGTATTTAAAAGCAAAATACAATAGAATTTATATAAGCACCTTAAGAGTGATATACATATAGAACCTACCGTATAACCAGTCTAATCTTTAATGAATCATGTTTTTACGACTATTACAGTTATGGCTTATGACACTCCATTGTGAACTGTGGTATGTGATTGTTTCTCTCCCAATCGGTAAAAGATTGGCAAGCTTGTTGAAGTACAGTGGACAAAACTAGCTGTTCATTCATAATCAAGAAAGATCTCTTGAAATCTTCCAATTTCATTGGAAGACTCAATATAAATACACAATATGTCTGTGCAGTTAACAATGTTCTCTAAAGTTAAGAAAATTACTACTTTCTGAAAATCGCAAACTGCCACTAAGTAGGCAAAAGTCTATTGTGTGCTTTTATTATGACAACACAAAATGAAACTAAAAACACTATATATGAAATGCACCCAGTACCACAAAATTAACATTTATGTTAACATTTTATACAAAGCATACACATGACAAAACTGTAAATTATATAATTAGAAGAAACACAAAAAAGAAGACAGAATAAGTTCCATTTGCGTTCAGGCACATTATCAGTTCAAATACATGTTTCTCTCACAAAATATAAAAAATATAAGTGCACTGTGAATTTACTTGGCCAATACTGATTTCGTTTTGGTTTTAAAGTATGCACTGCTAATACTGATTTTGACCAATTCCACTTTTCTTTTTTTCTAAAATGTATAATTGACAGAATTCACAAACAGTTTTGTAACTTCAATGAAAATGTATCTTATACAATATGTATGTAATAAAAAATGGACTATTAAATAACAATACATAATATTTACTCTTAAACTGCAGAAGGTTACAGGACTTTCTCCAGCTTACTGGACAAATAAAATCTAATTAAAAATGAATATCCGATAAGGAAACAGCTATGCATTTACTATTAGGAGGTGAGAATAACATACAGATAATAATCCTGCTTCAACTGACATACTGTACATATGCACCTCTCCCAAGAGTTTGTGGTTACAGATGTCAGAAGAACGATTTAAACTCACTATATGACTGAATTAGGTCTGCAACAACTAATCGATAAAATCGATAATTATCGATAATGAAATTCGTTGTCAACGAATGCCGTTATCGATTAGTTGGGCTGCTCACGTTACTGAGGAGCGCGACCACAAGATGCACAAATACACACATAGATACACAGTCGCTCGCGCAATGGAGTTTACACAAGCGTTTGCAGGAAAAAGCGCGCGCCTAAAGTCCTCCAAGGTATGGGAGCAATTTACATTAAACGCCTCTTATCGGGCGTCCGGTGAGCGCGGATGAAGCGGCGAGGGTTTTTCTACACATCCCAGATAGCAAGGTGACATTGATTCAATGTTGAAATTTCATCAGAATCATCATTTTGGTTGAGGTTGATTTTTCAATGCTAAATAATGTTGAATCAATGTTGATAATTCAATGCTTTTCAGTGTTGAAAAGACAAACATTGAATCAATGTTGATTTTTGGTTGTGGAACCCATCCTCATTCAACAATGTAAGGCAAATTAAATTAACTAAGTGCATTTCTATAAAAATGTGTATGCATGTGTGTATGTGTTTAAAACAGGTTAAAAAATTGACTACAAGAGATTTGCCATGGTGCTTAAAAAAAAAAAAATAATAATAATAATTATGTATATATATATATATATATATATATATATATATATATATATATATATATATATATATTGAGGAAAAAAAATAATTTGACGGTAAGTTTTGTGTATTTACCTTGCTGTCTAGTTTACTCACTTGAGAGCTTAATTCCTGTTTGCCGTTCAAAAGTACTCAATTTTCGGCTCGCATTTAACATCGGAGGGTGTTTTTACACTGTCGCCACGTCATTATAATACACTCTACAGGCATGAGAATTCAATATGTTGTAGTCTGGAAGTTCCTGCCACTCACGGTGAAAGAATTTTGGCGATGCGACCTACGGTATTCTGTTGGGAAGCATTTGTTTGAGACCTTAGTTCCTGTTTCCCGTTGTCTGTGTCTGACCCAGAGCAGTGTGCGTGCCCCACATGGAAAGAACCTATATGAGGATATATGCGCATATATGAAACCTATATGCAGTATATATGCGCATATAACCGCACCTATATGGGGCCAGGGGTAGCTCAGTGGTTAAGGCATTGGACTAAGGTTCAAACCCCACAACCACCAAGTTGCCACTGTTGGGCCCTTGAGCAAGGCCCTTAACCCTCAACTGCTCAGATGTATAATGAGATAAAAATGTAAGTCGCTCTGGATAAGAGCGTCTGCCAAATGCCTAAATGTAAATATGAGGATATATGCGCATATATGAAACCTATATGCAGTATATATGCACATATATGATAATATATATGCTGCATATATGCGTATATATGCTGCATATATGCGTATATATGCCACATGTAGGCAACATTGAGGTGCATATATGTGCATATACAGGCCATATAGGTCTCCTGTATTGCTTCTTTATATCCACATATAAGCCCTACTGTATATGTACATACAAGATATGTCTCCTATGGCAGGATCTGGTCATTTTAGCTCATATCTCACTTTGGCAACTGTCATACATGATGCCTAGCTCATATTTTCTATTATCAAGGCAATAACTAAGAACTAACTTAATAAAAAAATGCAAAAAACTAATCCTAATTGGCCACATGCAGTATATGAGGATATATGCACATATATGAAACCTCAGTCTCCGTGAAAATCTTTTTGAAACACGTCACTAAAATTAACTGAAATGAGAAATATATCTATATAAAGCTTAAAGTGTCTACTTTTAAATGATGCAAGTCACATTGAAAACAAATATTCTCAGTTTATGTAATCCGTATGAAACCAAGGAGAGGCACACATTATTCACACTTATATGCTAATGACCCGAGGCAGGACACGCCCATGCGCCAATCACACGGAAATCAGTCCGGGTAATTTACATACTTGACCACGCCCCCGGACACCGGCATGAAAAACGAACACAGAGAGACAGGTTTGAAAATACTCCGATTCAGTGAGTTTTCAGCACGTTTTGGAAGATGGCACGCGCTTACACATCCGAGGAAACTCTTCAGAATGTTCTGGAAAGTTTACATTTACCTCAGAAGAAGACTGTGTGACTCCGACGACGAACGGGAGCATTTTAAACAGAGAATAGACCCATGCTACACTGGGTAAGTTATTAAGTCTTATATAACTCTTATTCTGATAATATTAAACTAATATTAGTAAATATGTTCCTCACTACAGCTAGCTCTTGTCAGCTTGTGTGACACATTGGCTTTCAATGCCATTTATATAGTTTAGGTAAATCATGCTAGCATGCTGCCTCATGTAGCACAAACATGATATTTCCCGGTGGCTAAGCTAATGCCTTATGGAGTTTACAGATGTTTATATTCACCTTGTTTTGGATAGCTTTAGATTATGGTTGCTAATGTGTATTTGGCTCCATTTTGGTTAGCTTATAACACTGCTATCGGTAATGTTATTTAGCACAAACAAGCAAGTTGCAGGTGGCTAAAATACTGCCTTATGTAGCTAAGTGATGCTTATGAATATTTCTTTGGTGTAAATGTATATAATCCCTTTTGTTTAGCGTGTATTTACAAATACCTGATAAGATGTAATTGTTTAGAATGTGTTCAATATGTGTGTAATGTCCAGTGGATGGTGTTTTTTAAAACTCAAATTGAATTATGGCAGCAGTGTGTAGTATTATCTATCACCATCATTGATGCTGTCATGTGACCTACAGAAGAGAGGTGTATATTTTTCATGTTGAAGTGTGGATACATTTTTGGTCATCTCTGTACTGTATATATTGTGCATCCATATTAATTGCACATCCATTTACTCTGAACAGTATAGGTTAACATTTATTTATTTATTTGTTTTTAGGAATGTGTCTGCATCACCCTTGCCTTCACCAGCCCCTCACATCAGGACACGCAAGCTCCGTTCAGATGGACCTCTTGTATTTGTGAAGTGGATGGACACACGAGAAGTATCTACCTGTTCTACCATCCATTCTGCTTTACAGTAGACGCGGTGAAGATGAGGGTGAAATTACAAGGTACATGGACTACAAAGACATTTCCATGTCCTGTGACTGCGTACAACCAGCACATGGGGAGTTGATCACTCTGATCAGCTATTACAATACTATACTACACAGCACAAAACAATGAAGCCGTACAGAAATATTTCTCTACACTGCTTGGACATTGCTCCCACCAATGCTTACCCTGCATGTATGTTTTGTACAGTTTTTTTTTTATCTTGCACTGTTTTACTCTGAATGTCCGTCTTTTTTCAGTTTTTATTTTGTACTGTTCCTGTTGCAGTTTTACCCTGCATGTAAACAAATGTCCAGAATGTCCAGATTATCATTAATCTGCATTTATACATAAAATTCTATTAACTATTGGGAAGCTAAACATAAGAATCAGTATGAAACATGAAAAGTTTCTAAAAGTTGCCAATAAATTAATATTGTGATGTGAAATAATTTTTCAGATTGAAGTTATAAAGGGCTCTGGGGTGTTTTGCCAGGCAGAAGTGTGGAGAGCAGCCCGCCTTGCCACCTCTGCTACTGCCATCGTACGGAATCTGCTGCTGGGCACCTTCGACTTGGAGACTTGACCAAATTAAAAAGGTAGCCATCATTGGTGAGTAAATGCATAATGCGTTGAGAAGGGAAAACAAAACATTTAAGACTTTATAAGTTCACCACTTTAACCATAACCTACTTGTATCAATGTTTATTAGCCATCAATGGAGACTGCATAAGGTAGAGCACCCATTATTGTTACTGTATCTGCTTGGGACCTATAATACTAATTCATCACTTGCTCACTTCTTAATCCTACCTTTCCTCTTCTAAAGCCACATTATATTGCACTGTAAGGTGTGTAGTCCTCTATTTTGTAGAACATATAGTGTTGCAAATAACCTCGTGGCACTAATTGTTGTTGTCTGAAGTTTTAATAAATAATCATAATGCTGTCAAAAATAATGTCATAAATAGATTTTCTTTATCAATTAACTTCTATTAATTAAATAAAATTTTTAATGTAAATTTTTAAAGTTTAATGGAATGGCTGTGTGAAAGATGCTGAAGCTGACGTGCCACTGGTCTTTTATATTAATGTTGTTCGGAAGCCTGTGTAATGATGTCGTTTCGACATCTATCAACTGAACAGCGTTTTTTCGACTTGTTTTCATGTTATTGTTGTTCAGCAATGGCATGGACGTGATGTTTTGGCAAAAGAAGGGTGGGATGGTGGTTGATGGTGACTGAAAGCGGTGACTGAGTAGATTGGACGTCACAGCAGCTCGTGAAAAGGCAGAGCTACTTTATGCAAGCTGTGTGCATTCTACTGTGGATTGACTGTTTTGAAACTTATATGGTAGTTACATAGCCCCTAGACCTCAGTTACCATGAAAAAAGCCATGAAATTTCAGTTTTGACCATATGGGATCTTAAACAAGGACGTCATCTTTTTTTAATTATTGTTTGTTCGAGGAGGAATTATAGACCACAATGTCAGCATGATCTTGCGTTGTTTCCTTATCACTTCTTGTGTGCGTTTGGCTGTAGCTTGCACACCAGACAGAGTTGTTGGCGATTCATCCTATTGTAAAGTCATGCAGTGTGTAATCTCCTGTCGCCAATTCATTGTGCAGTGTGAACACAGCAGCAACTAAATGCTACCACAGATAGTACAGTGTGAAAACAATGGTGATCCGATGACTTTGAAAATCATGCAGTGCGAGTTTGAGGAGAAGGTAAAAAGCAATGCAAAACAAATAATGTACAGTTTATGTTGTCATTACAGTACTTTGCTCTCAAACTAAATGCAATGTAATAATAGGCGTTATTTAATAATAACATTAACAGTGCAGCATGCATCTAACTCTGGGTAAAAAGCTTATAATAAAATCACCAAAATAAGTCTTCACGTTAAGAATAAATATGCAAACAGTACGGTATCTGAGCGTACGGATTGGAAATTTGTGCATACAGTTTGTTAATCCGTGGCCACGATTTGTTAAACTGAGGGAACAGTTTAAGTATTTGTGAGTGCGGGGGACAAATTGCAAAACCGTCGCCACGGATTGATTTTTTTTTTTTTTTTTTTTTTTTTTGGTCCTACAGGTTTTTTTTTTTTTTTTGCACATAAAAGACTACATTGTTACATTAAGTATATTTGTTTTCATAGCATTGAATATGTACATTGTAGGACAACATTTGCAGATTGTGAAATAACACATACAGGTCCTTCTCAAAAAATTAGCATATTGTGATAAAGTTAATTATTTTCTGTAATGTACTGATAAACATTAGACTTTCATATATTTTAGATTCATTACACACAACTGAAGTAGTTCAAACCTTTTATTGTTTTAATATTGATGATTGTGGCATACAGCTCATGAAAACCCAAAATCCCTATCTCAAAAAATTAGCATATCATGAAAAGGTTCTCTAAATGAGCTATTAACCTAATCATCTGAATCAACTAATTATCTATAAACACCTACAAAAGATTCCTGAGGCTTTTAAAAACTCCCAGCCTGGTTCATTACTCAAAACCGCAATCATGGGTAAGACTGCCGACCTGACTGCTGTCCAGAAGGCCATCATTGACACCCTCAAGCAAGAGGGTAAGACACAGACATTTCTGAATGAATAGGCTGTTCCCAGAGTGCTGTATCAAGGCACCTCAGTGGGAAGTCTGTGGGAAGGAAAAAGTGTGGCAGAAAACGCTGCACAACGAGAAGAGGTGACCGGGCCCTGAGGAAGATTGTGGAGAAGGACCGATTCCAGACCTTGGGGGACCTGCGGAAGCAGTGGACTGAGTCTGGAGTAGAAACATCCAGAGCCACCGTGTACAGGCGTGTGCAGGAAATGGGCTACAGGTCGCAAATTTTGCATGTCATTCGGAAATCAAGGTGCCAGAGTCTGGAGGAAGACTGGGGAGAGGGAAATGCCAAAATGCCTGAAGTCCAGTGTCACGTACCCACAGTCAGTGATGGTCTGGGGTGCCATGTCAGCTGCTGGTGTTGGTCCACTGTGTTTTATCAAGGGCAGGGTCAATGCAGCTAGCTATCAGGAGATTTTGGAGCACTTCATGCTTCCATCTGCTGAAAAGCTTTATGGAGATGAAGATTTCATTTTTCAGCACGACCTGGCACCTGCTCACAGTGCCAAAACCACTGGTAAATGGTTTACTGACCATGGTATTACTGTGCTCAATTGGCCTGCCAACTCTCCTGACCTGAACCCCATAGAGAATCTGTGGGATATTGTGAAGAGAAAGTTGAGAGACACAAGACACAAGAATCTGCAAAAGGATTCCCGACCAAGTATTGAGTGCAGAACTGAACATAATTATATGAAGGTTGACTATTTTTGTATTAAAAACACTTTTCTTTTATTGGTCGGATGAAATATGCAAATTTTTTGAGATAGGGATTTTGGGTTTTCATGAGCTGTATGCCACAATCATCAATATTAAAACAATAAAAGGCTTGAACTACTTCAGTTGTGTGTAATGAATCTAAAATATATGAAAGTCTAATGTTTATCAGTACATTACAGAAAATAATGAACTTTATCACAATATGCAAATTTTTTGAGAAGGACCTGTATATTAAAAAAAAATCTAATGTGTGCATTGTATCTATGGAAGATTGTAGGACATTTCAAAACATATGTTGCATATCTGTACATTTGTAAAAGTCACATTTCCAAAAATTTAGGACCCACCTTCTGTCATTCATAAACAACTACCACTCCAAGTTTTTAGAGCATTGTATAGTTCTAACTTTTTGTTTGTTTTTCATTCTTTAGATGCACTACTACAACAACAGCTGAAAGCTGAAGAAAAGGAGGCCACAGAGTTTCTTTGCTTCAACAGTTCAGAAATGGCTTCGTTATGCCCCAGAACGGCTGGGGGGAATTGCTCGGGGTGGAAAACCATAAGTTCAGACTTGTGTCTTATTATCTGTTTTGCTGAGTAAATACATTTCAACTAACGAATAATGTTTCAGTCATCTGTTGTGTTTCTGACTTGGTTGTTTCTATTTGCATTTGACTGAATTTTGCTGAGGCAGGCTGCCATTTTTATATTATGGTTTTCCAGTCTCTTCTCTTGGCAGTTAGATTCTGTTTTATGAATTCAGAATTAACAATCTCTTCTAATAGTTCTCTTCTAAAAAGTCATATTGTCATCCAGTTTATAATAATTTGTATGTAAGTTGTAGTGTGTTTTATTATATAGTTGTTTTATTGTAATTGTGATGTTACTTCCTGTTTAAATGGGTATGGAGCATAAATAAATAAATATGTTTACATGTAAACTGAAGGATGTTGAGTTACTGACTTTTTGTTTAAAAAAAAAAAAAAAGCTTTTCAGCCCTACATGGTCTCTGATTTAAAGAAATAAATCAAAACGGACATGATTTACTGTCATAGAATCTTGCTGTTCATAAAGCAAGACTAAACTATAATTGTTTCAATGTTGATTCAATGTTGATTCAATGTAAAATAAGTGATTGAATTTACGTTGAACAAACATTGATTTTATGCCCATCTTGATCTATTTTTCATCATTGAAATAACATTATTTCAAGGTGCAAACCTGATGAAAAATCAACATTTAACATTGAAATTTCAACATTGATTCAATAACAAGTTGGTTGATGCTTTAATGTTGATTCAACGATGATTCAATGTTGTTCTGCTATCTGGGATAGAAGTTAATGAGAGTGTTCACACGGATTTTGGTGACGTGCGTTTGTCCGGCTGCGCGGTTATAGCTTTTTCTTGCCGTTCAAATCCCAACAAACGCAAGTAAAACGCGTCTGCGTTTTTCTTCACTTTCATTTTACACTTCGGAGGACCGGATATATCTCATGATCCTACATGCTATACAGAGGGAAATGCGGATAAAGTGCAAAATAAACAGAATGAACCCAGTAGCGGTGATTTTTTTTCTCCCTACGTCACCGTATTACGAGAATGTCTAGTATAGCAAAATGGTCTATATATTTATTTATTTAATTTTTTTTTTATTGAGACAACAAAAAAAAAGGATAAAATACACGAGAGGATCGAAATAATGTATAAACCGTGAAAAGGATGTAGCAAGAGACACTTCAATTAAAAATAATATCATAATAATCTAGAAGTCTATTATTCTTCTTATTAAGTTGAATTAATTTAAGATCATTTAAAATTGAGGTCATTCTTAACAACTGAATGTGTATTTAAAAAAAAAATTATAATAATATATATATATATATATTTTTTTATTTACATAAAATAAGGTTTAAATGTCAAAATTAAAGATAATTAAACTCTATGTGGCTATTGCATTTTTTAAAGTATACTTTTATACATACATATTACCCTGATTTATGGATTTATATAGTTAAGCAAAACAGCAAATTAAAGCGTTTAGCTTTTATCCGATTAAGTGGAAAAAATAATCGGCCAACTAATCGATTACCAAAATAATCGTTAGTTGCAGCCCTAGACTGAATCACAGAGTGAATGCATTTCTGCTGCTGTAATTTAGACAATTATTTGATTACATCACACTTGCTCATTACACATGATCAGTTAGCATAGAATTGGTTATAGCCGAGGCTGGTCACTGGTCTTCAAGCTGATATATATATATAACACTATGAATGAGTGGCTAAATTAAATTATTAAGCAGAATGTACCTAAAATGATTTTTTTGCATCATCCAGTATTCATCCCATTCAACCCTCCTCTCTCTAGCAAATCTGTAGTGTAAAACTGCACATAAGCACTCAGGGTGTTTTGCTTGTGTTTCTGTCTCACCTGGGCTTTTAGGCAAAGGCTCTTAGTGTAACTGGGTAAAGTAAACATATCCAGTAAACTAACTTTTTTCTTTTAAGTAAGATGATTTTAGATTTTTATAATTGCTAAAAAGCATTTTTGATACAGAGTTTACTTTTTAAAAACTCTTCACACAACACAACAGCATTTTTTTCCATTGCTTTGACACACATTTAGTGACAACATAATTCATTCATTTTCATTGCTGACTCATTCACACATAAGCCATTACAAAAATAATAAGACAAATGTCGTGTTTCATTTTCTGCTTCCATTATAAATGTGAAAATATGGCAAAATATAAAAATATGGCATACTGTGAATTCACATGATCATAAAAATAATTTAGACAACAATTTGATTTCATCACCAATAGTAATATCATATTGAAAAATCTACAAGTAGAAAGAATATATACATCTAATCCCTTTTTTACCTGAGGACCTACCCAGATGTTTTGTTTGTACCTTCATTACTAACTATACACAGCATGACATCTTTGGATTGTTTCAAATCATGAATCCATCCAGAGAGGAGTGGGCATTAAAGTGACCAGGAGCGAGAAAGCAAAAGGGAAAGGTGGGCGTAGGAGAGTGGGAAGAGCACGAAGAATATTTGTCTCTGGAAACATTAGGGCTAATTGATCATGTGAAAAAATCACAGTCTCTTAATCAAAACGGTTTACCTGAGAGCTGCCAAATCATGCCAGGCTCAACACTGCCATATACTGTATGTGTATATATTTAAGCAAAACAGCAGGTAAGATTTGTACTTTCTGCGAGGGGACAATAGTACTGTAATCTAAGTAAAGCTGCTAGAACTTCTTGTATATTCCAAGACTTGTAATCCAAAACACTTGTATTTGGAGTGGTCTGAAGCATGTCTAAGGATGATTTGTTTTTATCTTATTTGCGATTCCGTAACCCCATAGGAGGATCATTTTCTTCCCAGACAAAGAATGTTCCATTTTGTGTTGGCATTTTGGAACTGCAGTATAACTATAAATATAAAAATATGGCAAAATATAAAAATATTTATTATTAACTGGCTTCTTTAAAACAATTTTTTAATTGCTAAGAACAATTAAACAGCATTTTTATTTTGAATAGAAAACATTGGTTAATACATATACTGTACTTAAAAATCATTCAAAGATAAAATTAGGCATCTTGTAATGTTCTTAGTTTTAATGACCTTGTTGAGTGACAACTTTAGCCAGGGTTGTTGTAAATTGTACTGAGTCAGAAACATGTTTAAAGTGTTTTGCTAGACGTACTCAGAATATGTACTCAGTACTAGAAAACGGGTCTAACTTAAAAAAAAAAAATCCTATAATCAGTTTATTATTGCAGTGTAGCTACAACAGAGAATAAAATAACTGACCTTGTGGGGATAACTGTCATTTAATTTGATTGGCAGAATTACCAAACTACTGTACTGTAGTTCTGGATTTCAAAGAATGTTTCAAGCACTCAAATCTTTTGAATAATCACAGTTCTGACCATTCCAGTTAACAAAGAACCTTTGAGACACCCTTTTTATAAAGTGTAAATGCATACATGCCATTAGTATATGTAGATCTTGTCGGGGTCAAATTATGTTACAACTACTTTAGTGCATCCAAAGATTTGGAATGAAATCAAGAGCATCCTCATTTTAAACCACTGAATGACAAAACAGACTGAAAAATCACTATCAGTTAGTATCTAATATTCTGCAGACTGCATTATAGAGTTCGGCATTGCCACACTGCCTGTGCAGTGCATGTCCACTTGGTTCTGTGTGTATAATCAGACTAATCACAAGATTGATAACCGTTAGTGGTAAAAGTCTGACTTCTCTGTAAGTCATGCACATACTGAGTCCTACAGGCCTCCTGGTTAGACTCCACTGCTTTTTAAAATAAGGAAGGAGGCAGAGGTGTGTTTCATTCTCTCATTGAAGCTTATGTATTTACACACACCTAGTCACACAAATGCTGCAGCAACGGACCAATTTCATGCTCAGCACCTACTCTCAATTATGATAATGTCTTGCAATTCAGGAAAGGTGGAGGTGCACTGCTCTATGCAATTATCAAAACATGTACAGCATGTCTACAAGTACAAATACTCTCCAGGCACTACTTACACCTATATATTACAGTGCTGGCAGGGGAAAGACACATAAAGTACAGACACTATACAGTGGGGTCCAAAGATCTCAGATGACACTGATAATCTTGTATGTATTGTATGCATGTATGCATGTATGTATGTATGTATGATTATTACTATCATTATTTAGGATTTAGAATTTGTAAATATCTTAGGGCGGCGCGGTGGTGTAGTGGTTAGCACTGTCGCCTTGCACCTCCAGGGTCCGGGTTCGATTCCCCGGCCAGGCTCGATTCCCGTCTCTGTGTGCATGGAGTTTGCATGTTCTCCCCGTGCTTGGTGGGTTTCCTCCGGGTACTCCGGTTTCCTCCCACAGTCCAAAGATATGCAGATTAGGCTAATTGGCGTTCCTAAATTGCCCGTAGTGTGTGAATGGGTGTGTGAGTGTGTGTATGTGTGTGTGCCCTGCGATGGATTGGCACCCTGTCCAGGGTGTACCCCGCCTAGTGCCCGAAGTCTCCTGAGATAGGCTCCAGGTCCCCCGCGACCCTGAACACAGGATTAAGCGGTATAGAGAATGAATGAATGAATGAATGAATAAATATCTTAGAGAAAGAAAGCAATAAAGAGAGTCTACTTCTCTAATTAAATGTAAGCAAATTAGTGATATTTAATGCAGCTGGTTCCTTATAGCAATCATTTTTTTCTTAACGTGTGTGCGGCTTCTGACACGGGCACGCGATTTTCAACTAGTAACTGGCCCTGCATATTTTAGCTTCCATATTATTCTTCTGTGAGGGTTGCCCACTAGAGGGCAGTGTTTTTAGTTTGTAGTTTTTGTTGTAGACCCAGTTTCCCAGAAGGCACCTCGGTCAGCTGACGCAGATGCCCAGCTGAACCGAGGATGCAATTAGTATAAGCATAAATACCTGTTTGTTCTGGGAAGCTGGGTTGAGCATTAATTTCTGTTATGTGGGTTTTGTTATGGTCTTTTCTGTTTTAGTTTAACAGTATGGTTGGCCTTTTGGTTTCAGGAGCACTTTAAGTTAAGTTTGTTTATATTAAGATGTCCTTGTCTCTGTGTCTCCTAGCAGGATTAGCCTCTAGGAGAATTAGCCTTTTGTGTTTACCCTTTTGTGTAAGTAACCCCCATTGCATGTTTAGCTAGTAGTCTGTTTAAATACTAATGAGGGTGATCCTAACATGTCTAGATCTTAGTCTGTCTAGTCTCCTTGTCTGCTTAGCTCTTAGTCTGTTTAGGTACTAACATCTTTAGCCACTAACCTTTAGAGTTCTTAGTCTGTTTCATACCTAGTCTGCTGTGTACCCTGTCTGTTCAATCCCTTGGGTCTCAGGCTACTGGCCTGTGTAGCCATTAGTCTGATTAGCTATGAGCTAGCTTAGCAGCTAATGTGCAGCTCAGCCAGTAGACCTAGCCAAGCCTGTCTTGTGTTTGTTTATCCCTTGCATGTACAGTATAGTCCCTTGTGTTCAGTCCTCTAGGCTGTTTAGTATGTCTTGTCCAGTTTGTATCCCATGTCTGCATTGTGTATCACTGTATGTAATCCCTAGTCTTATGTCTAAGTGTTTGAGTTCTGTTTACATTATGCTCCCAAGTTTTTAGCCAACCTCCTTAGTTCATGTTGTGTTCATGTTTGCTTTTTGTTTGTTTGATTATCATTATTAGACTCTTTCACTGCATCTCCTCTGCATTTATGCCTCAACACCAAGCCCACAGTCCAACATCATAGCAGAACATGACAGAATGCTCGACCTAACAAGAGGCATAGCAGAGGGGCCCCCCTGGGAGAATTTTTTGGGGGGGCTGGGACCATAACACCGGGGCAAGCTGACAGGGGATAATCAGCTTGCCCCATGTCAAACTAGGGGACTGAACTGGAGGTGAGAGGGCCTCAGGGGAGGCTCCGTTTCGCCAGCGCGCCTCAGGGGAGGCTCCGTTTCGCCAGCGCGCCTCAGGGGAGGCTCCGTTTCGCCAGCGCGCCTCAGGGGAGGCTCCAGTTCCGCCAGCGCGCCTCAGGGGAGGCTCCAGTTCCGCCAGCGCGCCTCAGGGGAGGCTCCAGTTCCGCCAGCGCGCCTCAGGGGAGGCTCCAGTTCCGCCAGCGCGCCTCAGGGGAGGCTCCAGTTCCGCCAGCGCGCCTCAGGGGAGGCTCCAGTTCCGCCAGCGCGCCTCAGGGGAGGCTCCAGTTCCGCCAGCGCGCCGCAAGGGAGTCTCCATGTCCCCAGAGCCCAGCCAGGACCTCGCCAGGGAAAACCCTCACCACGCTCTCTAGCTTCGTTCGCAACTTCCTTTTATACAAGTAATATAAGTATTAAAGGTGTCCAAAGTGTGTCTGGTCCATTTCCAACTGAAATACCATGGCAATATACCAAAATGTATTTCTCTTTTGTTCCCTTTTTCAAATGAAGTTTCTGTAAGAGAAAAAGAATTGCCCCAAATACCCTTTTGCAGAATGTAGACACTGGAAAGGTCTGGGAATAATTTACCTATTCATGTTTTATAAGGCATTTCCTACCCATTTTAAGAGTTTTCAAACATACTGTACAAGACAAGTAGAAAAAAGGACAAAATACTACAGTTTACTATATAGTGTATTCCAGTAATTTTACTATTGTAATGTTCAAAAATACCATAGTATTTATTATAGTATACTTTTTTTTTTTTTTTCATCTGTAAAGAAGACTAGGTTAGCCAGTGGCAGTTGCAAGATGGCAACCTACCCACCTTTAGACCATTATTATATATTTTTATTTATTATTATTTTAATGCTAAACACATTCAAACTATGGGTATCATAAGTCATATATTTACAAAATAGAGTTGTTGTTAATAAAACATCACATACATTTTGTCACATTTTATGGACATTTTCTGGTCCATACATTTTCTTTTCCACATTTTGTCACATTACAGCCCCAAAAATGAATCAATTTCATTGGAATTCCATGTGAAAGACCAATACAAAGTGGTGTACACGTGAGAAGTGGAACGAAAATCATACATGATTCCAAACATTTTTAACAAATAAACAACTGAAAAGTGGGGTGTGTGTAATTATTCAGCCCCCTTTAGTCTGAGTGCAGTCAGTTGCCCATAGACATTGCCTGATGAGTGCTAATGACTAAATAGAGTGCACCTGTGTGTAATCTAATGTCAGTACAAATACAGCTGCTTTGTGACAGCCTCAGAGGTTGTCTAAGAGAATATTGGGAGCAACACCATGAAGTCCAAAGAACACACCAGACAGGTCAGGGATAAAGTTATTGAGAAATTTAAAGCAGGCTTAGGCTACAAAAAGATGTCCAAAGCATTGAACATCCCACGGAGCACTGTTCAAGCGATCATTCAGAAATGGAAGGAGTATGGCACAACTGTAAAGCTACCAAGACGAGGCCGTCCACCTAAACTCAAAGGCCGAACAAGGAGAGCGCTGATCAGAAATGCAGCCAAGAGGCCCATGGTGACTCTGGACCAGCTGCAGAGATCTACAGCTCAGGTGGGGGAATCTGTCCATAGGACAACTATTAGTCGTGCACTGCACAAAGTTGGCCTTTATGGAAGAGGGGCAAGAAGAAAGCCATTGTTAACAGAAAACCATAAGAAGTTCCGTTTGCAGTTTGCCACAAGCCATGTGGGGGACACAGCAAACATGTGGAAGAAGGTGCTCTGGTCAGATGAGACCAAAATGGAACTTTTTGGTCAAAATGCAAAACGCTATGTGTGGCGGAAAACTAACACTGCACATCACTCTGAACACACCATCCCCACTGTCAAATATGATGGTGGCAGCATCATGCTCTGGGGGTGCTTCTCTTCAGCACGGACAGGGAAGCTGGTCAGAGTTGATGGGAAGATGGATGGAGCCAAATACAGGGCAATCTTGGAAGAAAACCTCTTGGAGTCTGCAAAAGACTTGAGACTGGGGCGGAGGTTCACCTTCCAGCAGGACAACGACCCTAAACATAAAGCCAGGACAACAATGGAATGGTTTAAAACAAAACATATCCATGTGTTAGAATGGCCCAGTCAAAGTCCAGATCTAAATCCAATCGAGAATCTGTGGCAAGATCTGAAAACTGCTGTTCATTAACGCTGTCCATCTAATCTGACTGAGCTGAAGCTGTTTTGCAAAGAAGAATGGGCAACGATTTCAGTCTCTAGATGTGCAGAGCTGGTAGAGACATACCCTAAAAGACTGGCAGCTGTAATTGCAGAAAAAGTTGGTTCTACAAAGTATTGACTCAGGGGGCTGAATAATTACACACCCCACTTTTCAGTTATTTATTTGTAAAAAATGTTTGTAATCATGTATGATTTTCGTTCCACTTCTCACGTGTACGCCACTTTGTATTGGTCTTTCACCTGGAATTCCAATGAAATTGATTCATTTTTGTGCCTGTAATGTGACAAAATGTGGGAAAGTTAAAGGGGGCCGAATACTTTTGCAAGCCACTGTATCATTATTATAGTATCCTGAAAATGTACCCTCCTTCAGCATGCCATACAAGCCATCATTAGCAACATCTGCATCACAGCATGCCTACATTCAAAAAACTACCTTAACAACAATAGCTATAAAATAGTAGCAATTCCAGCTTCAGGATCTGAGTCACATACAATAAGAATCACAGACACTAGGAATAGATCCACACTTGAGTATTTTTACAAAATCAGAAACGTTGCTTGTTGAAAAAGCAGACAGATGTGAAAGTTTAAAGTTTAAAACAAACATTGCTGTAGCTCTTTCAATGGTCTAATTCAAAACACATATCTGTGCTGTCTCTTTTGTGTCTGTTTCAGGAGCTGAGCCCTGAGACACAGGAGGCACCTTTTGTCCCGTCAGGAATATCATAAACGTCACAAGTAACAGACAAGAGCAGGGTCATAATGAAAAGATATGCAAATTTAAAAAAGACAAAAGTGAGGGGATGTTTTTTTTTTCTTCGAATGTTTTGACTTGTACAAAAACGATGATCATAAATAAAATTTTAATAATAGGTCCCTTTTAAAGTTTGGCCCAGTTGACCACATTAAGATTTAGTCAGGCTTGCTAAACAGCTGATTAAGTGACCTGCCAATTAGAGGTGTTAAAGCAGAAAAAGAAATGCAAAACGGGTCTATCACGGTCTAACACTGAGTCATTCCATGAGCCATCTGTGTAAATCCATTTTTGACATAGCGGTAGAAAATGGGAGACAATTTCAGATCTGATGGACAAAAGGAAAATGTGAGTAGACTGGATTACTATAACATCAGTCTCTATCAAACACCTTCTACCGCCAATTAACAATGCATACCAGGATTATGTCAATCATGATAATCAAGATAAGCAGCCAGGTTTATATAGTATTGCCAGAGCCAGTCATTGCTGAGCTGTATTTGTCCCATCTACAAAGACCCTTCGTCTAAAGATTAAACAGCCTGATGGACAGCCACATTAGTCATGCAGAGGTATTAAACATAAATATTAAATCATTATATATTGCATTGCATGCTGCTTATTGAAAGTGAGCTTTAATATAATTAAAAAGGGACAGAGAAAATGACAAGATGCACTGAGACTAAAGATAGTGCAGGGAGATTGGAGAGGCCATGTTTAACTTCCACTGTCCAAGCCAAGATAAAGTACTGTGTATACACTGTGACTGGAACTACAAGTCATCTAATCCTTTTTACTGTTCCAAGACCTTCAAATTATATCAGGTTTAAGTTTGGGTCTGCCTCCTACTCTCTTTAATTGCACAAAAGAGCATCAAAAAACTTTCCCAAATGCAGGCTGACATCATCAGCAGTGACATAAGCTGCATTTTGCTGAAAAAGTTAGAAAAAATTAGCTAGCAAGAAGCTAACCAACCAATTTCTTACATAAACACAAATAACAAAATAACTTCATACTTACAAATTATTTACAATATTTAAAATCTAAAAAGAGGCGGCACGGTGGTGTAGTGGTTAGCACTGTCGCCTTGCACCTCCAGGGTCTGGGTTCGATTCCCGGCCAGGCTCGATTCCCGTCTCTGTGTGCATGGACTTTGCATGTTCTCCCCGTGCTTGGTGGGTTTCCTCTGGGTACTCCGGTTTCCTTCCACAGTCCAAAGACATGTAGGTTAGGCTAATTGCGTTCCCAAATTGACCATAGTGTGTGAATGAGTGTGTGTGTGTGTGTGTGTGTGTATGTGTGTATGTGTGTGCTCTGCGATGGATTGGCACACTGTCCAGGGTGTACCCTGCCTTGTGCCCAGAGTCTCCTGGGATAGGCTCCAGGTCCCCGCGACCCTAATACAGGATAAAGCGGTATAGAAGATGACAATCTAAAAAGAAGAAGTGACAAGCAACACTAGCTGTGTAAAACTGTTTCCACTACTGTAACTCTGCAAGTCTCTTTGACTTATGGTACTAATATGTTTAAGTTTGAAATCCTGTCAATCAGGTCCATTACTATTTAAATGATTGGCAGGTAGTTATAAAGTTTCTGAATTATCATACATAGAAAGCCATGTTTTGACCCAAAAATGCCTTTATGGAGCGCATACTATTGCCTTCTCACTTACTCACTCATCGTCTATACTGCTTTATCCTGGATTCAGGGTCGCGGGGGGCCTGGAGCCAATCCCAGGAGACTTAGGGCACACAGCGGGGTGGCAATCCATCACAGGTCACACACAGCCACACACTCATTGACACTATGAGCAATTTGGGAACACCAATTAGACGACTCTGCAGGTCTTTGAACTGTGGGAGGAAACCAGAGTACTGGGAGGACACCCACCAAGCATGGGGAGAACATGCATTTTCCATGCACACAAACGGGAATCGAACCCAGACCCTGGAGGTGCAAGGCGACAGTGCTAACCACTACACCACCGTACCGCCTACCTATTGCCTTCTATAAAAAAATTAATGCAGGCTGTATTCTCCACCAAAGAGAGGGTGTATTACATGAAATGAACAGTGTGATATCGCTGTGAGAGATATTTTGGTTTCAATAAAGTTTCACAAAAAGTAGTAATTTGAAAGCAATTTTAGAGACCAAGCTCCCCATGTAGTTCCTATGCTGCACTATACAGTATGGGAAAAGGCTTGTGGACACCTGATCATCACACTAATACAGTATATATAACCCCCAAAATGCTGCCACAAAGTTGTAAGCACACTGTCATATAGGATATGTGTTTCTGCTGCAGCATTAAAAATACCTTTCACTAGAACTAAGAGCCACAAACATCATCAAGCATGACAGTTAAGAAACTGAGCTCCATGAAGACATGGTTCCCTATGTTTGGTTTTGAAGTCCTTGAGTGGCCTGCACAGAGCCCTGACCTCAAACCTATTGAACACTTTTGAGATAAACTAGAATAATGATGTCAGTGCAGGACCTTACTAATACTCTTGGGGCTGAATTGGTGAATACCCAATGCTCCAAAATCCAGTCCCAAATAGAAGTCTAAATTTCTAATGGGATGTTCAAAAAGCATATTACAGTATAAGGTCAAGCCTTCACAAACATTTGACCATGTCACATGTATCTAATATGGCATTAAAGGCTGCTTTTAAAGAAAAATCTTAAAACAGTAACTTCACCTCGTTGACTGCAACATAATAGCGAGGGTGCTGGAACTGCGGCATGTTGTCGTTCCTGTCGCGCACCACGATGCGTACTTCATGCAGGATAACAGTGCCCACCAGCTGATTAGTGCACTGAACCTGAACTACTATAGTGGTGATGTGTCCAGGGGGCTGAAAGAGAGGGAGACAGAAATAAATATATGTGATTGTCTTGAGCCTGTGATGACATTCCCATGAGGAAAAGTGCTTTGTACGTAGCCTACCAGAATTTAATGTAAAACCGTTAAATATAAAAATATATATGTAACATGTTTTAAATAATGTAAATCAGGTGAATTTAGCATAACACCTTAGTTAATAGTTTTGTGTAGTCATAAAAACATGTAGTTTTTTGTTTTTTGCTCATTTTTGTGAGTGAGAGTGTTTGAGTTTACTCACATCTCGATCCAGTACTCTTCCTGTGCTGTTGAGGTAAAGTCTCTGGAGGATAGGGTCTAGTATAACCCAGTAGTCATAGTTCCCCAGTAAATTAAGAGATATTGTCCGGCCTGGGTCCTGTGCTCGCCCGTTAATCTGCATGTTCTCCACCAGAACCGTGCCTAAGAATTAGAGAGAGAGAAAGAGAGAGAGAGGGGGGGGCAAACTGTTATTCGCAGTTTGATCACTATAATATATCAACCTTGACATTTGAAGTGCATTAAAGTTGATTATCATCTTTGTTGCGCAATTGCACAATGATAAGGGTGTACATGGAAAACAATGGTAATTGCTTGCTTAGAACATGAATAATAATACTGTTGGTGCTAATCAGCCACACATTCACAAAGTCTGATTTTAATAATATACAGTATGTCCCAAAAGTCTCCATACATATGGTAAATTAATACTTATTTGAACAATGTAACTTTATTTACAAAACATCCTCTTCAGGATTGCAAAGTTCTTTGCAAACACAGGCAGGGTTGTGTAAAGTTGTGTTAACACATTCAGTGTCTTCCATGTAAGTGCATGACATTTCAAATGTGTCCCTATAATTTTTTTATTTTGTACAATTTTGCAAAAAGCTATAACTTCACCTCCCATTGTTTTGTCACGAAGGATAAATCAGCCTGCAGCTGTGTTTGTGATAAGGTAGATATGCAATTTAATATCAATAATATTTAAACTGAGTTTTAATTTAAATCAAATAATCTATACAGCAAACTTTGATTTGACTGTGCTTTGTAGTGAGTCATGGACAATCAATTGAAGACATGCCGTGGTCCAGAAAATTATAACAGAGAAAGAAAACCCTTGTTTGAAGAATAGGAAATTGTGAATGCATCAGCTTTGTGAAAACAATACATGTGTTATGTCTTGTACATCTCTTGATTGGTATAGTGTTATCTCTCTATACGTTATTATATACTAAATGTTCCCATAACTTTAAAAACATTTTTTTTTTTTTTTTTTTTTTTAATGTGCAGCACCATCTGTTGTATTTTAAGATGAACTATTGATTTTTTTCAAGGGAATTCTTTTATGGTATAAGGGTGTTTTCTATTTAAACTACAAAATAGCATATCTTGTGATGAAACAAGCCATATATGTTTCCCCAAGCCCAGCCAAATACACCTGTGAAAACCCCATTAAATTCATTCAGTAGTTTTTATGTGATGCATGCACAAACAGACAGACAAACTTGATCTTGATGTCTTCTATTACTCATCTTAAATTCCCCCATATTATTTTTTTTGCAAATATCTTAAATGTACAAACATGCCAACTTTACAGTTTTATTATCTGTACAGGTTACTTTTATCAATGTACAAAATGAAAAGTGTGCAAACAAGAAAAATCTAAATCTAATTAATATTTCTCATTACTAACCTTTATCTTTAAAACAGCATAATTCTTACACTTTCACACTTATCAGGGATTATGTAGGATTAGAGTCTGATGTATTATTAATCAATTAAACCAAGTAGGTGCTAATGATCATCACTTTATTGTAGATTGAAATTCAATCATTAATTGAAATATAACAAGCTGTGTATGAGGCTTAAAACTTGGTGAGGAACAGCCCAACTCTCCCATTAAGGTGAGGTTGTGGAAGATAATTTCATGCCACAGGTCATACACCATGGCAAGATTGAGCACAGCAACGAGATACAAGGTTGTTATACTGCGTCAGCACGGTCTCTTCCAGGCAACGATTGCAGGCTGGGGTTTCATCAATAATTTGAAGAACCTTAAAGAAACGGGTAATGTTGAGGACCATACTCGCAGTGGTCGGGCAAAGAATCTTAATGAAAGACGTATAATGCCCATTTCGCTTTGGCAATGGAAAATGTCCAGCAGTGTTGTCAGCAAAGAAACCATTAGTCAAAATATTAAATATATGGCTGTAGCAGGAGGCAGGTTGTTTGCTGAAGGGCTGAAGAGCGGTATCACAATGAGTCTCTGCAAGCAACAATAGAGCATGGTGGAGGTTCCTTACAAATTTGGGGCTGCATTTCTGAAAATACAGTTGGAGATGTGGGCATAATTAATTATGTCCTTAATGCTGAGAAATACAGGCAGATACCCACCATGCAATGTCATGCAAACCATCAGAGAGGTATCTGGTTGGCTGAAAATTTATTCTTCAACAGGACAATGAACCCAAATATACAGCCAATGTCATTAAGAACCATCTTTAGTGTAGAGAAGAACAAGGAGTCCTGGAAATGATGGTTTGGCACCCACAGAGCCCTGATCTCATCATTGAGTCTGCCTGGGATTACATGAAGAGACAGAAGGATTTGTGGCAGCCTACATCCACAAAAGATTTGTTTAGTTCTCCAAGATGTCTGGAACAACAAGTTGTCTGGCTCCTTCAAAAACTGGGTAGAAGTGTACCTAGAAGAACTGATGGCACTTCTGGTTTTGCAAGCAAACACTGGTCATGCCAAATACTGACTTAATATGCTTTTCTCTTCTTTTAATTTACTTTTCATTTCATTATATGATAAAAAAAAGTTATTAATACTACTATTTTTGTAATCATTGTTACCTTACAGCATTTTTCCACACTTGCCTTTTGCACAGTACTATATACTGTATTTTTTCAAAGTATTTCATGCATGCAAGTTGACTTTTTTTGTTAAGTTGTAGATGAGTCTCGGACAATTCCTTCATGCCGGCCCCTTTATACAATAGAGTTTTAGATCCATCCAGAGACTGATATGGCTATTTCAAACCACTTATTTTGTGTTCTTGCAATTTGGTTCTTGGATATCATTATCCTGCCCAAAAAATCTACATTCAATCTACTGTATATCCTAATCTCCTTGCAGAGGGTTTCAGTTTGAGGACTTAAATGTCCTGCTACTTGCAATTCATAAGTGAAATTTATGATGCCATCAATCTTTCGCCCCTGGAACCCAAGCTCTAAACTTATACCCAAATCATCAGTATACCAGCGTACCAGCTACCAACGTAGCATGAATTGAGAATGAGGTGCTTTTCTCCCCTGTATGCAGATTTTTCCCCCCAAATATGCTGATGGTGTACTGTATGTGAGCAACAAAAAAAAGGTAAGAAAAAAAAGTTGATCTAATTTGGTTATAACATTAATTTTTAGTTTCATCAGTGACACTGGTAAAAGTCAGAGGTGGCATTTTGTGAGATTCTCTCCAGAGGGGCTCCTATTTGGGTTGTCTTAATTTTAAGGGCACGTCTAATAGCTAAGGCTGAATGTGCAAAACAATGAAATTCTAATACATGTACAGTAGTTACAAGCAGCTTATTATACTATTACAGATAATATGTCTTTTATACAAAATATGTTAATTATCTAAAAATGTGTTTAAATATTAGCAAGGAGATTTTTTTTCTACAAATGTCTGCTGTTTTTTTCCATAAAAAAAAAAAATCTGGAGTTGACTAATTTTCATGCTGATTTTGTTATTGGGTTTTCTTAAATTTAGATTTTCAAACTGATTTTCAGAGCAGTTGACATCTTTGTGCTACAGTAAATAGTTTGGAACCCAACTTCGACAGGTCATCTTTATACTGCTACCAGTACAGTCAAGATATTTTTTATTGTAAAAACAAACAAACCAGCAAATATAGGAGAGAACAGAGAGGTGGGAATCTTAATTATATCGAAAGTACTACAGTACTATAATGAGCATCTACCCATAAGTGTGTAACGTTCATCTTGTGAGAATATATGGGTCATAAATTGTTAGCATGATAGACAGTACTGTACGTCACATGACTAGATTTCATTGCTCTCCTGGGATACTTATTCTTTATCATTTTTCTAACCTTTACACTGCAAAATAATGTTCTCCCACTGTTCTCACTGTCCCCATGCAACAATACACTTCCTTACACAATAAGCCATCAACACCCAGCCACCCCTCAACTTCCCACCACCTCTCCTTTCACACAGTGCAAAACTATCAACAGGAGCACTCTGACTGCAGAACAATATTCTGCCAGTGTACCCAGCAACCCCCAACCTGCCCCCCCCCCTACACACACACCAGCTCATTCTTCCCTAACATTTTCGCTATACTTATTGATGTTAGTGAATATCTTTCTCCCACAGAGACGGATTTGATATTCTAGCTCCAGCTCCAATTCGCATTCATCCCCGCAATTTTGCCTGGCCTGAAATCCCTCATTGCAGGCTGAAACAAAGCTATAGACAGTGTGTGTCGAACAGAAAAGCATCTATGTGGCTTGACTCAGAGGGACTGATGTATGCTCTCATGGAGCAACTAAGTGAGGGTCCTGGTATGCGTGCTGCGGCCTTTCATGACTCACACCATTAACCGCGTTCAGAATGATGGAGGAAGAACAAACGAATAGCGGCCACAGTGGAGCCCTCAAAGTATACACCTACGCCAGTCTAGATCTACTCAGGCTGGAACAGCAGGATGATTGAGCTTAATTGTGTTTGATCTCAGAGAGAAGTATACACAAGGCTGGGACTGCAAGTCAGTCAGGCTACTACAAAAGAGGGACTGTACTCTCTGAACTGAATTCTGGCTGGAGATGTGTAGAGAAATCAAATCCTAAAACCACCCTCACGCTTAGCACTGTAGTGCATTAACACATTACAGGACCTGATGAGCTTTCCAGACCTCACACCACAAACACACACACACGCACACACTTGTCCTCAGCATGTACTCAAGGCTTCACATAAACCTTTTCACACTAATAACTAGGTGTGAACGTGCTCTCAACACACTCATACACTTAAGTCACTGATCATGGCCTTTCGCCCTACGTATGTCTTGCTGAAGGTTTCTTCAAAGACAAAGCAACCCCATAACTCCTCCTGAAGTCTCACACCATACTTGCTAACCCTGTCGATTTTCCTAGAAGACTTCTGACTTTCACTGCCCTCTCCCAATTTCCTCCCACGGTCAAAATTCTCCAACGTTTCTCCAGATTTATGACAAAATTTCACATATTTCCTGTATCCATTATAACCTGTTTCTGGGACTGCATCACAAGAGTATTGTTTCCACCCAGCTGGACCACAATACAGCTACACCTCATTGACATGCATGGTTTGTACCTCCTCCTCCCACTCAGAAAGAAGAAGATATACTCAGGGAAATTTAGGAAGTCATGGAAATACGAGTTCCCATTTCTCACAAAGTTTTTAAAGCAAAGGGTTTTTTCTGCAGAATCTCCCGGGTAGATTTTTCCATCGAGCACGGACAATGGATGGATGAGAACCACCATATAAATACCGCCAAACATAAGAAGGTGACAGCTGGGCGTTGGACGCATAGGCCTGCTAGGGAAGGAAAGAACTGTTGTTGTCTTATATGCTAAGACAAATGTATTGTAGTTTCCAAAAAGAATAACCCTTTTACTGATGAAATCAACAAATAAATAAAAGCAGCACAAATAGTAAAAGGTAATGAATGATAGCATTTTACCCTGACCCATTGTGTTTTGCATTTGCATTCTTTTAGTTCGTACTTAATGAGGCAAATTATTTTGTATTCTTCATAGTAATTAAGAATGAAAAATTAAACTAAAAGTATGTCATGTTAAAGTGCTGCCGCAGTCTAATTAGTATTTTGTTGTTTTTATTCTTATAAAGTTTCCAGAATTAGGGCGACAATGTCTTTGAAGCTCTACCACTTTGGTTCTGAAATCCTCCCTATTTCCTACGTAGGTCTCAAGGTTGGCAAATACAGTATCTCTCTCTCACACACACACACACACACACACACACACACACACACACACACACACACACACACACACACACACACACACAAGCCTACGCACACAGATACTTCTTATATGTTACATTCCATCATTGAATATGAATATGATGGTCATTGCCATTATTGAATACCATTGATATAAAGGTGTGTACTTGGTCATCAACAATGTTTGAGTACTGTAGGTAGTACATATCGAAGTAATAATAGTAATAATAAAAACATAGATATGAAGTCAGGACACAAGGATTCCCAGAGCATCACATTGCTTCTGCTGGCCTGCCTTCCTCCCATAGTGCATCCTTGTGCCATCTCTTCCCCAGAAAAGTGACACACACACACACACACACACACACACACACACACACACACACACACGGAGTGTGAACCATTTATTGTGCTAGATGTATAGGCTTAAGTGTTTAGTGAAATTTAATAACTGTAAATAATCAGATTTTAAGGCTTAGCAGTTCTGTTGAGGCAAACAGCTCGACCTCCAGCTATTTATTCTGAAGCACTCTGAATCACTGGGCAGACTATGTGCTTATATTTCACAGTAAAGCCCTGACACTCTGTCCTTTAGCTCTCTCTGTGTGTGTGTGTGTGTGTGTGTGTGTGTGTGTGTGTGTGTGTGTGTGTGTGTGTGTTGCCTAAGAATGGGTTATATTCTTGTACTGAATTTAAGATGATCTTTTGTTTTGGAATCTCATATAAGAAGTGGGAAAATTTCATGTTTTCATTTTCTCTCTTCATTACCTTACCATGCTGCTGCAATAAAAATGGATATGTTTCAGTTGTCACGAGTGATTAATGAAATCAGCTCACGATGATGAAGCAAAAGCAACTTGGATCAAAAATCAATTTTAATCACTCGGTGGGATAAAGCATATTTACTCCGTGCCTGAACCATCCCTGTGCACTTGCTAACAATTTCTCTTTTGAAAGCCTCTGTCACGAGTACAATAAACACGATGGATGGAGACTGCCTAACAGCTTCAAGTGGGTATTAATGCTTAAAATGTTTATTAATCAAATGCCTAGGGTGAGAAATGGTGCAAATTGTACTGTACATACTGTATTGTGTCCATGTATTAATAATATGACCTGTGGAAATGTGTTTTGTGGATTTAGTGCTGTTTGCGAGGCAGATTTTGCCATTTGTTGTGGAAGACAGTTTTAATTTGGAGAAGCAGCTCAAACGGAGGGTAGATGAGTAGAGAGTGATGAGGGAGTCAGACAAAGGAAGTGAAGCTTTTAACAGCTCATCCATCTCATCTAAATCTAACAAAAAATGGGCCAAGAGCGGGCTAGATTAAACCACTTTTTAGAAAAGAGCTACATCTAATTTCGGACTAGCCTATTTATCCAAAACAATATTATGGCAAACTTGCATACATATATAACAAACATATCCCAACTCTTATCTATAGTACAGTAACAGAACTCTGGTGCAGAAATCCGCCTTATCCATAGTCTGTAGTTTTGTATTGAAATGAAATATACTGTATATAAATATTAGTGTGAACAAGCATCACGGTGTAATGTCCAGGGTGTATTATACTTTACAGAGCGGACATGAATAAATAGTAAGGGTAAACATCAACAGAAGCACAGAACGGAAATGCTCATGAAGGCAATGGAAAGGGTTTTTTTTTTAGGCAGGGCTTAATCTATCAGATGTAAGGGAACAGAGGATGCACACATGCTTTGAGAAATGGAGCAGCAGCAGCTGCAGAGTGGTCTGAGTGGGCACGGGCTGGAATTGCCTCTATCTAATCCAGAAAAGTGGCAGGTGCTTGAAAATAATCCTACTTTCAACACATTCTCTAATTACATCTTTCTCTTACACACACACACACACACACACACACACACACGCGCCTCTTTTTGTTTAACAGCATTGTGGAGCTGGGTGTTTTTCCTGTGAGAGCAGAGCATGATATGGATATAGCATGCACTAAACTGGTATCTTTATTTTACTGAAAACACGCACAAATTACACCGCAGGTGATTTGTATCCTACCACATAATGTGTGTAAAATAATTATACCATGCATTTCTTTTAATTGTTTCCATATGATGCAAACATATAACACAAATATAAAAGACTACAGTAAATGGCTCACTGCCCAGTCATGACGAGATCTGAATCTGAACATATAGCCATGAGCCTCCTGACTAAGGAGAAAATGAAAGGATTCCACTACTCTAATAAAAATTGTAAGGGTTTTGGGCATGCTACAGTACATGCTCTTTGACATGCTCTGACTCATAAGTCATTAAGCACTTGCTCAGTATAGATAAAGTCATATTAGATCTCTAATTCTAATTCTGATGGTGATAAGCGTTCATTCTCGGTTGTTTGGCAGGCATATACAGTTCAGGAAGGGTACCGAATGTGCCTCAAGCAGCACCTGACACAAAGTGAAAATATGGAAAATATGGAATACGCATAGCGCATAAATGTCTGACAAATACTTTCACCCACCTGCTCATTCTGAGTTTCCACAGAAGTTCATATGAAACAGAAATGTATTGTGTTACATACATAATGCGAAATTATTTGCAATATGCTCACTTTATCCATCTATCAGCTATACCTCTTTACCTGTGTAAGGTCACAGGAGTGTCTGGATCATATCCCAGGAAACCCTGGGCACAAGGTGGGGTGCGCCCAGGATGGGGCACCAACGCACCACAGGGCACAAACAGATACACACTCAATCATCACCATTAAATGTGTATCAGACAAACACACGAAATATGGAAAAGACCCCAAAGAACCTCAAAGACTAAACCAAGCTATAGCTGAAGATATCTGTAAGGACTATATCTAAGTGACTACAGTATATGTACAGTTGAGCATAAAAGCAAAGCAAGACATACGTCAAGCATTGAGGTGGAGGAGCTAAAAACAGCATAAGAATGGGTTCAAAGGTTTTTTGCAAGATGATTGTCTTCTCAATCTGACTGTAATTATACAGGTTACTGTATGTTTCATGGCAGCTTGAACCAGTCGGGCTGTTTTCCTTTGACCATAAAAACAAGGTTTTCCATCCACAGAACTGTCACTCAATGATTTCACCGTTTTGTGTAAACTCTAGAGACTATTGTGTGTGAAATCAACAGGTATCAACAACAATAATAATAATAATAATAATAATAATAATAACAATAATAATAATAATAATAAATTTTATTTATAATGCACTGTATATTTTAAACAAATCTCAAAGTGCTACAAAATTATTTCGACTCGAAAGCTCTGATAAAAGGATAAGCTTTAAGACCAAATTTAAAAGCATCAACTGTCTGTGGCGTCCTCAGATACTCAGGGAGAGCATTCCACAGTCTAGGTGCAGCTGAGCAAAAAGCTCGATCTCCCATGGTATGAAGTTTAGTCTTATGAGGTTTCAAAAGATGTACTGATGCAGAGCGGAGGTTGCGTGTGGACGTATGTGAGGAAATTCAACAGTTTATTAAATACCCAAATCAGCCCATCTGATACCAACAATTTAGACTTTGCAATATTTGCCCACTCTTCTTTGCAGACCTGCTCAAGTTGAGTTGAATTTTGCAGTCACCATTTGTGAACTGCAATCTTTAAGTCATTCCACAGATTCTCTGACCATGAAAGGATATTCACCTTCTCTCCTTTAACCACTGTGTGGTCAGTTATTCTGTGTACTTTGAGCCACTGTCATGTTAGATGGTAAACTCTCTTCCCACTGACAACTTGCAGAGGACATCAGATTTTCCGCAAGTATTTAGCCCCATCCTTTTTCCTTCTATCCAGACAAGTGCTTAAGTCCCTGCTGCAGAGAAATACCCCAGTGACATTACCACCTGCTATGCTTTACTGTAATAATGGTGTTATTTGTATGGTGAGCTGTATTGGATTGACATATTGTTTGGTGTTGTGGAAATAATATGGTCTCATCTGACCATAACACCTTATTGCATGTGGCCTCAAAAGTCAATCACTCACAACTTTATGCTAGAGATCTTTTGACAATTCCATACCACCCACAGTTGATTGTTTTATTGATAAAAATGACCAATGCTTTCCAGTACGGAAAACCTCCAGGTCCAGGATTCGATTTCTGCATCGGGTCTGAGTGGATGGAGTTTGCATGTTCTCCGTGTTTGATGAGTTTCCTCCGTTTTCCTTGCACAGTCCAAAAAAACATGCAGATTAGACTACTTGGCATTCCTAAATTGCCAGTACTGTAGTGTTTGAATGTGCATGTGAATGTTGATTGAGGATCTACCACGGACACAAAAATGGGAATAAATAGAATGGTCACCATTGGCCTCCATGGTTCCTTGTTGGACTACGGATTTCCTAGATAGATGGATGGATGGATGGATGGATGGATGGAATGCAGAAGAAGGTATAGTACCCTGAGAATTCAACATTGTATATATAACAGTTGGTGTTGAACATATTTACCCACTTATCCAATGACATAATCATATCATGATAGAATCATATCATATCTATCTGCAAAATAGATTTATTTTGTACTGTAAAAAATTATGCAATCCACTATATAACATGCTAAAATTGTCATATTTTTTTGCTTTTTTAAGTAATCAGCAAATAGGGTAAAATTTGTGTTTGATTAAACCTTAATTACAGCTGCAAGGTGTAAAATGCAAAGCAGAACTGCTCTCTGTCTCTTCACAGGCAATGTGGACCCAGTGCAAAGCGATTTTGTAGCTCCTCATCTATATTCACCCAACTAACTGTGTGGCTGTTCAGTAAGGAGACAGCTTAGTTATTCAAACATTGCCCTGTGAGGATATAAAATTAAGTTAAAGTATGCAATGATTTAATGTCAGAGTGTACCTGCTGACATGAATTTATGGTGTCACACTGTGCATCCTTGCACATACTACATCAGATAAAGGCACATTTTGTTGCTCATGTCATTTTTCTTTGCATGTTTGGGAGGCGGCAGTATGAATGTGTTTATTATTTCTTTTTGCTACAAAAGATATTTCAGATGGATTTTGTTATAAACATGCTCAGCATTACATCCCTTTGCAACTCTCTGTTCTTCTTCCATCTTCACATTAAACAAAAATAATAATACAAACTTTCTCCTGAAGTACTGGTCAAAAAAATCAACAGAAGCAGACTTCTATTTTCTTTACCAGTGCATGATTTGGACGTGAACTCCTCTTGTGCCAGCCCGAGGAACGTGATCTGGCCTTTACTTAAGGTACTCTTAATCAGCTATGGTTGCCATGGCAACCCCTCCCTCCAACATGGGTCTGTGGCTACTCCTCATCAGCTTATCTGATAGCTCCTCATCAACATGAAGAGCTACGGCTGCTTGTGCCATCATCAGTAAGAAATACATGTACTAGAAATTAGTTCTTTAAAGTAGTATTTTATATGTGCATATATTTTACTATATAAGTCTTACGGAACTAAGTAGCAAATTAGGTGTTGACAGGTAATATTTAACAGAAATGAACAGAGTTGCAGGCATAACATAGTTGCAGGTAAGTGCTCCATCATTGAGGAGCTGTGTGGCTACCTGGAGTACCTTATGAGAGTTTGATTTACACACTCTCAGTGTAAATTACTTGAACGCTGTTCAACAGTTTAGTGTTTCAGATTCAGTTTTGGAAATAAAAACAATAAAGGCACAGGACCACATCCGCACACGAGTCTTACTTGTCACATGTTGCCATGTGGTATTTTACCTCTGTGTCAAGATAAATGTGTAAATCATTTTATTTTTTATTTTTATTTATTTATTTTATAGAACTTTATTAATCCCAGAGGGAAATTGCTCAATTTTTCACATATCCCAATTAGGAAACTGGGGTCAGAGTGCAGGGTCAGCCAGCTTACGGAGCAGCGCCCCTGGAGCAGATAGGGTTAAGGGCCTTGCTCAAGGGCTCAACAGTGGCAACTTGGCGATGCTGGGGTTCGAACCCCCGACCTTCCGATCAGTAACCCAGTAACCCACAGCCTTAACCGACTGAGCCACCACTGCCCCTCAATTTGCCCCCATCATTCAGTGCTGTGAGAATTTTTTCCAGCATGGATGTATAAAACTGACATTTGTCACATCTCCTGCAGTGATTTGTCTCAGTGGTAGATCTTTGAAAGGTACGTGGCAAACAGGGTCAAACTCATATTTGATTAAACTTTAATTACAACAGCAAAGCTTAAAATCCAAAGCAGGACTTTTTTCTACTTGTTCATAGAAAAATAATGGTTAAGCCATTACAAAGCAATTTCGCTAGCCACTTATGATCAAGATTCACCCAAATAACTGTGTAGTAGTAAATTAAGGAAGTAAGAGCCAAGGGCAATAAATACTCCCTACCTCCCCAAAAGTATCCATAATTTTATTGACAGTTTCTTATTGGGTTGGGTTGCCAGCTCAAAGTCCAACTGTATCTGAGTAGCATGTTCAAGGGCCAAACGTGGCAATCGAAAATGAATAAAATGGGAGATTGGGTACATTATCCTCATTGGTGTTGTTATCTAGTACCTTATCACTGTAAAATGTGAACGCTTATATGCTAATGAATTGATGGTGCCTTGCAACAGCAATTGTATAGTCAAAACCCTGCAATAGTGTCATGCACACTCAATCTGCGCCCGGCACTAGGACCCGGAAGTAAGGCGGGCGCCAAACCAGGAAGTATAAAAGAGGTAAACAAACGTTGGCTTACCGCTCAGTCATTGAGTTTCGGCGCATGTCGGTTACGGTTGTCATCCTTCGAATCTGTGAGTACTCACCATTCTTGGGTTTTTTACTTTCTGATCTTGAGTGTGTATTTCTAGGACGCGGGTTAAATTTGTGTTTTTCCCTTGCTCCCCTTTTGTGAGAGTCCTTAGACTAAATCGCGTGGTTATCCTATCCACTCGCTAATCTCCGCGTTTGGGTTCACCATCCACGCTACATTGGGCTAACCGCTAAAGCTACGTCTTCTGGTCACCGAGGTTAGTTCAATCTGACAGAATGACTGAGCCGTCCGCGGTGAACCCAGCGGATCATGCGCACCTCTGCGATGTGGTGGATCAGCATGCCGAGCTAATCAACAAGCTAACCGGAGAGATCGCTACTCTGCGCCTGGGCCTCCAAGACGTCGCGGCCCTGCGCAACCCCCCCCCCCCCTCCTTCTGATGTTTTCTTATCATTACCAGAGAAATGGAATGGCACGGACGGGAAGTGCAGTGTGTTTCTAACAGCGCTCGATCTGGTGTTTGAGTTTAATTCCACCAAATACTCCACCGATCGGCTACGCATTGCTCTACTCGTTTCGTTGCTCTCAGCGCAGGCAGCTGAGTGGGCCACGGCAGTTCTCCGGGCAGACACAGACACCGCCCACTCATATAATGAGTTCACCCACCAACTCAGATTAACTTTTGAACACCCTGCGGGCGAGGTGGAGACCGACACAAAGCTCTATCACCTGCCGAATTTCGAACACTCGCCGTCCAGACCACCTGGGGAGACGCAGCGCTCCGGACATCCTACTACGAGGGACTGGCTTCCAGGATAAAAGACGACCTAGCCGGGCGAGAGCATCCTGCCACGTTGGAGGGTTTAATCCAACTCGCCCTCCGAATTGACCAACGCCTCATCTCTCGCCCGAGGCCAGCCCCTAGAACCCTGCCGCCAGCACCCACCTTCGCCTTCACCCCCCCACGACCACCAAGTCATGCTACCAACACCACCTATGGACATGTCGGTTCTCCACCTCCTGCCGTGGTTGACACGGGAGCCGGGGAACCCATGCAATTAGGGCGCACATCCCTGACCGTTGCAGAACGAGAACGACGCTTCAGAGAGGGGCTCTGTGCCTACTGCGGTTCAGCGGAGCATCACAGAGCCATATGTCCACGTCGCCAGGGAAACGCCCAAACCCGGTGAGTGATGGGAGCTGCTCACCGGGTCACCTCCATCTCTCCGCCATGACACCTAGTGTCTCTCGTCTCACAGTACAGGTATCCTTCCAGTTTGGCCACAAACGGGTCAGAAGTACCTCATTCATCGACTCCGGGGCCGCAGGCAACTTCATTGACTCTTCCTATGCCAAAGAACTGGG
The DNA here is from genome assembly GCA_030522415.1 of Channallabes apus. Lineage (NCBI taxonomy): Eukaryota > Metazoa > Chordata > Actinopteri > Siluriformes > Clariidae > Channallabes > Channallabes apus. The sequence continues at coordinate 24,420,142 of CM060118.1, forward strand.
GGTAAAGTTCGAAGCGTTATCCCAGCCTGTTCGAATTACATCAGTCGACGGTCGGCCCCTCTCCTCCAGCCCCATTACCACCCAGACTCAACCCATCACCCTCATCGTCGACCATCACCACGAACTGATTCAGTTCCACCTCACCTCCGTCTCATCTCCACCTATCATACTCGGGCACCCGTGGCTTCTGCAGCACGATCCACTAATCTCTTGGACCCAAAACCGGATCTTACAATGGGGCCCGACCTGTTCCGAACTCTGCCTACGGGCTTCGGCTGGGACGTGCTCTAGGGAGTCCGAGGCCCCCGACGTCGACACCAACGCCATCCCTGTCGCCTATCAGGACCTGGCTGAAGCGTTCTACAAGCGACGGGCCACTCATCTACCACCTCATCGCCCTTACGACCTGGCAATAGATCTTCAGCCGGGTTCAATCCCTCCCCGCGGCCATCTCTACTCCTTATCCACCTCCGAGACGCGGGTGATGGAGGAGTATGTGTCTTCTGCCCTACGTCATGGTACCATCCGACCCTCCTCATCACCCGCTGCCGCGGGGTTCTTCTTCGTGAAGAAAAAAGGCGGCGAACTACGCCCATGTGTCGATTATCGGGGGCTCAATAACATCACAATTAAGAACCGACCCTTTGCCTCTTACCAACTCTGCCCTGGACGCCCTCTCTGGTGCCACCATTTTCACGAAGTTGGACCTCCGGAGCGCCTACAACTTGGTGCGCATCAGAGAGGGCGATGAGTGGAAGACGGCCTTCATCACCCCCACAGGACACTATGAAAGTCTTGTCATACCATTTGGACTTTGCAATGCACCAGCAGCCTTCCAACACTTCATAAATGATGTTCTCAGAGATATGCTCGGCCGATGGGTTTTCGTCTACCTGGACGATATCCTCATATATTCACATACCCTTACAGAACATGTCCAACACGTCAGAGCGGTACTGAAGAGATTAATCGCCCACCAACTGTACTGTAAGTTGGAAAAGTGTGCTTTTCACGAGCACTCCACCACGTTCCTGGGTTTTGTCATCTCGCCCCAGGGTGTGGCCATGGACCCGCAGAAACTCGAAGTTGTGTGTCATTGGCCCCTACCCAAGACCCTCAAGCAACTTCAACGGTTTCTCGGGTTTGCGAACTTCTATCGTCGCTTTATCCGGGACTACATTACGGTTGCGGCCCCACTAACCGCTCTGACCAAACCCTCTTCTCATCACTTCCAACTCAACTCTACTGCCATCTCCACTTTCCACGAACTCTACCACCGATTCACCTCCGCACCCATTCTACTTCATCCAGATGCCAACCAACCATTCGTTGTGGAGGTGGACGCCTCGGATGTGGGCGCCGGGGCCGTTCTATCCCAACGAGGTCCAGACCAGAAGCTACACCCTTGTAGCTTTTTCTCCAAAAAGTTTGATCCCACTCAGCAGCGATACGGAGTAGGGGACTGCGAGCTGCTGGCCATAAAGTGGGCATTGGAAGAATGGCGACACTGGCTCCAGGGCGCCAGAGAACCATTTATCGTCTGGACCGACCACCAAAACCTCATCACCATCCGAAACCTCAAACAGTTGAACCCCAGACAGGCGCGGTGGGCCCTGTTCTTCGAACATTACAATTTCCATCTTTCCTACCGCCCGGGGTACAAGAACATCAAAGCCGACGCACTCTCACGACAACATGAAGAGGACGCTCCCCGGGCGGACCCCGCGCCTGTCCTACCATCATCCAAGATTATCGCCCCACTCCATTGGGATCTGGAGACAAGGGTGCGCCAAGCGCAGGCTTCGGAGAACGAACCAGCAGGCGTGCCACCTGGACGACTCTACGTAACCAACGCAATGAGGAGCGAGGTCATCCAATAGGGACACTCCACCCCCATCTCTGGACACCAAGGTACACAACGCACCCTACACTTCGTCCGACGTGCCTTCTGGTGGCCCTCCATGGCGAAGGAAATCGACGAGTTCATCCAGGCATGCCCAGGGTGCGCCCGGGCTAAGAGCACCAACCGACCAACACCCGGGGAACTCCAACCGCTCCCTGTTCCCCGCCGGCCCTGGTCGCACATTGCCATTGATTTCATCACGGGCCTGCCGGTCTCAGAAGAGAAAGACACCATCCTAACCATCGTGGACCGTTTCTCCAAAGCTGTGCACTTGGTGGCCCTTTCCGGACTCCCGTCAGCTAAACAGACAGCCGAGCTGATATTAAAGCACGTAGTCCGTCTGCATGGGTTCCCCAAGGACATCGTCTCGGACAGAGGGCCCCAGTTCACTGCTCGGTTCTGGAAGGCCTTCTGCCGTCTGATCAATTCCACCTGCAGTCTCTCATCCGGTTACCACCCTCAAACTAATGGTCAGACGGAGCGGACCAACCAACAGCTGGAGCGCTAGCTGAGATGTTTCGTGGCTGATCGTCAGCGCTCCTGGGCCCGCCACCTCACCTGGGCTGAACTTTCTCACAATCTTCACGTCTCCACCGCCACCAAGTTAAGCCCTTTTGAGGTGTGCTACGGTTTCCAACCTCCGATGTTCGAACACCAAGAACCGGAGGTTGACATACCCTCGGCCCACCAGTTGGTCCGCAGGGGTTGACGGGTATGGCGCCTTGCCAACGCAGCCATACGACAAGCCAACACCCGTTACATCACCCAACAACGCCGTCGACACCCACCGGGATGATTGTACCACGTAGGTGACAAAGTCTGGCTGTCTACACAGAATTTACATCTCCACACTGAATCCAAGAAACTCTCCCCCAGATTCATCGGCCCTTATCGCATCACCCACCGTATCAACCCTGTCACCTACCGTTTCCAGCTGCCTGCGGCGCTCCAGATCCACCCAGTATTCCATACCTCTCAACTCAAACCCTTCATCACATCACCCATGATTCCACCCACCCCCCCAGCTCCTCCTCCCCAGACCATCGACGGCGGTCTCGCCTACACCGTACGCCGAATCCTCGACTCGCGCCCTCGGGGCAGAGGTACTCAGTACCTGGTTGACTGGGAGGGCTACGGCCCCGAGGAGCGGTCTTGGATCCCGGCCCGGTTCATTCTCGACCCCGAACTGATTCGAGACTACCGTCGCCGGGTATCCTCCATCCCAGGACCGTCAAGAGCCGGTCCTGGACAGGGGGGTACTGTCACGCACACTCAATCTGCGCCCGGCACTAGGACCCGGAAGTAAGGCGGGCGCCAAACCAGGAAGTATAAAAGAGGTAAACAAACGTTGGCTTACCGCTCAGTCATTGAGTTTCGGCCCATGTCGGTTACGGTTGTCATCCTTCGAATCTGTGAGTACTCACCATTCTTGGATTTTTTACTTTCTGATCTTGAGTGTGTATTTCTAGGACGCGGGTTAAATTTGTGTTTTTCCCTTGCTCCCCTTTTGTGAGAGTCCTTAGACTAAATCGCGTGGTTATCCTATCCACTCGCTAATCTCCGCGTTTGGGTTCACCATCCATGCTACATTGGGCTAACCGCTAAAGCTACGTCTTCTGGTCACCGAGGTTAGTTCAATCTGACACATACAGCAAGCAACGAATTGTATATATATATATATATATATATATATATATATATATATATATATATATATATATATTTGTCAGTTTGTGTGACATTGTGTATCAGTATCATTTAGTGTCTTGATTTGCCAGATGTATAATATCTAACTGATGTCTGTTTTATTGTGTGAATTGTATATTTATTGCAGAATATAATTGAATATTGTATTTTGCACATTTACATTTCATTTATGTATTTATTTTACATATGGGCTACAAATTAGTAATATTGTTTTGTAATATTTTTTAATATTGTTAACCTGCTGGTTTTAATGTTGTGGTTGACAGACATCAGTATGGACACTGACAGGTCACAGGTGGTGCTAGTGTAGTTGTGGCTCAACACTGTATGCTGTTAATGAAGAATTTTTATTATGTTCATTAAAACAAATATTTCTCATTTGTGCTTCAGGTTTCTCATTGATAATCTCATTATGGTCTTATATATGGCTCATTTGCTTCTCCTTTAAATGCAGTTCCGTTTGTATCTCTGTTGGGTCTATTTTGTACCTCCTCAATCAGCTTTAAGAGAAATGAGAAAGCACAATTCAGTCTCATGAGATAAAAAAACATCATTTTGCGTAACAAAATTTGGCTATGGGAAAGCACAAATGTTCATCCATGAGACAGGTTTAGCATCTACAGTATTATCATGATAATGGAGATAATTCATTCATTCATTCATTTTCTATACCGCTTTATCCTGTATTTAGGGTCGCAGGGACCTGGAGCCTATCCCAGGAGACTCAGGGCATGAGGCAGGGTACACCCTGGACAGTGTGCCAATCCATCGCAGAGCACACACACACACACACACTCATTCACACACTATGGTCAATTTGGGAACGCCAAGTAGCCTAATCTGCATGTCTTTGGACTGTGGGAGGAAACCGGAGTACCTGGAGGAAACCCGCCAAGCACGGGGAGAACATGCAAACTCCATGCACACAGAGACGGGAATCGAGCCTGGCTGGGAATCGAACCCAGACCCTGGAGGTGCAAGGCGACAGTGCTAACCACTACACCAGTGTGCCGCCCATAATGGAGATAAGACAGACATTATTTTTGCTCATCCATCAGTTAGAAAACAATTAGATACATAAGAGCATTAAAGGCACAGTGTTTATTTCTAAATGGCTTTACCATTTATAAGTTTTTTTTTAAAAGAATAAAGCTAAAAAAATGCAGAACAATGTAGTTATATTGATAGATCCATCTATATTATCTATATTGATAGATAGAGTTAAAATATAACTGTGTGTGATGAGTTCTATGTGTTTGATGGATGGTTGTGTTCAATGGGCAGAGTGCCTAAGCATCTAGCACTGTCCTTAAACTTCCATATTTTGGGGTTTTTGCCTCTGGTCTGTGTGTGTGGAGGTTTTATGTTTTCTATATGGGTACTTTGGTTTTGTCACACCTAGTTTAAAGACGTGAATCGTAGACTGACTTGTGTTACCTAATTGCACCCAGTATGTGTATGTTCCCTTCCCCTTGTGACATGAGCCCCCTGCAATAAGTTTCAGGCCCCCATAACCATACACAGGATAAGTGGCATTGAAAATGAATGGATACCTGTGAGTGGCAAGTCAACACACATTAAAGGGAAATTTAATAAGTCTGCCTAAATAATAAGTGGTGTACAAGTATGAAAGATCATCATCACGTCAAAGCCATGATCACCTGTGCACCCCCGCTCCATATCACCCCCAACCATCGCACCTGTTCTCAACCTCTAATCGTCCCTTCTGTTCTGACCTTCCGGAACTCCACCACGCTCCGTTTCACTGACCTCGTCTCGGATTTACTGCCTTCTCGGATTTACTGTTACCGACCTCCGGAATTGTCTCTCGACCACGAACTTGCCGGCAAATGCTGCGCTCTCGCTCCACACGCGATGGCTCCACACTTTCGCATTGTCATCACGGAGCTCATACAGAGTCACAGTAGCGCTCACTCTGCATTTGGATACTTCAGCCCCACATCGCCCCATAACACATATGTACTGTATGCTTACATAAGATCAAAACATAAAAAATCTTGCTTAATTATTATTATTATTATTATTAATTCATTCATTCATTCTCCATAGTGTTCACCCTGGACAGAGTGCCAATCATCACAAACGATTTCAGAAGTGTATTAAAAGCGTGTTGTATATGAAAAATTTAGAAGAGAGAGTGTCAGAGGCACGGCCACCACAATGAAAACAGGTAAGTGGGCCAAGGTCACTGGCATGATGACCAATGACAAAATACTCTAAATAAAAACCTTTTCCCAAGAATCTACACATGATCATTCTGGCCTAAATTCATGTGTATTTATGACTGTTGAGTGAAATCAACAATTTAGAGCAGAAATGTCTGTGGTTAAATGTGGTGGCTAAATGATGTACTCTCAGTTGACCACATTCCCAAACTGCTAAACAAATTCAGTGGACATCTTAAAACTAAAAATGTAATCATTCGTGGGACATTCTCATCACCACTAAGGCATCACATATCCCAAATTTGTTTGTTCATAGAGATGGTCTGACTACCTTTTGTAAAAGACACCAACTCCCAAGATACTTTACTTTGTCAAGACCTACAACAGGGAAGCCAACAACATGAATTCCTTACCTTGGATAGCAACCAAAATAAAACCAAAAGCACATGCAGTCAAAGCAGAGCTGGCTGTGAACAGATACAGATGGAGGATTTTTAACATAAGCCTCTCTAGATAGTGGTTCATCCAAGAAGAAAGAAGTACAGCCAGCAAATCCAAGATGACAGAGACAAGTTCCCTTGAACTAATGACATCTCTTCTTTCATTTGCAGAAATGTATTCAAGGATCGTCCATGTAAACAATTACGTTGGAATCTCAATTATTTCAGTCTGATTGAAGAAATATTGTGCATGTAAACATACAGTACTGTAGCTACTGAGTCTTTAGCCGTGTTTAACTTGAGAGCACTGAGAGCACTATAACAACATGACACACTAAACTAAAACCTATATGGGAGCTAGGGCTGAAATAATTCCTAGAGTAATTTGATTACAAAAAATGATCGAAGCAAAATCTTCTGCCTCAAAGCTTCTTTTAATGAATTTGAAAAGCTTGCAATATGTTTTTGCGCAATTATTTGTTCACAGCGTGCTTTTGACAAAGTGCGCTTCCGGATGCAAGCCGCCAGTAAACACTAACAAAGAAGAACCGCTTACGTCTCCCAAAAAGCAGAAGGAGACGCAAACAGTTAGCTATGTATTGATTTGATGGAGCGTTCTGGTGCGGCTACAAAATAGAGGGGAGCGATAAAAATATCAACGAGCCAAGAGATGAAGAAACTAGCAAGAGAAAACGACAGAAATTGTCAGTAAAGGCTGTAAAGGCAATGTTATGCTTAAGCTGTAGATTTTGAAACTTTAAGTTCTGAAAGTTTAGTTGCACGCCTAAACTTAGTGTTTTTGTATAATTATTTATATCAATGTGTGCCTTAGTTTTTTTGATACTTAAAGTCATTTGAAATACTTTTTTTTTTTTGCATTTGAGAAAAGGCTTTAAAATAAGAATGTATGTCACTGTAATGCACTTAATTCATCTCAGTCAACTCTAATACCCATATATAACATACGCGGCCGGAAGTACGGTTCATCATGATTCACCACTAGTTTTGGCGCGGCGATTACGTTTCCATCTTTTAAAAAAATTTTTTTAACATGTTTCATTTTTATGGCGGCCGTCGCGGAAGCTTGCGGACCTTGCAGAACTTTGCGGAACGTCGGCGGGCAATTGCGGTGGCACATGGTGCCTAACACCGCATCACCGTGAGTCAAACCGCATAGGTGAGATAGGCGTATAAGCTATTCCTTGCATTGTGAATAATGACAATGTTTATTTTTGATAAAATGCTGTACAGTATGCATTTAAAAAAGTAAAGTTGATTTTTCTAAAAAGAACACTAATTAATCTTGGTTTCTCTTATATATTTTACATTGTTGTTTAATTAAGCAAAAGTACATTTTATCTGATTACTCGATTAATCAATTAAATTTTTGGTAGAATACTCGATTACTAAAATATTTGATAGCCCTAGCCCTGATGGGAGCACTCACTATGATACCGCTCTCCATTTCACCTTTACTATATTCGATAAATCTCTCAAAGTACTGGGTTTTTAGACTAAACGTGGAATTAAGACACAGACACATACTGTATATTCACACACACCCCAAACGCAACAATACCAAAAGCAGTGCAGTGCCAAATCAGAAAGCAAGAAAACACGTTTTCATTGCTCATTTCCCAGAATGCCGAAACCTGTTCAAATTTCACAGCAAAACTCATCAGAGAAACAAACAGCAATCCAGAATGAGCAAATCAAACTCATTAAACTCATCTGCCCCAATAATGCATCTCTCAGCAGTCATTCACTTACTGGTTTTGAAGCCTTCCAATGCCAGTAGAAATGTTTAGCTTTAATCCTGCTACCCAGAGCTGACCAATATACCTCCAAGAAATGGAAAATGAAAGAAAAATAGAAAGAAAAAAGTGCAAGAAGTATTGCATGCTATAGGCAGCACCTGTCACACAGCAGTAAAAAGTCAGTGGTGTCAAATGCATGACTGGGTTCTGGTGCTGTCTTGGCAGGTATTATGAGTGTATTATGCAGTGTAGCATTGCCTACTCAGAGACACTTTATGTGTTAATGGGCCCCAGTGTGCTGTCACAACAACAAAACACCATCTGCAATCTTAGCAAGGACACACACTCAATCCTCTCTCACATACTCACTGCCAATCATCACACAAGGACACAATGAAAGACACACCAACATGTTATACTCTCTGAGTATTATCCCCTTACAGTGATTGTAAATATAGCAGTGAGGATTTTGACATTATAGATGCTGGTTCAACAAGGCAGTGGTGGCCCAGGGAGATGAGACGAAAGGGTCAGGGGTTCAAGCCCTGCTACAGTACTGCTCTTAACATTATGCTCCAAATAACCTTGCCACTACATGCGGTACAGGTCCCGAGACCAGGTAAAACATGGGAGTGTTGTAACAGGATCGACATTTCTGGCCTCTACATTAATGCTTGGGCAACTATTCCCCGGATTCAGGCAAATGGATTTGGCTCATCTATGGGAAGGTAAATAATAAGTGCTAATAACCTCATAAACTCGTAAACTTGCCTCATTAACTGCCTATAATACATCTTGATAATGACATGTGTAATGGGTGACATGGAAATATCCAATCAGTAATTTTGATTACAGCGTTAAAACAACAGAAATGGCATGCAGATGGTGAGGGAACTTTTGGTAAAATATGACAGGCCAGTTCCTCAACACTTCCTGTTCGGATATCTAAAGTAGAATGAAGTCCAGGTTAGCAGAAAATGTACAATACAGTACCCTGCTGAGTGTGTCTATCCATAACACAAAGCCTGTAAACACTACCAGTTTGTTTCACCATTTAAATTATACCACTCAGTTAAATATACATGGATTGTAAAGTGCATTCAAGTGTTGTTAGTCAACCATCAAGCAGTGTAAAGTACAAAAGTGCAGTTATCCCATAGTTAAATGTACTGCTACCATCCATTCCTTATAAAACAGGTTGCAATGTTAAAAAAATGTATATATATATCCCGTATATTTGTCATAACACTAAGTCTTCACAGTGTCTAGTAAAACACCAGAAAAAATAAAGGTCCACAATAAATAATGGGGAAGCTCACACTCACTATTATGGAGCAGAGAATGATATGCACATGTTCTGAGATTGAATGTCAGCGTTATGGTTGTCATGGTTATAGTGACGAAGCGGCATGTTTCTTGGGAAAAAAGGTCACCCGCCAAACTCATGAGACTGTCAAAGTAGGAGAAGTAGAAGTAGTCTTTTTAAGCAGCAAAAACTAAGACTTAAAACCTGGGACTGTCTCTTATATTTTTTCCTCCATGTAAATTTATGTAATATTGCGTATACTATATGTTACATGTGTATATTTTGTTAACTATGTTCTGCTGAAAACAGTAAAATTATGTAATTATGTTCTGCTAAAAACAGTAAGTGTTTTAATCATTAATGAACATTTGATCTATGTATTCAGTGTTATTTAGAAGGATACAGTACTTAAAAGAAGGAAACTTCCAATTGTGTTATGGAATCTTTGCTCAAACCATGATAATTATCTATAATCATTTACTCACTCATCGTCTACAGTAGGGTTGGGTACCGAAAACCGGTGGCAATACGGCACCGGTACCTATAGAACCGGTATGTACCGGACCGAAACAAAATGCGAATTTCGGTGCCTCATTTCAGTGCCACTTAAATGCCTGAACTGTCGATTGAAATATTTGTTCTCTAGATTCATATATTTTTGTAGATTAATAGTTTATTAGATTAAATTAAAAAAATTTTAAAGCACAAATCATCCGGAAATGAGAGACCATCCGACATGCGCGTGAATGCAGCAACTAACGTTACACTCGCTCTGACGGCAGCTGGCAGTCTACCGCTATCTTAGCTTGCTAAATTAAACTTTCGTTAAAATGCCTAAAACTAAACGGTCGAAAGTGTGGCTGTATTTCACAAGAAAGGATTCCGACATGGCGACGTGCAGCAAATGTTTTACAGCAGTTGCGTGTAAAGGGGGAAATACGTCAAATCTAATGAAACATTCGAGGGCAGACGGAATAAAGTTAAAAGCAGAGGGAGGCACCGTGTTTTCTTGTGGACAACAGCTGGCACTATCAGTGTGGACGGCCTCAGTCCCAGTCATACTAACTGTAGCAAAAAGGAGTCACTGATTATGATGACGTCAGCAGCCTTTCCGCAGGTTAGTAGTAGGATAATGTAATGTTAATAGCAAAATGCAAATCTTGCATTCATGCTAACAAATAGTCAAACGATTTGTAAAAAACTAATGTAACATGGATTCTGTTTATAATTATGGCTTTCCAGCCCGTACTAGTAGTACTACAACCATTGCAAAGAAGGCTATGCATGTCCTGTGCAGGGCAATAAGTCAGGAAAATATGGTGAAATTTCTGCAAAAGAATTGCTAAAATTTGAAGCTTACATATTCATATATACGTTAAACTTTTAATATATTGTTAAATTTTAAGCATAAAATTTTTTGTTCAATAAAAATTCATTCTTGAGTCATCCACTATAATTTTGTGGCTTAAAAGTATCGGTTCAGGCACCGTTTTGGCACCGGTACCGTTTTCAAAGTATCGATTTGGCACCGGTATCGAAAAAAACCCAAACGATACTCAACCCTAGTCTACAGTATATCACTTTATCCTGTATACAGTGTCAAGGGGCCTGAAGCCTATCCCAGGACCTACACTCCGGACGGGCCAATGCATCGCAGAGCACACACACATACACATATCCACACGCTCATTCACACACTACAGACAATTCGGAACATCAATTAGCCTAATCTGCAAGTCTCTGGACTGTGGGAGGAAACCAGAGCACCCGGAGGAAATGCACCAAAAACAGGGAGAACATGCAAACTCCATGCACACAGATCCGAGGAGGGAATCAAACCTGGACCCTGGAGGTGCAAGTTAAATTTTCTTTAAAATTACTGTTGGGTGTGACATAAAAAGCAGTGCTGAAATGTCTCCACCATTGACCCGATTTTAATGTACGTAACTGAAAGTTTGTATTTTCTTATTGATCAATGTCAGATTAGCATATTTATCATCTAAGGTAACGAGCATAATACCATATAATTAAACCAAATAAAGGGGAAAATACATACCATTTGGACTCTCTTCATCAATAGTGACGATGGTGGCAGGCGGTCCAGCTCGATACAACTTACACTCTGTGTGAAAAAGAAAGGATGAACACAAAATGAGAATTAAAATCACTCTCATTTACTAATCACATTTCATACAAGGATGTGATGTGTTTTCACATGGATATGAAAGTAGAACCTGAACAATATTTTTATATGGAAAAAGAACATGGACACATGACAATCACACACTATTGTGGTTCCTTCTCAATTGTTCCAGCATGGAGTGCCCCATGCACAAAGTGAGGTGCCATGGTTTGCTGATGTCGGCACAGTAGAACTCGAGTATATTCACCAGGCTGGATGATTTTGGGATGAACACTGACTGTGCACAAGGAGCTTCTCATCCATAATTACTGCCCCACCTCTCTAATGCTCTTGGTCTTGTGGCTGAATGGAAAAATCCCCACAGTCTCACTGCAAAATCTAGGGGAAAGACTTCCTATAAGTGTTCCAGGTTGTTATAATAGCAAAGGGAAGCAATTAAATTTTAAAGCATATCTGTTTTTGATAGTCACGTGTCCACATAGTACACATACATATACAAATACAATCAAACAATTAAGCAATTAAACTGCAATATGATTTTTTTTTTCTTAATCACATTGCTTTAATTCAATGGAAGCGTCTGCCAAAGAAGCATCTGCTAAAGAATGCTAGAGAACGCAAGCCTCGGGCTTCATTTCGTCACGTCAGATAAAAGAAAGGTCTGTGGGGGATTCCCATTTTAGGTCAATGTTTTGCAATTTTCAGCTTAAATATACATATTTTGCAGAGATGCCAAGAGAGAGCAAACAGACCGTAAATACGAACTGGGACAGACTCATGAAAGGTTATTTGGAAACAGAAGAAGAAAAAGAAAATGATAAAGAGAATGAGTAACACCTTACCATCATAATGCCAGTCTATGTCAGAGACAGGGTTAGTTTCAGCAGCAGATTGGAAGAGAAAAAGAGGAAAAGACAAGAATGATAAGCTTTGCTACAAAGATGTCTGAGATTTTAAAGATCCATAGGCATAAGGAAGACAAAGATTCATAAGGAATACATCTGTTTTGGTTTCACAGCAGAAAAAAAAACATGAGACAGTTTAGGAGCTGATTAGAAGGAGTCACAATTTTAGATTGAGATTTTTTAAAGTGGTTTTTCAGAGTGTGATGCAACCAAACTCAAAGGTGGAACTTTATCTTCATGACCTCACACGCACACACAGACAGATAAGGTTCTCCTTTTCGCATGAGTCACAACAAAACATCTGTTGCCAGGTGAGGAGTGGATCATTTTCACATTTAATATGGATCATCAGAGCTGTGTCACCCAAGCACACAGAAGGACACTTGTGTACTGTGCAAACGTCTTAAGTCATCCATTATTTCTTCATATTAAATTAAATTAAATAAAAAATTAATTATAGGGATTAAATGAAAGAAATGGGAACAAATGTTTAACTCTGACAGGATGCACAGTGCCTAAGGATACATTTTAAAAATCCACAACCTCATTTTCCTTCTTAACTGTTCTAACCACTCAATAATCAGCATCACCAGTGCACTAATCACTGACATGATCATCTCTCATCATCTGCACCTGTTTCTCACTGGTTCATGCATTAATTTAGATATTTTTAATTGTGTTTTAAGTTAGATGTTTTAATGCTTCAATGATTTATAGGTCACATTTAAGCCAAAAACGAGAGGCAAAAAAGTTCCCAGGATGCCTGGAGAATTATTCCTCAAAACTACATTAAAAATAGAAGAAGGGAGAAAAATATGAAGTAAAGTGGGGTGGCTCAAGACTTCTGCACAGAACTGTACTGTATATTTGGAAACATCATTTACTCCCATGATTATAGTATCCTCTGCAACCCTGATGAGAATAAATGTTACCGAAGATGATTTTATAAATGAATAAATGAATGAAATATGTTTAAAAAGTCTGACCAGTATCTCCATCAACTGTATACTGAACACGCAGCATTTAAGGCTTATTAAAAATAATGAATATTTTTTGGAAGAATGCTACGAGTTACCTGTTACTATAAACTCAGAGGATTGAAAAAAACACTTGTGTTATACATCTATTAATTTTGACATTTAATTAACTGTGTAGCCTTTGTTCCATGACATATATTCTGACATTAATACCTTATCCTAGACGCTGTTAAATTCTTAAATCTGAAGGTGTGGATTCACAGCAGGTCTGACAGTAGCTTCAGCTTAGTTTATATCAGTGTGCTTTCTCACACATTAGCATTTCTATTGCAGCTGTTCATTCGCAGGGGTTTGTACAGCACATACTCCACATAAGATAACGCTAAAGAATTAAATTCAGCGTCTTGTATTTAACAACAATAAAACATAATCATTAATATTGTGAAGATTTTGGTTATGAAACATTTGTTCAAGCTGCAGAAGCAGGCTATCGTGTCAGAAAATTGTAAGAGTCAGTAAATTTTCATGCACAGGAGAAGACTTCAGGACAGTCGAGTTTATGCTTTCTGGTTTCTCAGTAATTTCAAGTAGAAAAAAGAATCTGTTAAGCAACTATTTATAGCTCTTTATAAGTGATATCAGAAACTAACTTGTCATAGAGTAATAAATTATTAAGCGATTAAATATGTGTGATTTCATTAATTAAATAAAGTTGCAAAGCAACAATGATCCTGCCCAAGCACTTGCTCCACCTGGGAGCAACATACAACTTGTGTGCTTTCTGAGCATGTTAAGACCTCCAAGAAGACCCGGATGCTAGGATATGTGATGTCACTCGATATGATGTCACTGGGAAAGTTATTAGCCACTTTTTTGACATAAGCTTAAGGTATCGCCAAGTTTGAATTGTTTAAGATGTCAAAAAGCCTTTCGCAATTTTGCATCCTCAATAGGGTGGGGTATCATTTTTTTTTTTTATGATACTATTGCCATATCGATACCTTAAAAATGGTTTTCTATTGGAAAAAAAAAAGTTTTAAATAAACAATATTTGAAAAGTTTAAAGTATACATAAATATAAGAAGATATAAAACACATCAAATTTACAAACTACCTAACCCAATGACAACAATTTAACACCAATAACAGCAAAGTAGTTGATATTCTTGGAATGCTACAAACCAGCATTAAATTTCAGCAACTTTTTCAGAAATATGACCATATTTGCCCTAGCTGGTAAAATGCGACACCTTTCCTGACTTTCCTAGGGTTGATCTAGGATCTAGCGTTTTGGACACCCACACTACCAGCTGTTAAACACAGTGCATCCCTCTGCTTTTAACTAGGTCCTCAAATGTTTCATTAGGTTGGACTTGTTTCCCACTTTACATGCAATTTTTTAAAGACATTGTTGCATGTCACAGTGTCGGAATCCTTTTTATTGTGAAATACAGCCACACTTTAGAACATTTAGCTTTAGGCATTTTAATTGAAGCTAAGCTTAGCTTAGCAAGCTAACGCTACCTGTTGCTGTCAGAGCAAGTGTAATTACTGCATGCCTGCACAGATGGTTTAATTTCCCGAGCGTTTCAGTCAAAAATGTGAAAACAACATGCACCCTCGCGTTACTGGAAACATTTGTATCATTAGAGATTTCTGACTTGCGTTCATGTGCATTTTATAAGTTGGGAAATAATTTTTAATCTGTGGTTGCTGAAGTGAGATACCAAAATCTGCGCTCTGATTCTTTTATATTACGTACAGGTTATATACAGTAGGTATGGTACCATACTGGCCTAGGGTTTCAAACCCTAATCCTCAATGTCTTGCTGGAGGTTATATAAATCCACCAGGTGTAGCATATCAAATTGCCGTTAGTGTGTTTTGCAAACAACCCAGAATAACTGACTTCCTGTTGAGTAGAGCCCATGACATGCAGAGTCAAAGTTATTCAGGTTAATGAGATCTACCGGGTTTCACATGTATATGTGCAAGTGTGTATGAGCTATGCAGCAAAATCTCATGTGAAGGCCCTGTTCCAGGCTCAGGCATCCTAATGGCAGCAGATTCAACCTGTGCATTTATTTTCATGACTTTATGAGCCTCTTAAGACCTCCAAAAAGCAAAATTCTTAAAAGAACGAGAGGCCCTTCACACACTATAAATTAATATTATAATTATATTTGCACATTTCTGTGGTAAAAGGCATAATGGCATAAAACACCTCATTGACATGCTAAACCAGTCCCATTTTCTTAGGATTTACAATATAATCTAATCAAACAAGGACTAAACCTACACTAATTTTGGGGCGGTCTGGGTTTATTTTGAGATTTATTTAAGTAGGGCTCTTCTGTAAACATTCCGCAAGAGTAAACCCATTTCTGCTGTTAGTACAAGACATCTCCATCTGCTGAGAGAAGTGCAACTCTGTGCTTGCTTTAAAGAGAGACAAATCCATTTCAGGATTCAGGTTACTTTACGCACATCAAACACCATGCCTAATCTGAAAGATATGTTTGCTATTGTAGTGTTAAGAAAGCAAGTGCATCTAAATGAGCTTAATTACCCTTTGCAGCTGGGCATGCCATTTCAAGATGTATAACTGAATTATAAGTGACATATGGAGATGCGGTGAAAGATGAGGGATCAAAGAAAAAGTGGGAAATGGTACATGGATTACAGACCTCCAGCTGTGAGGAGACAGATACAGCAGATGCTGACATACGTGTATATATTCACAAGCAGAGCTGAAAAGGTGTTGAGGATCAAAAAAGCAGCCTAGTACATAAGCACATGAACAAGACTGGCATACTCCCTCTTTTTCTTTTCTTCTTACACACACACAGACAGAGTGTCACAGCTCTGACATGGATAAATAAGATACAAGAAAAGTGATTCAGTCCCAACAGAGGGTAATGATACATGATGCAATGACTTCTTCAACATGCCAGGCATGTACACACATACACAAACACACAGCATGGGACATATTTGTCAGCCAGTAGTGTAACTGTTGTCATGATGTCTGGATTTAGGCGGGTTACAATGTTATAAAATTTAAAAATAAAAACCATACATTGCACACACACACACACACACACACACACACAAACACACACACACTCACCGCTAGTGCAAACAGCTTATGGTTTGAGCCACTTATGTGTAAGTCCAGAGCAAATCCTGAAACGCTAAAAGCTAAAGAATGAGGACGGATAGGTGAACAGAGGGCCCAAATTTAACCCTAAAGCCTGAGACAATTCTTTTTGTGCAGCGATGGAGAAAAGGCAGCGCATGCTAGTGGTCTTGGTTGAAGAGAGCGATTAGTGGAATTTCACTGTAAGACAGTGAACTCCAAAAATGACCCAAAAGGAGAGTAGACCTCTGAGTGCAAAATGGGGAACATCAGATGCAAGGACAAATGCAGAAAAGAAACAAAGAGCTCCCATATGAGTAAAACACAGGCTTTCAACAGATATACAGCATCTTTAGAAAGAATTATTCTGGGACATCTGATTTTATATCTAAGAATCCAGGAAAGCATCAGATCAAACAGGCGTGCTTTAACCCTCTAGGTAAACTAAGCGTCATTTTAAAGACATCAGATGCTGATGTAACCTGCTGAAACTTTCAACATTGTTTCCTGGCTTCCTAATGACCACCGTTTAAAAGTATTTTATGCCTTTAATTTGTAGTGTTGTGGCAACGTTTGAGTGATGGTATGATCTGGAACTGCCTGGCCCTTAGAGGCCTGCAGAATTTTGTTTGTACTATTTGTGTTTGCACATCCTCTTCCCTGAGAAATGCCAGACCTGTGAAGCTACATTGTTAACTGTGCAGTGTGATTCATCTGACTATCAATTCCCGTGTTACAACTATAAAATTATTTTTAGCGGAAAAAATTTTAGTGAATTTTGGTGAACCACATGAGATTTTATAGGGCATTTGAGCTGTATGTCATAAGGTTAAAAATGAACAATAAGTGAACTATAAAAATAAACAGGTGTCGACACCAAACAGGGGTACTTTAATAATATTCTTTCAAAGTATTCTCTCTCATTTCTCATGGGTACAATTATCACTATTTAAACACACATGATTTGCTAAGGGTGGTTAGAAGGTAGACCCCACCCATAACACAAAACAAGACAAGAAAAGAAAGAAAGAAAAAAAATACATATTTATCTGTAGTCACTGTTTTTTCTTTTACTCAAAAAATTATTGCAGGGAGTTAAAATAACAAAGGACAAGTATGAAATTACAAAGGAAGAAACAATAATACCTAAATCTAGTTAATAAACTACAAATACAGTGGAACCTTCATTCCAGAAGTGAGCTCTTATTCCAAAACACTCGTAAAACAAATCAAATTTTACATACATACATTTATACAGTATATGACTGTATATACTGTCAAAATGGCAAAAAATGGGTTTTCCTCTGATTTTGACCTTGGTATTATTAAGATTTCTATAATTCTGTGGACAGAAAATAGCTCGAGCCGAGTGTAGCAGATTGTCACGGTCGAACACCAGATGGCGCCATACTTCAGGACTCCATTTTGTTTTCTGTTATGTTTCAGTTTGGTTTGTGAACTCCGTATCCCAGAGTGCACCTCGGTCAGGAAATGGGAGCACACCTGATCGAGGTTAGCAGCCTAATCAGTGCCAAGATAAATGGCCTTTTGTTTCCATTGTTCTGGGTCGGGCATCTGTTTTGTTACGGCAATGCTAAGTGGGTGTTTTGTTCTCGGTGTCATGCCACTCCCCCTTGATCTTGGTTTGTGTTATTCTGTGTTTTGGTTCAGTTCTGTATCCAGTCTAGCTCTTTGTTTAGTCAACTCTTTGTTTAGTCAACTCTTTGTTTAGTCAACTCTGTGTTTAGTCAGCTCTGTGTTTAGTTCACTCTGTGTTTCGTTTAGCTCCATGTTTAGTCTAGCTCTGTGTTTGGTATAGCTCTATGTTTAGTTTAGCTCCATGTTTAGTCTAGCTCTGTGTTGTGTATAGCTCTGTGTGGTAGGTTAGCTCTGTGTGGTAGGTTAGCTCTGTGTGGTAGGTTAGCTCTGTGTGGTAGGTTAGCTCTGTGTGGTAGGTTAGCTCTGTGTGGTAGGTTAGCTCTGTGTGTTCAGTTCAGCTCTGTGTGTTAGTTCAGTTTGAGTCCTGTTGTACATGTTCACACTTTGGTTCCTTGATTAAAAAACCCTTTTCACTCTATCACCTCCGCCTCCATGTCTTCTCCAAACCCCACACGAGCACCCCGTTACAGAATGCCCGACCGAAAAAGTAGTATAGCGGAGGGGCCTCCCCTGGATATTTTTTTGTGGGGGGGCTATGTTCGTGACGCCAAGGAAAGGAGGCTTTCAGGGCAGCAGGCTTGCCATTCGGTGGAACAAGCTGGAGCAAGAGGGGGAACGAGTAACGCAGCCAGATTGGAGAGGGTCGCGGCTGGCGATACGACGCGTGCCTCCAAGGACACAGGACGACGGAACCAGGGGTAGGGAAAAACCCCAGTCGGAGTGTCGACAGACGGGGCACGACGTGGAGCACCAGCAGCAGAGGCGAGTACTCCAACAGCTGGTTGGGGAACTCATCCAGCAGGTCAATGCGTGCAGGGCGGACAACGATCTGGAACGCATGCAAACCCTGCTGGAGTTGGGGGCACGACTCCAGGATCAGCTCATTCAGCTGGATCGAAAGTGCCCAGCCGTTCCCCCAGAGAGCCCCGTGATGGGCCCAGCCGTTCCCCCAGAGAGCCCCGTGATGGGCCCAGCCGTTCCCCCAGAGAGCCCCGTGATGGGCCCAGCCGTTCCCCCAGAGAGCCCCGTGATGGGCCCAGCCGTTCCCCCAGAGAGCCCCGTGATGGGCCCAGCCGTTCCCCCAGAGAGCCCCGTGAAGGGCCCAGCCGATCCCCCAGAGAGCCCCGTGATGGGCCCAGCCGATCCCCCAGAGAGCCCCGTGATGGGCCCAGCCGATCCCCCAGAGAGCCCCGTGATGGGCCCAGCCGATCCCCCAGAGAGCCCCGTGATGGGCCCAGCCGATCCCCCAGAGAGCCCCGTGATGGGCCCAGCCGATCCCCCAGAGAGCCCCGTGATGGGCCCAGCCGATCTCCCAGAGAGCCCCGTGATGGGCCCAGCCGATCTCCCAGAGAGCCCCGTGATGGGCCCAGCCGATCTCCCAGAGAGCCCCGTGATGGGCCCAGCCGATCTCCCAGAGAGCCCCGTGATGGGCCCAGCCGATCTCCCAGAGAGCCCCGTGATGGGCCCAGCCGATCTCCCAGAGAGCCCCGTGATGGGCCCAGCCGATCTCCCAGAGAGCCCCGTGATGGGCCCAGCCGATCTCCCAGAGAGCCCCGTGATGGGCCCAGCCGATCTCCCAGAGAGCCCCGTGATGGGCCCAGCCGATCTCCCAGAGAGCCCCGTGATGGGCCCAGCCGATCTCCCAGAGAGCCCCGTGATGGGCCCAGCCGATCTCCCAGAGAGCCCCGTGATGGGCCCAGCCGATCTCCCAGAGAGCCCCGTGATGGGCCCAGCCGATCTCCCAGAGAGCCCCGTGATGGGCCCAGCCGATCTCCCAGAGAGCCCCGTGATGGGCCCAGCCGATCTCCCAGAGAGCCCCGTGATGGGCCCAGCCGATCTCCCAGAGAGCCCCGTTGATGGGCCCAGCCGATCTCCCAGAGAGCCCCGTGATGGGCCCAGCCGATCTCCCAGAGAGCCCCGTGATGGGCCCAGCCGATCTCCCAGAGAGCCCCGTGATGGGCCCAGCCGATCTCCCAGAGAGCCCCGTGATGGGCCCAGCCGATCCCCCAGAGAGCCCCGTGATGGGCCCAGCCGATCCCCCAGAGAGCCCCGTGATGGGCCCAGCCGATCCCCCAGAGAGCCCCGTGATGGGCCCAGCCGTTCCCCCAGAGAGCCCCGTGATGGGCCCAGCCGTTCCCCCAGAGAGCCCCGTGATGGGCCCAGCCGTTCCCCCAGAGAGCCCCGTGATGGGCCCAGCCGTTCCCCCAGAGAGCCCCGTGATGGGCCCAGCCGATCCCCCAGAGAGCCCCGTGATGGGCCCAGCCGATCCCCCAGAGAGCCCCGTGATGGGCCCAGCCGATCCCCCAGAGAGCCCCGTGATGGGCCCAGCCGATCCCCCAGAGAGCCCCGTGATGGGCCCAGCCGATCCCCCAGAGAGCCCCGTGATGGGCCCAGCCGATCTCCCAGAGAGCCCCGTGATGGGCCCAGCCGATCTCCCAGAGAGCCCCGTGATGGGCCCAGCCGATCTCCCAGAGAGCGCCGTGATGGGCCCAGCCGATCTCCCAGAGAGCCCCGTGATGGGCCCAGCCGATCTCCCAGAGAGCCCCGTGATGGGCCCAGCCGATCTCCCAGAGAGCCCCGTGATGGGCCCAGCCGATCTCCCAGAGAGCCCCGTGATGGGCCCAGCCGATCTCCCAGAGAGCCCCGTGATGGGCCCAGCCGATCTCCCAGAGAGCCCCGTGATGGGCCCAGCCGATCTCCCAGAGAGCCCCGTGATGGGCCCAGCCGATCTCCCATGCCTCATTTCCACTACACTGGTGCTGGTGCCCGGTGCCGGTGCCCGGCCGGTGCTGAACTGGGAACCACCCGAGAACCGGCCCGCGTTTACACTAGACAGGAGCTCAGCGGGAGCTGCATGATAATACGTCACAGGCCACGCCCACTAAACAGAAACCAACATGGCCGAAGTCAGTTATTCTCCAGACTATTAAAATGTATTTCAGTATCTCCAAAGGCAGCTTATTCGACGTGTTATAACCGCTGAAACAGAGCGACATAGACAACGATTACGTGCAAGACGACTGGTAAGTTCTGACACCCCGTTAACTTACAATGTGTTTTTTTTTTTTACCGAGATTAGCATTAGCTCAAATGCTAATGGTAATGCTATCTAACTATACTGTTGTTTTTCTTTTTCAACACGTAATTTATGCAGTAAATAACATTTAACATTTACATTTTCAGATCGCCTCAAAACTTTGTGTGCGCCGTAAATCGCCCGTGATGTGGATGTTGCCATCACGGCAAGGAGCTGATGTAAAAGCGGCATTAATGGACTACAACAGACAGGACCAATACATCTGTAGTGTTTTATTGAAATGCAACAGTGCAGACAATTTAAGAACATTTAGCCAAAAGGCAACAAAGTAAAAAAAAATTTAAAAGTGGCAACGAGTACAGTGCAAGCATGTATTTGTAAATTAAACTGTGATTACAATAATAAATTTTAAAAAATGAAGAAAAAAAAACAGCTGTGTGTTGTCTGGTTTTTCTCCATAACATTAACCATTCGTTCCAAAAGGCCCAGCATAGCACCTGATGTCTCATCCATTTTATTAAGAATGGCCTCATTCTCCACCGCTGCCACTTTTACACAGCCCCTTCTTTTTTACTTCTTTTTTTTTTAAGTACTTTGCAATTTCTCTTGAATCTCTGCGGATATCCAAATTGCTAAAAGCGCTTTAGCTTCCTCCGCACTCCACGTTTGGGTCGCCGCCATTTTATTTTTAGAAAAATCTCCCTATAACTCCGCCCACTGCTCGTGACGTCACGGGTTCTCGGTTCTAGACCAGCAGCGTTTAGGGGCCGGTTCGGTGCTTATTTTAGGGCACCGGCACCAATTTTTATTCTGTGGAAAAGCGCGGCACCGGTTCCAAAATTGGGAACCGGCACGGAACCGGCACGGGAACCAGAGCAGTGGAAAAGGCCTACCAGAGAGCCCCGTGATGGGCCCAGCCGATCTCCCAGAGAGCCCCGTGATGGGCCCAGCCGATCTCCCAGAGAGCCCCGTGATGGGCCCAGCCGATCTCCCAGAGAGCCCCGTGATGGGCCCAGCCGATCTCCCAGAGAGCCCCGTGATGGGCCCAGCCGATCTCCCAGAGAGCCCCGTGATGGGCCCAGCCGATCTCCCAGAGAGCCCCGTGATGGGCCCAGCCGATCTCCCAGAGAGCCCCGTGATGGGCCCAGCCGATCTCCCAGAGAGCCCCGTGATGGGCCCAGCCGATCTCCCAGAGAGCCCCGTGATGGGCCCAGCCGATCTCCCAGAGAGCCCCGTGATGGGCCCAGCCGATCTCCCAGAGAGCCCCGTGATGGGCCCAGCCGATCTCCCAGACAGCCCAGTGGAGGGCTCCGATCTCCCAGTCTGCCCAGTGGAAGGCTCCGAACTCCCAGTCAGCCCAGTGGAGGGCTCCGACAGCCCCAAAGGGCATGAGCCAGCTCAGCGACAGCCCTGCCTCGTCAATGACTTTGTGCCTCAACCGCTGTTTGACGAGCTGCCTACGTCCGCCTTCGAGGACTTCGAGCTGCCTCCTCCGCCATGGCCATGCCTCGTCAACGACGTCGAGCCGTCTGCCAGATTCGGCGGCGAGCCAGCTCCGTCTCTGCCCTGCGATCCAGCTCCGTCTCTGCCCTGCGATCCAGCTCCGTCTCTGCCCTGCGATCCAGCTCCGTCTCTGCCCTGCGATCCAGCGCCGTCTCTGCCCTGCGATCCAGTGCCGTCTCTGCCCTGCGATCCAGCGCCAATGCTCCTCGCTCCGCCGCCCGGCTTCGCCGACGACCCAGCGCCAGTGCTCCTCGTTCCGCCGCCCGGCTTCGCCGAAGGACCAGCGCCAGTGCTCCTCGCTCCGCCGCCCGGCTTCGCCGACGACCCCGCGCCAGTGCTCCTCGCTCCGCCGACAGGACTCGGCGACGACCCAGCTCCTGTGCCCACCCTGCCACCCTGCCCAGGGAACCTGTGCTGCAGCCTCTCGGTTGGGAGGACCGACATTGGACCTTGGGAGGGGTGCCCTGGACCACCATTTTGGGCGCTCCGGAGTAGCACCCTTTGGAGGGGGGGTAATGTCACGGTCGAAC
Source organism: Channallabes apus (assembly GCA_030522415.1). Lineage (NCBI taxonomy): Eukaryota > Metazoa > Chordata > Actinopteri > Siluriformes > Clariidae > Channallabes > Channallabes apus. The sequence continues at coordinate 24,443,334 of CM060118.1, forward strand.
ACCAGATGGCGCCATACTTCAGGACTCCATTTTGTTTTCTGTTATGTTTCAGTTTGGTTTGTGAACTCCGTATCCCAGAGTGCACCTCGGTCAGGAAATGGGAGCACACCTGATCGAGGTTAGCAGCCTAATCAGTGCCAAGATAAATGGCCTTTTGTTTCCATTGTTCTGGGTCGGGCATCTGTTTTGTTACGGCAATGCTAAGTGGGTGTTTTGTTCTCGGTGTCATGCCACTCCCCCTTGATCTTGGTTTGTGTTATTCTGTGTTTTGGTTCAGTTCCGTATCCAGTCTAGCTCTTTGTTTAGTCAACTCTGTGTTTAGTTCACTCTGTGTTTCGTTTAGCTCCATGTTTAGTCTAGCTCTGTGTTTTGTTTAGCTCTATGTTTAGTTTAGCCCTATGTTTAGTCTAGCTCTGTGTTTGGTATAGCTCCATGTTTAGTTTAGCTCCATGTTTAGTCTAGCTCTGTGTTGTGTATAGCTCTGTGTGGTAGGTTAGCTCTGTGTGTTAGTTCAGTTTGAGTCCTGTTGTACATGTTCACACTTTGGTTCCTTGATTAAAAAACCCTTTTCACTCTATCACCTCCGCCTCCATGTCTTCTCCAAACCCCACACGAGCACCCCGTTACACAGATGACCACATTGGATTCAATAGTAAATATGATTTTATATATGTTTTTCTCTCATACTGAGAGTAGTTTAATCCAGTTTCAGAGTGTGTGTGTGTGTGTGTGTGTGTGTGTGTGTGTGTGTGTGTGTGTGTGTGTGTGATTAAATAAAAATGCACTAAAACTAAAATAATATTTAGCAATTAATTGCATGTTATTACAATTATCATTCAATCAAACAAATCGAACTAGATGTCAACAGTGTTGCAGCCAACAAACCGCATCCTTCTGCTTCCTAATTCGTATGCTTAATCAGTTATTGGGAAAGAAAAAATAATAACAATTTGAAACATTTGCACTTCCTGTGAATATGTCCCTGTTTGAACCAATTGAAAATACATAAACCATAATTGCATTAAATTTGAAAAAGTTTTCTCTATATGTTATCTGTAGGGAAAAATTAATATGGTTTGATTTGTTCAGATTTCTCATATGGAGTATGCATTTATTAAAAATAAAAAAATCTACATCAACTTTTTACCGGTTTACCACTTTTTGTGTTAATGCTCGTCAGAGCTCTTTGTGGTGTGCTATTATGCAAAATGCATAATGTAAAGCTTCATCATTTCTTCAACTTTCCATCTCTAATCACTTATGGAATTGCACTGTACTGTAATTAACTGAGATTTGCATTTTATTTAAAGAACAGTGTATTATCTAGTAAGGTATGAGGTACTTCACTCATGCACACACATATGAAACAATTGTATACACACATATGAAACACTCACACATACAAATATACTACTAACTGCTCACACAACTACATATGAAATGCGCACACACACACATACATACTTTCCGCGCACACACATACATACAGTGGTGTGAAAAACTATTTGCCCCCTTCCTGATTTCTTATTCTTTTGCATGTTTGTCACACTTAAATGTTTCTGCTCATCAAAAACCGTTAACTATTAGTCAAAGATAACATAATTGAACACAAAATGCAGTTTTTAAATGAAGGTTTATGTTATTAAGCTAGAAAAAAAACTCCAAATCTACATGGCCCTGTGTGAAAAAGTGATTGCCCCCCTTGTTAAAAAATAACTTAACTGTGGTTTATCACACCTGAGTTCAATTTCTGTAGTCACCCCCAGGCCTGATTACTTCCACACCTGTTTCAATCAAGAAATCACTTAAATAGGAGCTAGCTGACACAGAGAAGTAGACCAAAAGCACCTCAAAAGCTAGACATCATGCCAAGATCCAAAGAAATTCAGGAACAAATGAGAACAAACGTAATTGAGATCTATCAGTCTGGTAAAGGTTATAAAGCCATTTCTAAAGCTTTGGGACTCCAGCGAACCACAGTGAGAGCCATTATCCACAAATGGCAAAAACATGGAACAGTGGTGAACCTTCCCAGGAGTGGCCGGCCGACCAAAATTACCCCAAGAGCGCAGAGACAACTCATCCGAGAGGCCACAAAAGACCCCAGGACAACATCTAAAGAACTGCAGGCCTCACTTGCCTCAATTAAGGTCAGTGTTCACGACTCCGCCATAAGAAAGAGACTGGGCAAAAATGGCCTGCATGGCAGATTTCCAAGGCGCAAACCACTTTTAAGCAAAAAGAACATTAAGGCTCGTCTCAATTTTGCTAAAAAACATCTCAATGATTGCCAAGACTTTTGGGAAAATACCTTGTGGACCGATGAGACAAAAGTTGAACTTTTTGGAAGGTGCGTGTCCCGTTACATCTGGCGTAAAAGTAACACAGCATTTCAGAAAAAGAACATCATACCAACAGTAAAATATGGTGGTGGTAGTGTGATGGTCTGGGGTTGTTTTGCTGCTTCAGGACCTGGAAGGCTTGCTGTGATAGATGGAACCATGAATTCTACTGTCTACCAAAAAATCCTGAAGGAGAATGTCCGGCCATCTGTTCGTCAACTCAAGCTGAAGCGATCTTGGGTGCTGCAGCAGGACAATGACCCAAAACACACCAGCAAATCCACCTCTGAATGGCTGAAGAAAAACAAAATGAAGACTTTGGCGTGGCCTAGTCAAAGTCCTGACCTGAATCCTATTGAGATGTTGTGGCATGACCTTAAAAAGGCGGTTCATGCTAGAAAACCCTCAAATAAAGCTGACTTACAACAATTCTGAAAAGATGAGTGGGCCAAAATTCCTCCAGAGCGCTGTAAAAGACTGGTTGCAAGTTATCGCAAACGCTTGATTGCAGTTATTGCTGCTAAGGGTGGCCCAACCAGTTATTAGGTTCAGGGGGCAATTACTTTTTCACACAGGGCCATGTAGGTTTGGATTTTTTTTCTCCCTAAATAATAAAACCCCTCATTTAAAAACAGCATTTTGTGTTCACTTGTGTTATCTTTGATTAATAGATAAATGTGTTTGATGATCAGAAACATTTTGTGTGACAAACATGCAAAAGAATAAGAAATCAGGAGGGGGGTAAATAGTTTTTCACACCACTGTACATACTTTCCGTGCACGCGCACAAAGCAAACTGTAGCGGTGTAGGGAACGAGTGAACAATGGATCTTCAGTTTAGCGGAAAAAGGAATGGATAATTTCCTATAAGTCATTACATATCACTGGAGTGTGAAAAAATTTAACTCGAAAAATAATTTATATTTTTATTATAATTATTATCGACGACGACATCATATACACCACATTCCAAATTACTTGGAATTTACATGTAAATTGGATTTGTCATAAACATTAAATGTTTAGTTTTAAATTAAACTCATGGATGGTGTTGTGTCTCAGGACTCTTTGGATCACTGAAATGAATCTCAGACAAGTGTGATAATTAGTTTGCCAGATGAGCCCAATTAAAGGAAAAGTACGTAAAAAGGTTGTTCCACATTATTAAGCAGGCCACAGGTTTCAAGCAAAATGGGAAAGGAAAAGATCTCTCTGCTGCCAAAAAGCGTCAAATATTGCAATGACTTAAACAAGGTATGAAAACATTAGATATTTAATGAAAATGTAAGTGTGATCATTGTACTGTTAAGACATTTGTGGCTGATTCAGCACGCAGACAGGTTCGTGCAGATAAAGGCAGAATGAAGTAGGTTTCTGCAAGACAAATTCATCGAATTAAGAGAGCAGCTGCTGAAATGCCATCACAGTACAAAGCAGTAAACAGGTATTTGAAGCTGCTGGTGCCTCTGGAGTCCCGTGAACCTCAAGCTGTAGGATCCTTTAAAGGCTTGCAGTTGTGCATAAACCTACTATTCAGCCACGCCTAATCAATGCTCACAAGCAGTGGGCCCTGGCATACATGAAGACAAGTTTTTAAACAGTCTTGTTTACTGATGGGTATCGTGCACCCCTGGATGGTCCATATGGATGGAGTAGTGGATGGTTGGTGGATGGCCACCATGTCCCAACAAGGCTGCGACGTCACCAAGGAGGTGTCGGAGTCATGTTTTTGGCCGGAATCATGGGGAGAGAGCTGGTATCCCGCTTTAGGTTCCCTGAAGGTGTGAAAATGACCTCTGCAAAGTATATTGACTGACCACTTTCTTCCATGGTACAAAAAGACGAACCGTGGCTTCTGTAGCAAAATCATCTTCATGCACGACAATGCACCATCTCATGCTGCAAAGAATACCTCTGTGTCATTGGCTGCTATGGGAATAAAAGATGAGAAACTCATGGTGTGGCCACCATCCTCCCCTGACCTCAAACCCATTGAAAACCTATGAGGGTGGGAGGCAGTTTGATTCAAAACAGCAGCTCTGGGAGGGTATTATGACATCCCGCAAAGAAATTCAAACAGAAACTGTCCAAAAACTCACAAGTTCAATGGATGCAAGAATTGTGAAGGTGATATCAAAGAAAGGGTCCTATGTTAAGATGTAACATGCGCTGTTAGTTTTTGACCTCCTAATGCTGCAAATTCAACAAAAGCCCATTTTCAGTTCTTTACAACCTATAAAATGTTTTAATTCTGTTGTGCATAATAATTTGGAACAGTGCGTTTTCAGTGTTTTATTTTTAAAATAAATATTGTTATCATTAGGAGGCTTATTCAATAAAATTCTAATTATTCCCTAATAGTTGATGACTAGAAAATTATACTGACTGTCATTTGCATTTACTAATTATGAAAATCAGAGAAAGATACAATTTGCGTAATAATTTGGAATGCAGTGTAAATAGGACACAATAATTTACATTTTAATTTAATTAAGAAAGCATTTGTATTATATAGACTAGTAATCTGTAAAAATAAATAAATAAATACATCTCCGTACATCATGTAACTTAATCGAATTATTTATTCGTAAGTTATAAACGTTTCAATACGTTATATATTTTTTAATGGTATCGGTTTTTGTTTCAATAAATATTCTAAATTTAGGCCTGTTCACACGGGCGTTAAATTTTTGGATAAACGAACGAGCTCAGAATGTCCTATACGTTGATGTTGCGTTTTTATAGTGCCGCTCGATTGATTTCTACACTGGCGTTCGTTTGTCTTTGTCTAACGACAGCCTGCAGCCCAAATTGTAGTTTGTGTGTTTAACCTGTGGGGGCAGTGTGTCGGGAACTGGATATGAAAGCCCTTGTCATTTTATTTGAGGTGCCTCCTTTTAATATGGACCATTTTGCTATATTAGACATTAATCTTATTGTTTAAAAAAAATGTAATTAAATTATTATATTTTATATAATATATAAAAATATTTTTTAAAATAATACGGCGACGTAGGGAGAGAAAAAAAAACGCTGCCACTACTGGGTTCACCCTCCGACTGCACAACGTCGGATTAAAGGAAGTTTGTGGTTTATGAAGAAATGCGAACATTTCCGCGCAAGTTTTATTTTTTTAGCATTTTATTTTTGACTTTTTTCCGCATTTCCCTATGTATAGCATGTAGGATCATGGGATATATCCGGTCCTCCAAAGCGTAAAATGGACGCGGAGAAAACGAACTAGATGCGGTTTCCTTGCGTTAGTTGGGATTTGAACGCCAAGAAAAAGCTGCATGCAACGTTTTTTTTAACACCGTATAAACGCGCAGTCGGACAAACGCACGTCACCAAAGCCCGTGTGAACACCGTCATTGACTCCTACTGTATGTGTAGAAAACCCTCTGCGCTTCATCCGCGGTCACTGGACGCTACGAACGGCAGAAAAACGGTCGATTTTAACGCCCGTGTGAACAAGGCCTTAATATCCGTAGCGTGAAATTTCCACAGCAGCAGCGACAGGTATCCGAGCTGCTTGTGTTACCATGGTAACGCAAGGAGGAAGTGACGTTGAATGGTGTTCTGAATGGTGGAATTTTGTAGAGTTAAGTTCCCTTATCAGACATTTCCTGCGCAGGGATTAGGGTGTAGAGAGTAGATTTCAATTTCAATGTATATGAACTTCATTCTCCCTGATTAGTAGTATACAGGGAGTATACAGGGTGTTTCTTAAATAGACCGTTAATGGACAGTTTAGAAGACAACGAGTGATTTATTTATCACCACAAAAGTGGGTGATATGGAGGGTCGGAACGATGTTTAAATTTCAGATTCAGAGTCCCGTGGGATTCCCTTGAGTTAGTTATTGTTCATATTAGCGAAGGCGAGGAAACACATTTCACAAAACAGTAATTGCTTCTGTTGTAGGATCCGACATATTAGCCACAGATTCCGTGCTTCAATTTTCTTTTTGCAAATCATCACCTGCGTTTTCTGCTGTTTTCAGTGCAATTTTCAGGCGTTATGTGGATAGTTCTGAATACGCCATGTGATTGAGCAGTGATGATCATTATACTGTCCTACTCCGTCTTCTAAACTGTCCAACAGCAGCCTGTTTACAAACCAGTACTACCATTCAGGGAGAATGAAGCGAAAAGTCCGTCTACACTGAAATTACTTCCTTTTAAGCTGAAATGCCTTCCGGTTACACTGAAATGTGTGTGCGCGGAAAGTATGTATGTGTGTGTGTGCGCGGAAAGTATGTATGTGTGTGTGTGCGTGGAGAGTATGTACAGGTCCTTCTCAAAAAATTAGCATATTGTGATAAAGTTCATTATTTTCTGTAATGTACTGATAAACATTAGACTTTCATATATTTTAGATTCATTACACACAACTGAAGTAGTTCAAGCCTTTTATTGTTTTAATATTGATGATTGTGGCATACAGCTCATGAAAACCCAAAATCCCTTTCTCAAAAAATTAGCATATCATGAAAAGGTTCTCTAAACGAGCCATTAACCTAATCATCTGAATCAACTAATTAACTCTAAACACCTGCGGCTTTTAAAAACTCCCTGCCTGGTTCATTACTCAAAACCGCAATCATGGGTAAGACTGCCGACCTGACTGCTGTCCAGAAGGCCATCATTGACACCCTCAAGCAAGAGGGTAAGACACAAAGAAATTTCTGAACGAATAGGCTGTTCCCAGAGTGCTGTATCAAGGCACCTCAGTGGGAAGTCTGTGGGAAGGAAAAAGTGTGGCAGAAAACGCTGCACAACGAGAAGAGGTGACCGGGCCCTGAGGAAGATTGTGGAGAAGGACCGATTCCAGACCTTGGGGGACCTGCGGAAGCAGTGGACTGAGTCTGAAGTAGAAATATCCAGAGCCACCATGTACAGGCGTGTGCAGGAAATGGGCTACAGGTTGCAAATTTTGCATGTCATTCGGAAATCAAGGTGCCAGAGTCTGGAGGAAGACTAGGGAGAGGGAAATGCCAAAATGCCTGAAATCCAGTGTCAAGTACCCACAGTCAGTGATGGTCTCGGGTGCCATGTCAGCTGCTGGTGTTGGTCCACTGTGTTTTATCAAGGGCAGGGTCAATGCAGCTAGCTATCAGGAGATTTTGGAGCACTTCATGCTTCCATCTGCTGAAAAGCTTTATGGAGATGAAGATTTCATTTTTCAGCACGACCTGGCACCTGCTCACAGTGCCAAAACCACTGGTAAATGGTTTACTGACCATGGTATTACTGTGCTCAATTGGCCTGCCAACTCTCCTGACCTGAACCCCATAGAGAATCTGTGGGATATTGTGAAGAGAAAGTTGAGAGACACAAGACACTGAAGAATCTGCAAAAGGATTCCCGACCAAGTATTGAGTGCGTAACTGAACATAATTATTTGAAGGTTGATTTTTTTTTGTATTAAAAACACTTTTCTTTTATTGGTCGGATGAAATATGCAAATTTTTTGAGATAAGGATTTTGGGTTTTCATGAGCTGTATGCCACAATCATCAATATTAAAACAATAAAAGGCTTGAACTACTTCAGTTCTGTGTAATGAATCTACTGTAAAATATATGAAAGTCTAATGTTTATCAGTACATTACAGAAAATAATGAACTTTATCACAATATACTAATTTTTTGAGAAGGACCTGTATGTGTGTGTGTGTGTGTGTGTGTGTGTGTGTGTGTGTGTGTGTGTGTGTGCGCGGAAAGTATGTGTGTGTGTGCGCGGAAAGTATGTATGTGTATATGTGTGTGTGTGTGCGCGCATTTCATATGTAGTTGTTTGAGCAGTTAGTTGTATATATGTATGTGTGAGTATTTCATATATGCTTATGCAAGTGTTTCATGTGTGTGCAGGAGTGAAGTTTGATTTAAGCCCTATACGGCGCCTCATAGTAAGGAGCACAGAAGACACCAGTTAAGAACAAGATTAGGGTTGCTGTTCACATTTTACTCTTTATGTACTAAATACTTGTAGGTGTACTTGTACTTTGTACACGCGCCAGGTGTCTAGAAATCTGGCATAGTTGGTAAGCTTGCAGTGAGGTTTCTGAATAAGGTAGGTTTAATCCACTCACAGCTGGGTTCACGAGTCTTGTTCTGGTCTTAAAATACATTCATGCAGTCAAGCTCAATAAATATACAATAAAGATTGTCCTAGTTGCCTGACTCAAAGTCTGGAGAGCTTTGAAATGATTGATGTGTGTTTTATATAAAAAAAATAAAACATTTTGTTATACTTGCAGACCTCAATGCCCACACGCAACCCCAAGTTGCCATTCCTTCATGTTACAGTGGGAGCCACGCCAAATAGCCGCGACCGTGTGGCTGAAGTGTGAATGGCGTGTGAATGCCCTTTGCACGCCGTAATCCCCCCTCCCTTTTCTGACAGAAAGGCGTGTCAAGATTTCACAGTAAACACGCCCATTCAAGCCCTATTTATTCATTTACCTGGTGCCACCACTAGATGGCGCTTCGTTCTCAAGAACACGTTAAAACAAGCCAGCTGCGCTGAGTTGCAATCACGTGATTTTAACAACCCACCTTCACCCCCGCCGTACTGACGCTACCAAACTACAGAGATGAAGATGGCGGTTTAACGGACTATTCGTGGTAAGTGATGTTTTATTTTATAAAATGTGTTTGGGGTAGTTTACAGTTTATTTCCCAGTTTAGTTTTTTTATTGGCCGTTTTAAATATCACTGGCAGCACCAGCAGCGGTCAGATGTGACTTTAGAGAACTTAATGATCTGTTTACCAAGTCTGGAGTTAATATTACAGCTTACTGTCAGTGTCACACACTCACAACGTCACTCCACTTTAACTCAAAAACATGCTCAAGCTTCGACAATACTATTAATGTCCCTATTACAAGAGCTGCACTACCCAATGAAGAGTGTTTGTGTTCTCTGTAAATACTGAGAGAATCTCACCGCGTGTTGTCTGGATAAATTCAGCGCTTATTTATTCTCTGGTTAAGAGTTAATCTGCAGGTTATTTCTGTGACTGTAATATAATGTGATGCAGTTGATGAGGGACACAGACTGAGGGGAGCTGTACAGGAGCTAGTAACGCTCATAACCCGGTTTATATTTTACACACTTTGTCCGGGACTTTCCGCGGTAGCGCCAGCGCTTAGTTAACGAGCTTAATAACAACACTGAAGTGTTTATCAGTTAAGGAGGAGGGGGGGGGGGTGTAAGGGGAGGTGTGTGTGTGTGGTATGAGGGGCTTCAGTAAGTTATAGTTTGGCTTCAGAGATGAACTAATGCTCATATACGAGTGTTATATAACTTATTTGTATGAGAAGCGCATTAAGTAAATTCTCGGTTAATTTAATTCAGACTATAATACAGACAGTCACTGGTTAACACTAACACTGTTCACTGGTTAACATTAGCACAGGCAGTTTATTTACATTCCAGAATTCCCAAAACAGTATTTTACACCCTAAATGGGTTTATTAATATATATTATTTTTATTAGAACTATATGTTCTGTAAAGTTTATTTATCTTTGTCTTCACTAAATTCTCCTGTTGTCTTTAAGCAGAGCCCCGCTGTGGAGGATTGGGGGGTCAGACGGCTGACGGCTGGACTTTTGGAGCTACAGGACTGGAGGAGCCTGAACAAGCTGTTGAGGGAGCTGTAGGAGGGATGACGTCACAGTCCGACAGCTTTAGAATGATGTTTGTTCAGGTCTACTGTATATACTGACCATAGAACTGCTAAATGTCTGATACAGTACTTTGGGGGAAACAAGGACTTAAACTGTTCCATGTTTAATAGTTTTGATATTTGAAAAATTAATATTTTAATATAAAAGAACTATAGATAGAGACTTATAAGCAGCTGGTGTATCCGGGTAGTTTAATGAACTTTAAGCAAAAAGACAACATGTATTCATCTGTTTTATATAAATTACTGTTTTAACTTTGACTAGTTTTGGAAGAATAAATTGAATTGTTAAAGTCATGTTTGCGTGTTTTAATTTTGGGGGATTGTTTGGGTATTTAAAAACCGTTTAGTTGAACCAACAACTTCAATGGGCAAAAAATGGGACTCAACTTTGTTTTAAATAGTCAAAGAGTTGGGCTGAAAATCGTAATAATAATTATTGGTCATAGAAACAAATGAAACCAGTTAAACACTTGATTATATGTATTTGTGTTTGTGATTATGTGACCCATAATATTTTTTTCTCAGTATAAATAAATGTTTTGGGTTTTAACTCCAAAAGAGCAACGACAAACTTGGTATTCTCCATTGAGGTTTCTCACCTTCCACTCCTGAGTATGACATGGTGTTAATTGCTGTGTGTGTGCGTGTGTTTTTGGCGGGGGGATGGGTGTGTGTGTGTGTGTGTGTGTGTGTGTGTGTGTGTGTGTGTGTGTTTTCGGCTGTTCAGCAGTTCTAAACACAAGCACAGTTTTTGTCCTTAACTAAAATACTTCAATACGTTAATAATGAATTTATTTTGCTGAATAAGGTATTAAGCGATATTTAAACCAAACCAGTAAGTTAAGTAAGTGTTCCATACATTAAAGTACTGTGTATAACCAAGTGCCCTAGCAAACACAGTTACAGTTTACAGGACAAACAGAGTGTGTGCGCTGGGGGGATTGGAAGGTGAGTGAGAATACTCATTTACAAGACAAAAGACGGTCAGAGGCAGGGCCGAGAATCATGTTCGAGCACTGTTTTTTCCCTGTGCTTATAGTAACAGTATTGTCCTTGCTGAATTGTGTTGAGGCACGCAAACCCCCTGACCACAATAAGGTGGCAATCCCTCAGGGGGAAACTAAAAAATAAAAATTAAAGAAATAAAATATCCGTAATCCAGATTTTATCAATGACATAACATTTATCTAAGCTGGATGGTCAAATTCTCAAAACGTTTAACCTAAAGTAAGACTTAACACACTATAACTAAAATATTTACAAAACTGAAAGGTTGTCTTATGAATAATAAAAAATACAAACTAAATTAAAACAGATGGGCTATTGAACAGATCATAATAGGTTTTATGTTTTCTGATTATAAATGATATATGGGTTGATTTTAGAAAGGCTAAATGAAATAGCTAGTTTTTGGTCATGTCAGTCCAGTAACTATACTATGTAAAAGTAATTATAATATGAATTAATTAAGGGCAGGACCTAACCTAATGTTAATAATTTACACCATGATAACATTAGTATTCATGTTTTTGTATATATTTTTAAATGTTCAAATGAACGTTTCAGAGTATATAATTTGTCGTGTCATCTGTGATTGAGACCCATGAGTTAAATTGAAATAATGTTTATACTGTAGGTAGTAAGCCAGGTTTTAGTAACCTTGGATAAATCACCATGTAAGCCCTCTCTCGCGCACGCGCTCTCACGCTCTCTCGCACTCACACACACACACACACACACTGTACACACACACACACACACACAAATACCACATGAAATCGCGTAAAACCAAATGAAACTAGGGTAAAAAATATGAGCAGTAAAAATACAGTAGTATCCTGTAGGTGATTCCTGTCCTGTGATAACAGGCACTAACACTCTAGAACTGTTTACTTCTGTTAGAATTGTTTTCAAGTGTGAATGTTTATGGGGATTAAATCTGTCTCTGCTGCTGCATCTATTCACCGTTCTGATAAGTGATTTATGCCCCATCAGATCTTTGATGTAGGACATTATGCTGGTTATATGACTAAAGAAATACTGATCCGTATGGATTGGGTGTGTGAGTGTGTGTATGTGTGTGTGCCCTGCGATGGATTGGCACGCTGTCCAGGGTGTACCCCGCCTAGTGCCCAAAGTCTCCTGGGATAGGCTCCAGGTCCCCCGCGACCCTGAACACAGGATTAAGCGGTATAGAAAATTAATGAATGAATGAATGATCCGTATGGACAGATATTTGTTCCAGATATTATGCGACATTAATCAATTTGTTATGCCAATTTGACTTTCAGCGAAAACATCAAAAATATAACGAAAACAAACCCAAGCAGAAGTTACATTTTAAGCTTTACTTTCAAATAAAAATTTGATTTGTCACATACACAGTGCGATATGCAGTAAAATGCTTTGGGTGCTTTAGGTGAGGCTCGAACTCGGCACTGCTTCACCTGGACTGCTTTATAAGTATCACGCGTTAACCGATTGCGCCACGGGAGCCGCACGGAATTTGCTCTTGTCAGAGTATCCTCTCTCTCGCGTGCGCGCACACACACACACACACACACACGAAATTGCGTAAAACCAGACGAAATATAAGCAGTAAAAATCAGTAAAATACATTAGTATAACAGGCGCTAACCCTCTGCAACTTTTTTTTTACTATTGTTTCCAAGTGTTTATGGGGATTTAATGCGTCTCTGCTGCCGCATCCATTCACAGTTGTGATAAGTGATTAATTAGTGATTTTTTGACCTGGGGGAGCATTATGCGTGATTAAATGACTAAAGAAATACTGATCCATATGGGCAGATATTTGTTCCAGGTTGCATGCGCCATTAATTGGCTTTCTTATGCCACTTGTTTACTATCAGTGAAAAAAAACATCATCAAAAATATAACGAAAACAAACCCAAGCAGACGTTACATTTTGAGCTTTACTTTGCAGCAAAATATTATCTATCAGGATATTAAATGGAACGAGGTAAAATACACAGTAATATAAAATACTGTACATAGCCCGCGTTTTTATTCCGTACCTACAATGATCGGTATAGACAAATTACAGACGTTATCGTGTCTTTAAGGATAATTTCAGAATGTCTTAAAAATATTCTAGCTAGTTTTATTAATTCATTATTAAATAATAAATAGCATAATCATCATGGGTTGTGTATTGAGTGATTTAACAAATCTGTTTTATTAATCGGTTTGTTGTTGTTTTTTACCACGTCATCTATTTATGAAACTATGTTGACAATACAAGAACTGCCTATATATTAAAGATATGGTATTGGGTTTCCTGGACACTGCAGTTAACTGTGCCAGTCAATGCTCCATCTGGCGGAATTATACGGCATTGCAACCATCTTTTTAGAAAGCTCATGGGGGCGTTTATGGGGCGGGGCATCGTTAACTGCGTCATAGCGGGGGATCACATTCCATGCACGAAGCGTCCATTAACCCTTCATGGACCTGCCACGGAGCCGTCATGCTCCAGGCGGCTGTTTGGCGTGGCTCCCACTGTAAACTATGCCATTTTACAACACACTTGTAGAAGGAAAGCACCATGCCACTATGTTGCCCTCATTACTTCATATTTAATTAAATTAATTCATATAGATTGCATTAAAGAAATGGAATAAAATTTTCTTTGGCAGGCTGAAAAGTGCCTAAGGAAACTATTGAAAAATTGGTTGTTTATATAATAACCTCTGCAGCAACCTCATTTTCCCTCTCACCTGTTCCAACCGCTCAGCATTCAACATCACCAGTATACAGTACTAATCACTTGCCTGATCATCTGGTTTCATCGGCACCTGTTTCTAACTGGTTCATACCCGAAGTTGCATACATTTTTCTGCTTGAATTTACCAAAAATAAGAGCCAAAAAATTCCTTCGGGAGACTAGTCCTCAAGACTACATTAAAATGCAAGAGTCTAGCTCTTTGGAAGCAAAGTACAAATAAATCAGGGGGACTTTGCACAGTACAGTGTAATGAAGGATTACTGTAATAATTGTGAATAGGCAACAATTGAAATATGTGACAGTATGAAAACCCAGGATGGGATTTCAGAAGAAGCATGTGAACGTGAGTTAATCCCTCTAGAACATGCTTGTCAACAGACATAGTGCAAAGCCCCTGGCTATTGAGAATTTCCTCCACCTAACAAGGAAGAGTTTGGAAAATTTCATCACCATGGATTTGTGGAATTAAATAAAGGAATGGTTGTGCCATATGAATTTAGCTTTCCCACACTCCACACAATGATGTGAAGCTGCTAGGGAATTAAAGCTCTGTGGAATTCTTTTCTAAATCGTGGCCTTTTCAGTCTCAGCATAGTGACTCAGTTAGTGTCCAGTGTTTGAACTTGATGTGCACCGCTCTACATGACATGCTTTGTCAAACCTGTTCCCAATCGTACAATCTTACAATCTTCTAAGATGTCTACAGATCACACATTTGGATATAGCTTTCAAGCTACAGAATTGGCATTTATGACCGGTACCTTCTCTTGAATTGTGACAGGACATGGTTTCTGCTGCTGTTATCAACTTGTTCTTTTATCAAGGTGTAATAAAAAAAATCTCCCTTTTCATACTTTTTTCTGTCTTCTATATGGAGAATACACTTTTTTTTTCTGTATATTCACATCATTGCCAGCTTTCAAAGCAACTGAAAGCTTTTACTGTATATCACAATGAATATTTAACTAGTTGAATGCACACACTATATACTGTATAAAGACTCTTCTTATTTAACTGAATGGCTTTTATTTAAATCTGCTCACATATTTTCTAAAGTAAATATGCAGTATAAAATGCTCTGTTCTGTTCACCATATACAGCCAGCAAAATATAAACTGTTTTTAGATTATTTTTAGTTTTTTAGTTGTTGTTTCTCTAAAAGACTCAGACACTGAAATCTATCACATAAAAAACCTGGTGTATAAACCACATACAGTCTAGAACATACATACAGTCAATAGAAATACGAAAATCTATTCTGACTAGCTTACATAAAACTTTGATGTGTTGGATTTATTTTGTATGATAAGCCTATTCTCAACGAAAAAGAAATGTACATTTTTGGAGCTTCTCATTCATTAAATAATGATAGTATTACAGAACATACTGTACAGTGCTGTGAAAATGTATTTGCCCCTTCCTGATTTTTTTTTAACATATATGTCACACTGAAATGATTGTGAACTTCAAACAAAATTTTATATTACACAAAGATAACCTGAGTAAATACAAAATGCAGTTTATAAATGATGATTTCATTTATTAAGGGAAAATAGCTGTCCAAACCTGCCTGGCCATATGTAAAAAAGCAATTGGCCCCAAAACCTAAGAAAGCAGTTGGCAGCAACAACTGCAATCAAGCATTTGTGATAACTGACTAATAAATGAGTCTTAAACGTTCCTGTGGAGGAATTTTGTCCCACTCTTCTTTGTAAAACTGTTTTCATTCAGCCACATTGGGGCGTTTGAGTATGAAAGGCCTGTTTAAGGATCTTAATCGGATTTCAGTCCAAACTATGCTACTCCAAAACTTTTTTTTTTTTTTATTGACTCAGAGGTGGAGTTTCTTGTTCATTTCTGACCATTATATGGCTGCATAACCCAAGAGTGCTTAAACTTAACTTCATAAACTGATGGCTGGATATTCTTGATGTTGATGGCAGAATTCATGGTTCCATCATTTATGGCAAGTTGTCCAAGTCTTGAAGCTGCAAAGCAGGCCCAGGCGATCACACTACCACCAACATGTTTGACCGTTGGTATGATGCTATTTTTATGAAATGAAATGTTAATTTTCAGCCAGATGTAACGGAACGACACCTTCCAAAATAAATCCACAAAACATTTACCCAAAAATCTTGGTGATAGTCAAGATGTTTTTGGGCAAGTGTGAGATGTGTTCTTTTATGAGCTCCTTGATGAATTGTTGTTGTGCTCTTGGAGTAATTTCGTTAAGGCAATTAATTTTTAACATAGGATCAGGTAGGTTTGGACAGCTTTTTTCCAGTAATAAATGAAATCATCATTTAAGAACTTTATTTTGTATTTACTTGGGTTATCTTTGTGTAATATAAAAGTTCTTTTGATGATCTCAATAGTTTAAGACAAGTGTGACAAATATGGAAAAATATATAAACATTCAGGAAAGGGGCAAAGTGATCTTCAGTTGCTTTTTCAAGCTTTGATATTTCCTGTGTATATCTTAGAATGAGTAAGGTTTAAACCTTTAATTTTTTGTTAATTGAGTGACTTAGATCTGGATTGCGATCTAGGTCATCAAAAGAAAGCAGGAGAAATTTATCAGGTTCCTGAATCCATTGATTTTCTGCTTTCCACAAAAACATTATTTGCATTTCATTAACACTAGTCCCTCGATGTCATGATGGCATGAAACTTTGTTTCAATATATCTATAGTATGATGGTATTTTCTCTTATACTGTAACAGTGATTTTGCTGGGCAGAAAGCTACAAAGTCTATTCGGCTCATCTGCAAAGTACAGAATTGCCAGAATGTTGAACACTTTGTCTCTAAATCCTTTCTTAACATTTTTTCAACTCTAATGGCAACTACAACAGCAGTCAGTTCCATATGTAGAAATGTCACATGTTCTGATGTCAATCTGAAATTGTGTCAAGTGTGGGTATTCTCAATTCAGGTGGCTTTTACACAACATTACAGTCTGAGGTCTTTAAATTTTCCAAGTTTAGCTGCACATTTTCTGAGACGATATAGCCTGAGGTATTTCCTCATTCTAACTCTGTTTTCTACAGAACTACTGAAAATTATCTGGCTAGAAAACTAATGGGATAGAGGAAAGCAACGGAGTCATATGTTGACCTATTGAAGTTATATTTTGGGGGTCTACTTTTCTACTTTGGATATTTCTTTTGCAACCCTTTTCTTGACCATGGGTTTTAATTACAGCAAGAAATCTCCAAGAAACAAACTACCTTTTATTTGTGGTTTATCAGAATCACTCCAATGATGGTAGGTAGTGTATATACAAATTGAGTTAGATAATTGAGTTACTTAACATGACTTAAAATGTAAATGTTGATAATTACTGTAATTATTAATAAAAGAAGCGAGCACTTATGCAACGAGGATTTTTCCCCCTCTTTTGCTCCCCTAAATTGTTGATCATTTTACACTTTGTTTTGTATGATTTTACATTGAATGTGAACAAACCCAATATGATACATTACAAAAAACTGTCATTTTAACTGATGTATGGATATTTTTTATATCTACTGTATGTTTACAATACACAAGGACTTATATGACAAACATAATATTTTTGAAGCAAACTGTCTTCTAGATTCAGGCAGACTTTCCTAACCGATTCAATGTTAAAGAAATCACTGTAGCGATTAGGTATTTCAAGGACATGATTAAAAAAACCTTCTAGGGCTACAGAGCGCTATTTGACTCTTAGAGCACAGAGTATCGTTCACCTACTGTTATTAAATTTCATTATTTGTACTACTAAAAACAATTTAATTAATAAAAAATGTATACCAAAGCCAAAAATTCAGGATAATTGGCATTCCTATGGTGTGTAAATGAGTGTGTGTGTTCGTGTATGTGTGCCCTGTGATGGATTGGCATCCTGTCCAGGATGCACCCTGCCTCATGCCCTAAGTCTCCTGGGATAGGCTTCAGGCTCTCTGCGACCCGGTACATAAGATAAAGTGGTATAAACGATGAGTGAGTGAATAACTATTTCCCATTTTGCTGTCTCTCTCTCTCTCTACCGTCCCTTAAGCGCTTTCTCATTCCTTACATGACAATATTTCCTGTAGCCCACTTGCAGGTGGATATTCATGCAACTTCCTCTCTTTTTGTTTTTCCTGGAATGTTACACAATGCCTTTGGCTCAACACTGAAATACCCACAGTAAATTTGCAGTTAATAATCATACATCGCCATCATGCATGCTGAGTGTACAGGTATGTACAGTATGTAGGTGTGTGCTTGTATACAGTATGTGTCTCACTCTCTCAGTCGGCAAGTGTCAAAGCTGACCAGAAAGTGTATTTGGGCACAGTTGTCACATAATGAATTATTTTTAATCATTCAAACTTAATACTCAACAAAATACGCAACAATTAGCACCTTACACCTCCAAAGTAAAGAAAAAAAAATTGTCTATAGTGCATAGTATCAAATTAGAATTTTGTGGGTACATTTTTGTAATAGGAATTTTGTGTACAGTTACTTAGTTCTGAATTGTTCATTCAGATCATTTCCATTTCAAGCCTAGCAAACAATGTTCTTCTTCCTGTCTCTTGGTGCCTATTAATTGGGTCATCCCTCCTCAAGGGTAAGTTTAGACAACAATGTCCATGAATTACCTGTACATTGATTCCTCTTCATTCTGCATGCACAATGTGTTATACCAATGGGGTTTTCACCTTTAGGACAGAGGTTATATTCACAGTAACACAAAGATACCTATTCTATTCATTTTCTATTCATGATTCAGAGGAGGATTTTTTTGTTATATTCCATACAATTTTAACCTTGTCAAGATAAAGTTGCAGAACTGGATTGATAAAGGTTAGATGTTTATGGCTTTACTTTTTCTTAGAAAATTTTGCCTTTACTGGCTTAATTGATAGTGTACAATCTGTGTAGCTTTGAGTGTTACCAGTCCCAGAATGGTCAGCATCATTGAGGACCATCTGTGTGCTGCTCACAGAATGCTCTGATGTTTGCACTGATGTGTAAAACTGGGATGGGGTTTACTGCATGCACTGCAGGTACGATGCCTTATGCTCTTTGTTCACATGACTGGTTTTTGGTACGCATCCAGATTCCATTCTGTCTTCGAAATTATCGTCTTCTTGTGTAGCTGTTTCTCGAATTGTGAGGAGACTTAAAAACTGTGAAAACTGCATTCTCTGTTATTGTTTTGGGTTTGTAGTTATGTGATCTTGAATCCTGAATGTTGGTTCCAGGGTTATTTTAGAAGTGTTTGTAAGAGTTTGAAGGCAATACTTCTTATGTTAGCCCACATGCTTCATTCCTCTGCATACTCCAGTTCGTTCAAAATCCTCTGTGATACCAGGCAAATTCAGGCAAAGCCTTTGGATCATCTGATTTGATCTGACGTGGCCGAGTGAGAACTTACTCCAGGCATTTGAAATCACCAGTAAGTAATTTCTAGTGATTTCATCGCCTCTGTTCTGACATTTTATGACAAGCTTTTAAACTTGTCCCCCTGAGGTACTGTATAAGTATTTTTCAGATCTGAAAGACACTGTTCCTTTTTTAAAAAGTTGAAAGAATTTACACCTCAACAAGAATACTTACTGAGCTTATGTTCTTGTATTTATAAGCACAATAAACTATCATATTGCTGCACTGTCACCGTCCTTGGTTGATTTTCCTCCATTGACTGAGCTCTGGTCTGTGCTAAGTTATTAAAAATCTGTACTATTTTCAAGCTGTTAAATACAAGATGGATTTTCTAACAAGGCAGACAAGGAAAGTGTACATTGACACATCTCTTTAGGCACCATAATTAGTGAGTTGGTAATTTTTGTGCCACTGCATTTTATCTATGTAGATATTCATTATGCATTGTCTTTGTTCTGTTTGTTTTTCTGTTCCCAACATTAACAAGTGAATTTTGGCTGTTGCGGCTGATAACACAGAGTTTCTACAATTTCAATTTTGTTCCTCATTTTTCCAATGAGCATGCTCTCGTATTTACTCCAGAGCATGCTATTGCTACAAAACATTGACTTTGGTTGGTCAAGCTGGCCTTTGTGTCTGCATGCTCATGGGGGCAGAAAATGTGGATGATGCACTAGAGCGTGTGTTTAATCTACGAGATCTGCCCGACCTTTTTCTTTACACAGAGGTAATTACTGAGGCATCATTTTGAGGGACACTTTTAAAATTAGAATAGGAAATGTGAGCATTGTTGGATGAGACATGGCTATAATATTTTGTGATGGTGGAAACATAAGTGTCAGTTCATCCAAGTTTAGGTTTTCATATTCTCATTTTTAGCTGCCTGATTTATCATGTTTACATATGACTCATTGAGAGCTTTGTATTCAGTAAGCATGTTCGGCAAACACATTTGCTTTCATTACATCTGCATATTCAGTATCAATCAGCATTAATATGGTCAAAAGCCGGGCAAGGTGTGACATTTTAATATACATTTTTACCTCCCACAGATAGCATTTTAATCGATCTATTCATCTAAAGCAGTCTATTAGAATCCTTTATTTGATTTTATTAATAATAATAATAATAATTTTATTAAACAATAATAATAATAATAATTATTATTATTATTATTATTATTATTATTATATATACAATTATTATTATTGCTGCTGTTGCAGTGGATAAGCCTAGATTAACCTAATAAAAAAAAAATTTCTTAAAGGGAGTAAGATGTTTTTATGTATTTGTATTTCTTTATGCTCTTGCTGTTAACGGTTCGACATGCAATCTATTTTTCAAGTTTACATTATGTTATGCTGTTACAGTATGTCATTATGGTTACATTATAGTTAAAGACTTACATCAGAACTATTATGTAAAATTCACTTTATGATAATTTTCTACAGTCACATGGGTTCATTACTGTGTATATACTAGGGATGTAACGGTATCAAAATTTCATGGTACGGTAATACCTCAATATGAATGGCACGGTACGGTATTTATTGTATCATTTACAGAAAAAACTAAACTAATGAAGAGACTCGAAAAAAGTGCCAGAAATGTTTATTAAACAATATACATGAACATGCAGCGGGCCCATGTGCTGAATGAGTATTTGAGGACATTCACCTCATTCACTCACTTATTCAGACAGAGACAGGATTTTTTTTTCCTTTCCCGTTTCTTTTCAGAGAGAAACCGAAATGACTCAATAAAACTATAGGTCTTCTGAGAAAAGTTTGCTCAGGCGAATGGAGCGAACAGGAGGTAGCGGGAACTACAATTCCCATCAGCCCAGGCGCGGCCATCCTCCTTTGCGGTCTGTTGTCGCTACAGATCCAGTAATGCAGAAATAGCGGGTGCTGCTATTAGCGGCGAAGGAAAAGAGATGGAACGCGTAATTAATCATTACGGAGTAAGCGGGTTTTAAATCGGATGTGCACATTACTGGATCTGTAGCGACAACAGACCGCAAAGGATGATGGGAATTGTAGTTCCCGCTACCTCCCGTTCGCTCCATTCGCCTGAGCAAACTTTTCTCAGAAGACCTATCATTTTATCGTCATGCGACCACGGTATTATTGAAATAAAGTGTTATTGCGGTACGACGGTATTTAGAATACCGTTACATCCCTAGTATATACAGTACAGAAGTTAAAGTTTACCTACTATTGTTGATGTGCTTTAAACTGATTTTTTTAAACCACTCCACAGATAGCAAACTATAGCTTTGGCAAGTCAGTTAGGACATTTACTTTATGTAAGACAGAAGCAATTGTTTCAAAACAATGTTTACAGATGGATTATTTAACTTACGATATAATTAATTATATCACCATTCCAGTGGGTCAAAAGTTTACATACACTAAGCTGGCTGTGCTGTGTCATAGCTTTAGGAGCTTCTGGTTCGGTAACTGACATCATTTGAGTGGGAGGTGTACCTGTGGATTTATTATAAGGCCTACATTCAAACTCAGTGACTAATTGTTTGACATCATGGAAAAATCAAAAGAAATCAGGCCTCAGAACAAAAGTGTGGACTTCAACAAATCTGGTTCATCCTTTAGAGCAAGAGCCAAATGCATGAAAATATGTTCATCTGTAAAAATAATAATAATAATAATAATAATAATAATAATAAATAAAAAAAAACAATAATACAAACGTATAAACATAATGGGACCACACAGACATCAGGAAGGCAACACGTTCTGTCTCCTAGAGATGAATGTACTTTGGTACTTAAAATACAAATAAATCCCAACAACAAAGGACCTTGTGAAGACACTGAAGAAAGCAGATAAAACCTATGTATATCCACAATAAAACAAGACGACTTCAATGTAATACCACATTCCTCAGGCGAATTTAATACAGAATCTACACTGGAAGTTTGCTAGGATTAAATGTCACGGATTCTGAAACCCTGAGTTTAAGAGATATGGGCACTTCAATGGTACATGGAAAAACCTTGAGAAAAACACAAACTCTTTTTTCGAAAACTTTTTTTTCCTTTAAATTTGCATACACTTTCTTAATAAGTCCACTCTTCAGATGTGCCTGTTATTCATGATGTTTATAATATTCCTGGGGGGAAACTGTAGTAAGACACTGCTCCACTCAGGGGCCTTGGCTCAGCTCCACCCAGATGTAGCACTTTCTGCTAACCTCAAATAGCAAATCTATTTTCTTTTGCATAGCTAAGTAGATAAGCTGTTTTCAGTATAACATGTTTAGTGACATAAATGTTCAAATGTGGAGCTAAATCTGTAGTTGGCCTGTTATTTTAAAGATACAGAAGGTTAAGGTAGATGTTTGTCGTAACTTGTTTAGAGAATAGATGTTGGATGCTTTGCAAAATCAATTAAATTTATTTAATGTAAGTTTTGCATTTATGAAGTCGCTCATGTTCCCGGTCTGAGTCTGACAAACACATACAGTATGAGGCACAGGCTTTCCTAGTGAATGTAGGTATTTTAGTGCCTCTCTTGTTTGCTTTTTTGTGTGCTCAGTGAAGACCTCCTTGTATTACCACGATAAAACAGCAGCACCAGGGGAAAGGTCACAGGCATCAAATCCACTTTGGCGAAGGAGTGTGACAGGGCATGGCTCGGCAGTAGCGGGGTGTGGCTCTGCGGTAACTAATTTACATAAAACCTCAAAACGTGTGTTTTAGGGTAAGAGTGTAACAGAGCATTACACTTGGACACAGGCCTATAAAATATGGAAGCTTTAATATTTTGGCACCAGAAGTCTACTATGCAAACCATTAAATATTTCTCCATACTACCTTACAAAAATAAACAAATGATAATTATTTTCCGTGAATTACACTGGCCCGTACATTGTGCAAGCAGGCAGAGAAACACGGTGATAGAGCATTAAGACTGAATGCTGTACTTTACGATTCATTTCACTCAGTGGCGGTTCTGCACTGAATTGCTCCCTGGGCGAGACTCCCTCCTGGCGCCCCCCCCAAAAAAAAAATCCACATTTTGTACACTGCACACGTTTTATTAAACTACTCAGAACTTAAATAAATATACTGTGTACAAACAAATATTATATAAATATAGAATTAATTAATTGACTTTTCTGTCCTTTCTAGATGCAAAGTCATCAATAATGGCATCATATGAGATATACTCCCCTATTGCATGATTTATGCTTATGACATATGCTTTATGCTTATGACAGCAAGGCCAGTGAGCCGTTCCTGAGACATGGTTGACCTCAGGTATGTCTTGATTAACCTGAGTTTGGAAAAGCTCCTCTCTGCTTGAGCTACTGTACAGTCACTGGCAATGTAAGTGCAATCCTGAGAGCAGTCCAAAAGTTGGGGTAGATCTCAGATAGATCCTTACCGTGCATAAAAGTGATAAGCTCAAAGAGGCTCATGGTTTTTGATGGCAGTCATTAGACACTTTATTAATCTAATATAATCTAATCTAAGGGAGGAACAATTAGCTCCTTGGTAATTTACTGCCTCAAATTATATGCTTTGTCACTTAACAGAGTTATAGCAAATGGAAAATGTCTTTTAAACTATCTACACATATGTAAATTAAACTGGCTATTTACAGTATACTGTAAATATATTGTAAATATATTGGCTATAGCCAACATTAACATAATAAACAATGGAAATAAATAACTGTACTTGCAACAGTCTTGCTGCAAAGCATAATTTTGTGGTTACATTTTGTAGTATTTAATAGAAACCATTAGAATTTCTTTGATGGTTTGTAAATTAGGCTTTTATTGTGTGTGTGTTTTTTTAGCAAGCATCATAAGCAAGAAGGCTAACAAACCTAAGAGTTAACGTTATACCACTAATTAACATGATGACATGAATAACTTTTAATCATAAAGAGAGAACATTGGTGAATACTGTTATCTTTTGCCCGTTTTACCTCATCATCTTTTCTTTTTTATTGGGCCCCTGACAGCTTTGGCCTTTTTTTCTCCATCACTGTGTTACTATCGATGATTCGACAATCAACAGATTTCCCCCAACGCTGTCACTCACGACCAGAAGTCAAGACTAAACCAATTCACCTCCACATCATAATCGTTTTTATTATCTATTTTTATTTGCCATTTCACACAATTAAATAAATGAAAAAAGTGCAATTTATTGGTGTGTGTTTATAATATTTTGAATGAAATGTGCGTTATTTGTAAGAAAGTCAGGTAGACATAATTTAGCCCACTTCTTGTCCGCTTCATTTGGGAGAGGTGAACTGTGCTCTGCGCCCGTCCCCCGCCATTCTCTCCCCTCTCAACCCCCCCCATCCCCCGCCCCTTCCCGGTCCTCTCCGCTCGCTCAGCTTCTGTGCGGCTCATCCAAGGGCGGCGCGCTCGGAGGTATCACAGATAATAGAAGACCGCTTAGCGGCACAGATTATTATTTTTTACTCCACGTTCGTGTGCCGCCCCCCACGTGACATAAAAAAATGCCGCCCTGGGCGGCTGCCCACTTCGCCCTACCCTAAAACCGCCACTGATTTCACTAATCAAAATGGGTACTCTGAGAAAGTTTCACTGCTATGGAGTGAGCAAAGGAAATATGGGCATTACTGACAATAATAAAACACGAGAAGAAAATGTCAAACAACCAGAAGTCAAATCACCCTCGCCCACAGACTACACAATAACTGCTAGTTTCATATTATCTAAAATCAATAACAATAATCATTGCATGAACAAACAAGGAGAGCTGAGTTAAAATGTCAGCCACAGAACCATATGCCTTATACACAAACCCACCGACCAGAATTCTCTGGCAGTATTTACAGCTCATTTCCTCCTATCAGCACAGAAACACTTTTAAACATTTATTTCAGTTGTGATTTTTGTCTTTGGCAGACTGGAACAGCAATTCATATATTGTTAGTTTCTAATAGGTTTGTGCTAAGAACAGTGAACACATCTGAGCAGATGTGACACTAGTCTAAATAAAGAGAGGATGAGCCCTAACAATATGTTTTGGTAAACCTAAATTACTTATTCTTGGTCAGTTTTTAAATGGCTTTTATCAGTCTTTAAATGAAAATATGAAATAATATTGAAACACCAAGAAATAAGACAGGCTTAAATAAATCTTTCCGCCATCTCACAAACTGTGAAAAAGAGATGTATTATGCAATATACCATTAAAAATCCATTATAAGCAATTATGGCAATTACACTGTCTGCATCATTGTTTTCAAATCTATAGAAGGGTGAGTCAAAATTATCCACACTCCAGTTATATTAAAACTTCTGTTGGCCACACTTATCAGCGTCTTATCAGCGCTTTCCATTCAAGGCTACTGTCTCCCAAGTCAGGTGTGAACATGTTACATCAGTTCATTTGTAACTGCATGGGAGCAAAAACAGATACCCCACTTGTGATTTGCATGA
This sequence comes from Channallabes apus, assembly GCA_030522415.1. Taxonomy (NCBI): domain Eukaryota; kingdom Metazoa; phylum Chordata; class Actinopteri; order Siluriformes; family Clariidae; genus Channallabes; species Channallabes apus. Next base: position 24,468,992 of record CM060118.1, read on the forward strand.
AAGAAGGGCAGCATGCAGTGATTGGTGTTTTTTTTTGTGTGGTCTGAGAGTGTATCTGGTGCCGAAACAATTCACAAGAGCATAAACAGAAGCGTTTGGATATCGAAGGAAGGTGATGCCTAATGCCTAAATGTGAAAGTTACTTAAAGAAAATCTTTACTGGTGATGAGACATGGATTCTTCACTTTGAGCCTAAGAGTAAACAAGTATGGAATGGAAACACCCTCCAACCAAAAAAAAGGTTTAAAAGTCAAGCATGACCAAATCAAATTAATGCTTACAGTTTTCTGGGATCTTCAAGGGCCAGTATTGGAACAATATCAGGAAAAAAGGTCTTCGGATTAAACTCAGCCAAGTGCTATATAGGGGTGGGCAATATAACCAAAATCTTCTATCATGGTAGAAGCAATTTTCTACCTCGATAACGATACAGTATACATCACAATATAGCATTTTGTATCTGAAAATGCATAAAGAAAAATTAAAACACAAAGAAACTGTTTTACATAATGTAATTTTATTTAAACTGTGAATTGCTGAGGTTTGCCGCATTTTTTTTTACTTTGGCCATATTCGTTTGGATGCTTGGATTTTAGTTGATAGAAAAGGTTTGACGTGTTTCCACCGCTTGGTAAAACAGTGCACTTGCGTACCTTGCAAATCACGTTCGTCTCATTCGTATCACTTTTCTTATACCCAAACCAATTCCACACCACAGACGATGCACCTTTTTTCTTTACAATCTCCTCGTTGTTGGTTTTGTCACATGTAAGAAAACTCTTCCATTGTCGGAGTGTACATGAAGCCAAACACATCAAAACTGGGACGAAACCGTGGCACAAGATTAAACCAAATATCAGTGGACAGCGCAGCGCGACTATCTGGATAGCACAGAGATGATCTGGTTTATTTGCGCAGCCAGGTGGATCGCGCAGTGCGGACCAACTTGAGCAGCGCCGCTCGAATCACAAACCAGCGCGACCCACTGTTTTTTATTTAAAAACTATTTATTTAAAATGTCAGGACTATTTAATATTGTTTCCGCCTTGCCATGCCTGGTTTGTACATGTGAATGTGTATTGCGTGATTACGTGACGTGCAACGTCACGAGATCTCAATCGCGATTAAGACGATAGACGAAAATCTCAAATTTCTACCGGTTAATCGTGTCTACCGGTATATTGCCCACCCCTACTGCTATCCAAGGGCGTTGTGATCTTACATGACAATGCATGTCCGCCACACTCTATGTTTTGTTACTCTTCGTCGAACCGTAACCTGAATGTTCCCCTAAAAGTAGCCCTACAAGGACGAATATTCACTTCTCTTGAAAAAGTGGAGACAGCACTGTTCATGGCTCGCATCCCAGCCTAAAACATTTTTTTAATGAGGAAATACGAAGACATGTTGACAGATGTACGTATGTGACAATTATGTCGAAAAATTATGCATTTGTCTTTTCTTAAATAAATTTAAGTTAACTTTACAGGTCCTTACACACTGTAAGATTCAACATCTAGGACAAGCTCAGACATTCTCTGTTTTACCTTCTGTTCCTTGAGCCCTGATGTAAGTAAGGTGGATAAGCAGGACCATCCCAATCCCAAAGCACCTCCCCAGCCAAAAGGCCCACCTCATCATCACTCACAGTTGTCTACTGTCAACCTGAAAATGATAGAAAGACAGATGTCAAATTTCACTTTTCATTACCAGATATTTACAGCTACAGTAGATGTGTTAAACATCTTAGAACATGGCATGTCTTGTGACACAAAAAAGTATAAGAATAGAGAACAAGAAAGTAGATTGAACAGACGTGATAATGTTTTTTTTAAAGCACTTAATATTTGGTTGTATATTTATTGTTGGAAAGACAAGCATATACAATTTCTCAATGAATGCAGTAAATACTGTAAGTTCTACTTTATTTTTATACTGACTCAATCAAGGAGAGAATAAACTCAGTGTCATTCTAGTGGGATCTATAGAATTGTTTTTAGTTATATTAGTTACTTCCAGATAAAACATGGCAGTAATAGCAAATAAGTTTCACTTATACAGGTGGTTTCAAGGGCAAGCCAGAGATGGATCTTTTTGGGAAAGTCTAAATCTTGAAGTCATTTCAAATCCAAAGTTACAGTACATTTCCAGGCATCTGATGTATGATGGCATATCATATTCTGGCAGTGCACAGTGACAAATGAGATTACTGCATTCATTTCTTCAGATCTGCACAGTCTGCTTGAGTTTTGGGCCGTCTCTCAGGATGGAATCTGTGAAATGTAAATGATGTGAAAATAAAATTAAGATGAGTGAATCAGCTTGATTTGCTACCTATATTCACAATCACACATCCCAAAGTGCTGACTGTGCCTAAGGCAGCTGTAAGCTGCTAAAGGTAGTTTAAAATCTTAAGTAGATACGTCTGTGCTATTGTGCAAATTGGCACAACTTTGTAAATGTGGCATACAGCTCCACTACTGCTTCTCTTGGTCTTTAATCTATAAATAATTTAGATTTTACACAGACAGCTAAAACTGTTGGAAAAAGCTAAAACATGGTGAAAGTCTCTTCCACTAGCTTTTTCGACTCTTAATCGTTTTATGCACACCCAAGTGACACACGCAGGGATTAGGAAATATACCTGTCTTTTAAATCTGGCAAATTGTCCAGCCGTCCTGCTCCCATCTATCTCAGTTCTTTATCTGTCCTGATCTTTCTTTCTGGCTTCTTTATATGGCTAGTTTCCTCTGTACCCTGCAGTTAATTATGGCCACCTGTTTCAATGTACAGTACTCTTCAAGTTCTCCCACACCACACCATTGCTGTGTTCTCCACACTGGATTACTGCAGACACCTGCATCAGCTTTAAAACGCTTTTTGCTTACAAATAAATAGCTATCTTAAGGCACTTATCACACCCTGCTCTGGACTATCCTCCCTTCAAGCCTCCAGCACAACTTGATGTGACCCATCATCACTCAAGACAAGGAAGACATGCATCAAGGAGCTTCAATATCTTTGCACCCAGGTGGTGGACTGAACTTTCCCTGGCTGAAAGAACAGCTGAATCACAGGATGTCTTCATACAAAAACTTGAGACTAACCTCTTGAAATGAGCACTGATAAGAGTACGGGCTTCACTCCATCCATTGACTTTGAATCTATTTAGCTGTCTGTATGTCTGACTGCCTGTATATTTTTTCAAGTAATTTTTTTGTGAATTGTACAGTATGTAGAATGATTTTATGTAGACAATACTGATTTACAAAAAATAAAAAATTGGGTTCGCTGGGTTTTCATATACAGGGTCACATATTCTAAGATGACAACGGCAGGATTCATCAGGCTCAAATTGTGAAAAAGTGGATTGTCAGGACTGGCAGGAGCATGAGACATGATCTCAATTGGCCACCACATAGTCCAGAGATGAGCTCCAGAATGTGGGATAGGATGGATAGGATGGATATTACAAAGTAAAATGCACAATTATAATTACAATACATTTTGTTAAATGTTTTCTATGGCATCATATTACTGTAGGTTCAGCTAATCGTAAACATAAAGAAAAAAAATCATACAGTATATGCAACAATATATCTGTAAATGCATTATCTAACTATAAGAATAAAAACATGAATACTATTTTGTAAATTAAATCAACTTAATTAATTATTCATTCATTCATTTTCTATACCGCTTAATCCTGTGTTCAGGGTCGCGGGGGACCTGGAGCCTATCCCAGGAGACTTCGGGCACTAGGCGGGGTACACCCTGGACAAGGTGCCAATCCATCGCAGGGCACACACACATACACACACTCACACACCCAATCACACACTACGGGCAATTTTAGGAACACCAATTACATTTACATTTACATTTAGGCATTTGGCAGACGCTCTAATCCAGAGCGACTTACATTTTTTTTTATCTCATTACACATCTGAGCAGTTGAGGGTTAAGGGCCTTGCTCAAGGGCCCAACAGTGGCAACTTGGTGGTTGTGGGGTTTGAACCTGGGATCTTCCGAACCGTAGTCCAATGCCTTAACCACTGAGCTACCCCTGGCCCCCAATTAGCCTAACCTGCATATCTTTGGACTGTAGGAGGAAACCGGAGTACCCGGAGGAAACCCACCAAGCACGGGGAGAACATGCAAACTCCATGCACACAAAGACGGGAATCGAGCCTGGCCCGGGAATCAAACCTGGACCCTGGAGGTGCAAGGCGACAGTGCTAACCACTACACCACCGCGCCGCCGAACTTCATTAATTAGAAACATAAAAATACAACTTTCAACCAGACTTTCTTCTTGCTTTTAATTTCTGATTTAGGTTTACTTATCCTGCATTGTGTTCATCCCTCAGTTTGTGTTAAAAGAAATTTGAAATATGTAAAATATGTACTTAATTGCTAATTTAAATTTACCTTAAACTGATGAAAAGAAAATAATACATCTATAAATTACCACACATGATGATAAATCATGTACGGAGGAACTGCTGTAAATTGAAAGCAATGTCACAATTGACTCATGTTCACTCAGATGACAATCACTTACTTAGTGGCCAATGAACACTAAGCCTTCCCCCATGTAAGACAGGCTATGCTTCATAAACACAAACACTGAACCAGGAAAAAAAATGTAGACCTAAACTAGCAATCAGAAGCGTAAAACAAATCAGCTGTTTGGTTTCACGGTGTATTTTTTATGTTTTTAACATGTTTTTTAAAATGTTTTTCATCTTAACAGTTAAGATTTGGATAATGTATTCACAGGATTTTATTTTTGCATTTACTGTATGTTTTTTTTATTTATTATTATTGTTGTTAAGCTGACCCTGATTTGATATAGTAGATTTACTGTATGAATTCAAATGTGGCTGTTTGACCTTCTGTAACAAAGCAACCAAGATGTACGGTACAAAACTTTTGTCTCAATTCTAAATTATAAATATTTTTGGCTGAGATTCTATGTATAGTCATGCACTTTTTTATAAATCTTTTATTAGTTTGGTGTGCAATAAAATTTTAAAGTTGGTTTGCTTATCTTTTAATCTTTCAATGAAAACACATCTTTGAGCATATTTTGTTCTATATAGCCAAAAGAATTAACCCTTCTCTGGGTGTACATTTCTTTCTTTACATATATATTTGATTACAAATCAGTTAAATAGGTATGAGCAGTCACTGTAAGATCCACATTTTAAACATCAAAGCAAAATCCAGCCATCAGGAAATCCTGCCTACATCTGCAGTTACCATACAGATAGGCATATTTAAGGCACCAAGCCACCACTTTGATGAGTATTAAAAACAGACTTATTAAATCACAAGATCGTAAATTTAACCCCATCCAAATTTATTGCTTATTGCTTATGACAACCACAGACATTATAGTAAGAATGCAAACATAAACCAACATAGTATTTAATTAGCATTGACCAACTGCAGTCAATTCAGTTATTTTTTTTTTATTAGACGCACACACCAGGTTACCTATTCAGTTCCTATGCACTGCATTCTAACCCACGGGTGCCATTTTTTTTCACCTGATAACAAAAAGGGACATCTTTGCTAAGTATGCATGGACATTTTGCACAGTAATGTGTTAACATGCATATGTCTACAAGCACAAGGTATTAAAACCCCGGTTTACAGCAACCTGTTTAGCATTCAGTCAGACATAATGGTACACCATATCCTCTCACCATCAAGCTCTCTATTCCTATATCATCCATCTGGCAGGTCACCCAAGGTAAGCTAATATGAGTGAGGACTGCCAAAGACAGCACTTGTATTCATTACCCACTGTGAGATGTAATCAGAGAATGTGGGGAGCTAGAGTCTCTAATAACTCAAGTGATTAACTAATCCAGTGAGCCGGACTGTACCACCACAGCTGGCCTGATCATAATCAGCCACATTAAAGACGGCACTCCTTTCATTATTTGCAACATTCAAATAGATCACACACTTCATCTGTAGCCACATCCTCACATACATCTCCTCAGTTTTTTTTTCCTTATTGAAGACACATATTCTGAACTGTATCTTTTAAATTATTTTTTTGCTGATTTTCGTTTCGTTTTTCTGAAACCACATACAAGCTCTGTTTTTGACAACTTTCTGTGTCCTTTAACCTTTAGATTTTGCACATGTTTTGCATAATACATTGTATGGTATGTTTGATTACAATTTTATTCTGGCCATGCTTTTCTTGCTCATATTTTATAAATGACACCTAGCATCTAGGGTGATATACAGTAGTGACACTGCTGTTAGCATTGCCTCGTCCAGCTCCAGGGATTGCTGTTCAACCCTCACCCCAGGTTACTGTCTTAGTGGAGTGTCATATGGTTCACATATTATACTGTAGTAGCAGCAGCAAAAGAATGGTGTTTGCAGAAATAAAATAAATGTACTCAGAAAAACTATAAATATTAGTAAAAAACAAGGTAATATCTTTTAAAGGGGCCATCCAGTCCCAATTCTTCATAGGTTAATATGATTCTTTAGGGTCCTAATGAAAAGTTTGTAATATACTTTAATTAAAAATTCTCAATTGTTGTGTAAAAAAAACATTACTTTTACCTGGTAAAAAGTAGCTCTGTTCTCAGCAACCTGTTTCAGTACATGCTCCTTTAAATGTTAATGACCTCTACTGAACCCGCCCCCCAGTTCTGTGGGGCGTGTCTTCACAATACAAGTGGGGTATAGCTTTGACAACAGATAAAAATATTTAAAAAACAGTTAAAAGTAATTTTACATGATGTTAGAATTATTTTATATATAAAGGCGTTATTTCTAGTCTCTTGCTCTCTTCCTCATAGATCTGATATTAACGTGTTAAATCTTCCCTGCTGCTATCTTCCTGTCTCCTCTTGCATCTGTTCATTCACGCTCACCAGAAAATAAAAGCTTATACGTAAGGAATAAATATCAATAAAAAGAAATACTAAAGAAAATAAATTTAACTAGTAAAATAGCTGTATAAATATACAATGTACAAATGAGGGCATAATAAAAATCTTACAAAATATAGGGGAAATTATATATATATATATATATATATATATATATATATATATATATTAGTTATATATGTATATAAAATTTTACATGTGAATCTGGTTGTAAAACTTTTTTGACTTCCCAGACCGGGAATCGAACTCGAGTTGCTGCGCTGAGAGCGCCGTATCCTAACCACTAGACCACGGAGGATTGGTTCATTTGTACATACAATGGTTCATTTGTAGTAACATATGTCTATAGCACAGGCGTTTAGTCAAACAAATCTATAAACCGATCTTTTTCTGTTAATGAACAGAGACCTTTCTGACAGACAACGTGTGTGTGTGTGTGTGTGTGTGTGTGTGTGTGTGTGTGTGTGTGTGTGTGTGTGTGACTGAGTCATATAGATGCCGGGAATAGGACATCATACACGCGAAGCATTGTGTGTGTGTGTGTTTGACTGAGTCTCTCCTTATGTCAGAAAAGCTTACCGAAGCATAGCGCACTCGCCTCGTTACTAAACGAACTTTAGAAAAACTTTATAAATATGTAGTACAAAAAAGCATGTACCTTGAGCAGGAGTCGAACCCGGGTCTCCCACGTGAAAGCGCCGAATCCTAACCACTAGACCACCGCACTACAGCAACGCACTGCACACCACACTCATGTAGGCGCCATTTTGCTCCAGCGTAGAAAAACAATGGCCGACGGCTTTCTTCTAACTCGGGGCGGGTCTTTGCTAAACCACCAGTGTCAATCAACTATAGTGGGAGTGGCCCCTGTCTGTGTGACTTCACACCGACAGGTTTTTGAAAACGGCCTGATTTCAGAAGGGGCATCTTGTATTATTAAATTAAAAGAAAATCGCTGGGCGGCTCTTTATCATTGTAGAGTGGTTGTGTACACACTCTCCTAACACACAATGCAGTCCAAACAGCTTGAAAAAGTCCATGTAGCACCGTAGGTCCCCTTTAACACCAGCTGAAAATGTAAGTTACAGTGCAAGTAGCAACAGCAGATATGCAGCAAAGCAAATCAACAGAGCATCCAGGATATGTTGTGTAACTTCATGTACACTCACCTAAAGGATTATTAGGAACACCTGTTCAATTTCTCATTAATGCAATTATCTAATCAACCAATCACATGGCAGTTGCTTCAATGCATTTAGGGGTGTGGCCCTGGTCAAGACAATCTCCTGAACTCCAAACTGAATGTCAGAATGGGAAAGAAAGGTGATTTAAGAAATTTTGAGCGTGGCATGGTTGTTGGTGCCAGACGGACCGGTTTGAGTATTTCACTATCTGCTCAGTTACTGGGGTTTTCACACACAATCATTTCTAGGGTTTACAAAGAATGGTATGAAAAGGGGAAAACATCCAGTATGCAGCAGTCCTGTGGGCGAAAATGCCTTGTTGATGCTAGAGGTCAGACGAGAATGGGCCGACTGATTCAAGCTGATAGAAGAGCAACTTTGACTGAAATAACCACTCGTTACAACCGAGGTACTGTATGCAGCAAAGCATTTGTGAAGCCACAACATGCACAACCTTGAGGCTGATGGGCTACAACAGCAGAAGACCCCACCGGGTACCACTCATCTCCACTACAAATAGGAAAAAGAGGCTACAATTTGCACGAGCTCATCAAAATTGGACAGTTGAAGACTGGAAAAATGTTGCCTGGTCTGAGTCTTTTGGGATGTGGTGGAACGAGAGCTTCGTGCCCTGGATGTGCATCCCACAAATCTCCATCAACTGCAACATGCTATCCTATCAATATGGGCCAACATTTCTAAAGAATGCTTTCAGCACCTTGTTGAATCAGTGCTACATAGAATTAAGGCAGTTCTGAAGGCGAAAGGGGATCAAACACCGTATTAGTATGGTGTTCCTAATAATCCTTTAGGTGAATCTATATACAACCACTGGCAAAAATTATGAAATCATAACACCAGGATTTTTACAAAAATTAGCCCGCAAACATATTTAGTTTTATAGCTGAACATTCAGGCCACATGAAGTAGAAAAAAATAGATAATGTTTCACTCAGTGTTAAGAAAATAATTATGAAAGCATCAACAAAATATCAATTAGTCCTTATTTGCTCTTTCTCAGGTTTTTATGAGAGATTAATTCTTTGAGGCGTGGACTATAATAATTCACAACAACGAGTCTCCATCAAGCTGGTTCCAACCTTCATAAATAGCAGATGACAGATTAGCTATGCAGGATGGCACTATTTACAGTGGGGAAAATCATGATTTGATCCCATGCAGATTTTGCCCACTTACAAGGAAATGAAGGGTCTATATTTTTATTATACATTTATTTTTATCATACATTTATTGTAAAGGATAGAGACAGAATATCACCCATGTACAAAACGTACATGGTACAACGGTTAAATTAATTTATATTTCAATTAGTAAAATTTTAAGTATTTGATCCAGAAGCAAAACGTGACTTGGTGGAGAACCCCTTGGTGGCAAGCATGATGCTAAGACGTTTCTCGTTGATGGTCACCAGGTTTACACAAATCACATTAGGGTTTTTCTTTTACTATTCCTTATTGATATTCCTTACATCTGTAAGGTTTCTTGCCTCTTGCTTGGGAACTCATGGAAAAAATTTAGAAGAGAGGTCCAGCTCCCTCTTTACATTTTCTATAGGATTAAGGTCTGGAGATTGGCAGACTGGCTAGGCCAGTCTTAATGTGCTTCTTCTTGAGCCACTCCTTAAATATCATTGCCTTGGCCGTAAGTTTTGGGTCATTTTCATGGCAGAAAACCTATCCACGATCTGTCTTCAGGAGGTTCTCATCCAAGATTTTACAATACATGGCCCCGTCCATGGTGGTATATTGTGTTACCAATGTGTTTGTTTGTTTGTTGACTGTGTTCCTAACTGCCTTGAGATCATTTACAAGCTCCTCCTGTGTAGCTCTGAGTTGAGCCCTCACTTTTTTCATGATCATCCTTACCCCATGTGGTGAAATCTTCAATGGAGCTCCAGCCCAAGGGTGATTGATGGTTATTTAGTATTTTTTCCATTTGCAGTTGTCTCCTTCTAACCATGCTTCTTGCTGATGGTCTTGTAGCCTTGCATGTCTATATTATTGTACCTGACATCATTTGACAGCTCTTTGGTCTTGGCAATGGTGGTGAGGTTAGAGTTGAAGATAGAGGTTCTGTGGACAGGTGACTTTTAGGTGTTGTTGTTTGGAGCACCTTCTTAAATTAATCTGTGTACCACTTGAATTAATGTTGGTTGATAGGGAATCAATATTCATTTCACTCACTGAAATGCAACTCAATTTATAACCTTTATTTAATGTTTTTTTCTGGATTTTTGGTTGATATTTTGTCCCTATCCTTTAAAATAAAGCTGTGATAAAAATTATGGACCATCAATTTCTTTGTAAGTGGACAAACTTACAAAATCTACAGGGGATCAAACGATTATTTTACCCACAGTAATTTATTGGGAATTTATTCAGGATAAGAGTCACTTCTGGGGCCGAAACATCACACTGGCATTGTATAGGGAAAGGGATAATTACAGGCTGCACCATCTCTGTTATCCTCTTTTCCCTAGCCATGAATATGGTGGTTAAGTCAGCCGAGGTGGAGTGCAGAGGGCCTCTGACTAAGTCTGGTGTGCGACAACCCCCATCAGAGCCTACTGTATATGGATGACCTCACAGTAACAACAACATCGGTACCATCGGTACGGTGCAGGTGGATCTTACAAGGGCTCGAAAGAATCATCAGCTGGGCAAGGCTGAGTTTTAAGCCCTCCAAATCAAGGTCCATGGTGCTGAAGAGGGGGAAGGTGATCGACAAGTTCCGTTTTTCCATCTCAAGAATTGTCATCCCAACCATCACAGAGCAAGCCATCAAGAGCTTAAGGAAACTGTTCAACTCCAGCCTGAAGGATTCAGCAGCCATCCAGAAGGCCAGTTTAGAGCTCTGCACCTGGCTCACCAAGGTAGACAAGTCTGCCTTGCCTGGTAAGTTCAAAGCCTGGATCTACCAGCATTCAGTACTACCCCGCATTCTGTGGCCCCTGCTGATTTATGCAGTCCCAATGACAGCAGTTGAGACTAGGGCTGCAACAACTAATTGATAAAATCGATAATTATCGATAATGAAATTCGTTGTCAACGAATGCCGTTATCGATTAGTTGGGCTGCTCACGTTATTGAGGAGCGTGACCACAAGATGCACAAATACACACAGACACACAGATACACAGTCGCTCGTGCAATGGAGTTTACACAAGCATTTGCAGGAAAAAGCGCGCGCCCCAAGTCCTCCAAGGTATGCGAGCAATTAAACACCTCTTATCAGGCATTAAAATCGAGCGTTTTCTGCCGTTCGTAGTGTCCGGTGAGCGCGGATGAAGTGCCGAGGGTTTTCTACACATACATAAAAGTCAGTGAGAGAGTTCACACTGGCTTTGGTGACGTGCGTTTGTCCGGCTGCGCGGTTATACTGTACGGTGTAAAAAAAAACATTGCATGCAGCTTTTTCTTGGCGTTCAAACCTAGTTTGTTTTCTTCACGTTCATTTTACACTTCGGAGGACCAGATATATCCCATGATCCTACACGCTATACAGAGGGAAATGCGAGAAAAGGGCAAAATAAACAGAGTGAACCCAGTAGCGGCGAGTTTTTTCTCTCCCTACGTCGCCGTATTACGAGAATGTCTAGTATAGCAAAATGGTCTATATATTTATTTATTTTAATTTTTTTATTGAGACAAAAAAAAAGGATAAAATACACACAAGAGGATCGAAATAAACCGTGTAAACCGTGAAAAGGATGTAGTAGACACTTCAATTAAAAATAATATCATAATCTAGAAGTCTATTCTTATTATTAAGTTGAATTAATTTAAGAGAATTTAAAATTGAGGTCATTCTTATTAACTGAATGTCAGTGTATTTTTTTTTAAACTATATATATATATATATATATATATATATATATATATATATATATATATATACACACAGTCAACTTGCCATCTGCAATTACTGTTAAAAACAAAAATGTTGATTTACAAAAAATAAGGTTTAGATAATTAAACTCTATGTGGCTATTGCATTTTTTAAAGTTTACTCTTATACATAAATAATACCATGATTTATGGTTATATAGTTAAGCAAAACATCAAATTAAAGCGTCTAGCTTTTATCCAATTAATCGAGATATATATATATATATATATATATATATAGGTATATATATATATATATATATATATATATATATATATATATATATGTATGTATGTGACGGTTGACCCCTAGAGGGCGCCTAACGCCCGTTTATATTTTGAGTTGTAGTTTTGTTTATGTTGAGTTTTACTTCGTTTCCCAGTTTGCACCTCGGTCAGGTGACGTAGAAGCTCACCTGAACCGAGGGAAGTTAATTTGTGATTAGTTAGTATAAATAGCCTGACTGAATCTCAGTCAGGCGCCTAGCATTTGTCATTTAAGTTTAGTTTGTGTTGGAGTGCTTGTGTTTGTTTATGTTTAATTTGAGAATCAAAATAAAGAACTTTGTGAAACCGTCAGCTCGCCTCCGCGATCATGCCTCGCACTCACCTCCGACGCAGACACCGAAAGAAACATGACAGAATGCTAGACCGTACAAGCGGCATGGCGGAGGACCCCCTCCTAGGGAATTTCTTGGGGGGGGGGGGAATTATTATATCCAACGAGCTGGCGGAACTGCTGGAGGCCAGCGAGGAGCATGGCGAGATGGAAGTTTGGCAAGGCTGGAGAAACTGTGAGCACATCGAGCTGGCGAGCTCACAGGAGGACAGCGTGACAGCCAGAGAGAGAATGGCGAGGCGAAGCTGGGAAGGCTGCGGGCCCGTCATCCGGCGCACACCGCCGAGAGGTGTAGCTGCCGAGGGAGAGACGGGAGGATTCTGCAGGCAGTGGGCAGAACGCAGGTGCTGCAGCTCCAACTGCAGTTCGTCCAGATTCGGGAGAACCAAGCTGTAGTCCCGGAAGCGATCCCTCTCTCGGATCTGGATGATGTACTCCTCCCCCGGCCACTGCCTGAAGGCGGTGCAGACAGAACGCTTCCCCCGCCACCGGAGCTGAGCATGGAGGACTGGACGCCGCTGCGGCACGGCAACAAGGTAGGCTTCTACAGGCAGTGGGCGGAGTCCAACCAGGAGCGCATTCGTGACCTGCGCGAGCAGGTGCTGCAGCTCCAACTGCAGTTCGTCCAGGTTCGGGAGAACCAGTCTGTAGCCCCGGAAGCGATCCCCCTCCCGGATCTGGACGATGCGCTCCTCCCCCGGCCACTGCCTGAGCCTGTCGCGGAGGAAGTCTGCGCGCCGTGTCTGCGCGAAGAGCAAAACGGCGTGTCCATCATCCAGTCTCCGTGCGAGCTAGGGAGCGTTATCCTTCCGCCTCCCCCAGGTGTCGAGGACAGCGTGCTAGCATGTCAGCAGCCGCTGCACCAAGCACCCGCTCTACAGCCGCCTCCCGGCTTTGAAGACGACGTGGAGTCGTCGAGCGCAGTGCATGCTCCAACGCCGCTGTTGAGCTTAGTACAAGCTCCAACGCCGCTGTCGAGCGCTGTGCACACTCCAACGTCGTCGTCGAGCGCAGTGCACGCTCCAACGCTGCTGTTGAGCTTAGCACACGCTCCAACGTCGTCATCGAGCGCAGTGCACACTCCAACGCCGCCGTTGAGCTTAGCGCACGCTCCAACGCCGCCGTCGAGCTTAGCGCACGCTCCAACGCCGCCGTCGAGCTTAGCACAAGCTCCAACGCCGCCGTCGAGCGCAGTGCACGCTCCAACGCCGCCGTCCAGCGAAGAGCACGTTCCAACGCCGCCGTCCAGCGAAGAGCACGCTCCAACGCCGCCGTCCAGCGAAGAGCACGCTCCAACGCCGCCGTCGAGCGCAGCGCACGCTCCAACGCCGCCGTCGAGCGCAGCGCACGCTCCAACGCCGCCGTCGAGCGCAGCGCACGCTCCAACGCCGCCGTCGAGCGCAGCGCACGCTCCAACGCCGCCGTCGAGCGCAGCGCACGCTCCAACGCCGCCGTCGAGCGCAGCGCACGCTCCAACGCCGCCGTCGAGCGCAGCGCACGCTCCAACGCCGCCGTCGAGCGCAGCGCACGCTCCAACGCCGCCGTCGAGCGCAGCGCACGCTCCAACGCCGCCGTCGAGCGCAGCGCACGCTCCAACGCCGCCGTCGAGCGCAGCGCACGCTCCAACGCCGCCGTCGAGCGCAGCGCACGCTCCAACGCCGCCGTCGAGCGCAGCGCACGCTCCAACGCCAGGAGGTCAGGAGGTGGAAGGTAGAACATTGGGGTGAGTGTCCGGGGCCTCCGATGATGCTCCAGAGGAGCATTTTTTTTGGGGGGGTACTGTGACGGTTGACCCCTAGAGGGCGCCTAACGCCCGTTTATATTTTGAGTTCTAGTTTTGTTTATGTTGAGTTTTACTTCGTTTCCCAGTTTGCACCTTGGTCAGGTGACGTAGAAGCTCACCTGAACCGAGGGAAGTTAATTTGTGATTAGTTAGTATAAATAGCCTGACTGAATCTCAGTCAGGCGTCTAGCATTTGTCGTTTAAGTTTAGTTTGTGTTGGAGTGCTTGTGTTTGTTTATGTTTAATTTGAGAATCAAAATAAAGGACTTTGTGAAACCGTCAGCTCGCCTCCGCGATCATGCCTCGCACTCCGACGCAGACACCGAAAGAAACATGACAATATATTATATGCAGATGGCAAGTTGACAGTGTTTTATATATATATATATATATATATATATAATATTATTTATATATATATATATATATATATATATATATAAAAAATATATTATAATATATTTATATATAATTATAAGCAAAACATCAAATTAAAGAAGTGTTCAGCTTATATCCGATTAATCGATTAATCGAAAGAATAATCGGCCAACTAATCGATTATCAAAAATAATCGTTAGTTGCAGCCCTAGTTGAGACCCTAGAGAGGAGGATCAGAGAAGCCTCACCAGTGCTGCCCTGTATGGAACAAGTAACATTCTGCAGCTGCCTCTTAGTGGCCTCAAAGAAGAGTTTATGGTGACACGCACCAGGGAAGCCCTACAGTACAGGGACTCAAAGGACTGCAATGTGTCAGCAGCTGGTATTGAGGTGAGGATGGGAAGGAAGTGGAGGGCTGGGGAAGCAGTGGAGTTGGCAGAGTCACGACTAAGACAGAAGGCACTGCTGGGCACAGCGGCAACAGGCAGAGCAGGTTTGGGCTATTTCCCAAAGACCCTCATCAGCCAGACCCGAGGAAAGGAAAGACACCACCTGATCCAGGAAGAAGTTAGGGCAGGTGTGGAGGAAGAGCGAGTGAGTAGGGCAGTGGGACTACGGCAACAGGGAGCGTGGACGAGGTGGGAGAGTGTACTGCAGCAATCTCCTTTGTTAAAGCTGGAGAAAAACTCAGGGCACACCAACAGATGACAACAGGCCTACTCCACACAGCATCTGACTGGCAGCTGCAGGTGGATCTGGGGAAACAGTTGAAGTTCCCCCAGCACATTGCAACAACAACCCTCCGGCCAGATATGATCATGACCTCTCAGTCTTCAAAACAGCTGATCATACTGGAGTTGACAGTGCCCTGGGAGGAAAACATGGAGGAGGCCAACGAGAGGAAGAGGGCTAAGTACCAGGAACTGGTGGAGGAGTGCAGGGAGAGAGGCTGGTGGACCTTCTACGAGCCCATAGAGGTAGGCTGCAGAGGATTTGCAGGAAGATCTCTGTGCAAGGTTCTGAGCTGCCTGGGCATCATAGGAGCAGCAAAGAAGAGGGCCATCAAGTCCGTAAGCGAAGCTACTGAGAAGGCCACCCGGTGGCTTTGGATAAAAAGGGCAGATCCGTGGGCTGCTACTAGGACGCAAGTTGGGGCCTGATCACCCCCGGCTGGGTCGACTGGGTGAGGGTGTATGATGTTGCGAGACCCGAAACACCCGATGACCTCAGGGAAACATCACTGATGATCCATCCCAGTGCATCCGGGAGATGTTACTAAATAGTGTATTTATTTATTTTTATAAATTTTTCTTTGTTTCAAACATACATTTTAAATTAGATTGAGACCTGGATTATTTGGCCATGTTATTGGGTTGAAGAAAAGCTTTAACACTCTTGGCTCTGTGGCAAGATGCATTACCATCCTGAAAAATGACTGCAGTGTTGTTCATGACATCATATGCAAATAACCGTGTCGGAAAGATGGTTACCTAACTGCAGGGAGTCTTTTCGGTCATGCATATGCCCCAAGCTAGCAAAAAATGTAATCAAAATCTCCCCTGCACCTACAACCAAAATTTATTTATTTACACGTGCATGTCTTCATTGCGGAGTTACAGTATAAGCATGATTTATTTGGCCATTGCCCATTTTATGTTTCATACATACTTTATAAAGACAGCATTAGATTTATTTTCTTTCCTTGTGAACCACAATATGACATATCCTAGACCTAGATTATAATATATCTAATCCTTATAATTAAAAAAGATTTCAAGGTATGGTTTCACACTTACTAATTAGACTCTCTGCTATGATAAACGAAACACCATCTTCTACTGTAAGCATCCTGTGATAACTAGTGCTGCACGATTTTATAAAAATGTCTCACATCGAGGTTATTTTAGCACATAGTGCAATTGCAATTTATATTTTACAATTAAATATTTAACTATTTAATGGATCATTTAGTATTTAAACATTTTATATGGACTAAAAGCAAACAATGGCACTAGAAGTATTGAATACAAATTATGCGTTCATTAGTCTCTGAAATTCCTCTTTCACAACATGTTCACCATGACCTAAGTAATATGTGACAGCATCTATGTCCCCACGACATTTCCATATTAAGTATTAAGTCTGCAAGTGTCTCATATTAATTATTTATATTAATATTAAAAAAGCACTAAATTATCCTTTCACTTTAGTCTTGTTTTCCTTCATTTAGTTGAATATCTTTGCAGGAAACCCCAGGTTTGTGTGTAATCTCATACCTTAAAATAATAAATAAATAAATAAATAAATAATTGGTCTGATGGTCCCTTTGAAATGTTTCACAGTTTCCTATTTCATTTGTATGTGTATGTGTATGTGGGAAAGAGAGAAAAGCACTAAAGTAATAGTCAGATACAGAGGACGTTGATGGCCATGTAAGCCTGGTACTTGCAGTTTTTCAGAAATGAAGTGTTCAACAAGCAGTCAAGCCATCGTTGGTGTTACACACAATATGGTATCTGTTCCTGCAGACTTGCTGACTATGTTTGCAGTAAGTAGAAAAGATCTGATATAACAGAAGTCAATCCCTCTAATTTTATCTGGCCATATGTCTTTTAAAGTTAAAATGGTTTGTAATTTAAGCCATAGCTCCATCATACATAATACTTGCTTGAGCCACATGTTAATAATTATTAATTTGTTAATAAGAATTTCTCAACTTAACATTTTTCCATGACATTGTGGCCACTATTTATTCTCCTTATTTGGGTTTTACTGCTAGGTCAATCTTAATTCTTCTTAGCTTATATTAGTGCACATTGCTTGCTTTTAATTCAGAAAATGTGTTAACATGATTTAAAATAATCCAAAGGAGCTGCATATTTGATCCTTGAGAGCAGTTTTAATTTTAGATCAAGAAACATACAATTCTTAGACTAAATAAAGCATTACAGATTTAGGTATTAGCATGAAACCTGTTGTTTTTTTCAAAATCAAAACTTTAAAATCTACTGTACATTTAAGCAAATAATAATTACCTTTGTGAATATACAGTAATCTAATAATTTAAATTTTTTTTTAGGTTCCCAAAAAATTTCAACCACATACTACTTTATTGTAAATTCATTCCACCTCTTCTTTTACAGCTATGTTATCCAAACTTTAATATTCTTTTTCGGCTCATTATTTCCTGCTCCAAAAATTAATTACTGTACTATATGAGCATCATGTTTATCCTGCAGTTGTCATGGTAGTACCACTGGGATGCAAAACTATAATCCCCATCATCCCCATTTCATCATGATGGACGGCATCCCAACATAACCAGAACTCCCAAATAACCAAATCTCCCACCGCCTCTCCCCTTGAGAACATCACTCTGCCTCCATGAGGACCATTATCTGCCCTTATAAGACACATCTCATATGACTGGTCCTGTATTTTGGCCTTTGCATTATGGTAGCGCCAGAGAAGCAGACAACTGAACACAATCTGTATTCACCTTCTTTAACACCACTACTTACTGTAAGTCCCAATTTTTCCATTTTCCGGTCTCATTGTTTAGCTTCTGTTGCATTTGTTGTATTATTTGTATGTACTGTAATTGTATGTGCCACATTTTTGCTTGTAGTCTGGCTGTTTTTGCCTTGGATCTAAAATTTTTGCTAATGATCCTGGTTTTCACAGTTGCATTTGTTACGATTTCTGCTACTGTCAATAAATTATGTATAATTACATCTTTCAACTCCCATACTGTGAGCTTGAGCTTTCCATTTACAAAAATAATTTTTTTATAATTGTCATTACAACCATATGTGTGTACAGTATAGTGCATTTTTAGCCTATTACATTTTTGTGTGTATAGTGTATTTTTAGCCTTTTTATGATATTATGATGTGGATGTACAGCACTTTGGTCAGTCTCACGGCTGTTATAAATGTGCTTTATAAATAAACTAAACCTAAACCTAACCTAAACATAAACAGACACTAGTTATAGTCCCACACACATCTGTGGTATAGTATTATTAAGGTATATGTGCTAATAACAATAATTAAATGCCTAATAATAAATAAAATAATTCTATAATGGTGGGATGTGATTTTTCATCAATGTAACAAAATGAAAATCACTACAGCCACTCTATCTATGCCTCACAATCCCCTGCAGCTACCTGGACACTATTTTGAGAACCACTGCTTTAGTCCATATTGTTGTCACCACAGGAGAAGTTAGAACAATTTCTTAGACATTAGTCTTTCCTGAAATTGCTTTCATATGCTATATTAGTGACTGCCCTTAAGTTTTTCTGATTCTCTTCAATTAATCCTGTGTTTCAACTCCTTTTAATTTACAGCCTTTACACTTGTACAAGTTGTATGAGCATGTGAAATATAATTTGACAGGAAGGCAGTCTACGTTTCTTTTAATTTTGTGGAGCTGATTTGAGACAATGCCCATTGTTAAAAGCGGAATATGCATAAAATTGAATAGAATTGAATTATAAATGTCTCCTGATTGCCCTTTACAAAGATACTATAGTGCGTTTGCATTTTAATGTATGTATTTATTCTGAAAAACAGGTTTATTCTGAAATGCAATGATAATCAATAAAGAAAAGTACAAATGAAGCTAGCAATCTAAAATATGTGGTACTACAACTACATTAGATAAAATAGCAGCCAGTCAAAAATTCACGTTGGAACCTATATGATGTAGGATTTTACTACTCATCAGACCCAGCACATCACATGACCAATACACGTGTCTCACTAAACACTCACACCTGTTTTCTCTAAGCAGTATCAGTATTTTAGTTCTGGGATCTGTGTCTCATTGTCAGGCTCTTATGTTTTGATTATACATTATAATTTTTCACCTTGTTTGTTACAATATCATGTGCACCACAATTTTAGAAGAAACTACAGAAAGTAGTAAGCATTAGGTTTAGAATAGTTATTAGATGATTCACTGTGTGCAATTGTGATGCCTTTAGAATCCTTTCCTACTGTACCTGCACCCTGACCTACAGACAATCAGAGGTATCTTTCACCCAATACATGTCCAAGGTTGTACAAGGTTTATTAATCAGATCTTGGAATAGAAGCTTAAAATTGGATAATTGAGATTAACGTCTTACAGTAAAATGCAAAATGTTGAAACTAATCTTTAAATTGCTGGATCTGGGAGTCAGCACTACTATTTTCCAACTGGATCTTAGGCTTCATATGAGCAGACCTCAATGTGTGCTGATGGGCAGTAACATTTGTTCCACACAGATCCTCAAAACAGGCACACAATGTAGTGCTCAGAGTCTACTGTACCTCTGTTTGCTGATGACTAAGGAGACAGACACAGCTCTCATTCCATCGTAAAATAAATTAACGACATTGTCATAGATGCCCTGATCTTTTACAATGATGAGATGGCTTACTGTACTATACATGGAAGAGGCTGAGAAACCAGACAGAGTGCTGTCAGGACAGTAATTTATCTCCCTATGTCAGGGCACCTAAAAAGTTTGTCATTATTTCAGGAAATTATCAAGTTGTTTTGCATAGCAGAGGATGCTGTGTATAGTTGGTCATTTCAGAGCCACTGAAGCCTTCATGGTCAATGACTTCATGTGGACACATTTTATTTCAGATATAATCAAAAGGCCTACCAATTTTCTTAACAGTTCTGTGTGAGAGAGAAAGGGGCTGAGTGAATAAATGTGCTGTGTGCAGTTATATAATAAAAAACGATAGTATTATGTAAATTGCAAAAAGTTTTATAAAATAAACATAAAATATTAGAAAATTAATATGTGGAGGTCAGTGTTGATATTGTGGCAGACTGACACAAATAAATCAATGAATGGGAAACATAGACATGTGCTGTCCATATACTGTAAGGGAGAAGCACAAAAATCAAAGAAAGACAGTGACCAAAATATTTAGTTTTGTAGGAAACACAGATATTAGGTTACAGGTTATAAATAGACATGCTAATCAAGAGGTTGCATAAAAGCAAGTGACCCATTAATAGTAACAAATAGTAACCAAAACACACTGTAAGAGGAATAATATGTGAAGCTTTGTCCTTCTAATGTCTGGCACAACCCATTCTGGCCATAAGATTTAAAGAATAACCATTGGCTTTTTATATTTTAAATGAGGTGACAATTTTGCTGGTAGCTTTGATAATTTGCCATTAACATCACATGTTGGCTAAATATTGTTTTTCAGAATTTGGATACATAAATCTACCTTTCATTCTGCCTTTGTGTTGCATACAGTACATGCCTGTCGTGGGAGCCTAGGACTGTGCCATTGGTTTCTGACTCCATGTTCCCTTTACATTCTACATGAAGACTATACTGGGCCACATCCATTTGAGAAGTGCTGCATTCCATATGTTTCAAGTAAGAAGATTTCATGGATGAGATAACCATCCAGTCAGTAACTTAGATTCTTGAGAAATATCTTCTCTAGCTCCATTGAGGCAGTTATAATAATCGTGTCATCAGCTATAGTGAAGCTGATGACACCATTACTTTCAATGCTGCTGAAAATTAAGGGAAATTTAAGGCAATCAGTGCACCATTCCATAATGGTCTACAAGACCCCTTCGGGGACTAACTAGCCTCAAGGAATGCAGAGAAGGACTTCAATGCTTTGATAAAGCTCTCAATTTGTCTAGATAACCTGTTCCATGAAAGATGAAGGGAGCACCAATGTTCTGCTAGTTCCCTCAAGATCAGGTCCTGGACCTTGCCTCCCAACTTGGGATGGTATCCAAGTGTCCAATACAAGAGAGAACTCATGCTGTTGGAAGTGATATCACTCTCCAAGATGAGAGGTATGTGATACAAATTGTGTCTTTACTGTAGGAAAAAAGACTTCACAGCTAATGTACTGTATGCATGCTCGGGAATAATCACCAAGAGAAGCTGCAGTTCAACTGGTCAAGTGTCCTGGTCCTAAGGAATGTCACTGGAAAATTATTGGGTGACATCATTTTGTCCTTTTTACTTAGATGACATTTTCATACGTTTTAAGTTGCTCCATGAACACATCAGTCATGTCAGGCAAGTCCTGCAATGCATCCTCAATCACTTGTACATAAAGCCAGATAACTTCAGAGCTCTCCTTCACTGTCTCAAAAGGTAGTCTCCAGATGGACCCCAGGAAGATTAGAGAAGTCAGAGACTGGGCTTTTCCCTCTTCTTTGAAATATATCCAGCACTTTCTTTACTAACTTTAACTGGCAGTTCATTTGTAGTTTCAGCTTTGTAGTGACTTCTTTCACAGCCTTTGCACCCATGTCCGTTTGAAAATGAAATTATAACTTTGGCAACAGGGAACTGCTAGCGATTAAGGTTTGTCTTAGAGGAGTCCAACTATCATTTACTGTTTGAAGTGACACAAAAGTCTCAAATACAGTATATCCAGCAGGACAAGAGACTTAACTCCTGTCAAACTAGGGGTTAAGATTTCACTTTACCCATCCCTGAACATCCATGGTCCCACATATCACTACAGCAGGGGCAGGGCTTTTTCTTACAAAGCCCCAAAGTTGGACTTAATAGACTTCAGAATAGAATATACTTCCATTTAATGAATCAGACACAGTCTCTGTGTTTAAGTCTAGTTTGTCCTGTCGGAGTACCTGCTTGCACTCTACTGTACATTATAGATACATTCACTTTATACATGTGGCTGTGACTGTTTTCTCTTCTCTCTCTCTGTCCTACTCTCTGTTGAGCTACAAATGTCGCTCCTGAGCTACCAGTGATCCAGACCCCCTTCTGCCCTCTGGACCTGCCTGATTCATCCTGGTGCCCCAGTTCTGGGTGGCGATCTCGTCGCATGGATGCCCCGTGTGGTCTGCTTGGGACACATGTTGACCAAGGACAGTTCCACTTCACCATGAAGACGATCCTGGCCTCGACTGATGCAGACAACTGTTCTCTGAGGACTTCTAATTGTAGTCACTCAATAGTTCAAGAGCGGAATTTCCAACATTCTACCTGAACCTCCAATAACAAACTGGGCTTTAAGACTGTTATTCCTAACTTGTAGCCGCCTAACACACAGTGTGACTGTACAACAATTCCTGCTATTCGTTATCACTCAAATGAGTATGGGTTCCCTGTTGAGTATGGTGCCTCTCAAGGTTTCTTCCTATTGCTATCTCAGGGAGCTTTTCCTTGCTCATCAGGAACAATCTGATCATTTTGTTTCCTATACATTTTCTCATATCATACACATTTCCACAATTTTCCTTTAATTATGTGACCATTGTTACAATGACCATTGTTAAAAGTGCTATACAAATAAAATTTTAGGAAATTGAATTAAATATCACTAGATTGTCTAACAGAAGTACCCGCTTCTTATGGTAATTCTGCTATTTTAGTAGTATTTGATAGATTCTGTGATCTCAATTAAGCAAATTCCCTTTTTGCTCAAGGCACCACTAAACAAATTGTTGTGTGCCCATGTGTTCCGAGTCCATGGTCTCCCACAGGCTCTTGCCCTCTACTTAAAAGTTCGGGAAGATGTTTCCACAGCTGATAAAGGTCTCTTTTTTGCTTTTAGATGGCCAGATTGAGAGGTGAAACAAGGACCAGGGGACTATTCTCCACTGCCTGGTCTCCACTAATTCACAGATGTCAAATCTTGTACAGAAAGGATCAGTGTATGTGTGCAGATTTTAATTCCAAAAAGCAGATGCCACACTTGATTCTACCTGTTTGTTTAGTTGTTCTTGGCTATCAATAGACTATCAGGTATTGCTTCTACTTGGTTGGAATTAAAAACTTGCACATGCACACACTGGACCTTTCTAAAGGTGATTTGACACCTCTGCACTAACCCAAGTTCTTGGAGCAACTACATCCCAAACATCCCTACATCCCAGTCTTACAATTATAGGTTAGTGTAACTAGGGTTGTTCCGATTCCGATACTGGTATCGGAAATGATGCCGATATCACAAAAAAATCTGGCATCGGAATCGGCGAGTATTTGAGTCCACATACCGATCCGATACCATTTTCCTAAACATAACCTATTTATGCCCGCTAGCTTTGCTAGCTTAGCTTACTTACAGAGTGTCACGGCATGCGCCTGTGATGGGCGTGCGCCCAAATTGATATCGCTCCTCGCTCACTAGTTAGGCGGCCTTTAGGTATGTGAAGTAGCAGGGCCGTGGAATCAGGCAACGGCCCATGAGCTATCGCCGCTAATGATCCCGGCGCTATAAAACACAGCGGGGAGTGTAGCTCGGGGTCTGACTGTTGGGAAGCTGGACTTTGTGACGCGGTGGATTTTATGAGAGACAGTGGCACAAGAGCGGGGCGATGTGATGCGCCCCAGAGACTTTAAAAAGGGGGGCGCCTTTGATCTCCGCGAGAGGAGTGCATGAATGAGCTGCGCGAGCTCCCGCGGCACCTTCACTTCCGCGTAGAGCCCGCCTTCGCATCCCTGCCCCCGAAGTGGAAGAGGCAACAGAGAGTCTTTAACCCTTTCCTTACCCATTTTTCTAAATAAATGACCCTTTTTCCTGTAAGACCTCGCCTCGTGTCCGTGTTTCATGCTGTCGCCCGTGCACTTAGGGTCGAACCCTAAGAAAAAAGAATAAATTTGTTAAATTTGCCCGAAACAATCTGATAACCAGAAAACCAGAAAAAGGCAAAATAAGTAGTCAAAATCCACCTCTAAAGTTTGGACTACTCAACATTAGATCCCTTGCGCCTAAAGCACTTATTGTTAATGAAATTATCTCCGATTATTGCCTTGACGCACTCTGTCTCACTGAAACCTGGCTTAAACCAAATGAATATTTTGGTCTGAATGAGTCTACTCCGTCAGGATATTTCTATAAGCACGAGCCCCGTCTAATTGGTCGCGGTGGTGGTGTCGCCACTATCTACAATGATGTACTCACTGTTACCCAGAAAATAAGGCCCAGGTTTAATTCATTTGAAGTGCTTATCATTAATGTTGCACTAAATGAAATACGTAATAAACCCTTGCTATACTTTACCCTGGCCACCGTGTACAGACCCCCGGGGCCATATGGCGATTTTCTTAAAGAATTTGGACATCTGCTATCAGACCTATTGGTTAACTCTGACAAAGTGTTGATAGTAGGAGACTTTAACATTCATGTAGATGATGCTAACGACGCTTTAGCACTCACATTTATGGATTTACTAAATTCCTTTGGGGTTAAGCAAAATATAATTGGAGCAACTCACCGCTTTAATCATACGCTAGATTTAATTATATCCCATGGTATAGATGTCTCTAATATAGAGATCATACCTCAAAGTGATGATATCACAGATCATCACCTCCTGACATATACTCTACCCGTAGAACAGATTAGCTGTGTCTCCCCACGTTATCAATCTGTTAGAAATATGAATCCCACTACTAAAGACAGATTCACAAGTAATCTGCCGGATCTGTCCCAATTTCTTATTAGACCCCTAAATGCAGATGATCTAGATGAAGTGACTAGCAGCATGGGCACTATACTTACCAGTACATTAGACACTGTTGCTCCCATCAGATTAAAAAAAGTCAGAGATAAAACACTTGCACCTTGGTACAACAGTCATACTCCCGCCCTAAAGAGAGCAACCCGTAACCTCGAGCGAAAATGGAGGAAAACTAAATTAGAATTTTTTCGAATTGCGTATAAAGACAGTATGTGCAGCTATAGACAGGCTCTAAAAACTGCTAGGACCGAGCATCTTAGCCAACTGATAGCAAGAAACCAAAACAATCCCAGGTTCTTATTTAGTACAGTGGCTCGCCTAACAAAGGAGGTTCAACCTCTAATAGTATCTCACGATCCAGTTCAGCCTATAGCTTCACATTTAGATTTTCACTGCTTTACAGGTATAGGACAGGAAGAGCTGTATAAACTCATCACCTCGGCTAAATCAACAACGTGCCTGTTAGACCCAATCCCAACCAGAATTTTAAAAGAAGTGATGCTTACGGTTGGAGAGCCACTCCTAAACATTATTAATTCTTCATTACATCTAGGTCACGTCCCTAAACCTTTCAAGTTAGCAGTTATTAAGCCGCTTCTTAAAAAATCTAATTTGGACGCGAATGAAATAACAAATTACAGACCGATTTCAAACCTCCCGTTCATATAAAAAATACTAGAAAAAGTAGTATCAGCTCAAATTTGCACATTCTTGCAGGATAACAACATCCTTGAAGAATTTCACTCAGGTTTCAGGCCCCATCATAGCACAGAAACTGAACTAGTTAAGATTACAAACGACTGGTTTTTAGCTTCAGACCAAGGCTGCATCTCATTGCTAGTCCTGCTTGATCTTAGTGCTGCATTCGACACTATAGATCATAATATTCTCATAGATCGCTTACAAAATTATATAGGTATTCAGGGACAGGCATTAAAATGGTTTAGATCTTACCTGTCTGATTGCTACCATTTTGTAGATCTAAATGGAGAACCGTCTGGTGTAATGCCAGTGAAATATGGGGTCCCACAAGGGTCAGTTTTAGGACCTCTGTTGTTCTCAATATACATGCTTCCCTTGGGTAACATCATTAGAAGACATGGGATTAGTTTCCATTGTTATGCTGATGATACCCAATTATATATCTCAACCAAACCAGACGAAATACCTAAGTTGTCTAGATTAACTGAGTGTGTCCAGGACATAAAAGATTGGATGACCAATAACTTTCTTTTATTAAATTCAGATAAGACAGAGATATTACTTATTGGCCCAAAAACCAGCACACAACAGCTTTCACAATTCAGCTTGCGCTTAGAAGAATGTACTGTTATTACCAGCTCAGCAGTAAAAGATCTGGGAGTAATATTAGACAGTAACTTGTCTTTTGAAAATCACATTTCAAATATCACAAAAACAGCCTTTTTCCATCTTCGAAATATTGCTAAACTTAGGAACATCTTATCCGTATCTGATGCAGAAAAACTAGTTCATGCATTCATGACCTCCAGACTGGACTATTGTAATGCATTACTAGGTGGTTGTCCTGCATCCTCAATAAACAAGCTTCAGTTAATCCAAAATGCAGCTGCCAGGGTTCTCACTAGATCCAGAAAATATGATCATATAACCCCAATATTATCATCCCTGCACTGGCTACCTGTTCAGTTTAGAATAAATTACAAAATAGTATTACTTACATACAAGGCCTTAAATGGTTTAGCTCCCACATACCTAACCAGTCTTCTGATGCGCTACAATCCACCACGCGCCTTAAGATCACAAAGCTCCGGACTTCTGGTAGTTCCCAGAATTTCAAAATCTACAAAAGGGGGTAGGGCTTTTTCATATTTAGCTCCAAAGCTTTGGAATAGCCTTCCAGACAGTGTTCGGGGAGCAGACACGGTTTCTCAGTTCAAAAGTAGACTCAAGACGCATCTTTTTAATCTGGCATACACATAACTCATCCCAGTACTCATACTCCAGTACACCTATACAGAATGGCAACTACGCTAATTCTCCCCATCTGTTCTGTATTTCTCTACCCATCCCGAGGCATCGGGAGATTTTGCCAGCTTCAGTAGACAAAGGCCGACCCTGCGAGGTTCCTGAGGCATCCAGAGAAGGACAAGCTCCAGCTGGATTCAGCTTTATGATGGTTGGAGCTACACATGCTGCTCCTGTGCTTCCAGTGATCCAGACCTCATCTGCCCTCTGCACCTACTGACTCGTCCCTATGCTGAACTGGTCTTCATGTCAATTTAAATAATTTCTGTCATATTGAATTTTCACCTGCACAACACACAAGATGTTATATCATTTCTATCTGTTGTCGCCCAAATGAGGATGGGTTCCCTGTTGAGTCTGGTTCCTCTCAAGGTTTCTTCCTAATGCCATCTCAGGGAGTTTTTCCTTGCCACCGTCGCCGTCACCCTTGGCTTGCTCATCAGAGAAATTTCATTCATTCGTCTCATTATCTGCACATTTTTCTCACACATACACACTTCCAATTATTTTCTTTTCTATAATTATTATTATTATTTGTTTTTATTTATTTATTTTCTATTATTATTATTTTATTTATTTATTTATTATTATTATTATTATTATTATTATGATTTGTTAAATTTCTTTAATTTTTGTGAAGCTGCTTTGAGACAATGACCATTGTTAAAAGCGCTATATAAATAAAATTGAATTGAATTGAATTGAACCCGTTAAACAGGGCTAGTAGTATTTTACTTAAAAAAAGAAATGCTATAATATATATACAGTATATATACACTGTACAGATACACCCGATACCCTGAGCCCAAGTATCGGAATCGGGAGGGAAAAAATGGTATCGGAACATCTCTAAGTGTAACTAAACATTTAACTACAAATGAATGGTGACAGGCAAATATTTTTGGACAATACTGTATCACATTATGTTTTAAAGCCAAAATGTTTCATTTTGCTTAATTGAAAAAATGAATTTATAGTGGACTGCTTCATAGCCACAAAAATGTTTACTTAACATTTGTCAGGTGAAAAATCACTGCTCCTTTTTTCCAAAGAGAAATATTCGTATCCAGCAACAATAAACTTGCATTTTTCCATCTCATATTATGTCATATTATCTCAGATTTTGATGATGTCCTGCATCTAAATCATCATTTTCATTCGCCTTTGCTCAAATACAAACACAGGTACTGAACATTAGAAGACATTTTGTTATAGATTAGATACACGAGCAGCAACATTAGCAACAACAAATTCTTCTGATGTATGTTCAGATTGGATGTAACAAATTGGTGTGTTGTGTATGATTCATAGAAAAACAGAAAATTTTAATCCAGTAACGAGTTGTATGATCAAGGACCTTTTATTTTCCAACATTACTAACCCAAGCTGGAAGTCCAGAAATGCTATGAATGACTGGTGTAGTGGTCTAGTTAAAAGAAATACAAAAAAAAAAAAACATTATGATTATGACCTTATCCTCAGACCCCCAGGCGGATTACATTCTAGATGGGATGCCAGACACCATACATACATACTAGGGCTGCACGAGATATTGAAAAAATATTATTATCGCGATAATGGCAGGTATATATATATCAAGTGCATTGATTTGAGGGAGCGTTCTGGTGCGGCTACAAAAGGAAAGGGAGTGATAAAATTATCAGCGAGCCTAGAGAAGAAGAAAGCACCAAGAGAAAACGACAGAAAGTAAAGGCTCAAGCAATATGTTATGCTTGAGCTGTAGATTTTGAAACTTTTAGTTCTGAAAGTTGAGTTGCACACCTTAGTGTTTTTGCAAAATTATTTATTTCAATGTGTGCCTTAGTTTTTTTGATACTTAAAGTCATTTGAAATACCTTTTTTTAAGTTTTTGCATCTGAGAAAAGGATAAAATATAAGAATGTATGGCACTTTAATGCACTTAATTCATCTCATGCAACTTTAATACCTATATCACCTATGCGGTTTCGAGCGGTGGCCGGAAGTACGGTTCATCATGATTCACAGCAAGTTTTGGCGCAGAACTTTGCGGAATGCATTTCACCGTGAGTCAAACCGCATAGGTGAGATATTAAGCGATTCCTTGTATTGCGAATAATGACAATATTTATTTTTGATAAAATGCTGTTTGCATTTAAAAAATAAAAGTAGATTTTTCTAAAAAGAATATCAATTAATCTTTGTTTCTCTTATATGTTTTACATTGCTGTTTAATTAAGCAAAAGTACATTTATCTGATTACTCAATTAATCGTTTAACATGTTAAAATTTACAATTTTGGCTTGTCTTGCAAAACGCTCACTCGCAACATGTTACTCGCAATCCAAGGTTCCACTATGCACTGTATGTATGTACTTTATTAGATGGCTTTATTATGATATGATATTATGATATTAGACTATATTAATAGCATGGAAAAAAGTCATGAAAAAACAAGGATTTTCTGGTACATTCTGAACTAACCTTAAGGCAATTAAAAAAATAGCATCCCTCCCAGCTTTAGGTTATAGTTGAGTCACCAGCTTTAAAATTGTCCAACAGTCAGAAGCCAGCCTGAGGTGAAACGCTACAAACAACTCTTAAGATAAGTGTGGAAACATTTTTAATATAAAAAAAAGTTTACTTGGTTCACTTTGCATTAAACAGAAAGTGTACTGTACTACAAAATGATGCCATCAGTTAATATATAAAAAGTAGCGCTTTTACTTTTTACTTTTAATATATAAAAAGTATACTAACATTATGCTTTTTCATTTTTTTTTATTAATATAATTGGATTATAGTATACTTTTCAGAAATATGTTATAGGAAAATATACTTTAAGTGAAAGTCCAGAGTAATTTCTAAAGTACACTTACCAAACTTTAAATAAAATTTTAGAAATATGCTCGAAATAATCATTGGAACAATGTATATAAAGCAACATAAGAATACAAATTTTAATATATGGTTGTCTCAAGATATTATCAGTTAAATTTGAATATACAGTGAAACCTCGGATAGCGAGTAACGCGGTTTGCGAGAGTTCCGCAAGATGAGCAAATATTTTTAATACATTTTGACTTGAAAAGTGCAGTGTCATGCACACTCGGTCCGTGGCCGGCACTAGGACCCGGAAGTAATGCGGTCATGAACCAGGAAGTATAAAAGGAGTAAACAAACGATAGTACAACGCTCAGTCATTGAGTTTTTCTGATGCCCTGTCGGAATCGTTCACCAAACCGTGAGTACTCACCCTTTTTGGTCTGCTTCCTGATTGAGTGTGTATTTCTAGGACGCGGGTGTGATTGTGTCTTTCCCTTGCTCCCCTATCGTGAGAGTTCTTAGATCAAAGAGCGTGATTATCCTGCCTACTCGTGTTTTCTCCGCGTTTGGGTTTACCATTCACGCGACAAAGGGCTAACCGCTAAAGCTACGTCTTCTGGTCTTCCGAGGTTAGTTCTGACAGCAAGTCTTGGTTCACGAGTATCGAGTATCATGTCTCACGCATGCGCTTCTTGCTTTGATGCCAAGCGTCATGTGATGGTCAATGGTTTTTCTCTCTCTTGCGTTTCGGAATTGTGGGTGCTCGTCTCACACTGGTATAATCAACATCCGTGCACGCGTGTACTGTTTACTGTAACACTGTGACCACGTGTGTGTGTGTAAAACATATTTTGTTTTGTGTTTGTAAGCATATGTGTACAACGTGTGTGTACTGTTTCTTATAACACATGTGTGTGCGCACATGTAAAGCAAAAGAAAGTCTCATTAGAAAGGTTAAAAATCCATTTTCTCCATCAGCCTGTCGTTAAGTTTGTGCGTACGAATAATTTGACACCGTGCCGGTTCACACACTCTCTCTTTCTCACCTTTAGTGTGCGTGTGTGTTTGAGTGTCTGCTTCACACACACACACACAAACACTCTGCTCTACACAGAAACTCTGCTCTGTCGCGATTCT
Organism: Channallabes apus; assembly: GCA_030522415.1. Taxonomy (NCBI): domain Eukaryota; kingdom Metazoa; phylum Chordata; class Actinopteri; order Siluriformes; family Clariidae; genus Channallabes; species Channallabes apus. The sequence continues at coordinate 24,500,233 of CM060118.1, forward strand.
TTTCAAAGGTAAAGTGCAGGTTCATTTGTTTGTTTGTTTTACTTTACAGCAGTAATTCCGTTAGTATGCGCTCACACAAGTGTCATTAGCGATGTTACTTGCCAATTTTTTCGACAAAATTTGTTTTTGGAATACGAGCCCACTTCCGGAACGAATTATGCACGCAATCCAAGGTTCCACTGTACTTATTTGAATATATGCTTATATTTTAGTGCATTATTCTTTCGCGCACAAGTTTTGTTGAAGACAAAAGTAAAGTTTGTTTTTTTTAACCTTGTTCAAATTCAATCTGTTGAACTCATGAATGAAGTACGCATACGCTGATTTTGTTTTTCAAAAATATGTTATAGTGTAGAAAATACATTCAGCATTTGTAAAAATGTCTAAAAACCATTTGGACTGGTAATACTGTACCTTTGAAATACAGTAGTATAGAAGACTGGGTATATTAAATGATATAAAAAAGTATAGTTTTATTAACCACAAAGTGTACTTTTTTAGTAATTGGAATTTGCCAGAAGTATAACAGCATGCTACAGCTGCAATAAGAATATATTTATAGTACATTACTTATGTATTGGTAAAGCAGCAAAAATTGCTGTAATGTACAGTACTTAACGTAATAACTGTATGAACTTATAATTAATAAAATAAAACTGAATACATTAAAGATATACTTTAATTTCATTAAATTTCTACTCTGTCAACTATGAACGTTAATACACACAGCAATATATACTTTAAGTGTACTAAGTATAATTGAAGTTTTCCATTTTAACACATAATGTAAAAGTACACTTAAAATTGTGCTGTTGTATAATTTAATTAAAACTTATATACACTTAGTAAAATTAGTTGTTTCAAAATAGCAAACTTCTCCCCGTGCTTGGTGGGTTTCCTCCGGGTACTCCGGTTTCCTCCCACAGTCCAAAGATATGCAGGTTAGGCTAATTGGCGTTCCTAAATTGCCCGTAGTGTGTGATTGGGTGTGTGAATGTGCGTATGAGTGTGTGCCCTGCGATGGATTGGCACCCTGTCCAGGGTGTACCCCGCCTTGTGCCCGAAGTCTCCTGGGATAGGCTCCAGGTCCCCCGCGACCCTGAATAGAGGATAAAGCGGTATAGAAGATGAATGAATGAATGAAAATAGCAAACTTCAAGTATACTGTACTAGTCATTAGCCTGGCCGCAAGTACTGTAAGTATGATTTGGCATGCAAGGAATTCATATTTGGGATATCACTTGGAAAGACATTTAGAGAATAAGAAAACAAAGGGGACCACAAAATAAAGACCTGTGTTACTATCCAAAATTATCCAAAAGTCATTTTTGCATAATTGACACCCTTTAAGCTCACTCTGTTATGTGTGGCCTATTTCGTAGTTTATTCTGGTTGTATTAAAAGACATTTGCTAGGTCTTGTGGTTGTATTGGATTTTTTTAGATAGTGGAATGCATTTGTGATGTGTTTTTTCTGATGTTTCATGATCCACATATTTCTCAGTAATAATGAAACTAAGTGTAAGATTAACAGCATTATATACTGTATTAACCTTTATAAAAAGCACATTAATTAATAACAATCAGTGAATGATGTAGTATTTACAGTGAAACAAAAAGGCAAAGGTATACTATATAATGCTATGGGAAAGGCTTGATACTGTAATGATGGAGTTTAAGGAAACAAGGGTGCCCAGAACAGCACATAGCTATGCTGTCTTACATTTTTATCCGCTAATTAAACTTTAGGTATATATGAAAAAAATGACAGAAACCTGAGAACAGTGCTGTGAACGACACTTTATTTGGTGCCCACTGTGTCCAGGCTATTTTAGGAGAAAAATAACTAATGCGCTTAATCAGTTTAATTTACCAGTAAATTACAATTACAGATGAGCCAATGGTGAGCTCATCACTGGACCCACTTCAGTTTGCTTACCAGCCTGGCACTGGAGTAGAGGATGCCATCATTCACCTACTGCATCGTTCACTCTCTCACCTGGAGACTGCTGGGAGCACTATGAGAATCATGTTCTGATTTCTCCAGTGCTTTCAACACCATCTTTCCCACAATCCTGAGGGAAAAACTGGAGTACACAGGAGTGAATCATCACCTCACAACATGAATACTGGACTACCTCATTAACCGACCACAGTACGTGAGAACTCAGGGCTGTGTGTCGGATATGGTGGTCTGCAGTACGTGGGCTCCACATGGGAACGGTTCTGGCTCTGTTCCTCTTCACCATATACACTGCAGATTTCACTCACAACTCCACCAACGGCTTCCTGAAGTTCTGCGATGACTCTGCAATAGTCGGCCTCATCACTGACGGGGATGACAAGGAGTACAGGGTACTTAACAAGGACTTTGTGGACTGGTGCCAAAGGAACTACCTCCAGATCAACACTGGAAAAACCAAGGAGTTGGTGGTAGACTTCCGCAGGCACAAACATTCTCCACTACAACCACTGAACATCCAAGGCATGGTCATTGAATCTGTGGAGAGTTATAGGTACCTTGGTGTTCATCTGAACAATAAACTGGACTGGACCCACAATGCGCTGTACAAAAAAGGGCAGAGCAGGCTGTACCTGCTGCGGAGGCTCAGGTCTTTTGGAGTGCAGGGCCCAGTCCTGAAGTCTTTCTATGACTCTGTGGTGGCATCAGCCAACTTTTACGGTGTGGTCTGCTGGGTCAGCAGCATCTCTGCTAGGGACAGAAAGAGACTGAACAGGCTGATCCGGAGGGCAAGCTCTGTTCTAGGATGCCCTCTGGACCCAGTGGAGTTGGTGAGTGACAGAAGAATGGTGGTTAAACTGTCATCCTTGTTGGATAATATCTCCTACCCCTTGCAGGAGTATCTGACAGCACTGAGCAGCTCATTCAGTGGCAAAGGAGAGATTCCGTAAGTCTTTCTTGCCAACTGCTGTCAGATTGTACAACGTAGACTCTGACCACATACTGTACGCACAAGCAAACGCACAAACGATCAAACACACATATCAAATACACCATGGTAGTTATGTTCAATATCATGACGGAACATGTTAACTTTATAGTGATGTGCAATATCTCTAGTCATGTGCAATACTATGGTGGAATATGCTATTTTTCTTTCTTTCTGTCTCAGGGAACCACCATAACTGGGCAAAGTGCAATTTATAACATTTAAAATATTATTGTACTGTAAATGCCTGTCACTCACTCTCTGTATGTGTACATATACTCATTGGGTACAAACATTACTTAGTCAACTGTGTTTACATATATATTTATGTAAATTTTTTTTTTTACTACACAGATGACCATATTCTATAGCCAGATTGTATAGTACACATTTTATACTGTTAGTATTCTATTTTTAGTATTCTATTTTTTTCTATTTTATTTTATTTACATTTTATTTTGTTGTTTCTTAAATTTTTAACTTTGTACTGTCCACCTGCTGCGTGGCAAAAAAAATTCCCACTTGTGGGACTAATAAAGGTTTATCTTATCTTAAGAGCATACAAGAAGGCAGCCTCTGTCTCAATGTCAAAATCAACACCTGTAGCTGCATTGCTTTTCCTGAACTGCTCGTCTTAACCCCCTGCTTTTTGGTCCTCTAATTTCCTCTCTCAATTCATATAATGTAGAATAATCATTGTCCTCTACAGTCTTCTTGGCAGATCCTGAGTCACTAAAAACTCTGTCTGCCTGTCTCTCTCTTGCTCTCCCTCTGTCCTGACCTGCTCTCCACCCAGGGTGATTAGAGATAAATGATTAGAGATAAATCAAACAACTGTAAGAGTTATTGGTGGCTCAAGATCTCTTGGATGACACTAAGTAGTATGGAAAAAAAAACAGAGGAATGGACATTCACTGCCTGGCAAAAGAATTTATGAATCATAAAGTCAAATTATTAGGCTGCATCCAGCAATGAAAGCAACTAAGGAGATTTTGAAATTAGTGAAACTGGGTTAAAAACCTCTTAACAAATTATCAAAACCTGGAAGGATAGTGCTGAACCATCAAGTTTGTGTTAGAAATGTGGTTGTAAACTAACATGAATGGAGATCACTTACGTAGACACTTGGAAAAGTTGCATGGTAAAAAAATAAAAATTAACAGTAAAATCTTAGTTATGTTTAATTGTGAAAGTAAGAGCATTTTCATACTGTATGTACACTTATGTTACTCATGGGATTGGGATTAAACAGCTGTTAGGCCAAAAGGAAAACCCTTTTTAGTAAGACTAATCAGAAAAAGGCTGGAATTTACTCAGAAGCAAAAAGATTTGAAATCAATCAAATCAATTGACTTTTTTTTCTTTCTTCCCTTTAATAAGCCTCTTCCAGGACTCGAATTGTGAAAGAGCATAAGGAAGCATGAGGACTCATTTTCACTGGCCACCACGTTGTTTGCTGTAATTAAAACTAAAGGTGACTGAAAGAAATCTTAGTGTGTGTGATGTTTTTCAGGTAGTCTATGTAATAATAAAGGACTGTGAGATGGAGATGCTCAACTTCAGTTACCACTTTCTTCATTTTGGCTTTTTGTGTGCCTTTTGCCACTTCTTGCCATTTCTCATTCACTTTCCTCTTCATGCATCCCAGTGGGCTACCTTTTCTTGCTAACTTGCTCTGTCTCTCTCTCTCTCTCTCTGTTTCTCTCTCGTTCACACACACACATACACACACACACACACACCAACTGTCATCCCTCTTAGGCTCACCATGTGGATGAAAATCATTTCAGGCATCACTAAACACAGACCTCTTATCAACAAATGGAGAAATGTATACCTCAGATCTCAGTCTGAATTTGAATACACACATATTTTAGCAGAGATACATCACAGCCCGGTATTCAAAATGTTATGAAGCACTTGTAGCTTATTATATTACTGAATCCCATACTGCCACAAAGTACATTTTATATATATAATTTTATATTGTATGCATATATATATATATGCATTGCTTTTCCTGAACTGCTCGTCTTAACCCCCTGCTTTTTGGCCCTCTAATTTCCTCTCTCTATTCATATAATGAAGAATTATCATTCTCCTCTACAGTCTTCTTGGCATATCCTGAGTCACTAAAAACTCTGCCTGTCTGCCTGTCTGCCTGTCTCTCTCTTGCTCTCCCTCTCCCCTGCTCTCCACCCAGGGTGGAGAGACTGGCACACACTGATTAGAGATAAATCAAACAACTGTAAGAGTTATTGGTGGTATATACTTGGTATTAGTTGATAGATAGATAGATAGATAGATAGATAGATAGATAGATAGATAGATAGATAGATAGATAGATAGATAGATAGATAGATAGAAAGAACAGCACATTTTTGTGACTCATTTTTTAATGTTTTCTCGTTCTCGTGGAAAGGACTGAATAAAATTATGCCTTCCACCACTATATATTAATTCAATTCAATTCAATTCAATTTTATTTATATAGCGCTTTTAACAATGGTCATTGTCTCAAAGCAGCTTCACAAAAATTTAAGAAATTTAATTTAACAAAAAAAAAAAAAAAAAAAAAAAAAAAAAATTTTTTTATATATATATAGAATAATTATATATAAAGTAATAAGTAAATAAATAAAATTATAATAGAAAATAAATAAATAAAAACAAATAATAATAATAATAAAATTATAGAAAAGAAAATAATTGGAATTGTGGATGTGTGAGAAAAATGTGCAGATGATAATGAGATGAATGAATGAAATGTCTCTGATGAGCAAGCCAAGGGTGACGGCGACGGTGGCAAGGAAAAACTCCCTGAGATGGCATTAGGAAGAAACCTTGAGAGGAACCAGACTCAACAGGGAACCCATCCTCATTTGGGCGATAACAGATAGAAATGATATAACATCTGGTGTTGTGCAGGTGAAAAATCAATATGACAGAAATTATTTAAATGGTCATGAAGACCAGTTCAGCATAGGGACGAGTCAGTAGGTGCAGAGGGCAGATGAGGTCTGGATCACTGGAAGCACAGGAGCAGCATGTGTAGCTCCATCATAAAGCTGAATCCAGCTGGAGCTGGTCCTTCTCTGGATGCCTCAGGAACCTCGCAGGGTCGGCCTTTGTCTACTGAAGCTGGCAAAATCTCCCGATGCCTCGGGATGGGTAGAGAAATACAGAACAGATGGGGAGAATTAGCGTAGTTGCCATTCGGTATAGGTGTACTGGAGTATGAGTACTGGGATGAGTTATGTGTATGCCAGATTAAAAAGATGCGTCTTGAGTCTACTTTTGAACTGAGAAACCGTGTCTGCTCCCCGGACACTGTCTGGAAGGCTATTCCAAAGCTTTGGAGCTAAATATGAAAAAGCCCTACCCCCTTTTGTAGATTTTGAAATTCTGGGAACTACCAGAAGTCCGGAGTTTTGTGATCTTAAGGCGCGTGGTGGATTGTAGCGTATCAGAAGACTGGTTAGGTATGTGGGAGCTAAACCATTTAAGGCCTTGTATGTAAGTAATACTATTTTGTAATTTATTCTAAACTGAACAGGTAGCCAGTGCAGGGATGATAATATTGGGGTTATATGATCATATTTTCTGGATCTAGTGAGAACCCTGGCAGCTGCATTTTGGATTAACTGAAGCTTGTTTATTGAGGATGCAGGACAACCACCTAGTAATGCATTACAATAGTCCAGTCTGGAGGTCATGAATGCATGAACTAGTTTTTCTGCATCAGATACGGATAAGATGTTCCTAAGTTTAGCAATATTTCGAAGATGGAAAAAGGCTGTTTTTGTGATATTTGAAATGTGATTTTCAAAAGACAAGTTACTGTCTAATATTACTCCCAGATCTTTTACTGCTGAGCTGGTAATAACAGTACATCCTTCTAAGCGCAAGCTGAATTGTGAAAGCTGTTGTGTGCTGGTTTTTGGGCCAATAAGTAATATCTCTGTCTTATCTGAATTTAATAAAAGAAAGTTATTGGTCATCCAATCTTTTATGTCCTGGACACACTCAGTTAATCTAGACAACTTAGGTATTTCGTCTGGTTTAGTTGAGATATATAATTGGGTATCATCAGCATAACAATGGAAACTAATCCCATGTCTTCTAATGATGTTACCCAAGGGAAGCATGTATATTGAGAACAACAGAGGTCCTAAAACTGACCCTTGTGGGACCCCATATTTCACTGGCATTATACCAGACGGTTCTCCATTTAGATCTACAAAATGGTAGCGATCAGACAGGTAAGATCTAAACCATTTTAGTGCCTGTCCCTGAATGCCTATATAATTTTGTAAGCGATCTATGAGAATATTATGATCTATAGTGTCGAATGCAGCACTAAGATCGAGCAGGACTAGCAATGAGATGCAGCCTTGGTCTGAAGCTAAAAACAAGTCATTTGTAATCTTAACTAGTGCAGTTTCTGTGCTATGATGGGGCCTGAAACCTGACTGAAATTCTTCAAGGATGTTGTTATCCTGCAAGAATGTGCAAATTTGAGCTGATACTACTTTTTCTAGTATTTTTGATATGAACGGGAGGTTTGAGATCGGTCTGTAATTTTTTATTTCATTCGCGTCCAAATTAGATTTTTTAAGAAGCGGCTTAATAACTGCTAACTTGAAAGGTTTAGGGACCTGAAGGTTTAGAGAGAGAGAGAGAGAGAGAGAGAGAGAGCAAGAGAGAGTTGAAGATGTACCCAGCAGGAACCCTAATGTTGGATGATTGTTGCCATTGGGACAATGCCAGGACAATGTTGTTATTGATTTATAATGTCTTTGAAAGAATGGCATTGAGATAATGCTGAATGAATGACACAAACTTCATATAGAAAATATAACCTCAAAATAGCAAAACATTCACCTTTATTTGGAACATTTATGCTGATTAACATCCATTTACAGAATGTCTAACCACATCCATGGTTCCTTAAAATTATAACAGAATTTAAAACTCAAAATTCAATATTTTTTATTGTAAAACTATATGCAAGCATCAACACAGGACTCCAAATGGTCGACTAAATTGGTCACCGATGTACCTAAAGTTCTTATTTTGCAACTAGATTTATCCAGGGAGTTGCTAGGCGCGACCGCCCCCCAAAATGCAGCGATCTTTAATCCTGTTATAGACTCTCTCATCTGCTGCGCCTGTCTGCCAGCACGAGATTATGAGTGCATGATAGTACAGCAGGGCTATGTTCAATAACGAGAGCGCTCGCAAACATACAGTAAGACAGTTCATCAGACCGTTCAACTGTCACACGCTCACGAACAGTTCACATGTGCTCATTATTGAAAACCTGATTATCACATATTCTTGTGCATGGTCCACGGTGAATGTACTTGTATGCATGTGCTGACAAGCAGTTGGTGAAGTGAGTTGCAAAACAAAAGATCAGTTAAGTTTAACACTAATTTGATTGAATTTTCTAATTGGTGTTACATTTTTTTATAACATTAAAAAAATAATTTTTCTTTATTATTTTCTCTAGCTTTTTAAAACTCACCCAGTGCCTTGCTAACTAACATTCATGATGTAGCTTAGCTGGCTAGCTAGCCAAAGTAGGTAATGTTAGTCAAGGAACATTGACAACTGACAAGAAAACTAAATGAAACCCAATGAAAAATCTCAGACTTTTTCTCACTCACTGACCAGTCAAACGCTTTCTCCTTTACATCAAATGTTATCGATAGAAAGACTGTAGACCAGTCTCAGAGACTAGTGACCAGTGAAAATACCTAGCTACAGCCATTCCAGACAGAATCACTCAGAATTCAGTCATCATTATCAGATAATGCTAGCAAACCATAGCTGATGCAGTTTCTTCCACTAAAAGTCAGAATGGGTAAATGAGCTCACCTGGTTACGTTATGAAAGGGGATACATTTTTGGCTCTTAAAAATTTGGATTTCGCCCCAAAATGTTTTGGGTTTATGAGCCATATGATCCCAAAAATTTATGTTTGCCTGGAGCCCTAGTATAACACACTACAGTACTTATACTTTCTGTTGCTAGAAGAGAATAAAATGTTAAAGATAATTCTTTTATTCCACAAAAATACATAATGTTTCATAGTATATCCCTTCTATAATTGGTTATACATACACCATGCAGCCACAACTATAACATCACTGCCAGATGAATTGAATAACATTGATCATCAATTATATACCAGTAAACTGGTGACAGGATCCCTGTGGAGATCAAAGGCCAGCCTATCTGATCGGATTCCTCAGAACACCCAGTACACAAAACACCCAGTGCATCAAAGCCTGTCACACATGGGGCTTAGCAGGCAAATGGCATTTGTTGCATACACAACCATACACAGAATGATATGCAGTGAAATGATTACATGACTGTTTGTGACCTCAAAAGAGGCAAAATGCCAATAGAAAAGAATGTAAAATCTAAACTCTACAATATATATTAATTTTGTTAGAATAAAATAGTAAAGTGTAAAGTATAAATATGCAATATTATATTATTATATTTATAAAAAAAAAAAAGTTAACTGTATAAATAAACTGTATAATTAACTATAATAAACTGTGAAATGAAATGATAAGCAGCAGTGGTATTGTCCATCTTGAAAGTGCAATAGTGTAAAAGCAGTCCTCATTTATATGTAAACAGAACCAGAAATGTGCAACATACTGTATATGTTTAAATAATGTATAATAATGTATATGAATAAATTGTTAAAAAAACGCTATACAAATAAATAAATGAAATTGAATTGAACTGCAGTTAAATTCAACTGCTTACTGCAGTTCTGTGTACTGCAGTTCTATGCAATGTGCAAACGTCTAAATTTTCAAATGCTTAGTGTGGGTATAATTTATATTCTTTTATTTTTTGTCTACGTTTTTCTATATTTTATTCTTATTCTATTCCATCATTTATTTCTTATTGACAATCTTGTTTTTAAGGTCACGAGCGGTCGTATAAGCATTTCACTGCGTATCATACTGTGTATGTAACAAATAAAATTTAAATTAGAATTTTGGTTTTTGGTCCAATACATGTGTTAAGGAAACATACAGTAGCAAGTCCAATCAGTTGAATCCTATGTGGAGTTCTGAGTAAGTGCTTGTATAGCCTGAGGGAAGAAGCTTCTCCTCAGTCTTTCTGTATTGGCCTTAAGGGAAGCAGAAGCGCTTTCTTGACTGCAACAGAGAGAACAATCCATTGCTGGAGTGGCTGAGGTCCATCACAATCTTCCTGGCCTTGGTCCAGCACCACTTGCTGTAAATTAAGTGCAGGTCAGAGAGCTTGGTGTGGATGATGCGCTCAGCTGATCACACAGAGCTCGTCTATCCTGCATGGTGCAAATACTGTATGTATACCATCTGTATGCAAATAAAATGCATGTTTTCACCTAGAAAGCAAAAGTCTAATTCAAATACTGCTAATAGAATAAAGTATGTAATAAAATGGCATAGGTTAAGATTAAAGGCAGAGCTAGCATTTACATTTTTAATTACAGCTTCAATAATTAACAGCATAAATGATAGTTTGAATTAGTAGAAATTTCGCATATAATGAGGTTGTAAAAAGCATTAAAGAGACTTGGCAAATAAAATTATATATATAATGAGAAACTAAGAAATCTAACTGAGAAATCACAAGTTCATTGTTTACATTGTTTATCATTTGAATTGCAGTTAGGTGCATTTAAAAGTTTTGTTTTTAGGTGTTTGTTAAGAGATGAGTAATTGATGAAATTCATTTCAAATTTATGGACATGAAGAAACAGGCGTTGTATGTCTGTTTAAACATATAATACTGCCACAAGGCTGCAGCACATCACACGAGGAGCAAAGAGATCAGGTTTTAAATTACTATTCCCTTACCCTCTCTGCACTTCAATTAGAACTAGGAGATACATTTTAGATTAGGTTAGAACGATTCAAATTTGAACAAGACCAAAGAGAATGCACACTCTGAATTTTAAGGTTATTTTTCAGAAAAGCGTCCTAAGCAGGAATTGTAGATGCGGACATATTATTTCACTAGTTTTGACGCGTATCTTTAATTTGAATTTTCACTCACACAACAGTCGTCATGAGTAAATCCACTGTAGTTACAACACCAGTTGCTGTACAGTATCTTGTAAATTTCTGACTTTTTCAACAAACTATTTGCTGTATCTTACTAAGATCTTGGATTATGGTTATCTTACGGTCAAAAGCTTGTGTTTCCGTAGCCTTCCGCATCAAAACTGAACTTTCTATCATACGATAGTCATACAGCTACATGTAATAGTGGAATGACATCACAGACCAACTTACAATTGTTAAAATGAATGCTTAACTAACAAGTTCAAAGCTTATGGCTTATGTAATAAACTTAATGCTTAATGCTTAACTAACAGACATAACAGTGAATACTTAAATGACAAATAGAATGCTTAGTGCTTAGCTAATGAATAGAATAAGATAAAATTAAATAAAATAAACACAACAACAAATTCATAATAAATACGATATGGCTCTTACAGGGATCAAGTGGCAAGAATTTCCACTAAGCAGTCTAAATAAAATTAAAACAAAGAAAGAAATCTTACTTTTAAGTCATAAATAAAATTGTGTTTTACATCTTTTTTTTTTAAATAGTTAAAAGGTTAAAGTTAAAAATAAGGTGATCAGCTTTAATGTAATCAGTGATATTATTATTTAAGGTTGACACCCATGTACATGTCTGCCTGTTTTTCTGTACAGCAGAACTCTCTAACGTATTAATACAAAGAAATAAAATTATATGAGGTTGAGTAACTTACGCCTAAGTAGTACTTTTTTCGTCCTCAGCCAAATACACTCCCTGTTTAAAGTAGAATATTCAATTCACCACATGACCGTTCATAATACTGTATCACTTTTACTCAACTCAAGTTCCTAAGAACTCAAGAACTCAACAACTCAAGTTTGTTAAGAACAAAGTACCAAATAAATGGAATAATAGTGCTGAAGAAATGACACTTATTAACAGTAAAAAAAAAAAAACATTAGAAACCATAGCTATATTTAAAAGTGAAAATAAGACCATATTCATGTACAGTACACATAATGTGATCTCAAGAAATTGTGATAAGCAGGTGTTATTGCGATGACAGATATGAGGCCATAAGAAAACCACTTAATGAGGATATCAGAAAAAAGGTTACAATTTTCAAGGGAGCATAAAGATTGGCTAGCATAAATTTAAACACCATTGAACGATGCAGAAATCATATTGCTCAGGGAGAAGTGTTCTGTCTCCTAGAGATGAACATACTGTACTTTGGTAGGAAAAGTACAAATCGATCACACAACAACAACATCAAAGGACCTCATGAAGAAACAGGTACAAACGTTCTGCCTCAACATAACCTAAAGTGTTGTTCAGCAAAGAAGGAGCTACCAAAACCACCATATAAAAATCCAGACTACAGTTTGCACCTGCATATGGTGACAAAGATTGCACAGGGAGGTTGTGTTGCTGCACAGATCCGGACTGCTTGATTTTTAAGGGTTAATCCACCTGTGTTTTTTTTCATTTATTTTTTTTATTTTTTTTTTAAGAAGAGCTCATTCACTGTGCAAAACTGTTTCTCTGCAGAGCATGTGTGACCGTCAGCATGCCCTTCTTATACTTTTTACAGCAGCTGGCATCCTCTGCATTTACTGCCTCTCCATATACCATTCTGATGCTACTACTCATGTACCTATTTATTCAGCTAGAGTAAAGGAGAACTGTCTTAATTTAACTTAACATAGAACTAGTTAATCGATCGCAAATGGCAGATGGACAGATTTTTAAAAAGGGTCTGCAAATATATTTGGGTCTGCAAATATACTGTACTTGCCCGGGCTGGGCAAGTATACTCTATGGTTATTTTTGCATTTCTTTCTTAAATTATGGTCCCAGTGTCTAAAGGTCATGACATGCCATCTGCAAGTGTTGGTCCACTGTGTTTTATCAAGTCTAATGTCAAGAAAGCAATCTACCAGGAGATTTTGGAGTACTTTATGTTCCTGCCTGTTCCCAAGCTTTATGGAGATGCCAATTTGCTTTTCCAGCAGAAATTAGCACCTGCCCACAGGGCCAAAACTACAATAGAACTAACTGGTTTGCTGCCCAAGATATTACTGTGCTTGATTGGCCAGCCAACTCATCTGACCTGAACCCCATAGGGAATCTGCAGCCTTCAGCTCATCTGTATTGTTGGGCTAGGTTTTTCTCACCTTCCTTTTATCAAAGCAAACTGGACTGAAACAAAAACACCTCAGCAGTGAAACAAGCTGATCTTCTCCATGGATTGCTGCACTAAGGCAGTAATTTGTGCTTAAGGAGCCCTAACAAAGTACATAAATTAACCTTTTTTTTTTCAGAATATCTATATTTTGAATAATTTTCCTTTGATCTTAAGAGATATAATAGTATGCGTTATTGAAGTTCCGATTTTCATGAGGTGTATGCTGTATTTATCAAAATAAAAAAAATAAACTTTTTACTTTACATGTAATGAATATGCACGCTGTCCAGGGTGTACCCTGCCTCGTGCCCTGAGTCTCCTGGGATAGGCTCCAGGTCCCTGCGACCCTAAATACAGGATAAAGCGGTATAGGAGATGAATGAATGTAATGAATATATACTGTAAGTCTCATGTTTCTCACAATAAAATAAGCTTTTTCACTATATTCAGATTTTTTGAGATGCACTGTATTTGTACACTAATGCAATATATACTGTAAATACAGTGCAAAAATTCTTGATTTCTTTCAGTCCCTCATTTCTTTACATTTAAGAACTTTTTTTTATTAGAATATGGAAAAAACTGGTACACTTATTTACATGTGCAAACATACATACATACACAAAGAGTTTGTACATCCCTGAACTCTGCTAAACAAGAAGGCGAGAATTTTTATTTCTTTAAGTAGTCAAGAATAGTTTCTTTGGATGTTGGCTGGCTTTTGTTCCCTTTCCTGTCAAGATCATCTCACATTGCTTCAGTGCCGAGATCTTGGCTTTGTGGAGGCCATTTCATGACTGATAGAGTTACATTATGGTATTTTTTCTCTCAGGTATACAGTCAATATACTTTATAAAATGCATTTATTTGTGCTGTTCAAAATACCAGAATAAGTTATTAGAGCAAATATAGAACAGAAAGGTGTGGTGTTGCACTAAAAGGGAGTATGTCCAGGGTGCCATACAGTACATGCTAAAACCGCTGCAGATAATACAAGGTTAAAGCAATAAGTTAGTGATTTTGGATACCTGACCATTCATACCACTCACACTACAAAGTTCATGCAAAGCCAATGCCATTTTAATTTCATTTACACTATTCTTCTCAGTAACATTTTCATCACTGACCCTTTTCGAGTATTACAAGTCAAAACAAAATGTCAAATCATTGTGACTTGTGGGATTAAATGGGTTAATTTTCCTTCAGTGTGCACACATCTGCAAAGACTATCCACAGCTTGCTGAACAGAGACACTATTCATTATGCCTGCTGCATGATGGTAACACATTGCTCAGGCTAGCACAAATAAAGTGTCATAAGGGGAACAGCTTGTTTAATATTCAAATATTGCATTTACTACACTTATTTTATACCAGAATACCACCGTTGTACAGTAGAAGTTACCTGACACAGCAAACTATGTTGCTGCTGTTGTTAAATATAGCATAAAAAACAAGCTATTTAAGAAGTAGAACAGGAAGAAGAAGAAACAGGTGGTAAACACATACATTCTGTGTTTCCATTCAACACTGTTGAATTGCCTACAACTACCCAAGCCCTTGACTCATTTTGTTTATACAATGTAAGCTGACGTTTGTTTATTTACATTATTAGCTCAAGAGCACCAGCTAAATATGTGACCTGTCCATATTCCTATCCATATGGATCATTAGCTACTCTCTCTCTCTCTCTCTCTCTCTCTCTCTCTCAAACACACACACACGTCAATATTGTGAGGACCTTTAATTGACGAACAGCTATTTGATGCTAAGCCAATAACTAAATCCAACTGCTAATCTCATTTATTAAAAGGAAACTTTAGATTCATTTTTTGCAAGTTTTCCTTGTGGGTGCCAAACAAATGTCCACACAAGGTCAGACATTATTCTGCGATAGAAAAAACATGTACCCTACACACGCAGAGAGAGAGAGAGAGAGAGAGAGAGAATGTAAACTAATACACGTTGTACTTGCCAGGTGGACCTTTTGGTCACTCGAGGTCATGGTAAGAGGGAGTTAATTAGGTCGTAGGGAGGATAGTGGCTTCCGATTGCATTTTCTGGGAAATAGAAGCATGATGTGCTACCGGACGACCGAAAGCCATGTGTGGTGTGATCCGTCAAAGTGAAGGGAAAACGAGTTCCGTTTACCGACCGGACAGGTGCCGTTTCTCGGGGACCCGCTTGATGGGATAAAAGCTGCTAATCCGCCCATTTAACCTGCGATCCAAAGGCCCTCTTCACTAACAACACACTACCCTACTAAAGAGTATGCCAAAATACTACCTCACCTCACCTATTTGACATGTGGTTTAGTAGGCTATATATACAGTAGTTGTATGCATTTTCGCTCGTAGCCCAACTTTGACTCGCTCAAGATATCACGCGACAACAAGCGGCGTGTTTTACGTGTTTAAACAAGCTCATTAATCGGGTGATTGAAATATTTTAGATCGAATAAAAGAACTCAATAAAAGCAACTCAATGCATACCACACGCGTGGATGACTGACGCGTCCAGTTATCTAAAAAAGAAAATAATAATAATAAAATCAGTGCTCAGTCACAAACGGCGGTCATTCCCTATACCCCGAGCTCAAAGGGAATATACTGAGGACTCACCATGCTGGCTTGAAAAGCACGCAGATTTTAAAAAAGTGTTGGAGGATTCACGCATTCCACAAACGGTCCCGCGCCTCAGTGCCGGATGGATGTGTTTCCTTCAGCTCCACCATTTGAACGCGTGAAAACAGCGATACAGCCAAAGCGGAATCACCGAGCAGAGATCCAGCTTCAGAAAGTTATCCAGAGTGAGAGCCGTACGGAAGACTACACCTGCCACCATGCGTCTCACTCTCGCTCTCTCTCTCTCCCTCTCTGTCTCTGACTGACGATGCAACGGCGACGCACAGGCGGAAATCGTATTTGCTTCTAGAGCAAAGGTGGTAGAAAAAGGTGCTTCACTGTACATATTCGTCTCGGGATTAGAGAAGATCAGTGCGGCGGTTTCTCGCTAATGTAACGCTGATAACAGAGAAATGTAAAAATATATATCCCTCAGATACTGCTTCTTTATTTTTCCTTGGAGCTACAGTTACCCTGTAGAACTTTGAAACTATTATAACATTTCGCAAACACCATATAGAATATAATTTTTTTTCTATACGTCTTTTAATAGTCCCAAAATCAAGCAACAAAATGTTTCATGCATAGCCAATACGTTTTCCTACAAGTGTTTAATAAAATATGTTAAAATTACCCACCCATTACATGGCATTTTATTTTGCACACAGTTCCTATCATACAGATCCGCATTTCTATGTTTTGATGAACTGCAATATGTTCCCCTTTTGCATGTACAGCACTTTTATGTATGTTAACCACAAAAAGTGATAAGAAATAAGCTTACATGTAGGGATTTGCATTTATAGACACCACCAAACTAAGTGGCTAAAAGCATGTATTACATATGGTATACTATATTTGCCAAATGTTTGTGAACATCTGATTAATCACAGGCATATTTGCTTGTTGAACTGTCCAAAGCATTATGTTAACCTAAAAGGATAGTGCTGAACTTTAAAAAAAAAAGTGATTAAAAAAAAAAAAGAAATGGACAGTGGTTGAAAATCACTTAAACGCGCGCCCAGTAGAAAATGAACGAATCACTCTCCGAGACTACTCATTTTACTGAGTCATGTTAAAGACTAATTCAAAAAGAACAAATAGTTCATGAACGACCCATCACTAATACTACAACACCTTGTAATTGCCACGGCAACAGATTGTACCACTTTAGGATCAAATTCATGATGGTGGAAAAGGAAAAGAGCTATAGGAAATAGGGGTGGACATCACTGATGAGGAACGTCATCAACAAAGAGGGGTTCGGAATGTGGGCCACTGAAGTATGCCAAGATGTGTTACTTTTTGGGGAAATTTGGAGAGAGCTTACATTATATGGGTGGAACTGTAGGAGTATCAAGGTCATTACGTGTTGAAATATTTTTGCTGTATTAATGTAGTACTGTAAGTGTTGTTTTTCTATTTTTGGCACTGATTTGAAACTATGTAAGGAAGAATGAAAGAGTGTCAAGGTCATGTGCTATATCCACTCCTGTCTATGGTTTTCATGAATAGCATACCTAGATGCAGTCAATCTTAATGAGGTGTACAGTATGTAAAGTAACATCCTTATGTACAGATGCTGTATTCTTGGCAATAGCCAAAGCAGACCTCCAACACATAATTAATCATTTTACTGTTCATTGTAATCTACATCTTAAGCCATGATTCTATTCCAGAAAAAGTCGGCATGACACTCCCTTGGTGAGAAGATAAATAATTTCCTAGGTGGAGGAGTTTGGATAGCTCAGGATCTTATTTGCAACACCAATAAAATTTTGGCCAAGCAGCACCAGTTTTACAGCAGTTCACTTTTTATGAGTTCACCCCTTGTTTACCAGTCAGGGAACTGTTATTCCTTCATCCTCATCTATGGCTACAACTTTTGAGGAATGACAGAATAAGGTTGTGAGTACAGGAGAGAAATATTCATTTTCTCTCATTACATGGTGTAAATTAGTGTACTGTAACTGTATCTCACCGCTGGTTCGAGACCATTTAGATATTCCCCAGAAGTATCTGTAATTTGTGGCTCTAAAAAGGGAGATCTGGACTGACCTTCATTGGCTGTTGTCACAGTGACCTCTACCAAGGGAATAATGAAAGAGAAATTAATTAATGAGTTTCTGTGAATGAACTATAGACTTACAGTATTTGACTATGTGTATTAACCTGTAATTAGTGTTTCCAATTAGGATATGCACAATGCCTTTTTAAGTCCTACATCATTAGCTTGTTGATCTGGTAAGTCATATGCCATAAGTTTACAAAATATTCTGTCACGGGCGCAGGCAGAACGATATGAATCCAAGTGCAGTTACTGACTGTATAGAGATGTGGGGGCGTGGTCGGGGGGCGTGAGCAAGGGTCGAAAGCCGTGAGTCCGTCAGCGAAGCGTCCAAAGCAAAAACACTAGACTAAAGCCGTAATCAAAAAGGGAAAGCGTGAGGTCAAAACCGGGAGATCAAAAGGGCAGGCGAACAATCCAAATCGGCAGGCAAAAAATCAAAAACGAGAAAAAACAAAGCGGGGTCGTAACGTGAAAGCTAGAGAAAAGAAACGCGAGAGAATCGAGGTAAACACACACAATAATCCAGCGATCTGAGCAGCGCGCCGCGCATGCTTAAATCACTGGAGTAATCAGTCATGGAATGAGAAACAGCTGAGCAGACGGGGCGGAAACGGGGGCGTGAGAGCGCACGTGACGGCTAGACACAAACATGAGCGCGTGGGGGAGTGACAGCGTGGGAAAAAGACGGCCGGCAGACCGTGACTCGTGACAGTACCCCCCCCCTTACGAACGCCTCTGGGCGTTAGGACGGGGAGCCTCAGGGAAACGTTTCTGAAAGTCAGAAATTAGCTTGGGGTCTAGGATGAACTTGGCGGGGATCCAGCTTCTCTCCTCAGGGCCATAGCCCTCCCAGTCCACCAGGTACTGAATGCCTCTACCTCGGCGGCGAGCTTTCAGGAGGCGGCGGACGGTGTAGGCTTCACCGCCGTCAATGATACGGGGAGGAGGCAGAGGGTGGGTGGGGGGACTTAATGGGCATGAGATGAGGCGACGTAGCTGGGACACGTGGAATGTGGGATTTATTCGCCGCATCGTAGAGGGAAGCAAAAGTTTGACCGCACAGGGATTGACAATCTTGGTTATGGTGAACGGGCCGATGTAACGGGGTGAGAGTTTGCGGGACAGGGTCTTAAGAGGGAGATCTCTGGTGGAGAGCATGACTCTCTGCCCTATCCTGTACTTGGGGGCCTGAGAGCGTCTGCGGTCTGCTTGCTCCTTGTAAGTTCTGCCTTGTCGTAGCAGCGTCCTTCTGGCCTGAGTCCAGGTCCTCCTGCAGCGGCGAATGAAGGCTTGGGCAGAGGGGACGCTGACCTCCTCTTCCTGAAAGGGGAACAAGGGTGGTTGGTAACCCAGGCAGCACTGGAAGGGGGACAGCCCAGTAGATGAAGAGACTAGAGAGTTGTGGGCGTATTCGACCCAGGGCAGGAATCTGCTCCACGAGGTGACATCCCGGTAGGTCATGCATCTCAGGGCGACCTCGAGAGCCTGGTTCTTCCTCTCCGTCTGCCCATTGGATTGAGGATGGAAACCTGATGACAGGCTTGGGGGGCTCCGATGAGCTTACAAAATGCCTTCCAGAACTGAGAGGTGAACTGTGGGCCCCGATCAGACACGATGTCCTTAGGCAGGCCGTGGAGCTTAAATACATGATTAATCATAAGTTCTGCAGTCTCCTTGGCGGACGGGAGTTTTGGTAGGGGGATGAAGTGAGCCGCTTTAGAGAACCGATCAACCACGGTCATGATGCAGGTGTGGCCGGTGGAGGGGGGTAGTCCGGTGACAAAGTCCAGGGCGATGTTGGACCAGGGGCGATGAGGGATGGGCAGGGGTCTGAGGAGGCCAGCCGGGGCCGTGTTGACATGCTTAGATCTTATGCAGACATTGCACGCTGCAACAAAGTGAGAGGTGTCCTCCTTGAGGGTGGGCCACCAAAACCGCTGCTGGGCTAGTGCCAGAGTTCTGGCGGAGCCTGGGTGGCAAGAGAGTTTAGAACTGTGGGCCCACTCCAGGACTTGGGAACGCAGGTTGAGGGGAACGAAGAGGCGGTTCGGAGGCACATTGCTTGGGCTTGGTCCATGGGATAGGGCTTGCTTGACACTAGTTTCGATGTCGAGCTCGGCCACGGCGAGCAGGCAGGGGGGTGGCAGAATCGTCTCACATGAGGCAGGGTCTTGGGTGGTTGTAAATAATCTTGAGAGGGCGTCCGGCTTGGTGTTCTTAGAGCCTGGTCGGTAGGAGAGGGTGAAGTTGAACCTCGCGAAGAATAGGGACCACCGGGCCTGACGAGAATTGAGCCTCTTGGCGCTTCGTAGGTATTCGAGGTTCTTGTGATCGGTCCAAACTAGGAATGGGACCTCCGTTCCCTCTAGCCAGTGTCTCCATTCCTCCAGTGCTAACTTGATGGCTAAGAGTTCACGATCTCCGATGCCGTAATTGCTTTCAGCAGGAGTTAGTCGGTGGGAAAAGAAGGAACAGGGGTGCAGCTTATTATCCCGGTTGGATCTTTGTGAGAGGATGCCTCCTACTCCGGTGCTGGAGGCGTCGACCTCCACGATGAACTGCTGTGACGGATCTGGGATGGTGAGGATAGGGGCGGAGGTGAACCATTTCTTCAGCTCGCTGAAGGCTTTCTCAGATTCCTGGTTCCAGCAGAAATGGGTCTTGGTAGAGGTCAGGGCTGTTAGAGGGGCGGCGATGGAGCTGTAGCCTCGGATGAACCGACGATAAAAATTAGCAAAGCCTAGGAATCTCTGGAGTTCATGCCGAGAGGTGGGGGTGGGCCACCTAGTGACTGCTTGGAGCTTAGCAGGTTCCATCTCGATGCCCTTGGGGCTGATGGTGAATCCGAGGAACGTGGTAGATGTGGTGTGGAACTCGCACTTCTCCGCCTTGATGAACAAGTTGTTCTCCAGCAGCCTCTGCAGCACCTGCCTGACGTGATGTTGGTGTTCTTCTGGGTTGTGAGAGAAGATCAGGATATCGTCTAGATAGACGAATACGGAAGAATTGAGGAAGTCTCTGAGAACGTCGTTAATTAAGGCCTGAAACACTCCGGGGGCATTAGTAAGTCCAAAGGGGACCACCAGGTATTCATAATGTCCAGTTGGTGTGTTGAAGGCCGTTTTCCATTCATCCCCTTCCCGGATGCGGACAAGGTGATAGGCGTTGCGCAGATCGAGCTTGGTGAAGGTGCTGGCCCCCTGAAGGAGTTCGAAGGCAGTAGACATTAGGGGAAGGGGGTATCGGTTCTTTATAGTGATGTCGTTAAGGCCCCTATAATCAATGCACGGGCGAAGGGAACCATCTTTTTTGCCTACGAAGAAGAATCCAGCCCCTGCCGGAGAAGAAGAGGGGCGGATGAATCCTGCGGCAAGGGATTCCGTGATGTACTGGTCCATAGCTTGGCGTTCCTTGGGTGACAGAGAATAAAGACGACCCTTGGGGGGGGTGGTGCCTGGAAGGAGGTCAATGGCGCAGTCGTATGGTCGGTGGGGGGGAAGAGAGACTGCACGTGACTTGCTAAACACAGTCCTAAGGTCATGGTATTCTGGGGGAACACAGGTGAGGTCCGATGGCTCCTTTGTGGGGGTAGGGTCGAGGCAGGGCGTAGTGGCGGCGCGTAAGCATGACGTAGAACATGACGGGCTCCAGGCTACGATCGAATTCCTGACCCAATCGATGTGCGGGTTGTGTTGGATTAACCAGGGGAGGCCTAGGACGACCGTGGCATGTGACCCCTCCATGATGAACAGCGACGTCTGTTCTGAATGATTGCCGGAGACTTTTAGACCAATGAGAGGGGTTCTGTGGGTGATAGGTGGGAGCGGACTCCCGTCGAGGGCCTGGACCTTGAGGTGGTTCTCCAAGGGCAGCGCAGGAATACCCAGGATTTGGGCTGAAGCCGCATTCAGCAGGTTGCGATCTGAACCCGAATCGACCAGTGCCTGCACTAGGTGGGTCTGTTGCTCATGGATGAGGAGGATGGGAAGCAGATGACGTTGGTCTGGGAGCCTTCTTGGAGTCTCGCCCTCTAGTGCTCCCAGCTGAACTAGAGGGCGCTCCCTTTTGCTGGGCAGTTCTTAAGCAGGTGACCTGGTTTCCCACAGTAGAAGCAGGCCCCCTCCACTCGGCGGCGGTGACGCTCCTCTGGGGTGATGCGGGTTCTGCCCAGTTGCATGGGTTCCTCCTGGGGTTCAACTCGTGGAGGTGGGAGTCGCGGTAGAGCTCTGGGTGGAGAAAACCGGGCTGACCTACAAAGACGGAGACGGGCATCTACTCGACCGGCCAGGTCCACAAGCTCTTGGAGAGACGAGGGGAGCTCTCGTGAGATTAGCTCATCTTGGAGCTTCTCTGTCAGGCCCTCCAAAAAGACGTCGCATAGTGCTCGGTTGTTCCAACCGCTGGGAAGGGCCAGGATCTGGAACTCAATGGCATAGTCATAGGCAGAGCGCGAGCCCTGGCGGAGGTTCAGCAGCCTTCGGCCCGCCTCTCTGCCATGGCATGAGCGGTCGAACACCCTCTTCATCTCCCTGGAGAAGTCCTCATAACTGGAACAGCAGGGGTCGTGGGCATCCCAAAGCGCGGTGCTCCATTCCCGGGCGCGTCCAGACAGGAGCGTGATGACGTAGGCCACCTTGGATCGTTCAGTGGAAAAGGCGGAGGCTTGGAGCTCGAAGATCAGGGAACACTGAGATAGGAAAGAGCGACATGTGCCTGGATCTCCCTCGTAGGTGGGGGGGGCGGGGAGGCGTGGCTCCTGTTGCGCGTGGGAGCTTGCTCCTTGCGGTAGAGAGAGTTGGAGTCTCTGGAGCTGAGACGTGACGTCGGCGAGGGACTGCTTTGTACTAAGCAGTTCCTGTTGGTGATTTCCAAGCAGGGCACCTTGACTCTCCAATGCCGCTCTCAAATGGTCAGAAACCGCTGGATCCATAACTGGCTGGATTATTCTGTCACGGGCGCAGGCAGAACGATATGAATCCAAGTGCAGTTACTGACTGTATAGAGATGTGGGGGCGTGGTCGGGGGGCGTGAGCAAGGGTCGAAAGCCGTGAGTCCGTCAGCGAAGCGTCCAAAGCAAAAACACTAGACTAAAGCCGTAATCAAAAAGGGAAAGCGTGAGGTCAAAACCGGGAGATCAAAAGGGCAGGCGAACAATCCAAATCGGCAGGCAAAAAATCAAAAACGAGAAAAAACAAAGCGAGGTCGTAACGTGAAAGCTAGAGAAAAGAAACGCGAGAGAATCGAGGTAAACACACACAATAATCCAGCGATCTGAGCAGCGCGCCGCGCATGCTTAAATCGCTGGAGTAATCAGTCATGGAATGAGAAACAGCTGAGCAGACGGGGCGGAAACGGGGGCGTGAGAGCGCACGTGACGGCTAGACACAAACATGAGCGCGTGGGGGAGTGACAGCGTGGGAAAAAGACGGCCGGCAGACCGTGACTCGTGACATATACAATCACGCAATGTTTGCCTTGTTACAGTATTAATCCATTTTTTTAAATAATGAAAGTTTTTTGTATAAATTAATTAACATATGATGTTTGTCAGTACAGCAGCTGATAAGATGACTCTGCATTTTCTGAGTTAAGGTGAGATATCTTCCACCTACAGAACAAAAACATAAAATGTATAAATGTATTCTTTAGCATAGATCAGATTCTCAAATGTAGTCCTAGAGGACCTTCTGCCCTGCACATTTTAGTGTTTTCTCAGCTCCCAGCACGCCTGATTTAGCTAATCAGCTAATTAACAGCATTTTCTGAATTTAAGTGTGTGTGTGTGTGTGTGGTAGAGCAGAGACTAGAGGACCAGGTTTGAGAACTTAGATAATTCATCTTATAGAGATATCTTATGGATTCAAAAAAAGGTTCCAGATATCAAATTAATTTAGCATAGAATCCAAAAAATAAAATTATATATATATATATATATATATATATATATATATATATATATATATATATATA
The DNA here is from genome assembly GCA_030522415.1 of Channallabes apus. Classification (NCBI taxonomy): domain Eukaryota; kingdom Metazoa; phylum Chordata; class Actinopteri; order Siluriformes; family Clariidae; genus Channallabes; species Channallabes apus. Next base: position 24,524,108 of record CM060118.1, read on the forward strand.
TATATATACACTCAAATACAATATTACAGGCTTATATATTTCCTGTCAGACATTCCAGCAGGTAAGAACTGAGTAACTTACAGTCCATTGTAATTTAAATGACTCTTCATTACACATGTAGCAGGTGGTACAGGGACAGCAAAGAACCTATAAAATTCAATTAATGGCTGGTGACATCGTTGACAAAACAGCTAAACAGCCCTGCGTAACTGGAGAAGGTTGAACTTCAATAATCACACACAATTACCATTGTAACCTCACACCTGTGAAAGCATTCTAGCCCTGACAAAAATAAGCATACTCTACAAACCTAATAACACCATATACTCTATCAAGAATCAAAACAGCTTATATGGCAGAAGTTTACTTGCATCATTGAATTATTAAAACAAAGCAGCGTATACGTAATAAAAGTAATTCCATTTCAGCTTTACTCAGTTTTTATTATTTTTTTATAAATGACAGCATTAGTTCAGTAATTGAAATAAAATGCAACAATCTACAGTACCATAGTAACCCACATAATATACTGTAGATGCTTTTAGTGCTACAAGAATAGTTTGGCAGCGGGCTTATACCTAGTTCATACTACATATTAGTACAGATAGTAAAACCTTCTCGTTCAAACCACTTATACTGTACACACAACATCACATATGCCGCTCTACCTGCAGCCCCCATGTACAGTATGTGAAAAGGGGGCGGGAGTTGCCAGCAGCCTATGAAAAGGCCTCGCTTGGTGAGTAGATCATCTCTAAGCTTAAACTCATACGTGGTTTCTGTCTCTCGAGACTCCACAAATTCCGACATGCCGTCTCTGCCTGCCTCGCGCCATCTGCGCAGCTTGCCTCATCGTGACCCAGAGGACACTGCCTACACTGAGCTACGACCCATGGACCTCAGTTCTGCTTCATAGCGTGATTTACCTAACACTGCATACATTTACTTTTGCTGCTAAACATTGTGTTTAATAAAGACTGTTTGTGTTTGTGAAACCTGGTTCCATATTTTCTCTTAATATTTTCTTTCTGCTTGTCGAAGTGTTAGGTTTAAAAAGTAGTGTCCAAATTAAGTTTTAAAATGAGTAAAAGGGAGAATTATTGAATGCTGTGTCCGCCATACTGGCCAGGCCTCAAATCTGTGTTTATATAAAGCAAAGAGAGGATATTATTTGACAGCTGCTGTGTCAGACATGTGCCCAACATTAAAATAACCACTCATTATCATGTTGGTTATAGAGAGACCTGATAGAGAGACAGACGATAGAAAATGCATTTGCTTTTTCCAGTTAAACAAAAGGGTTTCAGCAGACACAAGCAGTTTGGATGTATATGTTGTAAAGCTGTGACAATGACCATTGTTAAAAGGTTTATATAAATAAAATTTAATAAAAAATTCATCTGGGTACAGGCTATATGAAGTATTATCACATAACATTACATGACACGTCGATGGCGGGCTTCTAAGTGCAAGCACTTCTCATGCATACACACTGCGCACACCGTGTAGGGTGCGCCAACAGCGGAGTGCAACTAACAAGGAGGCAGGCCAATGGAACTCACCTGGGCTGAAAAAGGAGGATACGATGCTCGAGCTGGAGAAAGGCTGCCGTGACAAAGCCAGCGTGGTTGGTGCAACTGCCTACTAATGACAGAGATGCTAAAACAGAAGCTGAGGTTAATTATCCCTCAAACCCATATGTTTCCCTGTCTCAGCAGGTGAAAAAGGATGGCAGCTTCGCACAGCTACAGCTCAAGGACCCGTGACTCAAACGCTGCTGGGAGCAGGTAGTATAAATAGAGGGTGAAGCTAGAGCAGCCCCTGCCAAATTCTTTATTTCTTTATTGGCGTGAATTTGGTCGGACCACTGCCCAAATATGCAAAAGGTTATGAGTACATCCTAGTCATCGCAAATTATGCCACAAGCTATCCCGAGGCAGTTTCGAGGAAAGCCACCTCGAAGAACATTGTGAAAGAGCTAGTGCAGCTCTTCAGCAGAGTTAGCCTCCACCAAGGAAATATTCACAACCAGGTAGGGCATTCATGTCAAAACGCATATGTGATTTGCAGGCTGTTGCAGAAAAAGTAGATCCAAACAACAGTGTACCACCTGCAAACCGATGACTTGGTCGAAAGATTTAACCAAATGCTAAAATGGAAACCAGCCGAAATTGGGACCTGATGCTACCTCATGTCTTGTCAGCAGTAGGTGAGATGCCGCATGCCTCCACAAGTTTCACGCCGTTCAAGCTACTCTTCGGCTGCCGGGCGCGTGGCCCGCTTGATGCAGCCAAAGAAGCCTAGAAAAAGCAGCCTTCTCCGTTCAGGTCATTGAATATTTTCAAGACCTACAATCACACTTCTGGCACAACAGCACATGCAAAAACCACAAGGGGAGCAGAAGCGTGTAAATGCCAGCCGGCTCAGCCAGGTGGGTCGATTTGTATTCACCTTCGACGCATATTTGCTTACACATGTAGATGATTTTGTGGACTGTTTGGAAAAGGCCTGCTTCATCTCCACCCTGAATCTGACAAAGGGCTATTGGGAGGTAGCCCTTACATCAAGGCCTAGCAAATATCGCCTTCACCACCACTCACGGCTTTTGGCAAACTGTGGAAATCGGGTCTCACTGACGGTGGGCTCCTCAGTTCCTTCTCGTAGGGTGCATCAATGGCAGAGTGCACCTAAAAGGGACGGCTTACATACACCAATAAGTTTTCTTATATTTAAAAAACTAACGAGCAGTTATGAAATCTAATTTTGTTTAAATTTCACACAAATGTGAATTAAACATCATAAAAATGCAGAAGATGATTACAACTAAACAGTCACTAACAGTTTTCAGGATTTACAGCTTATCGATCTTTCTTTATAAAAACAGTTAAATCCCACTGAGTAATCTAATTTGACAAAGAGTGGTACTGATAGATATTCACTGCACTGGGATGTTTAATCATATCCATCACTCCGCATCACACATCTTCTAACAATCATCAATTGCACTCACTGTTGCCAGAATGGGTGAAAGTAGGTCGGTATGGTCTGCAATACTGAGGAGAGAGCAGCTGCATACCAAAACCCCCTTTCAAAACCAGTCACAGACCCACTTTTTACCAAGAAAACAATGTTGTTAAACAATGTTAAACAATTTTTTGTCCACTTAATAGTTGTTTCCAAATTGTTCCAAATTTCTTGTCACCTTTTCGGCTTCACCCCTGCTTTTACCACTGCCGATCACCAGCGCTGCCAGTCCTAGTTAGTTAGTTTCAGCAGGCGTGGAAGAATGTGTGTTGGCTAAGCAAAATAACAGGTTAAATAAACAAACAAACCATAATCTGTTGATACTGAATGGTGCTTGTCGAACTGTTTATATAAAACCAATATCACACTCGAAGTCGTGCTGTTCTGCTGGATATCACATAATGACCTTTCTTGTACGAATGGCTCTGATATAACCTAGAGATGTGTTTGGGATTATTATACTGCTGGAAAACAAAAGATGGTCCCACTCAGTGCACACCAGATGGGATGGCATGTCAAATGCTGTTGCCCTCAATTTTGACTTAGTCACCAGCAGTGTAAATTTTGGACGCATTCAGTATTGTTTTACAATGTAGAAAGAAATAACAATTATTTATTATCAATTATATATTATTAATTATATATTATTAATTATATAAGTAAACAAACTGCTGACAGAATCATGGGTACCCAAGGCTCGCCTAAGCCTGTGGGGACTGATTTTACAGAAAATTTCAACAGCTCCGAGGAGCCACCAGTGTACCTCTCCCGGAGCCCCAGTATCTGCTCCTGATCCTTTCATCTACTGATTATATTGATGCCTACCTTTAGACACATGGCAGAGAGTAAGGTGTGGCCTCACAGGGAAGTGGAGAACAGTTTTAATTTCTCTGGTAATTGGTGAAGCCCAGAGAGTGTACTTTGGCTTTGTGATATTGAAATAATGTCCCTTTGCAGTGTATCCAGCAGCCATGTTGAAACCCAATTTCACCACTGGTATGGTAAGCCTGACATCACTCCAATATTGCAGCTGAATACACTTTTGCTGCTCACTAGAAGCCCAAGCAGTGACAGCAAGAATGGCTCTTGACTGGTTCCTGCACCCCCTCCCCCCAGAATAGAGGAAAGTGTTGACATGCAGGTCCCAACCACACCCAGGACCATCATAGAAGCTTTGGAGTGCACACTTTGGAGTGCCTTTGGACAGTAATACCACTTAAGGAGCCTTCACGTCTTTCCATTAGTATAGGATAATAGAGGGATTAATACATGCCCAGGCTCTGGACAGCTGTCCAGGAGGAAACATCACCACCAGCATCGACTAAATGGGCAGTTATCAAAGGAGTACACAGGGACACTGGTGCTACTACATACAAGGAGTTTTGAATACTTTGGCCACCGCCTGAGACTGCTCTTACTTCACTATAAAAGATAGCTTTGATTTCTACATTTGATTTTGAATGATACAACTTCAACAATTTTTTTGCAGACCACATTTCTTACGCAAAATGACAGTTCTGCAATATCCTTCCAGGTTTTCCTTGCTTGATGCAGGCCAATAATTTTATCCTTCTAAAACAGTGAAGTTTTGGTTGGATGTTATATTTAGTCATTATTTATGAAAAAAATGTACAGAAGTTAAGGCAGAAGTTAAGTATTTTGTTTTTATTGTGTAAAAGTTGCACATTTGATTTTAGTCATATTTACTGAAGCACTAAATAATTTTTCCCTAAAGCTAAAGAGGGAATACAGTACGTGATTCAGAAAAAAAACAACCACACATTTTAGCACAGCAGATCAGCATCAAGCCTCAGGAGAGCCATGTGCCAATCGCAAAATGAACGGAGCAAGAGCATGGAAACAGGATGTATGTGTGTGTTGGTGAGGAGGGACAGAGAGACAGAGATTGTTTCAAGGTCAGCATAGTCTTATGTAGTCATAAAGATTTAATACCTCAATACTTCTCTCAGTAGGCTAGAAAAGTGTCTTACCTGTGAGGAGACAGTCCATACAAACCCTCTTAAAACCAATATGTGAGCAATTAGCGTTGGCTGGAGAATATTGGTGTGAGCTCTATAACAGAGCCAAGGGACAGATTTGTTCATCTCTAATGAACACGCTTTAGAGTGAGCCATTGGCACTCTGTTTTAGTGTCGAAAAAATGAATGAATCCATCACTATCATTGAGAGTGCACACTCCGTCATTACAACAATGTGGAAAAAATCTAAAGAGCTAAAGAAGCAAATTAGTTTGATAATTTTTAGCGCAGACAGAAACTTTCAAAAAACATGATAAGTAAATATTACACTCAGCACCAGGAAGGAGCTAGTTTGATTACAGTTTGATTACATAAAAATGGTGCAGTAGAATAGATGTCATGTAATTAACTGAAACCATTCAAACACTGCTAAAGCGTATGTTTCCCTTTTCTAATTCATTAACAGTACAATAAACCCTTTTCTTCACTGCAAATGTACAGAAGAACATGTCTACATGATTCATGCTAAATGAAACAAGTCTATACCACTACTTTATACTGTTTTCTGTCATAAATGAGAGAAGGTTAGACAGATGCAAATGCACATTAGGGTTTCTTTATTTAAAGCAGCACAGGCTTACAGTGCATCCAGAAAGTAATCACAGTGCATCACTTTTTCCACATTTTGCTAATTCACAGCCTTATTCCAAAATAGATAAATTTTTTTTATCAGAATTCTACACACAACACCCCATAATGACAACATGAAAAAAGTTTACTTGATTTGATGAGGGGTAGCTCAGTGGTTAAGGTATTGGACTACAGTTTGGAAGATCCCAGGTTCAAACCCCACAACCACCAAGTTGCCACTGTCGGGCCCTTGAGCAAGGCCCTTAACCCTCAACTGCTCAGATTTGTAATGAGATAAAAAAGTCACTCTGGATAAGAGCGTCTGCCAAATACCTAAATGTAAATGTAGTCAAAGTCAATGAAATGCCAGTCAATGACCAAACAGAGTATCATAGATAAAGCCAAAAATCGAAAGAACAAGGTCAAAATATCCAATATCCATACACAAGAAAAACAAGACTCATATTTTGCAATGAGCATGAGTTCAGAGTCTGTTTTAGTGTGAGTGATACTGATATAGAAACAGGTGTATGACTAGAACTAATGTGAGTGAGAACGTGACTGTGTAGCGCAATATTGGGAATTGTGGTCCTTGGTGGCTATTGTTGTAGGATGGAGAGTAATGGGATTTAATGCAGACTTCGGTTGTGTTATGACATACTGTACGCTTACTCTTGTTAATGTTAAACACCATTTTAATGTTATTTTCCATTTGCCTAAAAAGACCTATTCCAAAACCAATGGAACGTGGTTTGTTTGTTTGTTTATTTATTTATAATTAATTTAAATATCTGTAATGCCAATGTCATTTAAAGAATTGTAATTCCTAAAAATATTTATGCTTATAAATACTTTGTTTGACCGTCTTCAGTTTTGATTCCGGCACATGATGCGATGGCCAATTTATGGGTGAAAAGATTCTTCATTCTTTAATGGGGGTAATAAAATTCTTCGTTTTATTGCCACATAATGTTGTTGAGCATATACCCCTCCAAGAGAAGCAACCCCAGATCAAAACACTGTCTCCAGCTGCTCTTGAATAATGATGCAGGCCAATAGTGCAACATTGTACAGTAACTAGACTACAGGTCGGCAACCTTAAACTCACAAAGAGCCATTTGGACCCATTTCCCACAGAAAAGACAACACCGGAAGCCACAAAACCCCTTTGTACGGTGCCCAAAGGGGCCACGTGGTAAGAAAATACGCACTCTGGTGGTGAAAGGTTTGAATTGAGAAAGGTGAAATACTGGGTGGATCCGGAGCGCCGCAGGCAGCTGGAGCCGGTAGGTGACACGGTTGATCCTGTGGGTGATGCGGTATGGTCCGATGAATCTGGGCGAAAGTTTTCTTGATTCGGTGTGAAGGTGGAGATTTTTTGTAGAAAGCCATACCTTGTCACTTACGTGGTACAATCGTCCCGGAGGATGTCGACGGCGGTGTTGGTGAGTGTAGCGGGAATTGGCGCGTTGAATGGCCCGGTTGGTTGTGTTCCATAGCCGCCGACATCTGCGGACCAACTGTTGGGCGGACGATACATCAACCTCCGGTTCTGGGTGGTTGAACCCATGCAGACAGACTACGTGCTCTAAAATCAGCTCTGCTGTGGCGAGAGCCACCAAGTTAGAGAACCGGTCGACGATTGTTAGGATGGTGTCCTTCCCTTCGGAGGCCGGCAGGCCCGTGATGAAGTCAACGGCAATGTGCGTCCAGGGCCGTCGAGGAACTGGGAGTGGTTGCAGTTCACCTGGGGCCGGTTGATTTGTGTTCTTCGCCCTGGCACACACTGGGCATGCCTGAACGAACTCTTGGACGTCCCTCGTGATGGATGGCCACCAGAAGTCATCATGTGCCCGGATGTCCTGAAATGGTTGAGTAATGTCCCCACTGGAGGACTTCTGACCTTCTTAAAAAATCTAATTTGGACGCGAATGAAATAAAAAATTACAGACCGATCTCAAACCTCCCGTTCATATCAAAAATACTAGAAAAAGTAGTATCGGCTCAAATTTGCACATTCTTGCAGGATAACAACATCCTTGAAGAATTTCAGTCAGGTTTCAGGCCCCATCATAGCACAGAAACTGCACTAGTTAAGATTACAAATGACTTGTTTTTAGCTTCAGACCAAGGCTGCATCTCATTGCTAGTCCTGCTCGATCTTAGTGCTGCATTCGACACTATAGATCATAATATTCTCATAGATCGCTTACAAAATTATATAGGTATTCAGGGACAGGCACTAAAATGGTTTAGATCTTACCTGTCTGATCGCTACCATTTTGTAGATCTAAATGGAGAACCGTCTGGTATAATGCCAGTGAAATATGGGGTCCCACAAGGGTCAGTTTTAGGACCTCTGTTGTTCTCAATATACATGCTTCCCTTGGGTAACATCATTAGAAGACATGGGATTAGTTTCCATTGTTATGCTGATGATACCCAATTATATATCTCAACTAAACCAGACGAAATACCTAAGTTGTCTAGATTAACTGAGTGTGTCCAGGACATAAAAGATTGGATGACCGATAACTTTCTTTTATTAAATTCAGATAAGACAGAGTTATTACTTATTGGCCCAAAAACCAGCACACAACAGCTTTCACAATTCAGCTTGCGCTTAGAAGGATGTACTGTTATTACCAGCTCAGCAGTAAAAGATCTGGGAGTAATATTAGACAGTAACTTGTCTTTTGAAAATCACATTTCAAATATCACAAAAACAGCCTTTTCCCATCTTCGAAATATTGCTAAACTTAGGAACATCTTATCCGTATCTGATGCAGAAAAACTAGTTCATGCATTCATGACCTCCAGACTGGACTATTGTAATGCATTACTAGGTGGTTGTCCTGCATCCTCAATAAATACCAAGTTGCCACTGTTGGGCCCTTGAGCAAGGCCCTTAACCCTCAACTGCTCAGATAGATAAAAATGTAAGTCGCTCTGGATAAGAGCGTCTGCCAAATGCCTAAATGTAAATGTAAATGTAAACAAGCTTTAGTTAATCCAAAATGCAGCTGCCAGGGTTCTCACTAGATCCAGAAAATATGATTATATAACCCCAATATTATCATCCCTGCACTGGCTACCTGTTCAGTTTAGAATAAATTACAAAATAGTATTACTTACATACAAGGCCTTAAATGGTTTAGCTCCCACATACCTAACCAGTCTTCTGATACGCTACAATCCACCACGCGCCTTAAGATCACAAAACTCCGGACTTCTGGTAGTTCCCAGAATTTCAAAATCTACAAAAGGGGGTAGGGCTTTTTCATATTTAGCTCCAAAGCTTTGGAATAGCCTTCCAGACAGTGTTCGGGGAGCAGACACGGTTTCTCAGTTCAAAAGTAGACTCAAGACGCATCTTTTTAATCTGGCATACACATAACTCATCCCAGTACTCATACTCCAGTACACCTATACCGAATGGCAACTACGCTAATTCTCCCCATCTGTTCTGTATTTCTCTACCCATCCCGAGGCATCGGGAGATTTTGCCAGCTTCAGTAGACAAAGGCCGACCCTGCGAGGTTCCTGAGGCATCCAGAGAAGGACCAGCTCCAACTGGATTCAGCTTTATGATGGTTGGAGCTACACATGCTGCTCCTGTGCTTCCAGTGATCCAGACCTCATCTGCCCTCTGCACCTACTGACTCGTCCCTATGCTGAACTGGTCTTCATGACAAATTTAAATAATTTCTGTCATATTGAATTTTCACCTGCACAACACACAAGATGCATTTCTATCTGTTATCGCCCAAATGAGGATGGGTTCCCTGTTGAGTCTGGTTCCTCTCAAGGTTTCTTCCTAATGCCATCTCAGGGAGTTTTTCCTTGCCACCGTCGCCGTCACCCTTGGCTTGCTCATCAGAGAAATTTCATTCATTCGTCTCATTATTATCTGCACATTTTTCTCACACATCCACACTTCCAATTATTTTCTTTTCTATAATTATTATTATTATTTGTTTTTATTTATTTATTTTCTATTTTAATTTTATTTATTTATTTATTATTTTATATATAATTATTCTATATATAATTTTTATTTTATTATTTTTTTTTTTTGTGAAGCTGCTTTGAGACAATGACCATTGTTAAAAGCGCTATATAAATAAAATTGAATTGAATTGAATTGAATAATGTCGGGCACAAAGAGTCGTCCAGGTGGCACACCTGCCGGTTCGGTCTCTGTGGCCTGCGTCTGGCGAACTCGCGTTTCCAGGTCCAGTTGGAGTGGGGCGATTATCCTGGAAGAGGGAAGGACAGGCGCTGTAAGAGAGGTGGAAATCATAGTTCTCAAAAAATAAAGCCCACCACGCCTGTCGTGGATTTAACTGCTTCAGATTCCTGGTGGTGATGAGATTTTGGTGGTCCGTCCAGATTATGAATGGCTCTCTGGTGCCCTGGAGCCAGTGACGCCATTCCTCCAAAGCCCACTTTATGGCCAGCAGCTCGCGGTCCCCTACCCCGTATCGCTGCTGAATGGAGTCAATTTTTTTGGAGAAGAAACTACATGGGTGTAGTTTCTGATCTGTACCTCGTTGGGAGAGGATGGCTCCAGCGCCCACATCTGAAGCATCCACCTCCACAACGAATGATTTACTGATGTCAGGATGAAGGAGAATCGGTGCGGTGGTGAAGCGGTGACAGAGTGTCTTGAAAGCGGAGACAGCTGCAGGGTTGAGATGAAAAGGGGGAGATGAAGGACGAGTCAGAGCAGTTAGGGGGGCTGCAACTGTACTGTAGTCCCGGATAAAGCGACGATAGAAATGTGCAAACCCGAGAAACCGTTGAAGTTGCTTGAGGGTCTTGGGTAGGGGCCAATGACGCACAACCTCTAGCTTCTGCGGGTCCATGGCCACACCCTGGGGTGAGATAACAAAACCCAGGAACGTGGTGGAGCGCTTGTGAAAAGCGCACTTTTCCAACTTACAGTACAGTTGATGGTAGAGTAATCTCTTTAGGACCGCCCTGACGTGCTGGGTATGTTCTTCAATGGTGCGTGAATAAATGAGGATGTCATCCAGAGAAGCGAATGCCCACTGACCGAGCATGTCGCGGAGAACGTCGTTGATCAGATGTTGAAATGCGGCGGGGGCATTACACAGTCTAAAGGGGATGACGAGACTCTCATAATGTCCAGTTGGGGTGATAAAGGCCATCATCCACTCATCGCCCTCTCTGATTCGCACCAAGTTGTAGGCGCTCCGGAGGTCCAACTTAGTAAAGATGGTGGCGCCAGAGAGGGCATCCAGGGCTGAGTTGGTAAGAGGCAATGGGTGTCGGTTTTTGATAGTTATGTTGTTTAGCCCCCGATAGTCGACACAGGGGCGAAGTTCACCGCCCCTCTTCTTCACGAAGAAGAACCCCGCAGTGGCAGGTGAGGAGGAGGGCCTGATGGTGCCTTGGCGAAGGGCGTTGGTCACGTACTCCTCCATAGCCTGCGTCTCTGTAGATGTCAGGTTGGAGGTCAATGGCAAGATCGTACTGACGATGAGGAGGAAGATGGGTAGCTCGCCTTTTGCAGAAAACCTCTGCCAGGTCCCGATAAGATTCTGGGATGGAGTTGGTGTCGACGTCGGGGGCCTCAGACTCCCTAGAGCACGTCCCAGCCGCCGCTCGTAGGCATAGTTCAGTGCAGGTCACGCCCCACTGGAGGATCCGGTTTTGGGTCCAGGAGATGATGGGGTCGTGTTGTAATAGCCAGGGATGTCCAAGGATGATGGGAGGTGAAGAGATGGAGGTGACGTAGAAGCGAATCTGTTCTCGTGTTGATTGATGGAGATGGTGATAGCTTCCGTCTGGGTAGTGATTGGGCTGGTGGATAGGGGGCGACTGTCAACAGATGTGATTCGGATGGGCTGGGATAACGCCTCAAGTTTTACCCCCAATTCTTTCGCATAAGAAGAGTCAATGAAGTTACCTGCTGCCCCGGAGTCGATGAAGGAGCACTTCTGACTCGTTTGTGGCCAATTTGGAGGTGTACTTGGACCGTGAGACAGGAGGAGGTGGCGGTGATGGCAGAGAGAAGAAGGTAACCCAGCGAGTGGCTCTCACATTCAAGATTTCAAGATTCTTTATTTGTCACATGCATAGTTATACAAGTACAACACGCAGTGAAATGTATCCTGAACCGCTCCTACTTTGTGCAAATAACAAGAAACAAAAGAAATAATCTATAAATAGAAATAGAAAAAAAAAAAAAAAAAAAAAAGGTGCAAATGTAAACATAATAATAATATGTGTATCTGAGCAGGATAAAGATGTTAGTGCAAGTGATGCTTACAGTCCAGACTAAAGTGCAGTGTGCAGTGTGGAATGTCAGCACAGCAGTGTGTGGGTGAACTGTTACCAGTCCTATGAATGGGAGAGTGGCCCATCATGGTTGAGGAGTCTAATCGCCTGTGGATAAAAACTCCTCCTGAGTCTCTCCGTTTTGGCCATAATGACCCGGAACCTTCTGCCTGAATGCAGAAGTTTGAACAGTCCGTTATTGGGGTGCGACAAGTCCTTAATGATACGAGCTGCCCTGGTTTTACATCTCCTGGTGTAGATGTCCTGCATGGAGGGGAGAGTTAACCTGCAGCAGCGTTCAGCTGCCCGGATCACTCTCTGGAGGGCTTTCCTGTCCTGTACACAACTATTCCCAAACCAGGATGAAATGTTCTGTGTTAGGATGCTCTCAACAGCACCCGAGTAGAAAGCCTTAAGGACAGCAGGGGAAACCCCAAACTTCCTCAACTGCCTCAGGTGGTACAGACGCTGCTTTGCCCTTTTCGTCTGAGCACAGATATGCTCAGTCCAAGTCAGATCCTCGGAGATGTGGACGCCCAAGTACTTGAAGCTGCTCACTCTCTCCACTGGAGCTCCATTGATGATGAGGGGTTTGTGGTCCAGTTGTCCCCTTCTGAAGTCCACCACCAGCTCCTTCGTCTTACTGACGTTCAGTCGGAGGCAGTTTTCTTCACACCATAGTGCCAGGTTCTCCACTTCATCTATGTAGGCCGACTCATCGTTGTTGGAGATGAAGCCCAGCACCACCGTATCGTCAGCAAACTTAACGATGGTGTTGGAGTCGAACATGGCCACACAGTCTGAAGTGTAGAGAGAGTATAGCAGTGGAGAGAGAACACATCCCTGTGGAGCACCTGTGTTGATGGTGATGCTGCTGGAGAAGCACTTGCCCACTCTCACCGCTTGAGATCTGTCCGAGAGGAAGTCCAACACCCAGGCACACAAGCGTTGTCACATCTCACCGGGCCTGTGCGTTTCCCGGCCGGAGAGGACAAAGCGCCCAGTGATGTGTTGCTGATCCGCAGTAGGCGCAGAGTCCTTCTCGATATCGTCGCTCCCGTTCTGCAGCGGTCAAGGAGGTGCGTCCTAATTGCATGGGTTCGCCGGCTCCTGTGTCAACCACGGCAGGAGGTGGAGAACCGACATGTCCAGGGGTGGTGTAGGTAGCGGAGTCTGCAGGTCGTGGGGTAGTGAAGGCGAAGGTGGGTGCTGGTGGCAGGGTGCGAGGAGCTGGCTTCGGGCGAGAGAGAAGGCGCTGGTCGATCCAGAGAGCGAGCTGAATTAAACCTTCCAACGTGGCAGGAAGCTCTTGCCCGGCTAGTTCATCTTTGATCCGAGAAGCCAGCCCCTCGTAGTAGGATGTCCGCTCTGCATCTACCCAGGTGGTCTGGATGGCGAGGGTACGAAATTCGGCAGTGTAGCGACTCACGGACAATCCTCCCTGCCTCAGGTGGTAGAGTTTTGTGTCGGTCTCCACCTCGCCTGCTGGGTGTTCGAAAGTGAGCCTGAGTTGATGGGTGAACTCATTATATGAGTGGGCGGTGTCCGTGTCTGCTTTGAGAACCGCCGTGGCCCACTCAGCTGCCTGCCCTGTGAGCAACGAAACGAGGAGAGCAATGTGTAGCCGATCGGTGGAATTGAACTCAAACACCAGATCGAGCGCTGTCAAAAACACACTGCACTTCCCATCCATGCCATTCCATTTTTCTGGTAATGATAAGAAGACATCAGTAGGGGGGGGGGGATGCGACGACGGGCCGCAACGTCTTGGACGCCCTGACGCAGAGTAGCGATCTCTCCGGTTAGCTTGTTGATTAGCACGGCATGCCGATCTACCACGTCGCAGAGGCGCGCATGATCCGCTGGGTTTACCGCGGAAGGCTCAGTCATTCTGTCAGGAATGAACTAACTTCGGGGATCAGAAGACGTAGCTTTAGCGGTTAGCCCAATGTAGCGTGGATGGTAAACCCAAACGCGGATAAGAAGCGAGTAGGCAGGATAACCACGCGACTTTAATCTAAGGACTCTCACAAAAGGGGAGCAAGGGAAAAACACAAATTTAACCCGCGTCCTATAAATACACACACAATAGCAGAAAGCAGGAAACCCAAAGGGTGAGTACTCACGGTTTGCTGAAACGACAACCTGAACCAACATGGGCCGAACTCAATGACTGAGCATTGTATTGTGGTTTGTTTACTCCTCTTATACTTCCTGGTTTGGCAACCACCTTACTTCCGGGTCCTAATGCCGGTTGTGGATTGGGTGTGCGTGACATGCCTTACTTTTTAATAAGTGTAGTTAATAATTTTATCTATTTAAATAATATCCCCAAGATTAATGTTATATCGCTGATTAATATTCTGTCACTTCCAAACTCCTCCCTAAGAAAAAAAGGAAAACTTTTTATAGGTTTTGCAGGATATACAAGAAACTGGCATATATCTGTATGTACAACTGGCCGTGGTAGAGGTGTAGCAGTGGTGCTGGACTTCATAAAAAATCATATAAATAAATTGAGAATCTCGTGTAAAGAGATTTGGGGAGTTTGAGGTCAATATGTGAATTTTCATTATTGTTTCCTCACTATGAAAGTTTTTGCAAACTTATCTATATTTGGGCATATGTTGTGATTTGCTAGCTTATTCACTAATGAAACAAAATAAGTCACTATTGTCTAAACTAAGAGGGTAGCTTGATTAATTAATAACTAACCCTGAGTTAGCAGACCAAATGTTGTAAATTATACACAATAGATACTGACAGCAGCTCCTTAGTTCAGCAAGTTATTACTATTTCAGGTCCTTACAAACAGAAATCATTTATAATGACCTGAAGAACTTATTTTCTCTCATGCCACCCTTGACCTTGAACTTTGCTATATCGCTCAGCTGTCAGCGCAAAAGAACAAATGTGTTTGGAAACACGTCTCTCCTCCAGAGGTTAGAAACACAAACTCACTCATCTTCATCTGCTCTGGAGAGAGAAGGCTCCCAGTGTGTGCTAACAATTAGATGCAAGAAACATTTGTGTGGGCCAAGTCTCATTAATAATGATGCTGACAGGCATCTCCTTCAAGCCCTGTGGAGCATCAGAGCCAGGCAGATGTGCCATTCCTGTCAACAAGCCTCTCATTACTGTCTGCAAATCATTTCCTGTGGAATCAGAGAACACAGGCAACTGGTTTGCCGCTATGTGCCAACCAAAAGAAAAAAAAATTAAATTAAATTAGTTGGGTCATTAAGAAACAATCGTTAATTGAGCCTCCACTAAAGTCGTTATCTCGTGCCATATTGTTAGCATTGGTAAGTAGTTCTTGAAGTGCATGGTTTTTGATCTGTGCTCTTAGGAGACCTGTACTGAAATGACTAAATTTTTTACAGGCACAAAAACTATCAGTGTATGGGACAGAACACTGTGTAAACAAAGAGTCTACAGTCTATTATGCTTAAGTACAGAACTGTACGGTACATGCACTGAAAGAAAAATGGTAACAGCAGCCATACAAAGTGATTAAGTAATATTATTTTTAATTAATAGACTACTGTGATCGAATATTCTATTAGCATTTCGACTTACAAATCATACATGTTGATATAATTTGTTCACAAATGAACAATGTGAGTAGTAATATTTAAAACTCAGGACTTGCTTTGAATCTTGTACTGACATGATATCCTTCAATTCAAACATGACATTAAATGAAAAACAGTGAATGACCAAATCTAATCCTTACACTCATATTCCCTTTTTCTGTCATAAAACCCTCTAAGATTCTGGAATGGTTTTCCAATAAATTAAAAGTTGGCAGAATTTTTCATACACCCATTATAAACATAAATATCATGGCAATTTGACATTATGTTAATTCATCTAGGCCATTGTGCTCGCAAAAAGATAAAAACTGTTCATCATTGTTGCTGTCTCACTCAGGTGACTCATGCACCCCAAATACTCACCTGGGCATTAAAGTCCCCAGTCAGGATCTTCAAGTCGTACTTTTGATGTGTCATCATGGACGTCTTGGATTAGCTCATAGAAATCATCCTTTACCATGTTATCTGTGCTGTCTCTCGTTGCATAAGCTTGGATGACTGGCGATGAGGGTGACTACTGCTCTTTTTTGAAGGGTCAAGCCAACCAGAAATTATTTTATTTTGTACGGATGTTTTGCCATCACTGTTGATTTGACCACTTCCAGTCCATTGTACTTTGTTCACTCAGAGGATACCCAGCCAATAGTTGTCAAATTCCTGCAGTAGCTGGGAAGTTTATCTGTTTTTGTAGAAGGTCCATATATTCAATGTTCCAATTTTAGCGTTTTTCTTGAAGAGAATATCGCATATCAATGTACCAGTTCCATTGGTAGCAAAACAGCCTCAAAGCATGATCACCACCAGTGGGTTCTGGGGTTGAATGCCTACTGGTGGTGATCATGCTTTGAGGCTGTTTTGCTACCAGTGGAGCCATTTACTACCAAACACAAATCTTTTCAAAACAGAAAACTTTTCCTTTAGTCAAACTTGAAAGTGTCGATTTTGGAGCATGGGCTTCGTTTGTAAATAACAGCCTTTCAGGTTGATGGCCATGTATTTTCCATGTATTATTGATTCTTTTGATTTGACTCAGCTGGTGAATGTGCCTACTCATATGCATGGTCATACTCTGGATTTAGTGCTTTCTCATGGTCTGTTGTTGCATGATTTCGTAATAGACGACCATCCTATCTCAGATCACAAGCCTATTATGTTCAGAGTTTCCACTAATGGGAACATTTCCAGTCTTACTAAGGCTGTTCGCTGGTCTCGTAGGTTCGCATCAACCACATGCACCGAGTTTGCAGCTGCTTTTAATATCCCAGTCATCTGGCTTAGTTGATGATGCCTGGAGCGGTGCTGATTGTCTTAATCATTTTAATACTATTTCTGTTAATATTTTAGATTCTGTGGCTCCGAAAAGAGTAAAGCAACAAAAACCAAAGGGTGAACCCTGGCTCAATGACAACACTCGGGCTCTTCGACAGAGCTGCAGAAGGGCAGAAAGAAGGTGGAAAAAGGATAAGCTGCAAGTTTCTTATGAAATGTTAAGGGACAGTCTGATACAATATCAGAAAGCAGTAAAAGCAGCAAAGTTTAAGTACTTTTCAGATCTAATTAAAAATAACTTTCACAATTCGAGAGTACTTTTTTCTACTTTTAATTTGGTGATTAACCCTTGAGTTAACCCCACAGAGTCCCGGGCCATGTGTGACAAATTCTGTAATTTGATAAAGATAAGGGATATTAGGCTAGATATTCCCTCTTCTTGTCAAGATCCCTTGTTCCCTCCACTCATCACTAACATCTTGAGTGAGTTTGAGCCAGTAACATTGTCTGCTTTACAAGATATTGTAAGCCAGCTAAAGCCCTCTGGATCTCCTTATGACATTCTTCCTCCTCGCTTTTTTATACAAATTTCTGATGTGATTGGTGCCACTGTTCTTAAGATTATGAACAGATGTGTTGAAATGGCAATGGTTCCAGATGACATGAAGCATGCCATTGTACTGTACATCCCCTTTTAAAAAAGCCTAATTTAGATCCATCAGTGCTGACTAATTTTAGGCCAGTTTCAAACTTCTCTTTTATGTAAAAATTTTTTGAGAAAATTGTATTTTACCAACTGCAGGATTTTTTGCTTAATAACAATGTCTTCGAAGTGTTCCAATCAGGTTTTAGAAAAAATCATTCAACAGAAACAGCACTGCTTAAAGCTCTGAACGATATTTTATTGACTCTTGATGCTGCCAAATCTGCTGTGTTAGTATTGTTAGATCTGAAGGTGGCATTTGACACAATTGACCACTCTATTTTAATTTCACGTTTGGAGCAATGGGTGGGCATCCAGGGGAATGCACTGAATTGGTTCCAATCATATTTTAATAATACAAGGTTCTCCGTTAAGATTGGTGAATTTACCTCCGATGCAGTTCCCCTTGTGTGTGGTGTCCCTCAGGGCTCTATTCTTGCTCCAATTTTATTCTCTCTGATTATTTAGGAAACATGGTGTCTCTTTTCATTGTTATGCAGATGATACTCAAATCTACCTGCCCCTGGAATTGAATAACAAAGGTTTGGATACTCTGCTGGCATGCATAGCTGATTTTAAGGCCTAGATGTCCCTAAACTTCCTTCACTTGAATGAATGCAAAACGGAGATTATAGTCTTTGAATCACCATACTGTATGCTGCTAGTCCCTCAGGCTTAAATCTTGGACAATTGTCCTTCCTGTGCTAAACCAGTAGTGAAGAATCTGGGGGTTTATTTCGATAGTGATCTTAAATTTGACAAACAGATTAGTTCAGTAGTCAAAACCATTTTTTTCCATCTTAGAATCTTAGCTAAAGTGAAACCATTTCTGTCTTGTAAAGACTTTGAAAGGGTCATTCATGCTTTTATATCAACAAGGCTTGACTACTGCAACTCCCTGTATATGGGTATAAATCAAGCGAATCTTAACCGACTGCAAATGGTACAAAATGCTGCTGCTAGGCTCCTTACTGGCGTGCGTACATTACCCCAGTTTTAATGTCCTTACATTGGCTACCAATTCGATATAGAATTGATTTTAAAGTTCTGTTGCTGGTTTTTAAAACACTGAATGGGTTAGCACCTTTGTATTTATCAGAATTAATATCTCTTCATAACTCCGGACGGTCTCTTAGGTCTTCCAATCAGAGACTATTAAACGTTCCTCGATCTAAATTAAAATCAAGAGGTGACCGAGCTTTTGCAGTTGCTGCTCCAAAAATCTGGAACAGTTTGCCGATATCTATTAGATCTGTTTCTACACTGCATGAGTTTACAGCAAAACTCAAAACCCATCTCTTTTCACTTGCCTACAATTGTGGCTAACTGGAATTTGACAGTACTGGTCTGTGCTGTATTTCATGATGTTTTAATATTTATATGTTGTTGATATTTGACCGCCTGTACAGCAACTTGGTCAACAATTGTTGTTTTTAATGGTGCTATATTGTAGCGCAGCCACACAAAGGGACATTCCAATAACAGGAAAAAAGATAGATGAGCTAATGCTGCTCACCTGTGCCAGGAAATGTGCCCTATCTGGCTTCTTTTGTCCCCATTGACAGTGGTTTGGTCACCGGGTAAGCTCGCAGGCATGCGCGATCGCAGCGTGAGGGAACCCGGAAGTGACGTGGGTCACATGACCCTGCATAAAGCCGGAACCGGCGAGGAAGCCGGCACGGAGAGATAAAGACAGCGCGCTGTATGTTTTTCGAGGCTGAGTGACTGCTTGTGGATTATACGACGATAATTTCATTCAGTACCCAGCTCCTTCCGTTTCTCGATCTCCCGGACTTACCATCTTCTACTGGTGAGATCGAGCCATCTCTCCAACTCAACACTTTCATACCCTTTGCCATAGATCAGACACTGGACTACCATACACACACTCACACAACCGCATACATCACACGCACACTCTATATATTTGTATATATTGGTTTTGGTGCACCTTGTTTGTTTATTTATCTGTTTGTCTTTGTATAATACACTTGGTTTAATTTATTATCATTGTTTTGTGTCGCGTCATGTATTGTCCTGCCGCGGTTGCGCAATACCTGAAGTGTGGTTTTCAAGCCCCTATTTAGATTCCCGAATCTGTTTTCTTGTAACCAAGCGGTTTTATAAATCCAAGCGTTACAATATAAATAAAGCTGAGTTGAGTTGAGTTGATGTAAACCTTGCTTGACTATTGACAGTTACGTTGGTGGTCCAGCAGGTTCTAATTCAAGGAAGTCCTTTGCCATGGTGATTCATGGGTTGTTCTTGACTTCCTGTCAACTGAGGGTGACAATTTGGGTTGAGATCTGCAGTTGTTTAGACATTCTTCACAAGACTTCGTCACATGAACTTTCCCATTGTACTGTGTGTTGGTCAATCCAGTCAGTTCTGCCAAACAATTAATTTTTATGATGCCACAGAGAAGCTGTATCAGCTGTAGTTAATCATATTAATCAAGACATTTTAGGACTTTCAGAACCACTGAATTAATAATCCATGGATATCAGTGGAAGTATTTATATTTGTGATCCTCTGTTGATATCGGAAAACCATGTGCATTTTTTTTTTAAAGATGTATGTTCTAAAATAATACTTTCCCTGAAAAATCAGATCAAATAAATTACTAAAAGCTCAATACTACTGTACTCTGGCTATGGTATTTACCCCAATCTGCCACAAAAGCTTTAAAGAACACAGGCATTGATGTTGGAGGAGACCTGGGATACAATCCTTATTGCAGTTCCACCCCAAATGTGCTAAGGTGGTATGAGGTCTAGGCTCTGTGCAGGCCACTTGAATTCTTCCACTCCAAACTTAACAGACCATGTCTTCATTTTCATCACATTATGCACTGGGGCATTGTTAGACTGAAATAGATCAGGGTATTTCTAGGAAGAACCATAGGTGGATGTGATGATCAGGTCCTCAAACACTTCTCCATATTGCTTTAATCTATGGGTCTTTAATGTTCTTTTTTTTGTTTTCTTTGAATGCATCATCGCTTTACAATATTTCATTACATTTGCCTAATAGGTCTGTTACTGTATAAAAATATATATTTGGTTAATTTTGCACGTAAAAAACAGACAACAATTTTTTTAACAAAAATGTTCCAATTCAAACATGTGGCACACCAGGGCCTTACATCGTAGCCTTTTATGTAAATTGCAGCAAGATTTAGATTAGTGCTATTTGCCACTCTCTTTAACACACTCGCTGAGTAAACTGCTGTCAGGATTAATTAGCTGGGTATGTAAGAGGGTCAAACAGCACACAGATGTATGGATAACCCCCCTGCCCAGGAGCTTTATGGCTTCCTGTTACGGATGGTTTGGATATGCACATAGAGAGAGAGAGAGAGAGAGAGAGAAAACAGGCATGAGGAACTAGTCTCAGTTCTGAGAGCTGTTCTGCACTCTAATGAGCTCCACCTGCAAGCACACAGAGCAGTCCACACTCATATCCTAGATACATGTGCTACACAGCCACTTTCTCACAGACCACCACTCTAATGAGAAGGCTGTAAAGGTTAGATAAGAAAAGCAACATGCACCAAGTGCTAATTAAAGTGTATGAGTATGGAGTAACATGTATTGAGAACACAGGCTGTGGATCTGCAACATACAGAGAACATTGTGGTGAGAAAGGTTAATTTTCAAGACTGTTGTTTTTTGGAAATGTCCACAGCGCTAAACTGCACAATAACACAGTGCAATTATGCAATTATTCCTGTGAAACTAATTTCAAGTTACGCATATACAGTACAGTACACTGAAACACCCCCCTCTCAAACACACATTTTATAATATAGCGCAGAACCCAGTAGCATCCTATGTTTTTCCCTTATGTTCCACAAGAAAATCTCATGATGATACAGCACTATTTAAACACTTTGTTTTATTTCTTTCCTAACATGGATTCTTTCATAAAATCCCCTACAATGTGTTAAAACAATGTGGCAGAATTTTGTTTATTGACTGCATTTTGTAAAATAAAAAAAATAAAAAAAGAAAGGAAAGACCGAGGAAGATGCCTCCTGAATGAAAAATTCCTACTCAGACTGGTGGGAAAGCCTCCTTACTCACCCAGAGTTGCCACATTCCATCTGCAATTTATTGGCGCATATTTGACACTGGATGCCTTTCCTGCTGCAACCCACTGGCAATGATATCAGCATAGGGTTAAGGACCATAACCAAGAGTCCAAAAGCAGCACTGCAAAATTGAAAGCATTGGCACTCCTGCCTCTCTCATCAGCAACCTAGATCCTCCAGCAACTGCCCAAATGAAAGTATGGTAAATAAACTGCCTAAAAGTCAACATAAGTTATACACAATAGTTTGTTAAATCTACATTTACATTTAGGCATTTGGCAGACGCTCTTATCAAGAGCGACTTACAAAAAGTGCTTTAAAGTTTACATCACTTACACTGAGTTACACTTACTCATCCTTACACTGAGTTAACTAGGTTAATAACTAAGTGCCATTAGTCCAACACAACTGGGAAGAGGGATTTTTTTTGGGGGGGGGGGGGGGTAGTCCAAGTACTGGAGAAACAGATGCGTCTTGAGTCGTCGTTTAAAGATAGTCAAAGTCTCTGCTGTACGGACATGTAGAGGAAGTTCATTCCACCACCTAGGTGCCAGAACAGAAAAGAGCCTGGATGAATGCCGCCCTCGATCCCTGAGAGATGGTGGGATGAGGTGAGCAGTGCTGGAGGATCGGAGGGAACGTGGTGCAGTGCGTGGTGTGATTAGAGCAGAGAGGTAAGTGGGTGCTGGGCCATTTTTAGCTTTGTAGGCAAGCATCAGCGTTTTGAATTTGATGCAGGCAGCTACAGGAAGCCAGTGCAGGGAGCGGAGGAGTGGGGTGGTGTGGGAGAACTTGGGGAGGTTAAAAACGAGATGTGCTGCTGCATTCTGGATCAGTTGCAGAGGACGAATCGTGGACAGAGGCAGGCCTGCCAGGAGTGAGTTGCAGTAGTCCAGTCTTGAAATAACAAGAGACTGAACAAGCTCCTGAGTAGCCTGTGAAGAAAGAAATGGGTGAATTTTTCTGATATTGTAAAGAAGAAATCTACAAGAGCGAGTAAGGTAGGTGATGTGTGGGGAAAATGACAGATGATTGTCCACGGTTACCCCAAGATTACGGGCAGTGGCTGAAGGAGTGATTTGGTTGCTGTCCAGGGATATCACAAGGTCTTGACCTGGGGATGAGTCACAAGGGATGAACAACAGTTCAGTTTTACTCAGATTGACCTTTAACTGATGTCTGCCAGACATGCTGATGATGAGATGTCTGCCAGACATGCTGAGATCCGGGTGGAAACCTGAGTGTCAGAGGGAGGAAAGGAGAGAGTAAGTTGGGTGTCATCTGCATAACAATGGTATGAAAATCCATGCGATTGTATGACCTTCCCAAGAGACCGGGTATAGAGGGAGAACAGAAGAGGACCAAGTACTGAGCCCTGCGGGACACGTCTGCAGGAGAGTCTACGTGGGGCAGATGTAGATCCCCTCCATGTTACCTCATATGACCTATCTTCTAGGTAAGAAGCAAACTATTGCCACGCAGTTCCACAAATTCCAAGGCTTGTAAGAATAGACACAGATGTGGCCATTAAGAATGAGCGTGTTTTCCCACGAGATCCCGCAATTTAGCGCGCGGCTTTCCGCGACTTGACATAAGCAACATTCAGAAATTTAAATAAATGTGTTGTGCTTCACTGAATATCCGCCAGATGGCGCAGGGAAGGACTTTATCTAAAACGAATCGAAACGAAGAATTGTGTATAATTACTTAGCCTAAAACAATATTGTTTCCAATGCTGAAGCAAACATGAATTTTATTTTGTTTTACAACAGATCTTTCATGATGAATGTGCGTATATGTGCTTCATATTATTTTCATAATGATGAAATGAGATGCCCAAATTCGTGCTTTAAAATTCCTAATAAGTTTCTCATATATAGTTTTTGTAAAGTCTTAACAGGGACAAAACAGTGAAAGACATGGCAATGCATCGGTTTAAATGGTCTTGAAATAAATAAAATTTCCTGATAGTAGGCTATATAGTGTTAACTATGCGAATGTCCTCATTCATGAATATGCGAACATGTCTTATTTAAAACGTAAAAATGTGTCGACATCATCAGAAGACATAAATGAACAATATATATATTATCATATTAGGTAAATATTATTTTATGAATATGACGTTCTTCGGGCTTTTTCTAATAATCATCATATTTGCTGTTTGTGTCCAGCACTGAATAATTACTTCATCCATTATTTAACCACGGGTGGAAATAATAGCTGGAATGTGATGTGATTGTGAATTTATGACTGAAATAAAGCTGTTCGTCTTTTGTAAAGTACTTTCACTTTACAAAAGGCAGCGTTTTTATCAAAAGGTTAATAAACGCGTGTTGTACAGTATATACAACGTGACAGCGCGCTCAGTAATGCCATTTCTCACCTTTCATGTACAGTATCTGCTCAGACTTTTTAATTCGTTTTAAACCCCTCAAAAATGCGTGTGTATACAGCTCAAAACCTCCTCTTCTTTGTCTTTCAGCTGTTCCCTTTCAGGGGTCGCCACAGCGAATCATCTGCCTCCATCTAACCCTACCCTCTTCTCTCACACCAACTAACTTCATGTCCTCTCTCACTGCATCCATAAATCTCCTCTTTGGTCTTCCTCTAGACCTCCTGCCTGGCAGTTCCAACCTCAGCATCCTTCTACCGATATATTCACAATCTCTCCTCTGAACGTGTCCAAACCACCTCAATCTGGCCTCTCTGACTTTATCTCCAAAACATCTCACATGGGTTGTCCCTCTGATGAACTGATTCTTGATCCTATCCATCCTTGTCACTCCCAAAGAGAACCTCAACATCTTCAGCTCTGCTACCTCTAGCTCTGCCTCCTGTCTTTTCTTCAGTGCCACTGTCTCTAAGCCGTAGAGCATTGCTGGTCTCACCACTGTCCTGTACACCTTTCCTTTCATTCTCGCTGATGCTCTTTTATCGCACAACACACCTGACACTTTTCTCCACCCATTCCAACCTGCCTGTACTCGTCTCTTCACCTCCTTTGAACACTCTCCGTTGCTCTCGACCGTTGACCCTAAGTACTTAAAATCCTGCACCTTCTTTACCTCTGCTCCCTGTAGCCTCACTGTTCCTCTTGGGTCCCTCTCATTCACACACATGTATTCCGTCTTGCTGCGGCTAACCTTCATTCCTCTGCTTTCCAGAGCGTACCTCCACCTCTCCAAATTTTCCTCTACCTGTTCCCTGCTCTCGCTACAAAGCACAATGTCATCTGCAAACATCATAGACCATGGAGACTCCTGTCTAACTTCATCTGTCATCCTGTCCATCACTAGAGCAAACAAAAAGGGGCTTAGAGCCGATCCTTGATGCAGACCCACCTCCACCTTGAACTCTTCTGTCACACCTGCAGCACATCTCACCACTGTCTTACAACTCTCATACATGTCCTGCACCACTCTAACATACTTCTCTGCCACTCCAGATTTCCTCATACAACACCACAGCTCCTCTCCCGGCACCCTGTCGTACGCTTTCTCTGAATCTACAAAGACACAATGCAACTCTTTATTACCTTCTCTGTACTTCTCCATCAGCATCCTCAAAGCAAATACTGCATCTGATGTACTCTTTCTAGGCATAAAACCATATTGCTGCTCACAAATTCTCACCTCTGCCCTTAACCTAGCTTCCACTACTCTTTCCCACAGCTTCGTTGTATGGCTCATTAGCTTTATACCTCTGTAATTGCCACAGCTCTGCACATCTCCCTTGTTCTTAAAAATCGGCACCAATACACTTCTCCTCCATTCCTCTGGAATCCTCTCACTCTCCAAGATCTCGTTAAACAAACTAGTCAGAAACTCTACTGCCACCTCTCCTAAGCACTTCCATACCTCCACAGGTATGTCATCAGGACCAACAGCCTTTCCACTCTTCATCCTCTTCAACGCCCTTCTCACCTCACTATTACTAATATTTGCTACTTCCTGCTCCACAACAGTCACCTCTTCTACTCTTTATTCTCTTTCGTTTTCCTCATTCATCAACTCCTCAAAGTACTCCTTCCATCTTCCCATCACCCTCCTGGCATCTGTCAGTACATTTCCATCTCTATCTTTAATCACTCTAACCTGCTGCACATCCTTCCCATCTCTATCTCTTTGCCTCGCCAACCTGTACAGATCCACCTCTCCCTCCTTACTGTCCAGCCTAGCATACAAGTCCTCATATGCTCTTTGTTTGGCCTTTGCCACTTCTACCTTCACCTTACGGTGCATCTCCCTGTACTCCTGTCTACTCTCTTCAGTCCTCTCAGAGTCCCACTTCTTCCTAGTTAGCCTCTTTCCCTGTATACACTCCTGGACTTCCTCATTCCACCACCAAGTCTTCTTGTCTCCTTTTCCCTTACCTGATGATACACCAAGTATCCTCCTACCTGTCTCCCTGATCACATTGGCTGTATTTGCCCAATCAACTGAAAGCACCTCCTGACCACCCATAGCTTGTCTCAACTCCTCCCTAAAGACTACACAACATTCTTCCTTTCTCAGCTTCCACCACTTTGTCCTCTTCTCTGCCTTTGTCCTCTTCACCTTCCTCATCACCAGGGTTATTTTACACACCACCATTCTGTGTTGTCTGGCTACACTCTCCCCTACCAACACTTTGCAGTCACTAATCTCTTTCAGATTACAACGTCGACACAAGATGTAGTCCACCTGAGTGCTTCTGCCTCCGCTCTTATACTGTATGTCACCCTATGTTCCTGCCTCTTCTGGAAGAAAGTATTTACTACTGCCATTTCCATCCTCTTTGCAAAGTCCACCACCATCTGTCCTTCTACATTCCTGTCCTGAAGACCAAACCTGCCCATCACATTTTCATCCCCTCTGTTCCCTTCCCCAACATGTCCATTGAAGTCTGCACCAATCACCACTCTCTCCCCTCTGGGGATGCTCTGCATCACTTCATCTAACTCACTCCAGAATTTCTCCTTCTCTTCTAACACACATCCTACCTGTGGAGCATAACCACTAACAACATTGAACATTATCCCTTCAATATCCAGCTTTAGACTCATCACCCTATCTGATACTCTTTTCACCTCTAGGACATTCCTTACAAACTCCTCTTTCAGAATAACTCCTACTCCATTTCTTTTCCTATCCACACCATGGTAAAACAACTTGAACCCTGATCCTAAGCTTCTAGCTTTGCTACCTTTCCACCTGGTCTCCTGGACACACAGTATATCTACCTTCCTCCTCTGCATCATATCAACCAACTCTGTTCCCTTCCCTGTCATGGTCCCAACATTCAAGGTCCCTACTTTCACTCCTAAACTCTTGCCTTTCCTCTTCTCTCTCTGCTTTCAAACACGCCTTCCTCCTCTCCTTCTTCGACCAACAGTAGCCCAATTTCCACCGGCACCCTGTAAGTCAACAGCACCGGTGGCGGTCGTTGTTAACCCGGGCCGCGACCGATCCGGTATGGAAATTATATTTCTGATTCGCATCATTGATTTGGCAAATGTTTTACGTCGGATGCCCTTCCTGACACAACCCTCAGCTCAAAACCTCCATCAGTTATTAAAGATAGCGTCTATTTAGAAAAAATGCCCCAGCGATTTCGGAGCTTCAGGAAATCTCCCGGCGCTCTGCGAATAACACCGGACCAACTCATATCGGAAATAATTTATAAACCTTTTCTAAACTTGGGCTATTGTTATTTTTACTTATAATATTTGTTAATTTAAATGAGGTTTGGGCTCAGGACTGCGATTCGGCATCGTGATTCTCCTCTTTAATTTACTACAGCTCAGCGCTATTCCTATTAATCCTGGTAGCTCAGTTGCAGGTGATTCGCCCGCCATGCGGAAGACCTGGGTTCGATTCCCAGCCAGGGAATCGCTATCAAATATTATATTAGAACATAAATTCATAGGTTTATTATTATCATCAAATATGATATTACTATTATAATGAACCCTAGGCACGTGACAGCCGTCAAGAGCATTAATACAAAATCTTGTATAATGTTTTTGTGGCACATTTGCAAATATGCAATGTGCAAATAAACATTTATATATAATACAAATAATTATTGTTTATGATGAAAAATTAGACGAAACTAATTTTATTATAAAATAAACAATTTAAAAGAATACATGTTGTATATGAAAAAAATATTTCTATTTGGTCGTCATACATGGTCGTCAACTCGCACATTCTATATTTCACTGTCATTCATATTGCCGTATTGTAGTTTTTAGAGCCCTTTACTAAAGCATTCGCTAGTTAGTAAGTTGTAATGTTAGTAATTCGCTATTTAGTAAGTTGGTTGTAGTTATTAGCAATGATAGAGTAGATTATAGTCCTATTGGTTTTACCTGTGTAACCCACTTAACGAAAAAGCTATTGAAAATTCATAATAAAAAAAAAAAAAAAACTTAATTAAAATTTTTTTAAATTGAATATTGCAAAGGGAATTGTTGTAGGTATTAGCAATGATGGAGTGGATTATAGTCCAACTGGTTTTACCAGTATATTTTTAGGAGAAGATTTAAAAATATATTTATTTGTAATTTTTTTCTCTGTCCACTCCGGAGTAAGAAAATATGTGATTTGTCATTTTTGGGTATTTATTTCTTGATAAACAGATGAGAGAATCTTGAATGTGTAGCGAATTTCCAATATAAAACCAACTTCAGGGCGGCGCGGTGGTGTAGTGGTTAGCACTGTCGCCTTGCACCTCCAGGGTCTGGGTTCGATTCCCCGGCCAGGCTCGATTCCTGTCTCTGTGTACATGGAGTTTGCATGTTCTCCCCATGCTTGGTGGGTTTCCTCCGGGTACTCCGGTTTCCTCCCACAGTCCAAAGATATTCTGGTTAGGCTAATTGGCGTTCCCAAATTGCCCGTAGTGTGTAATTGGGTGTGTGAGTGTGTGTATGTGTGTGTGCCCTGCGATGGATTGGCACCCTGTCCAGGGTGTACCCCGCCTAGTGCCCGAAGTCTCCTGGGATAGGCTCCAGGTCCCCTGCGACCCTGAACACAGGATTAAGCGGTATAGAAAATGAATGAATGAAAACCAACTTCACCGCGGTTTAATTTACTACATATAGTTTTAATCAGCGCTCAGCCATTTTCAGAGCGCACCGGCAGAAGTAAGCTAATGATTATGAATGCGTCGGGAAAACAGCAAGCAGACTGTCTGACCATAAAAAAAAAAAACTTTGCGTTCATTTTCTGGCACGCTCAAGTTCACCAAAAACAATACAGAACAGTGCACCTTATTTGCTTTCAAACATTTACAAAATCACAAAGTTTTTTCGTTATTGTGAGTGCACTTAAATAAAAGTTGAGTCTTATAAAGGCTATATAGTCTTATATAGTTTTTGCACATGAGTCCTCATCTGTTACATTTTTGAGGACAATACTGCAGTTTTTTCAGCTTGTCATGGCGTGCGCCCAAATCAATATCGCACCTCGCCTCCCCCTTGAGATGACACGCGCGCAACAATGCGGAAGTGCAGCATGCAAGCGGGGCAAATGGAACGCGCCCCACCCAGGGATTTCAAGAGCCAGCGCGAGAGGAGAGGAGGCAGGAGCTGCTGTCCGCGGATGGCCGTCGGACTCGTATTTTATAGCGCGGGGATCATTAGCAAGGATGGCTCACCAGCCGTGCCTAATTCCATCATGTCATGTGGGCATTATAAGATTTGTACTGAAAACTTCTAACTAAAAAGTGGCAGCTGGCACGCCTAAAAATAGACGCAGGTTAATTTTTTTTATAGTCTAAATAAAAATCCTCCTCTTTGGTGCCTCCTTTTACAATGCAAATTATTCACTCTCCCCAAGTGTGAATCAGCTGTTCTCACCTACAGTATACATTCAGAGGAACTGTAATGCACCTCTTCACACTTTAAAACCTCTTGAATCTGAGGCTCTTCTGAAGACTTTCAGTGATTAAGGCCTCTTTTTAAATTTGTGTAAATTTAATCTTCTGGATTCTAGATTCTAAAGTTGACATTGTTACCGTTTTTAATCCTTGGAACGGAAGAAAAAGGACACTAAAAAAGGGAATTCCGCCCTTTTAGGACAGTGTGAGAAAGCGCTGCGCTATGTGTATTAATCAATGTGTGTGCGTGTTTTAAAACCCCCAATTCTGCGAATTCCCCCAGCAGCGAAACTGGTTTGATAACTTCACCTCTCGTAAATGAAAGGTGAGAAGATGCTACAGAGCGCGCTGTCGCGTTGTAGTCAGAGAATAGACTGAAACAAAAACATGTTTGCATCAGTATTGGAAACAATATTGTATTAGGCTAACTTTATTAAAGATTATATTTGAAAAGAAAATAATAGTAGGCTGGTAGGCACGTTATTTTTCCTATAACTTAAACGGCTGAATGAAGTTAAATATCACAATAAATTAATAATTGCGTTTGCTTTACATTTGAGCACTCATGTGTAAATAGCTTTTTCATTGCATATACTACCATATCATATATTTGTGTCTAATGCTGTTTTATTCATATTTTACAACATTACATGCAGTTTGTGTCACACACACATGCCGCGACCGGCACAAGGACACGGAAGTAGCCAGGTCGCAAAAGCAGGAAGCATAAAAGGAGACAAGATGGCGTTTCACCTCACTCAGTCATTGAGTTTCGCCCATGTCGGATCAGCTCGTATCGCTTCCAATTCGTGAGTACTCACTATCTTGGGTTATCTAGAGTGTGTGTTTATAGGACGCGGGTTAAATTTGTGTTTTTCCCTTGCTCCGTTGCTGTGAGAGTCCTTAGATTAAATCGCGTGGTTATCCTGCCTTTTTGCTTGCTTCTGCGTTTGGGTTTACCATCCACGCTACAAGGGCTAACCGCTAAAGCTAAATCTTCTGGTCTACTCTGGGTTAGTTCGCTGACACTGGTGAACCCAGCGGATCATGCACGCCTTTGCGATGTGGTGGACCAGCATGCTGTGCTAATCGATAAGCTTAGCGCGGAGATCGCGACTCTACGCCTAGGCGTCCGGGACGTAGCGGAGTTGAAGCGGGAGAACGCGGAGCTCCGCAAGGCTGTTGATGGCACGGCTAGCCGGGCCCCCGTCGTCATGGCTGCGGCGCCGCACCAACCCTCCCCCCCCTCCTTCTGAAGTATTCATTTCATTACCAGATAAGGCAGGTGCCGACGGCTCTGGGACCAAGCCAACCAAGCCATTCACCGAGCCAACACCCGTTACACCACCCAGCATCGCCGTCGGCACCCTCCGGGACGGTTGTATAATGTAGGTGACAAGGTGTGGCTTTCGACAAAAAACCTCCACCTCCACACAGAATCCAAAAAGTTGTCACCCAGGTTCATCGGCCCCTATCATATTCACCTCCGGACCAACCCCGTCACCTACCGGCTCCAGCTGCCTGCGGCGTTCCGAATTCACCTGGTATTCCACACCTCACCACTCAAACCCTTCACCACCTCTCCGATGATACGTTAAATGAATCTCTAATTCATTTGTTTGTTGAGTGTGTGAAAACAAAAAAAAATCTTAACTCTTTTAAAAGACTACCTCTTGGACCACCTTAATGTATCTCACTCCTTTACTATTAAATATATAATCTTTTATTATGAGAATGCGGAAAATAAACCGCTTGAATTTGTTGTTGTTTATTTTATTTTACATGCAAAATACTTTATACATAAACAGAGAATTAAAAAGGAACAATTGTCCTTCCATCGTTTGCTTCTAGAAATGACCTTAATTTTCAACTCTCTTAAATTAATTCAATTTAATAAGAAGAATAATATACTTCTAGATTATTATGATATTATTTTTAATTGAAGTGTCTCTTGCTACATCTTTTCACGGTTTATACTTAATTTCAATCCTCTCGTGTATTTTAACCTTTCTTTGGACTCTCAAATCTATAGTTCTTTGTCCCTTATATTTAATTTGTTCTAATTAATGTTTTTTTTTTACTGTATGAATGTGCGACAAAATAAACATCATACAAGATTTTGGGCACTGTCACATCTGAGCCACCTCAGCCCTGGGGATTAAGATCTCTCCAGATTACTGAGCCTCCGCTTTGTCTCCCCCTAGTGTGATTGCATGTGTATTGTTCACCATTAACTAGCACAAAATCAAGTTCACCTGTGTCGACACTGTGTCTCTATTTATTCCAGTCGAACCCGTATCACTTCGTCTGTTCACTGCTGTGCACCATTTTGTTTTGTCACATTGGTTAACATCTTGTTTGTGTGTCTAACTCCAGGACTGATTGGTGTCTGCAGGGACGGGTACGTCATG
Source organism: Channallabes apus (assembly GCA_030522415.1). NCBI lineage: Eukaryota > Metazoa > Chordata > Actinopteri > Siluriformes > Clariidae > Channallabes > Channallabes apus. Next base: position 24,555,982 of record CM060118.1, read on the forward strand.
GGAGGTCAAAAGGAACCGTCATCAAGGTCAAGGCTGAGCGAGAATCAGCCCACGGGGTCCCAATCCTGGCCGAGTGTTATTGCTTTTGTTTGTCTCTTATCAGTTTGCCTCTAACCCGCCTGCAGACCCAACCTCAGTATCTCTTGTTGTTCTTTTTCTTCATGGTTTATGTGAGGATTTATGTGAAAAAATAAATAGATACCACAAATCTTGGAAACTGAACTTGCGTTCGCATCTTTGTCCCAGGAAGTCATGACAGATGAACAGACCTTCATGAACGCAGCAGGGACACCGCTCCCGGAAGACGAACCCCCGTATCTGAACTACATCAGTCGACAACAGGGGCAGATTGATGGTCTGGCTAGAGCAGTCAACAACCTGGCACGCAGTGTCCATCACCTCTCTACAGACCAAGCGCACCGTTCCTCTCCTCGGCGGCGCTCCACACATTCACCACGTCGGGCCGCTCCTCTGGAAAGATATGCAGGAGACCATGAGGGGTGCAAGAAGTTCCTCCTGGCCTGCGAACTCTATCTGAATGACTTTCCCGATCTACCGGATAAAAGAAAAGTCAGTTTCGTCATCCAGCAGCTAACCGGGCCAGCGATGGACTGGGCGACGTCCATGTGGAGCGCAGGTGGAAGCGCCACGTCCAACTACGAGCGGTTTCTGCACGCCTTTCGCGCGGTGTTTGATAACCCAGACCATGGTAAGACGGTGGAACAACAACTGCTGAGGCTGAAGCAAGGACAGCTGACGGCCGCGGACTATGCCGTGAAATTTAGGATCCTAGCTGCGGAGAGCGACTGGTGCAGTAAAAGCTTGCTGGCTAGATTCAGAGACGGACTACACACCGATTTACAACTAGAGCTGGCATGTCCCGATGCTGACTTATCCCTCGATGGATGCATTGAACAAGCCATCAAGCTGGACCAGCACCTCCGCGGTCAACGAAAGCACCCCTCCACCAAGGGGGTAGGGGGTAGGTCTGATTTTCACCGGAGAGACAGCTTCAGCAAAACCCCTGTCGAGTCGCGCGAAGGGAACCCACCGGAACCTATGGACATGGGCACGTCCCGCCTTTCGGCCCAGGAGAGACGCAGAAGGATATCGTCAGGGTTATGCTTGTACTGTGGGGGGGGGGGGCAACATCAAATACGAACTGTCCCTTAATCCAAGTAACCACACACACACCACCACGCACCCATCATGATTTTTGTTTAAGAGCATCACTGAATTATAATAATCGCACTGTCTCTGTCCTTCCCCTCATAGATTCCGGGTCGGCTGGAAATTTCATTTCATCTGCTGTTATTTCCTTGCTGCAAGCTCCCGTGTCGAAGCTTCCAGACCCGATCACAATTAAAGCTCTAGGTGGCAAAACATTAACACACTCACCAGCTGAACATCTTTCCGTGCCCCTATGGTTACGTCCCCGGTCACACTGAGGAGTTAAAATTTTTTGTGATTTTTTGGCTGGATCAGTCCGTCGTACTGGGTCTGCCATGGCTCAGCTCCCACAATCCTAATTTTGATTGGGCAGGTTCACGCATCACTTCCTGGGCTCCGAGATGTGCTAAATTCTGTACACCCTCGGCTTTGATGGTCCAAACTACTACGATTGAAAGCCCAAGCGCCCATCTGTCCACCGCAGTGCCATCAGAGTACACACAATTTAAAGACGTGTTTAAATTGCAGCAGCACGACTTCCCCCTCATCGTCCGTGGGACCGCGCGATAGAGCTCCTGCCGGGAAAAACACCACCTTGCTCACGCATTGATCCACTGTCTGTGGCAGAAACCCGGGCTATGGAGGAATACGTGAATGAGGCTCTCAGTCAGGGACTTATCAGTAGGTCCACGTTACCCGCGTGGGCAGGTTTCTTTTTTATCGAGAAAAAAGGGGGGGGTCTACGCCCATGTATTGATTCTAGAGGGCTCAATGCATTCACAATAAAATACAAGCACCCACTGCCCCTGGTACCGGCCGCGATCGACCAGCTCCGCGGCGTAACAATTTTTTCAAAACTCGATCTCCGCAGCGCATATAACCTCGTTCGTGTTCGCAAGGGGGATGAATGGAAGACTGCATTTAGCATGACATCAGGTCATTACCAATATAACGTGATGTCTTATGGACTGGTAAATGCACCTGCGGTGTTTCAGGGGTTCATGAATGACGTGTTGCGGCATATGTTGAACCATTTTGTTATAGTATACTTAGATGACATTCTAGTATACTCGCGGTCATATGCCGAACACATCCATCATGTAACCGCCGTCCTTCGTCGTCTGCGCGAACATGGGCTCTACTGTATGCGAAGGCGAAGAAATGTGAATTTCACAAGAGAGAGATCGCATTTCTCGGCTACCGCATAGGACCACAGGGGGTCGAAATGGACGCAGCCAAGGTAACGGCGGTGCAACAATGGCCGGAACCCAAGTCAGTTAAGGCGCTACAGAACTTTCTTGGGTTCGCCAATTTCTACAGGTGCTTTATTCGGGGCTTCAGCACGTTGGCAGCACCGCTCACTGGATTGCTAAAAGGGAAACCGCAATGGCTCAGCGCATTTTCGCTGGAAGCACGTGTGGCGTTCCAGCGCCTCAAACATGCTTTTACATCTGCACATTTTTTTTAAAACTACCAGATATAGAGAAGACCTTTCTAGTTGAGGTCGACGCGTCGGAGGTGGGGCTGGGAGCAGTGTTGTCATAGCGCCACGGCCACCCAGAAAAGCTCTATCCCTGCGCCTTCTTGCGAAAACTGACACCTGCTAAGCGCAACTATGATATCGGAAATCATGAACTGCTAGCAGGAAAAGCGGCGTTAGAGGGGTGGAGGCATTGGTTGGAGGGAGATACTGTAAACGTCCATTCGTGGTGCTAACGGATCACCGAAATCTGGAGTACCTCCAACAAGCTAAAAGACTAAACCCTCGTCAAGCTCGATGGGCGCTGTTTTTCACACGCTTACACTTTATTATTACTTTATTATTATTAGAGTCCCGGCTCTAAGAATAAGAAAGCGGATGCGTTGTCCCGCTGTTTTTCCGGCGAAATGATATTGCCCTCGTCACTCGTGATGGCTCCGGTAGTGTGGGACATCGTCTTGGAGATAGCCCAAGCGACTCTGTCCCAACCCGCGCCGCGAGGCTGTCCACCGAGCCAAACCTACGTTCCTGAGTCACTACGAGAGTGAGTGAAGATAGAGGCCCACTCCAACTTTGCATCTGGACACCCCGGCGTTCTAGGATTCCAGATCCTAGAACCAAAGTTCTGGTGGCCATAAATGCGGGAAACCGTGAAAACAGTGGTTTCGTCTTGTGCTATCTGTGCAACAACTAAAACTCCTCAAAGGTTGCCCGTTGGGAATTAATGCCCTTACCAACGCCAAACAGGCTGTGGTCACACATTGCGGTGGACTTTGTGATGGATCTGCCGGTATCAAAAGGGTACACTACAGTTTTGGTAGTAATAGAGAGATTCTAAGGGATGTCGATTTATCCCGTTTAGCTCTCTCCCAACCGCCTTCCAGGTAGCAGAAAACCTATTCGAGACAGTGTTTCGCTACTACGGTATCCCGGAGGACATTGTTTCTGATCATGGTCCACAATTAATTGCCAGAGTCTGGAAAGCGTTCTTCCAGAAGTTGGGGACCACTGTTAGCCTAACGTCGGGCTATCACCTCGAGTCTAATGGACAGGCAGAGCAGACTGTCCAAGACCTCGGGAGGTACCTCCGCGCATACTGTAGTAATCTGGGCGGAATATGCACAGAACTCACTAAAACACTCCTTGACCGGCTTAACACCGTTTCAATGTGTGCTCGGGCACCAACCACCGCTTTGTCCCTGGGATGCCACTCCCACCGATATCCCCATGGTGGATCAGTGGTTTAAAAGAGCGGAAAAAGTATGGGAGAATGCGCACACCAAAATCTCCCAAGCAGTTCGCAGGTTTAAAAAAATTCGCCGATAGACGGCGAAGGGAAAGTCCTCCGCTCCAGGTAGGTGATCAGGTATGGCTCTCGACAAAGGATCTTTCCCTCAACCTTCCATGTCGCAAGCTCTCTCCCAAATACATTGGTCCCTTTCCGATTTTTGACCAAATTAACCCTCTCTTTTAAACTACAGCTTCCTCCTCATATGCGAGTTAACCCTGCCTTTCATGTGTCCCTTCTCAGGCCAGTAATAAGGGGGCCCCTGGATGGTCACGACCAACTCTGGTAACGCAGAGAGCGTGCCCGCACCTCTCCCGGGAAGCCGGTCCTGGGAGGGGGGGTACTGTCACATCTGAGCCACCTCAGCCCTAGGGATTAAGATCTGTCTCTCCAGATTACTGAGCCGCCGCTTTGTCTCCCCCTAGTGTGTCTGCATGTGTATTGTTCACCATTAACTTCACTAACACAAAATCAAGTTCACCTGTGTCGACACTGTGTGTCTCTATTTATTCCAGTCGAACCCGTATCACTTCGTCTGTTCACTGCTGTGCACCATTTTGTTTTGTCACGTTGGCTAACATCTTGTTTGTGTGTCTAACTCCAGGACTGATCGGTGTCTGCAGGGACAGGTACGTCACGGGAGGTCAAAAGGAACCGTCATCAAGGTCAAGGCTGAGCGAGAATCAGCCCGCGGGGTCCCAATCCCGGCCGAGTGTTATTGCTTTTGTTTGTTTATCAGTTCGCCTCTAACCCGCCTGCAGAACCAACCTCAGTATTTCTTCTTGTTCTTTTTCTTTATGGTTTAGGACTTTGAGTGAAAAAATAAATAGATACCACAAATCTTGGAACCTGCACTTGCGTTCGCATCTTTGTCCCAGGAAGTCATGACAGGCACTGGCTGGGAATCGAACCCGGGCCTTCCGCACGGAAGGCGAGTTACCAGTGCCCGTGTATACTTAAAGTGCAAAATCTTTGTAGTCTTTTTGCACACACGCGCGGGTGCATTACAATAATAATAATAATAATAATAATAATAAAAAATTCGGAAAACTACTACTACTAATAATAATAATTACACAGTCAAAGAAGTACCATCATTGAAGGAGAGAAGAAAATGAAGAATAAATACATATCAGTTTGAGCTTGACATGTTTATGAGCTCTGTCGCTTGCTGTCAGAATAGGACGAGGGAAAACAACACCACCTGCCAGATCATTACCCAGGATTACCTGAACTCCTTCAACAGGGAGTTCGGTACAAATACCAACACGTACTTTCCCCTTGACTATTTCTGTCTCAAGGTAGATGTCATGAAGTGGAACTGTGATACAGCCTGCTCCTATGCCACGTAAAATAACATCAGTGCCTGTGTAGGTTTTCTGAGACAGCAAAAGTGTACCAGCTAACATCAGAGTCTGTGCTGCACCTGTATCTCGCAGAATGGACACTGGTCTGCGAACACCTTCAGGGCTGTCTGCCACCGACCCTTGTAACATGAATGGCTTATATACTTCCACCGTTTGTTCAGGTAAGACGTGTTTTAATTGCCTTTCAACAAACCCCACAGATTTTGACTTTACAGCTGTGTTTTTCTTTTTCCAGGCCTCACAGTCTGCGATCAGATGATCAGCACTCAAACAGTAAAAACATACTCTACCTCCCCCTGAGCGATACTGAGAAGTTCTAAACGTGCTCCCTCTTGCAGGTTTCACACTGCTTGCTGAAGGTTTCACCTGCCCTTCAACCCCACGGACAGCGAATTTATCCGTTCTCACAGTAGGAGAAAATACAGTACGGTGCGTCAATTCAAATTCATCAGCCAATACCGCGGCTGCTGATAATGACATGACATTTTGCTCATTCAAGTGCAATACAACATTTTCAAAGACACAATCCTTAAAGTCCTCCAACAGAATTAACTCTTTAAGAGCCTCAAAAGTGGTAGCTTTAGTTGCAGCACACCACTTTTCAAATAGTGTTTGTTTTTCACGGGCAAATTCCACAAAGGTTTGTCTGTCTGTCTTTTTATGGGACCTAAATTTTTGTCTATAAGCCTCTGGCACTAATTCATACGCACGCAGAACAGTTTGCTTAACCGTGTCGTAATCCAGGCTTTGTTCAACAGGCAACGCAGAGCACACATCCTGCGCTTTACCAGTCAACTTACATTGTAATAAGAGAGCCCACATTGCTCTCGGCCACTGTAACGTAGCTGCCACACGTTCAAAAGCTATGAAATAGCTATCCACCTCAGTCTCTCTAAAAGGAGGTACTAAAACAATATGCTTGCTTACATCGAAATGGGGTAGGGAGGTAGTCACTGGGGCAGAAACTGGAGAAGAAGAGCCCGGCGCAGCCGTTGCAGGTAGCTGTGCAAACGATGGAAACGCAGGGGAACTCTCCGGCGCGATCTCAGCCCGGTGTAACCGGCTGAAATCTCGACGAAAATGCTCCCTCTCCATCTCAAGCTCCAGCTCCCGCAACCGTAACCTTTGAGCTTCTGTTTCCTCTCGTTTAATTTCCAGCTCCACCTCCCTCGTTTTTAAAACCAAAAGCTGGTTAGAGCCAATTGGTGGTGTGGTTACCTTATGCTTGGGGGGCGTGGAAGGTGACTGCGGCGCAGGTAATGGCCTACCGTCGACCTCCGTCGGCGTTGAAGCATCCCTGTCCTCAGCACACTCTCCAGGCTCTCCAGGCAAAATCTGCTGTTCAATTAAATTGTCAAGCAATATTCTTTTAACTTCTCTTTTAAGACCTTTCTGTGGCACCTCAACTTCAAAAAAGTCGGCGATGTTGAACAAATCGTCTTTACGACACTGGTCAAACTGTTCCATGGTAGGAGCCAGTGTAAAGGCAATTAAGTCAAACGCCATTATTATATCACCACTGTCCAACCTAAGAAGGCAGCCAAACAAACAAAAAGGCAGGGTATACTCGGCAACAGAATATCCACCACTTGTTAGCCAGTAACTGGCAAATGACGAGTCCACACTTGTTAACCAGACAATGGCAACGGACGAATCCCCACTTGTTAGCCAGTGACTGGCAACGGACAAGCCCCCACTTGTTAGCCAGTAACTGGCAACGGACGAGCCCCCACTTGTTACGACCCCCGGTCTAGGGTCAAGGGACGCAACAAAGAAAATAATACATTTATGATAAATAAATGAATCTTGCAACCAAGAATTCAGTGCGTGAGTTTTTATTGTTATACACATGCACTCACACATGCAGGAAGCTCTGGGCTTCAGGATTGAGCCAGGCCAAAACAATAAACAACCCCCCCCCTCTATCTCCACCCTCAAGCTAACTAAACTACCAAAAGAAACAAATATAAATCAAAATACAGCAACTAAACTAACTACCTAACTATCCACAAAAAAACAGGAGAAAACAGGGGACAACAAAAATGGCGCCCAACCCCTACTGCTTCCTTGCAACTATGTACAAACACAAAAAAGAAGAAAATATATATACAATATTTACAATGAAAGAAAACTATATACAATAGCGGGAGGAACACTTCCATCCACGCTAACATAAACAAACAAAAAGAAAACCCAAAACAACAAAAGGGAAGGAGAGAGGGCAAGGCGCGACACACAGGCTCTCTCTCCAACCAAACAAACGAAAACACACACACACACACACACACACACACACACAGTCACTCAAAACAAATACAAAATAACAAACAAATACACAGTCACACAGTCACACACCAACACTCCAACACTTCAACATACAGTCAATCAATCAATCAACCACACAATCACAGTTCAACAATCCAACAATTCACCAATCAACAACAGAGCACGGAAGTCACACACAAGGCATAAGTCGCGCATTGTCTGCTTCCACTCGTGGGGTTAAGAAGCCGCGCAGATCCACAGCCAGCCAGAGTCATTAAAATGATCCGAACTTCTCATCACTACTGTGATTTCTTTGTTTCATCTGGAGAAAAATATGTGTGTATATTTTCTTAGTTTGTATTCATTTTATCAAATTTGAAAATACATTTCTGGAGATATACTGTAAAGGTGTTTTCCTTTTATTGGCGATGATAAAAAGAGTCTTAATTTAATTTCCAAATTCTAATTTCCAACATTTCCCTTATCTACTAAACCAATGTTATACCAACATTGGACCAACCTTGTCATTATCCATATGATTTATCTACTGAACCAATTTATCTTTGGCCTCACCAATGGGCCAACATTTGTCAACGGACAAAATGACATTGGGCCAACCACCGATGGGAATCTTTTAAGAATATTTCTATTATGGAAAAAAAGTCACAGTGGTGCAGTTTTTTATCCACTGACATGATAATGGCAGAGAACATGGGATTTCTGTCACATTCACCTAATAGAAAAAGGATCATGACTGATTAAAAAAAAAAAAAAAAACGACTAAATGATAAAACATTTACTGTATAGGTAATGTCAATCAATCAATCAATCAATCAATCAATCAATCAAACTTTATTTATAAAGCACTTTAAAAAACAACAAGGTCGGCCAAAGTGCTGTACACAGCCTAACAAGAATAGGTTACATCACAAATAAAATAAGTATCAGTTTAATAAAACACAGGAATGTCAGTCAACAAATCAAATGAGTTGAAAGCAAGCATAAAAATATGTGTTTTAAGTGATGACTTAAAAACCATAAAAGATTCAATCTATCTAAGATGCAGCGGCAGATCATTCCATAGTTTAGGACTCGCGACAGAAAAGGAACGATCCCCCCTGAGTTTTCTCAGTGTTTTTGGGACAACCAAACGAGACTGAGCAGCTGATCTGAAAGAGCGAGCAGGGCAGTAGGGCTGGAGCATGTCTGACACATACTGAGGGGCGAGACCATGTAGGGATTTAAAAACCAATTTTTTTGTTGTTAAATTTTGAATTTTTAAATTAATACGAAAATGAATCGGAAGCCAGTGCAATGACTTTAAAATCGGAGTAATGTGCTCACGTTTTTTAGTACCAGTTAAAAGCCGTGCAGCAGCATTCTGTACAAGCTGTACAGAATGTAACTAAATCTGTTTTAGAAGATGATTTCAACCAAAATGTTGTAATTCTTTAACAAATGACTTTCATTCAATCGTGCACTGTCTGTTTGTATATGGTGTCAGCTTAAATGAGCTGTGAAAATTACTTTCCTATGGAAGGAGAACAAGATGGGATGTTGAATCTAGCCTGAGCCAATGATTCAGCAACTATAACCATCCCCACCCCACACGCTCAGAAAAACACATGCGCACAAACACACACACACACACACACACACTGAATATGCATGAAAGCAGTACAGTAAACTAATATTTTGTAAAAAAGAAGAAGAAAAAAGCATTTTATTATTAGTCAGCAAATTTTGAAAAGGTCTTGTGATAAAAATAAAGCTCCAAACAGTGAATACACACTCTGCTCAAAACATGCAGAGACAAACAGCCTTCTTCTTTAGGGCACAGACTTTTCATCAACTACCACCTGCTAGGAGTCAAGAAGAAAAGATTAAAGAAGATGTTCTCCTTTGCATAGATTCTATGCAGCAGGAAATCCAATACACAGTAACTTTAACTTCTCACGGCATATAGCATATAAAGCTTTGGATAAAGAGCAAAGGATCAAAAGTGATCAATAAATCTAAATTTCTTAATCTAAATTTGGCAGATAGATATGGAATGACCAAAATAAAATATTAACCATACATATTGCATGTGAGTTGATATATAAAATTTTATATAATCTATATAATAAAATATAATATTCCTGTCAGACATTTTAAAATATTGCCTCTTGTATATGATTTAAATAAATACCTTGTACAATAATTCCTTGGTTTCATAATGTTTCAAAATGCCACCAGCCACTGTTTACTAGAGAATTTGCCTACAGATCTTCCTGCAAAATGTTCCTTCATTATTTCAATTCAATTCAATTCAATTTTATTTATATAGCGCTTTTAACAATGGTCATTGTCTCAAAGCAGCTTCACAAAAATTAAAGAAATTTAACAAATAATAATAATAATAATAATAATAATAATAATAAATAAATAAATAAAATAATAATAATAATAGAAAATAAATAAATAAAAACAAATAATAATAATAATTATAGAAAAGAAAATAATTGGAAGTGTGGATGTGTGAGAAAAATGTGCAGATAATAATGAGACGAATGAATGAAATTTCTCTGATGAGCAAGCCAAGGGTGACGGCGACGGTGGCAAGGAAAAACTCCCTGAGATGGCATTAGGAAGAAACCTTGAGAGGAACCAGACTCAACAGGGAACCCATCCTCATTTGGGCGACAACAGATAGAAATGATATAACATCTTGTGTGTTGTGCAGGTGAAAATTCAATATGACAGAAATTATTTAAATTGACATGAAGACCAGTTCAGCATAGGGATGAGTCAGTAGGTGCAGAGGGCAGATGAGGTCTGGATCACTGGAAGCACAGGAGCAGCATGTGTAGCTCCAACCATCATAAAGCTGAATCCAGCTGGAGCTGGTCCTTCTCTGGATGCCTCAGGAACCTCGCAGGGTCGGCCTTTGTCTACTGAAGCTGGCAAAATCTCCCGATGCCTCGGGATGGGTAGAGAAATACAGAACAGATGGGGAGAATTAGCGTAGTTGCCATTCGGTATAGGTGTACTGGAGTATGAGGTTATGGGATGAGTTATGTGTATGCCAGATTAAAAAGATGCGTCTTGAGTCTACTTTTGAACTGAGAAACCGTGTCTGCTCCCCGAACACTGTCTGGAAGGCTATTCCAAAGCTTTGGAGCTAAATATGAAAAAGCCCTACCCCCTTTTGTAGATTTTGAAATTCTGGGAACTACCAGAAGTCCGGAGCTTTGTGATCTTAAGGCGCGTGGTGGATTGTAGCGCATCAGAAGACTGGTTAGGTATGTGGGAGCTAAACCATTTAAGGCCTTGTATGTAAGTAATACTATTTTGTAATTTATTCTAAACTGAACAGGTAGCCAGTGCAGGGATGATAATATTGGGGTTATATGATCATATTTTCTCATATTAGTGAGAACCCTGGCAGCTGCATTTTGGATTAACTGAAGCTTGTTTATTGAGGATGCAGGACAACCACCTAGTAATGCATTACAATAGTCCAGTCTGGAGGTCATGAATGCATGAACTAGTTTTTCTGCATCAGATACGGATAAGATGTTCCTAAGTTTAACAATATTTCGAAGATGGAAAAAGGCTGTTTTTGTGATATTTGAAGTGTGATTTTCAAAAGACAAGTTACTGTCTAATATTACTCCCAGATATTTTACTGCTGAGCTGGTAATAACAGTACATCCTTCTAAGCGCAAGCTGAATTGTGAAAGCTGTTGTGTGCTGGTTTTTGGGCCAATAAGTAATATCTCTGTCTTATCTGAATTTAATAAAAGAAAGTTATTGGTCATCCAATCTTTTATGTCCTGGACACACTCAGTTAATCTAGACAACTTAGGTATTTCGTCTGGTTTGGTTGAGATATATAATTGGGTATCATCAGCATAACAATGGAAACTAATCCCATGTCTTCTAATGATGTTACCCAAGGGAAGCATGTATATTGAGAACAACAGAGGTCCTAAAACTGACCCTTGTGGGACCCCATATTTCACTGGCATTACACCAGACGGTTCTCCATTTAGATCTACAAAATGGTAGCGATCAGACAGGTAAGATCTAAACCATTTTAATGCCTGTCCCTGAATACCTATATAATTTTGTAAGCGATCTATGAGAATATTATGATCTATAGTGTCGAATGCAACACTAAGATCAAGCAGGACTAGCAATGAGATGCAGCCTTGGTCTGAAAACAAGTCGTTTGTAATCTTAACTGGTGCAGTTTCTGCGCTATGATGGGGCCTGAAACCTGACTGAAATTCTTCAAGGATGTTGTTATCCTGCAAGAATGTGCAAATTTGAGCTGATACTACTTTTTCTAGTATTTTTGATATGAACGGGAGGTTTGAAATTGGTCTGTAATTTGTTATTTCATTCGCGTCCAAATTAGATTTTTTTTTATCATACATGCTGTTACATAGAGCATGTACCAAATTGTCACATTACCATATCTTCTGGTCCTCAGAAGGGTTATACCTATATCATCTTAGTGCCATTACAACATTGCATTGTTCTCTACTGAGAAACTGATCAGTAAAACCATGCAAGACCTATGGAATCTGTGGTCTTGGAAATAACCACTTCCTTGCACAGAGATAAAATATACACTGAATCAACCTTGACCTCAGTTCCAATCCTTTAGCCTCTCATCACACCCTTCAACTCTCATCAGACCTTTTACTTTTTTTTGTTCAAGGAAAGCCACACACCTGCTACCAATCAGTAGACATGCATACACACATACCAGCATACACACACAGACATAGACACACAGATAATCTCAGACACACTCTCACCAGCAGCCATGTCTTGGCCTGCTGTAGGTGATGATTACTTTTTCTACCAGAGGCACAAATACTCCAGAGAGACTATTAGGACATGGACTGTGAAGATGACAGGACTAGAATCTGTCAGGCATTTTCCAAACAGGTGCACCAACTTGTAAAATTTAAAGTCTCCTGGAAGAAATGCTATAAAGTATAAAGTTATAGTACTCAAAAAGAGAATTATTAACTATGACACAGAGCATATACCTCCCATAACACCTATAATAAAAAAAATTCTTGTAATCCTGAATTGGTGGCATGGTGGCATAGTGGTTAGCTATGGCGTTATATTTCTGCCACAATTCTGAGCGCGTGGTTTGACATTTTGATTGAAGTGCCACTTGATTGAAGGAGAAACAGCCAATCAGAAGTCGCGTGTACACGGAGAACACGTTGAGCGAGCAGGGGAGAAACTGCATGCACAGAATCGAGCTGTTGAGCGCGCAGTGGAGACATTGCACGCGCATAGAGTGCTTTATCTGCTCTCAAAATGTCAAACCACGTGCTCAGAATTGTGGCAGGAATATAACGCCATAGTTAGCACAGTGGCCTCGCACCTCCAGGGTTGAGGGGTCGATTCCTGCCTCAGGTCAGTGTTTATGTCCTCCCTGTGCTTGGTGGGATTCTTTCTGGTGCTAATTTTTCCTCCCACAGTACAAAGACATGCAGATTAGGCTAATTGGTGTTCCCAAATTCCCGTAATTTGCGAATGAGTGTGTGGTGTGATATGTGCCCTGCAATGGATGGACACACTGTCCAGGCTGTAACCGACCTTGTGCTGACGTTTCCTAGGAAAGACTGCAGCTCCTTGTGACCCTGTATAGGAAAAGCAGTATTGAAGATGAGGAAAAGATCAACATAATTATAATGTATATATAAATCCCTAATACATGATTATTCAAATTTGGCTCATCTCTGCCCTTAAAGCATTTAAAAGATAAATTTCCACTCCAGATAAATTTCTTTAGCGAACTAGTATTCACAACATTGACAATGAAATCAAGCAATTTAAAACAGCAGCCGTATTAGCCAAAACAAACCTTCATAAGAGGTAAACTAAAACCCTTCAAAATTTTATAGAGAAATAAGAAGTACAAATTTAACATTGATACTATTTTTGATACCAGTTCACTTAACGGGTGATAAGTTAGAAGGGGTAAGGAAGCAAGTCCTCCCAATCTTACAAGAAATGTAGAACCACAGTTACATGTCTAAGCAGCTTTTTATGGAGTTATATCCCGGACAATATTCAAATTGCATTTGCAGTTGCGGACGCACAAAGTGTGCCATAATTCAAATGCAATTGCAAACTTTGCATTACCGTTTGCTTTTTCGACTTCGCGAATGCACACTGACTGCCAAATTTCAAATGAAAAAAAAAGGTCCATTTGCATTTCTAATGTCTTACAAGACATGAACCTGTCATATTTAAATAGTAAAATCAATTACCACGTTTGCTTTTTCACTTTCTCTGCGTCACGCGTGAAGCCGGCCAAAACTCAAACGCATTCGCTAATCCATTTGCAATTGCATTTCCAACACTTTACACTAACCTGTCAATCAGCGTCAGGGGCGGGTCTATACTGTGGGGCGTGATTGTATGGGGAGTGACGTTACTCAATTATTTTTACTTTCGTCTCCATCGTTATTGCTTGGCACTATCGGCTTTATCTCCGCTGCTTTTACACTTACTTCTGGACATCCTAGGATGCAGGCACGTAACAATGTACACTGGTCATATGATATACATGTGATATTCGATCTAACTGATTGAATATGCACAAACACTTGTTCTTAACTTTGAAAATTTGTAACTCGATTGTTCGTGTGTACGGGACATACTGTTATCCTCATTTTGAAATTATTTTCAGATTGCATTACTGAGAAATTGGCAATGCAATATTTCCTGAGCAAAATATCTTTATTGATCGAGTGTATTATAAACAGTTCACTGGTCATAAGCAGCTTAAAATTAAAACATGCCATTTAAAGTTTAACCAGAATCCTTAAGCAGCCTTAAGCATGACAGGAGCAGTTCAAAATTTACTGAATCTAGGTTAAGACATCATCTTCAACTTAGCTCACACCTCTCAATCCTGGGTGCCATATGGTGGGCTTTGGAGGACCAACACATATTGGGAGTTCATCTTGTTTAGTTTAATTCATGTTTTGCATGACCTGCATGATGTAAGGAGACTTCTATATTTTAAATAAAATGTATGCAATAAAATCTCAGGGTGAACTCTGATACATTTAGTCCTACTGCATTTCTTGAGTCTTGAGGAATAGTTAGCCAGGCTTTCTGAAGGACTTTCTGGCTTTCAGTTTTGGCAACCTCATTTTCACTCCAGTCCCTGTGTGTTTTAGAGGAATATTTTTGTTTAAGCCAAAAAGTGATGTATGAATTATTCAATCATTTAAAAACCATCTATCATAAGGCATGAACCAGAGAGAAACAGGTATACATGATGACAGATGGCCAGGATGGTGATTAGTATATAAACTGAGTGGTTGAAATGGACAAGAGGGGAAATGAGGTTGCTGTTGTATCTTCAGGGACATTGCAAACTGTCACAATAAAATATTTGTTATAATTTAATCTACATTTAATTTAATATGAAGTAAGGGTGGTTCAATACTTTTTCCCCCCACAGTACTGAGTCATATTATTAAACTTTTCCTTTTCTTGAATGTACCTTTAAGCATCTTGGGCTGTGGGCAATGTTCTTCACAGAGGTCAAACTGGAATCCAAAAAACATCTTCTGGGAAAATAAATAAGTAAAAACGTTGCTTTCATTTTTAAAGTGTCCTTCAATGCTGAATGCATCTTTCCATGCTAATTAGCTGCAGAACAAAGAGTAAAATGCACTCTACACCATTCTAACCACTAAGCCTGTAAAACTTAATATAAAAGTAATTTTAAATTCCTGTTAGAATTAAAAGATGCCTAGCTATAAGTAAAATACTAAACTAACATGTTTTTGGCATATCTGGAAGATCATTATATACTGTGTGTGTGCTAGAGAGAGAGAGAGAGAGAGAGAGAGAGAGAGACCTTTTTTAGCCAAAATGGTCTGACTATGTAGGAAAAAACAACTGCCCAGAAACAAGAAAAAAAAAATACAGGGTACATTGTCAAGTCCTGCAAGGTAGTCCTGGCAACATAAAGTGCTTATTATAAAATCTATGTGTTTTTTGTTTCTCTTTTTTTTACTGAAAGAATGTAACCATGTACTGTATAGTTGATATAAAGTGCAAATTGCCGGAACCATTCAAAGGGCTATGCTTTGATATAAAAATGCTGTTCAAATGTAAATGCACCTGTCATCTGCGAAGAGATCTTGAATAATCTCAAATGAAAATAATATTTTTTCAACTGCTTGTTAGTTTCTCAACATCTGACTGCTGATGCCATGGTCTGCAAAGAGCTTACAATGCATCAAATAAATCAATTCAGAGAGGGCTACCAAGAATCTCCAAAACATTAGATTTACCATAGAATACCACGAAGGCCACATTAACAAGTGGAGAAAAAAAATGGAGCACTATAGTCACATTAGGAAGAACAGGATATCACTCCAAAATTGATGAAAGGACAGGTTAAAAAATTTACTGTATCAGATGAGTCCTAGACCGATATTAAAGGAGGTACAGGAACATCTGGCAAGTACTGGCTAGGCCATGCATGAGACCACAAATTTTTATATTGTTCAAATCTGGCCTAACTGGATCTCTAGGGATCCGGAGTCATGTCTGGCACCAGCGATTATTGGCAGATCCTTTGTTTGATATGGCTTGCAGGGTGGGGCCTGTATAGATTGAGCTTGTTTGTCTGTCTGTCAAATCCCATGGATGCTCAATCAAATTGGGATTTGAGGAATTTGGAGGCCATTAACTCTTTGCCTGCTGAGCCCCATATGTAGAAGATGTTGACTTTTTTTGCGGTTTGTACTGCATATGCTTTTTTGGTGTCTCAAGAGGGGCGGCCTGGCCTTTGGGTCCAATGGGTGTAGATGGTCCTTGGGTGCCCATGTTCCTGTCAAAATTGGCCTGGTACATAATTGTTAATCATTGTAATTTACTTCACCAGGCAGTGGTGTTAATGTTATGACTGATCAGTGTGTGCATATAACAGAATATCCAATATTTATGTTACATACATTATAAAATAAATGCATGTGTGTGTTAGAGAGAGAGAGACTTTACAACATAAGCAGAGACTACTAAATGTGTGATCCTTTGTACTTGTAAGCATGCGGTAGTGTTGTGAGGGAAAGTGAAAAGTAGTGGTAGTGTATACATAAGGAAAT
Source organism: Channallabes apus (assembly GCA_030522415.1). Classification (NCBI taxonomy): domain Eukaryota; kingdom Metazoa; phylum Chordata; class Actinopteri; order Siluriformes; family Clariidae; genus Channallabes; species Channallabes apus. Next base: position 24,572,704 of record CM060118.1, read on the forward strand.
GCTACTCCCTTGGAGCTAATTACAGGTTGACTGAAAGCTCAAGCACATCAAAACAAAGAAAGACTGACAGCCACAGCACAACTGTGCTTGCAACAGGATTTAACCTGTGATGACTGGAATAACCCAATACTTATTTTAAGCTGAACCATTCTGCCAGGCTGCTCACTAATGACAAAGGACAGAAAATCTTTACAGAAGAACTACATACAATATGCAGGAGAATAAAGAGTAATAGTATTATCCCACACTATAGCTATAACTATTACCTTAGATGCATGCTATTTTGTGCTTTTGCACCTTATTTTTATAGTTCCACACTGGGCTTAGGTGTTTATGTTTTATGTACTAGTGTAGGTGTATTTTAGGATGATGTGGAAGAAATCCTGCCCTGCTGAGACACTAAATGATGCTCTAATACGCAGCAGAATGGCTGTATACTGCTGCACATTGCACAGTTGCAAGTCAGCAGTACTATTATTATTTTCCCCAGGCAGGGTTTAAATATGTGTAAGATTCAAATTTACATTACAGTTGTCTTTGATTATATCATCTGCAATAAACCAAGTGTTTTCGACTGAAAAGAGAATGCCAAACAGAAGCACCTTCATTAATGTTCTTAGATTTTTGTAGCCCACTGAGAGATATGGTCACAGCATATGATTTACAGTACGAACTATTTTCAAACTATTCAATGAGGCCTCGTGCCATGTGTATAGAGGCTTAGTCATCCTGGAAGAGGCCACTACTATTAGAAAGAATTTTCTATCACTGGATAAATGCAATATTCAGGATAACCCTCCAAGGTTAGAATATGACGGAAACAGTGCCAAAATGCCCCCACAGCATAAATGAGCCACCAGAGTTTTTTCCTTTATTTTGACACCTGTCTGGACAAATGGTGGGACTGAAATACTACAATCCCAAATAAATAGTTCTAATTTGCATATGTACTTGGATAAATTGCATGTGCAATTAATTGGCACTGTGCAAGAGATTTACAAAGAATAATTGCGAATGCCGTTATGCATAAAGTAGGGGAAGAAACAATATTTAAATAAATTATTTCTCTCTCAGGAGACAAACCTAAAATGCTCCCCATGTAGGCTATGAAATGTTGTATAATGAAAAAATGTTTAAAATATGATTTTAATGTAAAAGTGTGAGTGTGCATTTGCTCATTTATAGTAAATAGTAAACACGTTTCACAGACTTTTTGGTTGCCTATGCTTTCAGAGATGTGAATGTGTGCTGAATATATATGAAACCAAACTTACTCCAGTTAAAGTTTATAAGGAGAAAGAAAAAGCCAGTTGTATTGTTTTAAGGTCATAAGGCATATTGTAATTTACATTTTGAGCGTGGGGCCAGGAATACATCTATGCACAGAATCGCTCACTGAAATGATTGTTTCTTGGAGACACATCTCTATTCCAATGTGGACACTGATCTGCTTTAAATAGCAATTTAGTAATAGAAGTTAAATATATTTGCTCATAGATTGTCAGTAATTCTGTATCTGTTATCTGAGATTCTATCGTGGTTCTGTACTATGTACAGTATATCTCTCTGTTTGCTTTCATTATTATTTGAGTGAATGTTTGTCATATGATTAAAAAAAAGTTGGTGTTAAGTTGACATGCCAAACATCAGACTCAAAATATAACAATCAGCTCAAATATAATAAGTTTAATATCAACATGAAATGTAGTTTACACTTAAACTGAGATAGCTGTACACAAAAATGCAATAACATTAGTTAAATACTGTACAGTGTAGGACAAAATTGTATGAATTTAAGAGCAGCTTAAGTTATTTAATAGGCTGGATATGGTAATTATTTCTCTAGAGAAAGATCTTGCCTGATATACATTGCCACATTTGCACTGAATGTACTGATGCATCAGGTTTTTAATACTACTGTCCTTAACACTAGAAGCGCAGAGTACCCGTCATTTGACCGCAGTGGGGGGAAAAAATACTTCACACTCGATCAAATTCCAGGACCCTCCTTTCATGACTTTTCCTAGATCTGTGAGCTTAATCACCCAGCATGAAGCCAGTATAAAGCTGTTTTGCTCTTATTTACGTGAAATTGCTGACAGCTGCGTGCCGGTCATGGTGTTTCCTGTGATTCTCATTTCTCTCAGTAGATGGCGGAAGTGATCGCGCATACTAGCTATGCGTCATTCAGTGTGAATATGTAAATATCTCAGGTTTCATTCCATATATGCAGTTTACTGTATATATACAGTGGGGGAAATAAGTATTTGATCCCCTACAGATTTTCTAAGTTTGCCCTTACAAAGAATTGAAGGATCTATAATTTTTATCATAGGTTTATGGTAAAGGATTGAGACAGAATATCAACCAAAAATCCAGAAAAATCTAACGTTATGAATTAAGTTGCATTTCAATGAGGGAAATAAGTATTTGATCTCCTACCAATCAACAATAATTCTGCCTCTTGCTGTTTTCAGAGGAAGAAAAATGCTGACTATGACACTAAGAAAACCACAGTCCCCTCAGTCAAGCACGGAGGTGGAAACATTATGCTTTGGGGCTGTTTCTCTGCTAAAGGTACAGATTTACTTTGCTGCACTGAGGGGCCAATGGATGAGGCCATGTGTTGTAAAATTTTAGATGAGAACATCCTGAAGATGGGTTGTGGATGGGTCTTCCAGCATGGGGTGGAAATGACCCCAAACATACTGCAAAGGCAACTAAGGAGTGGCTCAAGAATAAGCATATTAAGGTCAATGAGTGGTCTAGCCAGTCTTCATTCATCAAAATTCACGGAGAGAGCTGTAACTTCGAGTTGCCAAGCAACAGGCAAGAAACCTTAAACACTGAGAGAAAATCTGTAAAGAATAGTGGATCAAAATGCATCCCAAGATATGTGCAAATCTGGTAAACAACTACAAGAAACGTCTTCCCACAATGCTTTCCAGCAAGGCTTTCTCTACCAAGTACTAAGTCTTGTTTTGCTTGGGGATCAAATATGTCTCGGGTTACTTTGCTGTAACCCTGTTCCCTGAAAAAGCAGGAATGAGATGCTGTGCTCCAATGCTGTAGGGTTACAGCAAAGTAACCCGAGACATTCCCTTTCGAAAGCTACACTGGATGCTGCGTGAAATGCTATGGGAATGAGAATACCAACGCCACCGCACTGCAAGTGTCTGGACCCCCAGGGTTGTGTAGCGTGTGCGCACAAAGGCCAATGAAGTCTCAGAGCTAGCTCTGGGAGGCTGACTCAAGGACCCATGAGCCCAGAGTAGCATGAACATCCAGTGTAAGAGCCATATCACACTTGTTATGTAAGATGGATCTGGAGAATTTGTTGTTGTGTTTATTTTATTTTATTTGTTTCAATTAATTTATCCTATCTTATTCTGTACATTAGTTAAGCATTAAGCATTAAGTTTATTACATAAGCCATAAGCCCTGAATGTGTTAGTTAAGCATCCATTTTGACAATCGCGAGTTGGTCTGTGATGTCATTCCACTATTACATGTATTTGTATGACTATCGTATGATAGAAAGGTCAGTTTAGATGCGGAAGGCTACGGAAACACAAGCTTTTGACCATGAGCTAAACGCAACGAGATAGATATAACGAAGCTGTCGTTATAAGGTAACATTGAACCATTCGATACAGTAACAGGGGTTGTAACCACAGTGGATTTACTCAAGACGACTGTATGAAGTGTTGAATCTTTGATGCGGAAAATAAAATACCAAGACAAAGAAATCATTGGACTTCCATCTTGTGAGTAAATGATCAAACCAAAGCTACGCATCAAAACTAATGAAAGAACATGACCGCATCTACAATAAAGTCAAAAGCTTCTCCGCTGTTTAAGTGAAGACAAATGAATGTTGAAAACGAAAGGCACCTGCTCGCCTTGAATTTCACGATGGCAAGCGGCGAAGACAACGCCGCCCTTATCGACCTCAAGCAGGAGATGGCGCCTGGGGACCAGAACCAGGAAAAGAAGCTTCACGAACTGATGGACGTCAGAGGAGGCAAGGCAAGTCAATTGACTGTAAAGTCCCTCGAGATAGCGACGCTCATGAACAATGCTTGTAATTTGAATGTCGTTGTAACCAAGTTTCATAAGGAGTACACGGAGCTTCTAGGAGAGTTTGTTGAAAGCAACACTCATGTGCTAAAGTACTTAAAGGAAGAAGAATATGAATATGACCAGGGCGAGAGGTATCAGTCTAAAATGCTGAGCTGCACAGACTTCATAGCAAAGGTGGAGTCGTGGATTGCAAAGACTAAGAATGCTTCGAACACTCGAAGACGATGTCTCGCCAGGTGACAGCGTGGCACAGATAACGGCAGCGTCCAAGAGGCCCTCTTAATCATCTACAGCATCATTAGCTCGGCTAAAAAGGGCAGAAGCCACCAGAGCAGCCCTGCTAGCTGAAGCAGCAGCCGTAGACCAATGGCAGAAGCTAGAAGAGCAGGAAGAGCAACTAAAGGCGCAACTAGAAATGGAAAAGGCGCAACTAAAGGCTAAGGAAGAGCAACTAAAGGCGCAACTAAAGGCTAAGGAAGAGCAACTAAAGGTGCAACTAGAAATGGAAAAGGTAAAACTAAAGGCACAGAAGGAAAGGCTGAGACTTGATACAGAGCTCGCAAAGGCCGAAGCTGAAATAAGTGTTTACTCCAAATACGACAGCCGATCGCCCACGAGAAAGAGCGCACTCATTGAATCGAGCAGCGTGCGTCCGAGCAGCGCACGCCCGAGCAGCGTGCACCCTCACCTTTCCAACTCAAAATGCAACAGCCGAGCGCAGCCTGCAAAGGATAGCGCAGTCACTGAATCGAGCAACGCGCACCTAAGCAGCGCGCACTCTACAGACTTGGAACACAATGAACTCTATGAGCACAGCGTGCCTACGGAATATCACGAACACGCTTTGTGGCAGCCCGTTCGAGAGTCACGTTTCGAGGCAGCCCTTTCAAGCGAGCCCATCAATGTCAGACCTACAATGGCAAGTACTCAAAATGAATGTCGCATCCTGGACAATGAACAGTTATGTCAGAGCTTCGATACAGCACATTATTGAATGCCAATGCTCTACGGGGCAGCGCACTCAGGCATGCCCATAAGCTCAAACCCACAAATGACAAGTACCCAGAAGAAACGTTCTACCCACAACAACGAACATCTACGGCAGGGTTACGATGCAGTACGGCGTCAAATGTAACGCCAGGTAGTTTATCCAGGCGCGCTTGCAAGCACAAATCAGCAACGATAAGCACCGTAAGAAACCCATTTAGTAAGACAGAATGCACCACTCAAGACAATGAACATTTACGTTAGAGCCTCAACACAGTAGGGCTCCAGGTGCAACGTCAAGCAGAACTCACAGAAATGCTCGCGAGAAGCCACATGATATCCACCCTGCCACAGCGCAACATTCCTCCGTACAACGGGGACCCGTTTAAATTCTCGTCCTTGATGATATCCTTTGAGCGTTTCGTTGAATCCAAAGCTGACAACGACGTTGAAAAGCTGTCCTATCTTGAACTGTTCACCACAGGCGAACCCAAAGACCTTGTAGCGAGCTGCATGAACATGACAGACGGCTACGCAAGAGCAAAGAAATTGCTGCATGACAGGTTTGGTAATGAACTAAGAATTGCATCAGCATATAAGCGAAAGGCAGCTAAGTGGCCAAAAATAATGCCAGACGACGGAAGGGCGCTAAGTGCCCTCTCCTTGTTCCTGACAACCTGCCAAAACGCCATGGAGAACCGTCAATCCGTGGACGAGTTGAATAGCAGCCAGTGCATGACTGACATTCTCACAAAGCTGCCCCACAAGCTGATCGACAGGTGGAAGCTTCGCTCACACCAGCACTACGAGCTCCATGGAACAAGAGCCAAGTTCGCCCAGCTGGTGGACTTCATCCATCAACAAGCTAGACTGTACTCCAACCCATCCTTCGCTGACCTGGACGCCGCAACCAGCGACAGAAAACCCAGTCACACATCCCTTCAAGGACCCAAACAAAAGGGCCAACGAAAACCCAGGGTCAGCTTCGCAACCGAGGTCAGACAGGTTAGTAAGCATTACAAAGATTTGATTATAAAAGGGAACGCCAGTGCATTACCTGTCAGCGCCTTCACTAAACCGTGCGCACATTGCAAAGGGGAGCATATCTTAGACGATTGCTTCCAATTTAATGATAAGACACACAAAGACAAAGTAGAATTCTTAAAAAGGAACGGATTCTGTTTCGGATGTTTAAGAAAGGGTCATTTGTGGAAAGACTGTGCCAGAAAAATAACATGTTCATTGTGCGCAAAGCCGCATCCTCGCATGCTACACATAGCAGTGCAAGACACGGCACAGTTAGCCACAAGCGCCCACGGAAACGAAACTGAAGGTGAAACAAAAATACACCTGCAGTGAGTCACGAATCAAATGCACTCACTGGGGCTGGAGATAATTGCATCCTCCCCATTGTACCTGTTAAAATAAAGTCCAAGAAAGGTGACACAATAGTAGAAGTGTACACATTTATAGACCAAGGTACAGTAGTTCCGCCACATTCTGCACAGAGTCACTAGCAAGGCAATTGAATGTACAAGGCAGAAGAGTTAAAATACTGCTGAGCACCATGAGCTCCACAAAACCAGTTGACAGTTACATGCTCACTGACCTAGAGATTAGTGGGCTGGAAGAAAACACCTTCATCGAACTTCCCAAAGTTCTCACACACAAGAGCATCCCAGCTACAGTGGAAAACATTCCACAATAGCAGGACATCGATAAGTGGCCATACCTCAGCGACGTAAAACTGCCCCAGATTAATGCTGGAATCGAAATTCTCATAGGCAATAGAGAGTACGAGCTCTTAAAACCATCGCGAATCATTAATAGTAGGTGCATGGGCCCATACGCAGTACGGACCCCCCTCTGCTGGATCGTGAACGGGCCTCTCCGAGAACCCGTCGAGGACAGTCAGCCCAATAACGAACCAGCGAGCGTTACAGTTAACCGAACCTCTATTGAAAGTGTAGAACGAATGCTGATAGAGCAATATAACCATGATTTTCCCGAACGAAATTGCGATGACAAGGCAGAGATGTCACAAGAAGATTATCAGTTCTTAGATCTTGTTAATAACTCCTTGCAGTTCACAGATAATCACTTCTACATCGGCCTCCCACTTAAGAAAGCATTCGTTCAAATGCCCAACAACCGAAATGCAGCTATGCAGCGCGTATTGAATCTCAAAAGAAAACTTACTAGCAACAGCTCCTTTCACGAGGAGTACACAAACTTCATGAATGATATGCTAAAAAAGGGTCATGCAGTCTGGGTCCCTACACATCACGTAAACCGTCAAGATGATCACGTGTGGTACATACCGCATCATGGCGTCTATCATCCTCAAAAGAATAAACTGAGGGTGGTTTTTGACTGTGCTGCCAGTTATCAAGGAGTGTCACTAAATAGTGAGCTCCTACAAGGACCAGACCTAACAAACTCACTCATTGGCATGCTCACACACTTTAGACAAGATTAAATTGCCATGATGGCAGATGTAGAAGCCATGTACTATCAAGTGAGAGTCCCCGAGAAGGACACAGATCTGCTGCGCTTCCTATGGTGGCCGAATGGAGACGTGAACCAAGATTTAGTTGAGTATAAAATGGTAGTTCATTTGTTCGGTGCAAAATCGTCTCCAAGCGTTGCCCTTGAAAGACAGCGGAAGAAAACCGCAGCAACGCACCTGCTGTGGCAGTCAATACAGTACTTAAAAACTTCCACGTAGACGACTGCCTGAAATCCGTTTCGTGTCAAGATCAAGCAGTCGCCCTGTACAACGATCTCACAAGTCTCTGTGCAAGCGGAGGGTTTAACCTCACTAAGTGGGCAAGCAATAGCCGTGCTGGCTGGTTAAGACCAGTATCTCTTAATTGGTCCCGATCAGGGGCCAGCCATGAAGGTTCCAGAGCTCAGGCTGGGGATGAAACATTGTCCCCTGTGCCTGAGACAGAAGATCCCTCCTCACTGGAATCACCAACAGTGAGCCGCAGAGGAGAGATATTAGATCCGAGAACCATACTCTGGTCGGCCAACAGGCCGCTATCAGTAAGAGGCGCAAACCCTGTTGACAACCCTCACCAGGACTCCCGGGAGCAGAGCTATAGGGGAAAACGCATAAAGGTGTAATCTGGGCCACGTATGGGCCAAGGCATCCAGACCCAGGGGAGCTGGAAGAGTCAGAGAGTAGTAAAGGAGACATTTGCTATTTCTTGTGAGGAAAAGAGGTCCACCTCTGCTACATGAAATCTCTCCCAGATTGACTGACTACTTCGGGTGGAGTTTCCATTCTCCGTGTGTCAGAGCTTGCGTGGACAGCAAATCTGCTCCCAAATTCATATGCCCTGGAATGTAAATCGCCCTGAGGGACAGGAACTTGTCCTGTGCCCAATGCAGAACCTGGTGTGCTAGCTTATTCAAGTGGCGCGAGCACAGTCCGCCCTGGCGATTTATATATGAGACTACCGGGGTCTGAACCACATAGAATGGGTACGAGCCCCTGGCATGTAACCCTTATTGGGGATTGGCCCTCGAGTGAAATCCCCTGGTTCTTAGCCACAACTGAAATGCTCTCATGTACAGAAGGCCCAAAGGTATCACCGTGGATGCAGCTGCCATGAGAGCTAAAGATCTCTGAAAGTCACTTTCTGGTCTAGCTTCATTTCCTTGTAGAATGGATTCGTTTTACTTTGGGTCTCAATCCAGGAACTAAAGATGAGCTAGGACATGTTGTGGCAATATTTCTATATGAAAGTATGCGTCCTTCAGATCAATTGTCACAAATCAGTCCCTTGGTTGGATTTGAGAAACAAGCACTTTGACAGTCAACATTTTTAACCTGTATTTATTTTTTAGATAGCGGTTCAGCCCGCGAAAATCAAAAATTGGACGCAGCAACTCCTTCCCTCTTGGGAACCAAGAAATACCGACTATAGTACCCTGACTCTCTGTCTGGTAGGGGAACATGTTCTATGGCCCCTTTTCCCAGCAACTTCTGTAACTCCAGAGTCAGAAGATGCGCCCTTTCCGGTTTCACGGAAGTGGAGATCACGCCGTTTAAATGCGGATGGCGATGTGAGAACTGAATCCTGTAGCTTGTGTTACGACCCAGTCTAGGGTTGGGCTGCACAGCGATATTAAGGGTGAGTAATTGTAAGCTGGAGAAGGAGTGTGGTACTGTTTCAAACTCAAGAAAAAAACACATGTAATAGATTGTAAATTATATATTGAAGAAAGTACTATACAAGATAACCGGTGTGAACTTCAGGGTGGACCAAGGCCAAAACATCAAACAGAAAAAAAATTATTAAGGAAAGCTCTAACTTCCCTACAAAAGAAAACAGAAATAAAACACAATTTGCTGCCCTAAGTCCCTATCCATAAACAATTAAGAAAAAAACCCTCCCACACCCAACAAAAATGGCGGCCACACCCCTACAACCGGTGGAAAAAAGAGAAATATATACATAAAACACTAACACTTTATACAGAGACTAGACATTTACTTACATACAAAAGATAATAAGTCTCACAGACTTACTAAGCCACGAGGGCAGACCCATGGACCGAATAAATGCACCAAAAATCCGCACATCAACCATCAGAAATAGCAAACATACAACATCCAAAGAATATGCTGAGTAGTCAAAAAAAGCTGCCGCCAGCACTGGTTTCTCGAGTGGTTAACTAACATCGGCCAATGATAACAGCATCGGGGGCGGAGACAATCACACCAGTTGATCGAGAGGCACGGGAGAGTTGCAAGTCCTAGATTGGAATCAGGAATGGACTGACCTGCACACATCGGACAATACACATATACAACAACAAATTATTACAGAGCTATTACCGAGATACACTTTGAAATGTTTTAAGGCCATCAATAAGGCTAAGGCCTCCTTTTCAATGGTGCTGTAGGTAAGCTGGTGTCTGGCAAACCTCCTGGATAAGCACAGTCCAGACTGTTTATACATGTAACAAAAAGCAGAGGGGACAGTACCCCCTCTGAGGAACACCAGCTGGAACTGGAAAGGAATTAGACACACATGAGTCCCACTTCACCTTCTGCTCTCTGTTATTGATAGCTCCTTACTATAAGCCAAAGGGGTTGTCTGACATGCAAGTCAGCTAAGGAATGTAGTAATTGACAATGATCAATTGTGTCAAAAGCTCGAGCGAAATCAACAAAATGTATATCCATTTTGGGGGAGCTGTTAAGTGCTTCATGCCAGTGCTGCAGGATTTGAATCAAAGTAGTGTCAGTTGATCTATCTCTCATAAAGCCATGTTGCGATGGTATAATCTTAGTAACTGTATCCTCCAGGATTGCATCTCTGAGAATTTCTTCAAATACTTTTCCAACACAGCTGAGTAGTGAGATCTGGCGATAATCTGCTGGAAAACTAGGCTTTGTTTTTTTGGGAACAGCTTTAACTATGGCCTCCTTCCATTGCTTTGGAAAAAATGTTATGTTGGATACATGTGTTGAAGATATCACATAACACTGGTGCCAACTCTTCACAAAAAGTCTTTAGCACCCAAGGAGGTATGCAATCAGGGCCAGCAGCCTTGGCTGCATTCACTTTACGGAGTCTAGTCTTAACTTGTCCAATACTCAGAAGAGGTGCACTACAATTTGACAACTTGCAGGTGACTTCTTCCTCAGATAGAGATGCATGGCTCACATAATTCCACACAGCAGCAAAGTGTCTAGCCATAATATCACACTCATATTGCATTATGTTTTGATCCTGAGACACCACGTCACTCTTATCTCCTTCCATCCCCATTAGAGTCTTCACTGACTTAAACCATTGTTTAGGCTTGGATCTTTGCAGTTCCTTCACCGCATGCTAGTAATATTGTTTCTTTGCATTCTTGATTTTATTGGCAATGATTGATTTTAACTTCCTATAAGAGGTTTTGTCACCAGAAACAAAAAGCACTATCTATCTTTTATCAGATCTTTAATATTATGGCATGGGCGGGGCGGCGGCTGGCGACCATCGTGCCTTGCGGGAGGTCTTGTAAGTGTTCACCCTGTTGGGGAAGTGTTTTTAGGTTAAGTGGCGTCGGCCATGTTAGGGTGTTAATGTATGTGTGTATGTGCTGCTCTTTGCAACCGTTCTCCAGTTCATGCTGTAAGCTGAATTGTGTGCTCAGACAGAATAAACTACTCCCAGCCAGTTGCATTGGGAAGCAAAGCAAGCTTACTCGTCCTCCAAGGTTCCTCATAGCGGTGAAAAACGGAAAGTCTTTCTTTAACGGAACTGTCTTATCCAAGATAGATATGATAGTAGAAGAAAAGACCCCAACCTTGGCCTCAGGTTCCATACAGTAGCTTCATGTATATGAGAAAAAATGGTGGGCCAATTCCCTGGATTTAGCAAGATAGTCTGATGGTCAGAGAGCAAATGCTCTGGCGACTGATACATGAAAGAAATATTGGTCAAAATTTAGTCTAGTTGACTTGCCTTTCTAGTTGCTCCAGCCATAATTTGTTTTAAACCGTGTCTGCTGCAGATGGTTTCAGACAGTACTTATTTGTACCACCAAGTATGACAATAGCAGCATGCTGGTAGTTACATTCAATATATCTGAGGCAACTATCCAAATACTGTGCACAATAATGTTTTCCATTATAATTACACCTCGTCATCTGACTTCTCCCTACGCTTATCTGACTCCTCCCTGCGCTTATCTGACTCCTCCCATGCTTGAAACTTTTTTCCATTATAATTTATTTTCTTTAATAATTATTTTCCATTACCTTTACACTTTTCGTATCTTTTTATAAAAAAAATATAGGGGTGGCGCTTATTTTCAAGGCATTTTGCTAATTTTTCTTTGGTTTGTTCTTCATTTCTCAAGAGACCAGCCATGGGTAAGCATCTCCGTTGAACTATTTTACTTATTTGCCTTGTTTTACCCAATTCAATAGTTTATATACTTTATTCTATTTTATAACTAACTGCGGCTTCACCAGTGTTGACTACATCCCTTTGGATGACTCGAACAGCCAGGGCAGTCCAGATTGTGTTCCTTCTGAGGACTACAACCCGACTGAGCCTGTTATGTATCAGGCCTCCGTGAGTCCTATCCAAGATGATTTTGAGTTGTCTGGATCTCTGATGCAGTATCTATGAGATAAAGGACTTACTTATTTTAAAAAGGATGAATCGAAACCTGGTCCTTCTAAAAGACGGTGTCTGGATTTTGAGAGTCCTTATTGTTCTTTTCAACCAGTGAGGCCAGAGTCCAGCACTCCAGCTCTATCTATCAGAAAACCTGGATGTAATGTAAGTGTTGGTACTCAAACTGATTTTAAAGTGTCTATTAGTACACAGACTAATGAGACCGCTACCATTGGCACTCAAACAGATTTTCCTCAGGCACCTGTGCCTCTGTTAAATCATGGTATTTCTGCTTTTGTTCCTCTCACTGACCTTCCTCTTGGTGTTGTTTTAGCTCAAATAAGATTTGTTATGTGATTTTATTTTGTTGATGCTTTTAACCATCTGCGTTTCAGATGGTTTTGACGTATGTTGGTTTATCTTGATATGTATCTAATTTCTCAAAAAATTAGCATATTGTGATAAAGTTCATTATTTTCTGTAATGTACTGATAAACATTAGACTTTCATATATTTTAGGTTCATTACACACAACTGAAGTAGTTCAAGCCTTTTATTGTTTTAATATTGATGATTGTGGCATACAGCTCATGAAAACCCAAAATTCCTATCTCAAAAAATTAGCATATCATGAAAAGGTTCTCTAAACGAACTATTAACCTAATCATCTGAATCAACTAATTAACTCTAAACACCTGCAAAAGATTCCTGAGGCTTTTAAAAACTCCCAGCCTGGTTCATTACTCAAAACCGCAATCATGGGTAAGACTGCCCAGAGTTCCCAGAGTGCTGTATCAAGGCACCTCAGTGGGAAGTCTGTGGGAAGGAAAAAGTGTGGCAGAAAACGCTACACAATGAGAAGAGGTGACCGGGCCCTGAGGAAGATTGTGGAGAAGGACCAATTCCAGACCTTGGGGGACCTGCAGAAGCAGTGGACTGAGTCTGGAGTAGAAACATCCAGAGCCACCGTATACAGGCATGTGCAGGAAATGGGATACAGGTGCCGCATTCCCCAGGTCAAGCCACTTTTGAACCAGAAACAGCGGCAGAAGCGCCTGACCTGGGCTACAGAGAAGCAGCACTGGACTGTTGCTCAGTGGTCCAAAGTACTTTTTTCGGATGAAAGCAAATTTTGCATGTCATTTGGAAATCAAGGTGCCAGAGTCTGAAGGAAGACTGGGGAGAGGGAAATGCCAAAATGCCTGAAGTCCAGTGTCAAGTACCCACAGTCAGTGATGGTCTGGGGTGCCATGTCACCTGCTGGTGTTGGTCCACTGTGTTTTATCAAGGGCAGGGGCAATGCAGATATCTATCAGGAGATTTTGGAGCACTTCATGCTTCCATCTGCTGAAAAGCTTTATGGAGATGAAGATTTAATTTTTCAGCACGACCTGGCACCTGCTCACAGTGCCAAAACCACTGGTAAATGGTTTACTGACCATGGTATTACTGTGCTCAATTGGCCTTCCAACTCCCCTGACCGGAACCCCATAGAGAATCATAGTTAGATAAAAACTTTCTATGCCCAGTAAGTCTTTTAATATCCACTCCAGTTCCATAAGAAATAGGGCGATTTCCAACAATTGAACATATTGAACGAACATAATTTCTCTTTATGTTTCAGCTTTCTTACCCCTTGGGCGAGATCTGAGTCAGAGAATCCCATTTAACTGCAGTATGTTCTTAACTTCAGGAGCCAAAGGAGATGCACATCTTCTCAGAATTCTTAAAAAATGGAAATCACTTAAATGTCCAGGAAGTGCCATTGCAAGGAGAATAGGGAAACGATAGCTTGAAGATGGTTTCCTCAGCAATAGTTTCCTATCATCCATCCATATGTAGAAAAGTAGGCTGCGTACCAGAATCCATCCAAGTTCTCCCAAAAATAAATCCATCCACATGCCCTAACTCTAATATATTCATATAATCGTACAAATAAATGATCCAGATCTAACCATGCATTTTCTACGTACTGTATATTGAGCTAAAATTGTTTAAAAACTGACTATCAACATCTTAATACTCATGCGGCTGCCATTAAAAGCGCCACCTAGTGTCAGTCCACTAGGTGGGGCTAAGCTTCTGCTTTACTTCATAAGGCCCAACAAATCTAGCTTGGAGTGAGGATCCCGGCACGAGTAATAAGGCTAAAAATTGATCTCCAGGACAAAATGCACGGGGTACTGCCTTACAGTCATATCGCTCCTTCATGTCATCCTAGGAACAACATAGAGCTTGGTGAGCCATGTCTCTTGCCATTCTTAAACGATCACGAAGGGCCTGAACATACTTCAAAATTGATTTCTCTTTGTGAACTGGTGACGTGGACAACCATCGTTCCTGTAGGACCTTTAATGGCCCTTACATAGTGTGACCAAACACAAGTTCTGAGGGACTAAAACCAAGAGACTCATGCACAGCATCACGAACTGCAAACAACAAAAGGGGAACAACCTCATCCCAGTCCTTTCCAGTGTCTATGAAATATGAGCGCAGCATGTTCTTAAAAGTCTGATGAAAACGCTCAAGGGTGCCTTGTGATTCAGGGTGATAGGCAGTGGAATCCTGATGGTTAATTTTCAACTCTCTAATTACCTGAGAGAATAGGTGTGACATGAAATTAGAGCCATGATCAGTCTGTATGCATTTACCACCAAGTACCACCTGGAACCTTTCCAACCAAATATCAGATGACACAGAGGGAGATCACTTCCTCAACAGAACCTCATTCTCTATAAAATAAGCAATAGGATGATTCATCAACTCAGACATTTCCACTATAGAAGCAAATCATCGTGCTAAGGAGGGGTCTGCTTTTTGAGCTGCAACTAACTGGTCACGTGAAACAGGCAGTTCAACATCTAGCTCAGTTTCCAGTTTCCAGATATACATGATGTAGGGGTACATGGATTACAGTCAACTCAATGCCTTGAATTAGAACATCACTGCCTGCGTAGGAGGCTTCTGAGAGGGGAAGCACACTTTCTAAAACAAAAGACTAGGCAGAACCAGTGTCTCTAAAAACCTTTACCGGATACTTCACCTCATCAAGATCCTAACGACACATAACCTGAAGAAACAAATGATTCAAATACTGGCTCAATAGTACACTGAGAAACTGAAATATCTGACATGATCTCTGTTGCATTAACTTTCTTAACTGCAGCCTGCTGTCTCACTCCTTTACGTTTCAGTACTGGGCACATGGCAATTAGATGTCTCGAGATTCAGAAGGGGAACCGGTGGATGAGCGAGTCTGGGGCAGTGAACTAGACTTCAATGCGCGCAAATACATGACTACCTGCTCAGGAACAAGACACAAACTCCTCCAGCAACATCAACTTTTTAAGCTGCTCAAAATTCGTCACACCACTAGCCGAGCACCATTTATCAAACTGGATGGCTTTCTCACGAGCAAACTCAACGTAAGTTTGACTGTCTGATTTAACAGAGTTTCTAAAACTCTGCCTGTAAGCTTCAGGCACACGCTCATATGCATGGAGAACAGTGACTTTTAATTTTTTTTCAATTCAATTCAATTTTATTTGTATAGCGCTTTTAACAATTGACATTGTCTCAAAACAGCTTTACACAATCAAAAGAATTATTTAAGTTTGTATGGAATGTGAATGTGTATGAATCAAAATGCAGAGGTGGAAAGAGTAATAAAATTTTGTACTCAAGTAAAAGTACTGTTACTTCAGTGAAATTTTACTTAAGTACAAGTAAAGTTACAATTATAAAAATCTACTCAAGTAAAAGTAAAAAGTAGCTCATTAAAAAATGTACTCAGAGTAAAAGTTACCGAGTTACTTTTTTATTTTTTTTAACAACGGGGGTGGGATGAGGCATTCGTAGTTCAAAAAAGATGAGCAGATATAAATCTCAAACTAGTTGTTTTTAACTGAAGGAACACCTTTGCATAATAAAGCTGTTGTCTTTGTTGTGCTTGAAAATCAAAGTGGTCACTTAAATATGGTGTTACGTCCCAGTCTAGGGTCATACAGCAAAAGAATGGTTCAGGGTTCTATTTTAAACTGTATGGAAATGGTGGCATATGTCAGAAAGAACTAGATCCAATCATTAACTGATGAAATAATGAGGTTTGTACACACACACACAGACCAGGAGGAGGATCAGATTCAGGTTGGACCCAGGCCAAAATAATTTAAACAAAATTGTATTTATATTTAGTAAGTAGATTACCTGCAAAAAAAAAAACAAAAAAAAAAACACACACACAAACAAAAATACAGGTACCTTCCCGGACTCCCTAAACCAAAAACAATGAAATTATCTACAAATATATACAAAGACCAACCAAACCAAAGGGACAAAGCAATAATCAAAGTCAATTGGAGGCAAAAAGTCAAAACCCGAATACACAACCAAATATCAAACGCCAAAATCACAACCTCTTTCATCTTTCCCGCGTCTCTCTCCGGTTTATACATGGTCGCGCTAGTCGATGACGTCACTCAGGGCGGAAGCGACCGTGTGGAAGGTCAGGTAGCTGCCGATGTGGAGACAGTTAGAAAACCTGGAGTGGAGTCTGGAGCGGCGCGCGACCAGGACATGATACACACACGCGGCGCAACGGAGCATTTATACAAAGCATAATATTTTTATTATTTTATCATTTTCATTCATTTATTTTTTACTCAGTAGCGAATATGATTTAAAATGTAGCGAATTACAATACTTCAAACAAAACGTACTTAAGTAAAAGTAAAATTACAGATTTTTAAAACTACTTTAAAAAGTAGAAATACACAAAAAAGCTACTCAATTACAGTAACGCGAGTAAATGTAATTCGTTACTTTCCACCTCTGTCAAAATGTTCAGATAGTCCCTGGTGAGCAAGCTGAGGGCGAGAAGAGGAAGAGAAGAGGAGGAGAGATGGCAATTAGGTATGGTCACAGTCACAATGTATAATGTGAATGTATATTTACCGTAGAGTGCAAGCAGGGACTCCAGCAGGACTAACTATGACAGCATAACTAAAAGGGAGCGCCAGAAGGAAACACAAACATGAGGGCTCCCTGAGATGTAAAGCAAACAATCACCACCCACTGTCCTTGGCGAATGAGCCTCAGGGACTTCTTTGTGAAGAAGAAAGTATGCCGGTCCGACTTCTTTGAGGCGGATTGCGAAGTGTGGTGCGCCGCACCCCAGTCTTTACGAAGGGGTGCCCGGATCAAAACACTCTCCTTGTGTGCTTCATGCCTCGCGAGAGTCAGACCCGTTCGAGACTGGGTGGCCGACAGTCCCGACTCTTGAGCACGGCAGGGAAGGAGTTTACCGAAGGCTTGTTCATATAACTTCACCTCACGAAACCTAGTGGAAGGAGGAATGCATGATTCTTATCCTTGATGCCCGTGAGATTCACATGTGCTTCTCCGCAGAAATCATCGCAGCCATAGAACAACCGATAGCAAGTCTGTGGCCCGGCATAATTCCAAGAACGCCCTAACTTCAAGAGCCCCGCCAGTGCTCAAGTCTCTCAGCAGGTCAGGCTAGTAAGCCTGCAAAACTGCCATGGTGTGCAGTGGAGAACCAGCCTGACCTGCTGCCTGAAAAGCTTTTCCCTCCAGGGAAGATGAAAGTCTACACAGCTTGGAAGGAAGTGTTGGCTTTTCAGGGAGGATGATGTCCAAGGAGAGAAATAGCCTGCAAGTGTCTCTTCTATCTGGGGCATCATCATATAACCCTGTGCTTCCGCATCAACTATATTTAAATAAATAAATACGTCGATGGCACTAAAACACTGGATAAATACTCGCCATGGAGGTCGCTAAGGAGAGGGGAAAAAGCATCATTGAGGCTCCGCCCCTTACCCCCCCCCCCCTCCTCCGGCAACCCGAGAGAAACCTGTTGTCTAATTTCAAGTGCTTGGAGACTATTTCCATCTCCGCAGAAGCGAGAGAGGATGTCTATACTGCACATTCACAAGAAACGCTAGGACGCGCTTGAGAAGCGGACGGAGGAATTTCCCGAGCCGGCGAGAGAAAGGAGGGAAAATCCGTCTCGTGCACGGGTAAGCCCCAGGAATGCGCCGCGGCTCCTCTTTAAAGAATGCGAGCTGCGCGTGAAGCATTTAATCCAAACAGTAAGTATGGAGATCGCTCTCCAAGATGGATTCATCACACGGAGGGACACATCTTGCTTGAAACTCAGCCATATCGGTGAGTTAAACACTTTCTTATTTTTGCTGGTTTACACACACACATGCAAACACAAAACAGTCCTGAAGACAAAACGATCTGAGGAATGTTTCCGGTTCACTCCTATTTATAACCTGAAGGTGCGCTTCATCAGATGACGTCACCTGACCGAGGTTATACTGTATATGCAAAAATTTGGCGTGTTTGATACACACATGCATCACAACCGGATGCTCCCGGCTGAACTTGCTTCCATGAAATTATCGCTAAAACAATGTAATGACCCCTCCTGAGGATATAAATCTTTATTATTGCGTTAGAATAAATCAGATCTACCACAGCAGATAATAAACTATGCTATGTCATAACTGAAGCAAACATCACGATTATGCCTCATTTCGTTCAGTGTTGCTAGGCAATGGACCACGCACCTAATCGGCGGGAACGTGTTGCACGTGTTGAATGTGTCCCACAGTCCTGCGGAATGTTTCACTGTTTATGCGCACATAAGAATCAAGTAAGAAAAGCGAGGGAAATGTGGAAGTAATCTGTGGCCACTCAATGAGAACTAAACCAAAGATTTCGGTAACCAAACTGTGTGTAACATCTACATAATGACACTAAACAGCTGAACAACTTCACTTTTCCGTTTACCTCTGAGAAAAAAAGCTGTATTTTGTTTGTTTATATTTAGAATTTTTATAACAGTACAAGAAGATAACAGTTTGGTCTGTGCTGTTAGTGCCCTTGTAGAGAATAAAATAAATGAGTAACACCTTCCAACCCCCTCTCAAGAGAGTGCCAGAGTCCATTGTTAGTTTTAATGATTTGGCTAAAACTAATTATCACTAAGTACCCTAATACCATTTATCATGAGTTCATTGATCATCTAATTCTTTAGAACACTTTCTAACTCCATGATGGTGCCTGATATTTCTTTCTTGCTACATTGTAAAGGAATGCTGAAGGTGTCCAAAAAATGCATTAATCTCCTTTGAACAGTTGATATTGAGATGTTTCTGCTACTTATGCTCTGTAATGAGCATAACGCCTCTAATCTGAGATGCTGTTAATTGGTCATTTTTCAGGCTGATAACTCTAAATGAACTTCTCGTCTGCGGCAGAGGTAGGTTTTGGTCTCGCTCTCCTGGGATGGTCTTTATTGCCTCTTTTCCACTGCATAGTACGGCACGACACGGTTCAGTTCAACTCACTTCAGTTCGGCGCAGTTTGGCTCGGTTTGCGCTTCCACTGCAGTTTAGTAACGCTTTAGAGTGGGCGGGATTATCAAATTCAAATTTTATTGGTCACATACACAATCATACACAGTATAATATGCAGTGAAATGCTTTATACGACCGCCAATGACCTTAAAAAAAGAAAATAAAAGCTTGTACGTAAAATGAATAATCAATAAAAAGGAAATACTAAAGAAATAAATTTAACTAGTAAAATTAACTGTGCATAAGGGCATAGTAAAATATTGCAAAAATATAGGATTAAAGTGACAGTGGTTGTGCAAGTATGCATGGAGGTGACATGTGCAATTGTCCAGATGTATGAGTATTTAGTGCAAGTGTGTATGAATGTGTCCATGATTGTCCAGTCAGTGTTGTGAGCTTAAAAGATGTTATTAGTCCTGTGTTTGTGGTGTGATTGTGTGATTGAGAGACCTTATCGCCTGCGGGAAGAAGCTCCTCCTCAGTCTCTCTGTGTTGGCCTTTAGGGAGCGGAATCTCTTCCCAGACCGCAACAAAGAGAACAGTCCATTACTGGGGTGACTGAGGTCCTTCATGATCTTCCTGGCCTTAGTCCAGCACCGCTTGCTGTAGATGGAGTGTAGGTCAGGGAGCTCAGTGCGGATGATGCGCTCGGCTGATCGCACCACCCTCTGTAGAGCTCGTCTGTCCTGCATGGTGCTGTTCCCGAACCAGGTCGTGATGTTTCCCGTCAGGATGCTCTCTATGGTGCAGGAGTAGAAGTTCCTGAGCACCTTGGAGGGCAGTCTAAAGTCTCTCAAGCGTCTGAGGTGGTAGAGACGCTGCCGGGCTTTTTTCACCACGGTGCTGATGTGACAGGACCATGATAGGTCCTGCGTGATGTGAACACCGAGGTATCTGAAGCTGTCCACTCTCTCCACTGGGCTCCTGTTGATGACGGGGGTCTGGTAGTTCCTCTCCTGCTTTGTGCTAAAGTCCACTATCAGCTCCTTTGTCTTACTGACGTTCAGGAGGAGATTGTTCCTCTGGCACCAGTTCTCCAGATTTCCAATCTCCTCTAGGTAGTACGACTCATCATTGTTGGTGATCAGTCCGACCACGACGGTGTCGTCAGCAAACTTGATGATGGAGGTGGAGTTGGTAGTGGCAACGCAGTCGTGGGTGTACAAGGAGTACAGCAGGGGGCTCAGAACACAACCCTGGGGGGCTCCAGTGCTGAGGGTGAGTGTGGTTGAGACATGTCCGCCCATCCTTACTGCCTGTGGTCTGCCAGTCAGAAAATTGGAGATCCACTGACATATAGATGAGCTCAGTCCCAGGTGCTCCAGCTTGGTGGTGAGTGTGGAGGGAATTATTGTGTTAAAAGCAGAGCTGTAGTCGATGAAGAGCATTTTAACATAATTCCCTTTCCTAGTGTCCAGGTGAGTGAGTGATGTGTGGAGGAGATGAGAGATTGCATCGTCTGTGGAGCGGTTCTGACGGTATGCAAACTGTAGTGGGTCCAGTGTGTCGGGTAGTGAAGAAATGATGAAGTCTCTGATAAGGCGTTCAAAGCACTTCATCACTACTGAGGTGAGGGCTACAGGGCGATAGTCATTGAGGGAAGCAGGATGTGGTTTCTTTGGAACAGGAACAATAATGGACTCTTTGAAGCATGTGGGGATCACCGACTGAGATAAAGAGATGTTGAATATCTCAGTGAACACAGGTGCTAGCTGGTCTGCGCAGGCTCTGAGAATACGACCTGAGATGCCGTCTGGTCCTGCTGCTTTCCTGGTGTTCACTCTCTTGAAGGCTCTCCTCACGTCGTGCTCGGAGATGATGAGCGCGTTCCCGGTGCTGGCTGTGTCTTCCTGTCTGCAGCCGTTAGCGCCGCTAGCATTAGCGCCGTTAGTATTAGCGCCGTTAGCATTAGCATTGCTAGCGTCTTTAGCTGCAGCCTCGAAGCGAGCGTAAAATGTGTTCAGCTCGTCTGCCAGAGTCGCGTCCGCGTTCGTCATACCGGATGCTGGTGCTTTATAATCCGTTATTGTTCTTAGTCCCTGCCACAGGCTCCTAGAGTCACTCTGTTGAAGCTGTGACTCTAGTTTTCTCCCGTAGCGCTGCTTCGCCTCTTTCACCGCCTTCCGGACGTTATATGACGCAGCCTTGTACGGTTCCATGTCCCCCGACGCAAGTCCCGTGTTGTAGGCAGCGGTGCGAGATCTCAGAGCGTCGCGGATGGTTTTATCCACCCACGGCTTCTGGTTGGGAAACGTTCTGATAGTCTTTTTCTCTACCGTATCGTCTGCCAGCTTTTCAATAAATCCCACAACCGCTTCCATAAACACGCTGACGTCATCATCGGAGCTGTTTCTGAACATGTCCCAGTCTGCGTCATCGAGTGCGTCCTGTAACGCGGCCACCGATTGGTCCGTCCAGCGCGCGACCTCCCTCAGGACCGGAACTTCCTGTTTCAGCCTTTGTTTATATTTTGGCATGAGGAAAATGGCGGCGTGGTCGGATTTACCAAACGCTGGACGAGATTGTGCCTTGTAACCGTCTTTGACCGTGGTATAACAGTGGTCCAGTGTCCTTTCGCCCCTGGTGGGGCAGGTGATGTGCTGATAAAAGTTCGGCGCTGCGCGTTTGAGGTTGGCATTATTAAAATCCCCCGCCACAATGAGCGCAGCGTCCCGGTGTTGTGTCTGGTGCTGTGTGAGCGCCTCATGCAGCTCGCATAAGGCAGTGTCAGTGTCTGCTTGTGGAGGTATGTAAACGGCACTGATTATGACCGATGTGAACTCCCGTGGAAGATAAAATGGACGACACATGATGGACAGTAGTTCCAGGTTTGGTGTGCAGGAGCGTGTAAGAGGAACAACGCTCGCGCTGTTGCACCAGCTGTTGTTCACCATTAAGCACACGCCGCCTCCTCTTGACTTCCCCGAGTCCCGCGTCCTGTCCATGCGGTGAACCGAAAAGAACTCGGCCGGCTGTATGGCGTGGTCTGGCACCGCTGGGTTCAGCCATGTCTCGGTGAAGCAGAGGAGATTGCAGTCCCCAATGTCTCTCTGGAACTTTATCCTGGCCCTGAGGTCGTCAAGTTTGTTCTCCAGTGACTGGACGTTGGCGAGCAGGATACTAGGCAGAGGTGTGCGGTGTGCACGGGTTCTCAGCCGGTTCCTCACACCAGCTCGTCTCCCTCGGGTTCGTCGCTTCGCATCGCGTCCATTGTTCTCCCTCAGGATCTCACTCGGCCAGCTCGGATCCGGAGTTAAAAACGTCGAATTGTGAGTACATTGTATACCAATAGAAACAAGAGTGTCTCTATCATACCTAATGTACTCAGTGGTGGTGATTTTGCCAATTTTAAAACACTGAAAACTAGCTTAAAGAACAAAAACAAAGAAAAGGTGGTCGGAGCAGCCGTGACGGCAGCCGACCTCACCGGCGCCATCTTGGCATGAAAACATATACTGTCAGAAGTGGGATTCGAACCCACGCCTCCAGGGGAGACTGCGACCTGAACCAGGCCATCCTGATTACTCACGTGTCATTTTAGTTGCGGCGCCACTACTGCCGTGACATCATCGTAAACGGGCCACAAACAAACACACAATAATGGAGCATATTGATGGCATGGTGTTCTTCATTCTCGGCATGTGGATGTTTTTAACAGCGAGACGAAGGAGTTTGTTTCAAAAGAGGCTGATGGCAGCCAAAGAAAAATTTTGGTTAATACAAAAAGGTACGTCCGATCCTTCTCTGGCTGTTCTAAATATACATTTACATTTAGGCATTTGGCAGACACTCTTATCCTGAGCGACTTACATTTTTATCTCATTATACATCTGAGCAGTTGAGGGTTAAGGGCCTTGCTCAAGGGCCCAACAGTGGCAACTTGGTGGTTGTGGGGTTTGAACCTGGGATCTTCTGAACCGTAGTCCAATGCCTTAACCACTGAGCTACCCCTGGCCCTATATAGTGGTTCTGTTGTGTCTCGTGTCACAAGTTCGGTGACGCAGTAATGACGATTTTCTCCGGCTAATCAGTAACCAGCAGAGTTTACACGTCATGTTTTGGTAATGGTTCGGCGCGCTTGGAACCTCGGCTGAGGTGGTACTAAAAAAAGGACAAGGTACTATGTACTGTTCCCAGTGGAAAACCCCCCAAAAGTGAGTTGAACTGAACCGTGTCGTGCCGTACTATGCAGTGGAAAAGCGCCATATGAGAGCCAGTTTCATTATGGTGCTTGACAGATTTTTTGTTTCTTAAAATAACAACTAATGGTTGTTTTTCTTGTTGTTACGTAATTACCTAATCCCATATGTGTTATTTTATAGTTTTGAAATCCCCAGTATTGTTGTAGAATGTAGAAAATAAATCACTAAACAAAAAAAAAAGAAATTTGCAAGTGTTCTAAAACTTGAACGGTAGTGTATATATAAAAACACCTTTTTAAAAAAAACGCTATTACTTGACCCTGAAGTTTAGTTTAGCAAACAGAGAAGTCCTTTCTGGTAAATCGGTAAATCAACTGCATACTGTATGTAGTTTATTTATAGTAATTCATTAAAAAAAAGAATATACATTGTACAGTACAAGTCCCCTGCACACTCAATTTCAGAGTCTGATTCAGATTCTGAATCAGATTCAACATTCAGATTTAATTCGCTTTCGCCCTCTTGCTCATCCTCTCCATCTGACACCTCACATTGTTTGCCCTCCGATTCCATCTCATCAATATTCCACAGAAAGTCCAGCACTTGCTGTGGGGTATATCGCACTCTGAGTCATTGTAAATAACGCACTGCGCAACTGTGCAATCGCCCAAACTGTGTAGCCGCCCCAACTACACAGAGTTGTAGACGTACCTGTTGACTCATTTATAGATCTCGATGTATAAGAAATGCTATTGATCATAATAGCTCCGCCCTATAGCTCAGCATACATTGAAGGAAACTTCTTAGGTGGTCAGACCAAGTGATTGTTAGGAGGGGGTTGTGATCACACCTAGGCTTTTGTTCTAGGCTGTCGGTCTAATATCTCTCCACTTGAAATGGAAGCACAAAAACGCGAGGCGGAAGGGCAACATGCAAGGGATTTCAGCATCTCGACGCACAGTATACTAAGCTGTTTATAAAGCAGGCACTGTTTTTTTTCCATTTTGTAATCTTTCTCGTGTTTCCATTGTATAAGGTATAAATAAACTACATATGCAGTTGTTGATTTACCAGAAAGAACGTTTTTTTGTTCCAAATTTCAGGCTCAAGTTTTCATGATTTTATTGTAAAAGCCTATAAATCCGCAATGCTTTGTTGACAAAATCGATTGCAACATAAATGATTAAAAATAGCATGCATATTCATATATTTGCAATCTGCATCTACATTTTCTGTTACTGTACATGTATAGAATTAGTTTCAGCTGATGGTAGGGTACTTAGTAATAATTAGTTTCAGCCAAATCATTAAAACTAACAATGGACTATGGCACTCTTTTGAGAAGGGGTTGGGAGGTGTTAGTCATTGGCTACTTGTCTGTTAGACCCTGCCTGATTCATATTTCATCAAGGAAATCTTTTATCCAATATTTATTTATTCTCTACAAGGGCACTAACTGCACAGACCAAATTGTTATCTTCTTGTACTGTTATAAAAATTCTAAATATAAACAGACAAACAAAATGCAGCTTTTTTTTCTCAGAGGTACGTAAATGGAAAAGTGAAGTGAAGATTACCGATTAGGCTTGTGGGCCATTGCCTAGCAACACTAAAAGAAACGAGGCATAATCGTGGTGTTTGCTTCGGATATGACATAGCATAGTATTATCTGCTGTGATAGATCTGATTTATTCAAACGCAATAATAAAGCTTTATATCCTCAGGAGGGGTCATTACATTGTTTTAGCGATAATTTTACAGAAGCGAGTTCAGAACTAAATCGCTGCTCCTGTTCATCTAAAGCACTGTTGTGAGGGTTGCCCACTAGAGGGCACTGTTAGTTTTGTAGTTTTTGGTTGTAGACCCAGTTTCCCAGAAGGCACCTCGGTCAGCTGACATGGATGCTCAGCTGAACCGAGGAAGCTCATTAGTATTAGTATAAATACCTGTTTGTTCTGGGAAACTGGGTCGAGCATTAATTTCAGTTCTGTTAACTGTGTTTTGTTTTATCTGATTCTGTTTGAGTCGGTTTAACCCTCCGAGGTCCGCGAACGCATATATGCGTTTTGAGGCATTTTCCCCTGATGACGCCAATAAGAACTTAAATTACACTTTCAGTTTTGATCCTACAGACAAGATCTATATATTAATCGAATCTGTAAAGTGTCTACTTTTTTTTGTATGCACACATGTTAAAAATAAAACTTTGTGCATTAATAAAATAAATAAAATAAACCGGGTGCGCTTTAAGCCGTCTCAGTCTCCGCGAAAATCTTTTTGAAACATGTCACTAAAATGAACTGAAACTCCGCGAATACTGCACACACAGACATGAGAAATATATCTATAGAAAGCTTAAAGGGTCTACTTTTAAATGATGCAAGTCACAGTGAAAACAAATAATCTGTTTTTATGTAATCCGTATGAAAGTAAGGAGTGGTACAGATTCTCCTGTATCGGCTCATTACAGCTAATGCGCTCCCGCCTCCCTGCGCGCGCGCTGTTCATATGGAAATGAACTGAGGTGAGGCAGGTAATCATCTACACACCCCCATGGCATAAAACAACAAGCTTCATCATAGAGTTACCTACTGTTTCTGCGTTTGAATGATGGCACGCTACACGGGTGAAGAAGCGCTTCAGATGGATCTGGACAGCGATGAAGAATTTACTTTCTCATCAGAGGAAGAGCAAGATTCAGCCGAGGAACGGCTTTATTTTGAACAATGTCTGGACTCAACGGAGGATGTAATTCCTGACCAGTAAGTCTTTTATTCTCACCATCATTGCTCTATATTTTATATGTACATTTGGAAAATACCAAATACCAGCAAGAGTAAAATTGGTTAAAATATGAAATATGTACGTTACTTACAAGCCCGCAATAAAATCTAATTACGATCTGTCTAAAGTTTATATTTATTTATATATATATATACACGTGTTTTGTATTGTTTATACCGTGTTTCAGATGGTCAAATTGTTCACCAGCTGTTGTATGTTGAATGATTGTATGCGCGTCCATTCTTCAAGTTTCAATTTTCTTTTTTGTTTAGGACTGTGGCTGCATCACCGGCGCCGTGCACAAGAAAGTCACGTGAGTGTCGTTCAGTTTCGAGTTCGCTGGAGAACCACGAGTAAGTGCACATTCAGTATATCATAGATATTAGTTAATTATAACTATATTATATAACTATATAATACAATATATTCATCATAGTAAACTGTAGTGTATTGTAGTAAAATGTAGTACAGTATTGGTAAAGTCATTTGTTCTGGTAATTACAAAGAGCTGTTGTTGTTTTCTATATTATAATATATATATATAATTGTATATATTATTGTTAGCTATATTTATAGTGACTGCAGTAATGCTGCTAAAAAGTCAACTTTGATTGTTCCTAATAAACTGTTTAACTGAACTCACAAATGAATCTCAAGATTTTTTTGTGTGTCAAATACATTCTCAAATAACCTGAAACTGAAAATATATAAACTTATTTTATCCTCAGATTCTTTCTTGTAACTCTCCTGTCTCAGTCACATACTGTACCTGTCTGATGGTTCATTATGCAGATCAGTATGCAGGCCTTTGTCTTAGTGTTAATCACTATATTGTTTTCAGTGAGCAAGTAAACAAGATCATTTTCACATCATTTTGAAGCAAAAACACTAGTCCACCAGCCCTTGTGAAACAATGTCTTGTGAACAAATTGTCAAATTGAGTTTCATGGCCTTATTTCAGCTACTTTTTTTTTTTTTTTCACAAAACTTACTAACCACGCATAATATTTTTTTCCTATATAATATATTTTGCTCATGTATTATTGTAGAACAGTTTGTACTGATTACAAGAAAAATACTGGTTGGTCAATAATATATTATAAGTAGCTGAAAAAAGCACAAATATCAGAGCATGTCCAAACATCTCAAGGGCCCCAAAATCACCTCGGACCTCAGAGGGTTAATTATAGTTGGCCTTTTGGTTTCTGGAGCTTTTAAGTTTATATTTGTCTTAATTTAGTATGTTGCTGTGTCTCTGTGTCTCCTAGCAGGATTAGCCTCTAGGAGAATTAGCCTTTTGTGTTTACCCTTTTGTGTAAGTAACCTCCCTTGGATGTTTAGATCTTAGTCTGTATAAATACTAATGAGGGCACTACTAACCTGCTTAGATCTTAGTCTGTCTAGTCTTCGAGTCTGTCTAGTCTCATCGTCTGATTAGCTCTTAGTCTGTTTAGGTACTAACCTGTTTAGCCACTAACCTTTAGAGTTCTTAGTCTGTTTCATACCTAGTCTGCTGTGTACCTTGATTGTTCATCCCTTGGATCTCAGGCTACTAGCCTGTTTAGTCATTAGTCTGATTAGCTACTAGCTAGCTTAGCAGCTAATGTGCAGAACAGCTAGCAGGCCTAGCCAAGCCTGTCTTGTGTGTGTTTATCCCCTGCATGTATAGTCCCTAGTGTTTAGTCCTCTAGTCTGTTTAGTGCGTCTTGTCTCTTCTGGTTTGTATCCCTTGTCTGTACTGTATTAGTTTGTGTAATCCCTTGTCTGTGTATAAGTTGAGTATTGTTTTATGAGTTCTCTTTATAGTCTGCTCCAAGTTCAAGCCAACTTCCTTTGTTCATGTTTTGCTTGTTTGGTATTTATTAAAGACTCTTTTTGTTTTACACATCATCCCACTCTGCGTCTATGCCCCAACACCTTGCCCACAGTCCAACATCTAGCAGAACGTGACAACTGTCACAAAAAAAAAATTCAGAGAAGTACAGAAGCTTCAAATAGAATGAACCAACTAATGAATTTTCTCAAAATGTTATAAAATTAAGTAGAGCTTTTATTTTTGTTATAGTACGAAGTATTAACAAAGGAGGAGAAAAAATGGCACAAAAAAGTCCTATTTTGCGTTATAACCCCAAACTTTTGCAATATAACCCAAAAAGCTAATGTTTTGGGTTATAGCGCAAAAGATTTGGGTTATATCACAAAAGTTTTGGGTTATAATGCAAAACATGACCTTTTTTTTTCTTCCGCCATTTTTTTTCTCTTCCTTTATCCCCTTAGAGACTCTGTAGTAGGTTTTCTCAGTTGAATATGAAAAAAATATCGCTGATTATCAACGCAGGAATGAATGGCGCATTGTCCAAGTGCAAGTTGATCTTGTAGCTAAACTGTTTGCTTTGGGGAGTGTCAATTTTCCTAACAAAAATCTATTCAAACGGTTAGTAGTCAACAATAATGTTACAATGTTATTTTATAAGATTTTCCAGGTAACATGTAATCACTTGTTCATGGGCCTTGTCTATATATAGATATTTAAAAGATTTTGAAGATACAGTGGAACCTCGGATTACGAGTAATGCAGTTTATGAGTGTTCCGCAAGACGAGAAAAGATTTTTAATAAATTTTGACTTGAAAAAAAATCATTGTCTTGGTTTACGAGCACCGAGTATCATGTATCACGCATGCGCTTCTTGTTTTGAGCCAATGGTTTTTCTCTCTTTTGCACTGCAGAATTGTGGGTAATCGTCTCTCCTGCTGGGTCTTATTGCTCGTCTCTTACTGGTATAATCAACATCCGTCCACGCGTGTACTGTTTATTATAACACTGTGACCCCGTGTGTGTGTAAAACATATTTTATTTTGTGTTCGGAAGCGCAAACACAAAATAAAATATGTACAGCGCATGTACTGTTTCTTATAACACATGTGTGCACGCGAGTAAAGCAAAATAAATTCTCAATACAGAGGTTAAAAATCAATTTTCTTCCTCAGCTCATAGTGGTGTGTGTGTGTGTGTGTGTGTCTGTGCACGAGCGTAATTTGACAATGTACCGAGTTACAGTACACGCGTGAGAGACACACACTTTGCCCTCCAAAGAAACTCAGCTCTGTCGCAAATCTCCACCTTCTGGAATGAATTATGCTTGTAATCCGAGGTTCCACTGTATTTAGGAATCATCAAAAGCTTTACATTTACATTTAGGCATTTGGCAGACGCTCTTATCCAGAGCAACTTACATTTTTATCTCATTTTTATCTCTTTACTTTGTTTGAGTATGAAGGATGGGAATAAATTTCTTTTAAAAACACCCATGTAAATGTAGACTAGGCTTGTTCTACAGTACATTACTACATCTACAACTATATTGGAATTATCATGCACATACTGAATAAACTTGTGTGCATACAGTATGTCAGACCATTACGGATCCTTAGATAGATTAAACATATTTTCTGAGATTGTGGATTTACATTAACTTTTTTGTGTGATACCACATCAATCCTTGCACTCAATGCAGTATACTATCTATACCCATTAAACAATTTAAACAATTTAAATGCATTTAGACTTATTACTCTCTCTCTCTCGCTCTCTCCCTTTTTCTCTCTTCATTTGTCTTGGAATTCCATTACCACTGACTTCAATCTCAGATTTTCATACTCATTTTCTGGATGAGAATTAAGTGCCAGTGATTTGCCTCAAAAATAACTACTTAATATAACTACATTATATATTTTCAGCTATGTGATTAAAAGTGAAACCAAAACTATTATTAGGAAAATGATTTCTTTTTAGCATGAGCATCAAATATTAAAAGCTAAGAGATTTTTTATGCCTCATCCAATTGTTGATTTAAAAGATCTAACTTGAAATAAGCCGATGGCAAATTTTATTCAACTTTTATATGTATCTTCAGGATTACTTGTGGCTGTGCGAACCATGGATGTGTGGCCTGCATTATTCAAAGTATTCAAGTGCTTAGGGTTAGTCAGTCAATAGAGGATTTTCTTTTTTAATTTAATGTTTAGCCCATAGATTACACGAATAGGCTGGAACTAGAGATGTGCAAGGAGAGACAGAAAAATAAATAGACTCATGTTTAAGGAATGCTCTAAATGTTTCATGAATGGTTGATGCTTACACAGCCTCCTAACAGGCAAACCCTGCACTGACTACAATGAGTCCCAACCCTCTTAGCTCTAGAGACCTGAACCATGACATTAATTATTTATATAGTTCTTAGGAACAGTAATGAGTTTGCTGCACTTGCACCATTCACAAGCACAACATACACACTCGGGTGCTCAGTTCTGTAGAATTTATGCTCTGCTCTCTGATTTTCAGGTCATGAAAAGGGGAAATATTCCACCATGACTAGAAGTCTAAAAATAGGTTTTAAATCTCTTTAAATTTCATCATTATTCTGCCTGAGATGAAGAAAACATACTAAGATCAAGATGGGAGTTTCTAAAAGGCACTTAGAAGAGACAGTTTGGGCACAAAACAATGCATCATCATGCCCTACACAATCTCACACCTGCTATAATAAAAATTAAATTAAAAAAAATATTACCATGCACTAATTTCCAAGTGTTTTTCCCTCTCTTGAAACCGGATAAACTTAAACTTAAAACGTAAACAACAAAAAAAAACACAAACGTATGCGGCTTGGTGTTCATTCCAAATCTAAACCTACACTCTAAAAAATGCTGGGCTGTTTTTTCTACCCAAACGCTGGGTTGCCGCTGTTGGGTCATTTTTCTGGGTTATTTTCAGAGAGTTGGGTAGTTTTTGTGTAACCCAACTGCTGGGTTGAAGTTTGCTTGGCCCCTCCCCCAAAGTTCACAGGTGGATTCAGCGGCTGTGACTCAGCTTCGTGTCTCTTGAGCTCCCTGATGACGGTTCATCCTCCTCGGACATTTAAGGGGAAATGGCGTTAAATACAAGGTCTGTATTCACATGTTCACTCACCTAAGTCACACATGACTGAAAAATTATTACTATATGTAACATTTATTACTGCTCCCGTGTTAAGGTTACACACAAACTTTCCGGCTGGTCTGAGGTACTGGATGATAATTTAGCTGAGAATAGCTGCTAGCCATAAACCCCACCTGTGTATGAAAGAAACGGCTAAGATGTCTGAGCTTTTTAGCTTTCTCTGTAGAATGTTTGCAGGGTTACGAAGATGGTGAAGTGATGAATGAACGCTAAACTGTTAACTGTAGTGCTAGCATGACGCATGCATTTAGTTAGTTTGCTAGCATTAGCAACCACTTTAGAACTTTATTAATCTCACTGCTTGAGACAATAAAATGCTGAGGTGTTACAAACCACTGACCCTCTCACAAATATACAGACCTGCTAACCCTCCCGTTTTTCACTAGCTAGTAATTTACACTGCGGTCAAATTTCTCCTGCGTTTCTCCCGAGTTATAACAATATTCTACACCTTTCCCCCTTTGGCAAGTATGCTAATGTATCACCAGTAATAGCATGTAAGCTAACCAGGTAGCCCTCTTTAACCAAAGTTAAATTAACTATCAGTCAGCGTGCCAACTACAGGAAAAAGTACCACAGCGGTACAGATAACTACTAGATGAAGTATTAATATTTTGGTGATTGTAATGTACCAGTATGACACCAACTATGACATTTTTTTCGGTAATTCGCTTAAAATCAATGCAGACTACAATATCAACTAGTCTGACATAAAGAGTTGTATCCTAAAAGCCATGCTTATTTTGCTGTTTTATTTTTGGTAGTAGCTGTCTCCATGTTTTTGTTTTAGGTTACCTATATCCTGTCTTAATGGGCAGCTTTGTAATTTTTTAGTATCAATCGTATTTCACACGAAATTGATAGTCTTATTCAGTTTAATCTTTGCTATTCAACAAAATTTTAACTTTTTCATTTCTTTCTTTCTAAGGTTGGCACCAACATGGTGGAATACCTCCAGCAGGCTGAAGTGTCGAGGCCGTACCCCTACATCCTGACGTTGGGAGATAATGACCAGCGCTGCTCTCAGTAATGTTGCTATGAAATAGCGAGGCCTACCTGAAAAGTCATAGACAGTGTTTGTATGTTAAAATGAGACCAGGGCTGGATAGTTTTGATCCTGCTCTGTAGAAGTTGCTTCAGCCTATTTGTTCAATTTCTCCATTCTGCCCTTGTCAGTAATAGTATAGTAATGATGTCACTGTTGATTATCTGTTCTTGTGCTTTTGAAAAATAAATGTTTTTTCTAAGAACATTTAATAGGATGTTGTTTATTGCATACATGTATGTTTTTTGTAATAGACCAGTATATCAAAGTAATTTAACTGTTTAATAGACATGGGTGTTTTTTTTTTTTTTTTTTTTTTACAGATTCACTGTAAAACATGAAAATAATAATAACCTATTTGTGAGGTAGAATTAACCCAATTCTACCTCACAAATAGACCAATTTATGGTAGAATTAACCAAGCATTATAGTTAAATATGACCTAGCATTTGGATTGAATATTTAACCCATCTTGTTGGGTTAAACAAATAACCCATCTTGCTGGGTTAAATTAACCCAGCATTTAGTTAGTCCTATATTTACCCAGCAGCTGGGTTAAAAACAACCCAGATTGGGTTGTTTTTAACCCAGCATTTTTTAGGGTGTAAGCAACAACATCTTAACTAAGTATTTTAGTTGCTAAAACTGGTCTATTGCTAATACTGGTCCCAGTCTATTGCAGGACACATACACAACGGGCAATTTGGGAACTCCAATATCCTAAACTGCATACCAGTACCCAGAGGAAACCCACCAAGCACAGGCAAAACATGCAAACTCAATGCACACAGACCTGATGAAAAGATCGCGTAGTAATGATACAATTGAGACAGACAGTCAATGATCACAGATATGCTTATGGAAAGATACAGGAGACTTACTGGTCAGGTCATAAAAAGATTGGTCAAAATACTTGTAACAAAGTAACATATGCTGGCATGCTTGCCATCCTTATCATATGACTACAGATGGCTCATCAGGATTCATGAATTCCTAACCAGCTGTAGCAAAAATCGTAAAAGTAAGAAATGCACAGTACAATCTCCATTGTAAACACTTGTAGGGTTTTAATTCAATTGTGGGAATTTTGCAGTGTGGCTTTATTATTTTCATTATTTCTAACAGTTGTGTTATCACAACAGGAGGTGTGATTATCAAGAGGAGCTTCTGATTGTCATGGTGCTGTGCGAGGTCAGGCAGGCTGATAGGACCCAAGAGCAGACACCACTCTGGGATGATATTCTTAAAAAGGCTTTAGTGATGAAAATGTAGGAGATAGGGTTGGTAGTGCTTGGTGTTACTTTCTCACGGAATACAGGTGTATAATGAACACGGGACTGTAATGGAGGACAGAGGTGCAGCTCTGAAGCGGTTCTCTGATGTTTAATGAAGTGAGATTCGTAGTTCACCTTGACGTGGAGGATGGCTACTGGGTGCCTTTATGTAGTGGAAAAACAGACGTGGATGCGGAGATTGAGAAGAGCAGAGGCGTTTCACCTGTTGGTGTCTCGAAGGATGTGGAATCCGGAAGTGAGAAACAATCGGGAAGTCAAGGGGCGAAGCGTGAGTCAGTGTCCGTGAGAGCAGTCAAGGCCAGGTCAAACAATCCGAAGCGGAAGACGATAGCGAAGTCGAGGGGCGAGGCGTGGGTCCGATGTCCGTGAAGCAAATATCAGGTCTAACAAATCCGTAGGGACGAGCGAAAAGCGAAAGCCGTTAAACAAAGCACTTGGTCAAAAAACGCATGAATCATAGGAAAAATAACCGCGAGGAAACTGGGCTGTGGAGCACGCAATAATTCGGCAGCGAGAAAGCGCGCTGCGCTTCCTTAAATGTCGGGAGAAATTATTTGTGAATGGGGAGCCGGTGTGTGTGGGAGGGGCGGTACGAAGGTGTGGGAAAAGACGTGACAGTCTAGAGACAACCTGACCGCGAGTAGAGAAATCTGACAGCGTGGGAACAAAAACAACAACAAAAGAGAGGAGTGACAGGGGTTCGTGACACTGATAACACTAGGACTTGGTTTATTCAAATAATTAGAACACATTCAAAAGCCAGGAGTGAAAATTTACCTAGTAATAACTGATGAGTGTATTTGTTGTTAGCTTATTTTATAAAATTAAAATGAAAACTGAAAACTTAGACTTTTAATTATATTAAATTATATTTAACTGCAGAAAGATATTCAATTACATTACATTTGTAAATATACAACCATTACTGATATTTAGTCATACTGTATAACACATAAAAAAATGGGGACAGGGCAAGTTAAGGCTAGTAATAAAATAATAAAATAATGATCTGATTTAAAATGTTAGTCATTTAGGAACAAAAATGAGCCAAGGATCGCCAGTTTGCCAACAAATGAGAAAGTTCTTATAATGCTTTTAAATAATGTTATTCAAATAAAAATAGGAAGGAATTTGGATATCTCATGCTTTACAGTGCATATATATTAAAATATTCAAGAAATTTTAAGACATTTCATTACATACAGGGCATGGGTGCAAACCTAAACTGAAGAACTGTGCTCCCTGAACCCTTAGTTGACACTGCATCAAGAACTGCCATTCATAATTCACTATTAAGTAGAAAAAAATGCATCATTCAAATTTTTTGACAATTTTGCTTACAAAAGACACAATTACATTCCTCCCCAAAATCATTCTACGAAATTTCTAATTGTTTAGCCCATTCACCTAACAAAATACTGTAAATCTTTTGTATACTTACCGAATCTGTGCTGAAACAGGTGACATTGGCAGTGTGCATGACTAATGCTTTTAACTAAGGTAATGCCACTAATGTAAAATAATGTACAGTTCACTTGTTTTGCAGGAAAAAATACATGATTGGAAATGGCAGCTTACTAACCCTCACTGTCGCTTACGATCGATAAAGCTTAGACAGAAACAGCCACTTACAATAGCTTAACTAGGGACACTAATTATTTTTTTTAAATCAAACTCCCAATACATCCACTTTTACAGTGAGGTAAGAAAAATGCTTTCTATGCAATTCTATATTTAACCCTTTCCTTTAATTTGGTGCCATATGGCTACACTCACTTACTCACCCATCTTCAATACTGCTTTATCCTGTATTCAGGGTCGCGGGCATATGGCTACATTTTTACTATATTCAGTAAATTTTTCCAATTAAAACATAAGGCAGTACAATGTCACATCAGACAGTGAGAGATGACTGAGCTATGAGGCACCAGCTGGTTCCAATATTCCATAACAGTAATCGGTTCTTTTATGAAAAATAACTGCATGAATTGAGTAAGGACATGAATGAAAATTGTGGGTAAAATACATGGCAAGTAATTTTTTTTTCAGGGATTCCTTTTTGGCCACTCACTTAGGACCTCTGCCAGTGTTGTTTGAAAGTCAGAGGTATTGCCTCACAGTTCTTCCTTTAATTCAATTATTCTACGAATGCCCTATCACTATTGAGCCTGGCAAAGAGGTACTGTATATTAATGAGCCGATGGCTTCTGCATCTGGGAATGACTATGCTGATCTTGCAGGTTAATCAAGGATTTTCTGTTGCTTTACTGTTCTTTACTTTGTCCTGTGAGTTAGGGCTTTGCTGCATTTGTTAATTTTCAGTAAGCCCAAAAGATGTAATCTAAATGCCAGTAGAAAACTCTTATTTTTTAACAGTGACGCTGATATTATTAAACATTAATTGTGAACACATTGTACTATTTTTATAACACACGCAGCACCTGCACCGCCACGCTCCAGCCAGGTGAGGTCGGGGTCACCGGATTACTGAGCCGCAACCTTGTCGCCCCCTAGTGTGTCTACGTAGGTATGTCTCCCCATCACTAACGCGGTGCACCTGTGTCATTCCCCTGTGTGTCATTATAAAAGCCAGTCGAACCCGTAGGTTTTTGTCCATTCACTGTTTGTCACCGTTGATGTTGCAGCTCGAATGCTCCTCACCCCTCTGTCTTCCGATTCTCTTCTCCAGAGCTGATCTAGCCACCGTGGTCGGGGTAAGGCCAGCAAACCCGGCACCTACGATTGAGACTGAACTCGGAGCGCAGGACGCGCTCTCCATGTAAAGATAAGGACTTGAGTATTTCGTTGAGAAAAGCACCTGCTTATGTGTGTGTTTGAGTTGATACGCGCCAGATCACGGAGAAGAGCCCTGAGACGCAAGCCAAGCGAGCGAGCTGTGTTTTTTGTTTGTTTTTTCTATATGTTGCTTCCTTCGTTAACAAGAGAATATTGAATACAAGACACAAATAAACGGTGTAACCACATTCACTTGAAAAACCTGCATTCTTTGCGTCCTTTCTATCACCCCAGAGACATGACAGATGAACGGACCTTCATGGACGCAGCAGGAGTACCTCTGCCAGATGAGAACGCCCGCCTCCACAGCTACCTGAGAGATCAGCAGCGAGAGATTGGCAGCCTGGCGAGAGCCGTGCACGATCTCGCTTGCAGCGTGAGCCAACTCGCTGCCTCCAAGGTACCACCACCCGCGGGCACACCCTCTGGCGCTCCAGTAGCTCCACGGCCGGCCCCCCCTGAAAGGTATGGAGGGGATCCGGAGGGATGTAAACGATTTCTGCTCACTTGCGAACTATACTTCACAGAATTTCCAAACATGACCGACGCGCAAAAAGTGAGTTTCATCACGCAACATCTCACCGGAAAAGCGCTCGACTGGGCGACCGCCGTGTGGAGCTCTGGCGGCGCCACCATCAACCGGTACTCGAGGTATGTGGAGGCCCTGCGTGCCGTGTTTGATCACCCCAATCAGGGGAAAACTGGGGAACAACAACTGCTTCGGATAAAGCAAGGAAACATACCCGTGGCCGAGTACGCCATCAGCTTCCAGGTTCTGGCAGCAGAGAGCGGTTGGTGCGAGAGGAGCCTGCTGGCGTGTCGGGAGGTCGAGCTTTCGCTGGAGGAGTGCATAGCACTCGCCATCAAACTGGATCAGCACCTACGTAATCAGCAACGACGCCCCCCTCCACGCCTCGCGAAACGTCCGGAACCGCGCCGCCGACCCAGCCCCCCTCGACCTCCACTCACGGTCCGCGAGCCTGCCGAGCCCATGGATATGGGCTCCTCCCACCTCACCGAGGCCGAACGAGCCAGAAGAATGTCCGCGGGCCTCTGTTTGTACTGTGGAGGCGAACGCCATCGAGTCAGCTCATGCCCGTTGCTTAAAGTAACGCAGCGCACGCCTCCCCGCACTCATACACCTTTTTGTTTACCTGCGCACCTTTCATTTTTGAATAACACTGTTTCTGTTTTTCCTTTAATAGATTCCGGGTCGGCTGGCAACTTCATATCCCCAGCTGTTCTTTCTGCCCTCCGAGCTCCCGTGTCGAAGCTTCCATCCCCGATATCAGTAAAAGCTCTGGATGGCCATGTTCTTAGTCAGTCGCCTCTTAAAGTAATCTCAGCGCCCCTACGGCTAACTTTCCCCGGCCATTCTGAGGAAATAAAATTCTTTGTGCTTCCTCAGTTGGACCATTCCGTCATGCTTGGCCTCCCCTGGCTAAGCTTTCACAATCCTAATTTCAATTGGGCACACAGTAGCATCCAATCTTGGTCCCCTCGATGCTCAAAAACATGTAAACCCCTGACATTGGCGGTCCAAGTCACGACTATTGAAAGCCCGCGTGAACAGTTGTCCATAAGCGTGCAACCAGAGTATGCGTGTTTTCAGGATGTGTTTAGTATTAGGGAAGCAGCGCGACTTCCTCCACATCGCCCGTGGGATTGTGCGATCGAGCTCCTGCCTGGGAAGACACCGCCTTTTTCGCGTGTTTATCCACTGTCCCGGGACAAAACCCGGGCGATGGAGGAATACGTGGAGGAGGCTCTCAGTCAGGGGCTCATCAGCCGTTCCACGTCCCCCGCTTCAGCAGGTTTCTTTTTTATTGAGAAAAAAGGCGGAGGCTTACGACCCTGCATAGACTTTAGAGGGTTGAATGCAGTAACAATAAAGTATAAGCACCCACTGCCACTGGTGCCGGCCGCTATCGACCAACTCCGCGGAGCCTCCATATTTACTAAGCTCGATCTCCGCAGCGCTTACAACCTCGTTCGTGTGCGTAAGGGCGACGAGTGGAAGACAGCATTTAGCACCTCATCGGGACACTACCAGTATAATGTGATGCCCTATGGGCTGGTAAATGCACCTGCGGTGTTTCAGGTGTTTATGAATGACGTGCTAAGGGATATGTTTAACCGTTGTGTCATAGTGTATTTAGACGACATTTTAATATACTCAAGGTCATATTCCAAGCACGTCAGGCATGTAACCGCCGTCCTTCGCCGTCTGCGCGCGCACGGGCTCTATGCGAAGGCGGAGAAGTGCGATTTCCACAAGACGGAGGTGACATTCCTCGGCTACCGCATAGGGCCACTGGGGGTCGAGATGGAGAAATCCAAGGTGGAGGCGGTAACTCAATGGCCGGTACCACGGTCGGTAAAGGCGCTACAAAGTTTCCTGGGTTTCGCCAACTTTTATCGGCGATTTATACGAAACTTTAGTTCGGTGGCAGCACCTCTCACCTCCATGCTTAAGGGTAAGCCTCATAAGCTGAAAACCTTCTCGGCCGAGGCCGAGAAGGCTTTCCAAAAACTCAAAACAGCATTCACTACAGCTCCCATTTTACGGCTTCCTGACCCTGAGAAACCGTTCATTGTAGAAGTAGATGCGTCAGAGGTGGGGATCGGGGCGGTGCTGTCACAACGCCAGGGCCAGCCCGAGAAACTTCACCCTTGCGCGTTCTTCTCTAGAAAACTGACACCTGCTGAACAAAACTACGATATCGGCAATAGAGAGCTGCTAGCAGTTAAAGTGGCGTTAGAGGAGTGGCGGCACTGGCTCGAGGGAGCCAAACACCCCTTCGTAGTTTTAACTGATCATAAAAATTTAGAGTACATCCAACAGGCAAAGAGGTTAAACACTCGACAAGCTCGGTGGGCGCTGTTCTTTACACGTTTCCAGTTCCAAATCACCTATAGGCCAGGCTCAAAGAACAAAAAAGCGGACGCGCTTTCTAGGTATTATCCTACCCCCACCCCGGTGACGCCTCCTGAAACCATCATCCCGGCACCTCTCATTATTGCTCCCCTTACCTGGGAGGTAGACACGGAGATCACACGGTGGGGACAAGACCACCAGGTACCCCCCGAGTGTCCCCCAACTAAAGTCTATGTGCCCGAAAATTTACGTCAGCAATTAACCATAGCAGCTCACACGAGCGCCTCGTCAGGGCATCCCGGGGTGACACGCACACTTCAGACATTAGCGCAGAAATACTGGTGGCCAGGAATGAGGGAAACGGTAAAGACAG
This sequence comes from Channallabes apus, assembly GCA_030522415.1. Classification (NCBI taxonomy): domain Eukaryota; kingdom Metazoa; phylum Chordata; class Actinopteri; order Siluriformes; family Clariidae; genus Channallabes; species Channallabes apus. The sequence continues at coordinate 24,612,608 of CM060118.1, forward strand.
CAGTGTTATCATGCAGAGTGTGTGCAATGGTGAAAACACCACGTAACCTCCCGGTTGGGAAATTAATGCCCCTACCAACACCGAACCGACCGTGGTCCCACCTTGCAGTGGACTTTCTCACGGATCTGCCGGAGTCGAAAGGGTACACCACGATCTTAGTAGTCGTAGATCGGTTTTCGAAGGGGTGCCGATTTCTTCCATTTGCCTCCCTCCCGTCAGCGCTGCAAGTGGCCGAAGCCCTTTTCGAATCAGTGTTCCGTTACTATGGCATACCAGAAGATATTGTTTCCGATCGTGGCCCCCAATTTATCGCTAAAGTCTGGAAAGCGTTCTTCCAGAAGTTGGGGACCACCGTGAGCCTAACGTCAGGTTATCACCCCGAGTCTAATGGCCAGGCAGAGCGGACTGTCCAAGAACTCGGAAAATATCTTCGGGCATACTGTAGCAGCAGACAACATGAGTGGGCGAACTGGTTACTTTGGGCAGAATATGCCCAAAATTCGATTGTGCACTCCGCAACGGGACTAACGCCGTTCCAATGTCACCTGGGTTATCAACCTCCGCTCTGTCCTTGGGATGCCACTCCCACCGAAGTTCCAGTGGTGGATCAGTGGTTCAAAGACGCGGAAAAAGTATGGGGAGATGCGCATGCGCAAATCTCCCGAGCAGTTTCTCGGTTTAAAAAATATGCCGATAGGCGAAGGAAGGAAAGTCCTCCGCTCCAGGTAGGCGATCGAGTATGGCTCTCGACACGGGACCTCCACCTACACCTCCCCTGTCGTAAACTATCCCCGAAGTACATCGGTCCCTTCCCTATAGTCTCACAAATAAACCCGGTCTCATTTAAACTGCAACTCCCTTCTCACATGCGCATTCACCCTGTGTTTCATGTTTCCCTCCTCAGGCCAGTGGTTCGGGGACCCCTAGACGAGGGCATGACCGAACCTTCTCTTCCTGGAGCAGTAGACATAGAGGGCGCCCCGGCGTTTAAAGTAACTAGACTGCTCAGGGCCAGGGGTAGCTCAGTGGTTAAGGCATTGGACTACGGTTCGGAAGATTCCAGGTTCAAACCCCACAACCACAAAGTTGCCACTGTTGGGCCCTTGAGCAAGGCCCTTCACCCTCAACTGCTCAGATGTGTAATGAGATAAAAAATGTAAGTCGCTCTGGATAAGAGCGTCTGCCAAATGCCTAAATGTAAATGTAAATGTAAATGCTCGATTCACGGAGGAGAAAGGGGGCTCTCCAATACCTGGTAGAATGGGAGGGTTACGGCCCGGAGGAGAGGAGCTGGGTCCCAGCCCGAGACATCCTGAGCCCCGAACTCATCACGACCTTTCACCACGAGAGGCCGGATCGCCCGGCTCCGCGCCCTCCGGGTCGCCCCGCTCAGCAGCCAACCCAGGTAACGGGGAAACCCCGACTCTCCCAGGGAAAGCGTCGGGGTCGCCCTCGCCTCCGCCAGGAGGTCGGTCCAAAAGGGGGGGGTACTATAACACACGCAGCACCTGCACCGCCACGCTCCAGCCAGGTGAGGTCGGGGTCACCGGATTACTGAGCCGCAACCTTGTCGCCCCCTAGTGTGTCTACGTAGGTATGTCTCCCCATCACTAACGCGGTGCACCTGTGTCATTCCCCTGTGTGTCATTATAAAAGCCAGTCGAACCCGTAGGTTTTTGTCCGTTCACTGTTTGTCACCGTTGATGTTGCAGCTCGAATGCTCCTCACCCCTCTGTCTTCCGGTTCTCTTCTCCAGAGCTGATCTAGCCACCGTGGTCGGGGTAAGGCCGGCAAACCCGGCACCTACGATTGAGACTGAACTCGGAGCGCAGGACGCGCTCTCCATGTAAAGATAAGGACTTGAGTATTTCGTTGAGAAAAGCACCTGCTTATGTGTGTGTTTGAGTTGATACGCGCCAGATCACGGAGAAGAGCCCTGAGACGCAAGCCAAGCGAGCGAGCTGTGTTTTTTGTTTGTTTTTTCTATATGTTGCTTCCTTCGTTAACAAGAGAATATTGAATACAAGACACAAATAAACGGTGTAACCACGTTCACTTGAAAAACCTGCATTCTTTGCGTCCTTTCTATCACCCCAGAGACATGACAATTTTACTCATTTGAGACATTTGTCCATTTCTTTTTTAAATTCCTTAATAAACAGCTCCCTCGAAGGATACCATTTCTTGCTTGTATTGATCACCTCTTCCTGTTTCCACCTACAGCTTATTAGGATGACTATATGTTGACTTCTTGCACCAATAGTTGATATTTGTAGAACTTACCTCTTGGTTATTTTCATTGGAATGTGGTTTATATGCTACAGTAGTTTCTTGTGTTTGCCATGTGCTGTATCTTATTTATTTATTCATTCATTCATTCATTCATCTATTTATTTATTCCTTTATTACCTAGAGTAATTTATTACCTTTAGTAATCACCTTGCAGTTTAGTAATCTTTGTAATTTTAGTAATCACTTTTTTGAGTTACAGTACTGTAGATTTTATGGCCACGCAGAGTGTCATGAAAGGCGCCTACAAATAAAATCTATTATTATTATTATTATTATTATCAACTTCAGCTTTTTTCAACTATGCATCAGAACGCTAACCCTATCAGAAACATCACTCATTAGTGATAATTTAATATAAACATTACAGAACATATTGAGAATTGTTCAAAATTATACATACATGATAAAAAAAATATTGATAAAGCACACCTAATACAGTCAGGTCCACAAATTTTGAAAGAAAGATAGGTTTTCTTGCCATTTGGCCTCTGTACACCACCACATTAAATCTGAAATGAAACACGATGTAAGCGAAGTCGAGACTTTTAGCTTTAATTAAAGAGATTTGGAAATAGTGTTCCCAGTCAGGCTTAATTCCCATCTTTGTGTGCATGGAGTTTGCATGTTCTCCCTGTGCTTGGTGGGTTTCCTCCGGGTACTCCGGTTTCCTCCCACAGTCCAAAGATTTGCAGGTTAGGCTAATTGGCGTTACCAAATTGCCCATAGTGTGTGAGTGTATATGTGTGTGTGCCCTGCGATGGATTGTCACCCTGTCCAGGGTGTACCCTGCCTTGTGCCCTAAGCTTCCTGGGATAGGCTCCAGGTCCCCGCAACCCTGAATACAGGATAAAGGGGTATAGAAGATGAGTGAATGAGTGAGAGTGGAAATAGTGTGGCATTAACCAGTTAGTAAATTACTGCCATTTTTATACACATAACCATATTGAGGAGCTCTTAAATAATGGAACAAATGAACATAATTACAAATATAAGGATTGCCTTTAATACTTCGTATTTAATGTCTGCCTGAAGTCTGGAGCATATGGAAAAAGAAATCTGTCCTCTCCATGCCATCGTCATCCCAGTGACAATCTATGCTTATGGAAGGTGACAAAGAACATCATCCACAGGGTAAATGCCTTCATGAAATGCCTGCATTGAATGCAGAATCCTCTGCATCTCGCACCAAGACTTAGTCACAACCAAGAAGTCTATCAACAAACATTCATTCATGTGCCCCACTGTCCGTTCAGATGTATGCTGAAGCCGAGACTGCCACAACCATTCTATTACAATGGATAGTGCTTGCTGCCCAATGGGATATACAGTATGATGCTGGAGGATCTAACTAAGCCTGAGTTAGTGAACAGTAGACCCTTGGACAATCTAGAACTACAGTACTGTATCTACTCTTCTTAATAGAGTAATGATTGAGGAAAAAACATCCTTTAAAACCGTGAGTGAGGACAGATAATGGAGCCTCAACATATTGATCATCTTAGTGCCTGGCAAAAATCCTGCATCAAAGAAAGAAGGTTCTGTTTTTTTTTTCTTTACAGAATTGTAATAATTTTTTTTTATAAGGACGAAACATGCGAAAAGACAATTTTTTTTGTTTGTTTGTTGTGGTAATAAAATCTTTTGTGCTGTTCTTGACTGACACCTCTTTGGTCTGTTTTTCCCTAGTATTTTACAGCTTTTAAATGTGCTGTAAAATACCGATGTGGTGTTGCATTTTTCCTAGCAGATCCAAAGTAAAGCCAGGCTAAGTTGGCTTCCCTTTCTAAAAGAAATCTAAAAATTAACAAATCAGATAAGACTATTTTTATAACGTCATCAAAACGTGATTTGTCAGAACCATGCCAAGGGATGCCTGGATAAAGTTTGCTTCCCTTTGCAAAACAAACAAAAAAAAGGCAATGAAGGATATACCAATTAGTTCAGGGAACAGTTATACTGCCAACAAACCGTAAAGCCAAACGCCTCCTATTTCACCAGTAGCAAACATTAGAAAGTGCAGTTACGGACTGTAGAGCAGCAACTAAATATTAAAAACCAGAGCTGCATATGGACAGAAAAAAAGAGGGATTCAGACATTCATTGATGAATATGATGTCCACAATGGGTGGCTCATCGGTAGTGCAAACTTTATAGCTGTTTTGAATGCCATGACTCTTCAATTGCTTAATGTGCCTTGCTTGCCTGGATTAGCTGTGTATGCTAATTTGCTGTTCTGGTCAATTTATTGAGACTGTTTAAACACAGAATAATAATGAAAGAATTTGTCTGTTGTTCATATATTAAGGGTTTATAAGTCTTGTGTTTAATACATGTAGGCTACTAAATATATTGGTAAATTAAAGGTAAATTAAGTGTTTCCTGAATTAAATGCTTCTGTTTCCTAAATTAAATGATTAACAAAATAAAAATAAAGGACATATACTGTAGGTCGTCTGTTGGCTTCCTCATTTTTTTTTACCCAAGCAACTGCATGCTTCCCCATGTTTTAATCAGAATAATGGAGTACTTCAGTGATGGAGCACTGCTTAGTGACATATACTCTCAGTTTTGTTACTGCTGGGTCATTCCTTAATATATTCGTCTTTGCCAACATCTTATACCAGATGCCAAGAAACATATAAACCTGCCTTTTAACATTTTGTGATTCATTTATTCATCAGGGAAAATCATATCATATCATATCATATCATATCATATCATATCATATCACAGTGGAACCTTGGATTACGAGCACAATTCATGCCGGAAGCGACCACATATTTCAAAACACTCGGAAATCAAAGTGAATTACCTCATAAGAAATAATAGAACCTCAAATGATTTGTTCCACAGGCAAAAAAAATAAATACATAAAAATTATTAATACAACATATACAGTAAGAATAAAACAAATTAACCTGCACATTACCTTTAAAAAAAAGGAAAAATAAATCCCGATAGATAAGTGTTTCTGTTTATGCGCGCAGACGCTCTGCATGTGTGTGTGTGTGTGTGTGTGTGTGTGTGTGTGTAAGTGTATGAAGCTAAAGTAAGAGGAGAGGAGGAATCAGCCCCTCTCCTCTTCTCAGCTTACACAAGAAAACATTTCCTCCTCTCTTATTTGAGTTTCTCACACACACACACACACACACACACACACACACACACACACACACACACACACACACACACACACACACATTATCGGATAAAATGTTTTATACTGCATCATGTTTCAAGACGTCCTTAATTAAAATTTCTTTTTACTAAATATATTGTTAGGTGGTGCGGTATGGAGATCCGCACCACGAGATGTTTTACTGATTATAAGATGCCTGACGCAGGGCTTTAGAGGGGGTCAGTGAAATAGGAGTTGTTGTGAGAGTGCTTATGACAGACACAGGAAGACATTTCTGTTTGGAGATAGCGTGGGAGTATTAATTAATAAACTTAAAAGGAAACCAAAAGAAAACTGAAAACACAAAATAACCAGAGCTCCGCCGTCTACGCGAGAACAGACGGGATTCTGGAAACTAAAACAAAAAAACTAAAAACTAAAGATGCTCTCTGTGTTTATGCCCTTACTGAGGATTTATAGGAAGAGAGAGAGAGTAGAGTTTGTGCTTTGTGCACTTTAACCTGAGAGCGCGTGCTAAACTGATGCGTGTCGCTCTCCCTCACTTTCTCGCCAGTGTCTTAGACAGACAGAGGCTTGGGCTTTGCCTGTGTCTTCTTCAGCACGCTCTGTCTTTGGCCCTGACACCTTTTACCGGTGCGACCGAATGATCACACGTCGCGGTATCACGACCCGGCCTGTTCTGAACAGTTTATGTGCGGCTCTGCCCCTCGCGCGATCCGCGTCATTACATACAGTAGATATCCGCAAATACTTTAACAACATACACTTATCACGAATTGCATTTTATAGGAATGTCGTATGAGACGCGCGCACAAACACATACTTATATAATATATTCACATACAAACACATACTGTATACACATAAAAACAAAATATATTCAGTAAATTTGTGAATTACACTCAAAGTAATTATGAAGTCTGATTTGATTGGTACCATTAAATATTTTATTTCTATTTATTCTATAGCTGGTGAAATACATTTTAGGCAGAGACGTCTTGTTAAATCATTTTAAACACCTCAATTCTGCCAATACCCCCATCCGCGAAACTGGTTTGATAACTTCACACCTACAGATCTGGTCATTAAGAACGCACGTTTCAAGAAAAGGAATCCCGTGACTGGCCGCGGCTGCGCACGGGAAGCTGTGAAAATGCCCTTCATTACCTGTAGGGGGCAGTCGTGTTTCAGTCTGAAGTATTGTGAAGCCGAAAATGTGTTGTCTCTCTTAGGCGCCCATTGACAGCAAGCGACAGAGCTCATTAAACGTGTCAAGCTCAAACTGATATGTATTTATTCTTCATTTCTTTCTCTCTTTCAATGATGGTACTTCTTTGACTGTGCTTTCTCCATTCAGAATTATTATTATTATTATTATTATTAGTAGTAGTAGTAGTAGTTCTCCGAATTTATTATTGTTATTATTCTTATTCTTATTGTAACGCACCCGCGCGTGTGTGCAAAAAGACTACAAAGATGTATGATATGTTAGCCTAAAACATAAGTGTGTTAATGAGCTCTAAGTATACGGGCACTGGTTTGGCTCAGTGGCTACAGTAGGTGATCCGCCCGCCATGCGGAAGACCCGGGTTTGATTCCTGCCAGTGCGCCGGTTTGTACTAAATGCATGTTTGCAATTGAGATTTTTTTTTTTCTTAAGCTATGAAACACATTAGCACTCACTTCACAGTTGCTATAATTTAATGATCATAAGCAAAAAGTGTAAAAAAAAATTTATTTACATTTTCACCCAGAACCAGGGTCTGGATGATTTTATAGTATTATTTAAGCAACGCCACACCACGTGGAAAGCCGCAAAAATGCTTCAATTTGATTGGCTGTCACTGAGTGTCAGCTATTCACGACTGGCCCACGGCGGCCAGCCGTGAATAGCTGACACTCAGTGACAGCCAATCAAATTGAAGCATTTTCCACGTGGTGTGGCGTGGCTTAAATAATAGCATAAAATCGTCCAGACCCTGGTTCGAATCCCGCTCTGGGTGAAAATGTAATAAATGTGAATTTTAATGTGTTTCATAGCTTAAGAAAAAAAAAATCTCAATTGCAAACATGTGTTTAGTACTGAGGCATAATATAATGGCATAATTATGGATAATGTAATGGCATGGTTATATCCAAAACTTGGTTTGTGGCTATTAAAATAATAATTATATACAGTGGTGTGAAAAACTATTTGCCCCCCTCCTGATTTCTTATTCTTTTGCATGTTTGTCACACAAAATGTTTCTGATCATCAAACACATTTAACTATTAGTCAAAGATAACACAAGTAAACACAAAATGCAGTTTTTAAATGAGGGGTTTTATTATTTAGGGAGAAAAAAATTCCAAACCTACATGGCCCTGTGTGAAAAAGTAATTGCCCCCTGAACCTAATAACTGGTTGGGCCACCCTTAGCAGCAATAACTGCAATCAAGCGTTTGTGATAACTTGCAATGAGTCTTTTACAGCACTCTGGAGGAATTTTGGCCCACTCATCTTTGCAGAATTGTTGTAATTCAGCTTTATTTGAGAGTTTTCTAGCATGAACCGCCTTTTTAAGGTCATGCCACAACATCCCAATAGGATTCAGGTCAGGACTTTGACTAGGCCACTCCAAAGTCTTCATTTTGTTTTTCTTCAGCCATTCAGAAGTGGATTTGCTGGTGTGTTCTGGGTCATTGTCCTGCTGCAGCACCCAAGATCGCTTCAGCTTGAGTTGACGAACAGATGGCCGGACATTCTCCTTCAGGGTTTTTTGGTAGACAGTAGAATTCATGGTTCCATCTATCACAGGAAGCCTTCCAGGTCCTGAAGCAGCAAAACAACCCCAGACCATCACACTACCACCACCATATTTTACTGTTGGTATGATGTTCTTTTTCTGAAATGCTGTGTTACTTTTACGCCAGATGTAACGGGACACGCACCTTCCAAAAAGTTAAACTTTTGTCTCGTCGGTCCACAAGGTATTTTCCCAAAAGTCTTGGCAATCATTGAGATGTTTTTTAGCAAAATTGAGACCAGCCTTAATGTTCTTTTTGCTTAAAAGTGGTTTGCACCTTGGAAATCTGCCATCTGTTTTTGATGAGCAGAAACATTTAAGTGTGACAAACATGCAAAAGAATAAGAAATCAGGAAGGGGGCAAATAGTTTTTCACACCACTGTATATATATATAAAACTTCAATTATTCAGCTGAAACTCTTTTAATTGAAATTGCAATTAATTGTTACAATCTCCACACTCATTAATTTATTTTACTTCTCACTATACATTATTCACTTTTCTTAATAAAGCATGCAGAAATTATTATATTTTAAACAAATATCGAAAAAAAAACTCTTGGCAACAATAACATGGCAAAAAACTGAATGCTAAATGCTAAAAATAAATGCTAATCATAGATACAAAAAAAAGTATATTTAATAGTTTTGCCTTCTCCTTTTACGGAAGAATGAATGTTTAAAATGAATGGGGCCACCAGAGTGTCTTACAGATTTCAACAGAAAGATAAAAGAGATAAATATACACATGGATACAAAAATAATAGTAATAATAATCAGATGACTGGACATTTCTAATTGTTCTTTTTTTGACAAAGGGCAGCATTAATGCAAAAAAATTATAAAAAACTATAAAGAACAAGAAGAACAAAAATAATACACACTTGAGAAACCACTGTTATCTTTTCCCATCTTTGTCTTTTCATCTCATTAAATGGCAAATCCTGAAAAATCCTTCCTTCTCCATGATTCTAAATATCCTTGTACAAAGAAAATACCTTTGCAGGTCAGTAATCTACTTCCCTGCCATTCTATGGTAACCTGTGTGTACGAGTTGGCTGTTTGGCTTGAGAAGGAAAGATTTAAGTGAAGATTCAGTTTGGGAAAACAATTTGTGGTCCCGGCGCAGGAGAACTTTTGGTTAGACAGCTCTTTCAGGTCCAGAAAAACCTGCATTTTACGGGTTAAAAAGAACAAATATTTTGTTTAATTAAGCATCACAGACAAGCATAGTTTTTATAAAATGTGTTGATAAATGCTCAGTGGGCAACAAGGATTATGAAGTTTAAATATCAGCCCTGGTACTTTTACTGTCTGCACTATCTAATTCTAACTGCCTATGTTTCCTTCTGCCCAAATTAAACAAACACACATTATCTGTAATGCTGGCAAAGGCCTGACACTGGCATGAAATCCCTCGGATACATGGGAGCTATCACAAAAACTATACATTTTGCACAATAAGGTTTTACTTACAGTGCACAAACAGAACATTGAAATATCTTAAAATCCAATGAATACAGTTAACATACCATCGAATGAAAACACAACACATAAGGAAATTTACGATGGCATGTAGCATATAATTTTTTGGACTTATTCACTGATATAGAACATGCACTACACTATGGTACGTGATTCTACCATGTCACATACTTTAGTACACACCCTTGTGTGGAACATGGATGGAGATACCATAGAAAATAAGTTACACATGTTTATGTACAATAGTAATATTTACACAGTAACTTCTGCAATGCCATTTTACCTGTTATGGTTCCCTCCAAAGGATAATATACAACACTTTGGTGAATACCATGGTACTACTAAAGTTCAGTGGGTATTTAATATGATACTGCCTGTGCTTTACCACACCAGTATTGTGTACTAACATATCTACTGTGGTACAGTATGAACAAAAATACCATATTAGAGACCTGATGAACTTTAGTAACCACTTGTGGTACACAATAAGTACCAAGAAATTCACCCAAAGTTGATAAATATACTATAGTTTACAAAAATTACATTCCTTATGAGATAAACACATTAGAGTTAGATGTAACAGAATGAAATGTAGCGTTTTTTATTTTTTTAATGAAATTTATCGTTTTTGTCTCGTTGCTACTTCATTTAAATGACCTTTAATTTGTCTCGTTGCTACTTCATTTAAATGACCTTTAACTAAATGAATGAATGATGTGTACAGAGTGTTTAGACGTGAACACAAGCAGTCAGTGAATGATGAAGATTAACGCAGACGATAAACTCTGCAAAAGCAAACAGATTACAGCGGAAGAGCTGAGATGTTGTTGGTCTTTCGGCTGCTCCCGACAAGGGGTCACCGCAGTGAAGTTAGTTAGATATTCAGACATTCGACGGACATTCGGAAGCGGTATTTTAGGGACCGTCGACAAATTTCTGTCCAAATGAAAAGAGAAAGTACTTGTTACTTACCTGGCTATGTGCCCCAGTTATTAAATTAATTTATTAATCCATGGATGCTGCTTTTGTTTATTATTAATTTGTTGAATTAATAGATTAATTGAGTTTTGTGAATTAATTTGCAAATATGTATTTTATTTTTATTAAATCACAATTTCTTCAATAGCTTTTTGGTCGTGTAACCACGTGACCCCAAACTGGTACCAAAATAATCACATCTGAGACCCCCAAAAGGTACACCTGACTTTATCCCAAGATATGTCTTAATTTAGTTTTATTTATTTTTTTATTAAAAAATAATGCTATTTCTTCAATAGCTTCTAGGTCATGTGACGTGGTCACCCCAAACTGGTCCCAAAATAATCAGATCTGAGTCCCCCAAAAGGTACACCTGACTTTGTCCCAAGATATGTCTTAATTTAGTTTTATTAATTTTTTTTTATTAAAAAATAATGGTATTTCTTCAATAGTTTCTAGGTCATGTGACCTGGTGACCCCAAACTGGTTCCAAAATAATCACATCTGAGACCCCCAGAAGGTACACCTGACTTTATCCCAAGATATGTCTTAATTTAGTTTTATTTATTTTTTTATGTGAAAAAAATGCTATTTCTTCAATAGCTTCTAGGTCATGTGACCTGGAGACCCCAAACTGGTACCAAAATAATCACATCTGAGACCCCCAAAAGGTACACCTGATTCTATCCCAAGATATGTCTTTAATTTTTTAATTTTAATTTTTTTTAACGTGATTTAAAATAATAGTGGCCATGGAAATAATATAGTTCCTCTGTCTATATCAATCAACACCTTTTATGTGGTCTGATGAGCGTCGGCATCGGGCACCTTAAACTGGCGTTTGGTTCATCCCCCAGCGCCAGTTCTGCTTACCAAAAGTGGCCCACTGGTCGCTCGCATTCCATGCCCGGCTCCAAGCCAGCGAGCCGGTCTTCTTACCCATTTAAAGTTTGAGAATAGGTTGAGCCCCAATGCCTCTAATTATTAGTTTTACTGCGTGCGGATAAAACTGCGTGTCTCAGAGCAGCAGCTATCCATAGGGAAACTTCGGAGGGAACCAGCTACTAGATACCCAGGTCGGGTCGGACGACCAATTTGCACGTCAGGACCGCTGCGGGCCTGCACCAAAGTTTCCTTTGGCTTCGCCTTGCCCGGGCATAGTTCACCATCTCTCGCCACACGCCAGGTGGGGCAGGAGCCCTGCCCGCACCCCCGCCGCCACCAAAAGGTGAGCCTCCCCTCTCCCCCCCTCGCCCTCTCTCCTCAGAGAAGGGGGAGATGAAAAAGAGAAAAGAGGTTTCAGAGAGAGTGCCATCTGACCCCCAGCCTCCCTACAGCCTGTGCGCTCCACTGCACCCCCGGCTTTTCGCATGCCCCCGGCCTGCAGAGGCGTGGCGCGAGCAGTCGAAGTGGATGGGAAACAGACAGCTGCACACGACAACCGATGGGCACGGAAACCGTTTCCGGGCGGACAGGTTTCGAGTTGTGGACACGAAGGGGAGAGGCGAGACGAGTCTGCATTTAGGAGGACGGAGGCCTGCGAGAACCTCCAGCCACGGACCGAAGTCCAATCGTTGAGAATCATCGGAGACTCCATCGTTCGTCACGTGCGTGCTACCACGGCTAAAGGTAAGGTGCACACACGCTGTTTACCTGGTGCACGTGTTCTTGATGTTGCTGCACAGGTGCCTGCTGCCCTGAGGAAGAACATTGGAGCTGTGGTCCTTCATGCCGGCACGAACGACACCAGGCTGAGGCAGACGGAGATCCTAAAGAAGGACTTCAGGAGCCTGGTCGAGAAGGTCCGCAGCACATCACCCACGACAAGGATCATCGTATCTGGACCGCTTCCCACATTTCAGCGAGGAATCGGGAAGTTCAGTAGATTATTTGCTTTTAATGAATGGTTACAATCTTGGTGTCAACAACAGAAATTACGCTTTGTTGATAACTGGAATGTTTTCTGGGAGCGTCCTAGGCTCTATCACACCGATGGCCTACACCCTAGCAGAGCTGGAGCAGCGGTCCTCTCTGACAACATCTCCAGGACACTACGAACCATCTGACTGGCGGTAAGTCATACTGTAGATTCCAAACATATTAGACACATCACAACTCACCGTAGTGATAGACGCACACACATAGCTTGTCCTATAGAAACTGTGTCTGTTCCCCGAATACTGAGAAAAAAGAATAAATTTGTTAAATTTGCCCGAAACAATCTGATAACCGTAAAACCTGAAAAAGGCAAAATAAGTAGTCAAAATCCACCTCTAAAGTTTGGACTACTCAACATTAGATCCCTTGCGCCTAAAGCACTTATTGTTAATGAAATTATCTCAGATTATTGCCTTGACGCACTCTGTCTCACTGAAACCTGGCTTAAACCAAATGAATATTTTGGTCTGAATGAGTCTACTCCGTCAGGATATTTCTATAAGCACGAGCCCCGTCTAATTGGTCGCGGTGGTGGTGTCGCCACTATCTACAATGATGTACTCACTGTTACCCAGAAAATAAGGCCCAGGTTTAATTCATTTGAAGTGCTTATCATTAATGTTGCACTAAATGAAATACGTAATAAACCCTTGCTATATTTTACCCTGGCCACCGTGTACAGACCCCCGGGGCCATATGGCGATTTTCTTAAAGAATTTGGACATCTGCTATCAGACCTATTGGTTAACTCTGACAAAGTGTTGATAGTAGGAGACTTTAACATTCATGTAGATGATGCTAACGACGCTTTAGCACTCACATTTATGGATTTACTAAATTCCTTTGGGGTTAAGCAAAATATAATTGGAGCAACTCACCGCTTTAATCATACGCTAGATTTAATTATATCCCATGGTATAGATGTCTCTAATATAGAGATCATACCTCAAAGTGATGATATCACAGATCATCACCTCCTGACATATACTCTACCCGTAGAACAGATTAGCTGTGTCTCCCCACGTTATCAATCTGTTAGAAATATGAATCCCACTACTAAAGACAGATTCACAAGTAATCTGCCGGATCTGTCCCAATTTCTTATTAGACCCCTAAATGCAGATGATCTACTGTAGATGAAGTGACTAGCAGCATGGGCACTATTTTTACCAGTACATTAGACACTGTTGCTCCCATCAGATTAAAAAAAGTCAGAGATAAAACATTTGCACCGTGGTACAACAGTCATACTCGCGCCCTAAAGAGAGCAACCCGTAACCTCGAGCGAAAATGGAGGAAAACTAAATTAGAAGTTTTTCGAATTGCGTATAAAGACAGTATGTGCAGCTATAGACAGGCTCTAAAAACTGCTAGGACCGAGCACCTTAGCCAACTGATAGCAAGAAACCAAAACAATCCCAGGTTCTTATTTAGTACAGTGGCTCGCCTAACAAAACCTAAGATGCCCGCAGAGAGTATCCAATCACAGTTTAGAAGTGAAGACTTTATGGACTTCTTTAATGAAAAAATCAATAATATCAGGAAGAAAATAATGGAGGTTCAACCTCTAATAGTATCTCACGATCAAGTTCAGCCTATAGCTTCACATTTAGATTTTCACTGCTTTACAGGTATAGGACAGGAAGAGCTGTATAAACTCATCACCTCGGCTAAATCAACAACGTGCCTGTTAGACCCAATCCCAACCAGATTTTTAAAAGAAGTGATGCTTACGGTTGGAGAGCCACTCCTAAACATTATTAATTCTTCATTACATCTAGGTCACGTCCCTAAACCTTTCAAGTTAGCAGTTATTAAGCCGCTTCTTAAAAAATCTAATTTGGACGCGAATGAAATAACAAATTACAGACCGATTTCAAACCTCCCGTTCATATCAAAAATACTAGAAAAAGTAGTATCAGCTCAAATTTGCACATTCTTGCAGGACAACAACATCCTTGAAGAATTTCAGTCAGGTTTCAGGCCCCATCATAGCACAGAAACGGCACTAGTTAAGATTACAAACGACTTGTTTTTAGCTTCAGACCAAGGCTGCATCTCATTGCTAGTCCTGCTCGATCTTAGTGCTGCATTCGACACTATAGATCATAATATTCTCATAGATCGCTTACAAAATTATATAGGTATTTAGGGACAGGCATTAAAATGGTTGAGATCTTACCTGTCTGATCGCTACCATTTTGTAGATCTAAATGGAGAACCATCTGGTGTAATGCCAGTGAAATATGGGGTCCCACAAGGGTCAGTTTTAGGACCTCTGTTGTTCTCAATATACATGCTTCCCTTGGGTAACATCATTAGAAGGCATGGGATTAGTTTCCATTGTTATGCTGATGATACCCAATTATATATCTCAACTAAACCAGACGAAATACCTAAGTTGTCTAGATTAACTGAGTGTGTCCAGGACATAAAAGATTGGATGACCAATAACTTTCTTTTATTAAATTCAGATAAGACAGAGATATTACTTATTGGCCCAAAAACCAGCACACAACAGCTTTCACAATTCAGCTTGCGCTTAGAAGGATGTACTGTTATTACCAGCTCAGCAGTAAAAGATCTGGGAGTAATATTAGACAGTAACTTGTCTTTTGAAAATCACATTTCAAATATCACAAAAACAGCCTTTTTCCATCTTCGAAATATTGCTAAACTTAGGAACATCTTATCCGTATCTGATGCAGAAAAGCTAGTTCATGCATTAATGACCTCCAGACTGGACTATTGTAATGCATTACTAGGTGGTTGTCCTGCATCCTCAATAAACAAGCTTAAGTTAATCCAAAATGCAGCTGCCAGGGTTCTCACTAGATCCAGAAAATATGATCATATAACCCCAATATTATCATCCCTGCACTGGCTACCTGTTCAGTTTAGAGTAAATTACAAAATAGTATTACTTACATACAAGGCCTTAAATGGTTTAGCTCCCACATACCTAACCAGTCTTCTGATGCGCTACAATCCACCACGCGCCTTAAGATCACAAAGCTCCGGACTTCTGGTAGTTCCCAGAATTTCAAAATCTACAAAAGGGGGTAGGGCTTTTTCATATTTAGCTCCAAAGCTTTGGAATAGCCTTCCAGACAGTGTTCGGGGAGCAGACACGGTTTCTCAGTTCAAAAGTAGACTCAAGACGCATCTTTTTAATCTGGCATACACATAACTCATCCCATAACCTCATACTCCAGTACACCTATACCGAATGGCAACTACGCTAATTCTCCCCATCTGTTCTGTATTTCTCTACCCATCCCGAGGCATCGGGAGATTTTGCCAGCTTCAGTAGACAAAGGCCGACCCTGCGAGGTTCCTGAGGCATCCAGAGAAGGACCAGCTCCAGCTGGATTCAGCTTTATGATGGTTGGAGCTACACATGCTGCTCCTGTGCTTCCAGTGATCCAGACCTCATCTGCCCTCTGCACCTACTGACTCATCCCTATGCTGAACTGGTCTTCATGTCAATTTAAATAATTTCTGTCATATTGAATTTTCACCTGCACAACACACAAGATGTTATATCATTTCTATCTGTTATCGCCCAAATGAGGATGGGTTCCCTGTTGAGTCTGGTTCCTCTCAAGGTTTCTTCCTAATGCCATCTCAGGGAGTTTTTCCTTGCCACCGTCGCCGTCACCCTTGGCTTGCTCATCAGAGAAATTTCATTCATTCGTCTCATTATTATCTGCACATTTTTCTCACACATCCACACTTCCAATTATTTTCTTTTCTATAATTATTATTATTATTATTTGTTTTTATTTATTTATTTTCTATTATTATTATTATTTTATTTATTAATTTATTTATTTATTATTATTATTATTATTATTATGATTTGTTAAATTTCTTTAATTTTTGTGCAGCTGCTTTGAGACAATGACCATTGTTAAATAAAATTCTATATAAATAAAATTGAATTGAATTGAATTGAATAGCGACCCACAGACCGGCGTAGCCCTGGGAGGGACCCGGGGCCGCAATGTGCGTTGTGTTGATGATCAGTGTGTCCTGCAATTCACATTAGTTCTTGCAGCTGGCTGCGTTCTTCATCAACGCACGAGCCGAGTGATCCACCGTTAAGTGTTGTCAGTTTTTGTTTTGGGGTTCAAAAGCCATCGTCCACAAAGATATACACAGTATGTAAAAAAAAAAAAAACGCCCCGGAACTCTTTCCCCATGAACGGTGGGAGAGAACTTGGCCTCATCGGGCGTGGGGTGAAAAGGGAGGCGCGCACGCTCTCACACGCACGGAAGGGAGAGGCGAGGGAGAAGAAAGAGGGATCCCGGGACGGCCACAGAGAGAGCTCAGCTCTGGGAGGAAGTGCGCCACTTACGCCCCCCCCCCACCCCCCCCAAGCGCCCCAGGCACCTAGGCAGCCTCTCAGGGCTCCCCGAGACGAATCCAAGAAGCCCTGTCCCAGCACCGTTGTTCCCACGGCCACGGAGTTACACCAGCCCAACCCCGAGCAGACCGACCTTGTATAACCAGGGACTTTGTCATTTTTTTCGCACCGACCCCTGGGATAACCAGACCCCCAGGGAGGGTGCCGGGGTCCAAGTAGGGCCGCCCGCGCGAACTCGACACTTCAAGCTATTGAAGAAATAGCATTTTTTTCACATAAAAAATAAAATAAAACTAAATGAAGACATATCTTGGGATAAAGTCAGGTGTACCTTTTGGGGTTCTCAGGTCTGATTATTTTGGTAATAATTTGGGGTGACCAGGTCACATGACCTAGAAGCTATTGAAGAAATATCATTTTTTAAACATAAAAAATAAAATAAAAATGAATGAAGACATATCTTGGGATAAAGTCAGGTGTACCTTCTGGGGGTCTCAGATGTGATTATTTTGGAACCAGTTTGGGGTCACCAGGTCACATGACCTAGAAACTATTGAAGAAATACCATTATTTTTTAATAAAAAAAAATTAATAAAACTAAATTAAGACATATCTTGGGACAAAGTCAGGTGTACCTTTTGGGGGACTCAGATCTGATTATTTTGGAACCAGTTTGGGGTCACCAGGTCACATGACCTAGAAGCTATTGAAGAAATAGTGTTTTTTAATATCGCTTTTATGTTTAATTAATATTATCTATGAATTCAACAATTAATAATAAACAAAAGCAGTATGCATTGCATTTGTATGTTTAATAATAAATTAGAATAACTGGGGCACGTAGCCAGTTAATTAAAAAGTACTTTCGCTTTTCATTTGGACAGAAATTTGTCGACGGTCCCTAAAATACCGCTTCCGAATGTCTATCGAATGTCTGAATATCAAACTAACTTCACCGCGGTCAAGGTGTCGCCACAGCGGAATATCCAGACCGCACTACAACTTGGCACAGGTTTTACGCCGGTTTTACGCAGGTTTTTATCTGTTTATCAACTTACCGATGATCAGCGGGGGTCTCTGTGTTGTCCAAACGCACGCTGTCCATCTGTCTCACTCAGGTCCTGGCTCAACCAATCAGCGCGCAGAACGACGCCAACGGGGCGGGCGCGCAGCGGACGAAAGTATTATTACATCCGTAGTGGTTTTAGCACTAGATAGATAGATAGATAGATAGATAGATAGATAGACGTGAATAACATGAATAACTATGTGTGTGGTGTCCTATAATTGCTGTAGCTGTGTGTTTGATATTTAACCAGATGGTTTAATAGAACTGGATGTTTGAGTGGGTAAAAAAAAATGAGTATCGTGGTTATCACGAGTAGGCACTCTACCCTTGAGTTACATAAGTTACAAAGTATAACCTTAAATATATTTAGAATAAATCAGTATCACATCTATCATCACACAGCTAATGTACGTGAAATAAAAGTAGTCCCGATGTCAGTATTTGCCCAGTCTTTTGCAGCGGTTTAAAACGTATGAATTATCTTCAAATATACAAAAAAAGCGAAAAGACACTCGATTATTTTGCATAGGTTATCTGTTTAATTCACAAAGTTCGTAAAAACACTTTAAAACGAGAGAAAAACGGTTAAAATCCTCACTCGCCTTCTCAGCGTTAGGTAGCGAGTGACCAGGGGAAACATCCAGTAGGGACACCGAAGTTCCCGGAACATCGGCCGTTTCATCGTCTTCATGTGTTGTTGTACTCTCCCTGCCGCTGGTTTTAACGAAAAATGTACTCAGCTTAGTACATTTGGCCGCGTCAGTTTCTAGAGCTTTCTTTTCTTTCTTTCTTTCATTTTTTTTTATTCTGTCCTTTTCAACTGCACATTGCATGTTTACAAATATAATATAAATCTAATATAATATTTAATTGCGATCGAACCCGGGTCCACTGAGTTACCTATCCACTGAGCTACCAGGATTAATAGGAACAGCGCTGATTAAAACTATGTAGTAAATTAAAGGATCACGATTCCGAATCAAAGTCTTGAACCCAAACCTCATTAAAATTAAATGAACAAATATTATAAGTAAAAAAACAATAGCTCACGTTTAGAAAACTTTTATAAATTCTTTCCGACATGTTTCGGAGTTATGCGCAGAGCGCCGGGATATTTTCTGAAGCTCCGAAATCGCTGGGGCATTTTTTCTAAAATAAACGCTATCTTTAATAACTGTTGGAGGTTTTGAGCTGTATACACACGCATTTTTAAAGGGTTTAAAATGAATTAATAAGTCCGAGCAGACCTACATGAAAGGTGAGAAGTGGGATTACAGTAACTGAGCGTGCTGTTACGTTGTATATAATATGAAGCACATATACACACATTCATCATGAAAGATCTGATGTAAAACAAAATAAAATTCATGTTTGCATCAGCATTGGAAACAATATTGTTTTAGGCTAACTAATTATACACAATTCTTCGTTGTACTTTGTCCGGCTTTTAGATAAAGTCCTTCCATGCGCCATCTGGCGGAAATTCAGTTAAGCACAACACATTTATTTAAATTCCCCAATGTTGCTTATGGCAAGTCGCAGCACGCCGTGCGCTAAATTGAGGCATCTCGCGGGAAAACACACGCAGTCTTAACGGCTAGATCTGTACATCAAAGTATTATAGTAACTGAGCGCGCTGTCGCGTTGTATATACTGTACAACATGCGTTTATCAGCCATTTGATAAAAATGCTGCCTTTTGCACACCACATTTATTTAAATTCCCAAATGTTGCTTACGGTTTGAGCTAGAGGTCTGCATTCCCGCGGTCTAATAATATACCGTTCCCGACGTCCTTTCTGAACAGCATATCTGGCAGATGTCATTTTTGTTTTCAGCTACACCTTTCCTAAGCTACCGCATTGACAAAAAATATCACATTTATATTTTGAATAAAAATAATAAATATGCTACAATTTTGTACATTGTTTCTAAATTTTTTTCCCCCTGCAACACATTTTCCGTATTAACCATTCTTGACAAGAAGAATAAAAATAAAGTTTTTGTGTATGTGCGAGCATCTCATAGGTGTACTGTATATGTGCACATTTCATTTGTAGTTGTTTGAGCGGTTAGTAGTATTTATGTATGTGTGACTGTTTCATATATGTGAGCAAATGTTTCATGTGTGTGTGCATGAGTGAAGTTTGATTTAAGCCCTATACAGCGCTTCATAGAGTTTCAGGTAAATTTCAGGTAAAAAAAAAAGATCTTTCATGATGAGTGTGTGTATGCACCTTAAATATACAGTAAACAATAAACACTGCCTTTTGCAAAGTGAAAGTGAGTGCCGTTGATCAAAAGGCTGATAAACCCGTGTGCAGATATGAGCAGATTTATCGATAAAACTCCCCCTGAAATGCAACAAACAAATATATAGACAATTCACTGAATACAATGCGACAGCGTGCTCTGAGCTAAACACCCGCAGACCCCCCAATTACTGTAATCCCTCTTCTCACCTTTCATTCACGATAGGTGTGAAGTTATCAAACCGGTTTCGTTGATGGGGGAATTGGCTATATTGGGGGTTTTAAAACAAAATAAGACAGAGCAGATGTCTCTGCCTAAAATGTATTTCACCAGCAAAACAAAATAAATAGAAAATAAAATGTTAGATGGTACCAATTAAATCAGGCTTTATAGTTGGATTTGATACTTTGAGCATAATTCATACATTTACATTTAGGCATTTGGCAGACGCTCTTATCCAGAGCGACTTACATTTTTATCTCATTACACATCTGAGCAGTTGAGGGTTAAGGGCCTTGCTCAAGGGCCCAACAGCAGCAACTTGGTGGTTGTGGGGTTTGAACCTGGGATCTTCCGAACCGTAGTCCAATCCCTTAACCACTGAGCTACCCCTGGCCCGCACATTTACTGTTACGTGTGTCTGTGTGTGTAGTGCACGTATGTGCGCATGCGCGGCGGCTGGTGGCGGCACATGCGCCATCTCTCCCCCTTTTTTCTCCCTCTCGCTCTCCTTCTCACAGGAAGCCCCGCCCCGATTGAACGTGCCATGACGTGCGTCGAGATTGGTTGGCCCTGGAGCAGCACGTCTATTTAAGCTGGCGGATGAAAGCTGGAAGTGCTATTAGTGTGTGAGCGTTAGTGCCGAGTTGTTGTTAGATTAAGGGTGCTTTCACACCTACAGCATTTGGTGCGCACCAAACGTGTTTGGTCCCTTGGTTCGGTTCGTTTGTGTTGATGTGAATGCAATCTCTGTACTTTGGTGCGCACCAAATCAATCGATCCGAGACCTGCCTGAAGGGGTGGTCTCGGGCCGCTTTATCCGCTCTACTTTGGTACAGTTCGTCTGGTGTGAAAGCAACCAAACCAAATCTGATGAAATGGTATAGTTGAATGCACTTTGGGTAAGATACGGGGTTGCGGGTAAAATTATTTTCCCTTCCTGATGACTCGATTAAATTTTTCAAGCTCGACTCGCGATGAAATCAAACCGCGGAGAAACGTGGAGTGCCGAAGAAATTAAGTGCCTCTCTGTATTCACATTAAAGATGAAAAATGTGTGGCTGGGGTGTTTTGATCGGCCAACGGATTACCTGATGGATCAGCAGGAAGATCGCCGGCTAATAACAAAATGATCATTCAGGAGGAGGGCACGTCTCTCCCTGAAGTGGCGTGCAAATGCGCCGTCGGCGAGAAGAATAAACCAGGAAGCTGGTTTGGAGTCGCAGCCGCGAATCGTGTTCGAAATTAATTATCTGAAAATAATGATTTGCACGTACAATGCAGTGTGCGAGGATCAGCACCATGAGCGCAAAGCAAAGCTGTTCCTCCATGATTATTGAAAGTGGCGCGATTTTCTGAAAATAGTCTGTTTCCGGTGCCGATGGGCTTCACGGTCTATTTTGGTTCGTTTAGAACTCTGCATATGTGAAAGCAAACCGTACCAACGTCTGTTTACTACATTGTAACATTTTTCTGACTGGTGCGGACTAAGGCAATCGAACTATAGGTGTGAAAGCACCCTAAATGATAGTTGATGTGTTGTTGTCGTGCCTTGTCTTTTGTTTGGGATTGTCTTGTGTTGGAGTGGTGGAGGGTTGTTGTCACCACCTCTTTTGTTGTAAATATTGTAAATATATTATTTGTTTTTCCTTTTCTTTTTTTTTACATAGTTATAAAGGAAGCAGTAGCGGTTGGGCGCCATTTTGGTTTAATCCTGTTATCTCCTGTTTTTTCTGTTAGTTAGGGAGTTAGTTTAGCCCTGTGTCTTTTTTGTTCCCTATCATTTTGGTAGTTTAGTTAGTTAAGGGAGGAGATAGGGACAGGGTTTTGTTTATTGTTTTGGGCCTTGGCCCAACCCTGAAGCCAAGAGCTTCCTGTGTGTTTTTGGTGTGTGTGTGTGTGTGTGTGTGTGTGTGTGTACAAAAAAAGACCACGCACACTAAAATCTTAGTTGCAAGGTTTATTTATTATTTTATTTATTCTTTTCTTTGTTGCGTCCCTGGACCCTAGACCAGGGGTCATAACATTTACTGAATATATTCAGATTTTGTAAAATAACGAAAACTGATAGAGAAAGCTGGTAGAGACATACCCTAAAAGACTAGCAGCTGGAATTGCAGCAAAAGGTGATTCTACAAAGTATTGACTCAGGGGGCTGAATAATTACACACACCCCACTTTTCAGTTATTTATTTGTAAAAAATGTTTGGAATCATGTATGATTTTCGTTCCACTTCTCACATGTACACCACTTTGTGGCCTCATGCGACACGTGCACCACAAACAAGACTAAACCGTTCTCTTGAGTGTTTTCTAAAACCCCTCCTCATCCCCTACTGCCCCGGTCTCACAATGCCCTCAATTTTGTCACTGGATTACCCCCATCAAACAATAACACCTGCATACTCACCACTTCTCCAAATCAGCTCATTTCATTCCATTACCCAAACTCCCAACGGCCAAAGAAACAGCTGAAATTACGTGACCACATGTTTCGGCTCCATGGATTACGTGTAGAAATAATCTTATCGGCGCCACACCCAGCCTTTCTTCAGGTTTTCACCCCCAGATTAACAGTCAGACCGAACGCATCAACCAAGAGCTTGATAGACTCCTCACCTTCTCCATCGGAATGTCCCCTTTCCAATGCTGCCTTGGTTACTAACCACCACTGTTCCCCACCCAGAAGGAGAAAACTGCTGTAGCGTCAGCCCAAGCTTTCGTCCGCCACTGTAAGAACACATGGTGACGGGCTTGTGCTCAGCTGAAACGCACAGTGAGTACATTCCAGCGTAAGGCTAACTGCCATCATTCTGTGCCCCCCAAGTACCAGATGGACCAAAGAGTCATACTGTCCACACGTGACCTGCCTCTCAAGACAACTTCCAGAAAACTCTCGCCAAGGTTCGTTGCCCCTTTCACCATCTCACGCATTATCAAGCCGTGTTCTGTCAGACTGGCCCTTCCTTTGTCCATGCGTCGAGTCAACACCACTTTCCATGTCTCCTAGATTGGCACTGGCCCACATTTCATGACCACGATTTAGGATCAGGGACTGTATTTGAATTATCTGCTTTGAACCAGGCAAGCTCACGATCACGATTATTTCACACTGACTAGACTGCCGCACTTCCCTCACTCCCGCACTCTCTGCTCAATGCTCGCGCCACACATCCTCTCATTCACAAAACTATCAGCGCATTGTTCATCACAGGATAACCAGTGCTTAATAAGGCCCAGGTCAACCAGCATCACAGGATAAAAAGGCCCTTAATAAGGCCCAGGTCAACCAGCTAGGGATTCCATTGATGTTTTACCTTTTACATTTTTTTTAAAAATATAATTCTTTTAACAGTAGAAATGTCTTTGAAAATTTTTAGCTATTTGGCTATGGTACAGTCCACCCTCAGATTGACCAACAATCCAGCCTCTTCACTTCTAGGTATGTTTAAAAATGAATATATTCCAATGATAATCGTAACACATTTTTGTGAATACATATTGTCATAAAATGAGTGACAATTTGCATCTTGCTTTTTTGCCACATTCTATTACTCTTGCACATTCTATTACTCTACGGATATAAAGATTAAATTGGTTAGTCATAAAATGTTTTAAATCACAACTTTTGAGGGCTCTACCTGAGGTCTATTATTCATTCTCTCTCTATATGCTGCTTCTTGGATTAGTTTTTAGACTGCAATAAATTTTTATTCGTAATGATCAGTAGCCACTTCAGTAACTCCATCAGTAACTCCAAAAGATTTTATTCGGTGTATTCATAACTTTTTTTATGTAGTACTACACAGCCAAATTTATCAGATTTTTTTGTCATTTTAAATCAACCATCTTTAAATGGGAGGGAACAGTGTGGGTGCACTATGCCAGCTCAGCTGTTCTTAGAGGGAGAAAAGTAAAGGAATCAGCATTTGTACCCTTTATATAATTAATTATAGTAATAACTCACTTTTTACAAAATCATCAAAAGTCTTGCTTGATTTCCATTAGCATGTTCCCTAGGAAATCATTATGGAACACCTGAAAATGGGGTACATTTTGCACTCCAATTGTGCACTCCAATTGAAAAAAAAAAACAATTCAGCTCTACAAAAAATGTCTTGTGGTAGAAATATAAATATGCATATACAAAAACGCATAACCAATTCTCAAAAGATTCAGGCTATTGTTGGAACTTAAACAACTTGTCAATGCAAACAGGTTGTGTGTTTTCATTCTAAATTGATAAGCCATTATACAGTATATACACATGAAACATGATGCATTGGAAAGTAATTGTACATGAATTAATTTAGCTTCACCAACCTCTTTGTCAACCTAATCATGTATGGAGATGACACAAACCGTGGGGTTGACCTAACATATTACATACTCATTATTTTCTAAACAACAGAATTGTCAAATAGAACCATAGAATTCCAAAGTTTTACCCTTTCATCACACAACAGCTGTTAATGTAGGAAGGAACAATCCAGCATGTCCAACAATTCCCAATGCGAAAAAAATTTATGTAATTTTTTTTTCTGACAGCTGAGAAAATGTAATATTTTTAACTACACCATCCA
Source organism: Channallabes apus (assembly GCA_030522415.1). Taxonomy (NCBI): domain Eukaryota; kingdom Metazoa; phylum Chordata; class Actinopteri; order Siluriformes; family Clariidae; genus Channallabes; species Channallabes apus. The sequence goes on from CM060118.1 coordinate 24,637,719, forward strand.
AGTTCTATACAGTAGATCCACCATGGAAACTTTTTTCAACAGATCCATCATTGCATGGGTTAACTTAGATTTTGTCTAAACAATTCAGAAATTACAATGAATTGTCTGCATGGCAGAGACGTTTTGAAAAAACAGGGCTATTAAAAGAGCAAAAGAGATTATGGTCAAATAGATATGGTCAAAATAGACAAATAGATAAGTGATACTGTTTTACTAAGTAAAATCTTAATCTTTAATCTTTCCACCTCTATTCTGCCTTCAATGTACAAAGGACTATTTCATAATCCTGGAATAGAGTGCAAGTTATTTTAGTTTGAATGTGCTACAGTTTTCTACCAGATATTTCATTATTTAGTTGGAGTTGCATGTTCTCCCTGTGCTTGGTGTGTTTCCTCCGGGTACTCCGGTTTTCTCCCACAGTCCAAAGATATGCAGGTTAGACTAATTGGCATTCTCAAATCGCCCATAGTGTGTGAGTGTGTGTGTATGTGTGTATGTGTGTGTGCCCTGCAATGGATTGGCACCCTGTCCAGGGTGTACCATGCCTCGTGCCCTAGGTCTCCTGTGATAGGCTCCAGGCCCCCCGAGACCCTGAATACAGGATAAAGCGGTATAGAAGATGAGTGAGTGAGTTGAGTGAGTGAGTGAGCTGTAATCAGAGGGTTAATATTCATAGGGGCAAGTAGGAAGATTCCATGGTCATTTGGTTATGCTATAATTTAATGAAAATTATTATAATGAAAAACATTTAACTAATTTACGTTACAAAAAGAAAACTATTAGATAGCTACTGGTTAATCCAATGCTTTTTGACAACACCCCTTTTATATTTTCATGGTCATTTGAGCAGTCATGCTTTGGACAGTGGGAAGAAACACACATACGTACAGTATATGCAGGAGGGACATTTGAAACATCACATAGGCAGTAACCCAAATGCAGGATTCAACGATTTAACTTAGATCCATGAGGCAGCAAAGTTACCCAAAATATTTTATGACCATTGGGTCATGCCAGCATGTGCAAAGTGGTTATACAGAACGTGCAGAATTATAAAATATGTATTGGCTCTGTGATAACTTTTTTCTCTTCTTGAGGAACACACTGAGCTGAGCTCACACTAGTGCTGAGCCTGCGGAAAAATGTTCCAGAGATAGTGCATTGTGCTGCAGTAGTGTGCCACAGAGTGTGATACTTGACTTATTTACAGTGAGTCATACTGACAATGACATATGAGCACAGTAAGAGCTCAAATGGTGCAAATGAACTTCACAATATTTTGAATTGTGTCCCCAACACTTCATACACTGACTAATATGACAAGACCTAATAATTAGTTTTGCCACTCAATCAAATAAGGAAACAGTTTTTCTTCTATGGATTCTCTAAAATAAAAAATAATAAAAAACAAACAAGCAAATAAATAGACACCAGTGAAAAAAATATACACTTTAGTGTATTACAAATATATTGAAATCCTCGATAGTACATTGCAAATATACTAACAAAAAGTTGTACCATCAGTTAATATACAGTGGTGTGAAAAACTATTTGCCCCCTTCCTGATTTCTTATTCTTTTGCATGTTTGTCACTCTTAAATGTTTCTGCTCATCAAAAACCGTTAACTATAAGTCAAATAACATAATTGAACACAAAATGCAGTTTTTAAATGAAGGTTTACGTTATTAAGGGAGAAAAAAAACTCCAAATCTACATGGCCCTGTGTGAAAAAGTGATTGCCCCCCTTGTTAAAAAATTACTTAACTGTGGTTTATCACACCTGAGTTCAATTTCTGTAGTCACCCCCAGGCCTGATTACTGCCACACCTGTTTCAATCAAGAAATCACTTAAATAGGAGCTACCTGACACAGAGAAGTAGACCAAAAGCACCTCAAAAGCTAGACATCATGCCAAGATCCAAAGAAATTCAGGAACAAATGAGAACAAAAGTAATTGAGATCTATCAGTCTGGTAAAGGTTATAAAGCCATTTCTAAAGCTTTGGGACTCCAGCGAACCACAGTGAGAGCCATTATCCACAAATGGCAAAAACATGGAACAGTGGTGAACCTTCCCACGAGTGGCCGGTCGACCAAAGTTACCCCAAGAACGCAGACACAACTCATCCGAGAGGCCACAAAAGACCCCAGGACAACATCTAAAGAACTGCAGGCCTCACTTGCCTCAATTAAGGTCAGTGTTCACGACTCCACCATAAGAAAGAGACTGGGCAAAAACGGCGCATGGCAGATTTCCAAGGCGCAAACCACTTTTAAGCAAAAAGAACATTAAGGCTCATCTCAATTTTGCTAAAAAACATCTTAATGATTTCCAAGACTTTTGGGAAAATACCTTGTGGACCGACGAGACAAAAGTTGAACTTTTTGGAAGGTGCGTGTCCCGTTACATCTGGCGTAAAAAGTAACACAGCATTTCAGAAAAAGAACATCATACCAACAGTAAAATACGGTGGTGGTAGTGTGATGGTCTGGGGTTGTTTTTGCTGCTTCAGGACCTGGAAGGCTTGCTGTGATAGATGGAACAATGAATTCTACTTTCTACCAAAAAATCCTGAAGGAGAATGTCCGGCCATCTGTTCGTCAACTCAAGCTGAAGCGATCTTGGTTGCTGCAGCAGGACAATGACCCAAAACACACCAGCAAATCCACCTCTGAATGGCTGAAGAAAAACAAAATGAAGACTTTGGAGTGGCCTAGTCAAAGTCCTGACCTGAATCCTATTGAGATGTTGCGGCATGACCTTAAAAAGGCGGTTCATCCTAGAAAACCCTCAAATAAAGCTGAATTACAACAATTCTGCAAAGATGAGTGGGTCAAGATTCCTCCAGAGCGCTGTAAAAGACTTGTTGCACGTTATCGCAAACACTTGATTGCAGTTATTGCTGCTAAGGGTGGCCCAACCAGTTATTAGGTTCAGGGGGCAATGACTTTTTCACACGGGACCATGTAGGTTTGGATTTTCTTTCTCCCTAAATAATAAAACCCCTCATTTAAAAACTGCATTTTGTGTTTACTTGTGTTATCTTTGACTAATAGTTAAATGTGTTTGATGAACAGAAACATTTTGTGTGACAAACATGCAAAAGAATAAGAAATCAGGAGGGGGGCAAATAGTTTTTCACACCACTGTATAAAAAGTATACTAACATCATGCTTTTACCAAATTTTGGAATTAAACTTTAAATATACTTCTAAATAATTGTATTATAGTACACTTTCCAAAAATATATTATTGGAAAATATACTTTAAGTGAAAGGTTGGTCTAATTTCCAAAGTATATTTATTTAAACTTGTTTTTCAATGTATTTTTGGTATATTTAAAAAAAAATATGCTTGAAATAATCATTGTACAAATGTACAGAAAGCATACATTAGAATACAATTTTTTTATATAAGGTAAAGTCTCATTATATTATTAGTTAAATTTAAATGTACTTATTCATATGTTAAGTGAACATAAATTTAACGTTTTTTGTTAGGCAATTCGTGATTAAGTACATACTTTAAGTTATCGAATGTATTGTCTAATGTGTTGTTGCTAAATCTTATGTACTTTGCTTGTGGTATAATGGCTCCATAGCTCTCTGCCTGTTTTCAGTCTCTGTGTAGCAGCTACAGTAGAATCAACACACCAGGTTTAAACTTATACTGTACCTGTATATTCTAATACTGATGTCTGTCTGTGTTCAGACAACAGTTTAAATTTTAGTTTGTGTTTGTTAACATGTTTTGTTGAACACAAACTATAGCAGTGCTTTTTTGTAACCTTTTGCAAATTAACTCTGTTGAACTTATGAATAAAATCTCCCTCATAATTATTGATGTACAGTAATGCTTTTCAAAAACATGTTATAGTGTATAAAATGCATTTAGCATTTGTAAAATATCTAAACAGATTTAGTATACTGGTAATACATAGTATAGAACAGTGGTTCTCAACTGGTTTGACCATGGGACCCACATTTTTACATGGTCATCAAGCTGCGACACAAATTTATTAGGAACTATAATATAATTTTAGGAATTATAATTAATTTGTATTTATTTGTTAACATACACAAGTAGTGACAGATAAATCATAAGAAAATCACCAAGACTTACAAATAAACAATATTTTATTGCTGTCATTTAACAAAATGTATCAAATTATAGAAATATCACCTCACTACACACTGAGGTTTTAAGCCTTTTTTGCCATCAATATATGTAAATCCATACTTTACATATTCGTGGTTGTACTTGCGCTTCGACATATTTGTTGCTATAATTAAATTACATTTCACGTGTCAAATGGTACGGTTGTCCCGCACACATTTCAAAATAAAAGTCCGGTATAAGGTATAAAATTAAACTTTTGTTGTTGTTTTGACCACACACTTCGCGACCCACGGAAAATGTTCCAGCGACCAACTTTTGGGTCGCGACCCACCAGTTGAGAAACACTGGTATAGAAGGTTGTATTCACTGTATGATACAATAAAGTATTGTAGTGTTTTTACCGCTATGAGGAATCTTGGAGGACGAGTGAGCTTTGCTGGCTGCCCAATGCAATGGCTGGGAGTCCTTTATTCAGTCTCACCGCACTCTAGCATGAACTGAGGAACGGTCAGCATAAATACCACACATACACACATACAAGAGTACAAGATGGCGCCGGTGAGTTCGGCTGCCGTCACGATTGCTCCGACCACCTTTTCCTTGTTTTTGTTTTTTAAGTTAGTTTTCTTTGTTTTAAAATCGGCAAAATCATCACCATTGACTTAGCCGGAACATGCACTAACATCTTTATCCTGCTCAGATACACACTTTATTATTATGTTTACATTTGCACCTTTTTTTTTTAATTTCTATTTCTATTTATAGATTATTTCTTTTGTTTCTTGTTATTTGCACAAAGTAGGAGCGGTTCAGGATACATTTCACTGCGTGTTGTACTTGTATAACTATGCATGTGACAAATAAAGAATCTTGAATCTTGAGTACATTAGGTATCATAGAGACACTCTTGTTTCTATTGGTATACAATGTACTCACAATTCGACGTTTTTAACTCCGGATCTGAGCTGGCCGAGTGAGATCCTGAGGGAGAACAATGGACGCCACGCGAAGCGACGGACCCGAGGGAGACGAGCTGGGGTGAGGAACCGGCTGAGAACCCGTGCACACCACACACCTCTGCCTAGTATCCTGCTCGCCAACGTCCAGTCACTGGAGAACAAACTCGATGACCTCAGGGCCAGGATAAAGTTCCAGAGAGACATTCGAGACTGCAACCTTCTCTGCTTCACCGAGACATGGCTGAACCCAGCGGTGCAAGACCACGCCATACAGCCGGCCGAGTTCTTCTCGGTTCACCGCATGGACAGGACGCGGGACTCGGGGAAGTCAAGGGGAGGCGGTGTGTGCTTAATGGTGAACAACAGCTAGTGCAACAGCGCGAGCGTTGTTCCTCTTACATGCTCCTGCACACCAAACCTGGAACTACTGTCCATCATGTGTCGTCCATTTTATCTACCCCGGGAGTTCACATCGGTCATAATCAGCGCCGTTTTCATACCTCCACAAGCAGACACTGAAACTGCCTTATGCGAGCTGCATGAGGCGCTCACACAGCACCAGACACAACACCGGGACGCTGCGCTCATTGTGGCGGGGGATTTTAATAGTGCCAACCTCAAACGCGCAGCGCCGAACTTTTATCAGCACATCACCTGCCCCACCAGGGGCGAAAGGACACTGGACCACTGTTATACCACGGTCAAAGACGGTTACAAGGCACAATCTCGTCCAGCGTTTGGTAAATCCGACCACGCCGCCATCTTCCTCATGCCAAAATATAAACAAAGGCTGAAACAGGAAGTGCCGGCTCAGAGGGAGGTCGGACCAATCGGTGGCCGCGTTACAGGACGCACTCGATGACGCAGACTGGGACATGTTCAGAAACAGCTCCGATGATGACGTCAGCGTGTTTACGGAAGCGGTTGTGGGATTTATTGAGAAGCTGGTAGACGATACGGTAGAGAAAAAGACTATCAGAACGTTTCCCAACCAGAAGCCGTGGGTGGATAAAACCATCCGCGACGCTCTGAGATCTCGCACCGCTGCCTACAACACGGGACTTGCGTCGGGGGACATGGAACCGTACAAGGCTGCGTCATATAACGTCCGGAAGGCGGTGAAAGAGGCGAAGCAGCGCTACGGGAGAAAACTAGAGTCACAGCTTCAACAGAGTGACTCTAGGAGCCTGTGGCAGGGACTAAGAACAATAACGGATTATAAAGCACCAACATCCGGTATGACGAACGCGGACGCGACTCTGGCAGACGAGCTCAACACATTCTATGCTCGCTTCGATGCTGCAGCTAAAGACGCTAGCGATGCTAATGCTAACGGTGCTAATGCTAACGAGGCTAATGCTAGCGGCGCTAATGCTAACGGCGCTAACGGCTGCAGACAGGAAGACACTGCCAGCACCGGGAACGCGCTCATCATCTCCGAGCACGACGTGAGGAGAGCCTTCAAGAGAGTGAACACCAGGAAAGCAGCAGGACCAGACGGCATCTCATGCCGTATCCTCAGAGCCTGCGCAGACCAGCTAGCACCTGTGTTCACTGAGATATTCAACATCTCTTTATCTCAGTCGGTGATCCCCACATGCTTCAAAGAGTCCATCATTGTTCCTGTTCCAAAGAAACCACATCCTGCTTCCCTCAATGACTATCGCCCTGTAGCCCTCACCTCAGTAGTGATGAAGTGCTTTGAACGCCTGGTCAGAGACTTCATCATCTCTTCACTACCGGACACACTCGACCCACTACAGTTCCTTATCGTCCGAACCGTTCCACAGACGATGCAATCTCAAATCTCCTCCACACATCTCTCACCCACTTGGACACTAAGAGGGGAAATTACTGTATGTGAAAATGCTCTTCATCGACTACAGCTCTGCATTTAATACCATAATTCCCTCCACACTCACCACCAAGCTGGAGCACCTGGGACTCAGCTCACCCATGTGTCAGTGGATCTCCAACTTCCTAACTGGCAGACCACAGGCAGTAAAGATGGGCGGTCATGTCTCAGCCTCCCTCACACTCAGCACTGGAGCGCCCCAGGGTTGTGTTCTGAGCCCCCTGCTGTACTCTTTATACACCTACGACTGCGTGGCCACTACCAACTCCACCGCCATCATCAAGTTTGCTGACGACACTGTCGTGGTGGGCCTGATCACGAACAACGATGAGTCGGCCTACCTGGAGGAGATTGGGAATCTGGAGAACTGGTGCCAGAGGAACAATCTCCTCCTGAACGTCAGTAAGACAAAGGAGCTGATAGTGGACTTTTGTACAAAGCAGGAGAGGAACTACCAGACCCCCGTCATCAACAAGAGCCCAGTGGAGAGAGTGGACAGCTTCAGATACCTCGGTGTTCACATCACGCAGGACCTGTCATGGTCCTGTCACATCAACACCGTGGTGAAAAAGGCCCGGCAGCATCTGTACCACCTCAGACGTTTGAGAGACTTCAGACTGCCCTCCAAGGTGCTCAGGAATTTCTACTCCTGCACCATAGAGAGCATCCTGACGGGAAACATCTCGACCTGGTTTGGAAACAGCACCATGCAGGACAGACGAGCTCTACAGAGGGTGGTGCGTTCAGCTGAGCGCATCATCCGCACCAAGCTCCCTGACCTGCACTCAATCTACACCAAGCGGTGCTGGACCAAGGCCAGGAAGATCGTGAAGGACCTCAGCCATCCCAACAATGGACTGTTCTCTCTGTTGCGGTCAGGAAAGCGCTTCCGCTCCCTGAAGGCCAACACAGAGAGACTGAGGAGGAGCTTCTTCCCGCAGGCAATAAGGTCTCTCAACCATACCACATTCACACCACAAACACAGAACTAATACAACCTGTTAACGTCAACGGACACTATGGACACTTTCATGCACATCTACCCTGACATTGGAACTCATATTTATGTTTACATTCTGGACCCCTGCACAAAGTCACTTTAATAAGGCACCTTAACACATGTTTCCATGCAAATTACTTGCACACCATACATCCTCCACCAAATTTCAATTTTAAAAGAAAATCTCTATTGTACAGTATATCTCTATTTTTTTTTTCTATTTTATGTACAGTATACTTTATTTTTTATTTCCATTTTTATTCTAGTTAAGTTAAAATTTTCCTATTTCTTTATTCATATTTATTCCTTACTGTAAGATTTAATTCTCTTTTTAAGGTCACTGGCGGTCGTGTAAGCATTTCACTGCATATCGTACTGTGTATGACTGTGTATGTGACGAATAAAATTTGAATTTGAATTTGAATACATTAACATCCCCTCCCCTGGCCGCAGCCACTTAACCCAAAAACACTTCCCCCACATGGTGAACACAAAAAAGGACCTCCCGCAAAGCACGACGGTCGCCAGCCACCGTCCCGCCCACGCCACAGTATATTTGTATTAACCACAAAGTGTACTCTTTTTTTTAAGCATTTGTAATTGGCCAGAAGTATAACAGCACGCTACTGCTGCAATAAAAATGTATTCACAGTATATTAACCATGTATTTGTAACCTAAAAATAGCTGTAATGTACTTATAATACATTAAATATATACTTAAATTGTATTAATTTCTATCAGGTATGAGCGTTAGTACACACACAGCCATATACTTTAAGTGTTCCACTTTAGCACACAAAAGTATATTTAATACACTTAAAATTGTGCTTTTGTACAATTTAATTACAACTTAAATGCACGTAGTACAAAATTAGTTGTTCCAAAATAGCAAACTTCAAGTATACTAGTCATTAGTCTGGAGCAAGTACACTTAAGTATGCTTTGGCATGCTAGGATTTAATATACTTAGCATACTCACGGCATGCTGGAGGGTTGACTTAGTCTGTAGTACAGCTTCTTTCGTTAATATTAGTCCAGGGCCTCTTGTGAATATTGATGGCACCATAAATGCTGCCACTTACCAGGATAGTGCAGCCTAAAAGATGCTTTCCCTGCGATCCATTTATCTATCTTAAATGACTCAATTTATCTGTCTTAAAATGAGTTTCTAGCCCCATGTTATTAATTGTACTAAATGCCTTAAATCTGATCTTCATAAAACAACTATTGTAGATAAACCTCTATATATCAGTTAAACCTTGGATCACAAGCATAATTAGTTCAGAAATCGAGCTTGTAATCCAAAGCACTTGTATATTTAAGAAAATTTCCCCATAATTGTCCCAAGAAATAATGGAAACTCTGATGACTCGTTCCACAATCCAAAAATATTCATATAAACTTCGTCATTCAGCTATTCCCTTGCAGGGGTCACCACAGTGAATCATCTGCCTCCATCTAACCCTGTTCTCTGCATCCTCTTCTCTCATCCCAACTACTGTAACTTCATGTCCTCTCACACTGCATTCATAAATCTCCTCTTTCATCTTCCTTTAGACCTCCTGCCTGGCAGTTCCAACCTCAGCATCCTTCTACCAATATCCTCACTATATCTCCTCTGAACATGTCCAAACCACCTCAATCTCTGACTTTATCCCCAAAACATCCAACATGGGTTGTCCCTCTGATGAAATCATTCTTGATCGTATCCACCCTTGTCACTCCCAAAGAGAACCTCAATATCCCAAAAATATTCATATAAAAATAATAAATACAAAATATAAAGTAAAAATAAAACAAATTAACCTTTATCATTGAAAAGGATTGTGGCTGGTGTAAGACAAGAGCGGAGAGGAGAATGACGGAGGATACGGTGTAGGACAACTTTCACACACGCACATACACACTAACGGAATCACAGCTCCTTGACAGTGAGTCTCTGTCGGCTCACTGGAATCTTTAACAAGGAACTTCTATAATGACACTTGCTTTTGCTTCTCTTTCAGGATTTTGCAGAAATGACATTGCATTGTGACATAGATTGTCGTTAAACAGATTGACCTCCCGCGATGTAACAATCTTTTTAACAGTGTTTTTCATGAAGGTCATTGTTGCAGTACAGTTACTAAAGAACAGTCACTTCACTTGGGCACAAAATGAAAAATGCTTTATGCATGCGCACACACATGGTCGCAATGTTATAGTAAACAGTACATGCGTGCACGGAGACTATATGAGTGATGCACATGCACTGAGACCCACAATCCCAAGTACGAGAGAGAGAGGAAAGGAGGAAGAGACTGAGAGAGGGAGGGAGAGACTTTTTGACTTTTACAATCCTTTATTGCAAAAATCCTATATAAAAATAGAGGTTGATTTAAGATGAGAAAATAAATGAATAAATAGATAAGACATTTTTAAGACATTGTAATTATTCTTTAGAACATACATAGTTATTGTAAGTGCCATATCGCACTTTTTATGAATTTGTTGTTGTGTTTATTTTATTTTATTTTACTTGCTGTTATTTCATTTATTCTACCTTGTTCTATTCATTAGTAAAGCATTAAGCATTAAGTTTGTTACATAAGCCATAAGCTTTAAATTTCTTAGTTATGCATCATAAGTTGATAATCGTAGGTTGGTCTGTGATGTCATTCTACTATTACATGCATTTGTGTGACTGTGATATGCTAGAAAGCTCAGTATAGATTTGGAAGGCTACGGAAACACAAGCTTTAGACCGTCAGCTAGTGAGAGCTCCCGGTAAGCTTGAAATGCTAAATACAGCAACGAGGTTGTTGTAACCGTCAGCTAGTGAGAGCTCCCGGTAAGCTAGAAATGTAAAATGCAGCAACGAGGTTGTTGTAACCGTAAGCTAACGTAAGCTGGGAAAGTAAGAAACAACAAGAGTGTTGTTAGATACCCAAGCCAAGATTGTAATCTACAAGATACAGCAAACAGGTTGTTGTAAAACTCAGAGATTTGCAAGATGCAGCAACTGGTGTCTGTAATAACAGTGGATTTACTCAAGACGACTGTATGAAGTGTTGATTCTTTGATGCTGACAAATAAACGACAAAAGACAAAGAGATCGGACTTCTGTCATGTGAGTGAAACTTTAAGACATTAGCTACGCGTCAAAACTAGTGAAATAAGCCATCCGCATCTACAAAAGTCTAAATCAAATTCAAATTCAAATTTCAAATTCAAATTTTATTAGTCACATACACAATCATACACAGTATAATATGCAGTGAAATGCTTTTATACGACCGCCAGTGACCTTAAAAAAAAGAAAATAAGAAAATAAAATCTTGTACGTAAAATAAATAATCAATAAAAAGGAAATACTAAAGAAATAATTTTAACTAGTAAAATTTGTAAAATTAACTGTGCATAAGGGCATAATAAAATATTGCAAAAATATAGAAATATGGTATTAAAGTGTCAGTGGTTGTGCAAATATGCCTGAAAGGTGACATGTGCAATTGTCCAGATGTATAAATATTTAGTGCAAGGGTGTATGAATGTGTCCATGATTGTCCAGTCAGTGTTGTGAGCTTAAAAGATGTTATTAGCTAAAGCTTTTCCGCTGTTTGAACGAAAACAAGTGAACACTGAAATGGAAAGTGAAAGAGAATAGCCGTCGAACTTCACCATGCCGAACAATGAGGACAACGCTCCCGGCACTTGGCTGGGGAGCCTAACGGCGCTCCACGAGATGAACAGAAAAAACCTCAACGAGGCGCTGGATGCAAGAAAAGGCAAGCGAATTCGACTGAATGCAACGTCTAATGCATTAAAGACACCTATGAACTATGCACGTAAGTTAGACATCGTTGAAACTGAGTGCAGAAGAGAGAACTTCATGAGAAGTAACGTTGATGTGCTTATGTACACTCGTAAAGACGAACACAGACGCGATCAAGTCGCTTGCGGCGCACCTGAGGCTCGAGGCCGCACAGAATTCATATCTACGGTGGGTCGCTGGAAAGCGGACACCAAGGACACTAAGAGCCACTCTGTGACGTCGCGACTACGCGAAGGTGTCTCGCCGGACGTCAGCGTGTCACAGACAACGGCAGCATCCAAAAGGTCTGTAACTTCTACATCATCCTCAGCCCTAATAAAGAAAGCGGAAGCCAACAGAGCAGCCTTGTTGATTAAAGCAGCAGCCTTAGCAGAACGGCGGGCGTTAGAACAGAAGGAAGCACAATTAAAGGCAAAAGAAGCAGAACTAAAAGCTGATAAAGAAAAGTTGGAATTAGAAACTGCGCACGCAATTGTCGACGCTGAATTACAGGTTTATCAGAGTTGTAAAAAACGACAGCCTGCATCAAAGAGCGGAGTCATCGACCCGAGCTGCACACGCTCGAGCAGCCCGCCTTGGACGGGCCACAAACCTGAATACGACAGCTGCCGAAAGCCGGTAAGAGAGAGCACCTTCAACGAACCAAGTGGCGCACGCGCTCCCAAACTGGAATACAACGAACTTTACGAGAGCAGCGCGTCGATAGAAGATCTTGGACTGCCATCACGTCATAGGACAGCCCATCCAAGTGTACCAGTAAGTTTTGAACCAAAATTGAAAAGTACTTTAAATGAAGGGTCTACCCAAGACAATAAATACACCCGCCATGACATTGATACTTTAGAATTACAGAGCATGATGCAACAGCAGGCTGACATCACAGCAATGCTCATGAAATGCCAAAGGCAATCCCTTTTACCTCAGCGCAATGTTCCTGTGTTTCATGGTGACCCTCTTGAGTTTACGTCCTTCATGAAAGCATTCAAACATGTTATTGTTGACAAAACAGATAGTGATGCTGATAAGCTGTTTTATCTTGAGCAGTTCACTAAGGGAGAGGCTAGAGACCTCGTTATGAGCTGTCAGCTTATGCCAGATCAGTGTGGTTATGCAGAGGCAATGAGACTGTTGCAGGATAGATTTGGAAATAAACGTCAAGATCGCAAACACGACAGCCGATCGCCCAAGAGCAAGAGCGCACTCATTGAATCGAGCAGCGCGTGCCCGAGCAGCGCGCACTATCACCTCTCCAACTCAACATGCAACAGCCGAGCGCAGCCTGCGAACGAGAGCGCGGTCACTGAATTGAGCAACGCGCACCTGAGCAGCGCACACTCTACGGACTTGGACGCCGCAATCAGCGAAGGAAAACCCAGGGTCAGCGTCGCAACCGAGGACGGACAGGTTGGTAAAATTCACAAAGAATTGATTACAATGAAGAATGCCGGTACATCACCTGTCAGCGCTTTTACTAACCCGTGCGCACACTGCAAAGGGGAGCATATCTTAACGATTGCTTCCAATTTAATGATAAGACACACAAAGACAAAGTAGAATTCTTAAAAAGTAACGGATTCTGTTTCGGATGTTTAAGAAAGGGTCATTTGTGGAAAGACTGTACCAGAAAAATTGTATGTTCATTGTGTTCAAAACCACATCCGCGCATGTTACACAGCGCAGTGCAAGTCACGGCGCAGCCAGTTACACGCGCTGACGAGAACGAAACCGAAAGTGACACAAAAAATACACCACCGGCAGAGAGTCACGAATCAAATGCGCTCACTGGGGCTGGAGGTAATTGCATCCTCCCCATTGTGCCCGTTAAAATAAAGTCCAAGAAAAAGGACACAGTAGAAGCCATGTACTATCACGTGAAAGTCCCCGAGAAGGACACTGATCTGCTGCGCTTCCTATGGTGGCCGAATGGAGATGTGAACCAAGACTTAGTTGAAAATAAAATGGTAGTTCATCTGTTCGGTGTAAAATTGTTGCCTAGTGGTGCTAACTTCGCCCTCAGAAAGACAGCAGAAGAAAACCGCAGCAATGCGTCTGCTGTGGCAGTTAACACAGTGCTTAAAAACTTTCATGTAGACGACTGCCTGAAATCTGTTTCGAGTCATGACCAAGCAGTCGCCCTATACAATGATCTCACAAGTCTCTGTACAAGCGGAGGGTCTAACCTCACTAAATGGGCAAGCAACAGCTGTGCCCTACTGACTGTCATTCCCGAGAGTGAAAGGATCAAAGACATGAGAGACTTAGACTTGAGTAACGATGCACTGCCCATAGAGAGAGCTCTGGGGGTGCTGTGGTGCATTAACTCAGACATGTTCAAGTTTAAGATTAGCTTAAAGGAACGACCTGTGACAAGAAGAGGAATTCTGTCAATCACTAGCTCAACATACGACCCGTTATGCTTTCTCCCACCTGCCATACTGCCAGCTACAATCCTAATGCAACAGTTATGTAAAGAAAAACTTGCCTGGGATGATGACATTCCCGAGCAGTTTGCAACGGCGTGGAAAACCTGGCTGCAAGAGCTGCACAGACTGTCCAAGTTCAGCATAGCAAGGTCCATAAAACCAGCCGACTTCGGAGTTACAGCTACAGCACAACTCCATCACTTCTCGGATGCAAGTGAAATGGGATACGGAGCTGTCTCATACCTCAGGTTAGTCAACGCTGATGGACTTACACATTGTGCATTCATGATGGGGAACTCCCGTGTAGCACCCCTGAAACAAACCACCATTCCACGAATGGAACTGACTGCGGCAGTGGTCGCTGTAAAAAATGACAAAATGTTGAAAGAACAGCTAGAATTGAAATTGCTGGACTCTATGTTCTGGACTGACAGTACAACTGTTTTGAGATACATTGATAACGAAACACTTCGTTTTAAAACCTTCGTGGCCAACAGAATCGCCATTATAAGAGAGTCAACCAAGTCACAGCAATGGAGGTACGTTAATACCTCACAAAACCCAGCTGACTCCGCCTCCAGGGGGGTATCCTGTGAAAAGTTCATGAAAAATGTCAACTGGATCCAAGGTCCCTCCCTCCTCAAAGAAGCAGAGTGCAAATGGCCTAAAAATATTCATGACACATCAATAAAAGAAAATTTTGATGAAAATGCTGATGAAGTTAAGCTCTCAGCTTTAGTGAATATTGTGAGCATTACAAAATGCACAGACACAGACGCAGTGAGTAAACTGATTAATCATCACTCTGACTGGCACAAGTTAAAAAGATCCGCTGCCTGGATCCTTCGCACCAGAGACATGCTGAAACAAAAAACAAAAAGGGTTAAAACACAAGTAGATGACCCAAAGACAGAAAATCACAAGTCTCTAAAAGCGCAAGACCTAACAAGAGCAGAAAAAGACATCATTAAGTTCCCTCAAAGACAAAATTTTAAGGAAGAACTTCTCACGTTGCAAAAGGGTAAAGCAGCAGCAGAATTCAAACAGGGAATTCGCACACAGCAAAAACGAAAGGCGTCTGTGAAAAGAAACAGCTGCTCGCCCAAACTGAAACCTCCGACACCAAACTTCCTGCTGTTGATGAAAAAACAGCCAAACCTGCCACCTGGATTTGTCATCTATGCACGTCGCAGGGAGAAGCAGATCCAGCATCGATCAGACCTTCTCTGGAAGCGATGGGTACGTGAATACTTGCCCTTGCTCCAGGGGCGGCAAAAGTGGTTTCAAAACAAAAAAAACCTTTCGATTGGAGACATAGTTTTAATAACTGATGAGTCATCTCCAAGAAATTCATGGGTCATGAGAAGAATCACGAAAGTGTTCCCCAACAAAGGGGGACTGGTGAAACGTGTGTTAGTTAAAACTAAGACCAACACTCTGGAAAGACCCATCGACAAGCTGTGCCTCACATGTGAAATGGACTGTTAAATGTGTGGTAATATGTTATGAAATTTGATATGCAAATGTAAACACCTGAGATAAATATTACACACTTAAAAGATTTAAAACGTTTAGAAGGTTAAGAATGTTTGATTTCATGGCTTTATCAAAAAAAAAAAAAAAAAAACACAAAATTGTAATTGTCAGTCTCCATGCCTGTCAATTAGGGGCTGGAATGTAAGTGCCATATCGCACTTTTTATGAATTTGTTGTTGTGTTTATTTTATTTTATTTTACTTGCTGTTATTTCATTTATTCTACCTTGTTCTATTCATTAGTAAAGCATTAAGCATTAAGTTTGTTACATAAGCCATAAGCTTTAAATTTCTTAGTTATGCATCATAAGTTGATAATCGTAGGTTGGTCTGTGATGTCATTCTACTATTACATGCATTTGTGTGACTGTGATATGCTAGAAAGCTCAGTATAGATTTGGAAGGCTACGGAAACACAAGCTTTAGACCGTCAGCTAGTGAGAGCTCCCGGTAAGCTTGAAATGCTAAATACAGCAACGAGGTTGTTGTAACCGTCAGCTAGTGAGAGCTCCCGGTAAGCTAGAAATGTAAAATACAGCAACGAGGTTGTTGTAACCGTAAGCTAACGTAAGCTGGGAAAGTAAGAAACAACAAGAGTGTTGTTAGATACCCAAGCCAAGATTGTAATCTACAAGATACAGCAAACAGGTTGTTGTAAAACTCAGAGATTTGCAAGATGCAGCAACTGGTGTCTGTAATAACAGTGGATTTACTCAAGACGACTGTATGAAGTGTTGATTCTTTGATGCTGACAAATAAACGACAAAAGACAAAGAGATCGGACTTCTGTCATGTGAGTGAAACTTTAAGACATTAGCTACGCGTCAAAACTAGTGAAATAAGCCATCCGCATCTACAGTTATTGTGGTTTCTTTTTCAGTTTAAGTTTGGTGTAAAGATTAATTCATCATCTACTGAGCACAGGGTCTCCCCACAACACCATATTGTTTTAAACATGTCTATGTCCTTCGTGTTCTTATAAAAATTAAAACCAATCAAAATCCTTGATTTAACAAGTCTGGAGAAGATTTTTTGTGGATCACAGACTGTACTTTGTTCCAGCTTATTCTTTCTGCTTATATATATTGCCATTTTGGCTTGACCAATGGTAAAATTAATAAGCTGGCATTTGAATGTTTCTCCGGACATATTTAAAACCTAGAATAAAAAACTGGTGATTAAAATCTACATGCAGTGGTAAAAGAATACGTTTTAAAAGGTTAAACAAGGGTGACAATCTGGAACAATGTATAAAAGCATGGAAAACAGTTTCTCTCTGTGAACAAAAGGGGAATTCTTGTGTTATTTCTGGATTTAAAAGATAAAAGAGTTCACAGAGACAATTCCATGTAAAATCCTCCACTGGAGGTCAGCACACTTTTTGATTAATGGTGGTTTATACAGTGCTCTCCACTCTGGTTTAATATCGTTATTAAAACCCCGTTCAGTGCGCCATGGGGTATCTACCCTCCCTTGCAGTTTTTTCTTGTTTAAAACCTTCAGGTGAAGAATGCTTTGTGGTGGACCAGTTTGTCCCAGAAGAAGTCTACCAGTAGGGCCTGTATGCTTACTAGCAGGTTTGGTGGTGGGTCCACGCATGCCAGTTTGTGCCACAGGGACGATGCTGCTAGGTTGTTGATGACCAGCACTCGTCCTCTGTAAGACATTTTTGGGACCAACCACTTCCATCTGCTCAGTCTGCCTTTTGTGCCTTCAATAATACCCTCCCAGTTTTTGTTTAAAAACTCAGCACTGCCCAGGTAGACACCCAAGTATTTAAAACCGCTCTTTTTCCACGTTAAACCCCCTGGTAGTGTGGGCTGTTTGCCTCCCCATTCTCCTACTTAAATGGCTTCACCTTTGGCCCAATTGATTTTAGCAGATGATAAAATCTTAAAATCTTTTAAAATGTCAGTTAAAAAAAGGCACATCTGTCTGCGTGTTTACCATTACAGCCAGATCGTCGGCATAAGCTGAAAGACAGGTTGAAATATTAAAATGAGGTATATTAAAACTAGAAAGCTGATCTCTTAGTTTGCATAAAAGAGGTTCAATTGCTAAAGAATATACAGTGGGTGCACAAGCAGTATGTGACTTCTACCGTCACTGCCTATGGCGTCAGCATTTGGGTTTGTGTGTTTGCTGGCTTTTACCGCTGAGTGGCGCTATATAACTATAGACTGACACCTCAGGCATCAGTTCGTTCTCTCCAGGCTTAATGAGGCGTAGGTCGTCCACAGCTGCACATCGTTGCAGATAAAATAAAGTGAAACATTGTAATTAAACGAATTCATAATCACAGTAGTAACATTACAGTACAAATTTATAATTAAAATTAAATTCAGTTTTTTTTAGGATCGAATTTAAGCAATGTAAACATTAACACACAGCCTTTTTATTATGTGTAATTAGAAAAGCTACACGTGTAGGGTCTTGTGTCATCTTATATTTTGTGTTCTTTAAATTTGTAGCTTTTATAAGACTCTACTTTTATTTAGGTGCACTCACAATGACGAAAAATATATAATTTTGTTAAATAAATAAAGTAAACGGGGTTCTGTATTGATTTTGGTGAACTTGAGCGCGTCAGAAAATGAACCGATACTCTGTGTATACTTGCCTCACAGACGTGAAAAATATATACTTGTAGAAAGAGAAATATCTGCTTTAATATAAACTAATAAAAAAATTATTAGATTATGTAATTCGTATGAGAAGTGAATTATAGGTGCGCTCACTGCTGCGGAGACGACGAGATGACATGATCACCTTCAGCAGCACAGCCGAAACCAAAGGAATCACTAATTTATCAATGAATTATTAAAATGGTCAGAGTGAGTTTCCTGGCTGTTTTAACAAATATTTGAAGTAGATAACAGTAGCCCACATTTATAAATATAAATTTTTATTTAGACTATAAAAAATAATCCTGCATTTATTTTTAGGTGTCTCCGCTTATACAGTATGGCAAAACCAAGATGGCGCCGGTGAGGTCGGCTGCCGTCACGACTGCTCCGACCACCTTTTGTTTGTTTTTGTTCTTTAAGCTAGTTTTCAGTGTTTTAAAATCGGCAAAATCACCACCATTGAGTACATTAGGTATGATAGAGACACTCTTGTTTCTATTGGTATACAATGTACTCACAATTCGACGTTTTTAACTCCGGATCCGAGCTGGCCGAGTGAGATCCTGAGGGAGAACAATGGACGCGACGCGAAGCGACGAACCCGAGGGAGACGAGCTGGTGTGAGGAACCGGCTCAGAGCCCGTGCACACCGCACACCTCTGCCTAGCATCCTGCTCGCCAACGTCCAGTCACTGGAGAACAAGCTCGATGACCTCAGGGCCAGGATAAAGTTCCAGAGAGACATTCGGGACTGCAATCTCCTCTGCTTCACCGAGACATGGCTGAACCCAGCGGTGCCAGACCACGCCATACAGCCGGCCGAGTTCTTCTCGGTTCACCGCATGGACAGGACGCGGGACTCGGGGAAGTCAAGGGGAGGCGGCGTGTGCTTAATGGTGAACAACAGCTGGTGCAACAGCGCGAGCGTTGTTCCTCTTACACGCTCCTGCACACCAAACCTGGAACTACTGTCCATCATGTGTCGTCCATTTTATCTTCCACGGGAGTTCACATCGGTCATAATCAGTGCCATTTACATACCTCCACAAGCAGACACTGACACTGCCTTATGCGAGCTGCATGAGGCGCTCACACAGCACCAGACACAACACCGGGACGCTGCGCTCATTGTGGCGGGGGATTTTAATAGTCCCAACCTCAAACGCGCAGCGCCGAACTTTTATCAGCACATCACCTGCCCCACCAGGGGCGAAAGGACACTGGACCATTGTTATACCACGGTCAAAGACGGTTACAAGGCACAATCTCGTCCAGCGTTTGGTAAATCCGACCACGCCGCCATTTTCCTCATGCCAAAATATAAACAAAGGCTGAAACAGGAAGTTCCGGTCCTGAGGGAGGTCGCGCGCTGGACGGACCAATCGGTGGCCGCGTTACAGGACGCACTCGATGACGCAGACTGGGACATGTTTAGAAACAGCTCCGATGATGACGTCAGCGTGTTTACGGAAGCGGTTGTGGGATTTATTGAAAAGCTGGCAGACGATACGGTAGAGAAAAAAACTATCAGAACGTTTCCCAACCAGAAGCCGTGGGTGGATAAAACCATCCGCGACGCTCTGAGATCTCGCACAGCTGCCTACAACACGGGACTTGCGTCGGGGGACATGGAACCATACAAGGCTGCGTCATATAACGTCCGGAAGGCGGTGAAAGAGGCGAAGCAGCGCTACGGGAGATAACTAGAGTCACAGCTTCAACAGAGTGACTCTAGGAGCCTGTGGCAGGGACTAAGAACAATAACGGATTATAAAGCACCAGCATCCGGTATGACGAACGCGGACGCGACTCTGGCAGACGAGCTCAACACATTTTACGCTTGCTTCGGGGCTGCAGCTAAAGACGCTAGCAATGCTAATGCTAACGGCGCTAATGCTAACGGCGCTAATGCTAGCGGCGCTAACGGCTGCAGACAGGAAGACACAGCCAGCACCGGGAACGCGCTCATCATCTCCGAGCACGACGTGAGGAGAGCCTTCAAGAGAGTGAACACCAGGAAAGCAGCAGGACCAGACGGCATCTCAGGTCGTATTCTCAGAGCCTGCGCAGACCAGCTAGCACCTGTGTTCACTGAGATATTCAACATCTCTTTATCTCAGTCGGTGATCCCCACATGCTTCAAAGAGTCCATTATTGTTCCTGTTCCAAAGAAACCACATCCTGCTTCCCTCAATGACTATCGCCCTGTAGCTCTCACCTCAGTGGTGATGAAGTGCTTTGAACGCCTTATCAGAGACTTCATCATTTCTTCACTACCCGACACACTGGACCCACTACAGTTTGCATACCGTCAGAACCGCTCCACAGACGATGCAATCTCTCATCTCCTCCACACATCACTCACTCACCTGGACACTAGGAAAGGGAATTATGTTAAAATGCTCTTCATCGACTACAGCTCTGCTTTTAACACAATAATTCCCTCCACACTCACCACCAAGCTGGAGCACCTGGGACTGAGCTCATCTATATGTCAGTGGATCTCCAAGTTTCTGACTGGCAGACCACAGGCAGTAAGGATGGGCGGTCATGTCTCAGCCACACTCACTCTCAGCACTGGAGCCCCCCAGGGTTGTGTTCTGAGCCCCCTGCTGTACTCTTTGTACACCCACGACTGCGTTGCCACTACCAACTCCACCTCCATCATCAAGTTTGCTGACGACACCATCGTGGTCGGACTGATCACCAAAAATGATGAGTCGGACTACCTAGAGGAGATTGGAAATCTGGAGAACTGGTGCCAGAGGAACAATCTCCTCCTGAACGTCAGTAAGACAAAGGAGCTGATAGTGGACTTTAGCACAAAGCAGGAGAGGAACTACCAGACCCCCGTCATCAACAGGAGCCCAGTGGAGAGAGTGGACAGCTTCAGATACCTCGGTGTTCACATCACACAGGACCTATCATGGTCCTGTCACATCAGCACCGTGGTGAAAAAAGCCCGGCAGCGTCTCTACCACCTCAGACGCTTGAGAGACTTTAGACTGCCCTCCAAGGTGCTCAGGAACTTCTACTCCTGCACCATAGAGAGCATCCTGACGGGAAACATCACGACCTGGTTCGGGAACAGCACCATGCAGGACAGACGAGCTCTACAGAGGGTGGTGCGATCAGCCGAGCGCATCATCCGCACTGAGCTCCCTGACCTACACTCCATCTACAGCAAGCGGTGCTGGACTAAGGCCAGGAAGATCATGAAGGACCTCAGTCACCCCAGTAATGGACTGTTCTCTTTGTTGTGGTCTGGGAAGAGATTCCGCTCCCTAAAGGCCAACACAGAGAGACTGAGGAGGAGCTTCTTCCCGCAGGCGATAAGGTCTCTCAATCACACAATCACACCACAAACACAGGACTAATAACATCTTTTAAGCTCACAACACCGACTGGACAATCATGGACACAGTCATACACACTTGCACTAAATACTCATACATCTGGACAATTGCACATGTCACCTCCATGCATACTTGCACAACCACTGTCACTTTAACCCTATATTTTTGCAATATTTTATTATGCCCTTATGCACAGTTAATTTTACTAGTTAAATTTATTTCTTTAGTATTTCCTTTTTATTGATTATTTATTTTACGTACAAGCTTTTATTTTCTTTTTTTAAGGTCACTGGCGGTCGTATAAAGCATTTCACTGCATATTATACTGTGTATGATTGTGTATGTGACCAATAAAATTTGAATTTGAATTTGAATTTGAATTTGGCTCTTTATCTGAGTAAATTCAGTAACAAACCTGTAACTTTCCATGTAAAAAACAGGTACATCTGTATGAATAAATTGTTTAAATGTGATCAGTGATTTATGTAAACGACTCAGTTTACATGAAGTGTTTTCGCTGTGCTGTTTGGGGGAGGGACGCACTAATGACGATTTGGTCTGCTGTGTGGAGGCTCGCCCGTGAGGGGTAGAGTTACAGTCGTATATCATGACTGAAATACAGCGGCTCACATCGGCGTGCGTTTCTCCCAGCGCCGCATAGACAGCGCTTATTTAACACCTATAATATGTGTTTGCTGGAAGAGATATCTAATCTCTCATATCGGCAAAGTTAAAGAGCGTACACGCGGGATCACGCAAACGTTTTACATTCACTGAAAGGTTTATTCACAACGACGTTTCAGCCATTCACACACATGCATTGTGCTGTTGTTTGGACACACTTTCAGTTTTCCCCTTCTACTCTCCTCTTTCATCAAAAATGCTCCCGATATGAGCCGACACGAGCAGATTTGTTTCAGTCAGAATATTTATCAATCATAAAGAGAGGCGACATATACTTGCTGATTAAACACTGCATTTTTTTAAAGTGAAAGCGCGCGTTGTGAGCAGCTTTAATTATTGATAATTAAATCATTATTAAATGGTGGACATAAACAGCAAAAAGAATAATATTATTCTTTTGATTATTATTATCATGTTCTTTTGCTGTTTGAGCGTCTGTGGATTCCAAAATTGATATTTTTACCATTTTTTTAATCACTGGAATGGAAGAGATAGAAAGGTTCCTTATCATAACGTGCCTTGTATTGTTTTTAATCGCTCGATACATGACCCATCATTTTTAATGCTATTTTACAAAGGGTAAATACACATGGAATAATTTTATTTGGTTTGTTTATTTATAAATAAAATCTAAAATTAAAACATTGTAGAGTAATTAAAAACAGTGTAGAGTGATTAATAACACTACATGTTATGGTAAGAAAAATCTCATTCCAGGGATTACAAACTGTAACAATGTCAATTTTAGAATTCAGAAGATTTAAAATTTACACAAATTTAAGAAGAGGCCTGAAGCAAGATCCAAGATCCTCCCCAGTTTGCTGAAACCATGAACAGTGGTGATTTTAGTTTCTCCGAGTGTATACTGTAGGTGAGAACAGCTATTCACACTTGGGGAGGTGTATTATTTGAATTTGTATGTGTCTGACTTTGCAAAGCACACCTGTAAAACCTGTTTAAATGTAAATGCTCCTCGCTGCGCTGTTTGGGGGAGGGACGCACTAATGACGATTTGGTCTGCTGTGTGGAGGCTCGCCCGTGAGATGTTGCGCGCGCGCACTACACGGCAAAAATATGTTAGTATATCATTACTGAAATACAGATACAGAAAGCGAAATGTCTGCTTTTATATAAATTAATGGGGGGAAAATCAGCTTATGTCTTCTTCTTTGTCTTTCGGCTTTTCCCTTTCAGGGGTCGCCACAGCGAATCATCTGCCTCCATCTAACCCTATCCTCTGCACCCTCTTCTCTCACACCAACTAACTTCATGTCCTCTCTCACTGCATCCATTACTCTCCTCTTTGGTCTTCCTCTAGACCTCCTGCCTGGCAGTTCCAACCTCAGCATCCTTCTACCGATATATTCACACTCTCTCCTCTGAACATGTCCAAACCACCTCAATCTGGCCTCTCTGACTTTATCTCCAAAACATCTAACATGGGTTGTCCCTCTGATGAACTCATTCTTGATCCTATCCATACTTGTCACTCCCAAAGAGAACCTCAACATCTTCAGCTCTGCTACCTCTAGCTCTGCCTCCTGTCTTTTCTTCAGTGCCACTGTCTCTAAGCCGTAGAGCATTGCTGGTCTCACCACTGTCCTGTACACCTTTTCTTTCATTCTCGCTGATACTCTTTTATCGCACAACACACCTGACACTTTTCTCCACCCATTCCAACCTGCCTGTACTCGTCTCTTCACCTCCTTTGAACACTCTCCGTTGCTCTCGACCGTTGACCCTAAGTACTTAAAATCCTGCACCTTCTTTACCCCTGCTCCCTGTAGCCTCACTGTTCCTCTTGGGTCCCTCTCATTCACACACATGTATTCCGTCTTGCTGCGGCTAACCTTCATTCCTCTGCTTTCCAGAGCGTACCTCCACCTCTCCAAATTTTCCTCCACCTGTTCCCTGCTCTCGCTACAAAGCACAATGTCATCTGCAAACATCATAGTCCATGGAGACTCCTGTCTAACTTCATCTGTCATCCTGTCCATCACTAGAGCAAACAAAAAGGGGCTTAGAGCCGATCCTTGATGCAGACCCACCTCCACCTTGAACTCTTCTGTCACACCTACAGCACATCTTACCACTGTCTTACAGCTCTCATACATGTCCTGCACCACTCTAACATACTTCTCTGCCACTCTGCACCCTGTCGTACGCTTTCTCTAAATCTACAAAGACACAATGCAACTCTTTATTACCTTTTCTGTACTTCTCCACCAGCATCCTCAAACCAAATACTGCATCTGATGTACTCTTTCTAGGCATAAAACCATATTGCTGCTCAGAAATTCTCACCTCTGCCCTTAACCTAGCTTCCACTACTCTTTCCCACAGCTTCATTGTATGGCTCATTAGCTTTATACCTCTGTAATTGGCACAACTCTGCACATCTCCCTTGTTCTTAAAAGTCGGCACCAATACACTTCTCCTCCATTCCTCTGGAATCCTCTCATTCTCCAAGCTCTCGTTAAACAAACTAGTCAGAAACTCTACTGCCACCTCTCCTAAGCACTTCCATACCTCCACAGGTATGTCATCAGGACCAACAGCCTTTCCACTCTTCATCCTCTTCAACGCCCTTCTCACCTCACTTTTACTAATATTTGCTACTTCCTGCTCCACAACAGTCACCTCTTCTACTCTTTGTTCTCTTTCGTTTTCCTCATTCATCAACTCCTCAAAGTACTCCTTCCATCTTCCCATCACCCTCCTGGCATCTGTCAGTACATTTCCATCTCTATCTTTAATCACTCTAACCTGCTGCACATCCTTCCTATCTCTATCTCTTTGCCTTGCCAACCTGTACAGATCCACCTCTCCCTCCTTACTGTCCAGCCTAGCATACAAGTCCTCATATGCTCTTTGTTTGGCCTTTGCCACTTCTACCTTCACCTTACGGTGCATCTTCCTGTACTCCTGTCTACTCTCTTCAGTCCTCTCAGTGTCCCACTTCTTCTTGGCTAGCCTCTTTCCCTGTATACACTCCTGGACTTCCTCATTACAAGTCTCCTTGTCCCCTTTTCCCTTACCTGATGATACACCAAGTACCCTCTTACCTGTCTCCCTGATCACATTGGCTGTAGTTGTCCAGTCAACTGAAAATCAGCTTATGTAATTTGTATAAAACGTGGATTACTACAGCGCATCCACTCACAGCCGAAACCAAAGACATCAACGTATCAATGAATTATTAAAATGGCCAGTCAGTTTCCCTGCTGTTTTCTTATCCCCACCCCCGTTAAAAAGGCGCCCTGTATTCAGAGGCTCTGCCTATTCAGTAAAGAAAAACATTATTGTTATTATTTCAATACATACTGTGCAGCTGTGAGAATTGTGGCAGGAATATAATGCCCTACGATTCACATTCATTTACAATATGTGCGTCAATGTCCAACTTAAACCAAGCATGCGTTGCCACGCTTGGATGCTCAGTAGTGTGCAATGCAGCAAGTGCAAGCCAAATGCGAACAAATAACGAAATAAGAGAGCTTGATTATACTGCATAAACATCATTCAGTACAACTGAATCGGAGAAAAAAAATCTACGGTTAACGAATTAAGATGGTTATACAGCAAAAATATTATTTAGTACAACGAAATCTCTGGATCCTTTATGAGACGGCATAAATATTTAATACAACAAATTAAATATTTTGGTTCATATTCTGGTTTATATTATATGGTTAATGTATTTTGGTTTATATTGCAAACGAATAACGAATCAAGAGCCTGTGATTATATTGCATAAATATTATTTTGTACAGACAAAATATTTGAAAAAAAAAAACAGATTTTTTTTTCTTTTACAACAAATCTCTCAAAAATAGTTAGATGTATTTTGGTTTTATACTGCAAACGAAAAACGAATCCAGGGCCTGGGTCATGGTTACCTCAGTCGCAGGTTCCATGGTGCGAGAGGGAGAGAGAAGGAACGCAGATGCAGGGTTATAATGAAACGGAGGATTTATTTTTGTTTTAACGACAGAAATGTCCAAACAAAAAACACACACAAAAAACGGCCGTGGTATCCCCAGGCTGGGTCTGCACGCGGGCTAGTAGAGCTTAGAAAACAAAACAGAGTAAATTGTTGCGCAGACCTCGCGTCGGACGCAGCGCTGACTCACTTTCAGCCTTGAACTTGAACTTTGGTGCAGTTACTTTCACCCATATAATTCGCTCACGCCTGCAGACTCCTCTCAGTCTTGGGTAGAGAAAGACACAAAAACAGTAAGCGACAAACACATAACATCCACAGGTGCACAACGGTGAACAGACGAGGTGCAATGGGTTCGGCTGGAATAAATAGTGAGACACACAGGGTAGACACAGGTGAACTTGATCTGTAATCAGATCGTGTAGCGTGGAGGGGAAACCGTATGCACGTAGACACACTAGGGGGAGACAAAGTGGCGGCTCAGTAATCCGGCAAGCCCGACCTTCCTCCCCAGGACCGAGGTGGTTCGGATGTTACATTACCCCCCCTCCCAGGACCGGCTTCCCGGGAGAGGTGCGGGCGCGTTCTCTGCGTTACCGAAGGGAGTCCTGTCCCTCCGACCTGCTGGGGGTGGCGGCGGGCGGGACGGCCCGGAGGTCGCGGTGCTGGGCGATCCGGCCGTGTCTGATGTAATTCGGTGATGAGCTGCTGACTCAGCACATCTCGTGCCGGGACCCAGCTGCGCTCCTCCGGTCCGTACCCCTCCCAATCCACCAAATACTGCCGGGACCCTCCTCGCCTTCGGGAGTCTAGAAGTTCCTTGACTCTGAACGCAGGTGTGCCCGCTATTTCCACAGCCCTGGGGAGCGAAGGGTTTGTGACGCCCTCGTCCAGGGGCCCCCGTATCACTGGCCTGAGAAGGGACACATGGAAAACAGGGTTAACACGCATGTGAGAGGGGAGTTGTCATTTAAAAGAAACAGGATTTATTCGTGCAGTAATTGGGAAGGGACCGATGTACTTGGGAGAGAGCTTACGACAGGGGAGATTGAGGGTAAGGTCCTTTGTCGAGAGCCACACTCGATCGCCTACCTGGAGCGAAGGACTTTCCCCTCTCCGCCTATCGGCGAATCTTTTGAACCTGCGTACTGCTTGGGAGATGTTCGTGTGCGCATTCTCCCATACTTTTTCCGCTTTCTTAAACCACTGATCCACCATGGGGATATTGGTGGGAGTGGCATCCCAGGGACAGAGCGGTGGCTGATGCCCTAGCACACATTGAAACGGTGTTAAGCCGGTCGAGGAGTGTCTCAAAGAGTTTTGTGCATATTCCGCCCAGATTAAACAGTTTGCCCATTCATGTTGTCGACTATTACAATATGCACGGAGGTACCTCCCGAGATCTTGGACAGTCCGCTCTGCCTGTCCGTTGGATCCGGGGTGATAGCCCGACGTTAGGCTAACGGTGGTCCCCAATTTCTGGAAGAAAGCTTTCCAGACCCTGGCGATAAATTGGGGACCACGATCAGAAACAATGCCCTCCAGGATACTATAATAGCGAAACACTGAGTTGAATAGGGTTTCTGCCACCTGGAAGGCGGTTGGAAGCGAGCTAAACGGGATGAATCGGC
Source organism: Channallabes apus (assembly GCA_030522415.1). Classification (NCBI taxonomy): domain Eukaryota; kingdom Metazoa; phylum Chordata; class Actinopteri; order Siluriformes; family Clariidae; genus Channallabes; species Channallabes apus. The sequence continues at coordinate 24,665,667 of CM060118.1, forward strand.
ATCCCTTTGCGAAACGATCCACCACTACCAGAACTGTTGTGTACCCTTTCGACACTGGCAGATCCGTCATACGGCGATATGAGACCATGGTCTGTTAGGTGTAGGTAAGGGCATTAATTTTCCAACCAGCAAGCATCGAGGGGTTTTAGTTGTTGCACAGATAGCACAAGACGAAACTACTGCTTTCACTGCTTTCCGCATATTTGGCCACCAGAACTTTGGTTCTAGGAGTTGGAAGGTTCATAACGAGCCGGGGTGTCCAGATGAAATGTTGGTATGGGCCTTGATTATCACTCGTTCACGTAATGACTCGGGCACGTAGGTTCGGCTTGGTGGACAGCCCCGCGGCACGGGCTGGGACCGCATTGCCTGGGCGATCTCCGAGTCGAGATCCCACACTACCGGAGCCACCACGAGTGATGCGGGCAGAATTGTTTCCGGATCTGGATTTGGATCCGGCGCCGGGAAGCAGCGAGATAACGCATCTGCTCTTAGAACTCATTGTTCTCATTGTTCTTAGAACCGGGGCGATACGTGATGGTAAAGTGAAAGCGCGTGAAGAACAGTGCCCATCGGGCTTGACGAGAGTTTAGTCTTTTAGCTTGTTGGAGGTACTCCAGATTCCTGTGATCTGTCAGTACGACAAAGGGGTGTTTAGCTCCCTCCAACCAATGCCTCCACTCCTCTAACGCCGTTTTTACTGCAAGCAGCTCGCGATTACCGATATCATAATTGTGTTCGGCAGGTGTCAGTTTCCTCGAGAAAAAAGCGCAGGGGTAGAGTTTTCCGGGGTGGCCCTGGCGCTGTGACAGCACCGCTCCCAGCCCCACCTCTGACGCATCGACCTCAACTATAAAGGGCTTCTCTGGGTCAGGTAGTTTTAAAATAGGCGCAGAGGTGAAAGCTTGTTTAAGGCGCTGAAAAGCCGCGCGCGCTTCCAGCGAGAACGTGCGCAGCCGCCGTGGTTTCCCTATTAATAAATCCATGAGCGGTGCTGCCACCGTGCTGAAGCCCCTAATAAAGCGCCTGTAGAAGTTAGCGTACCCCAGAAAGCTCTGTAGCGCCTTGACTGACTGGGGTTCCGACCATTGTTGTACCGCCTGTACCTTGGTCATGTCCATTTTGACCCCCTGGGGTCCTATGCGATAGCCGAGAAATGCAATTTCCTTTTTGTGAAACTCGCATTTCTCCGCCTTCGCATAGAGCCCGTGCTCACGCAGTCGACGAAGGACGGCGGTTACATGTCGGACATGCTCAGCATATGACCGCGAGTATATCAGAATATCATCTAAATATACTATCACGTAGCGGTTCAACATATGCCGAAACACGTCATTCATGAACCCCTGAAACACCGCAGGTGCATTTACCAGTCCATAAGCCATCACGTTGTATTGGTAATGACCTGATGTCGTGCTAAATGCAGTCTTCCACTCATCTCCCTTGCGAACACGTACGAGGTTATATGCGCTGCGGAGGTCAAGTTTGGAAAAAATGGACGCTCCGCGGAGCAGGTCGATAGCGGCCGGTACCAGGGGCAGTGGGTGCTTATATTTAATTGTCACTGCATTGAGCCCTCGATAATCAATACAGGGGCGTAGGCCCCTGCCTTTTTTCTCAATGAAAAAAAAACCTGCCGACGCGGGTGACGTGGACCTGCTGATGAGCCCCTGCCCGAGAGCCTCAGTCACGTACTCCTCCATTGCCCGTGTTTCTGCCACAGATAACGGATAAATACGCGAGCAAGGCAGTGCTTTCCCGGGCAACAGCTCGATCGCGCAGTCCCACGGCCGGTGAGGGGGAAGTCGTGCTGCAGCCCTAACACTAAACACATCCTGAAAGTGTGTGTACTCTGTTGACACTGCGGTAGACACTTGGGCACGGGGGCTCTCAATGGTGGTTGTTTGGACCGTCAATGCCGACGGTGTACAGAATTTGGCACATCTGGGGCCCATGAGATGATGCGTGACTCTGCCCAATCGATATTAGGATTGTGAGAACTGAGCCAAGGCAGGCCCCAGCACGACGGACTGGCCCAACTGGGGAATAACAAAAAATTTCAGCTCCTCAGTGTGACCGGGGAATGTTAATCGGAGTGGCACGGACAGGAGTTTAACTTGTGAGTACGCTAACGTTTTGCCATCCAGAGCTTTAATTGCAATCGGGTGTGGAAGCTTCGACACAGGAGCTCGCAGCGAGGAAAGAACTGCTAGCGAGATGAAGTTTCCAGCCGACCCGGAGTCTATCAGAGGAAAAACAGAGACAGAACAGTTATTATACTGTAGGTGAGAGATGCCTTTAAACAAAAATCATTGTGAGTGCGAGGTGGTGTGTGTGCGGTTACTTTGAGCAGGGGATAGTGCTTAATGAGGTGTGTGCCCCCCTCACAGTACAGACAGAGCCCCGATGAAAGGCGACACTTCCTCTCTTGGGCCGACAGGCGGGACGTGCCCACGTCCATTGCGGTGGGGCTTTTGCTGAGGCTGTCACTCCGCGAAAAAGTCGGATCTGCTTCCCGTACCCCTGGAGGGGAGATGTTTGCACTGGCCGCGGCCCGAGGTGGGGAGCGGGCAGAGCGCTGACCGGGGCGCCTACCCGGTGTGGAGGGCGTGGATGCTTCGCGCCATGTCATTGACCGCTCGTGCCAGCCCGTCTATCTGTCCCTGTTGGCGGCGTATGTAATCTAGATAGGGGGGGTCCTCCTCCAGGAGGGGCGTCCCTGCTGCGTTCAGGAAGGTCTGTTCATCTGTCATGGTTACCTCAGTTGCAGGTTCCATGGTGCGAGAGGGAGAGAGAGGGAACGCAGATGCAGGGTTGTAATGAAACGGAGGATTTATTTTTGTTCTAACAACAGAAATGTCCAAACAAAAAACACACACACAAAAAACGGCTGTGGTATCCCCAGGCTGAGGCTGTAATTTGTTGCGCAGACGTCGCGTCGGACGCAGCGCTGACTCACTGTCAGCCTTGAACTTGAACTTTGCTGCAGTTACGTTCACCCATATAATTCGCTCACGCCTGCAGACTCCTCTCAGTCCTGGGTAGAGAAAGACACAAAAACAGTAAGCGACAAACACATAACATCCACAGGTGCACAACGGTGAACAGACGAGGTGCAATGGGTTCGGCTGGAATAAATAGTGAGACACACAGGGTAGCCACAGGTGAACTTGATCTGTAATCAGATCGTGTTGCGTGGAGGGGAAACAGTACGCACGTAGACACACTAGGGGGAGACAAAGTGGCGGCTCAGTAATCCGGCGAGCCCGACCTTCCTACCCAGGACCGAGGTGGTTCCGATGTTACAGCCTGTAATTATATTGCATAAATATTATTTTGCACAAATAAATCTCTGAAAAAAACAATGATATTTTATTCGCAAATGTAAGACAATATATTTTGGTTCAGTGCCAGACGAAGTGCAAGCAAATAATGTAATGAGAGACCCCGATTATACTGCATACATCTTTTTTATTGATTAATTTTTTTATTATCTATTCTGGAAGTTTGCTCTATTTGTTTTAGTTATTTCTATATTTAAATCTTGCTGTCTTAAACTCTAACAACTGTAAGTATTGTCGAAATAAAATTTTTTTAAAAGCCCCAGTGCTGTTGTTTGTGCTGTTTTCTTTAATAATAACACTAAACAGATAAAAACAGAGAGTCTGTCTAAACAACTCATTTTTTAAATATAAACATAAACATCATTCAGTACAACTGAATCGCAGAGAAAATCAGCAAAAATATTATTTAGTACAACGAAATCTTTGGATCCTTGATGAGACGGCATAAATATTTAATACAACAAATTAAATATTTTGGTTTATATTTTGGTTTATATTATATGGTTAATGTATTTTGGTTTATATTGCAAACGAATAACGAATGAAGAGCCTATGATTATATTGCATAAATATTATTTTGTACAGACAGATATCTGAATTTTTTTTTTTTTTTTTGATTTTTTTTTTAAACAAATCTCTCAAAAATAGTAAGATGTATTTTGGTTTTATACTGCAAACGAAAAACGAATCCAGAGCCTGTAATTATATTGCATAAATATTATATTGCACAAATAAATCTCTGAAAAAAACAATGATATTTTATTCACAAATGTAAGACAATATATTTTGGTTCAGTGCCATGCGAAGTGCGAGCAAATAATGTAATGAGAGGCCCCGATTATACTGCATACATCTTTTTTATTGATTTATTTTTTTTATTATCTATTCTGGAAGTTTGCTCTATTTGTTTTAGTTATTTCTATATTTAAATCTTGATGTCTTAAACTCTAACAACTGTAAGTATTGTCAAATTCAAATTCAAATTTTATTAGTCACATACACAGTCATACACAGTATAATATGCAGTGAAATGCTTATACGACCGCCAGTGACCTTAAAAAAAGAAAATAAAAGGTTGTACGTAAAATAAATAATCAATAAAAAGGAAATACTGAAGAAATTATTTTAACTAGTAAAATTAACTGTACAATAAGGGCATAATAAAATATTGCAAAAATATAGAAATATAGGGTAGATAGAGTATATATGTATATAGAATTAAAGTGTCAGTGGTTGTGCAAATATGCATGAAAGGTGACATGTGCAATTGTCCAGATGTATGAGTATTTAGTGCAAGTGTGTATGAATGTGTCCATGATTGTCCAGTCAGTGTTGTGAGCTTAAAAGATGTTATTAGTCCTGTGTGGAGGTGTGATTGAGAGACCTTATCGCCTGCGGGAAGAAGCTCCTCCTCAGCCTCTCTGTGTTGGCCTTTAGGGAGCGGAATCGCTTCCCAGACCGCAACAAAGAGAACAGTCCATTACTGGGGTGACTGAGGTCCTTCATGATCTTCCTGGCCTTAGTCCAGCACCGCTTGCTGTAGATGGAGTGCAGGTCAGGGAGCTCAGTGCGGATGATGCGCTCGGCTGATCGCACCACCCTCTGTAGAGCTCGTCTGTCCTGCATGGTGCTGTTCCCGAACCAGGTCGTAATGTTTCCCATCAGGATGCTCTCTATGGTGCAGGAGTAGAAGTTCCTGAGCACCTTGGAGGGCAGTCTAAAGTCTCTCAAGCGTCTGAGGTGGTAGAGACGCTGCCGGGCTTTTTTCACCACGGTGTTGATGTGACAGGACCATGATAGGTCCTGCGTGATGTGAACACCGAGGTCTGAAGCTGTCCACTCTCTCCACTGGGCTCCTGTTGATGACGGGGGTCTGGTAGTTCCTCTCCTGCTTTGTACTAAAGTCCACTATCAGCTCCTTTGTCTTACTGACGTTCAGGAGGAGATTGTTCCTCTGGCACCAGTTCTCCAGATTTCCAATCTCCTCTAGGTAGTCCGACTCATCATTGTTGGTGATCAGTCCGACCACAACGGTGTCGTCAGCAAACTTGATGATGGAGGTGGAGTTGGTAGTGGCCACGCAGTCGTGGGCGTACAAAGAGTACAGCAGGGGGCTCAGAACACAACCCTGGGGGGCTCCAGTGCTGAGAGTGAGTGTGGCTGAGACATGTCCGCCCATCCTTACTGCCTGTGGTCTGCCAGTCAGAAAATTGGAGATCCACTGACATAAAGTACACAGAGGTATTAGAAAAAAATTTTTTTAAATAGCCCTAGTGCTGTTGTTTGTGCTGTTTTCTTTAATAATAACACTAAACAGATAAAAACAGAGAGTCTGTCTAAACAAAATAAAACCAATGTTTTCTAACTCATATTTTTTTATATTTATAGTTTTTCATGTTTGTTGGATGTGTAAATTATCATAATTGTAGTATTTCTTCGCTACAACATATTGTTATGACTTTATTATGACTTAAGCTCTGAATATATTTAAAAACCGAGACGACGGAAAATGTCAATTTGCGCCACCTGGCGGTCATTTCACGAATTATTTTGAAATGCTCCTGGTTTATTTTGGCCGCTGCCGCGTTTCCACGGCGGTGAGCACGACGGTAATGAGCAGTCTGGTTGTCCACCTACTGTAGCATGCCTGATAGAGAGCAGCCCTGTCTAATACCTCTGTGTACTTTAAAAGGAGCACATAAACCACCATTAACCTTCAGTACACTCTCAATGTCACTATACAATGTTTTGATCATGGCTGTGACACCTGGGTTGAACCCAAAGCTTTCCAGCACCTTCCACAAATATTCATGTTCAACCCGGCCAAAAGCCTTTTCCTGATCCAGCAAAATGAGACCAGTCTTTAATTCCAAATGTCTAGAGACATCCAAAATATCGTGAATTAAATGTATGTTGTCAAAGATAGACCTACCAGGCACGCAGTATGTCTGGTCGTGATGAAGGATTTGCTCCAGTACCTTTGCCAGTCTTGAGGCCAATGCTTTTGAGAGTAGTTTATAGTCAGTGCACAACAGTGATACCGGGCGCCAGTTTCCCAGGTGTGTCAGGTCTCCCTTTTTTGGCAGTAAGGTCAGGACAGCTCTCCTGCAGCTCACCGGGAGCTTTCCTCCTTTCACGCTGTCCTGCAACACCTCTACTACATCCTGTCCTATTATTGCCCACAACGTCTTATAGAACTCTGCAGGGAGACCGTCTATACCTGGCGCCCGCCCGTTCTTCAGACCTTGGAGAGCTTCCTGAATCTCTGCCAGTGTCAGTTCTGTTGCCATATCCGTGGCAGCTTGTTCTGACAATTTGGGCAGATTTTTTTTAAAAAGGTCTCCTCCATTGCATGTGCCTCTGACCACTCACTACTATACGGCTTTGAGTAGAAGCTGTTTGTCTGCTTGCGAATTTCAGTGGGCTCTGATACGAGATCCCGTGATTCTGATCGCACAGCATGTATGATTCTTTTCTGTCCATTTTTTTGTTCCAGACCGAAAAAGAACTTGGAAGGAGGATCCATTTCCGTAGCATGTTTAAACCGTGAGCAGACCAGCGCCCCCTGTACTGCAGTACCCAGCAGGTCATTCATTATGGCTTTTTTGTTTTTGAGGGTTTCAATATTTCCTCGATTTCCTGTGGTCTCCAAACTCTGGAGTTCCACTATTTCAGTCTCTAGAGCTCTCAATGTCTTTTGTGACATTGAGAGTGTACTGTTGACAAAAGACTTTTGTTTGTGCTTTGGCTAAGTCCCACCATTGCTGTAGAGAGCTGAAATCTGCTTTTTGTGATTTAAGACTGGCCCATAAATAAGTAAAAGACTCAATAAAATTGGCATCTTCTAAAAGTACAGTGTTAAAATGCCAGTAGGCAGTATGCCAGTTTTTCCTACTGACCGTACACTGCACCATGCTATGGTCGGAGATGCCTACTGGGGTAATAAAACATTTCGTAAAATAAGACAGTTGATGTTTAAAATAATAAAATCGGTCAAGTCTTGATAGAGAGAGTGTGTTATCTACGGAATGGGCCCAGTCTTTGTTTTGTGTTTAGGTTTCTCCATACTGTATGTCACTTAAGTCCTGGGCCTCCATCATCTCCCACATGCGTTTACGGGAGGCCATGTGAGGTTCTTCGTGATTTCTGTCCAGATTGTCAGTTGTGCAGTTAAAATCCCCACCCACAATTCAAGTATCAGCAGAGTTACAGTCATTAATGACGTTGTTTAGTTTGTCTAAAAACATCATCCTCTCTACTGCCTTGGTGGGAATGTACACACAAATAAAAACAAAGACTCCATTCTCATAAAAAGTTCTCACTTTTAAGGGTGCTTTCACACCTATAGTTCGATTGCTTTAGTCTGCTGATCCTCGCGCACTACATTGTACGTGCAAATCAATATTTTCAGAAAATTAATTTCGAACACTTCCTGGTTTATTCATCTCGCCGACGGCGCGTCGCGCGCCACTTCAGGGAGAGACGTGCCCTCCTCCTGAATGATCACTTTGTTATTAGCCGGCGATCTTCCTGCAGATCCATCAGGTAATCCGTTGGCCGATCGAAACAACCCAGCCACACATTTTTTCATCTTTAATGTGAATACAGAGAGGCACTTAATTTCCTCGGCACTCCACGTTTCTCTGCGGTTTGATTTCATCGCGAGTCGAGGTTGAAAAATTTAATCGAGTCATCAGGAAGGGAAAATAATTTTACCTCCAACCCCAAAGTGCATTAAACTATACCATTTCATCAGATTTGGTTTGGTTGCTTTCACACCAGACGAACTGTACCAAAGTAGAGCGGATAAAGCGGTCCGAGACCACCCCTTCAGGCAGGTCTCGGATTGATTGATTTGGTGCGCACCAAAGTACCGAGATTGCGTTCACATCAACGCAAACGAACTGAACCAAGGGACCAAACCTGTTTGGTGCGCACCAAATGCTGTAGGTGTGAAAGCACCCTAAAAGTCTCCCGTTTAAAAATTCCTCTACTGTATAAGAGTTCGGTATAAAATTGCGGGCAAAGAGCAGTGCGACTCAAGCACTCAGTGGTGTGTTGTGGCTCAGGCTGAGTCCATCCCACTCTTTTGACCAGTCCGCAGCGTTTTTGGAGTCGCTATGGGTCACCTGCAGTAGAGCCACATCGATGTGCTTCTGTTTTTATAATTTGTAACGTTTAGCTCTTTTTTCATATGTTCTTGCCCCATTAGTGTTTAAGCTTGCAATGTTTACTTCATTCATTAAAAGGTGTATAGTTAAAAAAAGCAATTATAAGAAAACATACCAGTGTCCAGCAGAGAGGTAAAATCATTCTAAAAATTCCTCCTCGGCGAGTTCCTTGTTTATTTTAGTGATCCATTTCTTTAGTCTGAATATTTCCAGGTCAATGAAAGCTTTGTGTTTTTTGTAGTATTTGACATCGTGAAGGAACTGTTTCTTGTTTGGTAAGTAATCTTGCAGTTTGATTTTTGAGCCTCTTTGTCTTTTACTCCTCGCTGTATATTACTGCCATTCTTTCTTCTTCAGGGGTGAGAATCAGCACAGAGTCCGAAATGTATCCGTCACTGTCTGATTCTGTTTCGGTGTCTATTTTGGGGAGTTTTTTTCCTCCCCCTATGCGGTCTTTTTTCCTTTTCGGTGTCTTGAATAGGGGCTCCTCTTCCATCTCTATGTCCGCATCATCCCCCTGTGACAGTGCGGTGACTGCTGCTTCCAGTTGGCGGCTCTTCGCCCTTGTACCCATCGCCAAGAGGACAGGTGACACCCAAGCACTCTGTGACCTTATCGGCCGTCCTCGTCCTCTCCGGTGCCGGTTGGGTCACGTTGGGTTTCCCTCGGTTCGGTTTAGTTGAGCATGTTGCTTTTGGTGTCGATGTTGTTTCAGTATGCTCTTGGATTGCAGGCTGGGCTTGGGACTCGTTCTCTTTAGGCTCTGGTTCAGCAGCATTTCCGGGTCCTTCAGCGGACGGCCGAGCCGTAGTCGCAGGTGGAACGGCAACGGCTGGCACGGTGGTGTCTTGACCCGGTGGCACAGGAGCATCGGGATTACTCTGTCTCTCAGGACAGGCACGGACAAGATGTCCCATTGCACCACATTTAAAACATTTAATATCAGTGTCTGAGGAGGCGAATATGTTGTAGTCAAAATTTTCAACTCTGAATTTGAAGATAGCATTTAGCTCTTCAACACCCTCTTTAAAAATCATAAAAACAACTCTCCTAAAAGATACCAGGTGTTTAATCAGTGGGGATTTACAGCCAAGGGGGATTTTCTTTATAGGGGAGACCAGGCATCCATATCTGGACAGTTCTGCTGCTATCACACTGTCAGATATAAAAGGAGGGACATTGGACAGGACTACTTTCTTAGCTGGGGAGCTCAGGGGAGAAACCAATATGTGCTCATTATTTACAGTGATACCATTTTGGACAATTTTAATTGCTTTATCTACACTATTTACAAACACAACAACAGCACTGTTCATTCGGGAGGCAGAGACGATGTTCTCATGTCCCACCACATCACCAACCGCTAACACACACTGCTCTAAACTCGCCGCGCACATCACGCGCACACCATGCCGGCACTCTAATACCGCTCTCATACCGCTGTGTGTCCGGAGCCGCCATGCTCCCGCAACACACACACACACACACTCACACCCACACACACACACACAGGCACTCACACAACAAAGTATATACTGTATATATAAAGCCAAAAGATGTTATAAATGCGAAAGAAAGAAAAAAAGCAGAAAAAGAAAATTGGCAAAACGCCAATTGCTCTCGTGCTCTCTACACGCCACGCTCGCTTCCCTGCCACACCGCGCATGCGCAGAGAGACAGACAGAGAGAGAGAAGAACCATTGACTCAGTTGTGATCATGTGACTCTCAGCAGACAAATTGCACGCGTACAAGAGTTTATCACTTTTTTTATAGTTTATAAAGTAAAATTTTATTATTAACTTCTGCTCATCTTGCAAAACACTCACAGACCAAGTTACTCACAATCCAATCCAAAGTTCATATTCACTGTGTATATACTGTGTGTGTATATACACAGTGAAACCTCGGATTACGAGTAACGTGGTTTACGAGTGTTCCGCAAGACGAGCAAAAATAAATTTTATATAAATAATAATAATACATTTTGACTTGAAAAACGAGAATTGTCTTGGTTTACGAGCACCAAGTATCATTTGTCACGCATGCGCTTCTTGCTTTGACACCGAGCGTCACGTGATCACAACTGAGCCAACGGTTTTTCTCTCTCTTGCACTGCGGAATTGTAGGTAATCGTCTCCCCTGCATGGTCTTAGTGCTCGTCTCTTACTTGCATAATCAAAATCCATGTTGACGTTTATTTTGTGTTTGGAAGCGCGTGTGTACAGCGCGACTGTACTGTTTCTTATAACCCACGTGTGCGCGCGTGAAAAGCAAAAGAAAATCTCATTACGGAGGTTAAAGATACATTTTCTCTGTCTCTGTTTCAGCCTGTGTGAGTTTGTGTGTGTGCGGGTGCGTAATTTGACACTATGCCGGTTCACACACCAGGGCCGGTACAGGGGAGCAAGAGGGGGATGCTCAGCTTCTCTGGGAGTGAATGGAGCAGTGGGCGGGCCCACATGCATGATGATTGGAGGTGCTGTTTAAAGGGCGGAACACCTTTTTGATTGACAGCATGTCTTAAGTATACATCAGCGCTACAGAGATTCGAGTTCAGTCCCATACAGATTTGCAGGTGATTTTTTAATGATAAAAAATTTAATTATAATAAAAAAATTTATGATGAAGGCCTAATATGAGCTTCCCCTGGATAATATTTTATATATATATATATATATATATATATATATATATATATATATATATATATTATATAAACATAATATGATCTGTTCTATAGACCATCTGCTTTAACTTAGTTTTTTTTATTATTCATAAGACAACCTTTCAGTTTCATTAATATTCTAATTATAGTGTGTTAATTCTTACTTTAGATTAAATGTTTTTGAGAATTAGACCATCCACCGAAGATAAATGTTATATCATTGATTGATAAAAATCTGGATTAAGTATATTTTATTTTATTTTGTTTTATTTATTTATTTTTTATTTTTCAGTTTCCGCCCTTGAGGGATTGCCACCTTATTGTGGTCCGGGGGTTTGCGTGCCTCAGTGACCTTAAGAGCTATACCAGCAGGAGCTTAGTCTTCAAGTGGGACACCCGAGTTGGACAGGTGTGAAGGTAGAGGCCTGACAAAGTGCATTCTACTTCTCCAGGCTTTGGATGCAGCTAACAACACAATTCAGCAAGGACAATACTGTTACTATAAACAAAGGGGGGGGGGGGGGGAAGTACTCGAACATGATGTGTACACATGATGACCCCTTCACATTTCTGACTGCCCTCTTTATGTGACTGTCTAGAACCGGCCCTGGTCTTTAGTGTGTGTGTGTGTGTGTGTGTGTGTGTGTGTGAGAAGCATGCTCTCTCTGCTTCACACACACACACAAACACTCTCTGGTCTACACAGAAACTCTGCTCTGTCACGATTCTTTTTAAAGGTAAAGTGCAGGTTCATTTGTTTGTTTGTTTTACTTTACAGCAGTGATTCCGTTAGTATGCATTCACACGAGTGTCATTAGCGATGTTCCTTGCTAATTTTTTCTGACAAAACAGTGTTGCGGGAGAAAGAGGTTGATTTATGACAGCTGTTTACAGAAGTGTAGTCCAGTGTGGGAGATGCATTGTGGGTAATGCAGTCCGCCGTGTGTGTGTGTGTGTGTGTGTGTGTGTGTGTGTGTGTGTGTGTGTGTGAGCGCGAATGCGAGATGTAAGCTAGGATATAGAGCCTGAGTTTAGTTTTCTCTTTTAGTAAGTTTTTAGTTGGATTTAAGTGTAGGATCCTCCCAAAAGTTTGTACTATAGCCTGACAATGCAGCAAATCAAAGAATGGGCATGCATCGACCAGTTTGTCCAGCTCATCATTACACACACACGCACACACACACACACACACCGCCTGTGCGCACAAACGGAAACACTTAACTGTCGGGATTTATTTTTACTTTTTGTAAAGGTAAAGTGCAGGTTAATTTGTTTTATTTTTACTTTATATTTTGTATTAATTATTTTTATGTATTATTTTTTTTGGGCTGTGGAGAGCATGCCAAAAGCATGAAAGCTGTAACTGTAAATTAGGGTTATTCCACTAAATACTGATTTCTTAATATTATTTAGTCAAAGCATTACAATTATTTGTTTACAAATTATTTGCATTTGGTTTTATTTGAGTTATGAAAGCTCTGTAAATACTGCATGATATTGGGTTATTTTGATGTCTTGTGATGATGTCATTTCCTTTAAATATACTGTACACTCAGGTCAGGAGAGTTGGCAGGCCAATTGAGCACATGGTCAGTAAACCATTTACCAGTGGTTTTGGCACTGTGAGCAGGTGCCAGGTCGTACTGAAAAATGAAATCTTCATCTCAATAAAGCTTTTCAGCAGATGGAAGCATGAAGTGCTCCAAAATCTCCTGATAGCTAGCTGCATTGACCCTGCCCTTGATAAAACACAGTCGACCAACACCAGCAGCTGACATGGCACCCCAGACCATCACTGACTGTGGGTACTTGACACTGGACTTCAGGCATTTTGGCATTTCCCTCTCCCCAGTCTTCCTCCAGACTCTGGCACCTTAATTTCTGAATGACATGCAAAATTTGCAACCTGTAGCCCATTTCCTGCACATGCCTGTACACGGTGGCTCTGGATGTTTCTACTCCAGACTCTGTCCACTGCTTCCGCAGGTCCCCCAAGGTCTGGAATCGGTCCTTCTCCACAATCTTCCTCAGGGCCCGGTCACCTCTTCTCGTTGTGCAGCGTTTTCTGCCACACTTTTTCCTTCCCACAGACTTCCCACTGAGGTACCTTGATATAGCACTCTGAGAACAGCCTATTCGTTCAGAAATTTCTTTCTGTGTCTTACCCTCTTGCTTGAGGGTGTCAATGATGGCCTTCTGGACAGCAGTCAGGTCGGCAGTCTTACCCATGATTGCGGTTTTGAGTAATGAACCAGGCTGAGAGTTTTTAAAAGCCTCAGGAATCTTTTGCAGGTGTTTAGAGTTAATTAGTTGATTCAGATGATTAGGTTAATAGCTCGTTTAGAGAACCTTTTCATGATATGCTAATTTTTTGAGATAGGGATTTTGGGTTTTCATGAGCTGTATGCCACAATCATCAATATTAAAACAATAACTTGAACTACTTCAGTTGTGTGTAATGAATCTAAAATATATGAAAGTCTAATGTTTATCAGTACATTACAGAAAATAATGAACTTCATCACAATTTTTTGAGAAGGACCTGTACATCCACCTGTAAGAAGAAAAAAAACATAAGAAACTGATTATTTTGCAGTGGTCTCTTATTTTTTTCAGAGCTGTATTTTTTTTTTTTTTTTTGCATGGAAAAATAGAAACGTTTTTAAAAAATATTGCAGTATGGAAATAGTAGATATTACTCACTGCATGTTATTTATTTCACACATTAATTTATATAATTATTTTTTGAGGGTTGCCAATTATTGTGTGAACTGCTGAGTGTATAATTGAGAGAACACCTTACTGTATACTCCTAAGTGTCCCTCCATGATGCTTTTTACAATACTTATTGATGTTATTAAATTTTCACGAAAGCTTGAAGCAGCTGGTGGTGGTGTTGATGTATTCCACACCTAGAGCAAAATGGCAGCACTTACACTGAGCCCTTGGGGTGTATAATACTACAGAGATTTATTCACCACATCTCATGTTTAACAGATTTAAACAATTAATGTGGTCTAAAATATAGTTATGTGGGCATAACACCAGTATCATTTATATAGCAGACAAAATCCTTGTTATTTAAAAGGTATTGCTTTGTTATTAAAAAAGATATCAAGGTTTATTATTCTTATTTCACATAATAAGATTGTTGTTTAATATTTTTGCAACATACTCGATCTGAATGGGTTTGTGCAAATTGGAGAATAGTTCAAATAAGTGCTTGGTATATGAACACTTTAATTGTTTTATGCAATTGTAAAATGCATCCTGTTTTAATGAGGCATGTCTATTTATGAGTGAAAATGTGTATGATATTCCATTGATGATTTCCTTGTTATAATATGTCCTTAATATTCTAATGGTGTGCTCAAAGCTGGCCATTTATATAAGTTGATTTTGAAAATAGCGAATTTAAGAATGAGTGGACAGAAAAATATGCATTCGTGCTCCCCGTGGGAAGCAGAAAACCAATGTGCTTAATCTCACAATCAAAAGTGGTCACCTTCTCACCTTCTGGACAAAGATGGTTACTGCAGCAGGTGTTCCTGTCCTGCAGAAAATGGCCCTTCAAATTCTCACAATGTTTTCCTCAACGTACTATTGTGAATCTGCCGTTTCAACTATGAGCATGGTGAAAAACACATATCGCAGCACCATCACCAATGAACATTTACATCAGTGCTTGCACCTGGTCCTCACACCTTTTATGCCCAAGTTCAAACAACTGGTGGCACAAAGATGATGTCACCTTTCACACTAAAAGGACTTCCATGTCATTTTTTGTAGTTCTCTATTTGAAATTGGACTGTCATTTTTCCAGACCTCGGACTGAATAGAAATTTAGTAAGTGGACCTTTCAAATTTATATTTGAGTACCCCTGTATTAGACTCATCGTGTGACTCTAAGCATAATAATTACTTTAATTAATAAAATTTTGTCAATTACTTGCCAACTTAAACTTAAAGTAAGAATACCCCATATATGGGTAAGAAAAAGCTTTTTGCTTTTTTGGCAGTATTTTTAAAATGCATTACTGTAGTTAAAAATAGTATTAGAGTCCTGGTTATTTTTCTGACTGCATCCACACACTGTCTGAACTGAATATTCTGCCCTAGGGACAAGAGGCGTTTGCTTAAAATTATTTCTCTTAAGACCAACCGTGGTTGCTATTCGACCCCTTAACCGCCCCACCCATAACCCAACGTCTCCTCAACAAAAAGGGACTGGACTGATACACACACACACTTAACTCTCAAAATATTGAGACTGGACTGACTAATCAACACAAGTGCAGACACACTGACCTACACTCAGTGGTGTCAAAAGTATTCACATTCATTACTTGAGTAGAAGTATAGATACTAGGGTTCAAAAATACATCTTTAGAAGTTGAATTAACAACCCAAGCTTTTTACTTAAGTAAAAGTTTAAAAGTACTGGTTTCAAAACTACTTAAAGTATAAAAGTAAAAGTACCATGAGGGGCGAAAAAAGCAGTAAGGTCTCGCTTTCTGATCATGCGACAGGGGGGGGTTGTTGTGCGTGTTTTTATCTTGCGACCGGGAGGGGGGGGAGGGGGGCGATGTGCGCATTCTTATCATGTTACTAGGGGGGGAGGGGGGGGGGGGCGTTGTGCGCATTCTTATCATGCGACCAGGGGGGTTGCGGGTTCTGATCATAAAAATAGAGTAACGAGGCTATTTTTAAAATGTAAGGAGTAGAAAGTACAGATAATTGCTTAAAAATGTAAGGAGTATAAGTAAAAAGTCGGCTGAAAAATAATTACTCCAGTAAAGTGTAGATACCCAAAATGTCTACTTAAGTAAGGTAACGAAGTATTTGTACTTCGTTACTTGACACCTCTGCCTACACTACCATACTATCATACACACCAACCTGTAAACGCTTCACTGTTTATCTCGTTTGCATAAAAAACATTACTGGACTACTTTTGCACTCAATTCTTGCTGCTGTGTTAAGAAATGTTTACAGTCTCTCACTACCTCAACACCATATTATTCTGTTATATTATGTCGTCACTTTGTTGTTGCTCTTGTTGCACATTTGCACGTGCACTTTATGTTGTCTGTGTAGTCTTTACTTAGATAGTTAGTTTTTGTAAATTTATGTTGTAATTTGTTAGGTCTATCGGTCTTGTCTCTGCTAGCCAGCTAACTACGCCTCTTTAGTTAGCTAGTTTAGTGTTTCTGTTAATTTATGTTGTAAATTTATGTTGCATGTAGCACCTTGGTCCTGGAGGAACGTTGTTTCGTTTCACTGTGTACTGCCTGTATATAGTTGAAATGACAATAAAGCCTTTGAACTTGAAATGTATCCTTCTGTTTTATCACTGTGCGTATTTACTTTCTTATCTGTAAAAAAAAACTCACAACAAAAATATCTTGCATGTTCGTCAGTTTGGGTAGATTTCAGTGACCCAGCTTGGAAAACTGTTTGGATTTTCTAGTAAATACAAGGTACAGTTTTGTTGTTTTGCTGGGTTTCAGGGACAAGGAATAAAATTTGTGAGAAAATTCCTGTTCCCTTTCAAGGCTACACTTCGATGCTGCGTAAAACGCTATGGGAACCATTTTGTCGCGTTGTCGGTCGTGAAGCATGCAGTGAAAACATGCCAAAGTTTTTGGCTATACAGATGTCGCCCTTAAAACCCTGCGTGTTTTCCCGCGGTATGCCGCAATTTAGCGCGCGGCTTGCCGCGACTTGCCGGAGGCAACATTCGGGAATTTAAAATAAATGTATTTTATTCACTGAATATCCGCCAGATGGCGCATAGAAGGACTTTATCTAAAAGCCGGTGATCCGGGAAAGTCAGTTTCCCTATGTTTCCCCGGTGGCGCGCAGATTCAAATCATGACGTCACTCGCTACCTAACGCTGAGAAGGCGAACGAGGATTTTAACAGTTTTTCTCTCGTTTTAAAGTGTTTTTATGAACTTTTTGAATTAAACAAATAACCTATGCATAATAATCGAGTGTCTTTTCGCTTTTTTTTTGTATATTTGAAGATAATTCATACGTTTTAAGCCGCTGCAAAAGGCTGGTTTGCTGGGCGAGTACTGACATCACGACTACTTTTATTACACCTACATTTGTTTATTTGTATATGTATGTTATTAATATTAATTTTTTAGAGATTGTGTGTGCGTGCACGGAGAGTTTGTGTTGATAAGTGTATGTGGATAAGTTGCTAAGTGTATCAGAAAGCATTAAAATGTTCATTTGAATTAAAATGACACACACAGGTCTGTATATACAGTATATCAATTACATATATATCAATTTCATTAGTTCGTTCATTCTATTTGAAGCTTCGGATGTTTTTTTTTTTTTTTTGGTTTGGTTAGATTAGTTCTGAACTCGCTTCCATGAAACTATCGCTAAAACAATGTACTGAGCCCTCCTGAGGATATAAAGCTTTATTATTGTGTTTGAATAAATATTCAGATCTACCACAGCAGATAATAAACTATGGTGTGTCATAACCGAAGCAAACACCACGATTATGCCTCGTTTCGTTCGACGGGAACGTGGTTCACTTGGCCGCGGTGTATTATAAACCTGTGGAATGTTTCACTGTTTATGCTCACATAAGAGGAATAAAAGCCAGTGAAATGTGGAAATGATGTGTGGCAACTCAATGAGGACTAAACCAATGATTTCGGTAACTCCACTGAGTGTAACATCTGCATAGTGACACTGAACATCTTCACTTTTCCGTTTACCTCTGAAAAAAAAGCTGTATTTTGTTTGTTTATATTTAGAGTTTTTATAACAGTAGAACAAGTACCCGCGCGCACGCACACACATAGACACACACACACACACACACACACACACACACAGACACACACACTCCCCTGAGCCCTCGGGAAACATCCAATCACCGTCGGTATACAAATGAGTCAAGACGCAGCCTAACGTGGTGTCGTGTCGGATTTCAGTGGTCACGGAGTGGGAAGACTTTGAAGAAGCTGCAGTGACAGTAAACAGCTGAACAACTTCACTTTTCCGTTTACCTCTGAGGAAAAAAAGCTGTATTTTGTTTGTTTATATTTAGAATTTTTATAGTAGTATAAGAGAGAGTTATAGTTTGGTCTGTATTGTAGTTCGCACCCTTGTAGAGAATAAATAAATGAATAACACCTTCATATCCCCTCTCAAGAGTGTCATAGTCCATTGTTAGTTTTAATGATCTGGCTGAAACTAATTATCACTACATAAGTACCCTAACACCATTGATCATGAGTCTCAGCTGAACCTAATTCTATACTTGTAACAGAAAATGTAGATGCAGATTCCAAATGTGTATTTATATAATAGATAGATAGATAGATAGATAGATAGATAGAGTGTGTGTGTGTGTGTGTGTGTGTAGGCTCTACGCAGGGGCAAGAGAGGGCAGCGCACCCTTAAATGTCTGCACATGTTAATATATTCCTAAAATGTATATATTACAAGTTGATAAACTGATCTGCGGTAGCGGAAAAATCCGCTGAAAATAGGACAGGCTACAGCGCACGCGCACACACACACATACACACGCGCGCACACACACACACACACACAGACACACCTCCCTTGAGCCCTGCGTCTGTCGGATTTCAGCGGTCACGGAAAGACTTTGAAGCAGTTTATATATGAATCTAAGCTTGAACTTATCAGCATTGTAAATATATAATACTTTTCAAATAAAATCGCTATTACTTTGACCCTGAAGTTTAGTTTAGCACACACAAAAAACAGAAAAGTCATTTCTGGTAAATCAACGGAATGTGTAGTTTATTTACAGTAATTCATTAAAAAGTGAATATACATTGTACAGTACACGGTAAACACGGGAAAGATTACAAAATGAAAAAACAAACAGTGTCTACTTTATAAACAGCTTAGTATGTGCGTCGAGATGCTGAAATCCCTTGCATGTTTTTGCTTCCAAGTGGAGAGATATTTGACCGATAGCCTAGAACAAAAGATCTATAGGTGTGATCACAACCCCCTCCGACCGACCGTGCCATCAATCACTGACCACCTCAGAAGTTCCCTCCAATGTATGGCTGCAATACTTGTTTTGCAAGTATTTTTAACACCATTCAAAGGCTTCAAAGGGGCAGTTATCGGCTATGACACGTTGAAGGAGAACTTAATAGTTCTCAAAAATAGTGTAAATGTCTGCAACAATCACTAACCATTAAAATGTTTTTTTTTTTTTGTAATTAAACACGAAAATATTAATTATATTTCCATATATACACACACATACACACACACACACACACACACACACACACACACACACACACACAAGGGCGTAGGTTTGCTACCTATGACTCCAACTAATACCCCATCCCCCAATCCCCTTTTCCACCCACCAACCCCCTGCCCCATCCACCTACCAACCTCCCACCCCAACTATGTCCACTGAATACATGTTTTTCTTAATATGGTGCGAAATCACTTTACATTAATAGTAGCAATGCTACGATTTATATTAATCCACTCGAAATGCAATTCATTAAGTTAAATTAAGGAATAGTGTAAAGTTAAAGGAATGTTTCATAACTGACAAAAAGATAGTCTTTAATAAAATAAAAACTATTCTTTATTGAGCCCTAGTGCAAATGAAACATCTCAATCATCTGTATATATATAAAAGTAGATTACATCTAAACATGAACTACTAGGTAGAGTACCACACAACAGCTCAATGCCTATTGCTCCTATATGAAGGAGACAAAAACATGCCTTCGCCTCTCGTTAACAAAAATAAACTGCTGGCATGTTTGTTTGACATCAATATTGTCCAGGCTGTTCTTTTTTTCTTCTGATAAACACTAAAGATGATATTTTGTAGAATGCTGAAAACCTGTAATCATTGATTTACATAGTATTTGTTTTTCCTGCTACGGAAGTCAATGTTTTCAGCTTTTTTCCCCAATATCTTATTTTGTATTCAACAAAATAAAGAAAATCATTAAAGTTTGGAACCACTTAAGGAGTAAATAGTGAGTAAAGTTTTTTTGGGGGTGAACAATGGCTTTGACCCTAACTCTTCCCCTCTGACTGCACTAGGATCGGACAGCATTGCCACCTGATGAAATAGCGTGACAAAAAAGTGAAATGTCAGTTCAAAACTTTTGCCAAAAACATTAATGAATCACTTACATCCTCAGCCTATCACTCCTCATAATGCTAAATATTAGTATAATCAACATGTATAATACACGCACACATATTATATGTTATATACTGTATAATCAACATTCAGATTGACCTCCTGTGAACTTGCCTCTTCACCTGAACTACAACATGGCTGATCTGCTTCTGTCCCCTAATTGAAAAACATTGAGGGATTCCTTATGAGCATGGACAGAGAATGCCTCAGCCTATTATTGGTAACAATGTTAAATCTCAGGACAACTACAGTGGCTTGCAAAAGTATTCGCCCCCCCGTGAACTTTTCCACATTTTGTCACATTACAGCCACAAACATGAATCAATTTTATTGGAATTCCACGTGAAAGACCAATACAAAGTGGTGTACACGCGAGAAGTGGAACGAAAATCATACATGATTAAAAAATTTTTTTTTTTACAAATAAATAACTGAAAAGTGGGGTGTGTGTAATTATTCAGCCCCCTTTGGTCTGAGTGCAGTCAGTTGGCCATAGACATTGCCTGATGAGTGCTAATGACTAGAGAGCACCTGTGTGTAATCTATACTCTCTCCATCGCTGTCTGATATACAGCACAGGTGTTTAGGTTCTGTTACCTGACAAAACAGGATAAACACATGCCATTTAAACAGCAATCATTTTATTTCACTTTTTCTGAGTCTTAGTGTGCAAACCTCGAATCAAATCATTAATGTTCGCCATGTAAGTGAATGCATTTTAAAAACAATTTTTCTGAAGTGGATTGTCTATTGGTGTCAACAAAATTCTAGCCATATGGCAATATTAGTATATTAGTTTATCAATTTCTTTCACAATACTGATTTCTGACAAACAGTCACTAGATTAGGAGACTGACAGGGATCATATTTATACTTTTACATTTAGCTGTTTAATCTGCTGTTAGTTTTACGTCCATATTCACAGACTATATCCTGGCCTGCTGTACTGAATGTGAGTCCACTGCATTTGGCGCTGCTTGTGTCTGAACGCAGCCAATCGTCTATCACATGATGGCAGGGAAAGGCACAGCCAATCAAAATGTTCATATGTGTTTTGGGGGCGGGAGGACTCAAGGAGAGAACGTGATTTATCCCTTTCTGCGTGTCTAGGTTAATGTTGACAGAACGATTAAAAAAAAAGTGGATTAAATTATTGGTGGGGACATTTCAATGGTCGGAGGATATTGGTGGGGACACATCCCCTCCGTCCACCCTAAATCTACGCCCCTGTATACAGTGGTGTGAAAAACTATTTGCCCCCCTCCTGATTTCTTATTCTTTTGCATGTTTGTCACACAAAATGTTTCTGATCATCAAACACATTTAACTATTAGTCAAAGATAACACAAGCAAACACAAAATGCAGTTTTTAAATGAGGGATTTTATTATTTAGGGAGAAAAAAAATCCAGACCTACATGGCCCTGTGTGAAAAAGTAATTGCCCCCTGAACCTAATAACTGGTTGGGCCACCCTTAGCAGCAATAACTGCAATCAAGCGTTTGCGATAACTTGCAACGAGTCTTTTACAGCGCTCTGGAGGAATTTTGGCCCACTCATCTTTGCAGAATTGTTGTAATTCAGCTTTATTTGAGGGTTTTCTAGCATGAACCGCCTTTTTAAGGTCATGCCACAACATCTCAATAGGATTCAGGTCAGGACTTTGACTAGGCCACTCCAAAGTCTTCATTTTGTTTTTCTTCAGCCATTCAGAGGTGGATTTGCTGGTGTGTTTTGGGTCATTGTCCTGCTGCAGCACCCAAGATCGCTTCAGCTTGAGTTGACGAACAGATGGCCGGACATTCTCCTTCAGGATTTTTTGGTAGACAGTAGAATTCATGGTTCCATCTATCACAGCAAGCCTTCCAGGTCCTGAAGCAGCAAAACAACCCCAGACCATCACACTACCACCACCATATTTTACTGTTGGTATGATGTTCTTTTCCTGAAATGCTGTGTTACTTTTACGCCAGATGTAACGGGACACACACCTTCCAAAAAGTTCAACTTTTGTCTCGTCGGTCCACAAGGTATTTTCCCAAAAGTCTTGGCAATCATTGAGATGTTTTTTAGCAAAATTGAGACGAGCCTTAATGTTCTTTTTGCTTAAAAGTGGTTTGCGCCTTGGAAATCTGCCATGCAGGCCGTTTTTGCCCAGTCTCTTTCTTATGGTGGAGTCGTGAACACTGACCTTAATTGAGGCAAGTGAGGCCTGCAGTTCTTTAGATGTTGTCCTGGGGTCTTTTGTGGCCTCTCGGATGAGTTGTCTCTGCGCTCTTGGGGTAATTTTGGTCGGCCGGCCACTCCTGGGAAGGTTCACCACTGTTCCATGTTTTTGCCATTTGTGGATAATGGCTCTCACTGTGGTTCGCTGGAGTCCCAAAGCTTTAGAAATGGCTTTATAACCTTTACCAGACTGATAGATCTCAATTAATTTTGTTCTCATTTGTTCCTGAATTTCTTTGGATCTTGGCATGATGTCTAGCTTTTGAGGTGCTTTTGGTCTACTTCTCTGTGTCAGGTAGCTCCTATTTAAGTGATTTCTTGATTGAAACAGGTGTGGCAGTAATCAGGCCTGGGGGTGGCTACAGAAATTGAACTCGGGTGTGATAAACCACAGTTAAGTTATTTTTTAACAAGGGGGGCAATCACTTTTTCACACAGGGCCATGTAGATTTGGAGTTTTTTTTCTCCCTTAATAACGTAAACCTTCATTTAAAAACTGCATTTTGTGTTCAATTATGTTATCTTTGACTAATAGTTAACGGTTTTTGATGAGCAGAAACATTTAAGTGTGACAAACATGCAAAAGAATAAGAAATCAGGAAGGGGGCAAATAGTTTTTCACACCACTGTATATATAATTTAAAACTATTTATTCATTTGTCTTTTATTTACTTACTTACTAGCGAATGCTTTTTTAGGGCTCTAAAAACTACGGCAGTATGAATGACAATGGAATAGGACGTGTGAGTTGCACCGGTCACACACACATACACACACACACAATAAATATATATATATATATATATATATATATATATATATATATATATATAATTAAATTCTTAAAACATCGTGTTCACCCATGCACTGAAAAAAAGAACTTGTAAGATTTACTTGATAAAATCCTCATAACAATTTGGACACAGATTTTAAGTAAATTTTATTGCTCCAATATTAAGGCTGAATCCCAACCCTTCCCCCTACTCTTCCATTTGGCGCGTTCACGTGCAGGGGTAGTGGTGTCTCATTTCTCTTTTGGTTGGAGGTGTAGGGGGAGGGGGGAAGGGCCAGATAGCCCTCCAAACGAAGATTTTTCAGGACCTCACTTCAAACGCAGGGCTAAGCGAAGTTTTCAACATGGCTGCTCACTCGAGCAAACAGACCCATAAATGTTAAGTCATTTTTGCCATTAATAAAGATTTTTATGACAAGTTTTCATTGTATGTATATTACCTTTAGTCTTGTGTCTGTGTTTATGGTGATGTTCTGTAAAGAAACGTTTGCAAAAAAAATCGCTAAAGTTTGCTAGCGGATAGCACATATTGCACAATATTACAAATATATATTTTTATGTCACATACACTTTACTGCATGCTACAAACAAATATGAAAGTTCAGTAGCACGGCATTTTGCCGAGCATTTGATAACGCATTGTTTGTTTTGCTTACGGCCATACACTATTGTTTTGCTTACACTATTCTTACTTATTGCAACGTGACCACAGTTTTGTAATTTATATTCTGTATATGGACGGCTGAGGAAACCCGAAGACTCATCCGTGTTCGTGGTGAAAATGAGCAACTTTTTTAAAAATCGAAATACGGCGCAAAAAACCTTTGGGAGTGAGTAATCTCTCTTATTGGAATGTGTGATAAACATCGGCGCATGTCCTCTGACGTAACATTAGGAACCAGCGACAACGTATGATGACGTATAACAGTGTTGTCCCATTTCTTAGGGGAAATATTTATACCCTTCCCCTTTCCACTTCGTTTCAAGGGACAAGGGGAAGAAAATAGAATTGTGATTCAGCCTAAGTAAAACTCACCCGTAATTGTCAGGTAAAATTTACTTAATTAAATTAACAATAAAAGAAATCAAGTAAAAGTTACATAATTATATTTAATGCACAAATTAGATTTATTTAAAATAATCAAGTAAAGTTGCAGGAACCTTAATTTTATGAAATTACTATCATTTTGTTTTGTGAGATTTTCCCTTAACTTGGTTTTATCAATTTATATTACTCCCTATAATAATGTAAACATTGCTAATTTATGTTTTGGAAAGAAACTTAAGTAATTATTTCATCTATATCTTTCATAAATCACACAACTAAAATATAATTAAACAGTTTATTCGCCAACATTACCAAATATTTGTGACATTCACAGTCTAGATCCAAGTTGTCTTTTTAATAAAAGTGCATTCAGCTAAATTTTGCATCCATAGAAAAAAACTGCACAGCACCAGGGCCTGAAATACTTGTTTTAAACAAAATTGTGTAAAATAATAAATAAATAAAATACAGCATTCATTTAGAAATAAAATACAGCAGAAAATACATTAAACAAACTGTAGAATAAACGTTAAAACGTAATAGCCCTCGGAAGCAGTGAAGTTGCAACATTCAAATCAGCACTCTGGACTAGTGCACTTAAAAGTATGCCATTGAAACCATAACGCATTAAAACATTAAGCTGAACATGGAAACACAACATGTAAAGACTTGTAGTCAAGCCAAATCAAATGTTTTAAGATAACTTCATCTTTAAAGCTTGCACTTTTGGTGATAGCTTAATCCCATCAAGTTCTAGAAGAACTTTCTGAAAATAGCTCAAATGTGTAGCGCAGTGCTCGGAGCTATTGCCACATTCTTGCAAAATTTCCTCTCCTTCAAGGATTATGGATACATCAACTGGTCCTTCCCCTTCAACAGCACAGACAACAAGGATTTTAAGAAGGTGCATACTGGCATCACTTCGTCTGTCCCCCTGCATAAAATGTACAAGAAAATAAATAATTTATTTTGAGAAACAAAAAAAAAATCTGAATTGCTTCAACCTGTGCTGACTTCATTTCACAGAGAAAAAATAATAATACAAATAATTGATAATAAAAAATGACCATCACTTCATATACTTCAGATTGTTAAACTTGGGTTAAATTGCTTTAGCAATAATCTTGCATCAATAAAACATTGTAAAACATGGCATGAGATGGCTACACTCCATAGATTACTCTGCACCTTTACAGTGTCAGGAAATCCTATGATGAATGCTGAGTTTGTATTTAAAGGGTTAGTCCAAACATGAAAATTCGTTCAATAATTACTCATATTTATATATTCATTTGCATTTATATGCTTCTGTCCAATACAACAAACACTATATTCAAGGTATTAATAAATTAATAAAGAAAACAATGCTTTACCAGGCAATCATCAAAGAGATCCTCTTCAGATTCACGTCTCATCTTTACGCTTTGTTTCTGTGAAAATATTTACATTGTATCATTACATAATCTTTTATTCGTACAACTACATTTAGGCATTTCTTCATCTTTTGTAAGTTTGCCTTTATCCAAAGCAAATTACAAAAGAGGAAGGCATCAAGCATGTCAAGCAGTGCTACTAACACAAAGTTTCTGACACCGTTAGAAAAATACAAGATAGATCAGCGAGGGATTAAGGAAAAAGTAAGAAGCAAGAATCATGTGTGGAAAGATTAAGCATGCAGGGTCACAGGATGACTCGACTTATTTTTATTGTCTGCAATGCGATTTAGACAAATTAGAACTGCGGTCAAGCCAGCCGCGATTGATTTTAGTGTGCGCACATATTACAGTGATTACGGTAGTTTCAGGACCGACACAGAGACAACGCGCTTTCAGAGCGCTTTTCATTTAGACGCCCAGGACTGAGAGATAATACAACATGCTCGTCAATTTTTATTTGCTTATTTATTTGCATTTCTTCTTTAATATCCGTGTTATTTATTGGTGACTTTGACGGTTGTCTGTTACAATATTTTTCTTAAATATTCACCATTCAAATAATTGTTTTATGTAGATAAGTTACAGCAGAATTCGTAGAAAACAGACAAAATAATGTATTTAGTCTTTCTAAATACCAGAATTGATTTTTATTTTGTTTTACTGTTCAAAAGTAGCAGTTATTCTTCAATGAATGTTTTCTATAATGAGGATTAATGTCTGCTTTGGAAGAGAGGTCAAATAAACAAATGTTCACAATGGGGAAAAAAAGTTAAATAAAATGCCTTTATTTCACTTCAGAGACCTATGAAAAAATAAATTCTAGTAAGTATAAAATGCCATGGTCAGTTTTTATCCCATATAATGTACACACATTATATGATAAAAAAAAAAAGTAGAAAAAAACAATGATCAGTTCTTATTCAGGACGTCCCATACTATATACACACCAAATATGAAAATTTTACTGCAGCATTTTTGAGATATTGGACATTATTACACTTTAAAGGGGTATAAAGACCCCATTTCTAATAAGTAGAAAAAAACAATGATCAGTTCTTATTCAGGACGTCCCATACTATATACACACCACATATGAAACTATTTTACTGCAGCATTTTTGAGATATTGGACATTATTACACTTTAAAGGGGTATAAAGACCCCATTTCTAATAAGTAGAAAAAAACAATGATCAGTTCTTATTCAGGACGTCCCATACTATATACACACCACATATGAAACTATTTTACTGCAGCATTTTTCAGATATGGGGCATTCTCTCTGTGTTGTTCATGAAACTACCGTAATCACTGTAATATGCGCGCGCACTAAAATCAATCGCGGCTGGCTTGACCGTGTTTTTCTGAACCGCGGCTGGCTTTACCGCAGTAAATTAGAGCTGCTGTCAATACTGTATGAACATATGTACAGGTTCTTTACTCGTAACTCATTAATAAAGTTCGCCTTCAGAAAAAAAAACGTTTATTGCTAGTGCTCTTTTACCATTTAATGCTTTAACACACACGACTCAGTTTGTTCAGAAATGGCATCTAACTGGCGAGCCTTTGTCTGAACACGCCGTTTTCATTCGGGGTGGGGGTAAGAAACACACATCTCAGTGTATTAATCTGCGCGCTCGGTTCGTTATTATTTTATTTATTTATTTATTTACCACAGGACCCATGGGGGCTCCGTAGGTTCAGGTTTTTACACGAAAACGGTGTTTTGTGAATCTCCACACTATTAAAAACTGAAATTGCTAATTGTACGTCCTGAGATTAAGATGAACATTAATTGGGAGTCATGAAAGCGAGAATCACATCCAAAAAAGAAAGCTAAACTTACCTCGAACACGACAAACTCCAGCTCCAGCCACGCCGTGTTGTAACCTCCGTGATGATTCACAACCGACTGATACACAGCGCGGGCACAGCGACTCCAAACACGCATGCGCAGTTTAATTTGCACACATTTTCGGCTTCAGTAGACACACAATACTTCAGACTGAAACACGACTGCCCCCTACAGGTAATGAAGGGCATGTTCACAGCTTCCCGCACGCAGCCGCGCAAAGCCGCGGCAAGTCACGGGATCCCTTTTCTCGAAACGCGGGTTTTTAATGGCGACATCTGTATATATGAGCGCGTGGGCTCACTTCGCCTCTAGGAATCAGGGCTCTTTCAACCATGGGGATTGCCTCATCTATTGCATTAGAAAGAGGTATTCCCCTGCAGCAAGTATCTGCTAAGCAGGTAAACCTGCCGAATTGTTTCAGTGCTGGAGTTTCCCTCCTCGGGTCTGTGCCCTAGTACTCTCATGACGTACGTGACTGCATCCTCTCTCAACTATCTTCCGAAAGCTCTATAAACCCAACAGGCACCCTATTGCTTTTGAAGCCTTCTGTCCTCCATGCTTACAGCTTCAGAGCAGGAGAGACTTCACTTGCTGTGTCCAGGTGTGCTCTTCAGATCTACGTCCACCGCATCAGCTAGTGGCGTAGGTCAGAGCAGTTTCTACATGTTCTGGATGAGACATGCTACAGTATTGCCCTCTCCTATGAGGCGCGTGGGCTCACTTCGCCTCTTGGAATCAGGGCTCTTTCAACCAGGGGATCGCCTCAGCTATTGGATTAGCAAGAGGTATTCCCCTGCAACAAGTGTGTGCCAAGCAGGTAGACCCAGTCCACTGCCGAAATGTTTCAGTGCTGGAGCTTCTGCAGGAAAAGCTTGTCTTTGGGCTTGTGCCCTAGTACCCTCAGGATGTTCTTAGCTGCATTGTTTGAAGCCTTCTGTCCTCCGCCTTTTACAGCTTCGGAGCAGGAGAAACTTCACTTACTGTCCAGTATGTGCTCTTCAGATTCACGTCCACCGCATCAGCTTGCTGGGTTTCAGGGACAAGGAATGAAATTTGTGAGAAAATTCCTGTTCCCTTTCAAGGCTACACTTCGATGCTGCGTAAAACGCTATGGGAACCATTTTGTCACGTCACCGCATCAGAGCGCCACTATACTGGGTGAGAGATGCATATTGCCCTTTCCTATGAGGCACGTGGGTTCACTTCGCCTCTGGGAAGCAGGGCTCACCCAACCAGGGTGATCGTCCCAGTCTCACCAGCAGGAGGTATCCCCTGCAGTAATTGTGTGGCGCCAAGTGTTGGTCCTCCCCGCACATATTTCTTACATTTATAATCTGGATGTTCATGCTACTCTGGGCTCACTGCCCCCGAGTTAGCTGCCCAGGCATAGTTCTGAGACATTCTTGGCTTTGTGCGCACATGCTACACAACCTTGGGGTCTAGACACCTGTAGTGCGGTGGCGTTGGTATTCTCATTCCCATAGCGTTTTATGCAGCATCGAAGTGTAGGCTTGAAAGGGAACGTCTCGGGTTACTTTGCAGTAACCCTGTTCCCTGAAAGATGAACGAGATGCTGTGTCCGAATGTCGCACAACCACGTGACCGGACGTCCATTCAGACAAATTAATCTGAGGTTTGATGCCGGCTCACCTGTATTTATAGCCTCCACCTGCATCTGATCAGATGACGTCACCTGGTCGAGGCTATATATAGCCAAAAACTTTGGCATGTTTTCACAGCATGCTTCACGACCGGCAACGCGACAAAATGGTTCCCATAGTGGGAAGTGGGAATAGAACTTTGATGAGATGCCAGTAAACATACAAGTAACATTTTGGTATATACTGCCTATGGGTCCTGTGAGGGGACACATGCACAGTACCTGTAATCCATGGCTCATTGTTTCTCTCCAGGTTTATTCCAGAGTGCCACTGCAAAAAAGCAGTAATTTAGAAACTTTCTTTAGAACTGTCAATCAACGATAACAACTGAGATAGTAAGGTGATAGTAAGGAACACATTCCTAACATTAACAAAGTTTGCTTAACAACTTTTATGAAATTTTAAGGTTAGCCCAAAGAGAAATCAAATATAATAATAAAAAAAATTTGACAGCTCTCTGAAATCTATCTATCCAGTCAACTTGTGCTGAGTTGGATGGCTGGCTGAAATCTGTGGACAAGTCTGGTCTACCTGGTAAGTTCAAAGCCTGGGTCTACCAGCATGGCATCCTTCCCAGAATCCTGTGGCCCCTCCTCATCTATGCTGTCCCAGTCTCTACTGTTGAGATCCTAGAGAGGAAAGTCAGCAACCACCTGCGGAGATGGCTTGGGTTACCAAAGAGCCTGAGCAGCATCGCACTTTATGAGCATAACAACATACTGAAGCTTCCCTTCAAATCCTTGGAAGAGGAATTCAAGGTAACAAAGGCTAGAGAAGTGTTGCAGTACAGGGACTCTAGTGATTCAAAGGTGGCTAAAGCTGGGATCCAAGTAAGGACAGGCAGGAAGTGGAGGGCAGAGGAGGCAGTCCAGGAGGCTGAGGCAAGGCTACGGCATAAGAGCCTGGTGGGAGTGGTCTCAAAAGGCTCAGCTCTGGTTTAGGATCCTTTCTAACTTCCCAAATAAACACCAGAGGGAAGAGTAGGCGGCGCCTTGTTCAAGAGGAGGTAAGAGCAGCAGTGGAGGAAACGAGATCCTGCAAGGCTGCGGGATTGAGGCTACAGGGGGCCTGGGCTAGATGGGAAAATGCAGTTGAGAGGAAAGTGACCTGGACTGAGATCTGGAAAGCCGAGCCTCACCGTATTAAATTTCTTATTCAGGCAGTGTATGATGTGCTTCCAAGCCCATCTAATCTACACACATGGGGCATAGCATGTACCGGCATGTACCGTAGCAATACCAGCATGCCCATTGTGTTCCAAGAGAGGCACACTAGAGCACATCCTCAGCTGTTGCAGCAAGGCACTTGGAGAAGGGCGATACCGGTGGAGACATGAGTACTTGTCAGTGACTATAAGTAGGCTGGGTGGAGAGTGAGGTGCCTTCCAGTGGAGGTAGGATGCAGAGGTTTTGCGGCCCGTTCCTTAGGCCGAGCCCTAAGTAGTTTAGGCATCATTGGAGAGCGAAAGAGGAGAGCTATACGCAGTACCACCGAAGCGGCAGAGAGGGCCTCAAGATGGCTGTGGCTCAAGAAAGGCCAACCATGGAGTCATGGTAGCTAGTTAGCCATCTGGACACAAGCTAGGGTCTGATCAACCCCAGCTGGGTCACCTGGTTGAGGGTGTATGATGTTGAAAGACCCGAAACACCCAATGATACCACGAACATCACTGAAGATGTGTCCAGATGCATCAGTGTATTTACAGTGTAAAAATCATAAACTATATGACTAACTCTATAGTACCTGATCAGCAGAAATAACATTATATAACTATATAGATATAAATAACTAACTAAAGGTTACATTCAAAGCCATGATAACGTCTGGGATTTTGGGATGACAACACTGTTGTAATTAGCATTTTTTTAATACCACCTGTACAAATCTTTGCATCTAAACTTCAAATCATATACCAAATAAACAAAAACAATCTGCTCCCTCACATATTAAACATAAGCCACCAAAATGAACTCCTTTAATAATGATGGACTTATACACTATAATCAGTTTCTAAAAAAATAGTGAAATTTACCATTATTTAAAACATTAGCAAATAGGACTAGACCACAATGCATTGCAAAATACAGACGATAACCGTATTAAATAAATACAGAAGATAACCGTACTAAATAAATACAGAAGACTACTGTTAAAAAATGCTAAATATTTCCCAGAATACATTGCTTAACATGAACCAGTGAACACTATATTTCAAAAGACAATTTAAAACAATGTAAGGCGTGGTGAGAGCAAAATCATGAAAATATAAATGCTTGAGTTACTCACGTCAGCACTGATGTAAGTTCTAAACACATTTTCACAAACTCGACAGGTTGCTATGAACATCATGCATTGCTTCTGGTAGTACAACCTTTATGAATAAAATACTGTCAAGAAAAAAAAAAGAAAAAGCTTTCAATTACCGTTCAGTTTGTTGGTGCTTCAGATTTGTCATAAAAGATTTTGCATATGATTCCATTTATCATTCCCCTTGTAAAGAACAATATCCTAATTCTGATCATTCATACCAGCAGCAAAAGCAATCAAAAAGCAACAACTTGAAGTTATTCACTGTCATTGAGAGCTACATATACAAATTCCTACTTATTACGTACAGCAGTTACTGGTACTCGCTTGAAAAAATAGGCTGCAAAATATTTGAAGCACTAAGAGAACACTATATGCTGTGAATACATTTAGCAACCAGTATTTTAGAAAAACTTGTACACCTGCTCCATCCTTTAGTTAAATTGGTGCATCTCAGAATGCCCAACACAGCAAAGCTTGAGGTGATTTCTCCGCATGAGCAGGAACCTGGTCACACACACACACAAAAAAACTGAATTTATATTATATATAAATACTTTTAAATGATACATTGAATACCAAAATTCTGGCACAAGCATACAGTACATTGCATAACAACATTCATTTGAATGCTTTGCATGAGATGATCTGCAGCAACATACCTTAACCATGTTAACCTCTAATACCATGTATTGAGCATTGCTCAATTCATAGAGGTTGCGCTTTCACAACATATTATTAGATTGAATATTACAGACTTAAGTCATGAAATGTTTTTAAGATATAAAGATGGTAAGATAGACCGATTGAGCATGTTGTGTTTTGGTGTTTTTAGCACTGGTATGCACAAAATTGGTGAGTTCCACAAAATGTAATGTTTTAGGTCTACAACACAACCATTATGTTACCTTAATTGCAACAAATAAAAATGTGCTGGTGTAAAAAATTCTCAATAAATACTGTGAGACCAAGTGATACGGTTTTACCGTCGCCGCGCTCGGCGACAGCATTTGGGTTTGCTGGCTTTTACCACTGAGTGGCGCTATATAACTACAGACTGACGCCTCATGCCTTAGTTCGTTCTCTGCCGGATTAATGAGACGCACTCCTTTAGAACTGCACGTACAGTAGTAGCCGATAAAATCAAGTGAAACACTGTAGTTGAACGAATTCATAATCACAGTACTAAAATTACAGTACAAATGTAGAATTCTAATTAAATCAAATCTTATTAGGATAAAATTTAAGCACAATAAATGTTAACACAATCAGCCTTTAGATTTTATCATGTGTAAATAGAAAAGAAGTGTGTAGGGTTTTGTGTCATCTTATTTCTTGTGTTATTTAAATTTATAGTAGATTTATTAACTGAAAGAAATGACCATAAAATTTAAACATGAACGCAAACGTTTTTTTAAACGGTCAGTCAGTCTATCTTTAATAATCTATCTTTGCTATCTTTAATAACTGATGGAGGTTTTGAGCTGTATACACACACATTCCTGCCTAAACAACTCTTAAAACTACACCTGTGACACAATAACAGTCATATTTCAAACATTTTGTAGGCTGCCAGTTGGAGAAACGAAAGAATAATGAATAAACCATTTGTTGGGTCAAAATAACCCAACCAGGTGTTCATTTGTAAATGACCCACTACATCTCATATGACCCAACATGAGCAACCAAACAATGTGTTTAAAGTACCTGAATTAACCCAGAACTTAAATAACAATAAACAGATACAGAGATATGCTATATAACAGTTTATACTTTGTACAAATCAAATTGTCAGCTAGTGAACTTGATCTAAACAACATTTAACCAATGTTTTTTTTTTTTACTCATTATTGTAAAGTACATATCAATAGCTCTGGTTCAGATTTTTCATGTTTGTTGAAAATGTAACTTTGCGCCACCTGGCGGCCATTTTACGAATGACTTTAAAATGCAACTGATTTATTTTGGCCGATGTCGCCTTTAAACGGCGGTGAGCGCGACGGTAATAACCATTCCGATTGAGTAACCACTGTAAAGACGATGTACCATTTAACAGCTCAAACAGGCGATCTACAGACGATCAAAATACGACTATAAAAAACTAATACGATGTTTACCAGATGATACGCTCTTTAGCAGATGTCTCTGCAACGTATCTGGGATGTCAATCCTGATTTATATAGAGACACAAAGTTCTGGTGGTGAAATGACAAGACACTTTGATAGCTGTTCATAACACTGAAGCTTATAAGATAGAGAGAACTAATGCAGTACATCCTGTATGTGTTCCACTTACAATTTAGTATATGAGACATGGAAAAAAATATGAGGCCAGCATATAATAATAGCCTGAGCTTTGGGGATTTAGTATTAGGAAAATCTTCAGAAGTATTCAGAAACATCACTTAGCAATGAGTGTTGGGTCTGGTTCCTCAACGTTCCTTCCTATTACCATCTCAGGGAGATTTTCCTTGCCACTGTCGCCGTCGTCCTCGGCTTGCTCATCGGGGACAGTCTTATCATTTTTGTTCATACACATTCACATTTCATATACAGTAAACTGAAATTATTTATTTAATTGTGTAAAGTTGCTTTGCGACAATGTCAATGGTTAAAAGCACTATACAAATACAATTTAATTGAAATTGAATCAATGACACTTTCACGTCACAGCTTGGCACAGCTTTCTTTTATTTTTCTGAAAGTTTCTTCTATTTTTCTTGACTGAATCATTCAAACTCAACTAGCATGAATGGGCAAGGTCAGTGCACAGCCATTTGTCTCTCTGATGGTCTCTCTAGAGATGCTGTATTGGGTTCAGGACTTTCACAGAGTTGTTCTGAAGCCATTCGTGCATTTTCTTAGCATTACGCTTTGGGTTATGGTCTTATTGAACTAAAAACCTTCATCCCAGCCCAAGATACTGAGTACTTGAGATCCTGAGCAACCCGCATTTTTTTTTAACCCAGGATAGCTCTTTAGTTTTTTACTGCATACATTTTTCTCCCAATCATCCCAAATATCAGTCATTTGTCTATGGAAAACATACAGTGGGAGCCACACCAAATAGCCGCGACAGTGTGGCTGAAGTGTGAATGGCGTGTGAATGGCCTTTGCACGCCGTAATCCCCCCTCCCTTTTCTGGCCGAAAGGCGTGTCAAGATTTCACAGTAAACACGCCCATTCAAGCCCTATTTATTCATTTACCTGGTGCCACCACTAGATGGCGCTTCGTTCTCAATAACACGTTAAAACAAGCCAGCTGCGCTGAGTTGCAATCACGTGATTTTAACAACCCGCCTCCACCCCCGCCGAACTGACGCTACCAAACTACAGAGATGAAGATGGCGGCTTAACGGACTATTCGTGGTAAGTGATGTTTTATTTTATAAAATGTGTTTGGGGTAGTTTACAGTTTATTTCCCAGTTTAGTTTTTTATTGGCTGTTTTAAATATCACTGGCAGCACCAGCAGCGGTCAGATGTGACTTTAGAGAACTTAATGTTCTGTTTACCAAGTCTGGAGTTAATATTACAGCTTACTGTCAGTGTCACACACTCACAATGTCACTCCACTTTAACTCAAAAACATGCTCAAGCTTCGACAATACTATTAATGTCCCTATTACAAGAGCTGCACTACCCGATGAAGAGTGTTTGTGTTCTCTGTAAATACTGAGAGAATCTCACCGCGTGTTGTCTGGATAAATTCAGCGCTTATTTATTCTCTGGTTAAGAGTTAATCTGCAGGTTATTTCTGTGACTGTAATATAATGTGATGCAGTTGATGAGGGACACAGACTGAGGGGAGCTGTACAGGAGCTAGTAACGCTCATAACCCGGTTTATATTTTATACACTTTCCGCGGTAGCGCGAGCGCTTAGTTAACGAGCTGAATAACAACACAGAAGTGTTTATCAGTTAGGAGGAGGAGGAGGAGGTGTGTGTGTGTGTGTGTGTGTGAGGGGCTTCAGTAAGTTATAGTTTGGCTTCAGGGATGAACTAATGCTCATATACGAGTGTTATATCGCTTAACTTATTTGTATGAGAAGCGCATTAAGTAAAGTCTGGGTTAATTTAATGCAGACGATAATACAGACAGTCACTGGTTAACACTAACACTGTTCACTGGTTAACACTAACACTGTGCACTGGTTAACACTAACACTGTGCACTGGTTAACACTAACACTGTGCACTGGTTAACACTAACACTGTGCACTGGTTAACACTAACACTGTTCACTGGTTAACACTAACACTGTTCACTGGTTAACACTAACACTGTTCACTGGTTAACATTAGCACAGGCAGATTATTTACATTACAGAATCCCCAAAACAGTATTTTACACACTCTGTGGTAAATAGGTTTATTAATATATATAATTTTTATTAGAACTATATGTTCTGTGAAGTTTATTTATCTTTGTCTTGACTAAATTCTCCTGTTGTCTTTAAGCAGAGCTCCGCTGTGGAGGATTGGGGGGTCAGACGGCTGACGGCTGGACTTTTGGAGCTACAGGACTGGAGGAGCCTGAACAAGCTGTTGAGGGAGCTGTAGGAAGGATGACGTCACAGTCCGACAGCTTTAGAATGATGTTTGATCAGGTCTACTGTATATTCTGAACATAGAACTGCAAAATGTCTGATACAGTACTTTGGGGGAAACAAAGACTTCAACTGTTCCATGTTTAATAGTTTTGATATTTGAAAAATTAATATTTTAATGTAAAAGGACTATAGATAGAGACTTATAAGCAGCTGGTGTATCCGGGTAGTTTAATGAACTTTAAGCAAAAAGACAACATGTATTCATCTGTTTTATATAAATTACTGTTTTAACTTTGACTAGTTTTGGAAGAATAAATTGAATTGTTAAAGTCATGTTTTGCGTGTTTTAATTTTGGGGGATTGTTTGGGTATTTAAAAATTGTTTAGTTGAACCAACAACTTCAATGGGCAAAAAATGGGACACAACTTTGTTTTAAATAGTCAAAGAGTTGGGCTGAAAATAATAATAATAATAATTATTGATCATAGAAACAAATGAAACCAGTTAAACACTTGATTATATGTATTTGTGTTTGTGATTGTGACCCATAATAATTTTTTCTCAGTATAAATAAATGTTTTGGGTTTTAAGAACTCCAAAAGAGCAACGACAAACTTGGTATTCTCCATTGCGGTTTCTCACCTTCCGCTCCTGAGTATGACATGGTGTTAATTGCTCTCTGTGTGTGTGTTTTTGGCGGGGGGATGGGTGTGTGTGTGTTTTCGGCTGTTCAGCAGTTCTAAACACAAGCACAGTTTTTGTCCTTAACTAAAATACTTCAATACGTTAATAATGAATTTATTTTGCTGAATAAGGTAAAATGTTTAAACCAAACCAGTAAGTTAAGTAAGTGTTCCATACATTAAAGTACTGTGTATAACCAAGTGCCCTAGCAAACACAGTTACAGTACAGTTTACAGTACAAACAGAGTGTGTGCGCTGGGGGGATTGGAAGGTGAGTGAGAATACTCATTTACAAGACAAAAGACGGTCAGAGGCAGCGCTGTTCTAGACCAGACAACACGGGGTGGGGGGAGGGGCGCATCATGTTCAAGCACTGTTTTTACCTGACCTTACTGTATAGTAACAGTATTGTATTTGCTGAATTGTGTTGAGGCACGCAAACCCCCAGACCACAATAAGGTGGCAATCCCTCAGGGGAAAAAAAAAAAAAAAAAAATATATATATATATATATATATATATATATATATAATAAAATATCCTTAGTCCAGATTTTATCAATCAATGACATAACATTTATCTAAGCTGGATGGTAAAATTCTCAAAAATGTTTAACCTAAAGTAAGACTTAACACACTATAACTAAAATATTTACAAAACTGAAAGGTTGTCTTATGAATAATAAAAAATACAAACTAAATTAAAACAGATGGGCTGTTGAACAGATCATATGTTTTATGTTTTCTGATTATAAATGATAGATGGGTTGATTTTAGAAAGGCTAAATGAAATAGCTAGTTTTTGGTCATGTCAGTCCAGTAACTATACTATGTAAAAGTAATTATAATATGAATTAATTAAGGGCAGGACCTAACCTAATGTTAATAATTTACACCATGATAACATTAGTATTCGTGTTTTTGTATATATTTTTAAATGTTCAAATGAACGTTTCAGAGTATATAATTTGTCGTGTCATCTGTGATTGAGACCCATGAGTTAAATTGAAATATTTTTTATAGGTAGTAAGCCAGGTTTTAGTAACCTTGGATAAATCAGCATGAAAGCCCTCTCTCGCGCACGCGCTCTCACGCTGTCTCTCGCACTCACACACACACACAGACACAGACACACACAAATAATACATGAAATCGCATAAAACCAAATGAAACTAGGGTAAAAAATATGAGCAGTAAAATACAGTAGTATCCTGTAGGTGATTCCTGTCCTGTGATAACAGACACTAACACTCTAGAACTGTTTACTTCTGTTAGTTTTGTTTTCAAGTGTGAATGTTTATGGGGATTAAATCTGTCTCTGCTGCTGCATCTATACACCGTTGTGATAAGTGATTGATGCCCCATCAGATCTTTAATGTGGGACATTATGCTGGTTAAATGACTAAAGACACACTGATCCGTATGGACAGAGATTTGTTCCAGATATTATGCGCCATTAATCAATTTGTTATGCCAATTTGACTTTCAGCGAAAACATCAAAAATATAACGAAAACAAACCAAAGCAGAAGTTACATTTTAAGCTTTACTTTCAAATTCAAATTTTATTTGTCACATACACAGTGCGATATGCAGTAAAATGCTTTGGGTGCTTTAGGTGAGGCTCGAACTCGGCATTGCTTCACCTGGACCGCTTTATAAGTGTCACGCGCTAACCGATTGCGCCACGGGAGCCACACGGAGCTTGGTCTTGTCAGAGTATCCTCTCTCTCTCTCGTGCGCACACACACATGAAATTGCGTAAAAACCAACGAAATATAAGCAGTAAAAAAAAAATCAGTAAAAATACATTAGTATAACAGGCGCTAACCCTCTGGAACTTTTTTACTATTGTCTCCAAGTGTTTATGGGGATTTAATGGGTCTCTACGGCCGCATCCATTCACAGTTGTGATAAGTGATTAATGCCCCATCAGATCTTTTGACGGGGGAGCATTATGCATGATTAAATGACTAAAGAAATACTGATCCATATGGGCAGATATTTGTTCCAGGTTGCATGCGCCATTAATTGCCTCTTATGCCACTTGTAGACTATCAGTGAAAAAATCAGCGAAAACATCATCAAAAATATAACGAAAACAAACCCAAGCAGACGTTACATTTTGAGCTTTACTTTGCAGCAAAATATTATCTATCAGTATATTAAATGGAACGGGGTAAAATACACAGTAATATAAAATACTGTACACAGCCCGCGCTTTTATTCCGTACCTACAATGATCGGTATAGACAAATTACAGCCGCTACCGTGTCTTTAAGGATAATTTCAGGATGTCTTAAAAATATTTCACTAACTAATTTTATTAAGTCATTATTAAATAATAAATAGCATAATCATCATGGGCTGTGTATTGAGTGATTTAACAAATCTGTTTTATTAATCGGTTTGTTGTTGTTGTTTTTTCATCTATTTATGAAACTATGTTGACAATACAAGAACTGTCTGTATATTAAAGATACGGTATTGGGCTTCCTGGACACTGCAGTTAACTGTGCCAGTCAATGCTCCATCTGGCGGAATTATACGGCATTGCAACCATCTTTTTAGAAAGCGCATGGGGGCGTTTATGGGGCGGGGCATCGTTAACTGCGTCATCGCGGGGGATCACATTCCATGCACGAAGCCTTCATGGAACTGCCACGGAGCAGTCATGCTCCAGGCGGCTGTTTGACGTGGCTCCCACTGTAGTACGTGCATACAACTTTATTTAAAAAATTAGGTTACTTATGCAGGTAGTAACCAGGTACTTATGCAGGTTCTTATGCAAGAATACCCTGTCCCTACAAATCTTTCTACTGATACCAACAAATATGATAGCACATAGCCCTGTAACAAGCCCATCTTAAGGGAGTGCTTTGGAGCAAACAAAACCACAAAGATGCAGTCAAGAAACTACATAGGAAAAGAGAATAGATTAATCCTCTTTTACCAAAGTTCATAAGGAACAGCTGGCA
The DNA here is from genome assembly GCA_030522415.1 of Channallabes apus. Lineage (NCBI taxonomy): Eukaryota > Metazoa > Chordata > Actinopteri > Siluriformes > Clariidae > Channallabes > Channallabes apus. The sequence continues at coordinate 24,705,576 of CM060118.1, forward strand.
AAATTTGACACAAATACGATTTAACACAAATAATACCTGTCACGAGTCACGGTCTGTCGGCCGTCTTTTTCCCACGCTGTCACCTCCCCACGCGCTCATGTTGTTGTCTAGCCGTCACGTGCGCTCTCACGCCCCCGTTTCCGCCCCTTCTGCTCACCTGTTTCCCATTCCCTACGCTGATTTCTCCAGTGATTTAAGCACGCACACTGCGCTGCTCAAATCGCTGGATTACCTTGTGTTTTCATGCCCCGATCTTCTCGCGTTTATTTTCCCTTGATCTCACGTTGCCAAGTCGCTTTGTTTCTCGTTTTTCGCTTTCGGTTTCTCGTCTCTGATTTGTTTGCCTCGCCCTTTGATCTCCCGGTTTTGAATTAACGCTTCCTCTTTTGACCACGGCTCCCGCTTTACGATTTGGCTTAGACGCTCCGCTGACTGATCGCCCGGCATTGACTTCCGCATTCCGACCACGCTCTCGCCTGACGTTGTGGCACGTCATCTGCACTTGGATTCACCTCGTTCCGTTCCGCTCCGTGACAGAATAATCCAGCCATCGAAATGAATCCAGCAGATATTGACCACATGAAATCGGCGCTGGAGAGTCAAGGTGCACTTCTCGGAGCTCACCAGCAGGAGCTGCTCAACACCAAGCAAACCCTTGCTGATGTTATTACCCAACTCCAACGGCTCCATCTCTCTCCGGCACAAAGTGGGGGTCCCTGCACGCAACGGGAACCACGACTGCCTGCCCCCCCCACCTATGAAGGAGATCCAGGCACCTGTCGCTCCTTTCTCTCTCAGTGCACGCTGATATTTGAGCTCCAGCCATCCACATTTCCCACTGAACGCTCCAAGGTCGCATACGTGATAACTCTCCTCTCAGGACGGGCTCGGGAATGGAGCACTGCACTCTGGGATGCTCATGACTCCTGCTGCACCAGCTACGAGCACTTCGCTAAAGAGATGAGGAGGGTGTTTGATCGCTCATGTCATGGCAGGGAGGCAGGTCACAAGCTGTTAAAACTCCACCAAGGTTCACGTTCAGCCTATGACTATGCCATCGATTTCCAGACCCTAGCTCTCTCCAGCGGGTGGAATGGTCGGGCCCTAAGTGACACCTTCTTCGAAGGCCTGACTGCGACGCTCCAGGATACGTTAATCTCCCAAGAACTTCCTTCGTCGCTCCAAGATCTCATGGATTTGGCCGGCCGAGTAGATTCGCGCCTCCGCCTTGGAAAGGCAACCACACTCTCACCACCCAGAGACCGCCCACAACCTCGCTCCCCTCAAACTAATCCTCAAGAGAGACCCACGCGGCTGGACAGGACCCGCATTTCCCCTGAAGAACGTCGACGACGCAGAGTGGATGGTGCGTGTTTCTACTGTGGGAAATCATGTCATCAGCTCAAAGACTGTCCTGTAAAAAGGGAGCGTCTTCTAGTCCAGCTGGGAGGATTGGAGGGTGCGTCACCAGGAAGATCCCCAGATCAACGCCGCCTGTTTCCAGTTTTTCTCATCCATGAGCAACGGACCCATCTGGTGCAGGCACTGATTGATTCAGGTTCAGACCGCAACCTGATCAATGCGACTTCTGCCAAGACCCTAGGAATCCCCGCTCTACCCTTGGAGACCCACCTCAAGGTTCAGGCACTCGACGGCAGCCCACTCCCATCTATCACACACAGAACTCCCCTCATCGGGCTAAGGGTCTCGGGCAACCATTTAGAACAAATTTCTCTGTTTATCATGGAGGGATCACATGCTACTGTTGTCCTGGGCCTGCCCTGGTTAACCCATCACAATCCTCAACTCGATTGGGTCAGGAACACAATCGTAGCCTGGAACCCGTCATGCGCCACTTCCTGCCTACGAGCTGCAGCCACGTCCTGCCTCAGCCCTGCATCTGTGGATGAACCACCGGACCTCACCGCCGTCCCTTCAGAGTACCATGATCTCAAGGAGGTCTTCAGTAAATCTCGTGCTGTCTCTCTGCCCCCCCACCGTCCATATGACTGCGCTATCGACCTGCTCCCAGGTACCACGCCCCCCAAGGGCCGCCTATATTCTTTGTCGCCCAGGGAGCGTGAAGCTATGAATCATTATATCTCGGAGTCCCTCGCGGCGGGGATCATTCGCCCCTCCTCCTCCCCGGCGGGAGCCGGCTTCTTCTTCGTGGGTAAAAAAGATGGGTCCCTTCGTCCATGCATCGATTATAGGGGCCTAAACCAGATCACAGTGAAGAACCGCTATCCCCTTCCGTTAATGGCGACCGCCTTTGAACTCCTCCAGGAAGCAAAGATTTTTACCAAACTGGACCTACGCAACGCATATCACCTCGTCCGAGTCCGAGAGGGTGACGAATGGAAAACTGCTTTTAACACCCCAACAGGACACTATGAGTACCTGGTGGTTCCGTTTGGCCTGACCAACGCCCCAGCCGTCTTTCAGGCCCTCATCAATGATGTCTTCAGAGACTTTCTGAATTTATTTGTGTTTGTTTATCTGGACGATATTTTAATCTTCTCCCGAGACCTAGAAGAGCACCAACATCATGTTCGACAGGTGCTACAAAGACTGTTAGAGAACAATCTTTTCGTCAAAGCAGAGAAGTGCGAATTTCACACAACAACCACCACTTTCCTGGGGTTCGTCATTGGCCCCTCAGGCATTGAAATGGAGCCTGCTAAACTACATGCAGTCACGAACTGGCCCACGCCCACCACAAGACCGGAACTTCAGAGATTCTTGGGTTTTGCCAACTTTTACCGTCGCTTCATCCGAGGCTACAGCTCCATTGCTGCCCCCTTAACAGCCCTGACTTCCCCCAAGACACGTTTCTGTTGGGACATGAACTCTGAAAAAGCCTTCTCGGAACTCAAGAAACGGTTCACGTCTGCCCCAATCCTGACTATTCCAGATCCGTCACGCCAGTTTGTTGTGGAAGTCGATGCCTCCAGCACAGGGGTAGGAGGTGTCCTCTCCCAGAGAGCTGCACACGACAACAAGCTACACCCCTGCTCTTTCTTCTCTCACCGCTTAACGCCTGCTGAGGTGAATTATGGCATCGGTGATCGAGAACTGCTGGCCATCAAGCTGGCCCTAGAAGAATGGAGACACTGGTTAGAGGGGACGGAGACCCCATTTTTGGTCTGGACTGATCACAAGAACCTCGAATACGTGCAGAACGCCAAGAGGCTAAACTCTCGCCAGGCTCGGTGGTCACTGTTCTTCGCCAGATTCAACTTTGTCCTCTCATATCGTCCTGGGTCCAAGAATTCCAAGCCAGATGCACTCTCCAGACAATTTTCACCTACTCACGACTCCACTGCCAACGAAACCATCATTCCCCCGTCATGCTTGCTCGCAGCAGCTGAGCTTGATATCGAGACTAAGGTCCAGCAAGCCCTGTCTCAGGAACCCGGGCCAAGTAACGTGCCCCCTAATTGCCTGTTTGTTCCACTTCCTCTACGTTCTCAAGTTCTGGAATGGGCACACAGCTCCAAGCTCTCCTGTCATCCTGGCTCAGCTCGAACCCTGTCTCAAGTCCGACAACGTTTCTGGTGGCCCACGGTCAAGGAAGACACCTTCAGCTTCGTGGCAGCCTGTGACACCTGTGCTAGATGCAAACACACCAACACCGCGCCGGCAGGCCTCCTCAGACCATTACCTATCCCATCTCGTCCATGGTCCAACATTGCCCTGGACTTTGTCACAGGGTTACCTTCCTCCAACGGCCACTCATGCATCATGACTGTGGTGGATCGGTTCTCTAAGGCCGCCCATTTCATTCCGCTACCCAAGCTTCCATCCGCCAAGGAAACCACTGATCTCATGATAACGCACGTTTTCAGGCTGCATGGTCTTCCCAATGACATCGTATCCGACCGTGGGCCCCAATTCACATCACAATTTTGGAAGGCATTTTGCAGACTCATTGGAGCCACCCCCAGTCTGTCCTCAGGCTTTCACCCTCAGTCCAACGGGCAGACCGAAAGAAAGAACCAGTCCCTCGAAGTAGCCTTAAGGTGCATGGCCTCCCGAGATGTCGCCTCCTGGAGCAAGTTTCTGCCATGGGTGGAATACGCCCACAACTCCCAAGTATCGTCATCTACTGGTTTGTCTCCATTCCAGTGCTGCCTGGGCTATCAACCACCCTTATTCCCATCTCAGGAGGAGGAGGTCAGTGTCCCATCCGTCCAAGCTTTTGTCAGGCGATGCAGAAAGACCTGGCTGCAAGCGAGGCGAACGCTGTTACGGGCCGGCAGAAGATATAAGACACAGGCCGACCGCAGACGCTCTCAGGCTCCCAAGTACAGGGTGGGGCAGAGAGTCATGCTTGCCGCCAGAGATATCCCCCTAAAGACCACCTGCCGCAAGCTTTCCCCTCGTTACCTCGGCCCCTTCACGATTACCAAGATCATCAATCCATGCGCTGTCAAACTCTTACTCCCCTCAACCATGCGAAGAATAAACCCCACGTTCCACGTATCCCAGCTACGCTGTCTTGCCTCAAGCCCATTAAGTCCCCCCACCCACCCTCTGCCTCCTCCCCGTATCATTGATGGCGGTGAAGCCTACACCGTCCGCCGCCTCCTGAAAGCTCGCCGCCGAGGTAGAGGCATTCAGTACCTGGTGGACTGGGAAGGCTATGGCCCTGAGGAGAGAAGCTGGATCCCCGCCAAGTTCATCCTAGACCCCAAGCTAATCTCTGACTTTCAGAAACGCTTCCCTGAGGCTCCCCGTCCTAACGCCCAGAGGCGTTCGTAAGGGGGGGGGTACTGTCACGAGTCACGGTCTGTCGGCCGTCTTTTTCCCACGCTGTCACCTCCCCACGCGCTCATGTTGTTGTCTAGCCGTCACGTGCGCTCTCACGCCCCCGTTTCCGCCCCTTCTGCTCACCTGTTTCCCATTCCCTACGCTGATTTCTCCAGTGATTTAAGCACGCACACTGCGCTGCTCAAATCGCTGGATTACCTTGTGTTTTCATGCCCCGATCTTCTCGCGTTTATTTTCCCTTGATCTCACGTTGCCAAGTCGCTTTGTTTCTCGTTTTTCGCTTTCGGTTTCTCGTCTCTGATTTGTTTGCCTCGCCCTTTGATCTCCCGGTTTTGAATTAACGCTTCCTCTTTTGACCACGGCTCCCGCTTTACGATTTGGCTTAGACGCTCCGCTGACTGATCGCCCGGCATTGACTTCCGCATTCCGACCACGCTCTCGCCTGACGTTGTGGCACGTCATCTGCACTTGGATTCACCTCGTTCCGTTCCGCTCCGTGACAATACCAGCACTTTTTGTATTGCTCTATACATCAGTCAGTGAAAAAAAAGACAGTTAAGTGGGTGGCATGGTGGTTAGTGTTCCAACATTCTTGCTTCGGGGTTTCTGGTTTAATCCAGAACTACGTTCACTGCCTGTCACTTGAGTTTTTGTGTGTTGTTTCTTCTGGGTTTGCATTAAAAAAAAAACATGTGTAGGTAGACTGGGAACTCTAAACTGACCCTAGGTGTGCTTGAGTGGCAGATCTACCCTGGCTTTGATCTTCAATAAACAATATGTGTCCACTGGCTGTAACATCGGATTCTGTTTCTTTTATCAATGCCAGAAATGTTTGCTCTGCTCTATGTTGGTGCTGTTTTGTGTTTTCGTTCTGTGCACTCAACCTTCTATGCATCAGTATGCTTGCTTTATGTGGTGCATGTGCCAATACAATTTCAATTGAACATTTCTTTTTTTTAAATGTCCCACTGTCACTTCTTAGAAGAGCAGCTGCTTTATATCACCCACACAAGCCATCCACAGTACACTAAGTATAGAATATCTCTCCTGTGGTCTTTGCATTCTAGATAGAGCTGCGTGATATAATCAGGTATGCAGTTAAATCAATCTTTTATGATTTGATTCAATTACCCAATCAATGTATCAGGTTTCAATTAAAAATAAATTTCCCTTATATACATTATTTAGGTAAACTTACAAATGCTAAATAGTCTAAAATAAATTCCTTAAAAATATAGCACAGCTTTTATATAAAATACAAACTGCTTGCATCTCACAAATACTTGCATACTCACTTCAACTTCAAACAGTAACCACCACTGGTAAGGAAGCCGCAACAAAGCGAGTCCTTTATCCCAACAGGAAGCAGAGATGAGGAAAACACAGAGGGCTACAGGCTAAGCTAAGGCTAAACCTACATCAGGTTTTTTCTTGCCAATTTGTGGTCCCTAGGAAATAAACTAGATGAGCTCAGGATCTAAACCCTCAGACAGAGACTGATTACGGACCACAATATTAAATTTGGCTTAACGTCAGAATCCCAAACAGCTTGCTGGACTACGAAGAGCATACCATTTTCAGGGGTGATAAAGTAGACTCAGGTTAAAAAAAAGTGGGAGCTTTCGCATTTATGTAAACATGGTATACCATTTTAACAGTCTTCTGATTTTGAAAATCTGTTTATTAAATTTGATTTACCACGAGTGCACGTGTATTGTGATTGCAGTTTATTGTAGACCACGGGCCTGTTTCAGAAAGGAGGTTAAGTGAAAACTCAGAGTTTGGTAACGCTGAGATAAGAGAAAGTCAGAGTTTTCCATTTCAAAAAGGCAGGTTTGTCAAACCCGAGAAAGCAGGGTAACTCAAGCCTGTTTCTGAAAGAGAGGTAACTATTACTCAGAGTCAGTTACCGTGGCAACTTACTCTTTGAACCTAACCTGGTCAGGAGCAGGTTTTATTCTCTGAACTCGGAGTTTCTGTCGGTCTCCTCCCCTTTTTTAAAGACGCAGCGGTATTTCTCGCCGTAGCCTTAGTCATTCATTGCCCACATTTCGGACACAAACAGAGAAAACAGTTAGGAGAATAGCTTGTCCTTTTTTGGTGGATCCCATAGATGAGGAGGCTGCATTAATTCGAAGAGAATTACATTTACGTCGGGCAAGGATTTTTATTTGTCTTTTCCCCGTACATTTTTGTTTGAGCGTTACCGTTTTTCATTGTTATCAATTACATATATCCATAATCTAATCCGTCCTTACATCACTAATATCACCCATCGTGGCCGTGCTCTTACATCCGAGCAGATACTATGTGCAGCTTTACGTTTCTTTGCTAATGTAAGCTTTCTGTACAATATCGGGGATGCGGAGCATATTAGTAAGGCCACTGTATGCAGAGCTGTACGGAAAGTGTGCCTCGCTCTGAAACGCTTTCTGCACACTCACTACCACCACAAAAAATAAAACAAATGAAATGAAATAAACACAAGTCACAACACTTTATTTGGTCTTCGTTATTTCCTAAAAATTTAAACGTCACACATTACTTATTATCTATTATACTGAAATATTTAAATACTTTAAATGTAAACTTACGCATTAACTTGAGCAGCTATGTTTTCCCACGCTACCTGTCTCTGTTTCGCCGACGCAGTGGTGTTTTTTTTTTTTTTAATACTGTATGTGCTCATATTTGCTGTAAGTTTGCATGAGCATATCAAGTTTAGCTGGGGAAAAAAATGCAGATCTCTTTTTTTCTGCTGTTGCCATGGTGACTCGTAATATCTGCGCTCCATTGATAATGGCTTTTTAGAGTCGCGGTGTACACGCTTAACTCTGAGTTAGTCCACTCAGAGTTGATTGACCTTACTCAGATCAGCTGTTCTGAAACCGAAAACTCTGAGTTTTTAATCTCTGGGTCAATCCACTCAGAGTTCAAGTTTAAACTCCGAGTTGTTTGAACCTCCTTTCTAAAACAGGCCCCACGAGTCCTACAACATTGCTAGGGCCAATCCGAGCAGGCGAATCTGCAAACAAACACACATATAGCGATTAGAGTAGGAATTTCACTTCTGCACTGTAAAAAAGAAATGTGTTAAAAAAAAATGGTCAAATGACTGGCAGCAACGGCTGCCAAACAAAAAACGTAAAATTAAGGTAAAATACTCTTGTTCATATTATGCTCAAAAACATAAAATTTACAGAAATTGTTATTTTATCTTTTATAGAGAAACACCGTTATTTTACAGATTTTTCCTACATTTATACAATTAAACACCTTCATTAAACGATCAGCACTAGAAGGTTAGCATGAAACACCGTTATTTTACAGATTTTTCCTAAATTTTTACTGTATACGATTAAACACCTTCATTAAACGATCAGCAGTAGAAGTTTAGCAGTGAAACGCCATTATTTTACAGATTTCTGCTAAATTTATACGATTGAAGACCTTCAATAACAGCACTATATGTTTAGCAGTGAAACACAACTATTTTACAGATTTTCCCCAAAATGTATACGATTTAACACATTCATTAAAACAGCACTAGACGTGTAGCAGCAACATGTTTTTATTTTTAATTTTTTTTTCAAAAATTATAATCAAACACCTTCAATGAAGCAAAAGCATTAGACATTTAGCAGGGAAACACTGTTATGTACAGATTTTTCCTAAATTGAGGTTCAAACACCTTCATATAAAGCAATAACACAAAAACCCTGATATTTAACAAATTTTTTTTCATTAATTCCTATGAACACACATGTTCAATAAAGTGTTAACACAAACTCAAGATTACAATATTTGTAAAATAGCCTGTAGAACTGTGACACAGTATAGTATGGGTATGATGCAAAATACAATAAAAAGATGTTCAGTTTTATAGCATTACTGTAAAATCCTAAAATGAAAAACAAAATGAAATATTTAGACTATTGTGCTATAACAGTGGAACATTCTCTCTCACAAACTTAAACATTGCTGTGAAATATCCTTGACTAAAAACCTATGAAGAAATGAACAATTTCAAACAAGATTCCCAATGTTCCAATTAAAGTTGGATGAAGTACAATGTGGTCCCTTTATTTTTTAACTCTATAGTTCTTATATAATGTATGTGTACAAATAACTATCTTTTAGTTCAGAATCCTAATGTCTTAGTGCAATTAAGTCAAATCTAAAACATACCAAAATGGCAAAATGAACAGTCCAGTGTATCCAAGAAAGATCCTCTTCCAAACAGGCAATAAACAACTTGATCCTTGGAGCATTAGGGTGGATTGGAAGAGAGAAGAAAAGAACACATTAAGATCTTAGATTTAAAAGAAAAACGTATTCTGAGATTTGCGATTGACAAACGTGGCAATATTAATAAATGTGCTTTGTTTACAGCAACAACAATAAGAATTAAAATAACAAAAAAATCACTTACCTTCATTGTCTCTTGAGCTTGCAGGTATTTTTTCTCCCACTGAAACACGACGTGACATTTCAGAGTCTTTTCCTCTGTCCCTCAGAGACTGCTTTCCTCCTCACCTGTAGCTTAGCAGCGTGTCTTCACTCCTCTGAATTTACACACACAACCGTTTACCAGCTGCTGATTCAGACCACTTCTGCGCGCGCTAAACATTTGAAGGACGCCTGTTTCCCATTGGCTGGTTCATATCATATTACGTCTGTGTCTGATGCCTGAGCAATAAACGCAGGCGTATTTCGCATCAGGTCCCGCCCTCACTCATGCGCTTATTTAAAAGCGCTAATACTAGAGTGGTAATTAGAATATCTCTGCCTGATTGGCTGTGACAGTTAAAGCGGAGGGTTCGTGGAGTTTTCGCTAACATTTTTGGTACAAAAATGATACCATAGTTCCCCTCATACAAGCTAAATATCAAAATGTAACTTAAAGTGGTGCTTTAAAACAGCTACACAGCAAATACATTATTCTTGTGTCAGAATATTCAGGCATGCATTAAGAAAGCTGATGGCTAGATTTCAGAACAACTGACATGGTGATATTTCAGAACAACTGACATCAAAACAAAAAAATATATTTTTTGATAAGTCTCCTAAATTCTCTTCACATTCTTTGAAGGCATGAAGCAGATACTATAGCCTACATGTAAGTGATAATGTAAAAGAATAATCTTTTAAAAAGTCATGAAGAAATTATAAACTTTCATCTAGAACTTAAATATCAAAGTATTATAAAACTAATATGATTTACCTCAAACAATAAATTTTTAGTATGGACATTAACCTTTATCTAATGAGTTTTGTATTTAATTAATTTGTATTTAGTGGCCACTGCACAACTACACTTCGTGGTCATCAAATCACTCTATCACAAGTCACTTTAAATAATCACTTTTAAGCACATTTGCACTGCACAAGACACTTTAAATATGTGGATTGCACAATCCTGGACATTCTTTTATCACCATTTATTCTAACTCCATTCCACACAAAAATTACCTAAATATATACCTACTCGTACAGCTGCTCTTATTGTTCCATATTTCTTCATATATTCTTCATATATTTTCTATATTGTGTATTTTTGTTGTAGTTATTTTATTTTAACTTTAATTTTTATATTTTATCTTATTCTTTCCTACTGTAGTAAAATTTACCCTTTATTTTATTTTTCCTATTTTTTTCTTATTCCTATTCATAGTCTTTTTATTTTAAGGTCACGAGCAGTTGTCTAAGCATTTTACAGCAGATCGTACTTTGTATGACTGTGTATGTGACAAATAAAATTTGAATTTGAATTTAATTAAAATTTATTATTGTAATTCTCCATAAAGTTACACGTAATTTACCAAAACAGAAAAAACTGTTTTACTGTTAAAAATGTGAAAAAAAGTTAATTTTTCAATATTGAAATAATACTTAAAAAACAGTCGACTTCGTAATTTACAGATAATGTCTGTAATTTTACAGAGTTTTGTATGTAGTTTAAAAAAAAAAGGAAAACTACTATAAAATTTGAAAGTTATTTTCTGTAAAATTAGGACTTTTTTTTGCTGACTCCCAATGTATGTGGAAAGGGATTTAGGCTATCACTGAGTTCAAACTGCAGTATTCCCTGACAAGCTCAACTTCTTCTATACTCTTTTTAAAAAATACTCATTTGCTTCAGAAGATTAATAGAGGATGCCATTTCCATGGTGCTCAATTCTGCCCTATCTCAACTCAACAACCCCAACATTTATTACGGGGTGGTAGGCCTGATCAGAGGTAAGGATAAGATATTGTAGTCTACAGAGAGAAGATCCAGCACCTAGGCACATGGTGTGGACAATAACTTGGAACTCAACACCAAGAAGAGGGCAGGGTGTAGCTCAGTGGTTAAGGCATTAGAATTAAAAAATTTTTTTTAAAAAAGGTCCCACATTCAAACCCCACCACCAGTAATGCCTCTTTTCCACTGCATAGAACGGCACGACACGATTCAGTTCAACTCACTTCGGTTCGGCGCAGTTTGGCTCGGTTTGCGCTTCCACTGCAGTATAGTAACGCTTTAGCGTGGGCGGGATTACTCACGTGTCGTTTAGTCGCGGCGCCGCTACTGCCGTGACGTCATCGTAAACGCGCCACAAACAAACACACAATAATGGAGCATATCGACGGCATGGTGTTCTTCATTCTCGGCATGTGGATGTTTTTAACAGTGAGACGAAGGAGTTTGTTTCAAAAGAGGCCGACGGTTAATACAAAAAGGTGCGTGCGATCCTTCTCTGGCTGTTCTAAATATAGCGGTTCTGTTGTGTCTCGTGTCGCAAGTTCGGTGACGCAGTAATGACGATTTTCTCCGGCTAATCAGTGACCAGCAGAGTTTACACGTCACATTTTGGTAACGGTTCGGCGCGCTTGTAACCTCGGCTGAGGTGGTACTAAAAAAAGGACCAGGTACCATGTACTGTTCCCAGTGGAAAAGCCCCCAAAAGTGAGTAGAACTGAACCGTGTCGTGCCGTACTATGCAGTGGAAAAGCGCCATACGTTGCCCCTGTTTAGCCCTTGAGTAAGGCCCTTAACCCTAAACTTCTCAGATGTGTAATAAGATAAATAAAAACAGTTAAACAAGTTTTTCTGGATAAGGGTGTCTGTAAAAAGAAGACAAAGGAAGTCATTGTGGATTTCAGATGAGCTGGCAATCACACTCTTGCTCCCATTTACACACTGTAAAAACATAAGCCTATGTCTCAACATAAACATAAAGTTGCACAGCTTTTTTTTAGTTTACTTAACTTTTTGAGAAATTTGCTGGCCAAACAAAATATTTCACATTGCAGTTTAGTTGACACAACATGTACATACCCAGTTCAAAATCTTAAGTTGTCAAATAGTCAAATATTTAAGTCAGCTCAAATAGGGGCTCAATTAATTATATTTCTCTAGTGTCAATTGACTTAGCCCAACTTTTCATTTACTCAAAAAAAAAAAAAAAGCAAGTTGTCTCCCATTGTGGCACATTGATGTACTGTAGTTAGTTAAAAACAAATTGGTCTATCAATAAAATAAATTTAAAACATTTATTCTTCCCAAACTAGTCAAAGCTAAAACAGTAATAAAGGTTTTATTTTGTTTAGAGGACACTAAAATACCAGATAACACTAGCTGCTTATCACTCTCTTACTGATTCTTTTATATTACAATATCATAACAATTAAAAAAAAACCTAGCAAATATTCGACTTTTTTCCGCAATATGTCAGACAAAAAAAAAAAAAGAGTTCAATAATAATTGCTTGTATGGCTTCTTAGGTGTACATCCAGTCCTTTTGGAATTCAAAATTCACTGCACAGACCTGAAAAAATTTCACTAATATAACTGCTGCATAGTCACCCAGGCCCTTAAGGACTACTACAACTTCAACAGCTTGCTCACGTTCCTCCAGTAGCTCCAGAAGTCCAACCGACACACCTCTGTTCTCCACAGCAGAGCCTCTGGTTAATGAAAATGAGAAGTCCTGTAAAGACAAAGATGATACATTTCACAGAATATCAAGTTATGATAAAAATAAAAGATATTAATAAGGCTATAAATCACCAGAATGTGTTACTGAAATTCTAAGGATTAGTTAACGCTGTGCATTGCCTCATATTCAAAAAGGTTTGATATTTTCAAGGGTTTAATTTCGCCATTCTCAGGAGTAACTAATTTTTTTTATTACGGGTATTGCAGGGTTTTCATACAGATAAATTAACATTAATAAGATAACATTAATAGATGAGCAAGAGTGACTCTGAAGCCAATATAACTCTTAACTTACTGAATACTGAAGTGCCACTGCTCCTTAACTGTTCAACACTTGGGTTTTTCTTGAACTTTCATTAGCTGAGCGCTCTCACTGCCGTGTGTGCTGGCGTGGAGCAGGACGCTGTTGCTGGACAAAAGTCATGGCGTGATTCCATCTCTGGGAGGGTAAACTGCTGGCTCAACTTTATTTAATTCTTTTATTTTTTCAGTCTGTGTTTTTAAAGTTTTCAAGAAAACAATGTTACATGTTCTCTAAATAAATTCCACTTTAAGAAGTTGGGCCAACAATACAATATTAATTCATTCAACATTTATCTGCTTGGATTTTTTGCAGTGCACCAACTGAGCCGCTGTTGCAGGCTAATGTACTTTGCCAGAAAAGTAATAAAGTCGAATCTGATCTAATCTAATCAAATCTAATCTAATTCCAGTTATCATTAGGCACTTATATTAGTTTTATACTAAATACTAAAAGTGTATGCTCAAAGGGGGAAATAGTTAACAGATTAGACCAAATCAAGTGCAGGAAATAAGACTTATACCTGTACAGTGTAGTAATATTTTTCCAGTGATGTAGAAAGTTGTTGTGTGCTTTCTGAGCTACCTCACAATGTTGAGTGATTGGCAGATTAAATAAATCCTGCAGCAGGCAATCCCCCTTACCTTAGAGAAAGCACATACTGCTGTCAGCTTTTCAGATTGATAGATTGTCATGGCATATTTGAAAAAAGTAAAAAGTAACTGGAGTTGGCTAACTAGACTGAAAAAAAACAAAACAAAAAAAAAACCTTGCCATCTTTTACAAGAAAAAAAAGGTTTGCTTTGCTTCATATACAACGTGGTTTTTCCAGGATTTTAATGACTGGGCTCTTAGTTCAGGTATTTTACATGCCCTCACCTTGGACTGCTGCGGATACATTTACTTGTCTTTCCTTTTACAATTTCGTTTAACGTTGCTGTTATTCATCTGCACTTGGATTCACCTCGTTCCGCTTCACCCCGTAACAGAATAATCCAGCCATCAATATGGATCCAGCAGATGTTGACCGCATGAGATCGGCGCTGAAGAGTCAAGGCGCACTTCTCAAAGTTCACCAGAAGGAGCTGCTCAACACCAAGCAAGACCTTGCTGACAGCTCCAACTCTCCAACGTCAAGCAGGGACTCCCACATACAACAGGCCTACGACTATGCCATTGAGTTCCGGACACTGGCTCTCTCAAGTGGATGGAACGAACGAGCACTGAGCGACAGGTTCTTTGAGGGTCTGTCAGAAGCACTTAAAGACTGACTAGCCTCCCAGGAACTCCCCTCCTCACTCCAGGAGCTCATGAATCTTGCAGGCCGTGTGGATTCACATCTTCATCTTCGCACATCAGTCAGGACGTAACCACTCAAAGTCAATCCAAGACCACGAGCCCACGAACAGAAGGAGACCATGCGTTTGGGCAGGACCTGCATCTCTCCTGAGAAACGACAACGACGCAGAGTGGTGGGGGCCTGTTTCTACTGTGGAAGATCCGGTCATCAACTCAAGTTCTGTCCAGTAAAGAGGAGGAACCCTCTAGTTCAACTGGGGGCACTTGAAGGTGCGACTTCAAGAAGTATCCCAGCTACTCCCTGATTTTCTTATCCACGAACAGCAGTCTCACCTGGTAGCCGGACCTCACCAACGTGCCCACTGAATATCATGACCTTATGATTGCGCCATAGACCTGCTTCCGGGCACCACTCCTCCCAAAGGCCACCTTTATTCTTTGTCGCCCAAGGAATGCGAGGCCATGGACCACTATATCACGGAGTCCCTCGCGACAGGGATTATTCCTCCATCCTCCTCCCCCGCAGGGGATGGGTCCCTCCGTCCCTGCATTGATTATAGGGGCCTAAACGAGATCACGATTAACGACACGGCACGACACGGTTCAGTTCAACTCACTTCGGTTCGGCTCAGTTTGGCTCGATTTGCGCTTCCACTGCAGTTTAGTAACGCTTCGGAGTGGGCGGGATTATTCACGTGTCGTTTTAGTTGCGGCGCCTCTACTGCCGTGACATCATCGTAAACGCGCCACAAACAAACACACAACAATGGAGCATATCGACGGCATGGTGTTCTTCATTCTCGGCATGTGGATTTTTTTAACAGTGTGACGAAGGAGTTTGTTTCAAAAGAGGCTGATGGCAGCCAAAGAAAATATTTGGTTAATACAAAAAGGTGCGTCTGATCTTTCGATGGCTGTTCTAAATATAGCGGTTCTGTTGTGTCTCGTGTCGCAAGTTCAGTGACGCAGTAATGACGATTTTCTCCGGCCAATCAGTGACCAGCAGAGTTTACACGTCACGTTTTGGTAACGGTTCGGCGCGCTTGGAACCTCGGCTGAGGTGGTACTAAAAAAAGGACCAGGTACCATGTACTGTTCCCAATGGAAAACCCCCCTTTAAAAGTGAGTTGAACTGAACCGTGTCGTGCCGTACTATGCAGTGGAAAAGCGCCATATGAGTATCTAGTGGTCCCGTTTGGTCTAACTAACACTCCAGCAATCTTTCAGGCCCTAATCAAAGACGTCCTCAGGGATATCCTAAACTCATTTGTGTTCGTCTACTGGATGATATCTTGAATTTTTCCAGAGATCTGGAGGAACCATCAATGTCACGTGCGACAGGTGCTGCAAAGACTCTTGGAGAACAACTTGTTCGTCAAAGCTGAGAAATGCGAGTTCCACACCACATCAACCACGTTTCTCGGGTTCGTCATAGGCTCTTCAGGCATCCAGATGGAACCCGACAAGCTCCAAGCGGTTACAGACTGGACCACGACCACCTCACGGATTTGCGAACTTTTACCACCGCTTCATCAGCGGCTTCAGCTCCATCGCTGCTCCCTTAACAACCCTGACCTCTCCCAAGACGTTTTGTTGGAATCAGGAAACCAAGAAAGCCTTCATGGAGCTCAAGAGACGGTTCACGTCAGCCCCTATGCTCATCACGCCTGACCCATCGCATCAATTTGTTGTCGAGGTTGATGCTTCCAGCACTGGGGTAGGAGGCATACTCTCCCAGAGGTCCGCTCACAACAATAAGCTCATCCCTATTCCTTCTTTTCACACCGCTTAACCCCGGCTGAGGCAAACTATGGCATCGGTGACCAAGAACTCCTAAACCCTTTTCCACTGCTCTGGTTCCCAATTTTGGAACCAGTGCCGCGCTTTTCCACAGAAAAAAGTTGGTGCTGGTGCCCTAAAATAAGCAGCAGTACTGGCCCCTAAACTCTGCTGGTCTAGTCGCGAGAACCCGTGATGTCACGAGTGGTGGGCGGAGTTATAGGGAGCGTAAAAAAATGGTGGAGACGCAAAGTCCGTTAATGTGGAGCGCGGACAAAACAAAAGCGCTATTAACAATTTGGACATCCACCGAGATTCAGCAGAAATTGGAAAGTGAAGAAACAATTGAATTGGAAAGAAACAAAAAAGTGTATGAGGAAATAAGAGAAGAACTAATAATTGCAGGCTTCACACGAACAACCAACCAAATAGTGTATAAGCTAGTTGTCTATGTCGATCTCTTTCAGCGGTTATAACACGTCGAATAAGCTGCTTTTGGATACTGAAATACATTTTCATAGTTTGGAGAATAACCAGTAAACTGACTTCGGGCAAGTTCTTTTCTGTTTAGTGGGCGTGGCCTGTGACGTATTATCATGCAGCTCCCGCTGAGCTCCTGTCTAGTGTAAACGCGGGCACCTGGCACCAGCACCAATGTAGTAGAAGTGAGGTAAGAGCCATCAAGCTGGCCCTGGAGGAATGGAGACATTGGTTAGAGGGATCGGAGGCCCCTTTCCTGGTTTGGACCGACCACAAGAACCTTGAGTACCTACGAGGCACCAAGAGGCTCAACTACTGCCAGGCACGGTGGTTGTTTTTCTTCGCTAGGTTTAACTTCACCCAAACCTCCAAACTCCAAACCTGATGCCCTTTCCAGACAGTTTTCGTCTACCCAAGTCCCCACTACCTGTGTCACTATCCTCCCTTCCTCCTGCTTGCTCGCAGTTGTCGAGTTGGACATAGAAACCAAGGTCAAGCAGGCCCTGTCCCACGAACCAGGTCCCAGTAATGTACCCACAAATCGCCTCTTTGTACCCCGTACCCTACGATCTCAGGTTCTGCAATGGTGGCACAGCTCCAAGCTCTCCTGCCATCCTGGTGCTATTTGCACCCTGTCTCAAGTCCAACAGCGTTTTTGGTGGCCAACGTTGAAGGATGTGAATGTGTCCAGATTTGTGGCAGCATGTGACATCAGATTAAGGTGCAAGCACGCCAACACCGCCCCTGCAGGTTTCCTCAGACCTTTACCGATTCCATCCCGTCCATGGTCTGACATTTCACTAGATTTTGTTACAGGACTACCCATCTCCGACGGCCACACCTGTATCACCTGTAGTTGACCCGTTCTCCAAGGCAGCCCAATTCATCCCCCTGTCAAAACTTCCGTCCGCGAAGGAGACAGCGCAACTCCTGATCCTCCATGTTTTCAAGCTCCATGGCCTTCCCAAGGACATTGTCTCTGATCGTGGCCCACATTTCACCTCTCAGTTCTGGTAGGCTCTCAGTCTGTAAGCTCATCGGAGCCACCCCAAGTCTGTCATCAGGATTTCATCCACAATTCAATGGGCAGACGGAGAGGAAAAACAAGGCCCCCGAGGTTGCTCTGAGGTGCATGACCTGCCCTCGGTTGAATATGCCCAACTCCCTAGTCTCTTCTTCTACCGGGTTGTCTCCCTTCCAGTGCTGCCTGGGTTATCAACCACCTTTGTTCCCCTTTCAGGAAGAGGAGGTCAGCGTCCCTTCTGTCCAAGCCTTCATTCGCCGTTGCAGGAGGACCTGGTCTCAAGCCAGGAATACGCTGCTACAACAAAGCAGAGCTTTTATTTGAGTGTAGACGCTCTCAAATACAGGATTCATGCTCTCCAGCTGAAACCTTCCTCTAAAGCAGTGTTTTTCAACCACTGTGCCGTGGTACACTAGTGTGCCATGAGAGATCGTCAGGCGTGCCATGGGAAATTATTAAATTCCACCTAATTGATCTAAAACATTTTTTGAAAACTAATAAGTCTGCAAATAATATGCCATTGTTGAGTGTCCCGCGCCTACACTGGCAGAGTAATCATGTCATACTCTTCCATATCAATAGGTGGCAGCAGATAGCTAATTGTCTTGTATTTCGAGACAAGAATTAGTGATTAAGCTTCTCAACCCTGACTGCTATAAAAACTAAAAACAGAGAGAGACTAAGGCTATGTTTTTACGCTGCAGGTCTCGATGCCCAATTCTGATTTGTTGCCTATATCTGATTTTTTTGACCGTCTGTTTACACGTTATTTCAACTATGACTCATACCCGATACACGTGTTTACACTTGCCATTCCATCTGAAACATCGCGCATATAAAGGGAGGTTCTTGAGCTACACACTAGCCAAGATAGATGAAGCCAAGATAAGCTCTTGCTCCTTTCTACGATGCGACGGATAAATCCCGCATTCCACGTGTCCCAGCTACTTGGTCTCGCCTCA
Source organism: Channallabes apus (assembly GCA_030522415.1). Classification (NCBI taxonomy): domain Eukaryota; kingdom Metazoa; phylum Chordata; class Actinopteri; order Siluriformes; family Clariidae; genus Channallabes; species Channallabes apus. The sequence continues at coordinate 24,724,175 of CM060118.1, forward strand.
TGCCCCGCTTCCGCCCTCCGACCACGCTTTCGTTTACCGTTGCTGTTATTCATCTGCACTTGGATTCACCTTGTTTCGCTTCGCCCCGTGACAAGTTTAGCCTTTCTAATAAATATCTATTGGTGCAGATGCGTGTTTACATTGTTTACATTGTGCTTATCAATAGCTTAATTTAAAGTAGATTATTACATTCAGCACATAACTGTTCATAACATCGCCTATACTCAACATTTTGATTTCACTTAAGGTGCAGGTTCAGGGAGATATCTGAAAGTACTGCAAAAGTTGCATTAAATTCTACCCAGTTAATTTTGCGTGGCAATCCGTGTCAGGTGAGTATTTTAGCATATAGCACTGGGCCCTCAGTTCGGGTATTTTACATGCCCTCACCTTGGACTGTTGCGGATACATTTACTTTTTACAATTATGGTTTTCCAATGTCTTTCTGCTTACACCAGTCAGATATTCTGTGTACCTCAAAAAGACCAGTGGATGTGCAACCTTCTTACAGTACCAACACATTCAAGAGTTTAATTTTGATAATTATTTTAAACATTGTGGAAATATACAAAGTGTATGGAAAACTAAATGTTTTAATCTATATAAATAAAATAATGGTTTTGTCTGTCCATTGGTCAGAACTCATTTTCTATATATCAGTTTATCTCATCTTGTATGTTACAAAACCCTGGTTCTAAGAAAAGCAGTCATGTGAAATGCCACTATAGGATAAAACACAGGGCGGTAAAGCAAACATATCCACAGCAGTTCATGGTGAGGGCATGTAAAATACCTGAATTGACAGCATACTATCATGAGCTAAAATGTTGAGGGAAAGTGATGTGATGAACAGTTATGTGCCAGATTCAATAATCTATTTCAAACATGGAGTGTATTTATCAGACTCAATATTAAGATACTTAATACATTTTATTCATTGTACTGATAAGTTAGGCAGAGAGTTCTGCTGTACAGAAAGCCAGGCAGACATGTACAGTAGATGAGCTTCAACCTAAAATAAAAGTATCACTGATTACATTAAAGCTGGCTCATGTAGTTTTTGCATAGGACATGCACTGCTTGGGACTGCAGTTAAATAGTGAAATAGTCTATCTGTCCATTAGACTGTGGGTCGTACACAGATTTATGATGACACTGGCTTGAGAAAATGCTTCCCAAAAATGTGTGGTGACTTGTGAGTCTTGAACAGAGTTCTGAATTTCACAGTAAAGTTCTTGCATCTTAACCTCTCTCTCTCTCTTTTTCTCTCTGCACCTTTCTCAACACCTTTCTTACTGACTGACTTATTTTGCTGAAACAATAATTTAACAATATTGACAAATTAATTTCTAGGATTGTTTCTACATTTACTTCAAGATGTTAATTCAGCATTTGTTCTTACAAATTTAAAAACTATAAAATAACAATGTTCCAGCTTAATTAAAATGTATTACCTCTGTACCTGTATCTCCTCATTCAAATTACTTCATTTTCTTAAAATACATGCTGTGATTGCATTTTAATGAAGTTAATCTAGCACAACAACCACAAATCAGACCTTAGCTCTGCCTTCTAGTGGATAAGTGCAAACCAATATTCTGATCTCGTAAGAAGTTGGTTTTGGGGGAAAGGCTAAAAAGAATCTTTTTTTTTTCTGAGCAGGATAATGAAAACGTCTTACTTGGCACGTAGCCCTGCCTCCACAATTACGAATTGTGGAAGTGTTAACTGCCATAGCAGCAGGAAGAAAAAAATATATTACATTAACAAATTTTTATGTGATTTTTAGTGAATGTCTATAATAATCTATCAATCTGTACAGTTGCATTTCTGTCTAAAGGTATTGGACCAATTCTGGTGACCCAGTGACCTCACCAAACAGTTGAATTTTTATGATTTTTTAAAGGCTTGTATCTGATTCCTATTTCCAGAAGTAGACATGCAACCATAAGCCATGGCACTACCTCCACCATGTTATGCCAGTTATGCTTCTTCTACACACATTAGCCTTCTAAACATATTTTTTTCACTTTCCACTTTTTTTACGTCTGATACTGTACTGTAAGTGCTTTGCATCATTTGGTATGGCCTGTATTTCTGGATTTAAAGTCATTTTCAAGTTCAGGTGAGTTATGGATCGGAAGATCGGCGGTTCGAGCCCCAGCTCCGCCAGGTTGCCACTGTGGGGCCCTTGAGCAAGGCCCTTAAACCCTGTCTGCTCCAGGGACGCCGTAAAATGGCATAAAATTCTTTAGCTCTCCTGTCATAAAGAATACTACAAGAAGTTGTTCCTGCCAACTGAGATATCCACCTGGACATACTGTACATTCATATATATGCTAATATTTAACCATGCCATCTCATAAAAAAAAACATTTTAATTCCTTAGATTATCCATTCAGGCTACAATATGGACAAAAGTACTGCATCATAGCATTCACATTTATATTAGGTACATACAATCTCTCTCCCTATAATAATTTTTTTTATTTCGTAAATTGAAAAATAGCCTTAAACATATTTTGCAAACTTATTACAAAGTTTTTTTTAACTGGCTGCTATAAGAATCTAATTCCCTTTTGGGATTAATAATATACTGTACTCTCTCTCTTCCCTTCATTCTCTATCTATCTAGAAGATTTTGGTACCTTTATGACTGCTTTATAGTGGTTTATGTCACCGGGGTTTTCTTCACAACTCTCACAATTGTCCCATAAAATGACACCCTCAATATACTTTGTTTGCATAATTCCTATTGTCGAGTTATCTGGGAATTTGCATCAGCCTCCACTTCAAACTCGAAAAAAGCCATAGCCAACTACAGGGGATCACTTTTAATTCTTGTGTCTGACAACTTTGCAGGTTACACAATAATCATTCAAAGTGGATTCAACTAAGTGAGACAGTGTCAAGGAATCAGAACGGACACAAATGCAGGTCTCCTTCAAGGTCTTTTATTTGTTGATTCAGCCTTGGTTCAGACAAAAAGTAAATAAATAAAAGAACAAAAACAAAACAAAATAGAAACAAACTGAACTGTTCTCCTTTGAGCAAAAACACGGAAGCGCCAACGTCAAAAACAAAAAACAAAAACCACTCCGAAGAGGGAAAAAAGGTCTTGACTAAGTGACGTGGCTGTAGTTCCTTCGGCAGACAGCAGAGGGCGACAGGGCCGAAGTCCGCTGGACTGCACGGCCGCGAAGAAGAGCGAGAGCAGGCCGATCTCAGGACGGGAAACTGCCGGGCAGTGCAAACTAAGAAAACAGGACCCGGCCTGGATGCGAGAGAAAAGAAACAAACACGGAGACAGGGGGAAAAATATGGTGGGAAAAAAAACTGGAGGATACTGTTTTGGAGCCAAAAATAGGGAACAACATATACCAAGCTGGACAGGACACGAAACGGGCAGACGGCTGGAAACATGGAACAACGATCTGACACAGGACAACAGACAGGAGGGAATAAATAGGGTGGATGATTACAATGAAAATGAGGGGAACAGGTGAGTGAAATTATCTTGATAGAATGGTAACGAGGAAGTGGGAGGGATGGTGGTGATGTCACAGAGACACAGGCACATGGCGAGGGATCAAAACAAATGCCATGTGCTTGAATAGTCATGTAAACAACACGGAATACAAGGGGGAAGAAAACCAAAAAGCAAATAATTTTAGGGATCAGACCAGGGTTTGACAGACAGAGGTCGATAACCTTGAATGAAAAACCAGAAAAACGGTACATCACTATTCCTGATAAATAACAGTTAAATAATATTTAAACAAATACAACCAAATTATTTAACTAAGCTTCTAACAACTAATTAACACATACTATTCTATTGTTACTAGACATGTAATACACATCATCATATTAAATTTTTCTTGTGAAAACATGGAAAACTCTTTCTCATGTAATGAGCAATATAGTGAATAAAGTAAATATCAACTAACTCAATCAAGATTCAAATGATCAGTCCTTCGTATAAGTAAAGAGCGGTATTATCATACCATCAGTGTCCATGAGATGACCAGCAGTCGATGCGCTTCCCTGTCTCACATATGCTTGCACATGGTGCTTGTATGTTGAGTCTGTACTGTACCTTTGCTCCATTAGTGACTGTGAGGTGATGCATAATGTGATGTCATACTTTGATCGTGTCACAGTTGTTCCTTGTCGAGTGACTTCAGCTCCACCATTTCACTTATTTAACTTTACACCTATTGACTTAGCAAATCTAGCATAAAGTTACCTCAATCTGTGCTTTTTAAAACGCACACTTGTGTTTTAAATCAGAAGAGTTGCAGCATTATACATAAACAATATAGTGCCAGTGTCTAATGTAATGTAAGGAAAATTCCATGCCTACTATTACTTTAAATCAATAACAGCAGGTGAACAGTGAGTGGTGCTTTTTCTATCCATGAACATTTACGTTACTCACCTAACATAATGCTCTGCTCACAGGGTAGGGAGCTCCCAGACCATGCTGTCTCCTCAGTTTGCTGCCATTTCTGACTGCTATGGTGCTTAATTTTGCGAAAAAGGTGCTTTGTGACTTTTAACCAGGCCTGCCAACAGCTGGCCAACTAGCAACAAAATATTTAACCCTGATGGAGTAAGTAGTTTCTCATTTCTTTAACAACCATGTCAGAAGACATGTCATGTGGTTGTGACAAAGATGTTATTCTGTTTCAGAAAGGTAAAATTATTGGCATGTGTCAGAACTAACCCGATGACGACCAGAAAGACGTAGCTTAGCAGTTAGCCCTGTAGCGTGAATGGTAAACTCAAACGCGGATGGACACGAGTGGGCAGGATAATCAACACGCTTTGCTCTAAGAACTCTCAAAGTCAATGAGTAAAGGAAAGACACAATCTAACCCTAGTCCTATAAACGCACACTCAATCTGAAAGCGAACCCAAGAAAGTGAGTACTCACGTGAACGGGAACGATTCCGAAATAGCATGAGCATACTCAATGACAGAGCGATGTGCGGCGCCATCTTGTATCCTTTTATGCTTTCAGGTTCGCGACCGCCTTACTTCCGGGTCCTGGTGCCAGTCGCGGCTGAGTGCGCATGACAGTACCCCCCTGTCCAGGACCAACTCCGGACGGTCCAGGGGTGGAGGATACCTGTTGACGGTAGTCCCTAATGAGCCTGGGGTCGAGGATGAAACGTGCTGGGACACAGGACCGCTCCTCGGGGCCGTAGCCCTCCCAATCGACCAGATACTGGGTGCCCCTGCCCCGAGGGCGCGAGTCGAGGATCCGTCGCACGGTGTAAGCGGGACTGCCGTCAATGATACGGGGGGGAGGAGCAGGGGGGGTGGGTTGAACCATGGGTGAGGTGACGAATGGCTTCAGTTGGGAGGTGTGGAAGACGGGGTGGATCCGGAGCGCCGCAGGCAGCTGGAGCCGGTAGGTAACTGGGTTGATCCTTAGCGTGACGTGGTATGGCCCAATGAATTTTGGTGACAGCTTTCGTGACTCTGTGTGTAAGTGAAGGTTCCTGGTGTAGCCATGCCTTGTCACCTACGTGGTACAACCGTCCCGGAGGGTGCCGATGGCGGTGTTGGATGGCATAGTTGGCGTTGGCACGTCGGATGGTGAGGTTGGCTTGATGCCATAGCCGCCGGCACCGGCGAACCAACTGTTGGGCCGATGGTACGTCAACCTCCGGTTCTTGGTGGTCGAACATCGGAGGTTGGAAACCATGACACACCTCAAATGGGCTCAGGTTGGTGGCTGAGGACACATGGAGGTTGTGGGACAACTCAGCCCATTTGAGGTAGCGGGCCCAGGAGCATTGGCGATCCGACACAAAACACCTCAGGTAACGCTCCAGCTGTTGGTTGGTTCGCTCCGTCTGACCATTCGTCTGGGGGTGGTAACCAGAAGACAGACTGCAGGTTGAATGGATCAGACGGCAGAAAGCCCTCCAGAACCGGGCGGTGAACTGGGGACCTCTGTCCGAGACGATGTCCTTTGGGAACCCATGCAATCGGACTACGTGTTCCAATATCAGCTCGGCTGTGTTCTTAGCTGACGGGAGTCCGGCGAGGGCCACCAGGTGCACTGCCTTGGTGAAGCCATCCAGAATGGTGAAGATTACGTCCTTTCCCTCCAAGGACGGCAGGCCCATGATGAAGTTGACGGCAATGTGCGACCAGGCCCGACGAGAGACAGGAAGTGGTTGAAGATCTCCCGGTGTCGGCTGATTGGTGTCCTTTGCCCTGGCGCACACTGGGCACGCCCGGACGAACTCGGTGATGTCCTTTCTCATCGACGGCCACCAGAAAGCCCGTTTCACGAAGGTGAGGGTTCGTAGGGTTCCCTGGTGTCCCGTGACGAGCGAAGAATGGCCCCTCTGGAGGACTTTGGGCCTTAGCTTGGTTGGGACATAGAGTCGTCCGGGCGGCACGCCTGCCGGTGCGGGTTCTGTGGTCAGTGCCTGGCGGACCCTCGTCTCCATGTCCCAGTGCAGGTGCGCGATGATTCGGGTGGGTTGCAGGACAGACACGGGGTCCGCCCGGGGCGTCTCTCGCTCATACTGACGGGAGAGGGCGTCGGCCTTGGTGTTCTTTGACCCCGGGCGGTACAGATGGAAGTCGTACTGTTCAAAGAACAGAGCCCACCGTGCCTGGCGTGGGTTGAAGTTGTCTGAGGTTCCGGATGGTGAGCAGGTTCTGATGATCTGTCCAGACGATGAACGGCTCGCTGGCACCCTGGAGCCAGTGACGCCATTCCTCCAAGGCCCACTTTATGCCCAACAGTTCACGGTCCCCTACTCCGTATCGCTGCTGAGTGGGGTTAAATTTCTTGGAGTAGAAGCCACATGGGTGTAGCTTCTGGTCTGGACCTCGCTGGGAGAGAACGGCGCCGGCGCCCACCTCCGATGCGTCCACCTCCGCAACAAATGGTTGACTGGCATCCGGATGGAGGAGAATGGGTGCGGTGGTGAAGAGGTGGCAGAGTTTGTTTAAGGCGGAGATGGCGGTTGGGTTGAGTTGGAAAGGATGGGTTGAGGGCCTGGTCAGTGCGGTGAGTGGTGCTGCGACTGTACTGTAACCCCGGATAAAGCGACGGTAAAAGTTCGCAAACCCGAGAAATTGTTGGAGCTGCTTTAGTGTTCTGGGTAGGGGCCAGTGACGTACAACCTCCAGCTTCTGCGGGTCCATGGCCACACCCTGGGACGAGATGACAAAACCCAGGAACGTGGTGGAGTGCTCGTGAAAAGCACACTTTTCCAGCTTACAGTACAGCTGGTGGGCGAGCAATCTCTTGAGAACAGCCCTGACGTGTTTGGTGTGTTCTTCTGTGGTGTGTGAGTATATTAGAATGTCATCTAAATAGACGAACACCCATCGGCCTAGCATGTCCCTGAGAACATCATTAATAAACTGTTGGAAGGCCGAGGGTGCGTTACAGAGTCCGAACGGAATGACCAGGCTCTCATAATGTCCGGTGGGGGTGATGAAGGCCGTCTTCCACTCATCACCCTCTCTGATGCGCACCAAGTTGTAGGCGCTCCGGAGGTCCAACTTAGTGAACACGGTGGCACCAGAGAGAGCGTCCAGGGCTCAGTTGGTAAGAGGCAGTGGGTGACGGTTTCTGATGGTGATTTTGTTTAGCCCCTGATAGTCGACACACGGAAGAAGTTCCCCCCCTTTCTTCTTCATGAAGAAGAACCCCGCGGCTGCCGGCGAGGAGGATGGCCGGATGGTGCCATGTCGTAGGGTGCTGGCGACATATTCCTCCATCGCCTGGGTCTCGGTGTTGGAGAGGGAGTAGAGATGGCCGCGGGGGGGGGTTGGAACCTGGCTGTAGTTCGATGGCCAGGTCGTACGGGCGGTGAGGTGGTAGGTGGTTCGCCCGGCGTTTACAAAACACCTCAGCTAGGTCCCGATAAGGTGGAGAAATGGCGTTGATGTTGACATCGGGGGCCTCGGACTCCGTGGAACACGTTCCAGCCTGGGCCCGTAAGCATAATTCGGTGCAGGTCGGCCCCCACTGGAGGATCCAGCTTTGAGACCATGAAATGAGCGGGTTGTGCTGCAGAAGCCATGGGTAGCCGACGTGAGGTGAAACTGAATGGACTCTTGGTGCTTACCGAGGATGAGGATGATGGGTTGTGTCTGCTGGGTGATGGGGCTGGATGAGAGGGGCCGCCCGTCGACAGAGGTGATCTTCATTGGCTGGGATAACGTGGAGTCAATGAAGTTACCCGCGGCACCGGAATCGATGAACGCGGCACTTCGGACCCGCTTGTGGCCAAGGTGGAGGGTTACCTGGACCGTGAGTCGAGAAGTGGTGGTGTTGGTGGTGGCGGAGAGGTGGATGGTGCCCGGTGAGTCTCTCCTGTCATTCACCGGGGTTGGGCGTTTCCCGGACGGGATGGACAGGTCGCTCGGTGGTGCGCCGCTGATCCACAGTAGGCACACAAACCCTTGCGGTAACGCCTCTCACGTTCCGCCACGGTCAGGGAGGCGCGCTCTAGTTGCATGGATTCCCCGGCTCCGGTGTCAACCACGGCAGGGGGTGGAGATCCGACACGTCCGGTGAAGGCGGGGGTGACGGTGGGTGGTGGTCGTGGTACAGTGTAGGTGTATGTGGGAGCTGGCGGCAGGGTACGAGGTGCTGGCTTTGGACGGGAAAGGAGGCGCTGGTCGATGCGGAGGGCTAGCTGGATCAGCCCCTCCAATGTGGCTGGGAGCTCTCGTCCGGCTAGCTCATCCTTAATACAAGCAGCCAGTCCCGTCGAAGTAGGATGTCCGGAGGGCTGCGTCTCCCCATGAGGTCTGGATGGAGAGGGTGCGGAAGTCAGCAGTGTACCGGCTCACGGACAATCCTCCCTGCCGCAGATGGAGTTTCGTGTCGGTCTCCACCCCGCCCGCAGGATGTTCAAATGTTAATTTGAGCTGACGGGTAAACTCGTTGTAGGAGTGAGCGGTGTTGGTGTCAGCGCGCAGGACTGCCGTGGCCCACTCTGCTGCCTGCCCTGATAGCAACGAGACGAGTAGTGCAATGCGCAGCCGGTCGGTGGAGTATTTGGTGGCATTAAACTCAAACACCAGTTCCAGCGATGTTAAAAACACACTGCATTTCCCATCTGTGCCATCCCATTTATCCGGGAGTGCTAGAAAAACATCAGAAGGGGGGTGGGGGGGGTTGGTGTAGGGCCACGGCCGCTGCGGCGGGCGGACCGCTAGCCATACCATCAACTGAAACTACTAAAACTGGGTTAAAAACTATAAAACGCATTATTAAAATCTGGAAGGATTGTGGTGAACTAGCATCTTCGAGGAAGAAAGATAGTCGGAAAACATCCTGAATGAGCATAATGGGTGATGACTTAAGGATTGCTTAGTGAAATCAAATCCATTTGAAAAAAAGAAAAGAAAAACAGTTGAACTCGTGTTTTTTTTTTCATGTTTAATATTGACAGTAAGAGCAGTTCCATACACGCAATGGGAAGAGAACTCAAACTATTGGGACTAAACAGCTACTTACACGTCTAGTAAAAAAGTCTACTTAGTCAAAAAATGCTTCAATTTGCCTGGGAGCATAAATAATCCACTAGGGCATTGGAAGCAATAAAAAAAAATGTACATGTACCCTTTTCCAGAGTGACAGGTTCATCAGGGTAAGGCAAGCAGATAAAGCAATGCGCCCATCATACCTAGTGCCTACCATATAAGTCTTTTGGGGCAGTGTTATGATCCTTTCCTGATGGCATGGGCAATTTCAAATAATGATGCCTAGATTCATTGGGCTCAAATTGTGAAAGGGTGGTTCAGGGAGCATGAGACACCACAGATCATTAATCCTAGTGAGAATCTTTGCGATGTGCTTGAGAAGACTTTACACAGTGATCCGACTCTCCCATCCTCAATACAATATTTGTTATTGTTTTTGAGATACATAAATATATGATAAATAAATAAGTGATAAATAAATAGTTGCAAACATCCACTTAATGAGATCATTTGTGACATTATTTGCTGTTATGTTACATTTAATACGTACATATCTCAGTTTAAATCGTAATCACAATCCATGTCAAAACAATTGCTGCTGATTTTTTTTTTTATCAAATCATGCGGCCAATGTGTCTCATATGTCAAGAGTCATATGCAGTTTTCGTAGGAGGTATTTTTAAACAAAACACCAATATGACAAATGTCGACATGTAACTGTGGCTACTAAAAGTCAAAGAACTGAAATACAAACTTCAGCAACAGCAACACTACCCATCTCTCTATATTCATTTAAGGGGTAGATGCTCAGTTTTCCTGAGGAAAGTTTGAATTCTGAAGTATGCATCCATGCATCAATGAGATTTGTTGGTGTGTCGTGCAAGGTGGTCCATGGTTTGGTCATTTTAGTTTGACAAAAGGTGTAGATAACTACACAGTAGATAACTTGATGGCCTACCACCATTATTCACCAGGAGTCTATATGTGGAAAGGTGTTGGCCACTGAACCTGTAATGACAAGTGTGAGCAAAGCATTGGTTGAATTTAAATCACCAGCACTTTTAGAGGAGATGAACTCTTCATAAGGATGTCACACCACATAGAGGTGTGCTATCTAAAATGTTGCAAAGATTTTATGATGCCTGCATTGATATATCTCATTTCATGCAAAGTCGTCCCTCATCTTAAGCTTTACAACTTGGCATTTTTGTGTGGCATAACAAAGCACCTTAACAATCTTAATGTAAAACTCCAGTTTCAAATAAGACTGCATTTATTGGAGAGCCAGATGCACCAGGGCAATCTGTCTCATATTCCTATTTGCCAGTCAGTGAGTGACAGCCACCATCCCATGCCTAACTGAAGTGTGTGATGACGAATTGATCACATTGTATGTGGACTTCAGCAGGAGATTTGTTAATTTTGAAACACAAAAATTCAACCATGACCTATTCACAAATTTGTTTGACAGTGAATGCTGACACTGCACTTAAGAACTTGCAATTGGAACTCACTGAATTGTAATTAAATACTTATCTAAAGACCCATCAGCTGAGTTTGCACCTCAACTCCCTGAACCAATGCCACAGCCTCACCTTCACTACCCACTCATCAAGTCTATGTTCGGGAATCACCTACTTGTACAAGCCAACGTGCTCTCTCTACGTAAGTGAAGTTGGTCAAGACAGATCCAGCCCCTGAAACCAGCATCTGATATGGCTATGACAAGAAAAGATAACCCTGAAATAGACAAGATCATTTCTAAGAAAAGGTGCAGAGTGGACTCTGGGCAGTGGAGGCGTGTTCTCTGGAGTGACTAATTACACATCTCTTTCTGGAAATCCGATGGACAAGTCTGAGTTTGGCGGTTGCCAGGAGAACGGTAATTGTCCGACTGCATTATGCCAAGTGTAAAGTTTGGTGTAGGGGAGATTATGATGTGGGGTTGTATTCTTAGGAGTTGGGCTCGGGTTCCAGTGAAAGCAATTTTGGACAAATTCATGCTCCCAAATTCATCTTGGTTTATCCTTTTAAACATCAATTACTTCAGGGCTGAAAAGACAGGGCTCAAACCAAGAGACATTCAAAACTAAGCAACAAGCAGCTAAGCAACCTGGGTAACAAGAAACACCTGTCAGTCACTCTTACTCACTCACTCACTCACCCATCTTCTATATCACTTTATTCAGGGTCGCGGGGACCTGGAGCCTATCCCAGGAGGCTTAGGTCATACATACACATACACACACTCACACACCCATTCACACACTATGGGAAATTTGGGAACGGCAATTAGCCTAACCTGCATGTCTTTGGAATGTGGGAGGAAATCGCCGTACCCTGAGGAAAGCACCAAGCACGGGGAGAACATGCAAACTCCATGCACACAGAGACAGGAATCGAGCCTGGCCGGGAATCGAACCTAGACCCTGGAGGTGCAAGGCGACTGTGATAACCACTACATGTGGTTAGCACTGTGGTTAGGACAAACATGTTCAAACAAAAAGTTCATGTTGTAAGTTGTTTAACATATTAAGATGTAAGTAATAGAAAACGAAGGCCAAAATTATAAATTCTGTCCTACTGTATCATATTCACATTATGATCTTGGATCTAACTAGAAAATACCATAGCTACAATTTTACAGCAAAAACACAATAACTGACCTTGCAGTTCTAATACAATTAAATGTGACAATTAAAGCCCTGACCTCAACTCTATTGGACAATGTTGGGATAAACAGGAACACAGGTTGTGTAACATGGCCTGGAACACGGCCATGTCAAAAAAATCTAGTAGAAAGCCTTCCCAAATAATGTTGTTGCTATAGCAGCAAAAGGGGGACCAATTGTTATGATGGTCAGGTGTCCGTATCCCTTTGGATGTATAGTGTGCATAACCAGGAAACAAGTTTTTTGACCTCACATTATGCGACCCTCATGTACTGTACAGGTGATCAGACAGCACATAATTCTATCAAGTACATGCTGGACAGATTGCAGAACTATGGGGCATTAAAGCTTCCCCACAAGAATATTTATGTACTGTAAATACAAGAACATTTTCAATGAATTGTAGGGTGTCATGGAGTCATTGTAGCATTGTTGACTCATAGCCCCAGTTCGAACCTAATTTCGCTCCTCTGTGTCTCTGGTTTCCCCCATGCAGAGGCAGTGTTACTCATTATGTGCAACCTTCCATTCGGGTTGTATTGTGCAGTAAGCCTATTGCAATTTTAATACTAAAACAATTCTTTAGATAAATCCAAATACCCAACATTCAGATTGCTGGTGATACATGATAGATTTCTCTATTATTTAACTAAAATGCACAGCTTTTTGGAAGAGAAATAAAAAAGTAAAGATGCAATTAATATATTTTGAATAGAGTATTGAATATATGTGTACTGCTGACAAATCTTAGAAAGCAAGCTCACAATACGTTGTCTGTGTGCTTATGGCATGTGTTCCCATCATTTATGAGAGGTCAATTTTGCAAAAAATATAGTGTTACAAGCTTCAGGAGTCATTACCCCATGACTGAATTGAAACTAATCAGTTAAAACATCTAGGCTGCTGAATCCAAGTCCAAGTTTTAATACAAATTGGACAGATGTACAGATGTCACCTTTAAGACTGCGCGTGTTTTCCCGCGAGAGGCCGCAATTTAGCGCGCGGCGAGCTGCGACTTGCCGGAGGTAACATTCAGAAATTTAAAATAAATGTGTTGTGCTTCACTGAATATCCGCCTGATGGCGCATGGAAGGACTTTATCTAAAAGCCGGACCAAGTACAAATGCATTGTGTATACGGTTAACCGTTAACCTAAAACAATATTGTTTCCAATGCTGTAGCAAACATGAATTTTATTTTGTTTTACAACAGATATTTCATAATGAATGTTTGTATATGTGCTTCATGTTATTTTCATAATGATGAAATGAGATGCCCAAATTCATGCTTTAAAAGTTTCTTATATAGTTTTTGTAATGTCTTAACAGGTACAAAATAATGAAAGACATGGCCATGCCGTGGTTTAAATGGTCTTGAAATTTATTTAATTTCCTGATAGTAGGCTATCTGATAGTGTTAACTATGCGAATGTCCTGATTCGTGAATATGCCAACATGTCTTATTTAAAACATAAAACTGAGTCAACATCATCAGAAGACATGAATTAACAATGTGTATGTGTTTGTATGTGCATATATTATATAAGTATGTGTTTGTGTGCGTGTCTCATATGTAACATTCATATAAAATGCAATTCATGATAAGTGTATGTTGTTAAAGTATTTGTGGATATGTATGTAACGACGCGGCTTGCGCGAGGGGCAGAGCCGCGCATAAGCTGTTCAGAACGGGCCGGGTCGTGATACCTCCGTGTGATCATTCGGTCGCACCAGTAAAAGGTGTCAGTGCCAAAGACAAAGCGCGCTGGAGAAGACACAAGCAAAGCCCAAGCCTCTGTCTATCTAAGACACCGGAGAGAGAGAGAGGGAGAGCGGCACGTAGCCGTTTAGCGCGCGCTCTTGGGTTAAAGTGCACAAAGCACAAACTCTACTCTCTCTCTTCCTATAAATCCTCAGTAAAGCCATAAGTCCCGAGAGCATCTTTAGTTTTTTGTTTTAGTTTCAAGAATCCCGTCCGTTCTTGCATAGACGGCGCAGCTCTGGTTATTTTGTGTTTTCAGTTTTCTTTTGAAAAAAGATTCATTACAAAACAATGAAAGACATGACAATGCCTCGGTTTAAATGGTCTTGAAATTAATTTAATTTCCTGATAGTAGGCTATCTGATAGTGTTAACTATGTGTCGCCATCATCAGAAGACATGAATGAACAATATATGTGTGTGTGCAGGGCCGTGCAGAGACGTTTAAAGGGGCGGGTGCTCAAAGTTAAAAAAGATAGAACATGCTGAATAACAACAACTCACATTCATAACGAATCTAATATGGAATTGCATCATACTGTATGACTGTCATCAGGTCGGGACAATGCAAAGCAAATGTAGCCTATGTTTTACCTGATAGCGTACAATGTTGCTGTTGATTATTATATTATTAGTAATCATTTTTAAGAATCTATACACATAAAACACACAAACATGCACATGCAGTGTTTATTAAATGTTTAAACTGTAGAGATACAATAATTTTACTGCTGTAAAATCAGCATTTTATCTAATTTGAAATATATATAAACCTAACATTATCTGTTACTTAATATATTTTCTTTAAAAACAGTTTTTTAATATCATAAATATAATAATCCATAATTATGTGGATATCCATATTAGATGGCTTTTAGTGAAATAAAACTGTAACTTACTTTAAAACTAAACATGTTCCCTAAAACGGTGGACAGAGCTACAGACCCCCCTGTAACCCCCTTACCCAGTTAGCTAGCAGTTAATGACCACCACTACATGTGCAGTTCATAAAAGGACAGGTAATGTTTGTCGCACTGTTGCACAAACAGCACGCTCATTTATTTCAATTCATTTGTTGTTATAGACTATAGTGTGTGCTGTACACCCTATTTACTGTTTTGCTACAGTCTGCACCTTCCAGTTAATTTGCCTGCTTCTCCTCCAGCTCCGCACCGCCCAGCCTGCAGAAAATGCGCGTGCACTTTGCGTGCTCATACCCGGCTCGTAACGAGCGCACTCTGCCCTCAAGGGCGAGCATTGGTTAATGGCAGGCATGTGACTGATGTAAGCCAGATCCTTTTTATTTTGCAAAATTGAGATTAATAGTTACATTTTATTGTTGAGGGGCAAAGACAGGGCTCCATACGCACATACACAGAAAAAAGGGCACTTGAGGCATCCTGGAGGAAAGGGGCGGGTGCCCAAGCACCCGCCGCCCTCCCCCCTCTGCACGTGCCTATGTGTGTGTGTGTACAGTATATACAACGTGAAAGCGCGCTCAGTTACAGCTCAGTCCCTCTTCTCACCTTTAGGTGTGAAGTTATCAAAACGGTTTCGGATGGGGGAATTGGCACAATTGAGGGTTGTCAGTGATGGTCTGGGGTGCCATGTCAGCTGCTGGTGTTGATCCACTGTGTCTTATCAAGGGCAGGGTCAATGCAGCTAGCTATCAGGAGATTTTGGAGCACTTCATGCTTCCATCTGCTGAAAAGCTTTATTGAGATGAAGATTTAATTTTTCAGCACGACCTGGCACCTGCTCACAGTGCCAAAACCACTGGTAAATGGTTTACTGACCATTGTATTACTGTGCTCAATTGGCCTGCCAACTCTCCTGACCTGAACCCCATAGAGAATCTGTGTGATATTGTGAAGAGAAAGTTGAGAGACACAAGAATCTGCAAAAGGATTCCCGACCAAGTATTGAGTGCATAACTGAACATAATTATTTGAAGGTTGACTTTTTTTGTATTAAAAACACTTCTTTTATTGGTCGAATGAAATATGCTAATTCTTTGAGATAGGGGTTTTGGGTTTTCATGAGCTGTATGCCACAATCATCAATATTAAAACAATAAAAGGCTTGAACTAATTCAGTTGTGTGTAATGAATCTAAAATATATGAAAGTCTAATGTTTATCAGTACATTACACAAAATAATGAACTTTATCACAATATGCTAATTTTTTGAGAAGGACCTGTATGTAGGACCAACAAACCCAACCTTGAACGTGTGTGTGTGTGAGTGAGATAGAGAGAGAGGTTTTAAACTCACTTTATTATTACAAAATAGAAAAGAACACTAGTTTTACAATCTGCATATAGATCTACATATATACACATATTACACACACTCATACGTGCACCCATACACCATATATACTTTTTTTAATTTTTTAATTTTTTAATTTTAGGAAAAGACCCGTGTCCCTCCACCCCACCAACAAAAACATATATACACATATATATACATATACTTAGCATACTTTTTTTTACTTGGGCACTACAAACTCTTTCTACATGATGAACCATCACATGAAAACAAAGGCAAATCAGGCAGTTATGCATCATCAGCAGGTGCAGATATTACCACCCAAGTAAAAAAAAAAGTATGCTAAGTATATTAAATCCTAGCGTGCCAAAGCATACTTAAATGTACTTGCAGCCAGACTAATGACTAGTATACTTGAAGTTTGCTATTTTGGAACAACTAATTTTGTACTAAGTGTATTTAAGTTGTAATTAAATTGTACAAAAGCACAATTTTAAGTGTATTAAGTGTACTTTTGTGTGCTAAAGTGGAACAACTTTAAGTATACTTTAGTACACTTAAAGTATATGGCTGTGTGTGTACTAACGTACATACCTGACAGTAATTATTACAATTTAAGTATATATTTAATGTATTATAAGTACATTACAGCTATTTTTACTGTATTACAAATACATGATTAATGTACTATGAGTATATTCTTATTGCAGCTGTAGCATGCTGTTATACTTCTAGCCAATTACAAATACTAAAAAAGTACACTTTGTGGTTAATACAAATATACTTTATTGTATCATACAGTACACACAACCTTCTATAATACTGTAGCGTTTTTCGACGCTAGCAGGGAACTTGGAGGACGAGTGAGTTTGGTGGCTACCCCATGTAATGACACACCTATTCAGCTATTAGCTGGAACTGGAGAACGGTAGCAGAATGCAGCACATACACACATAGAGATAACACACATGCACACATACTCAAACTTGGCCGAAGCCACTAACCTAAACACACGTCCCAAACAGTGTGAACACAAAAAGAACACCTGCCGCAAGGCACGACGGTCGCAAACCGCCGCCCCGCCCACAATACTGTATTGCAAATGTGTTACCAGTACATTAAGTGTTTAGGATAATTTACAAATGCTAAATGTATTTTCTATACTATAACATGTTTTTGAAACACATTACATCAGTAATTATGAGGCAGACTTTATTCATGAGTTCAACAGATTTAATTTGCACAAGGTTACAAAAAAGCACTACTATAGTTTATTTGTGCTCAACAAAAGTCAGGTTGTTTTACAAACACACAAACTAAAATATAAACTGGTGTGTGAACACAGACAGACATTAGTATTAGAATCTACAGGTACAGTATTAGTTTAAACCTGGTGTGTGAACACAGACAGACAGTAGTATTAGAATCTACAGGTACAGTATTAGTTTAAACCTGGTGTGTTGATTCTGTTACACAGAGACTGAAAACAGGCCGAGAGCTACAGAGCCATTATACCACAAACAAAGTACATAACACATTAACAACAACACATTAGACAATATAAACTATAGATTAAAGTATGTACTTAATTTAAAACCGTTAAATTTACCTTATGCCGATGAAAATAAAATAATAACGATACAAACTAACGCACGCGATGATGCAGCTTCGGCTGTTAATTCAAACTAGAAGTGGAGAACTGGGGAGCCAATCAGAGAACGGACAATCCGAATCTGCCCGCCTCCAGCTCTGATTGGCTGGTGGGGCGCCGTCTAGTCTCCGATTGGCTGGAATAGTCGCAAAGTTTACAACCCTGCTGCAGTTTGTGTGTCGCTTTATGACAGTGAGCGGACAGAAGAGTGAGAGAGTAAAAACATAAATTATCTTGAACGGCAAAAGTGATTTTCAACGCGCAGGAACGAGTTTCAGATCGCGCACTCGAGGGAGAGATTCAGCGTGCAAAAACGAGTCTAAATCCATGCGCACGAGAGAGTAGTGCACTACATATAAGTAAATATTAATAAGTACATTTACATTTAACTGATAATATACTGAGACTACCATATATTAAAATTTGTATTCTAATATATACTTTCTGTACATTTGTATAATGATTATTTCGAGCATATTTAAAAAAAAATATACCAAAAATATATTGAAAAACAAGTTTAAATAAGTATACTTTGGAAATTAGACCAACCTTTCACTTAAAGTATTATAATACAATAATTTTTTAAGTATATTTAAAGTTTAATTCCAAAATTTGGTAAAAGCATGATGTTAGTATACTTTTTATATATTAACTGAGGGTACAACTTTTTGTTAGTATATTTGCAGTGTATTATCGAGGATTTCAATATATTTGTAATACACTAAAGTGTATTTTTTTTTCACTGGGGCATTGCAGATACTACACAACACTTTATGTAATGCAGCACCATGCAGATTGGTAGCGTAGTGGAAAGTGAAAACATTTGTGGTAGAAGTGAAGTAAAGTACTGTAAAAAGTATCCACTAATAAATCAACCCAAGTAAAGTACAGAAATGTGAAATATGCACTTACAGTACAGTAACAAAGCAAAGGTTAACTTTCACCTCTGACCAGGGGTTTAAGCACGATGTATATTAGTAAAGATCGTGAAATTTAACAAGCAGAGGCTGACTAGCAACAGATTTGCTACAGTATAACGTCTCGAACATGTAACAATGAAATCTCTCTGGCTCTTACACTCCTTTTATACAGTTCTAGAGAGAAGGGGAAGTCTGGGAATTTCCCAGACTCCTCCCCTTGTACATTTTATTCTGATGACCAAAGCAGAATTTTATTCCATTATAATCCAGTTTCTATTAATAAATTTTTCCATTATAATTACACCTTGTCTTTTTAACCCCTCCCTGCGCGTATCTGACTCCTCCTTGCGCTCATCTGACTCCTCCTATGCTTATTAATTTTTCCATTAAACTTAATTTTCATTAAAAATTATTTTCCATTATCTTTACACTTTTCGTACCTTTTTATAAAAAACATAGGGGTGGCGCTTGTTTTCGAGGCTTTTTCTTTGTTTGTTTTTCAGGTTTGTGCAATTATTTTTGGTTTCTGGTCCTTCTATGTCTCCCTTATTGTCTTAGTGCTGATCAAAGACCCTTGACATTTCCTTTCCCACGCTGTCAGGTTCTCATCACGTGGCCATGTTTTCCCACGCTGTCATCGCTCGTCCCGGACCGCCCTGCCGGCACACTGGTTTCTCATCCGGCGCTGATTTCTTCCAGTTTATAAGGAGGCGCGCGAGCTCGCCGCAGGATTATTGTGTGTTTTTGCCACTGTTTTCTCCCTTTTCAGTTCATGATTTTTTCCACGTTACCGACCTCGCCTTGTTTCTCGTTTCTTGCCTATCGTCTCGCGTTTTGGATTTGTCACTGCATTCGGATTTAACGGCTTTGAACTTTCACTTTCGTTTTTTGACTATGTCTCTGCTTCTCGTTTGTTTTGGCTCGACGCCCTCGCTGAAGGATTACACGGCTTTGAACTCTCGCTCTCATTTCTTCGACACGGCTTGCCGATGCAACGCTACGGGTCTCATATCTCTGCCCCAATGCCTCCCCTCTCACTATGGCGGCACCGCAGAAGATCTGGGAAGCTCATGACCCGCACCTGCACCTGGGTCGACCTTCACAGCCCACGATCCGCGCGCACGCGACAGAATAATCCAGCCATCACTATGGATCCAGCAGGTTTAAACTGGGTGAAGCAGGCACTGGAGGGCCAAGGTGTGCTCCTCAATAATAACCAAGAGGAACTCATCGCCACAACACGGGCTCTAGCTGATGTCGTTTCCCAAGTGCAGCTTCTCCAGGTGCCTACAGCTAAGACCTCAAGCTTCGGAACTCTGCTAGAGCCGTGCCTACCAGCCCCCCCCCCCCCCCACTTACGGGGGAGAACCAAGAACTTGTAGGTCGTTTCTCTCGCAGTGCTCACTGATTTTTGAGCTACAATCTTCCTCCTTTTCGTCCGAACATTCTCGGGTGGCCTACGTCATCACGCTACTAACTGGGAGAGCCAGGGAGTGGAGCACGGCCCTCTGGGAAGCTCACGACCCATGCTTCGGGGACTTCTCCAGGGAGATGAAGCGGGTCTTTGATCACTCGTTTGTCGGCAGGGACGCTGGAACTAGTTTATTGAGACTTTGTCAGGATCCCGCTCTGCCTACGACTACGCCAGTTCCGTACCCTAGCCGCCTTTAGTAGGTGGAACAACAGAGCCCGAGCCGATGTCTTTCTGGAAGGATTGTCTGAAGCTCTCAAGGACAAGCTCACCTCTCGTGAACTTCCCACGGACCTCCTCGAGCTCATGGATCTCACCGGGCGGATCGACTCACGTCTCCGTTTAAGACAGACATCCAGGGGCGTGTCCTCCGCCAAGAGATCTCCCCAACCCAGATCAGATCCTGTGTCCCCCACTCTTGAAGCAGACTAATCGAGAGAAGCCCATGCAGCTAGGCAGGGTTCACGTCTCAGACGAGGAGAGACGCCGACGCCGTCTGCAAGGGGCTTGTTTTTACTGTGGAGCTTCAGGACACAGGCTTAAAGATTGTCCAGTAAAAGGGAGGACATTGTGGGCACTAGAGGTTCCTTCTCCCGACAGACTCCCACAGCCTTTTACTGCCCGTAAACCTAATCATCGGCGGCCAGGCCCACTCTACTCAAGCACTCATTGACTCCGGCTCCGACCGGAACCTGATCAGCGCCTCCACTGTCAAGACATTAAGGATCCATTGTGTACCGCTGGACCCTCCGCTAGCCGTTTAAGCCTTGGACGGGAGCCAGCTTCCACCCATTACTCATAGGACCCCTCCGCTAACTTTAAGGACGTCAGGTCATCACTCTGAGGAGATCTGCCTGATGAATCCCCGGACATCTCCAACGTCCCTACCGAGTACCATGGTCTCAGGCAGGTCTTCAATAAGACCCGAGCCATGTCACTCCCACCGCATCGACCATACGACTGTCCTATTGATCTTCTTCCTGGCACCTCTCCCCCAAAGGGCAGACTTTACTCTCTGGCACGCCAAGAAAGAGAGGCCATAAATAAGTACATCACAGAGTCCCTCGCTGCCGCAATCATCCGTCCATCATCCTCGCCCGCCCCAAGAAAAAAGACAAGTCCCTTCGCCCGTGTATAGATTACAGAGGGCTTAACGAGATAACCGTCAGGAACCGCTACCCGTTACCACTCATGGCCACTGCCTTTGAACTCCTCCAGGGAGTGGACATCTTCACCAAGCTCGACCTACGAAATGCTTACCATCTCGTCCGCATCCGGGAGGGTGACGAGTGGAAAACAGCCTTCAACACACCCACTGGGCACTATGAATATCTGGTGGTTCCATTCGGACTGACCAACGCCCCTGCCGTGTTCCAGGCCCTCATTAACGATGTCCTCCGTGACTTCTTGAATTCGTTCACGTTCGTGTACCTGGAGGACATTTTAATTTTCTCCCGAGTTCTGGAGCAGCACCGGCACCACGTTCGCAATGTTCTGCAGAGGCTCCTAGAGAACAACCTCTTCATTAAAGCTGAGAAGTGTGAGTTCCATACAACTTCCACGACATTCCTAGGTTTTGTTATTTCTCCCTCCAGACTGGAGATGGAGCCAGCCAAGTTCCAGGCCATTTCCCACTGGCCCACGCCAACCTCTCGACGTGACCTCCAACGGTTCCTGGGATTCGCAAACTCCTATCGCCGCTTTATTCGGGGTTACAGTTCCGTCGCCGCCCCCTTGACTTCCTCCAAGACGCAGTTCTACTGGAACGAGGAGGCAGACAAGGCTTTCGCAGACCTCAAGAGACGGTTCACCTCAGCTCCCATTCTCACCATACCCGACCCATCTCGCCAGTTTGTGGTAGAAGTGGACGCCTCCAACACTGGCGTTGGCGGAATCCTTTCCCAAAGGTCCCCACGAGACAACAAGCTGCACCCCTGCTCGTTCTATTCCCGGCATCTATCTCCGGCCGAGAGGAATTACAATGTAGGGGACCGGTCCGACTTCTCCTTCCATCGTCCATGCGACGCATCCACCCCACCTTCCATGTGTCCCAGCTACGACGCATTGTAAACTGTCCACCCACCCACCCTCATCCTCCTGATAAGTGCAGTGCTATAATGGAATGAAGTACAAACTCATAAATTACACATACCTGTAGCTTTACTTTCCTATTTTTATTTCTGGCGACTTTAAATAAAATGTGTATGTTTACTCTGATGCATTTCCTCTTCCATCTTTGTTACTCACTTCCAGAGGTGGCAGAAGTACACAAACTCAAGACACTAGTAAAAATACAAGTACAGTTAAATCTTGGATTGCGAGCATAATTCAGTCAGAAATCATGCTTGTATATCAAAGCAAGTGATAATGGAAATTCTGATAATTCGTTCCACAACCCAAAAATATTCATACAGTCCTGGTCTGTAAAAACGCACGTTTTCTGAAAAGGGATCCCGCGACTTCGTGCGGCAAGCTGTGAAAAAGCCCTTCATTAACTTTACAGGGCAGTCGTGTTTCAGTCTGACGTCTTGTGTGTCTACTGATGCTGAAAAATGTGTTATGTCTCTTAGGCGCCCATTGACAGCAAGCAATGGACCTCCTCATAAACGTGTCGAGCTCAAACTGTAAATACTGACATGTATTTATTCTTCATTTTCTTCTCTCCTTCTATGATGATACTTCGTTAACAGCACTTTCTCCATTCAGTACTATTATTATTATTATTAGTAGTAGTAGTAGTGGTACTAGTAGTGTTCAGAATTTATTATTATTGTTATTATTCTTATTATTATTATTGTAACACACCTGCGCGTGTGTGCAAAAAGCCTAAAACAATATTGTTTTATTGTATTTGTGCTTTAAATATACACTAAACAATAAACATTGCCTTTTGCAAAGTGAAAGTGAGTTGCGCATGCGGCTTTTTGATCAAAAGCCTGATAAACGCATGCACAGATATGAGCAGATTTATCGATAAAACTACAGACATGAAATGAAACAAACACAAAAATATGCGCTACTCGCTGAATACAACGCGACAGCAGAATCCCCGGGTTTTGACTGCGCTTTGTTCATTCATTAGTACTGTAGTAGTACACTAAAAAATGCTGGGTTTCTGTAAACACATTGTTGAATTGTTTATGTTGGGTAAAATTTCTGTGTTATTTTGGGTACTTTAATCACACTTTTGGGTTGCTTTTGCTATGAATATTAAAAGTGCTGCATGATTAAAACGATGTTTATGCAGTAAACCCATGGGTGAACATGATGCTTTAAGAATTTAATTAAACACAAATATATATAAGTGCCTTTTTAATTAAAATCCAGCATTTTAATGGTCAGTGATTGGTGCATGGGCGTCAACTCGCACGTTCTGTAATATTCCATTGTCATTATTTTAAAGCTCTTTACTAAAGCATTCTCTAGTTAGTAATTAAGTAAGTAGGTAAGCAAATAAAAGAGAAATTAATAAATAGCTTTAAATGGTACTTCAGCCTAGTAAAAGTACCCTAGCATGAGTTTATATATAGTGAAAATATTATGTATAAAGAAAATCTAATTTATATATTTATGTTTAATTAAATTCTTAACATTTTAATGGTTAGTGTTTGTTGCAGACATTCACACTAGTTTTGGGGAAGAGCTTGGCTTTTACAGGCTACTTTACACTGATCAACAGTTGACGCCCCGCTGTAACCAGCAGATCAAAGGAGCAGTTATCGGGTTTGACACCTAGCTTCTGAGTTTGGAGGCCAGTGTTGGTTGGTTGGTTGGAAGCATGTTTGAAGGACACACACACAATCTCTCCGTGCAGATACAGCGTGCAGAGAACAACTTCGTAATACACCTGGCCATTAATTAAAATGAATATTTAGGCTTAAAATAGATGCTTTAAAATCCATATAAAATTAATTTATCGGCGTGTATAAACCCGCGGCTCGCACTTATATAGGCTACTCGCTAGATAAACACTGGCTTTTCCAACACGCCTGCGCGCTCCGATGTGAGCCGATTTATTCAGTCATAATTAGAGAATATATAGAGAGATAAATAACATTGAGAAAGCATAATACGACTGTCCATACAGTAAGGACTATACTCAACAGGAATATAGAGAATAAGAATCATATTTATAATAAAATAATTAATTAAATAATAAAATTATGTAAAATAAGAACTTTATCTAAAAGCCAGACCGACCAAATTTCTCATTCACTGCTGAAGTAGTTAAATATGCTTATACTGTAGATACGTAGGTTACATTTTAAAAGTACAGTAAATTACAAACTGCATGTAATGTTGTAAAATATAAATAAAACAGTATTAGACACATATATATGATATGGTAGTATATGAAATGAAAAAGCTTAATGAGTGCTCAAATGTAAAGCAAACGCAATTATTAATGTATTGTGTATATTTAACTTCATTCAGCCTGTCAGAGATGAACTAACCTGGGGTGACCAGAAGACGTAGCTTTAGCGGTTAGCCCAATGTAGCGTGGATGGTAAACCCAAACGCGGAGTAACAGCGAGTAGGCAGGATAACCACGCGATTTAGTTTAAGGACTCTCACGAAAGGGGAGCAAGGGAAAAACACAAATTTAACCCGCGTCCTATAAATACACACACAACGGTAAGAAGCGATAACCAAAACACAGTGAGTACTCACGGTTTGAAGAAAGCCAACGTGAACCGACATGGGCCGAACTCAATGACTGAGCGGTAAGCCACCGTTTGTTTACTCCTCTTATACTTCCTGGTAGGCGACCGGCTTACTTCCGGGTCCTAGTGCCGGCCGCAGATTGTGTGTGCATGACACAGCCGCTTAAGGGTTTCAGAAACAGGTAAGCTGAAATAAAATCAGTAGCAGTATTAGCTCACTCTAGTAAACTAGTTAATTATTTTAATAATTATGGTAGTCAATATTAATTCGAAATAATGCTGAAAAACATTATTTTGAATTTAATATTGACTATCATAATAATTACTGGCACGGGTTTATGCTGCTACTGATTTTATTCCAGCTTACATGTTCAGTTTGATTGCCATTCTTTTCACTTGGCTCTGGTAGATCAGGGGAGAGGTGTTGGCAGAGGCGTAGCAATAGGGCAGGCAAGACAGGCAATTGCCTGGGGCCCCGCATTTGGAGGGGGCCTCGACAGCTGACCATTTGAACAATCTGAAATGTCATTATTAAAAACATACACGGAACATGGAGCAATATATCCGCATCCCCCCTAGAGGGCTCCCTCTCACGTTACGCTGGATGTGCTTACTTTTTCTTCGGGATGCGTCAGCCGCGGTTTTCAAACTGGCACAGAAGCACTTATTACTAGACTTTTTTAAAAATGAAAAAAAGCTGGGGGGGGGGGAATCAAGAAGAGGAAGAAAAGAGGAAAAATGATAGCGGTAAGTTGTGTGATAATAATCATTGATGACTCAATGATAATTATATGACTGTAAGGTTTTATAACATTGTAAGACAATGTAATCTAATAAGAAGATTCCTGTGCCTTGAGAACAGACCCCTCACTGTGCTTGCTCATGCCTTCTGTGGTAACACCTTCTATATCCTGCATATAGACGAGGATACAACCAAATGGCTCCTGTCTGCTAGAACCCTTTTGTTTAATCAGGAGAATGCAAATGTATCTCCTCACACCTGTCTGTCTCCGGGTTCTTTTGATGTTTGGGACGTAGCACCGTTTAAATGTGCTCTCTTTGCTGGGAATAAACAGAGATCTTCAGACATCATGCCTGCGTGTTTGTGTGTTTGTCTCTCCCGGTCGATCAGGCTCGGACCGGTAAGTGTATCAAGGTGCAGCGGATACAACAAGAAGTAACTCTTCTTCTCTTAGCTTAAAACTTAGCTCGGACACATTTCTTCAGCATTTAAAACTTAACAATGACAAACCAGTGTTTTTGTTGTTCTAGCTTATTTTCGTTTAATAATTTTCTAGATTGTTTAATTTTTAATAGGGTTAGAGGGTAGTAGGAGCAGCATGTCTGTTATGCAGGTATTAATAGGCTGCAATAGGAGATAATGTTAATGTGGTGAATATCACCACTTCGCAAGTTTTGGTACTGTGTTTTTCTGCCAGTGGAGAGCTCACAAAACAATTTAAATAAATATCATTACATTTACTTAGTTGACATTTTTATATAGCTCTTCTACATTAAAATAGTTGAGTTAACATAATTAGTTGTCAACTAACAATGAACTAATAGTTAATAAACTGTAAATTAAATTAAAACGTAATCATATATTTCTGCATTCAGGAGCATTGCTTACATTCCTGTCACTGTCACGAACCTGCACAATCTACCCAGCACATCCAGTTCTTAACTCCACCCAGGGTTTTCCGTGCTCCCTGGGCTGATTACCTGAGTACACCTGTCCCTAATTTGGCAACACATTGGTGGCTTTAAATAGAAGCCGAAGATTTCACTCCTTGCCGATGTATCTTACTTGCGTGCCTAATTCTTCCGTTTTTCCTGTGACCCTAGTGTTTCCTGTGACCCTCGACCTTGCCTGTATTCTTTGGATTTCGTCTCGTGCCTTGCCCTTCGGGTTGTCGCTATCGTTTTGGATTACTCTTTGTGTATGACACTCGCCTGTTTAACGACTCTGCCTACGGATCGCGCTCCCGGATCTCTCTGCCCCCGCTGTGGGATTCTCCCTGCTAACCCCGCTCTGTGTCACGGACCTCTCTCCCTCTCCTGTGACGCCGAAAGAAGCATGGCTTTATTACCCCGGCTTCCTATCCAGCCTTACTCTCTCACCGAACTCACAAGCTCCGGTAACGTGTGTGTGTTTTGGGCTTACGTGTGCTTGTGTGCACGCCCGTGATCACGGACAACGGCGCTTCACCAGCTTGCTGTGCTTCTCACTCTCACTGCCAATTTAAATGCTCGAACATCGGACGCTGCGATCGCATCATCCCTAGCACTCGCGGCTGTTGGAGAGTTCATCTCACCTCCGGGTTCGCGGTGATTCCGCCTCGTCATTGACACGCCTCCACCCTCGTCATCGGGGATTCCCCACATAACCTGTTACACAAGCACAGCTTCTCACCTCGGCTCTGGCTAAGGCTTTTACCAGCAATACTTCTTCCAAGGAGATTACCTATCTGCTATTGGGTTCACCCCTGTTTAATCTGTATCCTGACAGTATACATCGGCCATGGCTAACCCAGCAGACTTGGATCAATTAAGACAGGCGCTTTCACAACAAGGGGCGCTACTGGGCTCTCACCAACAAAATATCCAGCAGGTTACCCAGACACTCTCTACTATCACCACACAACTTCAGCAGCTACAAACCCGTCCTCCTTCAGTCCCAGCACACACTCCACATCATGAACCCCGGCTCCCTAACCCACAGCCTTACAACGGTGAACCAGGGACCTGCCACTCCTTCCTGTCACAGTGCTCTCTGCTGTTGGAGCTCCAAGCCTCTTCCTTCCCCACTGAACGCTCAAAGGTGGCCTTTGTGATCACGCTCCTCACCGACCGGGCCCGTTAATGGGGAACCTCAGTTTGGGATGCTAATGACCCGTGCTGCTCTTCTTTTAAATCATTCACTGACGAGATGAGGAGGGTATTCGACCGCTCCCACTCGGGCCGGGAGGCAGCCAGACATCTACTGGAGCTTCGCCAAGGTTCCTGTTCCGCCTATGATTATGCTATCGAGTTTCGGACTCTCGCATCCTCCGCAAACTGGGACACCTAAGCCCTTTATGACGCCTTCCTCCACGGTCTCTCGAGGACGTTAAGGATCACTTATTAGGATGCCCTTTAAAAGCCAATCCCCTCCAGCGAACCTAGGGGCCCTGGAGGGGAAGGTCATCAACTGTTGCCCTAGCACACGCCCACTCCTCTCTGCATTTATCATAGCACACGGCAAAGCTCACACCACCCCTCTACTAATTGACTCTGGATCAGATCAGAATCTGATCTCCACCGCAAAGGTCAAGGAACTAAACCTCTCGACGCTAGCACTGGAGAACCCCTTGGCCATTCGGGCCCTTGATGGAACCCCCCTGCCTGTCATCACCCGATGGACGGTCCCGATAACCCTACAATTGTCTGGCAATCATACAGAGGAAACGTCCTTCTTAATCATGCAGAACGCACATTCCCCTATAGTTCTCGGACGCCCATGGCTGACTCGTCACAACCCTCACATAGACTGGTCCAAGAACACCATTCTGGAATGGAGTCCTCTGTGCTTGTCTACCTGTCTTAAGTCAGCTCACTACTCACCGGCCATACCCTCTGGCAATGAGGAATTTCCCGACCTCTCAGCTGTTCCTTTGGACTATTCGGACCTCAAGCAGGTCTTCAGTAAGTCGCGGGCCCTCTCTCTACCATCCCACAGGCCATATGACTGTGCTATTGACCTCCTTCCGGGCTCAACACCTCCCAGGGGGAGATTGTATTCATTGTCGTCACAGGAGAGAGAGGCCATGGATAGATATATATCAGAGTCCCTGGCTGCCGGAATCATCCGTCCTTCGTCGTCCCCTGCTGGAGCTGGGTTCTTCTTTGTGGCAAAAAAGGACAAGACCTTACGGCCGTGTATAGATTACCGAGGTTTGAACGAGATAACAGTCAAGAACCGTTACCCTCTTCCACTAATGTCGACTGCCTTCGACCTCCTCCAGGGAGCTAATATTTTTACTAAACTTGACCTCCGTAACGCTTATCACCTAGTCAGGATCAAGGAAGGAGATGAGTGGAAAACGGCTTTTAACACCCCATCGGGACACTAGGAGTACCTGGTGGTGCCGTTCGGTCTTGCCAACGCCCCGGCAGTCTTTCAGTCTTTGGTCAACGACGTACTTGAACACGTTCGTATTTGTTTATCTGGACGACATCCTGATTTTCTCTCGCTCCTTGGAGGAACACAGAGTGCACGTTCGTCAAGTCCTTCAAAGGCTTCTTGAGAACCAACTGTTCGTAAAAGCAGAGAAATGCGAGTTCCATTGTCGGACGACTTCCTTTCTTGGCTTCATCATCGCCCCATCTAAGGTCCAGATGGACCCAACTAAGGTGGCCGACTGGCCTAGACCAGCCACTCGAAAGGATCTCCAGCACTTTCTTGGGTTCGCGAATTTTTATCGTTGGTTTATCCGAAATTACAGTTCAGTGGCAGCCCCACTCATCGCCCTCACGTCCATCAAGAACCCCTTTCTTTGGTTTGATCAAGCGGCGGGATCATTCACCAAACTCAAGGGTCGCTTCACCTCAGCACCCATCCTCACCCAGCCGGATCCCACTCTTCAGTTCGTGGTGGAAGTAGATGCGTCAGACTCCGGGGTTGGGGCAGTTCTTTCCCAGAGATCACCAACCGATGACAAGCTACACCCCTGCTGCTATTTTTCTCGCCGTCTTTCGACCGCAGAGAGAAACTATGGAATTGGCGACCGGGAGCTACTCGCAATAAAACTGGCACTAGAGGAATGGAGACACTGGCTCGAGGGGACTGAGGTCCCATTTC
Source organism: Channallabes apus (assembly GCA_030522415.1). Classification (NCBI taxonomy): domain Eukaryota; kingdom Metazoa; phylum Chordata; class Actinopteri; order Siluriformes; family Clariidae; genus Channallabes; species Channallabes apus. The sequence goes on from CM060118.1 coordinate 24,753,901, forward strand.
TCATTTGGACAGACCACAAGAACCTGGAGTATCTCAGATCGGCCAAACGTCTAAATGCCCGCCAAGCAAGATGGTCATTATTCTTTTCCCGTTTTAACTTCTCGCTGTCCTTCCGACCAGGGAGCAAGAACACCAAGCCCGATTCCCTCTCCCGTCAGTTCACCTCAGTCACAGATGAGGCTCCAATTTCCACCATCCTGCCTTCACAAAGCCTCATTGGGGCCACCTCCCTTGACATAGAGTCCCTGGTTAAGCAGAGCCTAGAACAAGAGCCTGACACCCCAGAAGTACTGCCGGGAAAACTCTTTGTACCACTGATGGCTCGCCCCCAAGTTCTCAAATGGAGCCATAATTCTCAATTAGCCTGTCACCCTGGTGGAACTCGCACCCTCGCTCTGTTACAGCAGCGCTTTTGGTGGCCTACGATCAGAGAAGACACCCGCCAATTTGTCACCGCCTGCAACATCTGCACTCGCAATAAGATCGGCAATAAACCACCGGCAGGTCTCCTCAGACCACTTCCTGTGCCCCACAGACCCTGGTCCCACATTGCCCTGGACTTCGTCACGGGGCTCCCAGATTCTGATGGTAACACCTGCATTCTAACCGTTGTCGACCGCTTTTCCAAAGCCGCCCACTTTATTCCCCTTGTTAAACTTCCCTCTGCCAAAGAGACGGCCGAATTGCTCATTCTGCATGTCTTCCGCCTTCATGGCATCCCTGTGGACATCGTCTCTGATCGCGGACCCCAGTTCTCTGCCCAGTTCTGGACGGCATTCTGCAAACTGGTTGGAGCTACTCCCAGCCTGTGCTCCGGTTATCACCCCCAGACCAATGGGCAGACCGAGAGAGCCAATCAGGATCTGGAAACAGCACTTCGTTGCATGACCTCCAAGGACCCTCGCTCCTGAAGCCGAATGCTACCGTGGGTAGAGTACGCACACAACTCCCTACCCACAGCATCTACAGGCCTCTCCCCATTCCAATGCTGTCTGGGATACCAATCTCCCTTATTCCCATCCCAAGAAGAGGAGGTGGCAGTTCCCTCTGCCCAAGCGTTTGTACGACGTTGCAAGAGGACCTGGCTTCGGGCGAGAGCTAGACTTCGCCAGTCAATTACACTATTCAAAAGTCAGGCCGATCGCCACCGTTCTACCGCCCCTGCCTATCGAGTTGGACAGAGGGTCATGCTCTCCACCCGCAACATCCCCATAAAGACACTCTCCCGCAAGATCTCTCCTAGATTCATTGGCCCATTTACCATAGTCAAGATCATCAAACCTTGCACAGTCAGACTGCTCTTACCATCCACGATGCGACGCATTCACCCCTCATTCCATGTTTCTCAGATAAGACCCATAGTATCCTGTCCACTGAGTCAACTAACAATGAACTAATAGTTAATAAACTGTAAATTAAATTAAAACGATTAAATTAAAATGCTAAGCATATATTTCTGCATTCAGGAGCATTGCTTACATTCCTGTCACTGTCACGAACCTGCACAATCTACCCAGCACATCCAGTTCTTAACTCCACCCAGGGTTTTCCGTGCTCCCTGGGCTGATTACCTGAGTACACCTGTCCCTAATTTGGCAACACATTGGTGGCTTTAAATAAAAGCCGAAGATTTCACTCCTTGCCGATGTATCTTACTTGCGTGCCTAATTCTTCCGTTTTTCCTGTGACCCTAGTGTTTCCTGTGACCCTCGACCTTGCCTGTATTCTTTGGATTTCGTCTCGTGCCTTGCCCTTCGGATTGTCGCTATCGTTTTGGATTACTCTTCGTGTATGACACTCGCCTGTTTAACGACTCTGCCTACGGATCGCGCTCCCGGATCTCTCTGCCCCCGCTGTGGGATTCTCCCTGCTAACCCCGCTCTGTGTCACGGACCTCTCTCCCTCTCCTGTGACACCGAAAGAAGCATAGCTTTATTACCCCGGCTTCCTATCCAGCCTTACTCTCTCACCGAACTCAAAAGCCCCGGTAACGTGTGTGTGTTTTGGGCTTACGTGTGCTTGTGTGCACTTCCGCGATCACGGACAATGGCGCTTCACCAGCTTGCTGTGCTTCTCACTCTCACTGCCGATTTAAATGCTCGAACATCGGACGCTGCGATCGCATCATCCCTAGCACTCACGGCTGTTGGAGAGTTCATCTCACTTCCGGGTTCGCGGTGATTCCGCCTCGTCATTGACACGCCTCCACCCTCGTCATCGGGGATTCCCCACACAACCTGTTACACAAGCACAGCTTCTCACCTCGGCTCTGGCTAAGGCTTTTACCAGCAATACTTATTCCAAGGAGATTACCTATCTGCCATTGGGTTCACCCCTGTTTAATCTGTATCCTGACAGTCACCACCACCACCACCTCAGGGAGATACCCCAGTCCATCCTTCTGACAGTGAAAATGGTAAGCTGTTAAGTGTTACTATATAAAAACATTTACTTTACAACTCTAGAAAATTAGTTAACATAGCCAGTTGATAAAATAATAATAAATAGTAAATTAAGATGATTACCATATATTTCTATAAATATGAGCATTGCTTAAGTCCCTATCACCACTGCCTCAGACAGAAGTTACCTTTGACAGCATTTGCTGTAGCTAAGGGTCGTAAGCATTAAGGTGAGAATCCATTACTGTAAATAAGAAGATTGTTCTGTATCTTTAAGATTTTAGATTAATATTTTGTCAAAGAATATGCACTTTGTTTAAAAAAATAAACTATTTATGTTATATTATGTGTTTTGACTACTTTTTTATGTTGTATAAATGTATATTTAGGTAACAAAGATATATTAACAAAATAATCTCTTAGAAGGGCTTCATCTATTCATTTTGCCTGGGGCCCCCACTTCACCTTGGTTCGCCTCTAGGTGTTGGTCATCATCAGTAGGCGCTGATTCATCCTCACTGACCTGCTGCACTTACAGTACAGCTTACACTGATGCGTGGTATATCTTACACTGCATCATGATGATACCCCCTGCGAAATGTTCATGATATCTCACAAACAAAAAGGCAAAATTTTCTTTTCCTCATAAAGTGTTTTGAAAACACTCTTAAAGTGAAATTCCATCCATACAAGTCTGACAAATATGCAAAGAAAAAAATCTGAAAGGGGCAAATAAGTGGCACTGCACATGGAATCAGATTGTGCCACTGGGATGAGACTGTGCCAGGTGGGGTTTTTCAAACTAATACTAACTTTGCACTGATTTGAATAACTTTGAATAATGAATGCTTTTTAACGCTTTTGTTACTCAATAAGAGACAATGCACAGAATATTTTCTAACAGCCTGTAAATGATACATTTTGGCAGTATTGTCTTGTATCTTGTCTTGTAGATAATCAGCTGTATTTTTTTTTTCATATTCAACTGAGAAAACCTACTACAGAGTCTCTAAGGGGAGTCACTAAGTCTCTACTTAATTTTATAATGTTTTAAGAAAATGTGTTAGTTTGTTCATTATATTTGAAGCTTCTGAACTTTTCGGATGTTTTTTTAGTGTGACAGTGCTTTAGATTTGTTCTGAACTCGCTTCCGTGAAATTATCGCTAAAACAATGTAATGACCCTCCTGAGGATATAAAACTTATTATTGTGTTTGAATAAATTAGATCTACCACAAACTGAACATTTTCCGGTATGGTAACATAAGCACCTCGGATACCTGTCGCTGCTGCTGTGGAAATATTACACTACTGATATTAAATATAGAATATTTATTGAAACAAAAACTAATACTGTTATAAAATATATAACGTATTGAAACGTTTATAACTTATTGAAAATGATTCGATTGATTTACATGACGTATGCTATATAATACTAAGGGTTTCCGGGTCGCTGGTGGCTCATTGGTATGTGTTTTGCTTGCCGTATGGGAGACCCGGGTTCGATTTCCAGCCAGTGACCAACAACAATAATGCTGAGGGTTTCTAAATTAAGTTGAAATGTAAATGATTGTTTCCTACTTATATGATGTCCTCGATAATGATTATAATAAATATATAAATAATTTTTCAAGTAAAAATTTTTTTCACAGCTCTACAGTTCACTACTCTGTGCAGTTGTGTGTCCACGAAGAGGTGGGTATGTATAGCTCATAGGTGTATGTACGCACATTTCATATGTATTGGTTTGAGCAGTAAGTAGTATACTTAGTATAATAAACACTGCCTTTTGCAAAGTGAAAGAGAGTGCCGTTGATCAAAAGGCTGATAAACGCGAGCGCAGATATGAGCAGATTTATCGATTAAACTGCAAACATACTCCCCCTGAAATGCAACAAACAAATACAGTATATAGTCTATTCACTGAATACAACACGACAGTGCGCTCCGAGCCGAACACACGCAGACCCCAATTACTGTAATGCTTTCATTCACAATAGGTGTGAAGTTATCAAACCGGTTTCGCTGATGGGTGATGGTATCGCTGATGGGTGAATAAGTTCCACTATAGTAAAAGCCTACAGTAAATATATATATATATATATATATATATATATATATATATATATATATATATATATATAGTTACAGTGTGAGTTGCGAATTAGAACATCCAGCTAAGATAAATGTTATGTTGTTGAAATAAATAAATAAATGAGTAACACATTCCATAGCCCATTGTTAGTTTTAGTGATTTGGATTTGTCTGAAACTAATTATCACTACATACAGTAAGTACCCTAACACCATTGATCATGAGTTTCAGCTGAATTCTATACATGTAATGGAAAATGTAGATGCAGATTCCAAATGTATAAATACGCAGCTATCTGCGCTTTGATGACAAGAACACAAGGGCTGCCTGACTTGTGAACGATAAATTTGCCATGATCTCGGAGATATTCGAGAAATTTGTGAAAAACAGCATTGCCTTTTATACACCCGGTGTGAACATAACAGTAGATGAGCAACTGTTCCCTACTAAAGCGCGCTGCCATTTCACGCAGTACATGGCCAATAAACCAGACAAGTTTGGTATCAAATTCTGGGTGGCCGCTGATGTTGAAACAAAATACACGTTGAACGCAATTCCCTATCTAGGGAAAGACGACAGTAGGGCGGCTGGTCAGCGGTTATGAGACACCGTTGTAATGCGCATTGTGGAGCCTTTCCTGGGGAAAGGAAGAAATATAACAACACACAATTTCTTTACTTCGTTAGCACTGGCAAACAATCTTTTGGTGAATAAAACCACCATTGTTGGCACAATGAATAAAATCAGACGAGAAATGCCCCCTTGTACACAGGCACAGTCTGAACGATATTCGACCAGGTTGTTGAAGGCTGGAAAGGCCATGCTCACGATTTACCAGGCAACACGAAAGAAGAATGTATGCGTTCTGAGCACAATGCATCAGGCAGTTTCAACTGATAATGGCGAAAAGAAACTGCCTGGAACAATTTCCTATTACAACAGCACTAAAGTTGGCGTTGATGTTGTGGATCAAATGGCGCGGCTGTATTCAAGGGAGTAAAGGGAGGCATCCGGCGCTGGCCTGTGGCTGTGTTTTACAACCTCCTAGACCTGGCGGCAATTAATGCACATATTCTATATAAACAGTGCATAAATGTGACCATAAGCAGGAGGAGATTTATTCTGGAGTTAGTAAAGGAGCTATGTGTGCACCAGAAAACGGCAAGGGCAGCAGGGACAATGGCATGCAAGCGACCTTTACCTGAAACTCCTTCTCCACCTGCGAAAAGGAGACAGTGTCAAATTGGCAGATGTCCAGGGAACAAAACCTCTTATATCTGCCAGACCTGTAAGCAGCTTGTCTGTGGCAAATGCACAAAGAACACAACAAAGCTGTGCATGGAATGTTAATTCAGGGAACAAAAATTATGGCTTCTGCTAGAAATCTTAACCTTAAATTAATTGTAAGCCTTTGAATGGTGATAAAAATACTTGCAAAACATCAGCATACATTGAAGGGAACTTCTGAGGTGGTCAGTGATTCATGGCACAGTCGATCGGACGGGGTTGTGATCACACCGACAGTTCTTTTGTTCTAGGCTGTCGGTCAAATATCTCTCCACTTGAAATGGAAGCTGTTTTTACAGTAGACACTGTTTTTTTTTTCATTTTGTAATCTTTCTCGTGTTTACCTTGTACTGTACAATGTATATTAATTTTTTATGAATTACTGTAAATAAACTACAAATGCAGTTGATTTACCAGAAATTACTTTTCTGTTTTTTGTGTGCAAAACTAAACTGCAGGGTAAAGTAATAGCGATTTTATTTTAAAAGTATATATATATATATATATATATATATATATATATATATATATATATATATATATATATATACAGTATAGCATGCATATTTATACATTTGGAATCTGCATCTACACTTTCTGTTACATGTATAGAATTAGTTTCAGCTGAATCAATGATCAATGTTGTTGGGTTAGTTATGTTGTGATAATTAGTTTATTAATAAAAAAAAAAAAAAAAATAATAATAATAATAATAATAATAATAAAATAAAAACTAACCTGGATGTTCTAATTCTCAAAAACGTTGGAAAACAATTCTCAAAAAAGGGTAGTTGTTCAGTTGTTTAGTGTCACTATGTCATAAACAGTGAAACATAAATAAAACAAAATAAAACATCCTTAATCCAGATTTTATCAATCAACGACATAACATTTATCTTAGCTGGATGTTCTAATACTTAAAAACGTTTAACCTAAAGTAAGACTTGTCACACTATAACTAGAATATTTACAAAACTGAAAGGTTGGCTCATGAATAAAAAAAAAAAACCTAAGTTAAAGCAGATATTTCGATTTTGTTTTTTTGTTTTTTGTATTTTTTTTTTATCGTAAATGAACAGCTCTAAGTAGATGGATATTGTCAAATTTACTATATGCTTTTACTATAGTGGATTCCTGCCAACAGGACAAGAATTAAAAAATGTAACGCTTAGCTTAAATTTGGTTTATGATAACCTTATAGTAGAAAACACGAGGTAAATTAGACTATATTCATTTACTTAGGCGTTTACTATAGGCTTTACGTATAGGGGTCTGTCAGACAACGGTAATTTGTCTTCAGTCTGTCGAATTCAGCGGACGTGGACTCATCGCTGTGCTTGTTGTAACTGAAAAAAGTGGAGGTGTGTGTGTGTGCGTGCACATACTTCTTGTACTGTTATAAAAATTCAAAATGTAAGCAAACAAAATACAGCTTTTTTTCCTCAGAGCTGAACGAAAAAGTGAACCACGTTCCCGCCGATTAGGCGCGTGGTCCGTTGTCCAGCAACACTGAACGAAACGAGGCATAATCGTGGTGTTTGCTTCAATTATGACATAGCATAGTTTATAATAGATAGATAATAAACTATGCTATCTGATTTATTAAAATTTAATATTGTTTTAGCGATAATTTCACGGAAGCGTGTTCAGAACTAAATCGCCGCTCCTGCTCCATCGGCACTCACTTTCACTTTGCAAAAGGCAGTGTTTATTGTTTACTGTATTATTTATATATTTATTATAATCATTATCGAGGACATCATAAAAATAGGACACAATAATTTACATTTCAACTTAATTTAGAAACCCAATTAGCATTATTGTTGTTGGTTACCGGCTGGGAATCGAACCCGGGTCTCCCACATGGCAGGCGAAACGCATACCCCCGGAAACCCTTAGTATTATATAGCATACATCTTGTAAATCAATCGAATCATTTTCGATAAGTTATAAATGTTTCAATAAATTATATATTTTATGATGGTGTTAGTTTTTGGTTCAATATATATTCTATATTTAATATCAGTGGCGTAATATTTCCACAGCAGCAGCGACAGGTATCCGAGGTGCTTATGTTACCATACTGGGAAAGTGAAGTTGCTAAATCCCTAAATCTCCTTATAAAATATCACTGATTATCAATGCGGGAATGAATGGCGAATTGTCGATATTTCACGGAAGCATATTATATATATATATATATATATATATATATATATATATATATATATAGTGAAACCTGAGATAGCTTCATATACTCACTGAATGACGCATAGATAGTATGCGCGATCCCTTGCGCCATCTGCTGAGAGTAATGAGAATCGCAGGTTGGAAAAGGCAGGAAACGTTGCGCCGCCGCGCAGCTGTCAGCCATTTGGCAAAATAGCTTAATACTGGCTTTTACTGGTGCGATTTAGAAAATTTAAGCATGCAGGGTGATTAAGCTCACAGATCTAGGAAAAGTCATGAAAGGAGGTGTCACGAACCTTCACGTGTCTGTGTCGGGTGTGTGTGCATTGCATTATCGCAGAGGAGGCGAGCTGACGGTTCATTAAAGTCTTTTTATTAAGCATAAAAAGGCATAACATTCAACACAAACTTAAGCTATAATCACAACAAAAGCTAGACGCCTGACTGCTGTTCAGCCAGGCTATTTATACAAAACATAATCAAAACATAATTGGCTTTCCTCGGTTCAGGTGAGCTTCTTACGTCACCTGACTGAGGTGCAGACTGGGAACTGTAGTCATAACTAAACATAAAACAAACTACAAAACAAAACCTAAACGGGCGTTAGGCGCCCTCTAGGGGTTAACCGTCACAGTATCCCCCCCCGGAGGCCCCGGACACCCACCCCAATGTTCTACAAACCGGATTCCAAAAAAGTTGGGACACTAAACAAATTGTGAATAAAAACTGAATAAAAACTGAATGCAATGATGTGGAGATGGCAAACGTCAATATTTTATTCAGAATAGAACATAGATGACAGATCAAAAGTTTAATCTGAGAAAATGTATCATTTTAAAGGAAAAACATGTTGATTCCAAAATTCACGGTGTCAACACATCCCAAAAAAGTTGGGACAAGTAGCAGTAAGAGACTGGAAAAAGTAAATTTAAGCATAACGAAGAGCTGGAAGACCAATTAACAGTAATTATGGTAATTGGCAACATGATTGGGTATAAAAAGAGCTTCTCAGAGTGGCAGTGTCTCTCAGAAGCCAAGATGGGTAGAGGATCACCAATTCCCACAGAGAATCTGGAACAATCTATGTGCGTAAGGGTCAAGGGTGTAAAACCATACTGGATGCCCGTGATCTCCGGGCCCTTAAACGACACTGCACCACAAACAGGAATGCTACTGTAAAGGAAATCACAGAATGGGCTCAGGAATACTTCCAGAAACCATTGTCAGTGAACACAATCCACCGTGCCATCCGCCGTTGCCAGCTGAAACTCAGTGCAAAGAAGAAGCCATTTCTAAGCAAGATCCACAAGCACAGGCGTTTTCATTGGGCCAGGGATCATTTAAAATGGAGTGTGGCAAAATGGAAGACTGTTCTGTGGTCAGACGAGTCACGATTCGAAGTACTTGTTGGAAATGTGGGACGCCATGTCATCCGGACCAAAGAGGATGAGGACAACCCAAGTTGTTATCAACGCTCAGTTCAGAAGCCTGCATCTCTGATGGTATGAGTTGCATGAGTGCGTGTGGCATGGGCAGCTTGCATGTATGGAAAGGCACCATCAATGCAGAAAAATATATTCAGGTTCTAGAACAACATATGCTCCCATCCAGACGTCATCTCTTTCAGGGAAGACCCTGCATTTTTCAACACGATAATGCCAGACCATATTCTGCATCAATCACAACATCATGGCTGCGTAGGAGAAGGATCCGGGTACTGAAATGGCCAGTCTGCAGTCCAGATCTTTCCCCTATAGAGAACATTTGGCACATCATTAAGAGGAAGGTGCGACAAAGAAGGCCCAAGACGACTGAACAGTTAGAGGCCTGTATTAGACAAGAATGGGAGAGCATTCCTATTTCTAAACTTGAGAAACTGGTCTCCTCGGTCCCCAGACGTCTGTTGAGTGTTGTAAGAAGAAGGGGAGATTCCACACAGTGGTGAAAATGGCCTTGTCCCAACTTTTTTGGGATTTGTTGACACCATGACATTTTGATTCACCATATTTTTCGCTTAAAATGATACATTTTCTCAGTTTAAACTTTTGTTCCAAGATTTATGTTCTATTCTGAATAAAATATTGACATTTGCCATCTACACATCATTGCATTCAGTTTTTATTCACAATTTGTTTAGTGTCCCAACTTTTTTGGAATCCGATTTGTACCTTCTACCTCCCAACCAGGAGGCTGGGTGACGGGGCTGGAGACGTGCTCGGCGGCTGCTGAGCTGGAGACGTGCTCGGCCGCTGCAGAGCTGGAGATGTGCTCGGCGGTTGCAGAGTTGGAGACGTGCTCGGCGGTTGCAGAGCTGGAGACGTGCTCGGCGGTTGCAGAGCTGGAGACGTGCTCGGCGGTTGCAGAGCTGACTCTGAGCTCGGCGGCGGCGACGGAGCTGACTCTGAGCTCGGCGGCGGCGACGGAGCTGACTCTGAGCTCGACGGCGGCGACGGAGCTGACTCTGAGCTCGACGGCGGCGTTGGAGCTGGCACTGCTCTCGACAAACAAACAAATGAAGTGCAACGAAAAAATAATATATACAAAATATAAACAAATATATACAATGTCAGTGGTGTATGCGAGTGTGTGAGTGCGTATGTATGAAAGTCCAAGTCCGTGTTATTTTAAGATGGGGATGGTAAACAGGAGAGACGGTTCGTTCTCACCAGGAAATGATGGTAAATCCGGGAGAATGAAGAAACGGTATGAGAAGGGTATTGAATGGCAATCCGGCAAGGTAATCCAAAAAACGTCCAAACAGGCTCTCTCTCTCTCAAAACTGCAGCGCGCTGACTCATCTCTCCGTGTCGAACGTCATGCCGGTTCCGGCTTTATACCGGCACACGTGACCTGATAGGTCATCGGGGTTCTCTCTCAGCATAGCTGCGCATGCGCGCGTGAGCTTAACCCCGGAACCAAAGCACCGTTGCCATGGGGACGAAAATACTCGACTGGGGCCAGTTTGCTGGTGCAGGTGAGCAACATTAGCCCTAGCATCATTCCCCTGCTGATTAACTGCCCCTTTATGTGGCCGCGCTACAACATATGGAAAATACTCAAATAAAGATACAGATACAGAAAATACCTAAAAAACAAAACCACCTCTGCATCAATTCATATTGGTGACATATATGCCTGTCTTTTGCCAACTGCCAAGCGCAGATGCTCTGCATCATCAGCAAAGAAGAATAAAAAATGTTTGATACATTAACAGAAGCACCTACTACAAGGTCAGTTCCTAATGTTACAACTCTGGAAACAGCCAACAGCCACCCCAATTCCGGTGGTGAACACAGTAGACGTTGAGGCAGTGAAGATAGCATTACTGATCCGTCACATGTTTTGCATGAAATGTTTGTGTGTTGGATGGAAAGATTCTTCCAACTGAATTAACTGTCTTTTATATCTAAATAAAGTAACTTAAATATAGACATGCAAAACTCCCTGTCTACCTGGAAAAGCACCTTAAGGTATATTGATTGAGTGGAGCCAGAATGTATATGTTTTTTAAGATTAGTTATTATCATAAGCCTGTTCATACAGTATATCTGGCTAATTTGTCCCTGTTTAGCCTACTTGCAGATGTAGTGGGTTAAGTGACAGCAGTGTCTACCTATCAGAGCAAGGTCCCTCCCTATTTAAAGTTTGATTGCCTGTTGCCTGGGAATGTAGTGGGTTTAGGTGAGTGACAGCAGTGTCTACCTATCGGAGCAAGGTACCTCCCTATTTAAAAGTTGATTGGCTGTTGCCTGGGTTGCATCACATCCAGTTTCCCCTTTGTTTATGTTTGTAGGGGTTGTCAGTAAGTGCATTGTTTAAACAAGTCTTTTGCATTAATTGTTTTCTTGGTTTGTTGCAGGAGCTGAGGTTCCATGGTAGACTGGCCTTCCTCTCTGGTGGTGGTTCTTTTCGATTCTGTGCTGTGTTAAACCTGTGTTTAACACAGGTTAAAAAGTGTTAAGTGTTTGAGAGTGTGACCATAGTGCACGGTGGTGGGTGTGGAAGTGTGCCCTGGGGGGTATTCTTCGTACGTCGCTTGAAACATCCGGGATGAATTGACACATCTAAGATGAGATCATCGTGCTAATTAAGACCTGGCTAAGTCGGTTCTTCCAGCACACCTGTTGTTGATGATTAGTTTGGCCGGATTGAGTTGTCTAGGATTATTGCGCGCTCGTGCGTTGGTTTAAAAGGCGATATGCATCGACAGTAGAAACACTGATCACAAGTCCTTTGATTGGTTGACGAAATGACAAAAAGAACAAGCTCAATTTTTTTTGTAACACCTGCGCTGAAATGCTCCCCCCCCCCACGTGTTATGCGCTGAAATGCTTCCCTGCCATGGATCCCCCCCTCCCACCACACACACATAATCACTATCAAATATCATATTAGAACATAATATGCACATATGTTTTACAAATTACATGAGACAATAAAATAAGAAATATGAAAAAAATATGTTGTATATGGAAAAATTGAAATATGAATATTTTTTTTAAAAACATGTATACTTTTATATTGTTTACTTTATAATAAAATTAGTTTTGTCCAATTTTTTATTATAAAAAAATTATTTTTATTATACATATCTCTCTCTCTCTCTCTCTCTCTCTATATATATATATATATATATATATATATATATATATAATGGTCTTGAGGGCTGTCTCGTGCCTAGAGTTTATTATAATAATAGAAAACTTATGAATTTATGTTCTAATATAATATTTGATATCAATTTTATATATATATATATATATATATATATATATATATATATTATGGCAAGACGTATATATGCATGCAAGATACTTTTCTTTCCCCACGTGAGTCAGTCCACGTCAGCGCTCTTTAACCAATCAGATGTGACCTCACCATTTCAACCAATCATAACCCGGCAGGAGCGCAGCCTTAATCCTGTTTACATGAAATAAACCTGCTACCGAGCAGGTTCAAGCTTACGGACATGTTGCTATGACAACAAGTGCGAGATGAGCATCGGAGAACGAAACAATCCAAGATCAGGACAAATCCACAACAATCAAATCCAGCTAACTGAGTTAGCGACGTACGAAGAACACCCCCCTGGTAAAAGACCACCCTTCCTCGTTTTCGCTATTGTAAACCTCAGCTCTGTGGGTATTTTTCTTTTGATTTTGTTTTATACCGAAATAAAACCATTCCAAGCAGGTTTTATTATTTATTTTTTTTAAATAATTTGTTTTCTTTTGTTTGAAGTGGGGTTTGTGGTTTATCTTGTTTTTTAGTGTTTTTAAGCAATTGTGAATTAATAAACATTGTATTTTTACATCTCCTCCACATTGCTTTTGTCCCTGGGGTGAGTTCCCAGGGTGGCGTAGTCGGATTTTCTAGTGTTAAATGCACCTTATCGACACAGTTTTTTTTTTTTTTTTTTTTTGCACCCCTTTTTTCCTGTGGAATGTATTAAAAATGTTATGTTTAAGAATGTGTGGGAGATTGCATAGAGATTATGCTGGCAAACACAGGGGTCTTTCTTTTATTGCTTAAGTTCTTATTTGACTGTCAACAAACTTTTCTTACCTTTTGTTCGTCATAATCTTTCTACATCTACCCACACAAATGTGGTTACAATGTGTGTTAATCCTTTAATTATGGACTTCTGAAACTACTAGTTTACTTAAGTTATTGCTACGTAAGCCTTAGTGATTCTTCTTTACTGCGGTCTTTGCTTTAACTTCCTTAGCTTCCTGAGCTAAAGCATGCCACAATGCTTATCTTAATCCCTCTGTCGACTGGAAAAGATGCCTGTAAGTACATCCTAATGAAAATCTCATTGTATAAACAGTGTTTAGTGTTTGCACTTTACAGTACCCAGATAGCAAGGTGACATTGATTCAATGTTGAAATTTCATCAGAATCATCATTTTGGTTGAGGTTAATTTTTCAATGCTAAATAATGTTGATAATTCAATGCTTTTCTGTGTTGAAAAGACAAACATTGATTCAATGTTGATTTTTGGTTTTGGAACCCATCCTCATTCAACAATGTAAGGCAAATTAAATTAACTAAGTGCATTTCTATAAAATGTGTATGCATGTGTGTTTGTGTTTAAAACAGGTTAAAAAATTGACTACGAGAGATTTGCCATGGTGCTTAAAAAAAAAAAAAAAAAAAAAAATATATATATATATATATATATATATATATATATATGTGTGTGTGTTATTGAGGAAAAAATAATAATTTGACGGTAAGTTGTGTATTTACCTTGCTGTCTAGTTTACTCACTTGAGAGCTTAATTCCTGTTTGCCGTTCAAAAGTACTCAATTTTCGGCTCGCATTTAACATCGGAGGGTGTTTTTACACTGTCGCCACATCAGTATAATACACTCTGCAAAATGAGAATTCAATATGTTGCAGTCTGGAAGTTCCTGCCACTTACGGTGAAAGAATTTTGGCAATGCGACCTACGGTATTCTGTTGGGAAGCATTTGTTTGAGAGCTTAGTTCCTGTTTCCCGTTGTCTGTGTCTGACCCAGAGCAGTGTGCGTGCCCCACATGGAAAGAACCTATATGAGGATATATGCGCATATATGAAACCTATATGCAGTATATATGCGCATATAACCGCACCTATATGGGGCCAGGGGTAGCTCAGTGGTTAAGGCATTGGACTATGGTTCGAAAGATCCCAGGTTCAAACCCCACAACCACCAAGTTGCCACTGTTGGGCCCTTGAGCAAGGCCCTTAACCCTCAACTGCTCAGATGTATAATGAGATAAAAATGTAAGTCGCTCTGGATAAGAGCGTCTGCTAAATGTAAATATGAGGATATATGCGCATATACAGTATGAAACCTACAGTATATGCAGTGTATATATATGCATATATATGATGATATATATGCTGCATATATGCGTATATATGCCACATGTAGGCAACATTGAGGTGCATATACAGGCCATATAGGTCTCCTGTATTGCTTCTTTATATCCATACAAGATATGTCTCCTATGGCAGGATCTGGTCATTTTAGCTCATATCTCACTTTGGCAACTGTCATACATGATGCCTAGCTCATATTTTCTATTATCAAGGCAATAACTAAGAACTAACAAAAAAATGCAAAAAACTAATCCTAATTGGCCACATACAGTATATGAGGATATATGCACATATATGAAACCTCAGTCTCCCTGAAAATCTTTTTGAAACACGTCACTAAAATTAACTGAAATGAGAAATATATCGATAGAAAGCTTAAAGTGTCTACTTTTAAATGATGCAAGTCACATTGAAAACAAATATTCTCAGTTTATGTAATCCATATGAAATCAAGGAGAGGCACAGAATTTCTGTCACACTTATATGCTAATGACCCGAGGCAGGACACGCCCATGCGCCAATCACACGGAAATCAGTCCGGGTAATTTACATACTAGACCACGCCCCCGGACACCGGCATGAAAAACGAACACAGAGAGACAGGCTTGAAAATACTCAGATTCAGTGAGTTTTCTGCACGTTTTGGAAGATGGCACGCGCTTACACATCCGAGGAAACTCTTCAGAATGTTCTCGAAAGTTTACATTTACCTCAGAAGAAGACTGTGTGACTCCGACGACGAACAGGAGCATTTTGAACAGAGAATAGACCCATGCTACACTGGGTAAGTTATTAAGTCTTATATAACTCTTATTCTGATAATATTAAACTAATATTAGCAGAGGTGGAAAGAGTAATAAAATTTTGTACTCAAGTACAAGTACTGTTACTTCAGTGAAATTTTACTTAAGTACAAGTAAAGTTACCATTATAAAAATCTACTCAACTAAAAGTAAAAAGTAGCTCATTAAAAAATTTACTCAGAGTAAAAGTTACCGAGTTACTTTTTTATTTTTTTAACAGCAGGGGTGGGATGAGGCATTCTAGCGTAGTTCAAAAAAGATGAGCAGATATAAAATCTCAAACTAGTTGTTTTTTAACTGAAGGAACACCTTTGCATAATAAAGCTGTTGTCTTTCTTGTGCTTGAAAATCAAAGTGGTCACTTAAATATGGTGTTACGTCCCAGTCTAGGGTCATACAGCAAAAGAATGGTTCAGGGTATTTTAAACTGTATGGAAATGGTGGTATATGGCAGAAAGAACTAGATCCAATCATTAACTGATGAAAAAGTGAGGTTTGTATACACACACACACACACACACACACACCAGGAGGAGGATCAGATTCAGGATGGACCCAGGCCAAAATAATAAATAAAATGGTATTTATATTTAGTAGCTAGATTACCTGCAAAAAAAAAAACACAAACAAAAATACAGGTACCTTCCCGGACTCCCTAAACCAATATAAACTATATAAAATATAAACCTAAGCTAAACTATATAAAATACCTGGCTCAAAAAAGTCTGACAGTCTAATATTTCACTGGATTGTTTTAGCTATGATTAAGCTGTGGGACTGCTTTGATAACCTTATATATATTATGTATATATAATTTTATCAACCCCCCCATCATTCCGTACAATAAGGTAGTCAGCTATCTTCATCTTATTGCCACATAACATCCTGAGCAAATAAATTCCCAAATAAACTCCCTCTTCCAAAAATAAATGGCAGCCACGCCCCTGCTACTAGTTGAGTGCACAGACATACAGTGAAATTATCTATAAATATATACAAAGACCAACCAAACCAAAGGGACAAAGCAATAATCAAAGTCAATTGGAGGCAAAAAGTCAAACCAGAATACACAACCAAATATCAAACGCCAAAATCACAACCTCTTTCATCTTTCGCGCGTCTCTCTCCAGTCGCGCTAGTCGATGACGTCACTCAGGGCGGAAGCGACCGTGTGGAAAGTCAGGAAGATGCCGATGTCAGAAAACCTGGAGTGGAGTCTGGAGCGGCGCGCGACCAGGACATGATACACACACGCGAGCGCAACGGGGCATTTATACAAAGCATAATATTTTTATTATTTTATAATTTTCATTCATTTATTTTTTACTCAGTAGCGAATATGATTTAAAATGTAGCGAATTACAATACTTCAAACAAAACATACTTAAGTAAAAGTAAAATTACAGATTTTTAAAACTACTTTAAAAAGTAGAAATACACAAAAAAGCTACTCAATTACAGTAACGCGAGTAAATGTAATTCGTTACTTTCCACCTCTGAATATTAGTAAATATTTTCCTCACTACAGCTAGCTTTTGTCAGCTTGTGTGACACATTGGCTTTCAATGCCATTTATATAGTTTAGGTAAATCATGATAACATGCTGCCTCATGTAGCACAAACATGATATTTCCCGGTGGCTAAGCTAATGCCTTATGGAGTTTACAGATGTTTATATTCACCTTGTTTTGGATAGCTTTAGATTATGGTTGCTAATATGTATTTGGCTCCATTTTGGTTAGCTTATAACACTGCTATCGGTAATGTTATTTAGCACAAACAAGCTAGTTCCAGGTGGCTAAAATACTGCCTTATGTAGGACATGTCCTGTGACTGCGTACAACCAGCACATGGGGAGTTGATCACTCTGATCAAATTCAAATCAAATTCAAATTTTATTGGTCACATACACAATCATACACAGTATAATATGCAGTGAAATGCTTTATACGACCGCCAGTGACCTTAAAAAAAGAAAATAAAAGCTTGTACGTAAAATAAATAATCAATAAAAAGGAAATACTAAAGAAATAATTTTAACTAGTAAAATTAACTGTGCATAAGGGCATAATAAAATATTGCAAAAATATAGGATTAAAGTGACAGTGGTTGTGCAAATATGCATGGAAGTGACATGTGCAATTGTCCAGATGGATGAGTATTTAGTGCAAGTGTGTATGAATATGTCCATGATTGTCCAGTCAGTGTTGTGAGCTTAAAAGATGTTATTAGTCCTGTGTGGAGGTGTGATTGTGTGATTGAGAGACCTTATCGCCTGCGGGAAGAAGCTCCTCCTCATTCTCTCTGTGTTGGCCTTTAGGGAGCGGAATCTCTTCCCAGACCGCAACAAAGAGAACAGTCCATTACTGGGGTGATTGAGGTCCTTCATGATCTTCCTGGCCTTAGTCCAGCACCGCTTGCTGTAGATGGAGTGTAGGTCAGGGAGCTCAGTGCGGATGATGCGCTCGGCTGATTGCACCACCCTCTGTAGAGCTCGTCTGTCCTGCATGGTGCTGTTCCCGAACCAGGTCGTGATGTTTCCCGTCAGGATGCTCTCTATGGTGCAGGAGTAGAAGTTCCTGAGCACCTTGGAGGGCAGTCTAAAGTCTCTCAAGCGTCTGAGGTGGTAGAGATGCTGCCGGGCTTTTTTCACCACGGTGCTGATGTGACAGGACCATGATAGGTCCTGCGTGATGTGAACACCGAGGTATCTGAAGCTGTCCACTCTCTCCACTGGGCTCCTGTTGATGACGGGGGTCTGGTAGTTCCTCTCCTGCTTTGTACTAAAGTCCACTATCAGCTCCTTTGTCTTACTGTCGTTCAGGAGGAGATTGTTCCTCTGGCACCAGTTCTCCAGATTTCCAATCTCCTCTAGGTAGTCCGACTCATCATTGTTGGTGATCAGTCCGACCACGACGGTGTCGTCAGCAAACTTGATGATGGAGGTGGAGTTGGTAGTGGCAACGCAGTCGTGGGTGTACAAAGAGTACAGCAGGGGGCTCAGAACACAACCCTGGGGGGCTCCAGTGCTGAGAGTGAGTGTGGCTGAGACATGTCCGCCCATCCTTACTGCCTGTGGTCTGCCAGTCAGAAAATTGGAGATCCACTGACATATAGATGAGCTCAGTCCCAGGTGCTCCAGCTTGGTGGTGAGTGTGGAGGGAATTATTGTGTTAAAAGCAGAGCTGTAGTCGATGAAGAGCATTTTAACATAATTCCCTTTCCTAGTGTCCAGGTGAGTGAGTGATGTGTGGAGGAGATGAGAGATTGCATCGTCTGTGGAGCGGTTCTGACGGTATGCAAACTGTAGTGGGTCCAGTGTGTCGGGTAGTGAAGAAATGATGAAGTCTCTGATAAGGCGTTCAAAGCACTTCATCACTACTGAGGTGAGGGCTACAGGGCGATAGTCATTGAGAGAAGCAGGATGTGGTTTCTTTGGAACAGGAACAATAATGGACTCTTTGAAGCATGTGGGGATCACCGACTGAGATAAAGAGATGTTGAATATCTCAGTGAACACAGGTGCTAGCTGGTCTGCGCAGGCTCTGAGAATACGACCTGAGATGCCGTCTGGTCCTGCTGCTTTCCTGATGTTCACTCTCTTGAAGGCTCTCCTCACGTCGTGCTCGGAGATGATGAGCGCGTTCCCGGTGCTGGCTGTGTCTTCCTGTCTGCAGCCGTTAGCGCCGCTAGCATTAGCGCCGTTAGCATTAGCATTGCTAGCGTCTTTAGCTGCAGCCTCGAAGCGAGCGTAAAATGTGTTCAGCTCGTCTGCCAGAGTCGCGTCCGCGTTCGTCATACCGGATGCTGGTGCGTTATAGTCCGTTATTGTTCTTAGTCCCTGCCACAGGCTCCTAGAGTCACTCTGTTGAAGCTGTGACTCTAGTTTTCTCCCGTAGCGCTGCTTCGCCTCTTTCACCGCCTTCCGGACGTTACATGACCCAGCCTTGTACGGTTCCATGTCCCCCGACGCAAGTCCCGTGTTGTAGGCAGCTGTGCGAGATCTGAGCGTCGCGGATGGTTTTATCCACCCACGGCTTCTGGTTGGGAATCGTTCTGATAGTCTTTTTCTCTACCGTATCGTCCACTAGCTTTTCAATAAGTCCCACAACCGCTTCCGTAAACACGCTGACGTCATCATCGGAGCTGTTTCTGAACATGTCCCAGTCTGCGTCATCGAGTGCGTCCTGTAACGCGGCCACCGATTGGTCCGTCCAGCGCGCGACCTCCCTCAGGACCGGAACTTCCTGCTTCAGCCTTTGTTTATATTTTGGCATGAGGAAGATGGCGGCGTGGTCGGATTTACCAAACGCTGGACGGGATTGTGCCTTGTAACCGTCTTTGACCGTGGTATAACAATGGTCCAGTGTCCTTTCGCCCCTGGTGGGGCAGGTGATGTGCTGATAAAAGTTCGGCGCTGCGCGTTTGAGGTTGGCACTATTAAAATCCCCCGCCACAATGAGCGCAGCGTCCAGGTGTTGTGTCTGGTGCTGTGTGAGCGCCTCATGCAGCTCGCATAAGGCCTTGTCTGTGTCTGCTTGTGGAGGAATGTAAACGGCACTGATTATGACCGATGTGAACTCCCGTGGAAGATAAAATGGACGACACATGATGGACAGTAGTTCCAGGTTTGGTGTGCAGGAGCGTGTAAGAGGAACAACGCTCGCGCTGTTGCACCAGCTGTTGTTCACCATTAAGCACACGCCGCCTCCTCTTGACTTCCCCGAGTCCCGCGTCCTGTCCATGCGGTGAACCGAGAAGAACTCGGCCGGCTGTATGGCGTGGTCTGGCACTGCTGGGTTCAGCCATGTCTCTGTGAAGCAGAGGAGATTGCAGTCCCGAATGTCTCTCTGGAACTTTATCCTGGCCCTGAGGTCATCGAGCTTGTTCTCCAGTGACTGGACGTTGGCGAGCAGGATGCTAGGCAGAGGTGTGCGGTGTGCACGGGTTCTCAGCCGGTTCCTCACCCCAGCTCTTCTCCCTCGAGGTCTCCGCTTCGCGTCGCATCCATTGTTCTCCCTCAGGATCTCACTCGGCCAGCTCGGATCCGGAGTTAAAAACGTCGAATTGTGAGTACATTGTATACCAATAGAAACAAGAGTGTCTCTATCATACCTAATGTACTCAATGGTGGTGATTTTGCCGATTTTAAAACACTGAAAACTAGCTTAAAGAACAAAAACAAAGAAAAGGTGGTCGGCGCAGTCGTGGCGGCAGCCGACCTCACCGGCGCCATCTTGGTCAAGACTATTGACCAAGACTATCAGCTATTACAATACTATACTACACAGCACAAAACAATGAAGTCGTACAGAAATATTTCTCTACACTGCTTGGACATTGCTCCCACCAATGCTTACCCTGCATGTATGTTTTGCACAGGTTTTTTTTTAATCTTGCACTGTTTTACTCTGAATGTCCGTCTTTTTTCAGTTTTTATTTTGTACTGTTCCTGTTGCAGGTTTACCCTGCATGTATCTTTATCATTAATCTGCATTTATACATAAAATCCTATTAACTATTGGGAAGCTAAACATAAGAATCAGTATGAAACATGAAAAGTTTCTAAAAGTTGCCAATAAATTAATATTGTGATGTGAAATAATTTTTCAGATTGAAGTTATAA
Source organism: Channallabes apus (assembly GCA_030522415.1). Lineage (NCBI taxonomy): Eukaryota > Metazoa > Chordata > Actinopteri > Siluriformes > Clariidae > Channallabes > Channallabes apus. The sequence goes on from CM060118.1 coordinate 24,775,178, forward strand.
AGGGCTCTGGGGTGTTTTTGCCAGGCAGAAGCGTGGAGAGCAGCCCGCCTTGCCACCTCTGCTACTGCCATGGTACGGAATCTGCTGCTGGGCACCTTCGACTTGGAGACTTGACCAAATTAAAAAGGTAGCCATTATTGGTGAGTAAATGCATAATGCGTTGAGAAGGAAAAACAAAACATTTAAGACTTTATAAGTTCACCACTTTAACCATAGCCTACTTGTATCAATGTTTATTAGCCATCAATGGAGACTGCATAAGGTAGGGCACCCATTATTGTTACTGTATCTGCTTGGGACCTATAATACTAATTCATCACTTGCTCACTTCTTAATCCTACCTTTCCTCTTCTAAAGCCACATTATATTGCGCTGTAAGGTGTGTAGTCCTCTATTTTGTAGAACATATAGTGTTGCAAATAACCTCGTGGCACTAATTGTTGTTGTCTGAAGTTTTAATAAATAATCATAATGCTGTCAAAAATAATGTCAAATAGGTTTTCTTCATCAATTAACTTCTATTGACTAAATAAAATTTTAAATGTAAATTTTTAAAGTTTAATGGAATGGCTGTGTGAAAGATGCTGAAGCTGACGTGCCACTGGCATTTTATATAAATGTTGTTCGGAAGCCTGTGTAATGATGTAGTTTCGACATCTATCAACTGAACAGCGTTTTTTCGACTTGTTTTCATGTTATTGTTGTTCAGCAATGGCATGGACGTGATGTTTTGGCAAAAGAAGGGTGGGATGGTGGTTGATGGTGACTCAAAGCGGTGACTGAGTAGATTGGACGTCACAGCAGCTCGTGAGAAGGCAGAGCTACTTTATGCAGGCTGTGTGCATTCTACTGTGGATTGACTGTTTTGAAACTTATATGGTAGTTACATAGCCCCTAGACCTCAGTTACCATGAAGAAAGCCATGAAATTTCAGTTTTGACCATATGGGATCTTAAACAAGGACGTCATCTTTTTTAATTATTGTTTGTTCGGGGAGGAATTATAGACCACGATGTCAGCATGATCTTGGGTTGTTTCCTTATCACTTCTTGTGTGCGTTTGGCTGTAGCTTGCACACCAGACAGAGTTGTTGGCGATTCATCCTATTGTAAAGTCATGCAGTGTGTAATCTCCTGTCGCTATTTCATTGTGCAGTGTGAACACAGCAGCAACTAAATGCTACCACAGATAGTACAGTGTGAAAACAATGGTGATCCGATGACATCATGCAGTGTGAGTTTGAGGAGAAGGTAAAAAGCAATACAAAACAAATAATGTACAGTTTATGTTGTCATTACTTTGCTCTCAAACTAAATGCAATGTAGTAATAGGCGTTATTTAATAATAAGATTAACAGTGCAGCATGCATCTAACTCTGGGTAAAAAGCTTATAATAAAATCACCAAAATAAGTCTTCATGTTAAGAATAAATATGCAAACAGTACGGTATCTGAGCGTACGGATTGGAAATTTGTGCATACAGTTTGTTAATCCGTGGCCATGATTTGTTAAACTGAGGGAACAGTTTAAGTATTTGTGAGTGCGGGGGACAAATTGCAAAACCGTCGCCACGGATTGATTTTTTTTATTTATTTATTTTTTTGGTCCTACAGGGTTTTTTTTTTTTTTTTTTTTTTGCACATAAAAGACTACATTGATACATTAAGTATATTTGTTTTCATAGCATTGAATATGTACATTGTAGGACAACATTTGCAGATTGTGAAATAACACATACAGGTCCTTCTAAAAAAATTAGCATATTGTGATTAAGTTAATTATTTTCTGTAATGTACTGATAAACATTAGACTTTCATATATTTTAGATTCATTACACACAACTGAAGTAGTTCAAGCCTTTTATTGTTTTAATATTGATGATTGTGGCATACAGCTCATGAAAACCCAAAATCTCAAAAGATTAGCATATCATGAAAAGGTTCTCTAAACGAGCTATTAACCTAATCATCTGAATCAACTAATTAACTCTAAACACCTGCAAAAGATTCCTGAGGCTTTTAAAAACTCCCAGCCTGGTTCATTACTCAAACCGCAATCATGGGTAAGACTGCCGACCTGACTGCTGTCCAGAAGGCCATCATTGACACCCTCAAGCAAGAGGGTAAGACACAGACATTTCTGAACGAATAGGCTGTTCCCAGAGTGCTGTATCAAGGCACCTCAGTGGGAAGTCTGTGGGAAGGAAAAAGTGTGGCAGAAAACGCTGCACAACGAGAAGAGGTGACCGGGCCCTGAGGAAGATTGTGGAGAAGGACCGATTCCAGACCTTGGGGGACCTGCGGAAGCAGTGGACTGAGTCTGGAGTAGAAACATCCAGAGCCACCGTGTACAGGAAATGGGCTACAGGTTGCAAATTTTGCATGTCATTCGGAAATCAAGGTGCCAGAGTCTGGAGGAAGACTGGGGAGAGGGAAATGCCAAAATGCCTGAAGTCCAGTGTCAAGTACCCACAGTCAGTGATGGTCTGGGGTGCCATGTCAGCTGCTGGTGTTGGTCCACTGTGTTTTATCAAGGGCAGGGTCAATGCAGCTAGCTATCAGGAGATTTTGGAGCACTTCATGCTTCCATCTGCTGAAAAGCTTTATGGAGATGAAGATTTCATTTTTCAGCACGACCTGGCACCTGCTCACAGTGCCAAAACCACTGGTAAATGGTTTACTGACCATGGTATTACTGTGCTCAAGTGGCCTGCCAACTCTCCTGACCTGAACCCCATAGAGAATCTGTGGGATATTGTGAAGAGAAAGTTGAGCGACGCAAGACACAAGAATCTGCAAAAAGATTCCCGACCAAGTATTCAGTGCATAACTGAACATAATTATTTGAAGGTTGACTTTTTTTGTATTAAAAACAATTTTTTGAGATAGGGATTTTGGGTTTTCATGAGCTGTATGCCACAATCATCAATATTAAAACAATAAAAGGCTTGAACTACTTCAGTTGTGAAATATATGAAAGTCTAATGTTTCAGTACATTACAGAAAATAATGAACTTTATCACAATATGCTAATTTTTTGAGAAGGACCTGTATATAAAAAAAATCTAAAGTGTATCTATGGAAGATTGTAGGACATTTCAAAACATATGTTGCATATCTGTACATTTGTAAAAGTCACATTTCCAAAAATTTTGGACCCACCTTCTGTCATTCATAAACAACTACCACTCCAAGTTTGTAGAGCATTGTATAGTTCTAACCTTTTGTTTGTTTTTCATTCTTTAGATGCACTACTACAACAACAGCTGAAAGCTGAAGAAAAGGAGGCCACAGAGTTTCTTAGCTTCAACAGTTCAGAAATGGCTTCGTTATGCCCCAGAACGGCTGGGGGGGAAATTGCTTGTGGTGGAAAACCATAAGTTCAGACTCATGTCTTATCTGTTTTGCTGAGTAAATACATTTCAACTTACGAATAATGTTTCAGTCATCTGTTGTGTTTCTGACTTGGTTGTTTCTATTTGCATTTGACTGAATTTTGCTGAGGCAGGCTGCCATTTTTATATTATGGTTTTCCAGTCTCTGCTCTTGGCAGTTAGATTTTGTTTTATGAATTCAGAATTAACAATCTCTTCTAATAGTTCTCTTCTAAAAAGTCATTTTGTCATCCAGTTTATAATAATTTGTATGTAAGTTGTAGTGTGTTTTATTATATAGTTGTTTTATTGTAATTGTGATGTTACTTCCTGTTTAAATGGGTATGGAGCATAAATAAATAAATATGTTTACATGTAAACTGAAGGATGTTGAGTTACTGACTTTTTGTTTAAAAAAAAAAAAAAAAAAAAAAAGCTTTTCAGCCCTACATGGTCTCTGATTTAAAGAAATAAATCAAAACAGACATGATTTACTGTCATAGAATCTTGCTGTACATAAAGCAAGACTAAACTATAATTGCTTCAATGTTGATTCAATGTAAAATAAGTGATTGAAATTACCTTGAACAAACATTGATTTTATGCCCATCTTGATCTATTTTTCATCATTGAAATAACATTATTTCAAGGTGCAAACCTGATAAAATCAACATTTAACATTGAAATTTCAACATTGATTCAATAACAAGTTGGTTGATGCTTTAATGTTGATTCAACGATGATTCAATGTTGTTCTGCTATCTGGGTACTGTATATGAAGCTGCTGTTCCTAGTGTAATCACTTCAGTCATGATGTCACTATTGTTCAATATTTATCAACATTAGACATAAATAGAATGCTGGTGTTATGGTGCTATAATCACCAAAATAGAAACAAAGAAAGCCAGCCCACTGAGCAAACAAAGTTTCAAGTGGTTGATTTCTTGGACTTCATGTATTAGTTGGTTTACATATTTGTATTTAAACAGACATTTTATATGTTCCTACACAAGACAGTCCTGCTAGAAAGAAGTCTAAAAATGTTATGTTGTTGAGCAACTACTCAATTCTAGAACAGTTTCAAGTCGGTTAATTTCATGAACTTGCTTTGGCTTTAACTAATGATGCATCGACATCTAGCTGGCCAAAACACACAGGCAATTGTCCAATAATTCACACTCTTCTATAATTTCTGCACAGGATTGCTTAAACAGGGCAAATATATCAATATGTTTTCTAGTACATTAAGTCACACACACCACAGGTAAATGTATCAAATACTATAAGAGCCTATGTTAGCATCATACAAAATGCATGTTGGTTAAATGCATTAATTATTAGCAGGCCAAACTGCTCTTCATTTAACTGGTTTCTGATATTAATGTATCCCAATACATACACAGACAGATGGAAAGATGTACTTTAGTCATTTCTAAGTGAAAGGATAATAAAATTACCTATAATTCTTTCAATTTTAATAACCATCCAGTGAAAACCTCTGTGTTTATTAGAACATGTTGTATGTAAATGAGTCAGTTAAATACTGCTGCCCTTTATTCCTTCTACTTTACAATTTATTATTTATGGATTTATTCCCCCTTATCCCAAAATGATAATGTACAGACAAGTTTGATTCCTGCTCTTCAGCTATGCCTTGTAATTTTATTCATCAATTACTGGAGGTGAGAAACAAAAGTATGTGTATTTTAGCGTATTGTGGCATAATGCAAATTGTCTGCTATTTTCACTTCTCACATGTTTTGAGTCTATAACAATTACAAGAGCATCGAACTGAGAGAACTCAGCAGCCCTAGGGTCAGTTTGAACTTGAACTTTATTTTCCAACTCCACCCTCTTGTACAAAACACAGGATAAAGCAGGTCACAAAGGCTAAACAAAACAATGTTTATCATTCTGGAGTAGTTCCACTCAAATGTTCACAAACATGCAGCTGACTCTCAGACAGACAGAGCAAACTTATATAAAGTTGTAGATATGTACCATATCAGTCCCCCCACCCTCCCTCTTGGTGTTCCCTTAAACCCCTCCCCTAATTATATCGAGCCACACCTCCACTTGTCACTAGAAAATGATGTAATAGGCACTGTGCTTTAGACACATAATTTATATGCAATTACATAAGAGAACAGAAATTATTCCTATGGCACTAAACTTTCTATTTGGAGAAAACAATAAAAACATCCCATAGGAAATCATTTTCTCATCATCTATACCTCTTAATCCTGCATAAAGTGTTGCAGGGGCCTGGAGATTGAAAACTAGGGCACAAGGCGGTATAAACCTGGGCTGGGGTGCCAATCCATTGCAGGGCACGCACACACACACACACACACACACACACACACACACACACACACACACACACACACACACACACACACACACACACACTCATTCACAGAGGTGGAAAGAGTAATAAAATTTTGTACTCAAGTACAAGTACTGTTACTTCAGTGAAATTTTACTTAAGTACAAGTAAAGTTACCATTATAAAAATCTACTCAAGTAAAAGTAAAAAGTAGCTCATTAAAAAATTTACTCAGAGTAAAAGTTACCAAGTTACTTTTTTATTTTTATTTTTTTTACAGCGGGGGTGGGATGAGGCATTCTAGCGTAGTTCAAAAAAGATGAGCAGATATAAATCTCAAACTAGTTGTTTTTAACTGAAGGAACACCTTTGCATAATAAAGCTGTTGTCTTTGATGTGCTTGAAAATCAAAGTGGTCACTTAAATATGGTGTTACGTCCCAGTCTAGGGACGTAATGAGGTTTGTATATACACACACACACACACACACACACACACACACACACCAGGAGGAGGATCAGACTCAGGATGGACCCAGGCCAAAATAATAAGCAAAATGGTATTTATATTTAGTAGTTAGATTACCTGCAAAAAAAAAAAAAAACACACAAACAAAAATACAGGTACCTTCCCGGACTCCCTAAACCAAAAACAGTGAAATTATCTACAAATATATACAAAGACCAACCAAAGCAAAGGGACAAAGCAATAATCAAAGTCAATTGGAGGCAAAAAGTCAAAACCAGAATACACAACCAAATATCAAAACGCCAAAATCACAACCTCTTTCATCTTTCCCGCGTCTCTCCGGTTTATACATGGTCGCGCTAGTCGATGACGTCACTCAGGGCGGAAGCGACCGTGTGGAAGGTCAGGAAGATGCCGATGTCAGAAAACCTGGAGTGGAGTCTGGAGCGGCGCGCGACCAGGACATGATACACACACGCGGCGCAACTGAGCATTTATACAAAGCATAATATTTTTATTATTTTATCATTTTCATTCATTTATTTTTTACTCAGTAGCGAATATGATTTAAAATGTAGCGAATTACAATACTTCAAACAAAACGGACTTAAGTAAAAGTAAAATTACAGATTTTTAAAACTACTTTAAAAAGTAGAAATACACAAAAAAACTACTCAATTACAGTAACGCGAGTAAATGTAATTCGTTACTTTCCACCTCTGCTCATTCACACACTACAGGCAATTTGGGAACACTGATTAGCCTAATCTGCATGTCTTTGGACTGTGGGAGGAAATCAGAGTACCCGGGGATAAACCCACCAACCCCAGAGAGAACATGCAAACTACATGTCCACAAATGGACATTGAAGCAGTGGACACAAGTTCTCCAGAGTAATGTATCTACTTTACAGTCTACAGTAGCAGTTACGCAAAATAATTTAGTTTTGGAAAATACCTGGAGAAACCCTTCCTCGGCTCCAATGACAAAAAGAAAGTATGGTGAACAAAGAATTAAAGGTCTGAGGCTGTATTCCCTGATATGTTAAGAACTCTTAGTGCTTCAAAATTGTGGAACGTACTACCGGGACAGCTTCGAAACATTACTGAGTTGTGTGTTTTTAAATCACAGTTGAAGACACATCTTTTTAGACTAGCTGTTGATATATAGCTATTGATTTGATAATTGTTTTTATGCTGTTTATTGTGTCTTTGCTTTTATACTGGTAAGCGCCCTGGGCATCTTTAGGTTGTTGTAGGGCGCTATACAAATAAAATTTGATTGATTGATTGATTAAATAATCCACAAAAAATATATAATTTAACATAATTTTTCAATGGATACATTGGCTGATTGGGATAATATAGATGAAAACTTTGCATCACATATGAAATGATGAATATTTTTAACCATGAATTTTCTCAGTACTTAGCTAACTAAAATTATTATTGTCAAGCAAAGCCAATTCAAGAACCTCATGGAGTGGAGTGAGACTGGAGTCAGTACATTAAAAGCCATTGTGCACAGACACCTTTAGGAAATAGGTTACAACTTGCATTTCTAATATCAACCGAGTCCTAAACCTGAGGTCAGGAATCTCCTTAGCCCAGGCATGATCAGAATCTTTCTGAATTTCTTCAGTAGAAAAACTATACTGTTGCTCAGTAGTTGAAAGTGATTTTTTAAGATGAAAACAATCTGTTGCAGTACGGGCTGATTAGCCTAATCTGCATGTCTTTGGACTGTGTGAGGGAATTGGAGTACCCGGAGTAAACCCACCAAGCACAGGGAGAAGGCATTTAATTTGAAAATCAAGGTCCCAGAGTCTGGAGGACAGGGTCAGAAAGGCACAGAATTCAAGTAGCATAAAAATATTTGCTCATCTTGCGGAACACTCATAAACCACGTTACTCGTAATCCGAGGTTCCACTGTACATTTCAGGCGAGAGATGTTTCTCTACTGTAAATCCTTTTTTTGATTGATGCTATAATATTCTAATATTTTCAGAAACTGGATTTCTTTATTTAGATGAACTGTAAACTGTAATCAATTAAATAAAAAAGGCTTGAAATATTTTACCTAATGTGTAATGAATCCATGACATATGAGATTCATTATTTGAATCTTATAACTTTTCCATGATATTTTATTATTTGAGATGCACTTTACTGTAAACAATTTGACCTAAATTCTGAGCACATTTAATATACTGTACTATGGATGCGAATTTAAATAAACATATTTACTATTATACAAACCGGATTCCAAAAAAGTTGGGACACTAAACTAATTGTGAATAAAAACTGAATGCAATGATGTGGAGATGGCAAATGTCAATATTTTATTCAGAATAGAACATAGATGACAGATCAAAAGTTTAATCTGAGAAAATTTATAATTTTAAACGAAAAATATGTTGATTCCAAATTTCACGGTGTCAACAAATCCCAAAAAAGTTGGGACAAGTAGCAATAAGAGGCTGGAAAAAGTACATTTGAGCATAACGAAGAGCTGGAATACCAATTAACAGTAATTTAAGGTTAATTGGCAACATGATTGGGCATAAAAAGAGCTTCTCAGAGTGGCAGTGTCTCTCAGAAGCCAAGATGGGTAGAGGATCACCAATTCCCACAATGTTGCGCAGAAAGATAGTGGAGCAATATCAGAAAGGTGTTACCCAGCGAAAAATTGCAAAGACTTTGCAGTTATCATCATCAACTGTGCATAATATCATCCGAAGATTCAGAGAATCTGGAACAATCTCTGTGCGTAAGGGTCAAGGGCGTAAAACCATACTGGATGCCCGTGATCTCCGGGCCCTTAAACGACACTGCACCACAAACAGGAATGCTACTGTAAAGGAAATCACAGAATGGGCTCAGGAATACTTCCAGAAACCATTGTCAGTGAACACAATCCACCATGCCATCCACCGTTGCCAGCTGAAACTCTACAGTGCAAAGAAGAAGCCATTTCTAAGCAAGATCCACAAGCACAGGCGTTTTCATTGGGCCAGGGATCATTTAAAATGGAGTGTGGCAAAATGGAAGACTGTTCTGTGGTCAGACGAGTCACGATTCGAAGTTCTTGTTGGGAATGTGGGACGCCATGTCATCCGGACCGAAGAGGACAAGGACAACCCAAGTTGTTATCAACGCTCAGTTCAGAAGCCTGCATCTCTGATGGTATGGGGTTTCATGAGTGCGTGTGACATGGGCAGCTTGCATGTCTGGAAAGGCACCATCAATGCAGAAAAATATATTCAGGTTCTAGAACAACATCTAGTCATCTCTTTCAGGGAAGACCCTGCATTTTTCAACAGGATAATGCCAGACCACATTCTGCATCAATCACAACATCATGGTTGAGTAGGAGAAGGATCCGGGTACTGAAATGGCCAGTCTGCAGTCCAGATCTTTCCCCTATAGAGAACATTTGGCGCATCATAAAGAGGAAGGTGCGACAAAGAAGGCCCAAGACGATTGAACAGTTAGAGGCCTGTATTAGACAAGAATGGGAGAGCATTCCTATTTCTAAACTTGAGAAACTGGTCTCCTCGGTCCCCAGACGTCTGTTGAGTGTTGTAAGAAGAAGGGGAGATGCCACACAGTGGTGAAAATGGCCTTGTCCCAACTTTTTTGGGATTTGTTGACACCATGACATTTTGATTCACCATATTTTTCCCTTAAAATTATAAATTTTCTCAGTTTAAACTTTTGTTCCGTGATTTATGTTCTATTCTGAATAAAATATTGACATTTGCCATCTCCACATCATTGCATTCAGTTTTTATTCACAATTTGTTTAGTGTCCCAACTTTTTTGGAATCCGGTTTGTATTTTCTGTATTCTGTATCTCTATTCATGTAGGCAAAAATCCATGTGGATTAAGGCAATTATGAGAAATACAAATCTACAGTATAACACAGGTGTGCCCAACCAGTCGATCGCGGTCAACCGGTCGATCGCGGTCGACCGGTCGATCGCGAGAGTAAACTGCCTTCTGGTTTGTCCTTTCTCTTTCTTCACTGTTTCCATGCCTCAAACCTCAAATACATAAAACATTAACCATTATAGACATATTATTTCTTGAGTAAAGGAACCCTGGACTTATTTTTTAAAAAGTTCTTTATTTTCCCTGACAAGATTACTGATTACGTTCGGCTCTACGCTGAAAATTTAAACCGACGAAATTAGTGGCTGAATTTGAAATTGCATACTAACATACTATTTCATATAAATATATGGCAGAAATAGCAAGAGTAGTATGATAGTACGCTAATCTGAATTTAGCCAGCGTTTTAGCTATAGGCACGTTACTAGTAGTGACTCACTGTTTAAGTAGAGAAGTTGAGAGAGCTGCAACTTCAGCAAAGTAAAAGGCAACGATGGCAGAAGCAAAAAAAAAAACGCTATGTGTAACGCTATGTGCATCTACGATGCAGATTTCCCGGTTAAATCAGCTCTACGCACCCGAAAAGGCCAGGAATTGAAGAGGCAGTTAGCAGCACAGCAGTCCATTTTCACCAGGCCAAACACCAAGGGTAAGGGTGCAACTATAGCATCTTATCGGGTCAGTCACGTTCTTGCAAAACACTAGAAGTCTTTCAAGGATGTTGTGTACGAAGTTGTGACAGAAGCATTTGTCGTGGCTGCAGACGCACTATTTGGTGACTTCAAGAATAAAAGTGGTATTATAGCTGCCGTTAAGGACGTGCAATTATCCCGTGGCAAAGTTACACGGCGATGTGGGGGAATGGCAGAGGATGTCGAGGCGCAGTTAAGAAAGGATATTGAACAGTGTGAATGTTTTTCTCTTCAATTTGATGAGTCGACTGATGTTGTCTATATGGCACACCTGTGTGTTTTCATTAGAATGGTTTTTGGAGACATGGGTGCAAAAGAACAGCTAGGGTTAGGGTTAATAACTTTATTGTCACTACAATTAGACTATGTTTTATTATATATGGATTAGGGCTACTTTCTGTTTGTTTTGTGCACATTAAATATGTGAATAGCAATTGGCTTTCTGTTTGGACTGGTAGATCTCGGCACACTGACAAATTAAAAAGTAGATCTTTGTTCAAAAAAGGTTGGGCACCCCTGGTATAACACATTGTGTATTTTGGATTAAAAGCAATATAAATAGTAGTAAAGCATAGTAAAGCAATATACGTAATACATAACTGTCTTCTAGATGAAACTATCCTATCATACCCGTGAGCTAAAATATCAGGTTTATGAGCAAAATAAGGTTTGTAATAATATAGGTTAAAATTATCTCCACATAAATCACCCGGAGCTGTGTAAAGCTTTGGAGTCTTCCCGGAGTTGCTGATACATATTGGCATTCTACAGCATGGGAGCTTTGGCATCTGTCTGGAATAGTATTAGATTGAGAAAACAGCTCTTGCCAGTAACGGTGGAAGCCAATTAAAACATGCCAAAGGAACTGGCCTCATTTCTAATATGGTGTCAGTGCCAGGGACAGGTAGAGAAATGTGACTGTTTGGGACTACAAAATAGTACTTTATCAGTGTTGAACTCAGGTAAGGTTAATTGTGGCTTCTCATTCAAGGTGTCTTCCCTTCAATAGATATCCCCACAGTTCACTTTATTCACTATTTATGCTGTTTCTCCCTTCCATTTGTTTGTCTTTTATACACACACACACACAAACACACACAAGCCATTATTATATATAAGACATGGAAAAATACTATTATTTATATTTAATTAATTGTATTATTCATGCAAAAATGCTTTAAGATAATTTGGTATCGGAATTTCACTCTTCGAGATTAATGAAAGGACAATGTTTAGCACATAAGGAACTTAATGAATAGGTACATGTGAAACATCAGGGTAAGGTCAAGTCTGTATAAACAACACTTCAGCAATTTGTTTGTTTTAATTGACCCTTTGGGAGTACACTCCTTAATAACTAACTGTGAACCATTGCCGGAGCAAGGGAAGGATATTTGAGCTGTCACATCTGGACAGATCCAATTTTAAAATATCAGATAACTAAGCATAATGGTGTAGATTTTTTTTTAACCAAATAGGAAATGCAATCAAATCCAAATATAACTCCAGATGATGTTTAGTTGATGTTCACCCACAGAACATCTTAGGGCTCAACAGAATCTTATCTGTTGAGCCCTAAGATACAGTATAACACAGGAAACCTGGATGAGGTAGCTTACTTAATGTGGAAACATATTTAGGGTTTCAAGATTTCTAGATTCTCTGTATTCAGATTGTTTATACTGCATACACAAACAAGCAGCCACATGGCCTTTTACACACATATTTACTGTATACACCCAATCAAATTGTCATGTCACGTTTTAAAATATATTCTCAAAAGCTTATGGTGAAAATAGCTGGTTAGTATGGAGGTACTGTATCACAATATTAAAATTGGAGAGTGGGAGGTTTTGAAGTTAGTGAGCTGTGTTTGGTCAAGACATTTGACTTTGCTCCTTGGTAACTTGTTGAAGATAGCTGGCTGAAGCAGGCAAGTCTGTGAATATTTATTTGGCCTCATCAAACTTTGTAGACTGCTTAGCAAAGCAAATGACTGGGCAATTCCCCTCTTCATTCAGAAGTAAACAAGATGCACTTGGTTCTCAAGTACCATGCTGTGAAAAAGTATATTTGTAAAATCTGAAACTGATTCAGATCAGCAAACTAAATTTAATTTTACATAATGATGTTATAAATGCAACAATCATGCATTTTGAATTCATCTATTAAGGGAAAAAGCATTCCAAACCTGCCTGGCCCCATGTGAAAAAGTACAGTAAGTTAAAAATTCTCCCATGTATACCATTTTGGCTCATTCTCTTGCTTACAGTTAAATCATGAATACTGACCCTAACTGAGGCCTGTTTCAAGTTTTCTTCATTTATGTATAATGGCTCTGACTATGGTTATCAGGAGTTCCAAAGGCTTAGAAATGACTTTGTAACCCTTTCCAGACATGTCAATTAATTTGTTTTTGTCAGACAGGTTCTATTTAAGTGATTTCTTGATTCAACAGGTCTGGTAGTCAACAGGCGTATGTCAAGTGAAATTTAACTCAGCTTTACAAAAATCACACGGTTTAGCAAGAGAGGTAATTGCTTTTTCACACAGGGATTTGGGTTACACTAATATGTAATATGAAACTTTTTTAATGATCTGAATTATAAATGTGACAAATATGGGGAAAAAAATCAAGAGGGGTCAAATACGTTTTCACAGCACTGTAAATAGCAAAGGGAGCTTATATTTACTTTGTCTTGATTGCTGTTGGTACTGTAGTTTAATACTATGTGTGTGTAATTGTTTTGTACTTGAAGTATTTTAAATATTTTTTGGTTTGATTATTATTTGCAATATAATCAGAGCTGTAATGTTATTTGGTAGTACTAGAGTACACCTATCACAGGTGCATGTAATGCCTACAGTGTTTTCCTTTGCCATTATTTTTTTAGTTGTATAAAAAAGAAAGCATATTTCACTGCTTCTTAAAGCAGTGAAAAATGGCTAAGCATTATTTCATTGCCTTGCAGCAGCACTACACATATACATATAATGCTTGATTGTGACAAATATATATTTCAGAGCCTACAGAACATACACTGCAAAACCATACCCAGATAGCAGAACAACATTGAATCATCATTGAATCAACATTAAAGCATCAACCAACTTGTCATTGAATCAGTGTTGAAATTTAAATGTTAAATGTTGATTTTTCATCAGGTTTGCACCTTGAAATAATGTTATTTCAATTATGAAAAATAGATCAAGATGGGCATAAAATCAATGTTTGTTCAACTTAAATTCAATCACTTATTTTACATTGAATCAACATTGAAGCAATTATAGTTTAGTCTTGCTTTATGTACAGCAAGATTCTCTGACAGTAAATCATGTCTGTTTTGATTTATTTCTTTAAATCAGAGACCATGTAGGGCTGAAAAGCTTTTTTTTTTTTTTTTTTAAACAAAAAGTCAGTAATTCAACATCCTTCAGTTTACATGTAAACGTATTTATTTATTTATGCTCCATACCCATTTAAACAGGAAGTAACAACTATATAATAAAACACATTACAACTTACATACAAATTATTATAAACTGGATGACAAAATGACTTTTTAGAAGAGAACTATTAGAAGAGATTATTAATTCTGAATTCATAAAACAGAATCTAACTGCCAAGAGAAGAGACTGGAAAACCATAATATAAAAATGGCAACCTGCCTCAGCAAAATTCAGTCAAATGCAAATAGAAACAACCAAGTCAGAAACACAACAGATGACTGAAACATTATTCGTAAGTTGAAATGTATTTACTCAGCAAAACAGTTAATAAGACATAAGTCTGAACTTATGGTTTTCCACCACGAGCAATTCCCCCCAGCCGTTCTGGTGCATAACGAAGTCATTTCTGACCTGTTGAAGCAAAGAAACTCTGTGACCTCCTTTTTTTCAGCTGTTGTTGTTGTAGTGCATCTAAAGAATGAAAAACAAACAAAAGGTTAGAACTATACAATGCTCTAAAAACTTGGAGTGGTAGTTGTTTATTAATAACAGAAGGTGGGTCCTAAATTTTTGGAAATGTGACTTTTACAAATGTACAGATATGCAACATATGTTTTGAAATGTCCTACAATCTTCCATAGATACACTTTAGATTTTTTTTATATACAGTTCCTTCTAAAAAAATTAGCATATTGTGATGAAGTTCATTATTTTCTGTAATGTACTGATAAACATTAGACTTTCATATATTTTAGATTCATTACACACAACTGAAGTAGTTCAAGCCTTTTATTGTTTTAATATTGATGATTGTGGCACACAGCTCATGAAAACCCAAAACCCCTATCTCAAAGAATTAGCATATTTCATTCGACCAATAAAAGAAAAGTGTTTTTAATACAAAAAAAGTCAACCTTCAAATAATTATGTTCAGTTATGCACTGAATACTTGGTCGGGAATCCTTTTGCAGATTCTCGTGTCTCTCAACTTTCTCTTCACAATATCCCACAGATTCTCTATGGGGTTCAGGTCAGGAGAGTTGGCAGGCCAATTGAGCACAGTAATACCATGGTCAGTAAACCATTTACCAGTGGTTTTGGCACTGTGAGCAGGTGCCAGGTCGTGCTGAAAAATGAAATCTTCATCTCCATAAAGCTTTTCAGCAGATGGAAGCATGAAGTGCTCCAAAATCTCCTGATAGCTAGCTGCATTGACCCTGCCCTTGATAAAACACAGTGGACCAACACCAGCAGCTGACATGGCACCCCAGACCATCACTGACTGTGGGTACTTGACACTGGACTTCAGGCATTTTGGCATTTCCCTCTCCCCAGTCTTCCTCCAGACTCTGGCACCTTGATTTCCGAATGACATGCAAAATTTGCAACCTGTAGCCCATTTCCTGTACACGGTGGCTCTGGATGTTTCTACTCCAGACTCAGTCCACTGCTTCCGCAGGTCCCCCAAGGTCTGGAATCGGTCCTTCTCCACAATCTTCCTCAGGGCCCGGTCACCTCTTCTCGTTGTGCAGCGTTTTCTGCCACACTTTTTCCTTCCCACAGACTTCCCACTGAGGTGCCTTGATACAGCACTCTGGGAACAGCCTATTCGTTCAGAAATGTCTTTCTGTGTCTTACCCTCTTGCTTGAGGGTGTCAATGATGGCCTTCTGGACAGCAGTCATGTCGGCAGTCTTACCCATGATTGCGGTTTTGAGTAATGAACCAGGCTGGAAGTTTTTAAAAGCCTCAGGAATCTTTTGCAGGTGTTTAGAGTTAATTAGTTGATTCAGATGATTAGGTTAATAGCTCATTTAGAGAACCTTTTCATGATATGCTAATTATTTGAGATCACAAGTCATCAATATTAAAACAATAAAAGGCTTGAACTACTTCAGTTTGTGTGTAATGAATCTAAAATATATGAAAGTCTAATGTTTATCAGTACATTACAGAAAATAATGAACTTTATCACAATATGCTAATTTTTTGAGAAGGACCTGTATGTGTTATTTCACAATCTGCAAATGTTGTCCTACAATGTACATATTCAATGCTATGAAAACAAATATACTTAATGTATCAATGTAGTCTTTTATGTGCAAAAAAAAAAAAACCTGTAGGACCAAAAAAATAAATAAATTAAAAAAAAAAAAATCAATCCGTGGCGACGGTTTTGCAATTTGTCCCCCGCACTCACAAATACTTAAACTGTTCCCTCAGTTTAACAAATCGTGGCCACGGATTAACAAACTGTATGCACAAATTTTCAATCCGTACGCTCAGATACCGTACTGTTTGCATATTTATTCTTAACGTGAAGACTTATTTTGGTGATTTTATTATAAGCTTTTTACCCAGAGTTAGATGCATGCTGCACTGTTAATGTTATTATTAAATAACGCCTATTATTACATTGCATTTAGTTTGAGAGCAAAGTAATGACAACATAAACTGTACATTATTTGTTTTGTATTGCTTTTTACCTTCTCCTCAAACTCACACTGCATGATTTTCAAAGTCATCGGATCACCATTGTTTTCACACTGTACTATCTGTGGTAGCATTTAGTTGCTGCTGTGTTCACACTGCACAATGAATTGGCGACAGGAGATTACACACTGCATGACTTTACAATAGGATGAATCGCCAACAACTCTGTCTGGTGTGCAAGCTACAGCCAAACGCACACAAGAAGTGATAAGGAAACAACCCAAGATCATGCTGACATTGTGGTCTATAATTCCTCCCCGAACAAACAATAATTAAAAAAAGATGAAGTCCTTGTTTAAGATCCCATATGGTCCAAACTGAAATTTCATGGCTTTTTTCATGGTAACTGAGGTCTAGGGGCTACGTAACTACCATATAAGTTTCAAAACAGTCAATCCACAGTAGAATGCACACAGCCTGCGCAAAGTAGCTCTGCCTTTTCACGAGCTGCTGTGACATCCAATCTACTCAGTCACCGCTTTCAGTCACCATCAACCACCATCCCACCCTTCTTTTGCCAAAACATCACGTCCATGCCATTGCTGAACAACAATAACATGAAAACAAGTCGAAAAAACGCTGTTCAGTCGATAGAACATCATGTAAACATGTAGTCGAAACTACATCATTACACAGGCTTCCGAACAACATTAATATAAAAGACCATTGGCATGTCAGCTTCAGCATCTTTCACACAGCCATTCCATTAAACTTTAAAAATTTACATTAAAAATTTTATTTAATTAATAGAAGTTAATTGATAAAGAAAATCTATTTATGACATTATTTTTGACAGCATTATGATTATTTATTAAAACTTCAGACAACAACAATTAGTGCCATGAGGTTATTTGCAACACTATATGTTCTACAAAATAGAGGACTACACACCTTACAGCGCAATATAATGTGGCTTTAGAAGAGGAAAGGTAGGATTAAGAAGTGAGCAAGTGATGAATTAGTATTATAGGTCCCAAGCAGATACAGTAACAATAATGGGTGCCCTACCTTATGCAGTCTCCATTGATGGCTAATAAACATTGATACAAGTAGGTTATGGTTAAGATTCAAGATTCAAGATTCTTTATTTGTCACATGCATAGTTATACAAGTACAACACGCAGTGAAATGTATCCTGAACCGCTCCTACTTTGTGCAAATAACAAGAAACAAAAGAAATAATCTATAAATAGAAATAGAAAATTTAAAAAAAAAAAAAAAAAAAAAAAGGTGCAAATGTAAACATAATAATAAAGTGTGTATCTGAGCAGGATAAAGATGTTAGTGCAAGTGATGCTTACAGTCCAGACTAAAGTGCAGTGTGCAGTGTGGAATGTCAGCACAGCAGTGTGTGGGTGAACTGTTACCAGTCCTATGAATGGGAGAGTGGCCCATCATGGTTGAGGAGTCTAATCGCCTGTGGATAAAAACTCCTCCTGAGTCTCTCCGTTTTTGCCATAATGACCCGGAACCTTCTGCCTGAATGCAGAAGTTTGAACAGTCCGTTATTGGGGTGCGACAAGTCCTTAATGATACGAGCTGCCCTGGTTAAAGTGGTGAACTTATAAAGTCTTAAATGTTTTGTTTTCCCTTCTCAACGCATTATGCATTTACTCACCAATAATGGCTACCTTTTTAATTTGGTCAAGTCTCCAAGGTGCCCAGCAGCAGATTCCGTACCATGGCAGTAGCAGAGGTGGCAAGGCGGGCTGCTCTCCACGCTTCTGCCTGGCAAAACACCCCAGAGCCCTTTATAACTTCAATTTGAAAAATTATTTCACATCACAATATTAATTTATTGGCAACTTTTAGAAACTTTTCATGTTTCATACTGATTCTTATGTTTAGCTTCCCAATAGTTAATAGGATTTTATGTATAAATGCAGATTAATGATAATCTGGACATTCTGGACATTTGTTTACATGCAGGGTAAAACTGCAACAGGAACAGTACAAAATAAAAACTGAAAAAAGACGGACATTCAGAGTAAAACAGTGCAAGATAAAAAAAAAACTGTACAAAACATACATGCAGGGTAAGCATTGGTTGGAGCAATGTCCAAGCAGTGTAGAGAAATATTTCTGTACTGCTTCATTGTTTTGTGCTGTGTAGTATTGTAATAGCTGATCAGAGTGATCAACTCCCCATGTGCTGGTTGTACGCAGTCACAGGACATGGAAATGTCTTTGTAGTCCATGTACCTTGTAATTTCACCCTCATCTTCACCGCGTCTACTGTAAAGCAGAATGGATGGTAGAACAGGTAGATACTTCTCGTGTGTCCATCCACTTCACAAATACAAGAGGTCCATCTGAACGGAGCTTGCGTGTCCTGATGTGAGGGGCTGGTGAAGGCAAGGGTGATGCAGACACATTCCTAAAAACAAATAAATAAAAAAATGTTAACCTATACTGTTCAGAGTAAATGGATGTGCAATTAATATGGATGCACAATATATACAGTACAGAGATGACCAAAAATGTATCCACACTTCAACATGAAAAATATACACCTCTCTTCTGTAGGTCACATGACAGCATCAATGATGGTGATAGATAATACTACACACTGCTGCCATAATTCAATTTGAGTTTTAAAAAACACCATCCACTGGACATTACACACATATTGAACACATTCTAAACAATTACATCTTATCAGGTATTTGTAAATACACGCTAAACAAAAGGGATTATATACATTTACACCAAAGAAATATTCATAAGCATCACTTAGCTACATAAGGCTGTATTTTAGCCACCTGCAACTTGCTTGTTTGTGCTAAATAACATTACCGATAGCAGTGTTATAAGCTAACCAAAATGGAGCCAAATACACATTAGCAACCATAATCTAAAGCTATCCAAAACAAGGTGAATATAAACATCTGTAAACTCCATAAGGCATTAGCTTAGCCACCGGGAAATATCATGTTTGTGCTACATGAGGCAGCATGCTAGCATGATTTACCTAAACTATATAAATGGCATTGAAAGCCAATGTGTCACACAAGCTGACAAGAGCTAGCTGTAGTGAGGAAAATATTTACTAATATTAGTTTAATATTATCAGAATAAGAGTTATATAAGACTTAATAACTTACCCAGTGTAGCATGGGTCTATTCTCTGTTCAAAATGCTCCCGTTCGTCATCGGAGTCACACGGTCTTCTTCTGAGGTAAATGTAAACTTTCCAGAACATTCTGAAGAGTTTCCTCGGATGTGTAAGCGCGTGCCATCTTCCATAATGTGCTGAAAACTCACTGAATCGGAGTATTTTCAAACCTGTCTCTCTGTGTTCGTTTTTTCATGCCGGTGTCCGGGGGCGTGGTCTAGTATGTAAATTACCCGGACTGATTTCCGTGTGATTGGCGTGTGGGCGTGTCCTGCCTCGGGTCATTAGCATATAAGTGTGACAGAAATTCTGTGCCTCTCCTTGGTTTCATACGGATTACATAAACTGAGAATATTTGTTTTCAATGTGACTTGCATCATTTAAAAGTAGACACTTTAAGCTTTATATAGATATATTTCTCATTTCAGTTAATTTTAGTGACGTGTTTCAAAAAGATTTTCACGGAGACTGAGGTTTCATATATGTGCATATATCCTCATATACTGTATGTGGGCAATTAGGATTAGTTTTTTGCATTTTTTTTGTTAGTTCTTAGTTATTGCCTTGATAATAGAAAATATGAGCTAGGCATCATGTATGACAGTTGTCAAAGTGAGATATGAGCTAAAATGACCAGATCCTGCCATAGGAGACATATCTTGTATGTACATATACAGTAGGGCTTATATGTGGATATAAAGAAGCAATACAGGAGACCTATATGGCCTGTATATGCACCTCAATGTTGCCTACATGTGGCATATATACGCATATATGCAGCATATATACGCATATATATTATCATATATGTGCATATATACTGCATATAGGTTTCATATATGTGCATATATCCTCATATTTACATTTACATTTAGGCATTTGGCAGACGCTCTTATCCAGAGTGACTTACATTTTTATCTCATTATACATCTGAGCAGTTGAGGGTTAAGGGCCTTGCTCAAGGGCCCAACAGTGGCAACTTGGTGGTTGTGGGGTTTGAACCTGGGATCTTCCGAACCATAGTCCAATGCCTTAACCACTGAGCTACCCCTGGCCCCATATAGGTGCGGTTATATGCGCATATATACTGCATATAGGTTTCATATATGCGCATATATCCTCATATAGGTTCTTTCCATGTGGGGCACGCACACTGCTCTGGGTCAGACACAGACAACGGGAAACAGGAACTAAGGTCTCAAACAAATGCTTCCCAACAGAATACCGTAGGTCGCATCGCCAAAATTCTTTCACCGTGAGTGGCAGGAACTTCCAGACTACAACATATTGAATTCTCATGCCTGTAGAGTGTATTATAATGACGTGGCGACAGTGTAAAAACACCCTCCAATGTTAAATGCGAGCCGAAAATTGAGTACTTTTGAACGGCAAACAGGAATTAAGCTGTCAAGTGAGTAAACTAGACAGCAAGGTAAATACACAAAACTTACCGTCAAATTTTTTTTCCCTCAATATATATATATATATAATTATTATTATTTATTTTTTTTTAAGCACCATGGCAAATCTCTTGTCAATTTTTTAACCTGTTTTAAACACATACACACATGCATACACATTTTTATAGAAATGCACTTAGTTAATTTAATTTGCCTTACATTGTTGAATGAGGATGGGTTCCACAACCAAAAATCAACATTGATTCAATGTTTGTCTTTTCAACACTGAAAAGCATTGAATTATCAACATTGATTCAACATTATTTAGCATTGAAAAATCAACCTCAACCAAAATGATGATTCTGATGAAATTTCAACATTGAATCAATGTCACCTTGCTATCTGGGTCACTTAACATATATTGGGTCATATTTGTAAAAAAAAAAAAAAAAAAGAAAGGAAAGAACAATAAGTTCAATAAGACAAGATTAATTAAAAAATAATGCTGCTACTGATTTTATTTCAGCTTACCTGTTCAGTTTTATTGCCATTCTTTTTAAAATATTGTCTTTATAGATTTATATGTAGTTTGTCTTGATGTTCTTTCCTTTGTTTCTTTGTTTCACTAATATGACCCAATATATGTTCAGTGATACTTCAAATAATATGTGTAAATAGCATTGCTTTCCGTATTGTTATTTTTTTTTATACTAGTAACTGGTGTTAAAATATATCTCTACATTAATGAGCCAGTGTATTATGATGTGGGCTGCTGTGGGCCAGAAAGTCCAGGGCCACTTTTTGGTCCCAGTCCGCCCCTGACTGAAAGTCTGAGGCATAAGAGCCTCAGATTGGGGAAGTGGGGAGAGGTCCTGAATGTATAGGGGAAGGGTGAAAAATTTGCATTTGAATGTTGTCTGGCATTGTAAAGCACATATAGGACGCAACAGTGGTTCTAAATATTATTTAGTACAACAAAACTTCTCCGCGCTCTGGAAAACTTTATTAGACTACGTAGGAAAATATTATATTTTCTAATAATTTAATAATTATATTAAATTAACAAATATTGTATTTGTAAATCATCAGCACTCGTGTTTTTGCGTTATCATAAATAATGAAATGCAGTAGGCTGTTATGGTCATTATAATTTTCTTTAATAATAATTCGTTCTATTTTTTTTATTCTGATAGTTTACTCAATTTGCTTTTTGGTTATTTATATATTTAAATTGGGATGCCTTCTACTGTTAGAAATTTAACTCTTGTCAAAATAATAAAAATGTTTCTTACAAGCCCTTGTGTTGTTGTTTGTGCTGTTGTTCTTTAATAATAAAATAATCAGATACAAACAGTCTTTCTAAACGAAAACTAACCAATGTTTTTTTTATTTTGCTCAGCATACTATAGAAAAAACAGCAAACAAACAAAAAAAAACATCGTGTCTGGTATAGGTTTAATATTCAGTGCGCACCGTTTGTACATCTGTTATTTTACAACTATATAAGAACACTCAGAAATACCTTTTATTTAGGGTTAAGTGACTGATGTGCCTAACATCTTTCAGCTGAGCCTCGTTTCACTGAATAATCCACCACTTTTCATCAGTATAATGACACACACACACACAGAGTCGTCACTCCCCTAAATTTAAAGAATACAAACTGGTTGCGTGCGAGTTTGCTGTTTTTCCTATAGTATGCTGAAGCAAAATCAAAATAAACATTTTATTTTGTTTTATTTTTATTTTGCTATAATTAAAATAAATTTTTTTTAAACAGTATCAGTATCGAGATCGAACCCAGGTCCCCCACGTGAAAGGGCGCAGACTTACCTGCTACACAACTCAGACACTTAGAAACAACGCACCTCAGACTGTAAATAGCACCCATTCGTCCATACTGTTCTTTACAGATTTTCCTTATCATAACATGCGTTAGATAGTTTTTTTTATCACTCTATACACAATACTTTGCTATTTTTATAGATGTTGAGCATCGTGAGCAAGCCCGAGATCATATTAACGTTAATTATCACCAGCCGGCATGAATAGGCCGACTCACGAGTAACGTGAGTTGGGCGCACACCAATCGATTCGTCTATGATTAATCGCTCACTCCGTAGGCTCCCTGAATAGGCGGGAAAGGGATGGAGCCGCGTATTCGTGCCGGCTGGAAAAAAAAAAAAACAGATCTAACAGATGAGGACTCAGATTAATGTGCAAAAAATATATAATAAAACTATATAAGTCTACATAGCCTTTATAAGACTCTACCTTAAGCGCACTTAAAACACTTTATTTAGTTTTATCTTAATTTTGCTATAATTAAAATAAAACAATTTTAAAACATCATCACTCAGGATTCGAACCGGCACTTTGTGGATCTCTGGCCGAGCACTCTAACCGCTACACCAAGCAGGCACTTAGGCTACGTTTACACTGCCAGGTTTCGATGCTTAATTCCGATTTGCTGCCTATATCAGATTTTTTTGACCGTCTGTTTACACGTTCTTTTAACTATGACTCATATCCGATTCACGTGTTTACACTTGCCATACCATCTGAAACATCGCGCATACTTAAAGGGAGGTTCTTGCGCTACAACCTAGCCAAGAAAGATGAAGGTGAAATATGCTTAATGCTATTTCTGCTATATATGCAAAGTTCGCGCACCATGGTTTTAAAACGGAGGAGGAGGGAAAAAACGCCATAATTGCAGCCTGCACATATGCTTCATTCATCAAATACTGATTTAATGTTATTTAGCCCAAATAAGCATTAACACAAGGCGTGTGTGTGTTGGAGGGGGGGGGGGGCGTTGTTCTTTTCCTCTTACATGTCACGTGCGATGTTGTAATTCAACACGCGCTTCCACCGGAGAATAATATTACGTCATTAAACCGCGAAGAAGTCGCAGTTTTAATGACGTACAGAACACAACGCCTCAGGAAATCCGATCTGTCTGTTTACACGGCAATCACATCAGCACATATCTGATTTATATCCGATTTATTTCCACATATGAAGGAGGCCTGAAACCGATCTCAAAATATCGGAATGCATGCGTTTTTTTCCTGTTTACACGGACACAGAACATATCCGATATGTGTCACATATGAGCAAAAAATCGGAATTGGGTCGCATTCACCTGGCAGTGTAAACGTAGCCTTAGAGACAATGCACCCCATTGAAATTTATATGTAAATAAATAGTAAACTTGGCCGATTTCGTTATAATTTAGTTTGATGAGTGGGGCTTGAAAATTCTCTTGAAAAATATGGTCATTTATTTCAGTTAATAAATCTACTATAATTTTTTTTACTCATTATTGTACAGTACACATCAATAGCTCTGGTTCAGATTTTTCATGTTTGTTGTGGAAATTACCATCACTGTTGTATTTACTGCGATGAATGAAAATGTCACTTTGCGCCACCTGGCGGTCATTTTACGAATGACTTTGAAATGCAACTGATTTATTTTGGCCGCTGTTGCCTTTAAACGGCGGTGTGCGCGGCGGGATGGTTATCCCGATTGAGTAACCACTGTATATGCAGCATATATATTATCATATATATGCATATATACTGCATATAGGTTTCATATATGCGCATATATCCTCATATAGGTGCGGGTATATGCGCATATATACTGCATATAGGTTTCATATATGCGCATATATCCTCATATAGGTGAGGATATATGCGCATATATTCTGCATATAGGTTTCATATATGCGCATATATCCTCATATAGGTTCTTTCCATGTGGGGCACGCACACTGCTCTGGGTCAGACACAGACAACGGGAAACAGGAACTAAGCTCTCAAACAAATGCTTCCCAACAGAATACCGTAGGTCGCATTGCCAAAATTCTTTCACCGTGAGTGCCAGGAACTGCCAGACTACAACATATTGAATTCTCATGCCTGTAGAGTGTATTATACTGATGTGGCGACAGTGTAAAAACACCCTCCGATGTTAAATCTGAGCCGAAAATTGAGTGCTTTTGAACGGCAAACAGGAATTAAGCTCTGTAAAACTAGTAAACTAGTGAGTAAACTAGACAGCAAGGTAAATACACAAAACTTACCGTCAAATTATTTTTTTTCCTCAATAACAATATATATATATATATATATATATATATATATATATATTTTTTTTTTTTTTTTTTTTTTTTAATAGATATTTTTTAAGCACCATGGCAAATCTCTCGTAGTCAATTTTTGAACCTGTTTTAAACACATACACACATGCATACACATTTTATAGAAATGCACTTAGTTAATTTAATTTGCCTTACATTGTTGAATGAGGATGGGTTCTAAAACCAAAAATCAACATTGATTCAATGTTTGTCTTTTCAACACAGAAAAGCAATGAATTATCAACATTGATTCAACATTATTTAGCATTGAATAATCAACCTCAACCAAAATGATGATTCTGATGAAATTTCAACATTGAATCAATGTCACCTTGCTATCTGGGTAATAATAGTACAGAGTACTATAGTGGTTTAGTAACATATTGTTGTTTTTTTAGTTGTGGTTTATTTCGAAGAAGCGCACAATTTTCAAGCTAACTTAAGGAACAGGACTGAAGCTACAGTTTAATATTGCAATTACCTTGTGAAAGAACTGCACTGCATTTGAAATTCATACCAGAAATGAGAGTTAAACATCATGTCAAATCATTTTAGGTAAAGATTCCATGGGGGCAGTAGTTTCAATGGTACAGTAGGCAACTAGAGTTTTCTATATTTTCTTGGGTGCTGAATTCGAGAAATCAGATAAGTAAACACGGGTAGGATTTTAAAATGTAGTCAAATTTTTTATCTTCCTCTCAATAGCTGGGTCAAGACCCTCTCGTGTCTTCCTGCTCACTTAGCCATCATAACAGAGTCATCAGAAGAGGATTGGGAGAGCCACTGGTTGAGTAGAGAAGTCAGTGTTTGTGTAGGTTGGTTGCTTAGTTCCTTGGTTTATACACACACACACACACACACTTTTTCCTTTGGGAGGGACACAAGGGGTTCTACTGTATGCATACTGTATACAAGGTTGTTGTTGTTTTTTTTTTTTAAGATGAATGAAAATACATTTCAGTTATATTTCCGGTAGATTAAACACGTGTAAACTGTGATTAAAAATTGTCTGTGTAAACTTAACTACTGAGAAAATAAGCATTGTCGTATGAATAAACTTTATCAAAGCAGCCTGAATTTGGGAGATGCCTCCATGGAAGCGTATCTTTTGCTTGCAGTTTCAGAGTACATAAAGCTCTAAACTAATTTAACCACACATTAACATTTACAGGCCTGTGTGAATATTGTGTCTGTTCTACTTTAGTGAACTTCAAACATTTTGGACTGAAATCGTAGCACAGCAGCGAGAGGCATGCGCAACAAGCTACTGTACGTAGTCAGGTAATAATAGCAAGCAGCCTTTTTGACAAGCTAGCCAGCAGACAGCACTGTAGCAATTAGCATTAGAAGTAACCATGTTAAAAATTTAAAGTAGAAAATGTATTGTTTAATATGTCCATCACTATCCATACGTGAGGAAGAATCTGGTTGTGGTGATTACTACTAAGGTAACAAGTTAAAATTATAAACTGAGAGTGGATTTGGCTGTTTTTTTTACCAATTGAAAAAGTTGTAATTTTGTCTTGAACGATTAGCCCTTGTTCAGACTGCAGGCAGACTGTTTCACATATCTGATCTATAGGACTGACTGTCCACACTTTTTTTTTTAAGTGATCAGATTGCATTTGGGTCTGTTTAGGCTGGCAGCCCTAATCTGACACATTATTGACCTACAGTATCCACACTGGTTGCTGTGGCAACAACGATGGGGGCTTCGCCTCTAGCTTTGGCTATACTGACGTATCTCCCAAAGTGCTACATAAAATTAAACTTTGTCCACTGTCCATAGACTATTGTCTTTTTCTATACGTTGGTTAAGCCAGCCAGCTGTTCAAGGATGCAGTTTTTACATACTTAGCAGTAATAGCGCCAAAAGCAAATAAAGAAAATAAAGATCCTCAGTGACCTCCTAAAGCATAGCGACTTAACATTCTCCCTGATTTTTATCTCTCTGCTTGTTTTTAAATTAGTTTTCATTATATGATTGTGTGGACTTGAACGTCCGCGCACCCACCATGCATAGTCTGTGCAAGCGTTTGTACAGACGACTGTGTTATTTTTAAGGCATAGGAATGTTAATGATTACTGGTTATTAGTATAACTTGTGTTAATTAATTAATTAATTAATTAAAAAAAAAATTCTTTGGGCAATCATGGTTGCACTGTTCATACTTTACTGTTTGCACCAAGATCCAGGTCCAACTTTCCATACATTCCATTGTATGTATTGTTATATTTATTATATTTTAGTGCAGTTATTATTTTGTTTGTTCTTTTGTTTATTCTTTTGTTTATTTTAAAATTTCATATTGCTGCTGGTCTGTGAGCAGACCAGCAGCGAACAAACAAAACAAATTTGTACCAAACAAATTTCATTGTATCACTACAATGATAATAAAGTCTCTTTATATCTTTTTATTTTTTAGCATATTTTTATTTTATTTGCTCAGAAATGTTATATGGCAATAAAATTAAGTCAGATGATGACCTGAATGTACTGAATATCATATACATGGAGTTTCTGTTCTTGATATCTGTTCTTTGGGGGCAGTGGTGGCTCAGTCGGTTAAGGCTGTGGGTTACTGATCAGAAGGTCGGGGGTTCGAACCCCAGCATCGCCAAGTTGCCACTGTTGAGCCCTTGAGCAAGGCCCTTAACCCTATCTGCTCCAGGGGCGCTGCTCCGTAAGCTGGCTGACCCTGCACTCTGACTCCAGTTTCCTAATTGGGATATGTGAAAATTGAGCAATTTCCCTCTGGGATTAATATAGTTCTATAAAATTAAAATTTAAAAAATTAAAATTAAATATCAAGGTTCTGGGCATATTAGGAATAATTTTCAGACATTAACTGGCCACCACATTGCATGCCATTATCAAATCTTAAGGCAGTCAAAGAAGATTTTAGAGTGAATAATATTATTAATATATTTTTATTGTATTGTATAATTATTATTGTATAATAATATGATCATATAATAATAATAATAATAATAATAATTATTATTATTATTATTATTATACATCAAACATTAATCCAGTTTATTTTTATTTCACTCTGCACAATAACCATAAAGAACTTAAATAATCAAGTTTTAACTCTACAGTAAAATGTGCCATTAAAAATCTGTATTAACTTGGTAAACACTGTATTAATGAATCATTTTCAGATACAAAAAAAGATCAAGAAAGCCAATCTAAATTATTATTGCACTCATTCCTTTAAATAATTGTGTTATCATAAAGCATTGTTTTTAGTCGAAAGCTGCACACAGGCTTGGCACAAGGTTTATGCCGGATGCCTTCCTGATGCAACCTTCCCATTTTATCCTGGCCTGGGACTGGCACTGCATCCAGTGGCTGGGGTTTGGCATTGGCTAGGAATCGAACCCAGGCCTTCTGCATGGCAGGTGAGAAACCTACCACTGAGCATTACTTCACAGCAATGGCCATCATGTTATCATAAAGCTAGCAAAGTGACTGAAATGGAAAGAGAAAAGAAAGTATTTTGGTTAGTTAGATAGATAGATAATTAACGACATGACCAGGAGAATTAAACAGTGGCCCATACTATACACAATAACAAATATTAATAAACTAAAGGAAAACACAGAACGTATATTGGGACAAATTAAGAGAGACGAATGATAGGTTTTTTTTTTTTAGAAGTGAATCATCTTCAGTGTTCAATATTTTCAAATTGCTTTTATTGTTTCTCTATGTTTTGTAGAGCTGAATATATTCTATTGTATTGGATTTTCATTGTGTATTGGCATTGTTAGGTCTGACAAAGTAATCTGATTGGGTGACAGCCAGCACAACAGCACTGATTGGATGATTACAGTAGCAGTACCTGGCTGCAGCTTACTCTTGTACATCCTGTGGAAGCAGTAAGAGGTACTTAGTTTTGCCCACTTGTTTGTTTAGTTTTTTCCTTTTTGGCTTCATTTTGATAATGATGAAAAGTTATATGTTGTTTGGCTGAGGTTGTATTTGCCTGATTTTTAAACAAAAATTCATAGAATTAAAGAAGGAGGCAATAACATGACTGTATACACTTTATTTAAATAGCAAATGTGTGTGCTTGCATACAGTGAAACCTCGGATTAAGAGTAACGCGGTTTGCAAGTGTTCCGCAAGATGAGCAAAGATGTTTAATAAATTTTGACTTGGAAAACAAACATGTCTTGGTTTACAAGTACCGAGTATCACACATGCGCTTCTTGTTTTGACACCGAGTGTCATGTGATCACAACTGAGCCAACAGTTTTTCTCTCTCTTGTGCTACAGAATTGTGAGTAATCGTCTCCCCTGCTCGGTCTTAGTGGTATAATCAACATCCGTGTACGCGTGTACTGTTTACTATGAAACTGTGACCATGTGTGTGCGTAAAATATATTTTATTTTGTGTCTGTATGCATATGTGTACAGTGCGCGTGTAAAGTAAAAGGAAGTATCATTCGAGAGGTTAAATATCCATTTTCTCTCTCTGTATCAGCCTGCTCTTTGCGTCATTGGAGACCGTGCCCCCCCCATACACACACACACACATACAGTACACACCAGGGTTTGACATTGGCTCCTTACTTTAGCTTCTCTTGTGTTGTGGAATGAATAATTTGAGTTTCCATTATTTCTATGGGAAATTTTTATTTGATTTACGAGTGTTTTGAAATACGAGCCCGCTTCCTGAACAAATTATGCTCGTAATCAAAGGTTCCACTGTATATGCAAAATTCGAACTTTAACTGGGTTAAACTTCTACAGCTTCAGTTTAAGAAATACCCTGCTTTAACTTTGCTTTGTTCTGTCCAAGATTGACATGTCAACACCAGAATCGGGGTCACACTTCAATTCCCAAAATGTATTGTAGTCTACAAGGAGGCCATGCAAACCACAACTCTGAAACTATTTCATAGCCTACAGAAATGGTCACCATGGACTACAACAGTTAATACACAACTCTGTTATATTCTCATCTACAATCATTCTCATCACACACACAAATCTAATGCCTTGCCTCATTTACTCTGTAAATATATCATCTGACCGTTTCCTGGTTTGTGTCTTCAGTTTTCTAACATTTTAAATTTGTTTGGCAGCTTTTCAATAAAGCAGTCCAGCTGTTTGCTGCTATCCATTCCCAACACTGTGTGCATTTTAATTAGATATTTTTTCTTTTTGAAAGTATCAAAGAAAGCCCTATATTATGTCAACATTTCTTTAGATTTGAAAGGTAATTTATTTACATATTTTTAAGGCTTTTAAAAATATTACTAGCCTATTATACTCACTGTAAATCTCTTCTTAAGGTCAGTGGACTACTGTGTGGGTGAGTAGAAGTGAAAAATACAATTAAAAAGGAGAAATGCACACACTGGATTGCGATTCATGCATAATCACCGTAGGTGTCAGACTGTGTTTATCACAGATCAGTACATGCAGCCAGTAAACGAGGCCAGATAAATAGTAGTGTGTGTGTGTGTGTGTGTGTGTGTGTGTGTGTGTGTTTATATATTGTACATACACTGCATAGCCGCACACTTATTTTTCTTTGTACTGCCTTTATCTTTGATTGTGCAGTGGCACTGGTTTAACAACATTATGCAATGTCACAATATTTATTTCCTTCCAGAGTTGCATTCATTTTTCGCTGAGATCTTGTATCAATGATGGGAGAGTTGAACCACTCCATAAAGTTTTCTTTACCACAACCAGAGACTATTAAGAGGGTTAAAATCAAGACTATTTGGTGACCAATTCATAAAAAATTTTCATGTTATGCTGGGGACAACAGAACACTGTTTCCAGAGGCTTGTTCAATGGGCACTATGCATAAGGAGTGCATTGTTTCACAGGCTTCCCCTCTTACAATGATGCACCTGTTGCTCTGGAATAGAGTCAGTTAACCATTTTTTTCTGATTAGATGCACTAACAAATGACTTTGTATCACATTGTGTAGCAATGCTCTTCCGGCACTAGGACCCGGAAGTAATGAGGTCGTGAACCAGGAAGCATAAAAGGAGTAAACATACCGCAGTACAGCAGTACTGTTGATCACACGGCTAGCTGGCCTCCCGTCGTGGCGGCCGTGGCGCCGCACCAACCCCCCCTCCTTCTGATGTATTTATTGCACTTCCAGACAAATGGAATTCATCAGAGAGGGTGATGAGTGGAAGACTACTTTCATCACACCCACTGGACATTATGAGAGCCTGGTCATACCATTTGGACTTCGTCTACCTAGACGACATCCTCATCTACACTTACAACTCTGAAGAACATATCCAACATGTACGTGCTGTTCTAAAGAGATTGCTCGCTCACCAACTTTACTGTAAGCTGGGAAAATGTGCTTTTCACAAGCACTCCAGCACGTTCCTGGGTTTAGTCATCTCGCCCCAGGGTGTGGCCATGGACCCGCAGAAGCTAGAAGTTGTACGTCACTGGCCCCTATCCAGGACACTCAAACAGCTTCAACGGTTTCTCGGGTTTGCGAATTTCTATCATCGCTTTATCCGTGCTACAGTACAGTTACAGCACCATTAACCACATTGACCAGGCCCTCATCTCACCCATTTCTACTCACTCCAGCTGCCATCTCTGCATTCAAAGAACTCTGTCACTGCTTCACCATCAGATCATCAGAACCTTATCACCATCAAAAATTTAAAACAGCTCAACCCACAACAGTGGGCGGTTATTCTTCGAACAATATAATTTCCATCTGTCTTACCGCCCGGGGTCGAAGAACACCAAAGCCGACGCCCTATCACGCCAACATGAGGACAACCTCCCCCGGGTGGACCCCGTGCCTGTCATTCCTCCATCCCGCATCATCGCACCCCTCCACTGGGACTTGGAAACACTCATCCACCACCGCCGGACATTCTGGAGCCCGACGAACCCTAGTATTCATCAGACGGGCGTTCTAGTGGCCCTCCTTGAGGAAAGACGTCGAGTTCGTTTAGGCGTGCCCGGGGTGCGCCAGGGCAAAAGACACGAATCAACCAACACCTGGAGAACTCCAACCACTCCCAGTTCCTCGACTGCCCTGGACGCACATCGCCCTGGATTTCATCACGGGCCTGCCGGTTTCAGAAGGAAAAAACACCATCTTAACCATTGTTGATCGGTTCTCCAAGGCCGTGCACCTGGTGGCCCTAACCGGACTCCCATCAGTGAAAAACACAGCTGAGCTGATTTTGGAACACGTAGTCCGATTGCATGGGTTCCCAAAGGACATCGTCTCGGACGGGGGGCCCCAGTTCACCGCCCGGTTCTGGAAGGCCTTCTGCCGTCTGATCAATTCCACCTGTAGTCTGTCATCTGGTTACCTAATGGTCGGACTAATGGTCAGACGGAACGGACCAACCAACAACTAGAGCGCTACCTGAGGTGTTTTGTTTCGGATCGCCAGCACTCCTGGGCCCGCTCCCTCAAATGGGCCGAACTGTCCCATAACCTCCACATCTCCTCAGCCACCAACCTAAGCCCATTTGATGTTTGCCATGGTTTCCAACCTCTGATGTTCAACCATCAAGAACCAGAGGTTGACGTACCATCGGCCCAACAGTTGGTCCGTAGGTGTCGGCGGCTGTGGAGCCAAGCAAATCTCGCCATCCAACATGCCAACATCAGCTACGTCGCCCAACATTGCCGTCGACACGCTCCGGGACATTTGTACCAAGTAGGTGACAAGGTATGGCTATCAACTAAAAACCCCCATCTGCACACCAAATCATGGAAACTATCACCAAGGTTCATCGGCCCATACCTCATCACTTTACAGATTAACCCTGTCACCTACCGGCTCCAGCTGCCTGCGGCGCTCCGGATCCATCCAGTCTTCCACACATCACAGCTAAAACCCTTCATCACCTCACCTATGGTTCCACCCACCCCCCCTGCTGAAATCATTGACGGCGTTCCCGCCTACACCGTTTGACGGATCTTCGACTCGCGCCCTCGGGGCAGAGGTACAGTGGTTACACAACCGGAATGTTTATTACCGTCGCACTCACCACCGTTTAAAGGCGATAGCGGGCAAAATAAATCAGTTGCATTTCAAAGTCCTTCGTAAAACGGCCGCCAGGTGGCGCAAAGTGACATTTTCATTCATCACAGTAAATACAACAGTGAGGGTAATTTCCACAACAAACATGAAAAATCTGAACCAGAGCTATTGATGTGTACTGTACAATAATGAGTAAAAAAATGTATAGTAGATATATTAATTGAAATAACTGACCATATTTCTGTCATTCCCCACTTAAGGGGGTGGGAGAATTTTCAAGCCCCACTTGTCAACAAAATAATAACGAAATCGGCCAAGTTTACTATTTATTGAAATATAAATGTCTAAACCAATAAGATCAAATAACACCAAGTTGAAAACAGATAAAATACACGTGCAATTATTATAACAGGCTTACTTCATTACTTATCTACTGGTTTCTTTCAAAGAAGTCGAGTGGGTTATTAACGTGACTGGGGTGTGTTGTCTCTAAGTGTCCGAGTGGTGCAGCAGTTAAGGCGTTGCCCTTTCACGTGGGAGATCCGGGTTTGATCCCTGGGTGATGCTGTTTTATTTAAATTTTTTATTTTATTTTTCTCAGCATACTATAGATAAAAAAGCAAACAAAAAAAACATTGTGCCTGGTATAGGTTTAATATTCAGTGCGCACCGTTTGTACATCTGTTATTTTACAACTATATCATAACACTCAAAAATACCTTTTATTTGTGGTTAAGTGACTGATGTGCCTAACATCTTTCAGCTGAGCCTCGTTTCACTGAATAATCCACCACTTTTCATCAGTATGTAAGACCGCGACACCTCTCTCTCTCTCACACACACACACACACAGACACACACATTAGCATGTCCCTCCCCCAATTTTAAAGAATACAAGCTGGTAGCGTGCGAGTTTGCTGTTTTTTCTATAGTATGCTGAGCAAAATGAAAATAAAACATTTTATTTTTATTTATTTTCATTTTGCTCAGCATACTATAGAAAAAACAGCAAACTCGCACGCTACCAGCTTTAATTTTAATTTATAATAAATTTTTAAACAGCATCACCCGGAGATTGAACCCGGATCTCCTGCATGAAAGGGCGCGGACTTACCCGCTGCACCACTCAGAAGCCGTACATGCCACTGGACTCCTCACAGTTAAATACGATGACGGGGGGAGCGTGGGGGAGGCGTAAGAGAGGCTTTTTTTTTATTGAGACAATCCAAAAGAATACAGAACATGTTAACACATTCAAGAATAATAACTACAGCAATAATAACAACACCACAAAAAAAGTAAAAAGTTCCTGACTCTCTATGGACTTCCAGTAACTATTAGAGCGTTTAATTCATTAATGAGAGCTATTCGCCCCGGTTTAATTATGCTCATTAAGAGTCACCTAGCCTATGGTTCTTATGAGCTCAGACAATCTAAATTAATGTTAGATGGTATTGATATAACTGTCGATCAGTGATAAGCCGGTAATTTTATACTGTGTGTACTGTAAAACGGGTACATCTGTAGGAATAAATTATTTAAATGTTTGTGTCAGGAGCTGTTGATCAGTTATTTATGTAAACGACTCTTGTTACTCTATGTTACTTTTCAGGTGTAAGTAAATGCTCATTGCAGCATCTATTTTTATTTAAACCATTAAACTATTTTCTATTTAAACAATTAAGCTTTTAATTTTACTACTTTAACCATAACCTTTCTACTCATGCCCTTTATGTATTTCAAAGACAAGAAAATTAATTATATCCGCTGTTTTAACCACTACAGGGCCAGTGTTAGTTTTCATAAAAACCATAAAATTCAAACATTGTCAGGATGTGCTACTGCATCAGCACATGTCGATGCTATCATCAGCACTCGTGTTTTTGCGTTATTATAAATAATGAAATGCAGTAAGCTGTTATGGTCATTATAATTTTCTTTAATAATGATTCGTTCTATTTTTTTATTCTGATAGTTTGCTCAATTTGTTTTTAGTTATTTATATATTTAATTTGGGATGCCTTCTACTGTTACAAATGTAACTCTTGTCAAAATAATAAAAATGTTTCTTACAAGCCCTTGTGTTGTTGTTTGTGCTGTTGTTCTTTAATAATACAAATAATCAGATACAAACAGTCTGTCTAAACGAAAATTAACCAATGCTTTTTAACTCATCATTATGTGGATATTTTTCATGTTTGTTGGATAAAGTATGTAATGATTTGGTCTACTCTGTGTGTGTGTGTGTGTGTGAGACAGAGAGGGGTGTCGCAGTTGTGAAACAAAGGCTCAGTTTTCAAGTAATTCAGTTTCTCTGAATGTATAGGTGAGAACACCTGATTCACACCTGGGGGTGAATAATTTGCATTTGAGTGTTGTCTGGCATTGATCTACCAGAGCCAAGTGAAAAGAAGCACAATCAACCTGAACAGGTAAGCTGGAATAAAATCAGAAGCAGAATTAACTAAAGTAATTAGCATTACAATAAGTAACTAGTTTACTAGCATGAGCTAATGCTGCTACTGATTTTATTTCAGCTTACCTGTTCAGTTTGATTGCCATTCTTTTTAAAATATTGTCTTTCAGTTTTATATGTTGTTCGTCTTGATGTCCTTTTCTTTGGTTCTTGTATTGTGTTATATTTTATACTAGTAACTGGTGTGCAGAAATTTATCTCTGCATTAATGAGCCAATTATTATGATGTTGGCTGCGGTGGGCCAGGAAGTCCAGGGCCACTTTTTGGTCCCAGTCCGCCCCTGGCCCACATGACATGACGGAATTAGGCACGGCTGGTGAGCTATCCTTGCTAATGATCCCAGGCTTGCATCCAGTGGCGGCCCCTCCCTCCCCTTCAGCAGAAGGGGCGGTGCGGGCGCAGTGCAGGTATCATAGACAGGGCCGGTTCTAGACCAGACCATATGGGGGGGGCAGTCAGAAATGTGAAGGGGGCATCATGTTCGAGCACTGTTTTTTCCCTGTGCTTATACAGGTCCTTCTCAAAAAATTAGCATATTGTGATAAAGTTCATTATTTTCTGTAATGCACTGATAAACATTAGACTTTCATATATTTTAGATTCATTACACACAACTGAAGTAGTTCAAGCCTTTTTTTAATATTGATGATTGTGGCATACAGCTCATGAAAACCCAAAATCTCAAAAAATTAGCATATTTCATCCGACCAATAAAAGAAAAGTGTTTTTAATACAAAGTGTTGGAGAGACGAGTGAGCTTGCTTGCTGCCCAATTTTATTTTATTTAGTACCAGCACTGTAGAGAATGAGCAGCACATTCACTGTTATAACATACACACAGAGAAAGCACCGCACACACACCTATTCAAACACTCAATTTGGCCGAAGCCATTACCCCAAACACCTTTCCCAAACAGGGTGAACACATTAAGAACCCCCGAAAGGCATGATGGTCGTCAGCTGCCGCCCCGCCCACGCCACACAACTTTAAAACTTTACAATAGTGATACATACCATAGTACTATGCTATAAAGTGTTATGGTGTCTGCCATGGCAAGGTCCACAGAAAAAACTTTAAAAAATATAAATATTATGGTATGCACATAGTAAACTTACTTATGGGTAAACTCTATGAAAATAGCATTTGTATGTTATACATAGCTAGCCACAAACCTGGAATCTGTAAGAAATCTTTTATGTATTTCCATGTCATGTTTCTCATTGTTTGACTTTGTCAATGCTAGAACTGTGTTATCAGTTGTTACAGCTGCACTAAATCAGCCACGGGTGATCAAGTCAAATTATATACAGTATACTAAGAATATACCTTGCACTTTAAAGACCAAAGATTACCTGTTGCAATGTGAGGCTATGCCATTGCTAGCATAATCAAGCTTAATGTCATACAGTGTAAACCATAGTTATGCTACATAGTAGTTAAAAGTAATATAACTAGATAATCTTTTAAAAATTTACACCCATTGCCTTACATAAATGGGGATTACGTTGAATCACATCAATAAAGGTAGGATTGCTTAAAGCATATAGTATTCAGCATAGAGGTGTTTCTCCTCTCAACCCATATTAGATGATGTGTATTACATAAATTTATGAAGCATTAAATCATAAATCTAAATAACAGGCTCTGTGTATTGTTATTCTGATTAAGTCAGCACAAATCTTACAGTAGGTTATAACCTTGCCCATGGAAAAAAAAATCCTGTTAACTAGACTACTGATGGTAAGCATAAAAACAGTAAGCATTTATCTCTGCAAAAGGCTAATTCAGGTGTGAACACATAACAAATTCACAGTTTTACCAAAGGATTTAGATGAGAGTAAAACATACAGTAAGAGTAAGTTGTAAACTATGCCTTAAAGTGAAATGATCCTGATTTCTGCCCCTGCCCCCTTAGATCTGAGTGTGTTAATAACGTATCTGCAGCAGGGGACAGGACGTTAGTATAGCCTGGAGTGAAGTACTATTACCATCCTGCTGAGTTTTAAATAGTATTTATGAGAAGGAACTTTTAATTAAGTCATATAAAAGAGTCACAGTGTGAGCTTTTATAAAAGTATAAAAAAACAGATGCAAGCAGAAAGCAACACAAAATCTTATTTCATTGAGAAAATTGTATCTTTGATGTGGCATCTGGAAATTTCCAGATGCCACATCAAAGATACAGTTTTCTCCCCTCATAATACAAATAATCTTCTTTCAAATGTTTTCTTAAAAAATATAAGTTTTCATCCTCAGAAATACATTATGTATATGCCATGAACTTGAGGAATGCTTCATAGTGCACACATGGAAGTTATGGCAGTTCATTCACTAAACTTTTATACAAATGTGCGAAATTCAATTAACCCAAAAATTTTGCTACAGTGAGAGGCTAAGGATTTTATATAAATGTTTATCATAGAATTATAAGATGCAGTAATCATATATAATCCACCTTATGTTAAGTTCAAAGGTATTAAAATCAAGTCTAAAAAATACCCAAAACCATTCCATATAGTCAGATATTTATTTTTATAAAATGTTGTTTAACAAAATTTCGTTTGTTACGACTGTTTCTTGACGTTTCAGAGAAATATTGGATCCATTTAACCATATTCAAGGTATTTTCACTTTATTTTTTGATTTTATAGTTTGCCAGACACATTAGTAAAATAGACTCAGTGTTCTCTGTCAAAACCAATTGTTCCTTTATTTCCAACTACAATAGTTACTATCCTTCAGTAGCTCTTTGTACTCTAACTCTACTGTGACCCTAACATCATATTCGTGCTGCCACATCATTAACAGAATTTGCCTTGTCCATTCATCTCCTTCTAACACCCATTTGCTGCCTGTCTGCTTCGTAGATTCACCCCTTTCTTTGTCTCTGTACTACGATTACTGTAATAAATAAGCCTCGCCTCTATATGCTACATACAGTGAGTTGAGTGGGCTAAAGCCATTTTATTTAGAGGTGGAGAAACAGAAATATGCAATAAGAGAAGAAGGTCTTAGTGATGGATTCATTATGCATTTCCTTTGCCTTCCTCTTGTGTCTGGAGTATAATCTACATAAGATGCTTAATATAGGGAATACTGTGCCACAAAACAATAGACTAAAAAAGGCTAAAACTAAAATCTAAATAAAACAAACAACATAATACTGTATGTGTTGTCACACAGTGTGAAAACAGTGTGAAACAGTGCCAAACAGTGTAAAAAGGTGGTGAAAAATAAGAAGAGTTGGGGCTTGCCTGATGTATAGTACAGGGGCAGCTCTTTCAAGAGTGTAGTTCAGGCTGCAACTGAAAAAGCACAATCGCCCAGATTCTTTAACCTAGATTTGAGATGTGTAAGTAAAAGTTGATTATTACAGTAGTATTTAAAGTTCTTTAAATTTGTATCACTTTTGCAAGTCCTTTTCAATTTATTATTTTTTTGCATAAATGTGTGGAAATGATGAATAGTCTGCATTACTTGCAGCCTTAGTTAAAGAAAAATGTATTCCTGTTTTACCAACAGGCTATTGATGCCAAATAGATCATCAACAATTGTCAACACTGATAATATTAAAATATGTCCATCTTTATAAACCAGGCAACGGTGGTAAAACAGCTGAAAATGTACATATCCACTGTTAGTGTAATAAGTGCAAAATTATTAAGAACCTGAAGAGGAGGGTTAGAGAGTTAATAATTTCTCCAAGAAACACAGTTTCAGAATATTGTATTTTTGGGTTAGCAAGTCAGACTCCAACTTGATGCTAACATAATGTTTAAAAGACATGCCAGATGAAAGCTTTTCCTTTTGTTTAATCACAAATATGAATAACTTAATTACCTAGGGGCTACTGTAATAACTTTACCTGGAACCACAGACCATGGTCAGGTAAGGAAAAGGGAGGGCTTTTACACAATAAGCATTCAAGAAGGGTTTGGCAAAAGATAAATGGTTATAAAGAAAGGGCCTACAGTGTAAACTAAAAGTTATTGTAAATATTATAGTAAACGAATGACAGCAGAGATCCAGACACAAGTACTATACAATACTGTAGGTTTACAGGAGTTCAACTGAAGGTTACAGTAAGTTATCAGTTTACTGTAAATGCAGGTTTCTTTAAATGTATAGTATATTTAATTTAGGTTTACGTATTGTTACTGAATATCCAGCAATATAAAATAGTTTTTACATTGTCACTTGCTGTGCATTCTAAGTATTCATAACATAGACATATTTCACCTACACACCTTCAAATGGTCACCTTTCCCCTCAATACAGGGGACTGAGCTGGTCTGGTTTGTGAACCACTGAGAGAAAAGTAGCAAAAGTGGCACTTTTATTCTCGTTATTTCACACTGAAACAGTTTGTTTTAGTAATTGGTTTTACTCAATGTAGATGATTTAAGTGTGTGTGTGTGTGTGTGTGTGTGTGTGTGTGTGTGTGTGTGTGTGTGTGTGTGTGTGTGTGTGTGTGTGTGTGTGGTCACCTACATGAACAAGCACTTGAGCAGCTTCTGTAGGCTGCAGATAGCAATGTTGTCACTGAGTAGCATAATAACTGCCCATTGCACACAGCACTGTCTTTTTTTCAAGCTGCAGCTCACTACTATTCAAGGCATTACCACACAGCAATTGTGTAATGCTATTTGCTGTAAACAATATTTTTCATACACATTAGACATAAAGAAACAACTGTTGATGGATTGAATTTGTCTGCAAAGCTTGCAAAGCTCTGGCAATTATGTTTTTTATGTAAAAAATGTGAGTTCTTGACTTAAGTTCATGTCATTCAAGTGTTAGTAAAAACATATGCAGGAAAGTTTCCCTCTATTGACAATTGGCCCGTTCAGATTATTTAAATGATCTGCATACAGTTAGTGCCTGTAAGGGGTTGCCAGATCAACCCTGAATACTATACTGTACATGATACAAGTTTTCCATAGCTACAGTACCTATATCTTCAAAACAAGCACTTGTACACAAAAATCAGGGACCAGAAAAAAAAATGAGGACTGAAAACGTCTCGGGTTACTTCACTGTAACCCTGTTCCCTGAAAAGGCGGGAACGAGATGCTGCGTGAAAACGCTATGGGAAACATCTTGTCATGTTGCCGGTTGTGAAGCATGTGTGTATCAAACATGCCAAATTTTGGCTTATATAACCTCGGTCAGGTGACGTCATCTGATTAGACACACCTGCATGTTATAAATAGTAGTGACTCAGAAATATTCCTCAGATTGATTTATCTGAACGGACGTCCGGTCATGTGGGCAGTGCGGCATTGGGACGCAGCATCAGGGAACTGCCTTTTCAGGGAACAGGGTTACAGCAAAGTAACCCGAGACGTTCCCTTTCAAAGGCTCCACTTGATGCTGCGTGAAAATGCTATGGGAACGAGAATACCAACGCCGCCGCACTGCAAGTGTCTGGACCCCAAGGTTGTGTAGCGTGTGTGCACAAGGCCGAGAAGGTCTCAGAACTATGCCTGGGCAGCTAACTCGGAACCGTGAGCCCGGAGTAGCATGAACATCCAGATTATAAATGTAACAAATGTGTGCGGGGAGGACCAACCCTCCGCGTCACACAATTGCTGGAGGGGAATACATCTTGCTGGTGCAAAATGAGACGATCCCCCTGGTTGGATGAGCCCTGATTCCTAGAGGCGAAGTGAACCCACGCGCCTAATAGGAGAGGGCAATAGCATCTCTCACCCAGTGTAGTGGTGGCCGTCCCCGCGGCCCCAAGATGTGTAAAGGCTGCTCTGACCTACGCCACTGGCTGATGCGGTGGACGTAAATCTGAAGAGCACGTACTGGACACAGTAAGTGAAGTCTCTCCTGCTCCGAAGCTGTAAAGGCAGAGGACAGAAGGCTTCAAAACTATAGGGTGCATGTTGGGTTCATGGAACTTTCGGAAGATAGCTCAGTGAGGATGCAGTTAAGTATGTACGAGGGCACAAGCCCGAGGACGAGCTTTTCCTGCAGAAACTCCAGCACTGAAGCAATTCGGCAGTGGACTCGGGTCTACCTGCTTAGCACACACTTGATGCAGGGGAATACCTCTTGCTACTACAAAAGATGAGGCGATCCCCTGGTTGAATGAGCCCTGATACCTAGAGGCGAAGTGAGCCCACACGCCTCATAGGAGAGGGCAAAAGCATCTCTCACCCAGTATAGTGGCGCTCTGACTTATGCCATTAGCTGATGCGGTGGACGTAAATCTGAAGAGCACGTACTGGACAGTAAGTGAAGTTTCTAATGCTCTGAAGCTGTAAAAGGGGGAGGACAGAAGGCTTCAAAACAATAGGGAGTACATCCTGAGAGTACTAGGGCATAAGCCCGAGGACAAGTTTTTCCTGCAGACACTCCAGCACTGAAACATTTCGGAAGTGGACTGGGTCAACCTGCTTAGCACACAGTTGCTGCAGGGAAATACCTCTTGTTAGTGCAATAGATGAGGCTATCCCCTGGTTGAATGAGCCCTGATTCCTAGAGGTGAAGTGAGCCCACGCGCCTCATAGGAGAGGGCAAAAGCATCTCTCACCCAGTATAGTGGCGTTCTTGACTTACGCCACTGACTGATGCGGTGGACGTAAATCTGAAGAGCAGGGGGGGGGGGGCTGGAAGAGTCAGAGAGTAGCAAAGGGGACATTTGCTGATCTTACGAGGCAAAGAGGTCCACCTCTGCTAGCTGAAATCTCTCCCAGTTTGACTGACTACTTCATGGTGGGGTTTCCAATCCCCGTGTGTCAGAGATTGACTGGACAGTACAACTGCTCCCACATTTATCTGCCCTGGAATGTAAATCGCCCTGAGGGAGAGGAACCTGGTGCGCTAGCTGTTTAGCGGTGCGAGCACAGTCCGCCCTGGCGATAATATATGAGACTGCCATAGTGTTGTCCATCCGCACTAGGACATGGTAGCCTCTCAACTGCTGGAGGAAGTGCTTCAGGGCCAGAATCAGTAGCCCGGCATAATTCTGTGAATGCCTCCTGATTCACAGTGCCGCTCGTGCTCAAATCATTCAGCAGATCAGTCTGGTACGCCTGCAAAACCGCCATGGTGTGCAAGGAAGCACCAGCCTGACCTGCTGCTTGGAACGCCTGCTTGGAACGGGCTTGTGGTTCCCGAAAGAACGCGAGGCGCGCGCGGAGCATTTTCATCGGGAGATCATCACAGTGCTCACACTCTTCTTTAAGTCCATGGAGAGCGTGGCACTCACCCAAACATTCAAAACGGATATGTGAGTCGCCTTCCGAAAGAAGATTTTCACAAGGGCATCTAGCTCTAAACTCTGCTATTATTCTGGTGAGTTTTATGCTTTTTCTCTGTTTTAAATGTATTTTATGCTTGCTGCACACGCGCTTTCACAATGTCGGTGAAAACAAATGATCTGAGGAATGTTTCCAAGTCACTATTATTTATAACCTGCATGTGCGTCTAATCAGATGACGTCACTTGACCGAGGTTATATAAGCGTGTTTGATACACACATGCTTCACAACCGGCAACATGACAAGATGTTTCCCATAGCGTTTTCACACAGCATCGAGTGTAGCCTTTGAAAGGGAACTGCATCCTTTCTTGTCAAAGGCAATGTGACTGTATAGTAAATTGACTATGGATTAATTGTATTAATAATTCAATGAAAAAATAAGAAGCATTACAATGCACACTTAAATAAATGGGCTATATTTTAAACAGCCCATTACAACATAATATGGTGAACAGTAGCAACAAATATTGAAACAGAGAAAGGTAGCCACATGATTATATCTAAATACACTATATTATAAAATTAGATATAACTGATTTATCAATACAGCATGCCCACATTACTCGAATACATAATACATACATTTAATACATAAAGGAATTG
Organism: Channallabes apus; assembly: GCA_030522415.1. Taxonomy (NCBI): domain Eukaryota; kingdom Metazoa; phylum Chordata; class Actinopteri; order Siluriformes; family Clariidae; genus Channallabes; species Channallabes apus. Next base: position 24,818,915 of record CM060118.1, read on the forward strand.
TCTTCTGAATCAGCTTCTTAGAATCTTTAAGCTGAATAGCCATCCTTCCAGAGTGCCATCATGGCAAAGTCTTTAACTATATGATGTCTTGATATATAGTATACTGTCTCACATTGCTCATATGATTAAGAAATATTAATGAATTACCCCTCCTTGAGCCATCACCTTATCGTGGTGGAGGGGTTTGCGTGTCCCAATGATCCTGGGAGCTATGTTGTCGGGGGCTTCATGCCCCTGGTAGGGTCACCCATGGCAATCTGGTCCTACTGTAGGTGAGGGAACAGACAAAGAGTGGTTCAAAAGACCTCTTATGATGATTTCAAACATTGGTAAACGTTTTCCCTCGCCTGGACGTGGGTCACCGGGGCCTCCCTCTGGAGCCAGGCCTGGAGGTGGGGCCTGATGGCGAGCGCCTGGTGCACCCATGGGGCCCGGCTGGGCACAGCCCGAAGAGGCAACGTGGGTCCCCCTTCCCATGGGCTCACCACCTGTAGGAGGGGCCAAAGAGGTCGGGTGCAGTGTGAGTTGGGCGGTGGCCGAAGACAGGGGCCTTGGCGGACTGATCCTCGGCTGCAGAAGCTGGCTCTAGGGACGTAGAATGTCACCTCTCTGGCGGGGAAGGAGCCTGAGTTAGTGCGTGAGGTTGAGAAGTTCCGGCTAGATATAGTTGGACTCACCTCGACGCACAGCTTGGACTCTGGAACCAGTCTCCTTGAGAGGGGCTGGACTCTCTTATACTCTGGAGTTGCCACCGGTGAGAGGCGCTGAGCAGGTGTGGGCATACTTATTGCCCCCCGGCTCGGGGCCTGTACATTGGGGTTCACCGCAGTGGACAAGAGGGTGGTCTCCTTCCGCCTTCGGGTGGGGGGGACGGATCCTTACTGTTGCTTGCGCTTATGCGCCGAACAGCAGTTTGGAGTACCCGCCCTTTTTAGGGTCTCTAGAGGGGGCGCTAGAGAGCATCCCTCCTGGGGACTCCAGCGTTCTGTTGGGGGACTTCAATGCTCACGTGGGCAATGACAGTGAGACCTGGAAGGGCGTGATTGGGATGAACGGCCCCCCGATCTGAACCAGAGCGGTGTTTTGTTACTGGACTTCTGTGCTCGTCACGGATTGTCCATAACGAACATCATGTTCAGGCATAAGGGTGTCCATATGTGCACCTGGCACCAGGACACCCTAGGCCGCAGTTCGATGATCGACTTTGTGGTCGTGACGTCGGACTTGCGGCCACATGTCTTGGACACTTGGGTGAGGAGAGGGGCGGAGTTGTCAACTGATCACCACCTGGTGGTGAGTTGGCTCCGTTGGCGGGGTAGGATGCCGGTCAGGCCTGGTAGACCCAAACGTATTGTGAGGGTCCGCTGGGAACGTCTGACAGAGTCCCCTGTCAGGACGAGCTTCAACTCCCACCTCCGGCAAAGCTTCAACCACGTCCTGGGGGAGGTGGGGGACATTGAGTCCGAATGGACTATGTTCCACGCCTCCATTGTCGAGGCGGCCGACCGGAGCTGTGCCCGTAAGGTGGTCGGTGCCTGTCGCGGTGGCAACCCAAGAACCCGTTGGTGGACACCGGCGGTGAGGGATGCCATCAAGCTGAAGAAGGCACACTCCGGAGGCAGCTGATAGGTACCGGCAGGCCAAGTGGAACACAGCTTCGGTGGTTACTGAGGCAAAAACCCGGGCGTGGGAGGAGTTTGGGGAGGCCATGGTGAATGACTTCCAGACGGCTTCAGACATGTTTCCGGTGAGAGTAGGACTCCGACAGGGCTGCCCTTTGTCACTGATCCTGTTCATAATTTTTATGGACAGGATTTCTAGGCGCAGCCAGGGCATTGAGGGGGTACAGTTTGGTGGGCTACAATATGGATTGGGTCACTGCTTTTTGCAGATGACGTTGTTCTGTTGGCCTCATCACCCTGTGACCTACAGCTCTCACTGGATAGGTTCGCAGCCGAGTGTGAAGCGGCAGGATGAGACCCCGGGGAAGACCCAGGACACGCTGGAGGGACTATGTCTCTCGGCTGGCCTGGGAACGCCTTGGGATCCCCCCGGAAGAGCTGGAAGAAGTGGCCAGGGAGAGGGAAGTCTGGGCATCCCTGCTGAAGCTGCTGCCCCCGCGACCCGACCTCGGATAAGCGGAAGAAAATGGATGGATGGATGGATATTAGTTAATTAATCAATAACAAGGCCAAATTATTAAAAATTCTATTGATGATTAAGAGTCTACATCTTTGTTGACTAAGACATCTACAATATTATTCAGCTGTGTTGGACAATATCCAAGTAATACAAAAAAAGAAAATATATCAATGTTCAGGAACACTCCTACAAATATACAACTTACCTATTCAAAATAACTGACATAAATCGCCTGCTATTTGCAGTTGTATTATTTTCCATAATGCCAAATTAGCCCTACTACTCAGATGGATTTCTCTGTTTTTGCATTACGGAACAACTGTGTTCAGGCCGTCTGGTAGAAACAAGGCAATCAAGTGTTTGTCTACCACAAAGAAATGAATGCCACAAAGACATGAATAAAAAAAACATTTCTAATGAAACACACTACCCAAGTACAGCAGAGAAATAAAAAAAAATGTTGCTAATGTTATTTTATAATCAATAAATACATAACAGATAGTTTGTTCTAAAATTTGAGTGGCTGTGGTGTTTTAGAATACACTTTATGCTGCTTAGCAATTGAAGCTTGCTGATAACATATATCACATGACAATGGCAATTGTTTATTGCAAATACTGAAAAAAATAATTATGTGAACACTGAATTTTATCATATTATTTTGCATTTTGCATTGATAATATCTCATTTGTAAGAGTGCTCTTATGCACAATGTATGCACAACCGGAGCAGAGGGAAAATAATACACATAATTTGTTATTTTATGCCATTAAATGGCTACACGACAATCAATATTTAGTATGTTAAAGTTCTTAATTCTTCAAAACCTGCTGAATCCAGCTGGTCATAGAATCAAAAAGACGTCTGCAGTACTGTGGAGCCATGCCACAACCCATGCTTCCTTGATATTGTCCTCTGCCACCAGAGGTGTCAAGTAACAAAGTACAAATACTTTGTTTCTTCGTTAATAGATTGTGGTTGGATGAGAAGTATAAACATACCATTCCAACACCCTATTGGTTGATACGCGATCCATCGCACCTTCTCATGACGTCACGTCACACACTCCAGCCTTTTTGAGTAGTGAGGTAGACACACTGGCTTCAGAAAGTAAAAGTCCTGAAAAATACAGAGGGGCTCAAAAATGTATGAACACATAAAAAATATATTCCTCTCTTCTGACGGTCACATGAGGGTATTAACAATAGAATACTGACATCTTTAGAGGAAACATAATACTACACATTGCTACCACATTCAAATTTATGTTTTAAAAAAGGGCATAGATAACAAGTGTGTTGAAGCCCCTTTTGTATTTTCTTCAGTTCATTATAATTAAAGTGGCTGTTTGTAATTAACACAACTCTTCAGCCAGATAGGCTCATACTAATTAGCATTTTGTGTACAAGAAGAACTATAACACATGCCATATATTGTCTTAATACTTTAATACTGGACCTACACTCTGATATGTGGTAGAAGAAGAATAGTTAAGGATTATGATGTGATTATTTACAACATTTTCAGTTCATATGTATATGACCACCACCAAGTACAGGTTTATTCTGATCATTCTCTGGGGGGGTACACACCCATTCCAAATTATAAGGGAGGTGTATATAGAGACTGTCTTACCCAAGTCTGCTGCCAGGGGATAAGGCATGTTATGTTTCCCTCTGTTGTGTTTGGGGTCAAGCCATAGGCTGATAACCCACTTCTGAAAAGTATAGGGAATCACTGCTGTGACAGCATTCTCAAAAGACACTGGTACCACAGCCTGGCTCTATTTGACTATGAAGCATACTAAAATCTCCAACGTTTTGGTAATGGATTTTATTTTTATATTATTCAGGTGAAACAATAACTAGAGTGGTAAGCCTAACCTCATTCTGGTGAATTGCATGATCTGGTTTGGTGTTAAGGAACCTATTTCCGAAATACTTATAAGAGTGCACAATCTAACTTTTGAAAGGAGAGTGAACATGACCTGCTTCTTGGTATGGCACAATGAGAACAAATCACACACAAAAAATTGTCTTTAATTTCTCACTTTGTTTTTCTCAGTTTGTTCCCTACTTTCACATTGGTCCATGTTGACAGTCAATTACAGAGCAATCTTTCTCTGGATTATGGAAGAGTCCACAAAGTTTCAGCTTAATTACATTATCTAATTATCTGTCACCACCAAGTCATAGAACAGCAGAAAGACCTGTATTGGGTCCTTTGCACCAGGCTATTTGTCCATAACCTGCTTTGGTGTAGTGCAAATGGGTCAGTGTACTCACCTACTCTTTACTACAGTAACTCTCCTGTGATCAGAGGTGGCTGTGGAGTACACAATCTCCAATTAGAAGAACATGTAACTGATAAAGAAAAAAAAGCAAATTCTAGAAATCAAATTATGATTACTGTTTACTTAACAACATTTAAGTAAACAATAGTTTAAACTCACTAAAGATGAAAACCAGCCACCTTCTGTTGATAATACCAGTAATCCATACCATATACAGTACCAGTGGCGGCTGCTACTGTAGCTTTTGAAACAGGGGAAGCTCATATTAGGCCTTCATCATAAAATTCATTATGTTATTTGTACATAAATTCTGGCTAGTTTCCCCTTCCATGAGCTACTTTAATTATATGAACGAACTAACTTTATAATGCAGAAACAAGGAGCAAAGTCAAGAATTTTTTTTATTATTTATAGAATGATTTGTACAAACAAAAATGGTTTATATCACCAGCAAACAATGCAGCAGTTCGTCATACCACTTCACCTGCAAATCCACATGGGACTGAACTCGAATCTCTGTAGCGCTAATGTATACTTAAGACATGCTGTCAATAAAAAAAGGACAATAAATACCTGATTCTGAACAAGCTAGTCATGAAGCTGAACGTGTTCTACCGCACTTTTATTAAAACCAATATAAATACAATAGTGCATATACTGTATGAGCATTTATTTACTGACATAGTAGAGGAAGCGGAGCTTCCCTTGTAGTCTTAGAGCAGCCGCCACTGCATATACAGTATATCCTAATGATAATCACCAGACCTGGATAAAAAACATAGGATAACATATTTCCTGTTGGTGGTATTTACTTTTTCCCTGTAGCCTAATACAGAAAGCATGCATAAATCTTACTAATTCACTGCTCCTTTCCTTATTAATCATGAAGCTTCTCCATGCCTACTGCTTCAACTACACTCTGCTTGTTCTCCTGCTCACTCTGTTCATCAGCCCAGCCATATTCACTTAGTTCCTCCTTGTCTTCTTCTACATACCTGCTTCTCTGCCTGGCAAGACCAGCTGCCTCTGCTTTTTCAGATTAAACATGTTAGGTACTGTAGAAATTTAAACTACTGCAGTTCTCATGTTTGCCATTTTTGGACATTGTATGGTGTCAGCCTCTATAATATTTGTTTAGGGCCCACAACTTCTGCTTACCCCAATGTGCCTTTGTATATCCAGTTTGATGTTCACATCCATCGATATACATATATTTGGTTTTGAGCCATGTTATTTTACATGAATAAGAGACATGATTGGGTGCTGTGTCAGATAAAGAGATACACTACCGTTCAAAAGTTTTAGAACACTTGCAAATTTCTTTGTTTTTGTTTAGTGATTAATTTTCTACATTCTACAACAATACTGGGGATTTCAAAACTATGAAATAACACATATAGGATTAGGTAATTACGTAACAACAAGAAAAACAGTTAGTTTTTATTTTAAGACACAGAGGTCAGCCTTTCTGTAATAGTTCTTGCAAGAACAGTATTGTCAAGTGCATTTGCAAAATCCGTCAAGCACCATAATGAAACTGGCTCTCATGAAGGCCATCCCAGGAGGGCGAGACCAAATCCTACCTCTGCGCCCAGACGAGAAGTTCATTTAGAGTTATCAGCCTGAAAAACGACCAATTAACAGCACCTCAGATTAGAGGCTTTATGAAGTCTTTACAGAGCCTAAGTAGCAGACACATCTCAATATCAACTGTTCAAAGGAGATTAATACATTTTTTGGATGCCTTCAGCATTCCTTTACAATGTAGAAATAAATAAATATCAGGAACGATCATGGAGTTAGTAAGTGTTCTAAAACTTTTGAACGGTAGTGTATTTTACTGCTCAATCTCAATCCACAAAGTTAACATTTTTTGGTTTCCCTTGTTTGACGCTACACTTGCAAGTGAGCAATACATGGGTTCACCTTCAAGTCAAAGCCCCTTACAGTCTTCATTCCTAGAACATTCATAACTACACTATTTGCACAAAAGTATTTGGCCAAACCTGGTAATTATTAAATTCAATTGTTTCAATAAAGCCCCTGATCCCCAGTAAAGGGCCATCATAATGCTTTAGCATACCAAGACATTTTGGACAATGCTAGGCTTCCATCTTTGTGGCAACAGTTTGGGGACGGCCCTTTTCTAGTCCAACATGTCCCAGTGCACAAAGCACGGACTATAAATACACGGTTTGATGTTTGGTGTGGAAGACCTCATAAATGCTCTATACTGTAGAATGAATAGGTAGAAAATCCCACAGAAACACTCCAATATATTGTGCAGAAGAGTTGAAGCTGTGATTGCTGCAAAAGGGTGACCAACTCCAACATTTAAGCATATGTATGATACAATGTCATTGCAGGTGTGGCCAAATAATTTTGTCCAGTGTGTGCTGCTATACTCTTTCATATTTTTCATATTCATGTTCATACATGAATACACTTTACACTGTCATGAAAGAGAACACTTTCAGTGTCAGTCAGGAGTATTGTAACTCAGCCTGTGTTTATGGGACACGTACAAAGTTTTAATAGCAGCACTTTTGTAATGTTAATTGGTATTTGCAACAATGAATGCAGTAATGCCGAGGGCACATTTGGCTTGTAAGGCTTTCATGTGCATCCCAGTAAAAGCAGGCTGTCAGGTAATGTTCTCATCCATGACTAACCGCTAACACTCAACAACATTTGTAGACATGCAAGAAGAATATAAACACCCATAGTTTTATAATAAAATATATGTAAAAATGTGTATTTCAAGATTTCTAGCTAATAGTTTCTGGCACAGTACACTCTAAGATTGACCAAAAATGAAGCTTCTTTGAAAATGAAAAGTATCTCTGGAATTTCCACTTCCACTTTTCCACATTCTTAAAGATTTGTCTACTTTAAGCTAAAAAAAAGGAAACTTTTCTGTGTGAGAATATTTCAAAAGTGTTTCAACAGCTGCCTAGACATAATAGCACCCTCGAGCAATGATTACAAAAGATTCACCTAATATTCTGATTTAATGTTTGATATTGTTTTATGGGACCGGGTTAGTTCTGTATGGGTTGAGACAATTTTGACTTAAAAACAGATGCCCTAGCTAATATGTGGCAATTGTCAAAACTATCATATAATTTAAAAAAACTACTGTATGTTCCTAAAGATAGTCTGACGGGTGGGATCGCATATACTTGGAAGCAGTTTTATAAAAGTATCTCTGCTCGAGGCTGATGTTGACTTGTAATAATTGTACACAGAGCCACTGATTAAAGACCATAGACCATGCTGTGGTTTGAATTATATCAGACACCCTTACCATATGGAAAGAGTGGGGTGGGGGGGTCTTAGGAGCCAACCTCTCCTCATCTAAAACTGGAGGAAAACTGCCATGGGATGGAGATGAATCAATAATATCCTAGGAAGAAGTGAATAGGCTGCCTACAGGTGGATCAATAATACCTTGGAATGAAGCAAATACCTAGAGACAGATCAATAATAACTTGGGGGGAAAAGCAAATACTTTGAGACAGACCAATTTGATTTTATATCATGCTTCAAGCCAGTAATTTGATCAGGACTTTCCTCAATATGTACTGGACCAGCAATGAGTTGCACTGTTTACCCACCAACAAATAAAGTATACAGTATCTGAATGTGAGCAGCGGTTACATTTTACTTATTGTTCCAACCCTGTTTCTAGTGAGGATAACATATTTTGTGATGAAACTGAAATGGAACTTTGCCTAAAATGGAACACATGGTACTGTATGTCAAGTCAAGGAGGATTTTATTGTTATTTCAAACATATACTTTACAGTTCAGTAAACAGTGAAGCGTAACAACATTCCTCCAGAATCAAGGTGCTATATAGAACATAAAAATTAACAACAAAAATTAACTAAACCATCTAAGGCACCTAATTAGCTGACTAGGCAAGACAACTAATACTGTATGTATTCTTCATATACACATTTGTATTAAACATACAAGAAATATAAAAATATGTATCAGGTAGTCTTTCTTTTTGAGTAGCTCATACTGACCCATGTTGCTGTCACATTTCCATAGGAATATTATATTATACAGTAAATTAAAACAGGAATTAGCGAAATATAATAAAAGCATGTAATCAATTCAGTTTCAAATGATATCATTGATTTAGTGAATGCATTAATGAATGAACCAGAATAGAAGAATGAACCTGACAACATAGCAGATGAAAACATGGTGGTCTGGGTCTGGTAGTTTTTCTATTAGTTTTCTTGCTGCCTGAACATATGATCTGTTTTGGGAGAGACAGGCATCACTACACTCTCTTCCCCTCAAAGCAAAATGATAAATGAACAGGTACTCAGCTGAAAAGAACTCAAAGTCTTTAGTATTTTGTATGCATTTTTTTTGCCAGAAATGAAAGCTGCTATAAATCCAACATGCATAACAATTTTCACCATAAAAAGGGCCAGATAGATTCCTTTTCAGTGTGGTGTTCTGTTTCTTGACCACAGGATACTGAGGTTGCATTATACTAGAGTACATCAAGTTAATTACTCTGTTGAACATAATAAAAGGCAAATCTTTAATAGAGTATAATAACGAGTGATTATTGAGTAGTAGTAAACATTACAGTGTCCAGAGATTGGATTGATTTACATATAAACAATGGCAAGGTAAAACAAAATCTGAAAAGGGTGTCTGCATGTGATAATTTCCTCCTTGATATGATAAAAGAAACCGCAAACAGGTGATGAAATATACATGAGCTCAAAGCCTTTGTGACTTGCTCATCTGTTTCACCTTCCCAGCAAGTGCTTGACATGGAACAAGCTACAAATTAAGTTTCCAGACAGAGACACACCAGTGGAGGGAGGTTATACAGGCGAAGGACCAACTGGCAAAACTGCAAGTCATTTGAAAAGTTAAGATTTACTTGTGAGAATCTACAAATAATATTTTTTTTATTGAATATAGCCTAGGTGATGATAAGGATTTAATCCAGCAGGTGGATTTACTTTATCTGCTATTTTTAGCAGATTTATGATGTAGAAAGAGCATGTGCTCTGATGTATCCAGATTTGCCCAGAGAAATGGGTGTGTCAGTGTAAGAAGAAAAGCACATGAAGGATGCAACCATCATGCATAGTGGTCACTGTATAAGCCTCTAGAGGCAGTGTTATGATCTAGGGTTGCTTCAGTTGCTCAGGCCTAGACACAGCAACATTATGTGGCAATAAAATGAAGTATCTGACTACCTAAATGAACTAAATGACAGAAGTTGTGGTCTTAATCCCACTGAAAGTAATCTAAGCTAAAAGCTGTGTATTTTAAAAGGCTACTGTAACACTGGCTAAACTGTTGCAGAGCATTTTTAATTGTGTGTTTGTGGGTGCTATAAGTTGGATAAAGTTAAATCCCTCTTGCACCTGAACCTGAGCCCCTTGGGGCATGGCTCTGTAAGGCATGTTCAGTTGTGTCTGGAACGAGAACACTGACAGCAGATCCTTTGGATGCTGTGTGTTGCAGCATAGGGCCTTCATGGATCTGTCTTTTTTTTTTGTCTCTTGCATCCTACTACAGTCTAGAAGAGACTGGTAGTGACAAGATTTGACATGAATTAAAGAAATGGTGAGTAGCATTGTTAGACTCTTGTATTACTTTGATAGTTTAGCTAGCTAGTTGCTACCACTGCTACCACTGTGTAATGCAAGTTGTCTTCACATTTAAATATGGACATATTGCATACAGAATACAGACTCATTCTTAAAAAAAAATGATTATTGGTAAAACACAAACCAAATGTGTAAAATTACTCAGTTGATCAGTATGTTAGCTACTTAGCTAGTTTTCTTAAAATTTTACCTAAGTGCACCCATTCAAGATGCTTGCAAATGGAGCCAGAAAAATCTGCAGCCCAGAGACCAAGTGGGTGGATTTATTGCCCAGGTAACCATTAATCATTTTGATGCGCTAACCAATCTGTACTTTTATAATAACCCATCAGTCATTTTGTAAATCTAAACTAGTGGAATTGTTTCTGTCCTTCCAAAGTGGGGTGAAGCTAAGTCGTGATATTGTGTGAGTGACAGCATATGCTTATGGTTACAGTAGGTCAGAAAATCAATGCACTTTTGTGTGATTGTCAAACTAAAAGTATATAAGTTTTAAAGTGACTCACTATTTAAAAAAATTTTTTTACTGTTTTTTGGGGCACTGGTGGCTCAGTGGTAGGTGTTTCGCCTGCCATGCGGAAGGCCCGGGTTCGATTCCCAGCCAGTGCCCTAAACCCCCCAGCCACTGGATGCAGTGCCTTTCCCAAGCCTGGATAAAATGGGAGGGTTGCGTCAGGAAGGGCATCTGGCATAAGACCTGTGCCAAGTTGTTGTGCGGACTGAATATTCCGCCGTGGCGACCTCTTGCCGGGAGCAGCCGAAAGGCCAACGACAACAACTTATACTGTTTTTTCATCAAGAAATTGTTGTGAGTAGAAGTAAAAAATATCACAAACAGAGAATACTCAAGTAAAGTAGATACATACAAAAAATACAGCACTTAAATACAGTAACTGATTAGTTGTACTTCATTACTTGCCACCTCTGAAAAGCAAACTCACAAACATGATTTTTTTTCCAACCTATACTCTGAGGCCGATGGCACCATGTAAAAGACCTATGATTTTCTACAGATTTCTCTCATTTGTTTAAGGTATAAAAGGCTGAAATCAATTGTAAATAATTGGAATAAATTTGTATAGGTTTTGTTTTTAACTGAGTTTGATTTAGGGCTTTTAATATTAACGCATTTGATTAATCTAGAAATTTAAAAAACAAAAATTTTTTAAACGAAAATTAATCATATGATCAATTTTGACCCAAAACGCTTTCCATAATCGCAGTGTGGTTACCCGGCTGTGTGTGATGATTTAGCGCAGATAATACTATGACAGAGAAAACATCAATAATTGTGCTGAACAGCCAGTTTTACAAAGCTTTTAAATGGAAGTTTGGCTAAAAACCAAAGTTTTGTGTGCAAGATACCTTTAAGGGGATTTTGTATTATTTTACAAGAATAGATTAGCTGTATAGCCCTCACAGTGGCTGTTGTGGAAAAATACTCAGAGTCGGGCCTTGCTTACAGAAGATTACGACCTTTATTATCAAACAACAAGGCCGGAGCTGTGTCCGTGGAGCAACTGAATTCTCTTGCTGTGTGCTATAGTACATATGCAGTGCCTGCCCCTCCTCTCTCCAACATCTGGGTTTCATTAAAGGGCCGTCTTTAGCCCCCCCCAATGTAAAGCTTGGGTTTCCTATATGCAATGCACACAAAGAAGCCTATGTCCCAGCTTGCACGCACATCCACGATTATATACTGATAAGGTATCTTCTAACCCCTCAAAAGTAAGTAAAATCAAATGAAATCAAATAAAAATTTCTCCCATATATCCCCCCCTCTGGGACTTATAAGTCCCACACTAATTGGTTAATCTAGAGTGCGACTCCATGCGTCAGTCTTCCTTATACTAACTGGTGATTAAATTAAATCACTGGACTTTTATCAATGACCGACCCATGGACTCGCCCTCTAGTGGAGATTCGGCCAAACCTCTCCTTCCACCCTTGACTAGGAATAGGAGTAAAAGACTCGACCTCCATGACATCGTACTTCCCATTACTCAATAACATGGCATGAACATGTACTTAATACAGTGATTTTCTAGGATTACATCAATTGGATAAATCATATAACCTACAATGGAACATACAATTACACAATAACACAATACAATTTGTAAGAATGGATATACATTTAAACAGCCTTGTCGTAATATAATAGTCTTCAACTCAGGTGCTTTGCACACCGCAGGGAGTCAGTTGGAGCCCACAAGAGAGGTTGCCAGCACGTCATTGTGGGCTCATGCCTTGGAAGATACTGTACACTTCAATATATGAACCAGTAAAGTCTCTTGTTAGAGATATATATGGCTGAGTTCGGGATATCCTTGATGACGGTGTCCAAAAATTCATCCTTGTCTGTTGTTGCTGGGAAATGCTGTTAATTTTAGGAAACCTTTGATTAATAAATTCATAAATCACATTCATAAATTTACTTGACACAGTAAAGTCACCCATTAACTGCTTTAATTAAATTTCTGCACCTGGAATAAAAGAGAACTGTGTTTAGTGGCATTACATATTGTCATATCTGTTTAAGGCTTGCTTCCTTCTCGTGCATTTTTCCTGTGGAGGAAATTAAAATTAGTTGTCGCTGCTGCTGTTTTATCTGTAAAAGCAATATAGTGTTAGTTTAACAGAAATGCATTCATACAATGTAAAGGACACAGTTAGTTGTCACATATAATCTGTACAATTGTTTGTCCTGTTAATTGTGTCAGGAGAAACCTGGTCGAAGTCAGTCAGTCAGTCAGTCTCGTTTGTATCCGTAGTGGATGCAGCTCTTAAGCAGATTCTCATTCTTAATTTGGAGCAGCGGAGTGTTCAACGCTGCACAATTTGGTATCCAACTTGTGCCAATAGTTGGTTATTTTCCAATAATGATTTAATTTCTTTGTATTTTTCTGATGTTAGGTTCTTCTTTCTTTCTTCCTTCGTTTTCGGTCCCCATAGGTCTTTGTGACTCTCGTGTAATGGTTCAGGTGATACCACACGGTTTTGTCTTTCACTTGAATCACTGTTGGAGTGGCTGCCACACTTTGTGGGGCCCCTCCCTCCTGGGCTTGTCCCACTTCCTCCTGAACACTCGCAGATAGACCTGGTCTCCTGGAGTGATGGGACACGGAGCGTCTCTTCCTCCTTGTTCTTTTCCTGCACATAGATTACTTCATGTACGGCAGTTAGTTTCTTCATATAAGATTTTCAAATTGTTTAAGCGGTGGGCCTTTATATGGCCTCTACAGAATGGCACAGGCATGGGTCGACCCGTAAGCATTTCATGCGGGGTTAGGTGTGCATTTGTGTTAGGTTGCATGCTTGTTAGCTCATTGGTACAGCATCAGTTAAAACCTAGTGTAGCATTGTACTACTACAATTATTATTAAGCTTGGCTTTGAGATTACCATTTACACTCTCTACCTTCCCCTGGGACTGTGGACATACACAAATCTTAGCTTTTCCCCAACCGTTGCAGCACCTGTCTTACATTTTCTGAATGAATATTGATCCACTGTCGGAACTCATCTCTGATGGAATTTCAAATCTAGATATCACTTCCCTTACGATTTGATAACTGTTCCTTACTCTTCATCTGCAGATATTATTGCTTTTACTCATCTACTAAATATGTCAGTTATTACAAGCATGTATCTTTCGCCCTGAACACTCCTTTATCCTACCCACATAGTTCACCACTAAGTGATTAAATGGTCATTCTGGTACCGGTGTATAGCCTATAGGTGTCGCTGTTTCCTTCCTGACATTATGCATAGCACATATCTCCCATGAAGCTAGGAACTCTTCAACCATAGCAGATATAAAGACCAATACCCATGTTGCCTGATTTTTCTCACAACCTGTCTTCTTACACAATGGCCCAGTCCATGAGCATTTAAACCAGAAATATTCACCAGTGCTATGGGTGCTATAATCAGACCTCCATGTGGACACCAAATACCCTGTGTGTCCTCCTGCGCTCCCCTCTGGAGCCACATCGAGTGCTCGTACGGACCTGCTTGATGTGGAGTACAAATGATATCCTCTCACTGAGGCTGTGGTTCTATAAGGACTATGTGCGCTTGCACAGCTAGTTGCCATTTTGATGCACACTTCATTTCTAAATCTGCCATGTTGTTACCTTTAGCAACACAGTCATTTCCCTTTTTTACGGGTCTGACATTTAATGAAAGTGAATCATCTTGGTAGCATCAGAGCAGACATTAGTTTACTTATCCGTTCAGCACTTTGAAGGGGAGTTCCTTCATGCTTTTTAACCCTTTGCTTCCATACGGTTCCAAACAGATGACATACACCATGGAATAGGCTGAATCTGTAATTCAAAAATCAAAAATATTTGCCACTAGACCTTTGGCTAATTGACAAGCAGCGGTGAGCGATTTCAACTCAGCTAACTGAGCTGAACACGGTTGTGTACAATGCTGAGATAGGATAGGTTTAAAATCTTCTCCATCCTTCATCACTACTGAATACCCTGTGTGACTTTCTACCTGGTCTCTAAACTAGATCCATCAACAAAATAAGTCACTTCCGCTTCAGCTATAGGCTTAGATTCAAGATCAGGTCATAACCGAGTAAATGCCAATGAGTTCACCACAAAACTATGAGTCACTCCTTTATAGGTTTAAGTGAGTGATTTAGCTGGATTAACTGTGTCACATCGCTTTATATTAATGTCGGGATATGTGAGCAGTGAAGAATATGTTTGGAGGCGAGCTTGGGTTAGAACACCTTCCCCTTGTTTTTATCAATTTATACAATCTATCGGTAACATGTTGTCAATGAAGATGCTGTTCTATATGCATAATGTACAACTACAAAACCCTGTTGGTAGCATGTTGGGTCACCTTGAGTTATATTATCTAGCTTAGTGCTGTAGTAAGCTAGGTACTGGTTTTTCCTATCACTGCAAGTTTCCTGCATCAGTATAGCTGAGGTAGATCCATCAGCTTGGTTCACTACATACCGATAGAACGGATTGCTATAATCAGGTACTGTTCTGTATACATAAAGTAGGTGCAGTCTGCATTTCTTTTTGATGGATTCAAATGCTAACAGTATATCTGTGTTCTATTTTAAGGGAGCACTTAGATCTTGCAGTTCTTCTTTTCTCATTATTATCTCCCTTAGTGGAGCTGTTTTTTTCCTGCATATTCCTCACTCCAGTCAGCATGAAACCTGTTAACCCTAGAAAGCCATCACTGTTTATCAGGCTGTGACACTGGTGCCTTACTTATGCCTTCTAATTATGTATGTACTACGGCTGTCGTATCATGTGAAATTAGTCACCTTAACAATTTAACTTGAGGTTTACGGTATTGTAGTTTAGTTTATGACACTTTATGACCTCCTTACTAGCTTACGGTGTACCTTAATGGAATCATTCTGGCATGTTTCTAATGATGATAGACATATTAAACAGTCACCCATATGCTGACCAAGGCTATCTTCTATCCTTTAACCTCCTAAATCAGCTTCCACCTCTGATTGAATATATACAGTGAATGTTTGAACCACCGTGGCATTTTTGGTATCTATTTTGTCAACTTGCTCTTGTAAATGCAAATAAATGCAGTAGTTTACTCTTTTCTGCCATTTGAACACTGAAGAAGGCTGGAACAAATATCATTACAATAAAATATTTGGCTTAGGGAGGGACATTAGTCAGCAGTGTGTGTGGATTTGGAACTTCTGCTGGATACTTTCCTGTTATACTATTAACAGCATGTAAATCATGCACATGATGCCATTTATTTGTACCTGGCTTAATCACTGGGGAAAATAGGAGTATTGCAACAACTGGTCTGTTTTAGCACAGATGCTTTTAAAAGGCCTTCAATAGTGTTCTATATACCCGCTTTGCCTCAGGTCGTAAAGCATATTGTCTTACTCTGAGGGGTTCTACATCTGGTTTACATTGGACTTGAAGTTGGCTGGCTGATTGTTTAGACTATAATTCAGATGGGATTTGACTATCCATTTGCCTATATAGCTAATTTCCCATAGTCGATTTCAGATGCTGATGCCATTTGGGTTTGTGACTTGTGGCTAACTACAACTTCCTTAAGAAGTACGAATCAATTTATTACCACACAAGATTTTTACACAGGTTTTATCTGCAGAATGAAATCAACATAAATCCTATGAGCTGCAGTTCTATCCTGCAGTACATACAATGTCACCTGAAGAACAGAATCAGTTACATTGCACCACCTTTTTACAAAATCACACTCCTCTACACTGATAGCTGCTCCTTGCCGACCTATGATGATGATGTGTTGTGATGGGTCATACATCATTGTACAGTGAAAGTCTGACAGGGTAACTGTGCTTCAGGAATTTATGTTCAACATACACCCCTTCTGGAGAACACCATATTCGCAGTCCTAATTCACCTAATAATTCTTTTCCTAGTAAATTAACTTGAGACTAATATGACTTGAGACTAATACAGGTATAGTCACACTCTTATTGTTGGGTTGTAGTAACTACTTTTTCTTCCTGAGAATCTTACGGTTCTGGCAAACTTTTCCAGATGTGAGAAGCATGACTTATCGGACCTGGGATGTTGTCTCCCCACCCCCCTCATCCCTCGGGGCCGGGCAATGGCTATGCGAGGCAATTTAATCCATATCCCCTCATGCTTGGCCTTGGAGTGAAAACGTTGGTGACAGACGCAGGCATCTGGCTTGAGTTTGGAGAAAATGCTGCGGGTGATGTCATCACTGACTGAAGCTGGCTGGATTTTTGATGAAGGATTGCTTGTGGCCCTCTCTGTTTTTTCTGGTAATCAGAGTAGCTTGAGCTTTTTTCTTGGTTCGCTCTGTAAGGTGTTCAAGCTGTAACTGCCTCCAGGTCACCCTTTAATGTCCTTGGGTCAACACTCTGCATGCAAGGCCTGCCATACAACAGCCTCAAAGCCTCAAAGACAGTCCATCTATGTGGTATGTATGTACAGCCTCACTCGAGTCAGAAGCACGTTTTTCCTCTCCACAAAGTCTTCACCAATAGAGTTTTTATATCAATCACCGATAAAAGCTTGCCTGAGGTCTGCTCGTCTAAGACCATGTCCCTGCACCCTCGTTGAATGCTGGGGAGGCGGTTGACAACACCCTCATGCCCCCACCTTTAATTAAAATTGGGAATTGTGGAACTGCCCATATTAAATAACAAATCCTCTTCACCCCCATCCTCTCTACTGTACAAAGATCTATGTCCAGTCTTTAATGGTGTAGTTATCTGCTTTTTACTGGTGTTTTAGTGCTTCTGTCTGACCTCTCTCCACATGTCTGCACCCCCTCCTGTTCCTCTACATCCTTCTCTACACATAGCTTTTCCACTCTCTGTAAATCTACCCCCACTTTCTTATACCGCTCTGCATAACATTCCTTCTCCATCTCACCAGAACCTTCCCCCATTCCCTTACGCTTAGGAATTCGACTGTCTTCCTGCACCTACTATATAGGGGAGGTGTAACTAACTCCTCTCTACTACTTCGGCCTCACTATCTTGACTTTCTTAACTTTTTCCATCACTTCCTGTTTCTTTCTTACCAACTTCACTTATTCTTTTTTAACCAAAGCCAGGACCACTCTTTCCTGCTGTCTTTTCAACTTCTCCAGACATGCTTTCTCTCTCTTGCCGCCGCTTTGTAATTTTCTTATCAAGGTGTCCATCTCAGAACACAGTGCTGAATCAAATGTCCCCTCCTTTGGCCATTTTGTAATCATATCTTTAGTTCTCTTTTGCCATTTATTTGAGATCTTATTTATGAGTTCTGCACACATCGGATGCTTCGGCACTAAAGTCTCCACCGGAGAGGCTGCCATCATGCTGTAGCCTATGTCACCACTTAGATATTTATTTTTTATTTTATGCCTGTGTACTTACTTAATGGCTAAATTTACTTACAACAATATACACTCTTTTAGAATCACAGAAGTCTCCACCTCCACTTACCAAGGCTCATCAATGATAATCACTCCTGAATCTACACCACTTCACTATTTTCAAATTAACACTTGGTAAAAAGCATAGTGCTTTTATGCACCGTGAACACTTTTATCAGTAAGTGTGTAATGCCACAATATTAATATGGGGTTCATACACATTCACCACTCCACACTATTTATTTATTTATTTATTTATTCAGACTTTATCCCTCTTTTCCTAGAAAATTGGGCTTATTCTTTTCATACTTGTCCCCCTGCTAAAAGGGCTCATTGTTCCACTCACACGTGTCCCTTTATTGATTAATATTTATCTATTTAATTATTAGGCTAGCTATTACTTTAATAGGGCTCATTCAGACACACGTCTCTGGACTGGCAGCAAGCTGCCCCCCCTCTGAGGGTTGCACACACAATTCCCTCGGGAGGTCCAGCCTGCTCACAGCACACAGAGCTTATCTCATTCAACCAATTCTCTCTCTCTCTCACACACACACACACACACACACACACACATACACTAGGCGAACATAGAGCTCTGACACACTCAAACAGAAACAAATAGACACAAAATCACAGACACAAACAATTGCAATTGAATTCAACTTAAATCAACTTAATGGCACAAATCGTGCTCCCCATACGAAGAGATATTAATTACCCCTGTCACTCATATCAATAAAACATAAGGGGTGATTTCTTATGATGTACAGTTGTACATTCCACATACGAAGAGATATTAATTAATTACCACACCACCCAACTCATACCATATAACATTTACGGTGGCTACAAAAATTGCTTATGACATACAACAGTACGTTCCTCATACAAAGGGTATTTTTTTATTAATTGCTGGGTAACCTTACACAAGCAATATAACTAATTAAGCGCAATTCCTTATTAATTTGCTGCACTACCCATGCCATCCAATCAAGGCCCACTTGACAATGAGTACAAATTAATACCGAGATCATCTACCTTTTTCCTGTCCTGTTATCTATCAAAGCCCACTTAACAAAACAAATAGACACTCAAATGCGCTTCCTCATACCGTCTGTTACTGTTGCCATCAATCAATGCCCACTTGACAACACCCAGACCAATGCAATGCTTATCTTCTCAATTCACTATCAGTACAACTGTTAGTAATCTGATGCATGCATTCTCTTCTGGAAACAAAGCCCATTTTAAATTACTTGAGTTGGAGAGGCCTTTATTAGGAGTCCTTACCACCATGGGTGATCCTCAGCCAACAACACAACCTAAGTATATAAGCAAAAGTTGCTTACCTTTGTAAGTGGCCACCTGGTTGTGTTGCCGACCAAGGAAGCCCACGTCGGTCAGTCACCTTTGCCCTTTTTCCACCCTGCTCGCAGCGCCATTATGTTGTGGAAAAATACTCAGAGTCGGGCCTTGCTTACAGAAGATTACGACCTTTATTATCAAACAACAAGGCCGGAGCTGTGTCCGTGGAGCAACTGAATTCTCTTGCTGTGTGCTATAGTACATATGCAGTGCCTGCCCCTCCTCTCTCCAACATCTGGGTTTCATTAAAGGGCCGTCTTTAGCCCCCCCCAATGTAAAGCTTGGGTTTCCTATATGCAATGCACACAAAGAAGCCTATGTCCCAGCTTGCACGCACATCCACGATTATATACTGATAAGGTATCTTCTAACCCCTCAAAAGTAAGTAAAATCAAATGAAATCAAATAAAAATTTCTCCCATATGGCTTATTGGTTAGCACTGTCACCTTGCACCTCTAGGGTCCAGATTCGATTCCCGCCTCTGTGTGCATGGACTTTGCATGTTCTCCCAGTCCTTGGTACATTTCTGAACTTGATTCCTAACCAGGGGTGCGTTTCCCAAAAGCATCATTAGCCAACTATCGTCGCAAGTTCCGTCGTTACCAACATAGTTCAACAACTAGGTGTTTCCCGAAACCATAGTTCAAACGAACATTCACAAACAGCGTCGCAAACTTACGTGGTTGGAACTACAGCCTTCGACCTGTGGTTAGAAGCAGAGTTCCTTGTTAGTTTTCTGTTATGGAGCGATATCGCGGACAATATTCAAATGCAATTGCAAATTGCATTTGCAATTGCGTTTTCCATATGTGGACGCACAAAGTGTGCCATAATTCAAATGCAATTGCAAACTTTGCATTACCGTTTGCTGATTCGCCTTTGCGAGCGCACACTGACTGCCAAATTTCAAATGAAAAAACAAAGTCCATTTGCATTTGTATTTCCCAGGTCTTACACGTCATGAACCGGTCATATTTAAACAGCAAAATCAATCACCACGTTTGCGTTTTCACTTTCTCTGCGCCGCGCGTCAAGCCGGCCAAAATTCAAACGCAATCGCTAATCCATTTGCAATTGCATTTCCAACACGTTACACAGAAACCTGTCAATCAGTGTCAGGGGCGGGTCTATACTGTGTAGCGGGGTTGTATGGGGAGTGACGTCACTCGCACTCGCCGACCAAGAGGGGGATATTTGAGCACTGGAGGTGAAACGAGATTATCTCATTTGTTTATCAAGAAATAAAGACACAAAAATTACAAATCGCATATTTTCTTGCTCTGGAGTGGACAGAGAAGTTTTAACAAATTAAAATATTTTTAGATCTTCTCCTGTTACAGCCTGCTGGAGCTAAATCTTTATACCGCTAAGCGCTTGATACCGATGGAGTCACTAAGGGACCGTCTAAAAAGTGCATGACCAAGACCCAAGCGTTTATTTACAGAAGAATACACAAGATTACAGAGAAATACCTCAGAGGACATCAAATATATTACACTGTTAGGCTACAGTATGGATTATTTGTTTATTTATTTTTGTTTGTTTAATTGATTTATAATTATTTTAATGTACATTTTCAAATAAATGATTACACAGACACTTCTTGTGGCAATAAAACAGAATTTGTTAAATGAGAGTCGGAGTGTTTTTTATTATTAAAATAATAATAATTGTAAAGATAAAACAATTACAATTAAATCAACAAAATCCAATAACTTTTTTTCCTATAGAAATTTCAAATGTAAAACCAACTGTACTATAATACACTCTACCCTTGCTCATAACTACAACCCTTCCCTTTACAATATTCAGTTTGATATTAATTCAGTTGTTATTTTTTTTTTTAGAAATTTTTTGCAAAAAGAAAAGAAAAATGAAATCAAACTTAATGAGAAAAATGTTGTAGTTATTAGCAGTGATAGAGTGGATTATAGTACAATTGGTTTTACATGTGTAATCCACATAATGAAAAAGCTATTGATTTTTTTTGTAATAAAATGCCTCCCTGCCAGGGATTGCCCCCCCCCCCCCAACATTATATTATATTATAACATAAATTAATAGGTTTATGATTGATTAGGTGATGATTGATTATAAAATAAGCTATATAAAAAACACATGTAGTATAGGGGGAAAATATATGAATTATATATTTTTTTCATATACATGTATATTTTGTATATTTCTTATTTATAATAAAAATCACTTCATGTAATTTTTCATCATAAACAATATTTGTTTAGTGTAAACATTTTTGTATTACATGACAAACCCCTGCAAAATAAATGTGCCACAAAATAAACATTATATGAGAATTTGTATTATGTGTCTTAATTTCCGTGTATTAATATGTCACGTGCCGAGGGTTATTAGGTTATTATTTTTTTGGTTATTTTGATTACGAATTCACTTTAAACGATATACCAGCGGTACCATCGCAATTATTCTCCCTTCGAAGTGCCCTACGGAAGCATTATTTTTGCCGGTTGGAACACAGTCTTGGTTTCGTTTGTGCGAAGAAAAGTTGAGTTTTTAAGTGAGTATCTTTAAACATACCCAAAGAGAAATGTCTCATAACAATATTTGTAGTACAAACCGGATTCCAAAAAAGTTGGGACACTAAACAAATTGTGAATAAAAACTGAATGCAATGATGTGGAGATGGCAAATGTCAATATTTTATTCAGAATAGAACATAGATGACAGATCAAAAGTTTAATCCGAGAAAATGTATCATTTGAAAGGAAAAATATGTTGACTCCAAATTTCACGGTGTCAACAAATCCCAAAAAAGTTGGGACAAGTAGCAATAAGAGGCTGGAAAAAGTAAATTTGAGCATAACGAAGAGCTGGAAGACCAATTAACAGTAATTAAGTTAATTGGCAACATGATTGGGTATAAAAAGAGCTTCTCAGAGTGGCAGTGTCTCTCAGAAGCCAAGATGGGTAGAGGATCACCAATTCCCACAATGTTGCGCAGAAAGATAGTGGAGCAATATCAGAAAGGTGTTACCCAGCGAAAAATTGCAAAGACTTTGCAGTTATCATCATCAACTGTGCATAATATCATCCGAAGATTCAGAGAATCTGGAACAATCTCTGTGCGTAAGGGTCAAGGGCGTAAAACCATACTGGATGCCCGTGATCTCCGGGCCCTTAAACAACACTGCACCACAAACAGGAATGCTACTGTAAAGGAAATCACAGAATGGGCTCAGGAATACTTCCAGAAACCATTGTCAGTGAACACAATCCACCGGGCCATCCGCCGTTGCCAGCTGAAACTCTACAGTGCAAAGAAGAAGCCATTTCTAAGCAAGATCCACAAGCACAGGCGTTTTCATTGGGCCAGGGATCATTTAAAATGGAGTGTGGCAAAATGGAAGACTGTTCTGTGGTCAGACGAGTCACGATTCGAAGTTCCTGTTGGAAATGTGGGACGCCATGTCATCCGGACCAAAGAGGACAAGGACAACCCAAGTTGTTATCAACGCTCAGTTCAGAAGCCTGCATCTCTGATGGTATGGGGTTGCATGAGTGCGTGTGGCATGGGCAGCTTGCATGTCTGGAAAGGCACCATCAATGCAGAAAAATATATTCAGGATCTAGAACAACATATGCTCCCATCCAGACGTCTCTCTTTCAGGGAAGACCCTGCATTTTTCAACAAGATAATGCCAGACCACATTCTGCATCAATCACAACATCATGGCTGCGTACAAGAAGTATCCGGGTACTGAAATGGCCAGTCTGCAGTCCAGATCTTTCCCCTATAGAGAACATTTGGCGCATCATAAAGAGGAAGGTGCGACAAAGAATGGGAGAAGAATGGGAGAGCATTCCTATTTCTAAACTTGAGAAACTGGTCTCCTCGGCCCCCAGACGTCTGTTGAGTGTTGTAAGAAGAAGGGGAGATGCCACAAAGTGGTGAAAATGGCCTTGTCCCAACTTTTTTGGGATTTGTTGACACCATGACATTTTGATTCACCATATTTTTCCCTTAAAATGATACATTTTCTCAGTTTAAACTTTTGTTCCGTGATTTATGTTCTATTCTGAATAAAATATTGACATTTGCCATCTCCACATCATTGCATTCAGTTTTTATTCACAATTTAGTGTCCCAACTTTTTTGGAATCCGGTTTGTAGTATGTTAGAGGTTTTCACTTATAATGAATGTTATCTGTACTGTTCACGTAGTCAACGTATACAGTGCACAAAGTGTTAAGTACTAAGAAATTGTAAAATTTATACACTACCATAGTGTAAGCCTATTTAAAATATTACTCAATATATATTCAATGAATGTACCCAAATAAATCAACAAACTGGGGTTTGGGTACTGGCTGGGAATCGAACCCAGGCCATCCACACGGCAGGCGAAACAGCTACCACTGAGCCATCCCCGGTGTCCTTCTGAGAAGTAGAATATGGGCTATTCATAGGTTTATTTAATAATAATAATAATAATTATAATCCTACTTGTTTGTAAGATTATTTTAAAGTAAATGTGCAGGGGGAAACCATTTAGGCAAATAAACAAAATATTTATTAACACAAGTTCATTCGAGATTCATTTAAATAAAAAAATACAGGATCCAAACTGTAAAAAAAAAAAACTAACCAAACATATTCTGAATTAACAGTTGTCTGACTTGCTCCTGCAGGATGCATTCTACCTTCATGTGTGTTCGAAGGATCATGATTATCATCATCATCCTCATCAGAAGTGTAATCTTCCTCATCCACAGCAGCACCAGAAAGACGCCCCTCTTCCTCATCACAAAGCGGGACATTTTCCTTGACTGCAATGTTGTGGAGAATTGTAGTAACTACAATTACATAGCAGCTTTTGGAGGGGTTCAGTTTCAGGCCACCACTGGATTTGCTTGTTTGGTTACACTTGCAAAGTCCCTCCACTTGTTTCTGACTTCCTCTGGGCTTCTCTCAAACCCATTTCCAGACGCATAAATTTTTTTGTGCGATTTCATTCCAATTTTTTTTGTCCAAATTTGTAACTGTGTTTTTTATTTTGGAGAAAAGCAAGATTTAATTGTTTCCCACCTCCTCCAAAAGAACTGCAAGCTCTTTTTTTTTTTTTTTTTTTTTTTAGTAAATTGTGGTTTTCGTATAATTTTTTCACGTCAACTCTCATTAAACCATGGCTGTATGTAAAGGGACTTATATAGGAAAATATATTGAGCAAAAAAGGTAACAGGTGTTCACAACACAATCCCAGCATTTTCAAAACCAATCATTTCTTTGTATTTAAATTGTGCTGATGTATCAATACCAAATAAAAAATGAGTTCAAATGAAATATTGAAAAATGAAAAATGTTGCGGTTTTTTTTATTATATTTTTTTTATTAAGACATTTTTTTATTGAAATATCTCTTGCTGCACTGCATCTTTTCATGGTTTGTGCTTAATTTCGATCCTCTCATGTTTGTTATCCTTTTTTTGTAGACTATTTTGTAGATATTTTATCTGTTCAAATTAATGTTTTTTTGTGTATGTGTGTGTTATTATTGCCGTAATTGTTATTCTTAATTGTATTTAATATGTTCTGTAGTCTTTGTGACATTATTACACCACTTCTACGTTACGTCACTGCGAAAGCGCATTGAATGCGAGCCGAAGAGAGAGAGAGTGCCTATGGCACTACTCCGCCATTCTATCGAAGAAGAAGAAGAAGAAGGACAGATTAAACCAACATAGTTCTAACCATGGAAGTGCGACACAGGTACTATGGTTTTGGGAAACACTTGTGACTAGTTAGTTTCTTCAACGTTGCATCGTACTAAGGTGGTTAAGCAAAGAGCTACATAGTTGTACGGGAAATGCATCCCTGGTTAATGTTGGGATCAAAAAGGAAATTAGAGGGCCTTGTAGGTATGTAAGCACATAAATACATGGTATTCTCTACCCAGCAGAACATATCCATTGTATTAATGGTGTAGCAGCATTAGTTCACCTGTCAAAGCTTATATGGTCAAAGGTTGTATTACTAGGTCAGAACAAGACTGCCCATATCACCACTAAAAAATGAACATCGTAGCAACATTACGTAGTTGCTAACATTGGATGGCAAATCCGTTAGTTCTAAGTTAGATTTGTAAATTATAACAATTTATAATTAACATTGGAACAATGTTGTTCTCACAACCCCATAACATTCAGTATTTACATTTATACATTTTCTGATTTTCAGAATGTACTGTAATATTCCAATGAAAATCCCACACCTGTGCCCACTCAACAAATGTAAACAGTCCACCTTTATTTACCAATGCAGTTACCAAGGTGACAACCAATGCTACCTTTAGACATGCAACAGGTCATGTTCAAATCATACCGTATTTCCATATATTTACAACTGAAGTGAAAAGTAAATATTATACTACAATTTCAGTACTTTTAATATTATTTAAGTCTACAACACAGATCATGTGACTCACACCATGATCTTTGGTTAGTTTTCATCTAAATTGTGTTTGAACAGCAGTCTCTAAAGTAAAATTGTCACATATATGTGTATTAATTCTATCAATCCAACAATATTAATACCTTACTAAAAGAGGTGTCAAGTAACGAAGTACAAATACTTCGTTACCTTACTTAAGTAGAAATTTTGGGTATCTATACTTTACTGGAGTAATTATTTTTCAGCCGACTTTTTACTTCTACTCCTTACATTTTTAAGCAATTATCTGTACTTTCTACTCCTTACTTTTTAAAAACAGCCTCGTTACTCTATTTTTATGATCAGAACGCGCAACCCCTCCGGTCGCATGATAAGAACGCGCACAACGCCCCCCTCGTCACATGATCAGAACGCGCACAACGCCCCCCCCCCCGTCACATGATCAGAACGCGCACAACGCTCCCCCCGTCACATGATCAGAACGCGCACAACGCCCCCCCCGTCACATGATCAGAACGCGCACAACGCCCCCCCCCTCGTCACATGATCAGAACGCGCACAACGCCACCCCCCCCTCGTCACATGATCAGAACGCGCACAACGCCCCCCCCCCCCTTGCATGATCAGAAAGCGAGACCTTAATGCTTTTGTCGCCCCTCACGGTACTTTTACTTTTATACTTTAAGTAGTTTTGAAACCAGTACTTTTAATCTTTTACTTAAGTAAAAAGCTTGGGTTGATACTTCAACTTCTAAAGAAGTATTTTTGAACCCTAGTATCTATACTTCTACTCAAGTAATGAATGTGAATACTTTTGACACCACTGCTTACTAACCTTGGATGACAGATAACTGTGGATTTCACCAATTAAAATTCTACAACGTCTCATGGTAACTCAAAGATGGAGACAATGAAACAGTGGCAGTAATCTGGCAATTACTGTAGGCTACTAACTGACCAGCAGATGTGTTTTCAGTTTGCAAGTACAGTATAATCTTATTTAACCAAAATCATAAATGTGAAATATGTATTTGAATAACTAACATTTATTTCAAGTATAAATATTAAAAACCACATTAAGTAAACAATGAAATCGTTTGCTGATTTATGAAGCAATACATTAATTTCTTTCACTAAATAAAAATTTTGCATACATCATATGCAGCAAAACTTTCCAAAATTTGAATGTTGGACTACTCTACTCCACCAAACTATTCAGCAGCAATTATATCATGGCTTTCCATTAAGACAGTGAGATTAACATCAGTACAACTCACTTCAAAAGCTGAGAGCTGCTTCCTCCCCATGTTGTTGTTATGAAATATAGCATTTCATTATATATATATATATATATATATATATATATATATATATATATATTTGAGCCCAACAGTGTCACATTTTTCAGTTTCAGCAACAGTATCTAACAGCTCATATCAGGAAATATCCATTGATAAATGGAAATCTTTCTGCTCAGACTGATTTTTCGTTAATCTACACACATGTTTTCATCATACCATATGACTGTGAGAACACAATGCCCTTGGCTCTTTATCTGTAAACAATGGATGGATTTTTTTTTGTCCTCAAACATGTACTACTTCTCTTTATACTAACCTTTCTTTTTACATGGTGGACCCAAATATTTATTAAGTCAGATATACACATGACAAATTGTCACTTAATGTGAATATTCAATAATTCAGAACATTTCTCAGCAAAAAGAGTTTTAAAAGCGGCAGTAAAAACAGGGAAAGTTTAGATATGCCTATCTTCTTTAAGAGAAGTCCATAAGGTAAGTCTGTACGTGTTTGTTTAACTTGTTGCCCTTTGTCATTTCTATGTCACCAGTTCAGCATAAACAAACATAAAATCCCTTTTGTCATTCAGATCAGTTTAAACAGAGATAGCTCAGGTGTATCCCAGCTGCTCCTATAAACAAACACATACAAGCCAAAGGCCCAATGGTCTGACCAGCCACCTCATGTCAAACACTGCTAAGCAAAATCTGAATTTCAGGTGGCTGATTCGTTCATGTGTCATGCCAAGCATGTCTTTAATAATCACACAAATTTCCCCCTAAATCCAGTAGTATTTGAACTACTGCTATATAGCAAATGTCCATGACTGCACTGTAAAAAATGTCCCTAATTTCAACAGTAAAATACAGTATAAATGCTACAGAATAAAACCATATTTCACAAAACTTGGGATAACAGTAGAATTTACAGTGAAAAATAAGACTTTTTATCTTCTTCCCCAGGCTGCGTCTGCAGGCGGGCAAGGAGAAATCACTGAGTAACAAAGGAAACACAACAGAAATAGTTCCGTCCGCCTTGCGTCACACACGAAGGGCTGAAACACTCTCAGCCGTGATCTGGACGGATGTCTTCAAAAAACGCCTCGTGCTCACTCTGCAGACACCGTTCAGTCCTGGGGGAAATAAGTTACACAAACACACATGAGAACTTGTGACAAAGATGAAGGTGCACAACAGTGAACAGACAAAGGGCTACGGGTTTGGCTGGGATATATAGTGAGACACACAGGGGTAGACAGGTGAACTTGATTTAGTGCTAATACCGATACTGGGAAACATGTACACACAGACACACTAGGGGGAGACAAAGCGACGGCTCAGTAATCCGGTGACCCAGATCTTATCCTCCCGGACTGAGGTGGCAGAGTTGTACAGTACATCCCCCCCCCCCTTGGACTGGCTTTCCGAAGGGGGTGCGAGCGCTCACTCTGCTTGACCGAAGGGAGTGGGGACCTACCGGCCTGATGGAATTGCCGCCGGGCAGGTCGACCTGGTGGTCGCGGTGCCGGGCGATCCGGCTGAGCTTGATGGAAATCTGTTATGAGTTCTTTACTCACAATGTCTCTGGCCGGGTCCCAGCTCCGTTCCTCTGGGCCGTACCCCTCCCAGTACACCAAGTACTGGGGGGAGCCCCCTCTCCTCCGGGAGTCCAGTAATTCTCTTACTCTGTATGCAGCGGCGCCTGCTATCTCCACAGCCCCGGGGATCGAAGGCTCTGCGATGCCTCCGTCTAGGGGTCACTGGCCTGAGAAGGGAAATGTGAAAGACAGGCTGAATTTTCATGTGGTGTGGAAGCTGTAACTTAAATGTGACTGGGTTTACTTGTGTGAGAATGGGGAATGGACCGATGTATCTGGGGGTGAGTTTTCGACAAGGCAGGTTAAGGTGAAGGTCCCGTGTCGAGAGCCATACTCGATCACCTACCTGGAGCGGCGGACTTTCCCTCCGCCGTCTATGGGCGGTTTTCTTAAATCTATGAACTGCTTGGGAGATCTTGGTGTGCGCTTCCTCCCATATACCTTTTCCGTTCTTTGAAACCACTGATCCACCATAGGGATGTCGGTGGGAGTGGCATCCCAGGGACAGAGCGGTGGCTGTGGCTTTTGGTTGCTGCACAAGTTGCACAAGACGAAACGACTGTCTTCACGGTTTCCCGCAACTTTGGCCACTAGAACTCCTAAGAGGTGGATGGTATGTGACACGCCGGGGTGACCAGATGACAAGCTAGTGTGAGCCGTGATCGTCACTCAATCGCGTAGTGGCTCCGGAACTTATGTTCGATTCGGAGGACAGTCCCTGGGCACGGGGTGTGACCGTGTCTATTGGGCCATCTCCGAATCGATGTCCCACACGATCGGAGCCACCACGAGTGTCAATGGCAAGACGGTTTTCAGATCTGGGTTTTGATCCGACGTCGGATAGTAGCGGGATAACACGTCTGCTTTTTTATTACGTGAGCCTGTGCAATACATAATAGCAAATTGGAAACGCGTGAAGAACAGTGCCCATCATGCTTGGCGAGAGTTTAGTCTCTTTGCTTGTTGGATGTACTCGAGATTCCGATGGTCGGTGAGTACTGTAAAGGGGTGTTTAGCTCCCTCCAACAAATCCCGCCACTCCTCTAACGCCACTTTTACTGCTAGCAGTTCTCTATTACCAATATCATAGTTGGTAGGACTTAGGGCGTTTGGCAGGATTTAATTTTCGTGAAAAGAAAGCAGAGGGGTGGAGTTTTTCTGGGTTGCCGTGACGTTGTGACAGCACCGCTCCCAGCCCCACCTCCGACACATCGACCTCAACTATGAAGGGCTTCTCTGGGTCAGGTAATTTTAAGATAGGCGCAGAAGTGAAAGCTCGTTTGAGGCGCTGGAAAGCTGCGCGTGCTTCGAGCGGGAACTCGCGCAGTCGCTGTGGTTTCCCCTTTAACAAACTTGTGAGCGGTGCTGCCACTGTGCTGAAGCCCCAAATAAACACCGCAGGTGCGTTTACCAGCCCATACGCCATCACGTTGTATTGGTAATGTCCGGATGTTGTGCTAAACGCAGTCTTCCATTCATCGCCCTTACGAACACGAACAAGATTGTAAGTGCTGCGGAGGTAGTGTTTGGTAAAGATAGAAGCGTCTAAGGCCCCCGCCTTTTTTTTTTCAATAAAAAAAAAATCCTGCTGAAGCTGGAGACGCGGACCTACTGATGAGCCCCTGCTGGAGAGCCTTACTCAAGTATTCCTCCATGGCACGGGTTTCCACCACTGACAATGGATAAATGCGCGAGCAGGGGGGTGTTTTCCCCGCCAGGAGCTCGATCGCGAAGACATCTTGAAATGTTATAGTAACATATAAACTCTCAGAGAAGGTATTTGTTACTAATATACTGAAGCATCAGTTTATATTTTACTAAACATTTGTAAATAGAGTTTAAAAATCAGAAAAATATCTGCCCTGTGAAAAATAAACCGTAAATTTTATGGTAAGAAAAACTTAATTTTGCCAGAAGTTTACCATAAAAAATACGGTAGCAACATTATTGGTTGTACAGGATTGCACTCATTAGACTAAGTTTTCTACGTTTTATAGCCATGTAATTTACATGTTTATGTTATATTAAAACAGTTTACGGTAAAAAACTGGCAGCTGTGGTTACCAGAAATTCACCGTAAAAAATACGGTAGTAACATTATTGGTTGTACGGGATTGCACTCATTATACTTTATATTTTAAGGATTTTAATAGTTTTTTCTACAATTTATAGACGTCTAATTAACCAAGGACTTTAAAGTTGTGAATGGTATTCGGCCCTGCGGCAAGGACAGCCGCTAGCACGCGCCACTTTGCCCGCCGCCACCGCTCACCAGCCTGCGCCCGCATGCCAGCAGGGCACTGCCCACCAGATCTGCACGTGCACACTTTCCTTCCCTTTTTCCCTTCCTCACTCCTTTAACCCTTTCCTTCCCTAATTAAAATCACACCTCGCCACATGTCCGTGTTTGTTGTTGCCCCCCTTGTGCTAAACCCATTACAAAATACATGAACATATTTAACACTCCAGTGCAGTGTGCACAATGCAGGACTGAGGACATAAACAATTTTAACATGTGTGTGATAAAATAATTTTTTTTGTGTAAAGTTGTAATAAAAGCCCTTCTATAAAATTATATGCTTAGACTGTCGGCCCAAAATGTTTAAAAATGTCCACCCTGACACTTGTATATTTGATTTTGAGAATTAAAATATTGTTTTGCTGTCTTTATTAAAAAATACATGGGGCCATGCTGATGTCCAAATCTTGAATAAATTTTGATGGGTTTTGATAATTTGATTTAGGTTTGTATTCATCAATTAGTATAACAGTGTCACGAACTAACCCGGGATTATCAGAAGATTTAGCGATAGCGGTTAGCCCTTTGTAGCATGGATGGTAAACCCAAACGGGGAAGCAAGCGAGTAGGCAGGATAACCACGCAAATTAGTCTAAGGACTCTCACAGAAGGGGAGCACGGGAAAAACATAAATTTAACCCGAGTCCTATAAACACACACTTGAATCAGAAAGTAAACTCAAGAAAGTGAGTACTCACAAAATGGCATATGAAAAATCTGGACCGACATGGTCGAACTCAATGACTGAGCGATGTGAAGTGCCATCTTGTCTCCTTTTATGCTTCCTGTTCTGCGACCGTTCTACTTCTGGGTCCTAGTACCCCCCTGTCCAGGACCAACTCCCGACGGTCCTGGGGTGGAGGATACCCGACGACGGTAATCCCTGAATAGCTCGGGGACGAGGATGGATCGGGCGGGAATCCAAGATCGCTCTTCGGGACCGTAGCCTTCCCAGGTGACCAGGTACTGGGTGCTTCAGCCCCTCGAGGGCGCAAATCGAAGATCTAAGTAGGCAAAGACCCAACGGCCTAACATATCTCTTAGGGTGTCATTTATGAAGTGTTGGAAAGCAGCAGGGGCGTTGCAGAGTCCCGGGGATGACCAAACTTTCATAGTGTCCCGTGGGGGTGATGAAGGCCATCTTCCACTCATTCCTCTCTCTGATGCGCACCAAGTTGTAGGCACTCCTGTCATGCACACTCGGTCCGAGACCGGCACTAGGACCCAGGATAAATAATGCGGTCGTGAACCAGGAAGTATAAAAGTAAACAAACCACAGTACAACGCTCAGTCATTGAGTTCGCCCGATGTCGTTTTGGAATCGTTCGTTAAACTGTGATTACTCACTTTCTTGGTCTTGCTTCCTGATTGAGTGTGTGTTTATAGGACGCGGGTTAGATTTGTGTCTTTCCTTTGCTCTTCTTTCGTGAGAGTCCTTAGACTAAATAGCGTGATTATCCTGCCTATTCGTGTTCTTCCGTGTTTGGGTTTACCATTCACGCAACAAAGGGCTAACCGCTAAGCTACGTCTTCTGGTCATCTTCGGTTAGTTCGTGACAGCTCCGAAGGTCCAACTTTGTAAAGATGGTGGCACCGGAGAGGGCATCCAGGGCAGAGTTGGTAAGCAGCAATGGATGTCTATTTTTAATGGTGATGTTATTGAGCCACCAATAGTCGACACATGGACGAAGGTCGCCCCCTTTTTTCTTGGTCAAAAAAGAACCCCGCAGTGGCGGGTGAGGAGGATGGTCGGATGGTACCTTGTCGAAGAGCGTTAGTAACGAACTCCTCCATAGCCTGGGTCTCGGTAGCCGATAAAGTTTAGAGATGGCCACGGGGTGAGGCGGAACCTGGCTGAAGGTCTATCGCCAGGTCGCAGGGGCGATGGGGCGGAAGGTGAGTGGCGCGTAAGCCGAGGATGATGGGTGGAGAAGAGATGGGTGTGAGATGACATTGGATTTTGGCGAGATTCGATAATCAGAGTGATGGGCTGGGTGTGATTCGTGATTGGGCTGGAAGAAAGGGGCCGACGTCTAGAGATGTGATCTGAATGGGCTGGGATAATGCCTCGATTTTCACTCCCAGTTTTTTTAAGGTAGAGTCAATGAAGTTACTGGATGCACCGGAATCGATGAACGCCGTATTTCGGACTGCGTGGTGTACCTGAATTGTCAGCCGAGAATCATTTGTGGAGATGCCGGAGATGCCAGAGAGTTGGAGGGAACCCGGTGAGTAACTCCCCTGTCTCACCGGGCCTGGGCGTTTCCCGGTCGTATGGTGCAGGTGGCTCTATGATGCGCCGCAGACCCACAATAGGCACAGAGTCCTTCTCTGAAGCGGTGTTCTCGCTCAGCTGCAGTTAGGGAGGCACGTCCTATTTGCATGGGTTCCCCGGCTCCGGTGTTAACCACGGCGGGAGGTGGAGAACCGACATGTTCGGGGATGGAAGTGGTGATGGACGATCGTGCTTCAGAAACTGGGGTCTGTGCGAGGAAGGTAGAGTGTTGAGGTGCAGCATGAAACAGTGGTGGTATGGCGGACGGCAGGTTTCGAGGAAAGTTAGGACGAGACAACAGGCGTTGGTCGATCCGGAGGGCTAGTTGGATAAGGCCCTCCAGTGTAGCAGGAAGTTCTCGTCCTGCTAGCTCGTCTTTGATGCGGCCGGCTATTCCCTCGTAATAGGTCGTCCGGAGGGTGGCGTCTCCCCAGGTGGTTTGATCGGCCAAAGTTCTAAATTCTGCCATATAGCAACTCAGGGACAACCCTCCCTGCCGCAGGTGGTACAGTTTAGTATCGGTTTCCACCTCACCAGCAGAATGTTCAAACGTAAGTTTCAGTTGATGGGTGAATTCATTGTAGGAATGAGCCGTATCTGAATCCAAACGGAGGACTGCCGTGGGCCATTCTGCTGCCTGCCCTGATAGCAATGAGACGAGGAGAGTAAGGTTAGGGTTAGAGTATTTGGTGGCATTAAACTCAAACACCAGATCGAATGCCGTTAGGAAAACACTACATCTCCCGTCCGTGCCATCGCATTTATCAGGTAATGAAAGCAAAACACCAGAATTTGGAGATGCGGGGGGGAAGGGCGCTAACCGCTGGGCTAACCGTGCTAGCGACAGCCTCGCGAAGATCCGCGTTCTCCTCCTGGAGCTCCGCCACCTCACGGCGCAAGGCCGCGTCATCTCGAGAGCAACGAGCTCTCCGGTTCACCATGTCGCAGAGGTGCGAGTGATCCGCTGGGTTAAACGCTCATGGCTCAATCATTCTGTCACGAACTAACTCCGGGATGATCAGAAGACTTTGCGACAGCGATTTGCCCTTTGTAGCGTGGATGGTCAACCCAAACGCGGAAGCAAGCGAGTAGGCAGGATAACCACGCAAATTAATCTAAGGACTCTCACAGAAGGGGAGCAAGAACACAAATTTAACCCGCGTCCGTTTATAAACACACACTCGAATCAGAAAGTAAACACAAGAAAGTGAGTACTCACGAAATGGCAGATGAACAATCTGGACCGACATGGGTGAACTCAAAGACTGAGCGATGTGAAGCGCCATCTTGTCTTCTTTTATGCTTCCTGTTCTGCAACCATACTACTTCCGGGTCCTAGTGCCGGTCGCGGAGCGAGTGTGTGTGACAAAACGTACTGTGACAAAAATTAATACAGTAGTTTCTTAACAGTAAAATCCGAATGCTTAGCAATATAACTTCTATCTCTTTTAGCTCCCAGCTACTGTGATAAAATGATGCAGTCACAGAATTGCTGAATGAATTCATTGTGTTTATTCATAATGAAAAAATAGTCCAACAACGACAGTGATTGTGTAGGATAAAGCTGTATACTGTACACGATGAGTGAGAGTGAGTGAGTTCTGAGCTGTAAAAAAGATGTAAATAAACCATTATTATTATAACATAAATCTTTAAATTAGACAGTTCTGAGCTGTACAAAACATGGTTATGATCCGTATTTGTTGCAATGTAAACCCTGGAATTTGACGGGAATAAACATGTTAATTAGACAGTTATAAACCGGAAAATAACCAATTAAAATCTGTAAAATATACAGTATGATGAGTGCAATCCAGCACAACCAAAAACATTGCTACCGTATTTTTTACAGTAGAATTCTGGTAACCACAGCTGACGTTTTTTTTACAGTAAAATTTACTATTTATTTTTTACATCAGACTTCTAAAATCTGACTCTTTCTCAGACTCCTATGTTATCTTTTATCCACACCAGAATCCAAATTCCAGTAATTTAGAATGTTAGCTGCTGGTACTACTAAATTATAATGATTAATGCTTATATATATGATTCATCCATAATCTACTTAAAAGAATATTTTGCCTTAAATTAAATTTTACCTTTTACCATAAAAGCACATCATCAACCAAGCTGCATGTTCTTTCAAAATAAAGGGTAAAATGTTATACCAGTTAATATTTTGAATGTGATTTATGGATTTGTTTAGGCCTTGCACTGAAGCTGCAAGGCTTACACAAATCCATAGATCATATTAAAAATATTCATAATGTTCAACCCTCCTAATTATATCTTATGCTTGTGCAGAGTGATGGCAAATGTACGTGCTAGGGAAAAAATATTTTGGGACTGTTAATACTAAATAGAGCAGTTTCCATTCATTAAATTTTCATTCATAAAAATCATACTTTTGTTCAGTTTTGATGAAAGGTATGTCATACGTATGCTGTCAGAATGTAAAACCAGTATTCCTCTGATTTGTTTTTCACTTAAAAAGTACAAAGGTACGAGGCTATAATGAAGGAGCTGACCCATTTCGGGTAGTTCATCGGCCCCATGAGAGCTATCCCGCTCGGGTGTAGTAGCTCCAACATGCGCCACATCCTGTCCTTCCGCAGGCAAGTGCTAATGATTTTAAACAACAAAGATCAGACGCTGGATGTGAACTTTAAATGTAAAGAGGGGGACAGCGGCTACACCGTCTTCGCCACCACGGAGCCACTGAGGTGCTTCGAGTGCGGGGACGTGGGACACAAGAGGCTGAGTTGTCCGCACGGAGCCGTGCACCCGGGGAGCTCGCGCGGTGACATGGCCGGGATGCAGCAGCGTGGGGACAGCCACACCGCAGCCGCAGAGACACACTGCGCCGGGAGCAGACAACAACACAGACAATACTGTAAACATTGTGAGTACAGTATCCACCACAGATAGTGACCTCACCCCAAATGCAGACTCCGCCCCTAAAATCTGCCCAGAAGATATACAGCAGCCATAAACCAGCACACCACCACCGACACCTAAAAAGAGCACAACAGAAAAAAAACAGGAGGAAAACAGAAGAGCCGTCAACTACAGAACACACCAGTAAACGTACAACCCGCAGTCAGACTCTGACTGAAGCAGCAGCGTACAACACAACAGATTCACACCAAGACACAACAATAGACATCCAGGAGCAAACAGACCGATACCTAAAAGAACTAGAACAGCTACAGATACCGAACTTAAAAAAGAAACATTTAGTAAGAATGTTACTATTAAGGGCTAAAGCAGCAGGAAAAAAATCTCAAAAACCCACTGACACTCAGGACAGAAGCTAAACAAACCAAAAACTATAAATAAGTCTGTATAACTGAACCTAAAATGAAAGGAAAAAATTAAGACTTAAAAAAAAAAGTTGGAGTTGTTGGGTGGGTGGAGGGTCACCGGTTTTTGTCCCTTTTTTTATTAAAAAAAAAAAAAAAAAAGCACATATGTTTATATATTGTGTATGGGTGTGAGGGTTCACCACTAGAGGGCACTGTTTTGTTTTGCAGTTTTTGTTTGTAGACTCAGTTTCCCAGAAGGCACCTCGGTCAGGTGTTGCGGGTGCTCACCTGAACCGAGGTAGCTCATTAGTTACGTTATAAATGGTTGTTCTGGGAAACTGGGTCGAGCGTTGTTTATTTATGGTTATGTTAAATGGGTATTTCTTTTGTTTCTGTTATATTTGGCATTTGTTTTATGGAGCTGTTTAAATTAAGTTTGTATCTGTTTTTATTTAATATGCATTGTTCGTATGTCTCTGTGTCTCCTAATAAGATTAGCCTCTAGGAGTATTAGCCTTTTGTGGATTTCCCCTCATGTGTAAGTAGCCTCTTGAATGTTTAGTTCTTAGTCTGTATAAATAATAATCGTTGAACTACTAACCTACGTACGTAGATCCTAGTCTGTTTAGTCTTCTAGTCTGCCTAGTCTCCTCATCTGTTTAGATCTTAGTCTGTTTAGTTACTAATCTGTTTAGCCACTAACCTGTAGAGTTCTTAGTCTGTTTCATACCTAGTCTGCTGTGTACCTAGTCTGTTTGTCCCTTGGGTCTCTGGTCTGTTTAGCTAACATCTAGCTTAGCAGCTAGTGTGCATAGCAGCTAGTACAGTAGGCCTAGCCAAGTCCCTTGCATGTTTAGTCCCTTGTGTTTAGTCCTCAAGTCTGTTTAGTTTGTCTAGTCTTGTCTGATTTGTATATTAGTATGTTTTAGTCTTGCTTGTGTAGTCTTGTATGGTTAGTCCCTAGCCTGTGTATAATTTGATGGTTGTGTATAATTTGATGGTTGTGTATAGCATGCTCCAAAGTAAAGCAACAACCTTTTGTACTTGTTTGGGTTTATTATTAAAAGACTTTTTGACATCATCCCCTAAATTGGCGTTGGCGTTCCTAAATTGCCCGTAGTGTGTGATTGGGTGTGTGAGTGTGTGTATGTGTGTGCCCTGCGATGGATTGGCACCCTGTCCAGGGTGTACCCCGCCTAGTGCCCGAAGTCTCCTGGGATAGGCTCCAGGTCCCCCGCGGCCCTGAACACAGGATTAAGCGGTATAGAAAATGAATGAATGAATGAGTCTCTTCTTTAATTTGTAATAATAAAGTGAGTTTAAAACCTCTCTCTCTCGCCTTTAGTGCGGGAAGGGGTGCTTTACACACAGGCACACTAAATGCGAGAGAGAGTGTATGTGAACCAGCATGGTGTCAAATTACACGTACACACATTCTGCTCCACACAAAAACACTGCTCTGTCACGATTCTTTTCAAAGGTAAAGTGCAGGTTCATTTGTTTGTTTTACTTTACAGCAGTGATTCCATTAGTATGCACTCACATGAGTGGCATTAGCGATGCTCCTTGCTAAACCTAAAGAAAGGTTTACTGTGTAAGATTAGAACGGGGAGACAGGAGAGGCTGAAAGTAAGTCTCCTTTTTACATTAGCTAAAGTGCAGGTTAATTTGTTTTATTTTTACTTTATATTTCGTATTGGTTATTTATTAATTTTTTTGGTGGGGGGGGGCTGTCGAATGAATAATTTGAGTTCCCTTTCAAGGCTTTCACTCAATGCATCGTTAGAACGCTTATGGGAACTATCTTTTCGCATTGCCGGCCGTGAAGCATGTGTGCAAAAACGCCATATCTGGCTATATATAACCTCGCTCAGGTGACGTCATCTGATTAGATCAGGTGGAGGTTATAAATACCGGAGAGCCGGCAACAAAACCTCAGATCATTTGTCTTCATGCTGACTTGTGATCGCGTGTGTGCAGCAAGCATTTAAAAAAAAAAAAGCCATTCTAAACAGAGGGAGAAAAAAACAATAAAACTCACGAGATATAATGGCCGAGTTTAGTGTTTCATGCCCATGCGGTAACCGTCTTTCTCAAGACGATAGTCATAGCTTCTGTTTTGAATGTTTGGGTGAAAGCCATGTTCTCCTTGGACTTGAAGGAGAGTGTGAGCACTGTGATAATCTCCAGATGAAGGTGCTACGAGCGCGTCTCACGTTCTTTAGGGAGCCACGAGCCGCTCTGCACTTCTGGGGCTCACAGGTTGATTTGGCCGAGGCACGAGAGACGGAGCCCCTCCTTTCTCTCGCCTCCTCCCCGGATCACGCTCTCTCTCCCTCCACTTCGCGAGCGCAGTTCGGTGCTTCTCGGGAGTGTTTGGGAGAGACTCACTCTCTTGCTTCTTTTGATATGGATGTAGCTACCTCAGAACGATCCTCTAGGGATGATAAAGAGTATGAGGAGTTAATTGAGGTTATAACACGCGCAGTCGAACGTTTACACATTGACTGGCCACAGGAGCAAGCTCATACAAAACGTTCCAAACTGGATGACAGATTTCTGTCGGGTGGCCAGGAGATGGCGCCACAACGCCGCTCTCTCCCCTTTTTTGGGGAGTTATCTTGTTCATGGAGACGTCCTTTTTCTTCCCGTATCTTTGTACCTTCGACTTCGTTTTATTCGAACATCGTTGATGCAAAGGCACAAGGTTATGTGATGATGCCCCAGATTGAGGAGACGCTCGCGGGCTATCTCGCTCCTGGAACATCATCCTCACTAAAAAAGCCAACCCTTCCCTCCAAGGCATGTAGAACTTCTTCTACCCTGTTAGGGAAGGCGTTCCAAGCAGCTGGTCAGGCCGGTGCTTCCTTGCACACCATGGCGGTTTTGCAGGCGTATCAGGCTGACCTGCTGAATGATCTGAGCACGAGCGGCAATATGAATCAGGAAGCGTTCATAGAATTACGCCGGGCTACTGATCTGTCCCTGCATGCGACGAAACAGACAGCCCGTGCTATTGGCTGTTCTATGGCCTCCCTGGTGTCTGCAGAGAGGCACCTCTGGCTAAATCTAACTGGCATTAAGGACAAAGATCGGGCATTCCTTCTCGATGCTCCCATCTCACCCTCAGGCCTATTTGGCGAAGCAATAAATACTGTTGTCACCAGATTTAGAGAGGCCAGTCTCTATGAACAAGCTTTTGGGAAATTTATCCCACGCCGTGCCCAGGTGTCGAGGCCATCGGCCACCCAACCTCGACCCGATCTGAATCTCGCTAGATGAGAGGCGCAGAAGGAAAGCATCAGTAGCCGCGCACCCCCCCCCCGTAAGGACTGGGGTACGGCTCGGCGCCCCCCTCAGGCCGCCCCCAAAAAAATAGACCGCTCTGTCTTCTTTGCGAAGAAGCGTTCCTGAGAACAGAGCTCAGGACCGTGGGGGTGACCTCCCCTGGGGATGGGCACATAGGAGCGTGCCCCCCCGGGCACCCCCAGGAGATCGATGTTCAATTTCCGCCACCTTTGGTGTTTCGGACAACACCGGTCTCCGACACGTTAGTCCTTCGGTTGCATCCTGCATCCCCCAGCCCAGTAGAAGTACTTGCACCCCTTTCGGAGAAGCTGGCAGCGTGGAAGCTACTGCCAGGCATATCCCCCTGGGTTTTAAAGACTGTAGAGAAAGGATACAGGATCCAGTTTGCATATCGCCCTCCGCGTTTCAACGGCGTGGTCTCCACTTCCGTGATACTGGAAAGGGCGCATTTTCTGAGTTCCGAACTCCAGAAATTACTGCAGAAGGGAGCCATAGAACAGGTTCCTCCTCCAGATATGGAGTCAGGTTACTACAGTCGGTACTTCCTGGTCCCCAAAAAGGACGGGGGTCTGCGTCCAATTCTGGATCTTCGCGGTTTGAACCGCTATCTCAAAAAATGTAACTTCAAAATGTTGAACACAAAAACTATTGTTTCACAAATCCAACCACAGGATTGGTTTGTGACAGTAGATTTAAAGGATGCATATTTCCACATAGAAATTTTGCCACAGCACAGAAAGTTCCTGAGGTTCGCTTTTGGGGGAAAAGCCTACCAATTTCGTGTTCTTCCATTTGGTCTAGCCTTATCACCCCGCACATACACAAAATGCATGGATGCAGTTCTGGCTCCCTTGAGACTCCAGGGCATCCGCATTCTGAATTACATAGACGACTGGCTAATCCTGGCCTAGTCTCAGCAGCTAGCACTTCGACACCGGGATGTCGTCCTAGCTCATCTTCATTCGCTGGGACTGAGACTCAACGCCACGAAAAGCGTTCTCTTTCCGGCACAAGTGACAACCTACTTGGGCGTCAGGTGGAATTCGATTGCTATGCAGGCACATCTGTCTCCTGCTCGCGTCGAATCCATAAACAACGCTCTGAAGGAAATCCGATTGGACCAAGAAGTGACTGTACATCACTTACAAAAATGTTTAGGCCTCATGGCAGCTGCATCCATGGTGATACCTTTGGGAGCTTTTCAGCTGTGGTTAAGAGCCAGGGGAGTTCACACGAGAACAAATCCCCGAAGGCGGATAAGGGTTACGCACAAAGGACTTTGTACCCTTTCTATGTGGTTCAGACCCCGGTTTCTCGCCTTGGGTCCCACTCTAGGTCCGTCTTGTCGTTGCAAAATGCTAATGACAGACGCTTCCCTTACCGGCTGGGGCGCGGTCTTGGATGGCCGTCCAGCCCAAGGGGTCTGGAGAGGCCACCTTTTCGCATGGCACATCAATTGCCTCGAAATGATGGCTCTATTTTTAGCTCTACAGCATTTCCTCCAGCAGCTGAGAGGCTACCATGTCCTAGTGCGGGTGGACAGCACATTGGTAGTCTCCTACATAAATCGCCAGGGCAGCCTGCGTTCGCGACGCTTGAACCAGCAAGCACATCAGGTTCTGCTCTGCGCTCAGGACAAGTTCCTGTCCCTCAGGGCGATTCACATTCCAGGGTACAGGAATGTGGGAGCAGACTTTCTGTCCAGACAAGCTGTGAATCACGGGGAATGGAAACTCCACCCCGAAGTAGTCACTCAAATCTGGGAGAGATTCTCTACAGCAGAGGTGGACCTCTTTGCCTCACAGGAGACTGCACAATGTCCCCTCTACTACTCTCTGACTTATCCAGCTCCCCTGGGTCTGGACGCGATGGCCCATATGTGGCCCAATTTACGCCTCTATGCGTACCCTCCAATAGCTCTGCTCCCGGGAATCCTGGCGAGGGTCCGTCAACCTGGTTTGCGCCTCTTATTGATAGTGCCCCATTGGCCGGCCCGAGTATGGTTCTCAGAGATAATATCGCTCCTCGACGGCTCACCTTGGATGATTCCAGTAAGGAGGGATCTTCTATCTCAGGTGCAGGGAACAATATTTCATCCCCGGCCCGAGCTCTGGAACCTTCACGCTTGGCCCCTGAACGGGACCAATTGAGCCAAGCCGGCCTTTCAGCCAGCGTAATTGACACCATCCTAAGTGCTAGGGCTCCCTCCACTAGAAGAATTTATGCCTTGAAATGGAAGGTATTCGAGAGCTGGTGCATGGCAAAGCAGGTGGACCCAGTCCACTGCCAAATCGTTTCAGTGCTGGAATTCCTGCAAGAGAAATTGTCCTCGGGCTTGTGCCCTAGTACCCTCAGAACGTACGTGGCCGCTATTTCAGCCTGCCACGTCCTGACTGAAGGGGTTACTGTGGGAAATCACCCTTTAGTTGTCCGTTTCATTCGTGGAGCTAAACGGTTGAGGCCACCCACTAGAGTCACGGCTCCCTCATGGGATTTATCTATCGTGCTCGAAGGTCTGATCGACACTCCTTTTGAACCGCTAGAGTCAGCGCCTGACAAGTTTCTGACTCTCAAGATGGTTCTTCTTATGGCCATTACCTCTCTAAAGAGGATCGGAGACCTGCGTGCATTGTCAGTCTCCCCATCTTGCCTGGACTTTGCCCCTGGGCTAGTCAAGGCCATTCTGCATCCTCACCCAAACTATCTACCGAAAGTTCCTTTCTCAACCATGCACCCTGTCGCCATGGAAGCCTTCTGTCCTCCGCCTTTTGCGGATTCGGAGCAGGAGAGACTTCACCTACTGTGCCCAGTACGTGCTCTTCAGGCTTATGTCCACCGCACCAGCCAGTGGCGTAAGTCAGAGCAACTCTTTATATGTTATGGAGGCCACAACCGGGGGGCGGCCGCCACCACACATACTCTGTCACACTGGGTGAGAGATGCTATTGCCCTCTCCTACGAGGCGCGTGGACTCACTTCGCCCCTAGGAGTCAGGGCTCATTCAACCAGGGGGGTCGCCTCATCTATTGCTCTTGCAAGAGGTACTCCCCTGCAACAAGTGTGTGACGCGGCGGGTTGGTCCAAGATTTTATAGTCTGGATGTCCATGCCACTCCGGGCTCATGAGTCCTCGGGTCAGCTTCCCGGACATGAATCTGAGACCTTC
Organism: Channallabes apus; assembly: GCA_030522415.1. NCBI lineage: Eukaryota > Metazoa > Chordata > Actinopteri > Siluriformes > Clariidae > Channallabes > Channallabes apus. The sequence continues at coordinate 24,861,960 of CM060118.1, forward strand.
TCGGTCTTGTGCGCACACGCTACACAACCTTGGGGTCCAGACACCTGTAGTGCGGCGGCGTTGGTATTCTCATTCCCATAAGCGTTCTAACGCAGCATTGAGTAAAAGCTTTGACTTCTTTAGCATCTAAAAAAAGCTTTTACTCAATGCTGCGTTAGAACGCTTATGGGAACGAGAATACCAACGCCGCCGCACTGCAGGTGTACTTTGCTGTAACTACAGGTGTACTTTGCTGTAACCCTGTTCCCTGAAAGGCGGGAACGAGATGCTGCGTCCGAACGCCGCACTACCATGTGACCGGACATCCATTCAGACAAATTAATCTGAGGTTTTGTTGCCGGCTCTCCGGTATTTATAACCTCCACCTGATCTAATCAGATGACGTCACCTGACCGAGGTTATATATATATACAGATATGGCGTTTTTGCACACATGCTTCACGGCCGGCAATGCGTCAAGATAGTTCCCATAAGCATTCTAACGCAGCATCTCGTTCCCGCCTTTCAGGGAACAGGGTTACAGCAAAGTAACCGGAGACGTTTTCATTATTTCTTATGGGAAAATTACATTTGGTTTACGAGTGTCTTGGAATACGAGCCTGCTTCTGGAATGAACTATGCTCGTAATCCAAGGTTCCACTGTACTAATAATATATTTCTCAATATAGGAAAAGTGGCAATTTCTTGTGTAATTTTCAGTATTGTAATATATTAATACTACACTGTTTATTAGTATCAGGTTGTGTAGCAACGAGGAATATTAACATTATAAAATATTTTCAATTTACCAGTAGATCAGAACACAATCATTTAATATATTGGCATAATATATAGAGAAATATATTTTTCTTTGCGTAAGGGTTACCTTACATCATACAACTCCACTAAGGCGATGCATAAATGATTCGTTGATATTATTCTAGGTTTATCTGCATCACCGTGATTTATCTATTCAGCAAGCACATTCAGTTTTTTGTGCAAATTATAGCTCCCTTTTTACTACTCAAACAGCTTCAAACAAGCTATTAATTTTAGGTAACATTAACAATACTATTAATTCATAAAAAGTCACATACACTTCAGAAAAGGTCATCATGATTTATGGCAGCTTCTGTATGCTATTTTCTTTTCACCATTCAATGCATCACAAACTACATAAACCTGTAAATGTGAAGATGCATCCTATCCATTTATTTACATAGATTTGTACAAAATAGAATACAATAACTGTTTATTGTCATGGGTTATGAGAGAGAGAGTTTCACACAATTTCACATGCAAGGATAAGCATGACCAGCCAGTCAAAGAACTATCACTTAAAGCTTATTTACCATCAGATACTGGGTCTTAGTGAAGATAAGCAATATTTTTAGAGTTTTTAGAGCTATGTGTTCTGGACATATGTTAACCAAAACAGGTATCACACACACAATGTGATGAACCCCATTTGATTCATCTTTCCATGGTGGAGAACATGTAAAATGTTCTTCACTGTGTCAATTACACAATGTCATATTTAGACATCCAATCCTTAGGGCAATAGATCATCTAGGAGGAATCTCTCGCTTTATAGGCGTTGCTTAGTGGGGTGCACTGCTACCTAGGGATCACCTTACACTTTCTCCAGGTTTTACATGTTTATGTTAACATCTCTTTAAGTTGTGTGAGTCCACAGATCATCTGTCAAGCTCTCCAGTCAGATACTTTTAAGAGGTGTTCGTTCCTCATCATTTCATGGCATATGTTAACTAGGTGGTTAAGATGACTAAAATAGAATAGCATTTATGTAACTGTGGTTATATAAGCCTTAGATATCTTCTAGTCTTTCTTATTGTGTAGGATGACTTTCACACACTCACACATACACACATGGATGTTTACTTTACTTTGACTACAAACTAAGTTTGCTAGCAGATTCCCAGACACCATTCTGTCAAAGTTTTCCACTTTCTTGGACTGTGAACTCTGTTTTGTTGAGGATTTTTCCAAAATTAGGAGTGTTCACCATCAGGACAGCTTTAAAGGACAGCCATTTTCTATCATTGTGCTCCCAGACTAATTCATTGAAACCTGTGGGGCCGATTTATTTCTCCCGCACCTTCACATGCACACACATACAATATACCAGACTTTAGACATTTTATACATTCACTTACACACTAAAAATATTGTATATAATTGTATTATTTTGTATATATTGGAATTTAGCGCTATACTGTGGATATTTTTGCATAATACATGTGAGTTACTTCCGCGATCGGTCCGTTCGTATCTGACTATTCATAACTCGAATGTTCGTAAGTTGGGGACTACCTGTACAGAATTTACAATACTTGCACTGGCACTCTCTCTTTCTTTTATGTAAAGATTCAGATCTGGAGATTTATGAGCATAGGAAATGTTAATGCTATTATACAGACTAGATAACATGAAAGGGCCCTCTCTTATAGGATGTTGTCACTTTCTGTTCCCTGATTTGATGCCAGTGCCAGATCTGAACACGCTTCTGTTGCTGTTCTCCTGCCCCCATTTCTGCCTGATTCATCCTCATGCTCTACCTATGTTTTCTGCACTTATGACTCACTATCTGTTGCTGTGGCTGATAGTGAGTCAGAAGTGGATGTGTTTCCCATGGATACCTGAAACATTTGCACTTCCCAAAGACGGCAGATCTACACTTGCTTCAGTAAATAATTTCACTTGTATACTGTAGATTTGTAGCTTCTAGAAACAGTCATAAACACTAATCAAAAAGACTGTGCTGGGTTAAATGTACTTTGGACTATTTAAAATTCAGTTTAACACACATGTTGAAGATTTACCACAGAAACTGCACATATTTTGAGCTCAGATGTAACTACACCGTGTTCCAAATTATTATGCAAATTGGATGTAAGTGTCATAAACATTAAATGTTTGGTTTTTAAATTAAACTCATGGATGGTATTGTGTCTCAGGGCTCTTTGGATCACTGAAATGAATATCAGACACGTGTGATAATTAGTTGGCCAGATGAGTCCAATTAAAGGAAAAGTATTGAAGAAGGTTGTTCCACATTACTAAGCAGGCCACAGGTTTCAAGCAATATGGGAAAGAAAAAGGATCTCTCTGGTGCCGAAAAGCGTCAAATTAGACATGAAAACATTAGATATTTAACGAAAACTCATCGCACTGTGAAGACATTCATGGCTGATTCAGAGCACAGACAGGTTCGTGCAGATGAAGGTAGAATGAGGAAGGTTTCTGCCAGACAAATTCCTCAGATTAAGAGAGCAGCTGCTGAAATGCCATTCCAAAGCAGCAAACAGGTATTTGAAGCTGCTACTGCCTCTGGAGTCCCGCGAACCTCAAGGTGTAGGATCCTTTATTGTGCATCCTTTATTTATGTTGTGCATAAACCTACTAGTCGGCCACCCCTAATCAATGCTCACAAGCAGAAACGGTTACAGTGGGCCCAGACATACATGAAAACTAGTCTTGTTTACTGATGAGTATCGTGCAGCCCTGGATGATCCAGATGAATGGAGTAGTGGATGGTTGGTGGATGGCCACCATGTCCCACCAAGGCTGCGATGTCAACAAGGAGGTGCCGGAGTCATGTTTTGGGCCGGAATCATGGGGAGAGAGCTGGTAGGCCCCTGTAGGGTCCCTGAAGGGTCCTCTGCAAAGTATATTGACTGACCACTTTCTTCCATGGTACAAAAAGAAGAACCGTGCCTTCCGTAGCAAAATCATCTTCATGCACGACAATGCACCATCTCATGCTGCAAAGAATACCTCTGTGTCATAGGCTGCTATGAGAATAAAAGATGAGAAACTCATGGTATGGCCACCATCCTCCCCTGACCTCTACCCCATTGAGAACCTTTGGAGAATCCTTAAAAGATCTATGAGGGTGGGAGGCAGTTCGCATCAAAACAGCAGCTCTGGGAGGATATTCTGACATCCCGCAAAGAAATTCAAGCAGAAACTGTCCAAAAACACACAAGTTCAATGGATGCAAGAATTGTGAAGGTGATATCAAAGAAGGTAAGATGTAACATGCCCTGTTAGGATGTTTTTGACTGAAATAGTTTTTGATTTCAGTAAATATGACCTCCTAAAGCTGCAAATTCAACAAAAGCCTATTTTCAGTTCTTTACAACCTTTATAAAATGTTTTAACTTTGTTGTTCATAATATTTGGAACAGTGCATTTTCAGTTTTTTATTTTTAAAATAAATATTATCATTAGGAGGTTTGTTCAATAAAATTCAAATTATACCCTAATAGTTGATGACTAGAAAATTATACTTACTGTCATTTGCATTTAGTAATTATGAAAATCAGAGAAAGAAATCATTTGCGTAATAATTTGGAACGCAGTGTACACAATTAAGGGCCTTTGCCACATTTCTTAAGTTTTAACTGTTAACCCAAACTCGCACATCACCGGTGTGCTCTCATGTTGGAACAGGAAGGGGCGATCCCCAAACTGTTCCGACAAAATTGGGAGCATGAAATTGTTCAAAATGTCTTGGTATGCTAAAGCATTAAGAGTTTCTTTCACTGGAACTAAGGGGCAGAGTCCAACTCCTGAAAAACAACTATATATATATACAATATACAATATACAAATATATTTTTTTGTGATTATAAATCACACTTTTCAGTATTACAAGTAAATGCTATAAATTATATTTCTATAAATTATATTACAAATATATTTCTGATTTGTAAAGATATTACTGATTGAGTTTGAGTGTTTAAATTGAGTGTAAAAAAAATTGCGACTCATAGATATGACATCACTGTGCAGCGACTGGCTCACTAGTTATTGCAACAGCGCACACTGCACGTGAAAACCGCAACTGCCGAGATGGATAAATTTGTTATTCGCAAATCTAAAAATGTTAAGGAAATTGTTTGTCTGAGTCATCGGAACCATGTACATCGACCAAGCAAAAGAGCAAGACCCCATCAGACCAAAGTAGGAAACGTCGGAAATATGAGGAAGAATTCATAAAGTGCAGTATCATTATTCAGTAAGTTTCGGTAGCAACCGAATACACGAGTTGTCCCATGCAGCAATGGATGTACTCCTTCAATTTGGATCTACACATTTGTGTGAGCAGTATTTTTCTGCTGTTACATAAAACAAATACAGCTCACGTCATGATGTCGAAGATGATATGCGGGTAGCTGTATCCACCATCAGGCCACGAATGAAGCTTTTGTGCTGCCAAAAACAAGTACACCCTTCCCATTGAAAGGTAAGCCAAAATTATTTTGATGTATAGTAAATGTAATCCCCCTCCTTGAACCACCACCTTCTCGTGGTGGAGGGGTTTGCGTGTCCCAATGATGCTGGGAGCTATGTTGTCGAGGGCTTAATGCCCCAGGCAGGGTCACCCATGGCAATCTGGTCCTAGGTGAGGGAACAGACAAAGAGTGGTTCAGAAGACCTCTTATGATGAGAAAATTCATTGGAAAACGTTTTCCCTCGCCCGGATGTGGGTCACCGGGGCCTCCCTCTGGAGGTGGGGCCTGATGGCGAGCGCCTGGTGGTCGGGCCTGCACCCATGGGGCTAGGCCGTGCACAGCCCGAAGAGGCAACGTGGGTCCCCCTTCCCATGGGCTCACCACCTGTAGGAGGGGCCAAAGAGGTCGGGTGCAGTGTGAGCTGGGCGGTGGCCGAAGACAGGGGCCTTGGCGGTCTGATCCTCGGCTGCAGAAGCTGGCTCTAGGGACGTGGAATGTCACCTCTCTGGCGGGGAAGAAGCCTGAGCTAGTGCGTGAGGTTGAGAAGTTCCGGCTAGATATAGTTGGACTCACCTCGACGCACAGCTTGGACTCTGGAACCAGTCTCCTTGAGAGGGGCTGGACTCTCTTCTACTCTGGAGTTGCCACCGGTGAGAGGCGACGAGCAGGTATGGGCATACGTATTGCCCCCCGGCTCGGGGCTGTACATTGGGGTTCACCGCAGTGGACGAGAGGGTGGCCTCCCTCCGCCTTCGGGTGGGGGGACGGATCCTTACTGGTGTTTGCGCTTATGCGCCGAACAGCAGTTTGGAGTACCCGCCCTTTTGGGGGTTTCTGGAGGGGGCGCTAGAGAACGTCCCTCCTGGAGACTCCATCGTTCTGTTGGGGGACTTCAATGCTCACGTGGGCAATGACAGTGAGACCTGGAAGGGTGTGATTGGGATAAACGAACCCCCCCCCCCGATCTGAACCAGAGCGGTGTTTTGTTATTGGACTTCTGTGCTTGTCACGGATTGTCCATAACGAACACCATGTTCAGGCATAAGGGTGTCCATATTTGCACCTGGCACCAGGACACCCTAGGCCGCAGTTCGATGATCGACTTGGTGGTCGTGTCGTCAGACTTGCGGCCACATGTCTTGGACACTCGGGTGAAGAGAGGGGCGGAGCTGTCAACTGATCACCACCTGGTGGTGAGTTGGCTTCGTTGGCGGGGTAGGATGCCGGTCAGGCCTGGTAGACCCAAACGTATTGTGAGGGTTTGCTGGGAATGTCTGGCAGAGTCCCCTGTCAGGACGAGCTTCAACGCCCACCTCCGGCAAAGCTTCAACCACGTCCTGGGGGAGGTGGGGGACATTGAGTCCGAATGGACTATATTCCGCGCCTCCATTGTCGAGGCGGCCGACCGGAGCTGTGGCCGTAAGGTGGTCGGTGCCTGTCGCGGTGGCAACCCAAGAACCCGTTGGTGGACACCGGCGGTGAGGGATGCCATCAAGCTGAAGAAGGAGTCTTACCGGGCCTTTTTGGCTGGTGGCACTCCGGAGGCAGCTGATAGGTACCGGCAGGCCAAGCGGAATGCAGCTTCGGTGGTTGCTGAGGCAAAAACCCGGGCGTGGGAGAAGTTTGGGAAGTCTGGGGACATAGAGGTGGACTCTTCCATCACTGGGGCCGAGGTCGCCAAGGTGATCAAAAAGCTCCATGGTGGCGGGGTCCCAGGGGTGGATGAGATCCGCCCGGAGTTCCTCAAGGCTCTGGATGTTGTAGGACTGTCATGGTTGACACGTCTCTGCAACATTGCATGCACATCGGGGACAGTGCCTCTGGACTGGCAAAACGGGGTGGTGGTCCCCCTCTTCAAGAAGGGGGACCGGAGAGTGTGTTCCAACTACAGAGGGATCACACTCCTCAGCCTTCCCGGGAAAGTCTATTCAGGGGTCCTGGAAAGGAGGGTCCGTCGGATATCAAATTCAAATTGAAATTTTATTCGTCACATACACAGTCATACACAGTACGATATGCAGTGAAATGCTTACACGACCGCCAGTGACCTTAAAAAGAGAATTAAATCTTATAGTAAGAAATAAATATGAATAAAGAAATACGGTAGGAAAATTTAAACTTATCTAGAATAAAAATAGAAATAAAAATAAAAGTATACTGTACATAAAATAGAAATAAAAATAGAAATGTACTGTACAATAGAGATTTTTTTTTTTTATTGAAATTTGGTGGAGGAAGTATGGTGTGCAAGTATGCATAGAAACGTGTCTTAAGGTGCCTTATTAAAGTGTCTTTGTGCAAGGGTCCAGAATGTAAACAATAGGGTCCAGAATGTAAAAATAAACATGAGTTCCGATATAGTGTAAGTGTAGATGTGCATGAAAGTGTCCATAGTGTCCATTGACCTTAACAGGTTGTATTAGTTCTGTGTTTGTGGTGTGAATGTGGTATGGTTGAGAGACCTTATCGCCTGCGGGAAGAAGCTCCTCCTCAGTCTCTATTTGTTGGCCTTCAGGGAGCGGAAGCGCTTTCCTGACCGCAACAGAGAGAACAGTCCATTGTTGGGATGGCTGAGGTCCTTCACGATCTTCCTGGCCTTGGTCCAGCACCGCTTGGTGTAAATTGAGTGCAGGTCAGGGAGCTTGGTGCAGATGATGCGCTCAGGTAAACGCACCACCCTCTGTAGAGCTCGTTTGTCCTGCATGGTGCTGTTTCCAAACCAGGTCATGATGTTTCCCGTCAGGATGCTCTCTATGGTGCAGGAGTAGAAATTCCTGAGCACCTTGGAGGGCAGTCTGAAGTCTCTCAAACTTCTGAGGTGGTACAGACTCTGCCGGGCCTTTTTCACCACGTCATGTGGTGTTGATGTGACAGGACCATGACAGGTCCTGCGTGATGTGAACACCGAGGTATCTGAAGCTGTCCACTCTCTCCACTGGGCTCCTGTTGATGACGGGGGTCTGGTAGTTCCTCTCCTGCTTTGTACTAAAGTCCACTATCAGCTCCTTTGTCTTACTGACGTTGAGGAGGAGATTGTTCCTCTGGCACCAGTTCTCCAGATTTCCAATCTCCTCTAGGTAGTCCGACTCATCATTGTTGGTGATCAGTCCGACCACCACGTGTTGTCAGCAAACTTGATGACGGCGGTGGAGTTGGTAGTGGCCACGCAGTCGCAGGTGTATAAAGAGTACAGCAGGGGGCTCAGAACACAACCCTGAGGGGCTCCAGTGCTGAGTGTGAGGGAGGCTGAGACATGACCGCCCATCCTTACTGCCTGTGGTCTGCCAGTTAGGAAGTTGGAGATCCACTGACACATGGGTGAGCTGAGTCCCAGGTGCTCCAGCTTGGTGGTGAGTGTGGAGGGAATTATGGTATTAAATGCAGAGCTGTAGTCGATGAAGAGCATTTTCACATAATTTCCCCTCTTAGTGTCCAGGTGGGTGAGAGATGTGTGGAGGAGATTTGAGATTGCATGGTCTGTGGAACGGTTTGGACGATAAGCAAACTGTAGTGGGTCGAGTGTGTCCGGTAGTGAAGAGATGATGAAGTCTCTGACCAGGCGTTCAAAGCACTTCATCACTACTGAGGTGAGGGCTACAGGGCGATAGTCATTGAGGGAAGCAGGATGTGGTTTCTTTGGAACAGGAACAATGATGGACTCTTTGAAGCATGTGGGGATCACCGACTGATATAAAGAGATGTTGAATATCTCAGTGAACACAGGTGCTAGCTGGTCTGCGCAGGCTCTGAGAATACAACATGAGATACGATCTGGTCCTGCTGCTTTCCTGGTGTTCACTCTCTTGAAGGCTCTCCTCACGTCGTGCTCGGTGATGATGAGCGCGTTCCCGGTGCTGGCAGTGTATTCCTGTCTGCAGCTGTTCGCACCGTTAGCATTAGCACCGTTAGCATCAGCGCCGCTAGCATTAGCATCGCTAGTAGCTGCAGCATCGAAGCGAGCATAGAAGGTGTTCAGCTCGTCTGCCAGAGTCGCGTCCGCGTTCGTCATACCGGATGTTGGTGCTTTATAATCTGTTATTGTTCTCAGTCCCTGCCACAGGCTCCTAGAGTCACTCTGTTGAAGCTGTGACTCTAGTTTTCTCCCGTAGCGCTGCTTCGCCTCTTTCACCGCCTTCTGGACGTTATATGACGCAGCCTTGTATGGTTCCATGTCCCCCGACGCAAGTCCCGTGTTGTAGGCAGCTGTGCGAGATCTCAGAGCGTCGCGGATGGTTTTATCCACCCACGGCTTCTGGTTGGGAAACGTTCTGATAGTCTTTTTCTCCACCGTATCGTCTACCAGCTTCTCAATAAATCCCACAACCGCTTCCGTAAACACGCTGACGTCATCATCGGAGCTGTTTCTGAACATGTCTCAGTCTGCGTCATCGAGTGCGTCCTGTAACGCGGCCACCGATTGGTCCGTCCAGCGCGCGACCTCCCTCTGAACCGGAACTTCCTGTTTCAGCCTTTGTTTATATTTTGGCATGAGGAAGATGGCGGCGTGGTCGGATTTACCAAACGCTGGACGAGATTGTGCCTTGTAACCGTCTTTGACCGTGGTATAACAATGGTCCAGTGTCCTTTCGCCCTTGGTGGGGCAGGTGATGTGCTGATAAAAGTTCGGCGCTTTTTAAAATCCCCCGCCACAATGAGCGCAGCGTCCCGGTGTTGTGTCTGGTGCTGTGTGAGCGCCTCATGCAGCTCGCATAAGGCAGTTTCAGTGTCCATTAGTGGTGGTATGTAAACGGCACTGATTATGACCGATGTGAACTCCCGTGGAAGATAAAAAGGACGACACATGATGGACAGTAGTTCCAGGTTTGGTGTGCAGGAGCGTGTAAGAGGAACAACACTCGCGCTGTTGCACCAGCTGTTGTTCACCATTAAGCACACGCCGCCTCCCCTTGACTTCCCCGAGTCCCGCGTCCTGTCCATGCGGTGAACCGAGAAGAACTCGGCTGGTTGTATGGCGTGGTCTGGCACCGCTGGGTTCAGCCATGTCTCGGTGAAGCAGAGGAGATTGCAGTCCCGAATGTCTCTCTGGAACTTTATCCTGGCCCTGAGGTCATCGAGTTTGTTTTCCAGTGACTGGACGTTGGCGAGCAGGATGCTAGGCAGAGGTGTGCGGTGTGCACGGGCTCTGAGCCGGTTCCTCACTCTAACTTGTGTCCCTCGTGGCTGTCGCTTTGCGTCGCGTCCATTGTTCTCCCTCAGGATCTCACTCGGCCAGCTCGGATCCGGAGTTAAAAACGTCGAATTGTGAGTACATTGTATACCAATAGAAACAAGAGTGTCTCTATCATACCTAATGTACTCAATGGTGGTGATTTTGCCGATTTTAAAACACTGAAAACTAACTTAAAGAACAAAAACAAAGAAAAGGTGGTCGGAGCAGTCGTGTCGGCAGCCGACCTCACCGGCGCCATCTTCTTGCTATCTTGCTATCTAACATGCTTCTTGCTACTGTATGTTTGTAATTTCCACAACAAACATGAAAAATCTGAACCAGAGCTATTGATGTGTACTGTACAATAATGAGTAAAAAAAAATTAATAGTAGATTTATTAACTGAAATAAATGACCATATTTTTCAAGAGAATTTTCAAGCCCCACTCATCAAACAAAATTATAACGAAATCGGCCAAGTTTACTATTTATTTAAATATAAATTTCTAAACCAATAAGATCAAATAACACCAAGTTATTATTATAACAGGCTTACTTCGTCACTTATCAAAGAAGTACACGTGCTTTCAAAGAAGTCGAGTGGCTTATTAACGTCTCTGGTGTGCATTGTCTCTAAGTGGCCGCTTGGTGTAGCGGTTAGAATGCTCGGCCAGAGATCTGCAAAGCCCTGGTTCGAATCCAGAGTGATGATGTTTTAAAATTGTTTTATTTTTAAACTAAATAAAATGTTTTAAGTGCGCTTAAGGTAGAGTCTTATAAAGGCTATGTAGACTTATATAGTTTTATTATATATTTTTTGCACATTAATCTGAGTCCTCATCTGTTAGATCTGTTTAGTTTTTTTTTAGCCAGCTTTGCGCGGCAGCGTGCGGGAAGCTGTGAAAATGCCCTTCATTACCTGTAGGGGGAAGTCGTGTTTCAGTCTGAAGTATTGAGTGTCTACTGATGCCGAAAATGTGTCCAAATTAAACCGCGCATGCGTGTTTGGAGACGCTGTGCCCGTGCTGTGGATCAGTCGGTTGGGAATCATCACGGAGTTACTACACGGCATGGCTGGAGCTGGAGTTTGTCGTGTTCGAGGTAAGTTTACCTTTCTGGATGTGATTCTTGCTTTCATGACTCCCAATTAATGTTCATCTTAATCTCAGGACTTACAATTAGCAATATTTCAGTTTTTAATAGTGTGGAGATTCACAAAACACCGTTTTCGTGTAAAAACCTGAACCTACGGAGCCCCCCAGGGGTCCTGTGGTAAATCAATAAATAAATAACGAACCGAGCACGCGGATTAATACACCGAGATGTGTGTTTCTTACCCCCACCCCTCGTGAAAACGGCGTGTTCAGATAAAGGCTCGCCAGTGAGATGCCATTTCTGAACAAACTGAGTTAAAGCATTAAATGGTAAAAGAGCACTAGCAATAAACATTTTTTTTATTAATAAGTTACAAGTTAAATTTCAACTGTAAAGAACCTGTACATATGTTCATACAGTATTGACAGCAGCTCTAATTTGTCTAAATCGCATTGCAGACAATAAAAATAAGTCGAGTCATCCTGTGACCTTGCATGCTTAATCTTTCCACACATGATTCTTGCTTCTCACTTTTTCCTTAATCCCTCACTGTTCTATCTATCTTGTATTTTTCTAACGGTGTCAGAAACTTTGTGTTAGTAGCACTGCTTGACATGCTTGATGCCTTCCTCTTTTGTAATTTGCTTTGGATAAAGGCAAAACTTACAAAAGATGAAGAAATGCCTAAATGTAGTTGTACGAATAAAAGATTATGTAATGATACAATGTAAATATTTTCACAGAAACAAAGCGTAAAGATGAGACATGAATCTGAAGAGGATCTCTTTGATGATTTCCTGGTAAAGCATTGTTTTCTTATTAATTATAGAATTTATTAATACCTTGAATATAGTGTTTGTTGCATTGGACAGAAGCATATAAATGCAAATGAATATATAAATCTGAGTAATTATTGAACGAATTTTCATGTTTGGACTCAGCAAACTCAGCATTCATCATAGGATTTCCTGACACTGTAAAGGTGCAGAGTAATCTATGGAGTATAGCCATCTCATGCCATGTTTTACAATGTTTTATTGATGCAAGATTATTGCTAAAGCAATTTAACCCAAGTTTAACAATCTGAAGTATATGAAGTGATGGTCATTTTTTATTATCAATTATTTTTATTATAAGTTTTTTTCTCTGTGAAATGAAGTCAGCACAGGTTGAAGCAATTCAGATTTTTTTTTTTGTTTCTCAAAATAAATTATTTATTTTCTTGTAAATTTTATGCAGGGGGACAGACGAAGTGATGCCAGTATGCACCTTCTTAAAATCCTTGTCGTCTGTGCTGTTGAAGGGGAAGGACCAGTTGGTGTATCCATTATCCTTGAAGGAAAGGAAATTTTGCAAGAATGTGGCAATAGCTCCGAGCACTGCGCTACACATTTGAGCTATTTTCAGAAAGTGCTTCTAGAACATGATGGGATTAAGCTATCACCAAAAGTGCAAGCTTTAAAGATGAAGTTGTCATCTTAAAACATTTGATTTGGCTTGACTACAACTCTTTACATGTTGTGTTTACATGTTCAGCTTAAAATGTTTTAATGCGTTATGGTTTCAATGACATACTTTTAAGTGCACTAGTCCAGAGTGCTAATTTGAATGTTGCAACTTCACTGCTTCAGAGGGCTATTAAGGTTTAACATTAATTCTACAGTTTGTTTAATATATTTTCTGCTGTATTTTATTTCTAAATGAATGCTGTATTTTATTTTTTTATTATTATTATTATTTTACACAATTTTGTTTAAAACGAGTATTTCAGGCCGTGGTGCCGTGCAGTTGTTTCTATGGATGCAAAATTTAGCTGAATGCACTTTTATTAAAAAGACAACCTGTACAGTATCTAGACTGTGAATGTCACAAATATTTGGTAATGTTGGTGAATAAACTGTTTAATTATATTTTAGTTGTGTGATTTATGAAAGATGTTCCTAATGTTACGTCAGAGGACATGCGCCGATGTTTATCACACATTCCAATAAGAGAGAGATTACTCACTCCCAAAGTTTTTTTTGCGCCGTATTTCGATTTTTAAAAAAGTTGCTCATTATCACCACGAAAACGGATGAGCCTTCGGGTTTCCTCAGCCGTCCCTATACAGAATATGAATTACAAAACTGTAGTCACGTTGCAATAAGTAAGAATAGTGTAAGCACCGTTCATTTACATGTACACATATGGCCGTAAGCAAAACAAACAATGCGTTATCAAATGCTCGTCAAACTGCCGTGCTACTGAACTTTCATATTTGTTTGTAGCATGCAGTAAAGTGTATGTGACATAAAAATATATATTTGTAATATCGTGCAATCTGTTCTATCCGCTAGCAAACTTTAGCGATTTTTTTGCAAACGTTTCTTTACAGAACATCACCACAAACACAAGACTAAAGGTAATATACATATAATGAAAACTTGTCATAAAAATCTTTATTAATGGTAAACATTAACATTTATGTCTCTGCTTGCTCGAGTGAGCAGCCATGTTGAAAATTTCGCTTAGCCCTTCGTTTGAAGTGAGGTCCCGAAAAATCTTCGTTTGGAGGGCTATCTGGCCCTTCCCCCTCCCCCTACACCTCAAACCAAAAGAAATATGAGACACCCCTACCCCTTCACGTGAACGCGCCAAGTGGAAGGGTAGGGGGAAGGGGTAGAATTGGGATTCAGCCTTAATATTGGAGCAATAAAATTTACTTAAAATCTATGTGTCCAAATTGTTACGAGGATTTTATCAAGTAAATCTTACAAGTTTTTTTTTCAGTGCATGGGTGAACACGATGATTTAAGAATTTAATTAAACACGAATATATATATACAGTGGTGTGAAAAACTATTTGCCCCCCTCCTGATTTCTTATTCTTTTGCATGTTTGTCACACAAAATGTTTCTGATCATCAAACATATTTAACTATTAGTCAAAGATAACACAAGTAAACACAAAATGCAGTTTTTAAATGAGGGGTTTTATTATTCAGGGAGGAAAAAAATCCAAACCTACATGACCCTGTGTGAAAAAGTAATTGCCCCCTGAATCTAATAACTGGTTGGGCCACCCTTAGCAGCAATAACTGCAATCAGGCGTTTGCGATAACTTGCAACGAGTCTTTTACAGCGCTCTGGAGGAATTTTGGCCCACTCATCTTTGCAGAATTGTTGTAATTCAGCTTTATTTGTTTTCTAGCATGAACCGCCTTTTTAAGGTCATGCCACAACATCTCAATAGGATTCAGGTCAGGACTTTGGAATTCAGGTCATCTAATAAGATGTCTATACAGTAAATAAAAAGTATCAAATCCAACTATTAAGTCTGATTTTATTGCTGTCATTAACCATTTATGTTATATATTTATTTATTTTATATTATTTTATTTTATATTACATTATTTTTTATATATTATATTTACACAATGCTTGCTCTGAAGGACTTTATCTAAAAGCCAGACTGACCAAGTTTCTAATTCACTGCTGAAGTAGTTAAATATGCTTACAGTATACTGTAGATACGTATAGGTTACATTTTAAAAGTACAATCGCAAGTAAATTACAAACTCAATGTAATGTAAAATATGAATAAACCAGTATTAGACACAGATATACGATATGGTAGTGTATACAATGAAAAAGCTATTTACACGAGTGCTCAAATGTAAAGCAAACGCAATTATTAATTTATTGTGTATATTTAACTTCATTCAGCCATTTAAGTTATATGAAGAATAACGTTCCTAACCCACTATTATTTTAATCTTAAATAAAGTTGGCCTAATACAATATTGTTTGCAATGCTGAAGCAAACATGATTTTGTTTTAGTCTATTCGTTGAATACAACGCGACCCACATCACCTCTTGGTGAAGACCCACAGAAACCGTTACTGTAATCCCCCTTCTCACCTATCCTTGGTGTGAAGTTATCAAACCGGTTTCCCTGATGGGGTAATTCTGCTTCAAGCACTTTCCGATGCTGTTGCTAGGAAATTCCACCCCACAGCCCACAACAACAAGCAAATAAGAGACATAATTAACGAACTTCTTAGAAAGAAAAGATTGAGTTTTCTCTTTTCTAAAAAAAATAATAATTAATGAATACTCTTACTTTTGTAAAGATTTTGAGTGACCATTTTCCATATACAGTACGGCCTGCTTTATTATATATTTAATAAAACTTTATTGCAACTAAATTGTGTGTGTGCCTTATTGAATATTTAATAATGCTTCCAGAACATTGTTGTCCATACGTTTTACAGTATGTACAGTATATTGAAAACAGTGAAACATAAAACACAAACCGAAAGGACAAATTAAGGAATGTACGAAACATTAACACCTTTACCGTGTTCAAATAAATACTGTAGAGTTACTGCATTATGTTTCAAGACATCCTTAATTTAAAAAAAATTTCCCTAATTATATGTCCACAAATACTTTGACAACATACACTTATCAACTTATCCACATAAACTTATCAACACAAACTCTCCGTGCACGCACACACAATCTCAAAAAAATTAATATTAATAACATACATATACAAATAAACAAAAATATAAACGTCTATATAAGTTTACGGTGAACGCAGAGTCGGCTAAGCACACGTGATGACGCGCGCGCCCTCACCTTTGTTGCGGCTGCCTACAGTATTTGGCCAAAAGAATTATAATAATTGAACGATATGCCTGGTCCTGGAAACAGTCCGGCGCTGAGAAACGAAAGAACCGAAAGAAAAAAAAAGCCTAAGATGAAGCCCGTGCATCAATTCCAGAAATAAAACTTTACTTTATTCTGTCGACGTTAATAATGTAATAACGTTAATGTAAAATAACGTAAATTTCATTTAACAGCAGGGGGGACAATAAATATATATTTTTATAAATTTATTGCATTGTTTATGTTGTTTACAGTCAAGCCATCAACATACAATAAAATGTAAACATGAGATCTAAACTAAAAACTGTGCTCCCTGTGCTGGTGCTGGCAATATCATCTCTTTGTTCTGCTGTCTCTGGCTCCCTCCCTGGTTCTGAATCTGCCCCTTCCTCTACTCTCAATGTCTCAGAACAGACTGACTCCTGAAGCAGAAAAAAATGCAGGAAATGATGTTTTCTAACATGCGTTAGATAGTATTTTTTATCACTCTATACACAATGCTTTGCTATTTTTATAGATGTTGAGCATCGTGAGCAAGCCCGAGATCATATTAACGTTAATTATCACTAGCCGGCATGAATAGGCCGACTCACGAGTAACGTAAGTTGGACGCACACCAATCGATTCGACTATGGTTAATCGCTCACTCCGTAGGCTCCCTGAATAGGCGGGAAAGGGATGGAGCCGCGTATTCGTGCCGGCTGGAAAAAAAAACTAAACAGATCTAACAGATGAGGTGCAAAAAATATATAATAAAACTATATAAGTCTACATAGCCTTTATAAGACTCTACCTTAAGCGCACTTAAAACATTTTATTTAGTTTTAAAATAAAACAATTTTAAAACATCATCACTCGGGATTCGAACCGGGGCTTTGTAGATCTCTGGTTGAGCGTTCTAACCGCTACACCAAGCGGCCACTTAGAGACAATGCACACCAGAGACGTTAATAAGCCACTCGACTTCTTTGAAAGCAAGTGTACTTCTTTGATAAGTGACGAAGTAAGCCTGTTATAATAATAACTTGGTGTTATTTGATCTTATTGGTTTAGAAATTTATATTTAAATAAAACCCTACACACTTCTTTTCTAATTACACGTGATAAAATTTAAAGGCTCACTGTGTTAATATTTATTGTGCTTACATTTGATCTTAATAAGATTTGATTTAATTTGAATTCTACATTTGTACTGTAATTATAGTACTGTGATTATGAATTCGATCAACTACAGTGTTTCACTTGATGTTATCGGCTACTACGTGTATTATTTAATGGAACGCGTCTCAATAATGAGGAAGAGAAAGAACTAAGGCATGAGGCGTCAGTCTGTAGTTATATAGCGCCACTCAGTGGTAAAAGCCAGCAAATGCACATACCCCAATGCGGCGGCAACAGTACATACGACGCTCCGATTAGGTGACCACTGTACAGATCACGCACACACCTACACACACACAAACCTGGCCGAAGCCATTAACCTAAACACCCTTCTCCACCACGGTGGACACACAGAGAACCCCCGCAAGGCATGATGGTCGTTAGCCGCCGCCCCGCCCACCCCGGTCACCATGATTCCCAGTCTTGGAGGCGTGAAGGCGGTCGGCGCTGTGAACGCCGGGGTCCTTTTGTGGACAAGTGCAACATTGTCCCGGAGGCGGTCCGGCCTCCGCAGAGTTCGATGTTTCGCTAGCGCTCGCCTGGTAAGGTGCAAGACGGTCTCGGTGGAGCAAAACTCACACCTGCCCCACCAACCGCACCCGGTAGATGACATCGGAGAGCTGGGCAAGTACTTTACAGGGGCCTACCCAGTGAGACATGAGCTTGGGTGAAAGCCCTCTCTTCCTTCCGGAGGAACACACCCACACTTGCTCCCCAGCAGCAAAGCCTCGCCCCCGGCTGTGAGTGTCCAGGCCCACACGCTCCACAGGTGCCCCCACCCAAAAGTCCTGCAGAGGGGCCCTTCTTTGCCGTGTAGTGGACAAAGCGTTCACTGTCCAGCTGCGGCACAGGCGAAACGACTGCGGGCGATGCTCTCGGCGAGGCTGTAACTCAGCACACGCTCTCTTTACCTTGCTCGCAGTACCGACGACGCGCTTTGCTGCACGGCCGTCGGGATAAAGCGTCGGCGTTAGCGGGTAGTTGTACCGCTCGGCCTGCTACCAGATATTCACCTGGCGCGACCACCGGCGCTAGTTCGACGGCTGCTGGGGTATGCTGTCCCTCAGGCCTAAGAACGTTGCCACGGTAGTCTCGAGGTCGCGCACCGCCAGCTCCTCGCACGCCGCCTCCTTACGGTCAGGCCAATTGAGCACAGTAATACCATGGTCAGTAAACCATTTGCAATGGTTTTGGCACTGTGAGCAGGTGCCAGGTGTGCTGAAAAATGAAATCTTCATCTCCATAAAGCTTTTCAGCAGATGGAAGCATGAAGTGCTCCAAAATCTCCTGATAGCTAGCTGCATTGACCCTGCCCTTGATAAAACACAGTGGACCAACACCAGCAGCTGACATGGCACCCCAGACCATCACTGACTGTGGGTACTTGACACTGGACTTCAGGCATTTTGGCATTTCCCTCTCCCCAGTCTTCCTCCAGACTCTGGCACCTTGATTTCCGAATGACATGCAAAATTTGCAACCTGTAGCCCATTTCCTGCACACGCCTGTACACGGTGGCTCTGGATGTTTCTACTCCAGACTCAGTCCACTGCTTCCGCAGGTCCCCCAAGGTCTGGAATCGGTCCTTCTCCACAATCTTCCTCAGGGCCCGGTCACCTCTCCTCGTTGTGCAGCGTTTTCTGCCACACTTTTTCCTTCCCACAGACTTCCCACTGAGGTGCCTTGATACAGCACTCTGGGAACAGCCTATTCGTTCAGAAATTTCTTTGTGTCTTACCCTCTTGCTTGAGGGTGTCAATGATGGCCTTCTGGACAGCAGTCAGGTCGGCAGTCTTACCCATGATTGCGGTTTTGAGTAATGAACCAGGCTGGGAGTTTTTAAAAGCCTCAGGAATCTTTTGCAGGTGTTTAGAGTTAATTAGTTGATTCAGATGATTAGGTTAATAGCTCGTTTAGAGAACCTTTTCATGATATGTGTGGTAGATTTTTTATTCTCCCCACACCGAAGTTGCCCTAATTTAAAACATTAAACAAATACTGTAACTTTAATAAAAGAAATCAAAGAAATACTCCGGACTCCGTGCAGATCTAGATGAAGTAAGGATAAAGTTTTATTGCAACAATAAAACAAAGTGAGCCAGTCTTGAAAATACCTAAGATGTGACCCAGAGCATTTGCTCATAATTTTTTTTCATTCCTCATCAAAATTGTCAACCAATAAAATTACATTTGCATTATACGTCATATACCTCGTCATCCGACTCCATCTTTTACCAATTTTTCCTTCCAATATAACTTATTTTTCTTACAAATTAATTTCCATTATCTTTTCACTTTTTTTGTTCAACTTAAAAAATATTGGGGTGGCGCTTACGTCGGCTATAAATTCTTGGTGCTTCCGCTTTACTCTACAGTTTTCAAAAGACAGGCCATGGGTAAGCATCTTCTACATATTATTTTTATTATTTATCTAAGTTTGCGAATTTTATTGTATTTACGTATTTTTATTCTTCTATTTTTATTCTTGTAGCTAATAGCATTTGCACGAATGATCACCACGTCGCTTTGGACGACTTGGACAGCCAGAACAGTCCAACTCACAGTCCTACTGACTACACTCCTACTGAACCTGTCATGGACCGAGCCTCGGTGAGTTTTACTGAGGATGAGCCCGAACCATCTGCATCGTTACTGCAGTTCCTAGAGGAGACAGGGCTCACTTTTTCCAAGAATGTTGACCCCAAGCCTGGTCCTTCTAAGAGGCCGCGTGCGGATAGCCCTTATCCCTTTTCTTTTAGGTCTGTACGACCTGAATCTACAACGCCAGCTCCGCCGGTCCTAAAACCTGTTTGTCACGTAAGTGTTGGCACCCAGACCGATGTTAAAGTGTCTGTTGGTATCCAAACAGATTTTCCTTCCGCACCTGTGCCAAATCCAAATCGCGGCATTTCCGTTTCTATTTCCTTTCACAGATTTTTAAATTGGTGTTGTCCTTCCTCAAAGGAAGTTTTGCTAATTGACTTCTAATGCATTTTATTTTGCTACTGATGCTTACCCAGGCCCCTTGTGTTTTTTTTTATACTTTTTTATGTTGGGCCTAATACTTTGTATTGTATAATATTCACTATGTAGATACACATACTATTTTGTGTCTATTTCTTTATTAAACTTATTATTCAGATCACTGTGTGTAAAACCTGTGCCAAGTTGTAGTGCGGACTGGATATTCCGCTGTGGCGACCCCTTGCCGGGAGCAGCCGAAAGACCAACAACAACAACAACATTCAGATCACTGTGTGTCTCTTCTGATTATTTAATTTGACATGTTGCTTGTGTATCCAATACCTGTTACATCACAGTTAAGATCACCCCATGTCTGACATTACATCATGTCTGGGGCTATGTCATATCTGCTGATCTAGTGTCGTTTCTAGGGTTACTATGAAATCTCTAAGATGGCTGCTAGTCTAAGGTTCGTTGGGTGCATACTGTATACTGAACATCACATGATGTCCTTGCTACTATGACATCACATTGTCCTTGGCTCAACTCTGTTCACTTCACCTCACATCCATAAGATAAAATTAATAGTTTTCAGTTATATTACTACATGCACAAATATATTTAATTAAAATATGCTTACATATAGGGCAGCACGGTGGTGTAGTGGTTAGCACTGTCGCCTTGCACCGCCAGGGTCCACCAGGCTCGATTCCTGTCTCTGTGTGCATGGAGTTTGCATGTTCTCCCCGTGCTTGGTGGGTTTCCTCCGGGTACTCCGGTTTCCTCCCACAACCCAAAGACATGTAGGTTAGGCTAATTGACATTCCAAATTGCCCGTAGTGTGTGAATGAGTGTGTGTATGTATGTGTGTGTGCCCTGCGATAGATTGGCACCCTGTCCAGGGTGTACCCCGCCTTGTGCCCTAAGTTTCCTGGGATAGGCTCCAGGCCCCCGCGACCCTGTATATAAGGATAAAGTGGTACAGAAAATGAATGAATGCTTACATATGCTAATTTTTTGAGATAGGGATTTTGGGTTTTCATGAGCTGTATGCCACAATCATCAATATTAAAACAATAAAAGGCTTGAACTACTTCAGTTGTGTGTAATGAATCTAAAATATATGAAAGTCTAATGTTTATCAGTACATTACAGAAAATAATGAACTTTATCACAATATGCAAATTTTTTGAGAAGGACCTGTACTAATCATTAGTCTGGCTGCAAGTACATTTAAGTATGCTTTGGCATGCTAGGATTTAATATACAGTGGGAGCCACGCCAAATAGCCGCGACAGTGTGGCTGAAGTGTGAATGGCGTGTGAATGGCCTTTGCACGCCATAATCCCCCCTCCCTTTTCTGGCTGAAAGGCGTGTCAAGATTTGACAGTAAACACGCCCATTCAAGCCCTATTTATTCATTGACCTGGTGCCACCACTAGATGGCGCTTCGTTCTCAAGAACACGTTAAAACAAGCCAGCTGCGCTGAGTTGCAATCACGTGATTTTAACAACCCGCCTCCACCCCCGCCGAACTGATGCTGCCAAACTACAGAGATGAAGATGGCGGCTTAACGGACTATTCGTGGTAAGTGATGTTTTATTTTATAAAATGTGTTTGGGGTAGTTTACAGTTTATTTCCCAGTTTAGTTTTTTATTGGCCGTTTTAAATATCACTGGCAGCCCCAGCAGCGGTCAGATGTGACTTTAGAGAACTTAATGATCTGTTTACCAAGTCTGGAGTTAATATTACAGGTTACTGTCAGTGTCACACATTCACAATGTCACTCCACTTTAACTCAAAAACATGCTCAAGCTTCGACAATACTATTAATGTCCCTATTACAAGAGCTGCACTACCCGATGAAGAGTGTTTGTGTTCTCTGTAAATACTGAGAGAATCTCACCGCGTGTTGTCTGGATAAATTCAGCGCTTATTTATTCTCTGGTTAAGAGTTAATCTGCAGGTTATTTCTGTGACTGTAATATAATGTGATGCAGTTGATGAGGGACACAGACTGAGGGTAGCTGTACAGGAGCTAGTAACGCTCATAACCCGGTTTATATTTTACACACTTTGGCCGGGACTTTCCGCGGTAGCGCGAGCGCTTAGTTAACGAGCTGAATAACAACACTGAAGTGTTTATCAGTTAAGGAGGAGGAGGGGGGAGGTGTGTGTGTGTATGAGGGGCTTCAGTAAGTTATAGTTTGGCTTCAGGGATTAACTAATGCTCATATACGAGTGTTATATCGCTTAACTTATTTGTATGAGAAGCGCATTTAGTAAATTCCCGGTTAATTTAATGCAGACGATAATACAGACAGTCACTGGTTAACACTAACACTGTTCACTGGTTAACACTAACACTGTTCACTGGTTAACACTAGCACAGGCAGATTATTTACATTCCAGAATCCCCAAAACAGTATTTTACACACTCTGTGGTAAATAGGTTTATTAATATATATTATTTTTATTAGAACTATATGTTCTGTAAAGTTTATTTATCTTTGTCTTGACTAAATTCTCCTGTTGTCTTTAAGCAGAGCTCCGCTGTGGAGGATTGGGGGGTCAGACGGCTGACGGCTGGACTTTTGGAGCTACAGGACTGGAGGAGCCTGAACAAGCTGTTGAGGGAGCTGTAGGAGTGATGACGTCACAGTCCGACAGCTTTAGAATGATGTTTGATCAGGTCTACTGTATATTCTGAACATAGAACTGCAAAATGTCTGATACAGTACTTTGGGGGAAACAAAGACTTAAACTGTTCCATGTTTAATACTTTTGATATTTGAAAATTTAATATTTTAATGTAAAAGGACTATAGATAGAGACTTATAAGCAGCTGGTGTATCCGGGTAGTTTAATGAACTTTAAGCAAAAAGACAACATGTATTCACCTGTTTTATATAAATTACTGTTTTAACTTTGACTAGTTTTGGAAGAATAAATTGAATTGTTAAAGTCATGTTTTGCGTGTTTTAATTTTGGGGGATTGTTTGGGTATTTAAAAATTGTTTAGTTGAACCAACAACTTCAATGCGCAAAAAATGGGACACAACTTTGTTTTAAATAGTCAAAGAGTTGGGCTGAAAATAATAAAAATAATTATTGATCATAGAAACAAATGAAACCAGTTAAACACTTTTTTTCTCAGTATAAATAAATGTTTTGGGTTTTAAGAACTCCAAAAGAGCAACGACAAACTTGGTATTCTCCATTGAGGTTTCTCACCTTCCACTCCTGAGTAGGACATGGTGTTAATTGCTCTATGTGTGTGTGTTTTTGGCGGGGGGGATGGGTGTGTGTGTGTGTTTTCGGCTGTTCAGCAGTTCTAAACACAAGCACAGTTTTTGTCCTTAACTAAAATACTTCAATACGTTAATAATGAATTTATTTTGTTGAATAAGGTAATAAGCGATGTTTAAACCAAACCAGTAAGTTAAGTAAGTGTTCCATACATTAAAGTACTGTGTATAACCAAGTGCCCTAGCAAACACAGTTACAGTACAGTTTACAGTACAAACAGTGTGTGCGCTGGGGGGATCGGAAGGTGTGTGAGAATCTTGTAAATACATTTACAAGACAAAAGACGGTCAGAGGCAGGGCTGTTCTAGACCAGACAACACGGGGTGGGGGGAGGGGGGCATCATGTTCGATGAATGAAATGAAATAGCTAGTTTTGGTCATGTCAGTCCAGTAACTATACTATGTAAAAGTAATTATAATATGAATTAATTAAGGGCAGGACCTAACCTAATGTTAATAATTTACACCATGATAACATTAGTATTCATGTTTTTGTGTATATTTTTAAATGTTTAAATGTACGTTTCAGAGTATATAATTTGTCGTGTCATCTGTGATTGAGACCCATGAGTTAAATTGAAATATTTTTTATAGGTAGTAAGCCAGGTTTTAGTAACCTTGGATAAATCAGCATGAAAGCCCTCTCTCGCACACACGCTCTCACGTTGTCTCTCGCACTCACACACACACACACACACACACACACACACACACTGTACACACACAGACACACACAAATAATACATGAAATCGCGTAAAACCAAATGAAACTAGGGTAAAAAATATGAGCAGTAAAATACAGTAGTATCTTGTAGGTGATTCCTGTCCTGTGATAACAGGCACTAACACTCTAGAACTGTTTAGTTTTGTTTTCAAGTGTGAATGTTTATGGGGGTTAAATCTGTCTCTGCTGCCGCATCTATACACCGTTGTGATAAGTGATTTATGCCCCATCAGATCTTTAATGTGGGACATTATGCTGGTTAAATGACTAAAGACACACTGATCCGTATGGACAGATATTTGTTCCAGATATTATGCGCCATTAATCAATTTGTTATGCCAATTTGACTATCAGTGAAAACATCAAAAATATAACGAAAACAAACCCAAGCAGAAGTTAAATTTGAAGTTTTACTTTCAAATTAAAATTTTATTTTTCACATACACAGTGCGATATGCAGTAAAATGCTTTGGGTGAGGCTCGAACTCGGCATTGCTTCACCTGGACTGCTTTATAAGTACCACGCGCTAACCGATTGCGCCACGGGAGCCACACGGAAGTTGTACTTGTCAGAGTATCCTCTCTCTCGTGCTCACACACATGAAATTGCGTAAAACCCAACGAAATATAAGCAGTAAAAAAAAATCAGTAAAAATACATTAGTATAACAGGCGCTAACCCACTGGAACTTTTTTTTTCTATTGTTTCCAAGTGTTTATGGGGATTTAATGTGTCTCTGCTGCCGCATCCATTCACAGTTGTGATAAGTGATTAATGCCCCATCAGATCTTTTGACGGGGGAGCATTATGCATGATTAAATGACTAAAGAAATACTGATCCATATGGGCAGATATTTGTTCCAGGTTGCATGCGGCATTAATTGCCTTTCTTATGCCACTTGACTATCAGTGAAAAAATCAGCGAAAACATCATCAAAAATATAACGAAAACAAACCCAAGCAGACGTTACATTTTGAGCTTTACTTTGCAGCAAAATATTATCTATCAGTATATTAAATGGAACTAGGTAAAATACACAGTAATGTAAAATACTGTACATAGCCCGAGTTTTTATTCCGTACCTACAATGATCGGTATAGACAAATTACAGCCGCTACCGTGTCTTTAAGGATCATTTCAGGATGTCTTAAAAAATATTTCACTAACTAATTTTATTAATTCATTATTAAATAATAAATAGCATAATCATCATGGGTTGTGTATTGAGTGATTTAACAAGTCTGTTTTATTAATCGGTTTGTTGTTGTTGTTTTTTCATCTATTTATGAAACTATGTTGACAATACAAGAACTGTCTGTATATTAAAGATACGGTATTGGGCTTCCTGGACACTGCAGTTAACTGTGCCAGTCAATGCTCCATCTGGCGGAATTATACGGCATTGCAACCATCTTTTTAGAAAGCGCATGGGGGCGTTTATGGGGCGGGGCATCGTTAACTGCGTCATCGCGGGGGATCACATTCCATGCACGAAGCCTGCATTAACCCTTCATGATCCTGCCACGGAGCCGTCATGCTCCAGGCGGCTGTTTGACGTGGCTCCCACTGTACTTACAGTAACATACTACTTTTTACTAGGGCATAAAGATTTTGCTACAAAAGGCACGGTTCTTCTTTTTGTACCATGCAAGAAAGTCAAAAACTCTATATACTTTGCAGAGGTCATTTTCACATCTTCAGGGACCCTACAGGGGCCTACCAGCTCAGGCCGAGAGCTCCGGAGCCATTATACCACAAGCAAAGTACATAAGATTTAGCAACAACACATTAGACAATACATCCTATAGCTTAAAGTATGTACTTAATTACAAATTACCCAACAAAAACCATAAAATTTACCTTATGCCGATGAAAATAAAATAATAACGATACGAACTAACGCACGCGATGATGCAGCTTCCAGCCGTTAATTCAAACTAGAAACAGTCCGAATCTGCCCGCCTCCAGTCTCTGATTGGCTGCTGTGGTGCCGATTCTAGTCTCTGATTGGCTGGCATAGTCGCAGAGACAACGCTGCTGCAGTTTGTGCAAGTGTCGCTTTATGACAGTCCGCGCATAGAAGAGTGAGAGGGTAACTCAGATAAACATAAATTATTTTGAACGGGCAAAAGTGATTTTCAGCGCACAAAAACGAGTCTGAGAGCACGAGAGAGTAGTCCACTAAATATAAGTACACATGAATAAGTACATTTAAATTTGACTGACAATATACTACCGTATATTGAAAATTATATTCTAATGTGTACTTTCTGTACATTGTACAATTATTATTTCGAGCATTTTTTTTTTAAATATACCAAAACTACATTGAAAAACAAGTTTAAATCAGTATACTTTGGAAATTAGACCAACCTTTCATTTAAAATATATTTTCCAATAATACATTTTTAGAAAGTGTACTATAATAAAATTATAGTATATTTAAGTATATTTAAGTTTAATTCCAAAATTTTGAAAAAAAAAAAGCATGATGTTAGTATACTTTTTATATATTAACTGATGGTACAACTTTTTGTTAGTATATGTGGCAACACCGTGATAGGGCAATTAATTATCAGGTATAAGGTTTCTGAAACTCGATTACGCCACCCCGAGGTTAACCGGGGAAATAACACCCATAAAGGACGAAAGTTCGCTAGGCTAAAAGAACATGAGAGACAAGGGTACAAACGTACAAAATTTTATTGCAATTTACTCTTAAAACGAATTAAAACATTTTAGTATATAATGCTAAATGTCAAAAAGGGCCATCACATGCTATACTATATGTAAAAAAAAAAAAAAAAAAAAAGGACACGGCACTCTGTGTACACACAAAAATAATGAAAAAACAACAACAATCCAAACAAAATAAACCAATTAAAAATTCGGACAGGCGTCTTGGCAACAAAGGCAGACTAAAGGAGGTGCTAACCTTACAAGTGCACTTCACACCATTTCACTCATGAACCCCAGGAAAACATGAACCACAGCTGCACTGCACTCCACACACTGTTACTACCCTCAGCACTATAAACTAGCCTCCCCCCAACCCAGCCGTGCCCGAAGTCAACAAACACAACACAAATACAAAAAGGACACCCAAATCAACCAAGAAGAAAAACAATATAAATAGGCAGAAAAAGGGAAGACCGTTCCGCTGCCTTAAACACAAAAAAAGACAAACAGCTGTCACGAATGAACCCAACAGCAAAAAAATAAAAATAAATACAAAATTATATGTAGCTCGGACAGCTCGCTATAGTTATCCTCTAAAGTCTGAGCTCCCCTAGAGCTATATTACAACCTTCTCCACCACAGACTCACAAATGTAGAGAGTCAAACGTCCATACTAGCCTCCAACCAATAGCCGAGCAGCTCCGAGCTACTAATAGCGTCACAACACATACAATCAAAATAAAAATAAAAAAACAACAGAGGAGAAAACAGCAGCATCGTCCTCAGCCAACACAGAGGACCGATACTTCCGCCGTCACGAGATCCACCATCAATGCATTAACCATCCGGAGCTCACTGAGAAAGAGAAGTCCTCATATTTTTTTTTAGGACAAGCCAGAGAAAGTGAAACTCACTCGTTGCGCTACACGAGTTGCAGTGCCGCTCACAGCTCGCCGCAAACCACGCAAAATTATACAGGCACAAAGAATAGTTCACAGCTAAAGGGTAAACAGACGCCCGTTAGCATCACCCAACGGCAGAATATGCAGCACATGAGGAGCTTATACCTACCCGACAACCCATGAACAGTCCGTCTCAACCGGATATCGGTTTAACACTAGAAGCGCCGCGCCAGTGTAACCTACTTATAACGCGGTTCAGCGGTCGTTTGACCACCTATTGTTTTGAATGGGAAGCTGTTGCTGACATACAATGATCGCTAGATGGCGCCTTCACTGAAAGCAAATAGTTTAGCTCCAAGATAAACTTGCACTTGGACAATGCGCCATTCATTCCCACGTGGATAATCAGCTGTAATTTTTTTCATATTCAACTGAGAAAACCTACTACAGAATCTTTAAGGGGACAACGGAAGAGAAAAAAATGGCAGAAGAAAAAAAACAAGTCATATTTTGCATTATAACCCAAAGTTTTTGGCATTACTTTTTTCTGCCGTTTTTTCTCCTCCTTTGTCCATTTAGGGGCTTCATATTATAACAAAAAGGAAAGCTGTACTTAATTTTATATTATTTTGAGAAAATCCATTAGTTCGTTCATTTTATTTGAAGCTTCTGAAACTTCGGATGTTTTTTTTTTTGGTTAGATTAATTCTGAACTCGCTTCCGTGAAACTATCGCTAAAACAATGTAAGGAGCCCTCCTGAGGATATAAAGCTTTATTATTGTGTTTGAATAAATAATCAGATCTACCACAGCAGATAATAAACTATGGTGTGTCATAACCGAAGCAAACACCACGATTATGCCTCGTTTCGTTCGACGGGAATGTGGTTCACTTGACCGCGGTGTATTATAAACCTGTGGAATGTTTCACTGTTTATGTTCACATAAGAGTAATAAAAGCGAGTGAAATGTGGAAATGATGTGTGGCAACTCAATGAGAACTAAACCAAAGATTTCGGTAACTCCACTGAGTGTAACATCTGCATAGTGACACTGAACATCTTCACTTTTCCGTTTACCTCTGAAAAAAAGCTGTATTTTGTTTGTTTATATTTAGAGTTTCTAGAACAGTAGAAGAAGTACGCGCGCGCACGCACACACATAGACACAGACACACACACTCCCCTGAGCCCTCGGGAAACATCCAATCACCGTCGGTATACAAATGAGTCAAGACGTAGCCTAACGTGGTGTCGTGTTGGATTTCAGCGGTCACGGAGTGGGAAGACTTTGAAGAAGCTGCAGTGACAGTAAACAGCTGAACAACTTCACTTTTCCGTTTACCTCTGAGGAAAAAAAGCTGTATTTTGTTTGTTTATATTTAGGATTTTTATAGTAATAAGAGAGAGTTATAGTTTGGTCTGTACTGTAGTTCTCACCCTTGTAGAGAATAAATAAATGAATAACACCTTCATATACCCTCTCAAGAGAGTGCCATAGTCCATTGTTAGTTTTAATGATTTGGCTGAAACTAATTATCACTACATAAGTACCCTAACACCATTGATCATGAGTTTTAGCTGAACCTAATTCTATACTTGTAACAGAAAATGTAGATGCAGATTCCAAATGTGTATTTATATGATAGATAGATAGATAGATAGATAGATAGATAGATAGATAGATAGATAGATAGATACATAGATACATAGATAGATAGATAGATAGATACAGGGGCGTAGATTTAGGGTGGACGGTGGTGATGTGTCCCCACCAATATCCTCCGACCATTGAAATGTCCCCACCAATAATTTAATCGACTTAAAAAAACAATCGTTCTGTCAACATTAACCTAGACACGCAGAAAGGGATAAATCACGTTCTCTCCTTGAGTCCTCCCGCCCCCAAAACACATATGAACATTTTGATTGGCTGTGCCTTTAACTGCTATCATGTGATAGGCTATTGGCTGCGTTCAGATACAAGCAGCGCCGTGCGAGAAGGTGTGTTGGGTGACAGACATACATGATAAAAAAAAAGAAGCTGGACATAAGGAGCTTTTTTTTTTTTTCCAAAGAAAAGTGTAAGTCACTTCAAGTTCGCTAGTGAATCCATCAAAGTAACGACAACAGTTAACGTTAATGCTAGTGTTTTTTTTTTTACCGCTTTGACTCACATTCATTAAGGCAGGGCAGCTTATAGTCTGTGAATACGGACTTAAAACTAACAGCAGATTAAACAGCTAAATGTAAAAGTATAAATATGATCCCTGTCAGTTCTCCTAATCTAATGACGACTATTTGTCAGAGATCAGTCTTGTGAAAGAAGCATCACTTGCACTGTAAGCATCACTTGCACTTGCACTAACATCTTTATCCTGCTCAGATAAACATTTTATTATTATGTTTACATTTGCACCTTTTTTTTTTTTTTTTTTTTTTAATTTCAATTTCTATTTCTATTTATAGATTATTTCTTTTGTTTCTTGTTATTTGCACAAAGTAGGAGCGGTTCAGGATACATTTCACTGCGTGTTGTACTTGTATAACTATGCATGTAACAAATAAAGAATCTTGAATCTTGAATCTTGAAATTTATATGCTACATATTAATATTGCCATGGCTGGAATTTAGTTGACAGTTCACCAATAGACAAATCCACTTCGCACAAATAGTTTTTAAAATGCATTCACTGACTTGGCAAACATTAATGATTTGATTTGAGGTTTGCACACTAAGACTCAGAAAAAGTGAAATAAAAAATGTTTATCCTGTTTTGTCAGGTGACAGAACCTAAACAACTGTGCTGTATATCAGACAGCGATGGAGAGAAGGGGTCACAGGTGATGCTGAACGATGACTTGATATTATTATACCTACAGTAGCTTGCAAAAGTATTCGGCCGCCTTGAACTTTCCACATTTTGTCACATTACAGCCACAAACATGAATCAGTTTTATTGGAATTCCAGGTGAAAGACCAATACAAAGTGGTGTACACGTGAGAAGTGGAACGAAAATCATACATGATTCCAAACATTTTTTACAAATAAATATCTTCAAATATCTTTACTTTTATATATATACTGATGTTTGAGATGTTTCATTTGCACTATGGCTCAATAAAGAATAGTTTTTATTTTATTAAAGACTATCTTTTTGTCAGTTATTAAACATTCCTTTAACATTACACTATTCCTTAATTTAACTTAATGAATTGCATTTTGAGTGGATTAATATCAGTCGAAGCATTGCTAGTATTAATGTACAGTAATTTAGCATTTTGCAGCATATTAAAAAAACATGCATTCCGTGGACGGAGTTGGGGTGGGGGGTTGGTGGGTGGGGCAGGGGATTGGGCGGTGGGGGATTAGTTGGAGTCATAGGTCCCCACCAATGTCCAGAGCAAACCTACGCCCTTGGATAGATAGATAGATGTGTGTGTGTGTAGGCTCTACGCAGGGGCAAGAGAGGGAAGCGCACCCTCAAATGAATGTATGCACGTTAATATATTCCTAAAATGTATATCTTACAAGTTAAGATCTGCGGTAGCGGAAAAATCCTCTGAAAAAACGAACACAAGTTCCATTCAACATTGTGAATTTTGCCCATGATGCTTGCAAAATTTGACTATATTCATTTATAGGCTAAATGAATTGTAAGCCTTTGAATGGTGATAACAATACTTCCACTTGGAAGCAAAAAAATGGAGCGGTGGAGACACTGTTTGTTTTTTCATTTTGTAATCTTTCCCGTGTTTACCGTGTACTGTACAATGTATATTCATTTTTTAATGAATTACTGTAAATAAACTACATATGCAGTTGATTTACCAGAAATGACTTTTCTGTTTTTTTTGTGTGTTTGTGCTAAACTAAACTTCAGGGTCAAGTAATAGCGATTTTATTTGAAAAGTATTATATATTTACAATGCTGATAAGTTCAAGCTTAGATTCATATAAACTGCTTCAAAGTCTTTCCACCCCGTGACAGCTGAAATCCGACACACGGTGCTTGGATATTTACCGAGGGCTCAAGGTCTGTGTGTGTGTGTGCGCGCGTGCGCTGCAGCCTGTCCTTTTTTTTAGCGGATTTTTCCGCTACCGCAGATCAGTTTATCAACTTGTAATATATACATTTTAGCAATATATTAACATGTGCAGACATCATTATATGTTGAATGGAACTTGTGTTCGTAAGCAAATGAAAATCAAGTCGGCAGATGTTCAGGGAACTAAACGTATGGCATCTGCTAGAAATCTAGACGAATTGTAAGCATCTGAATGGTGTTAAAAATACTTGCAAAACAAGTATTGCAGCCATACATTGGAGGGAACTTCTGAGGTGGTCAGTGATTGATGGCACGGTCGGTCGGAGGGGGTTGTGATCACACCTATAGATCTTTTGTTCTAGGCTATCGGTCAAATATCTCTCCACTTGGAAGTACAAAATGGAGCGGCAACATGAAAGGGATTTCAGCATCTCGACGCACATACTAAGCTGTTTATAAAGGAGACACTGTTTTTTGTAATCTTTCCCGTGTTTACTGTGTACTGTACAATGTATATTCATTTTTTAATGAATTACTGTAAATAAACTACATATGTAGTTGATTTACCAGAAATGACTTTTCTGTTTTTTTTGTGTGTTTGTGCTAAACTAAACTTCAGGGTCAAGTAATAGCGATTTTATTTGAAACGTATTTTGTATTTATGTGTTTGATTATGTACACACACACACACACACACACACACATCTATCTATCTATCCGACTGACGAAAGGCTCAAGGGAGGTGTGTCTGTGTGTGTATGTATGTGTGTGTGCGCGTGCGCTGCAGCCTGTCCTTTTTTTAGCTGATTTTTCCGCTACCGCAGATCAGTTTATCAACTTGTAATATATACATTTTAGCAATATATTAACATGTGCAGACATCATTATATGTTGAATGGAACTTGTGTTCGTAAGCAAATGAAAATCAAGTCGGCAGATGTTCAGGGAACTAAACGTATGGCATCTGCTAGAAATCTAGACGAATTGTAAGCATTTGAATGGTGTTATATTTTTAATAAATTACTGTAAATTTTTAATGAATTACTGTAAATAAACTACACATGCCGTTGATTTACCAGAAATGACTTTTCAGTTTTTTGTGTGTGCTAAACTAAACTCAAGTAATAGCGATTTTATTTGAAATGTATTATATATATATGTACAATGCTGATAAGTTCAAGCTTAGCTTCATATATAAACTGCTTCAAAGTCTTTCCACCCCGTGACCGCTGAAATCCGACAGACGCAGGGCTCAAGGGAGGTGTGTCTGTGTGTGTGTGTGTGTGTGTGTGTGTATATGTGTGTGTGTGTGCGCACTCTCTATGGCACTCTCTTGAGAGGGGATATGAAGGTGTTATTCATTTATTTATTCTCTACAAGGGTGCGAACTATAGTACAGACCAAACTATAACTTTCTCTTACTACTATAAAAATCCTAAATATAAACAAACAAAATACAGCTTTTTTTCCTCAGAAGTAAACGGAAAAGTGATGTTGTTCAGCTGTTTACTGTCACTGCAGCTTCTTCAAAGTCTTCCCACTCCGTGAGCGCTGAAATCCGACACGACACCACGTTAGGCTACGTCTTGACTCATTTGTATACCGACGGTGATTGGATGTTTCCCGAGGGCTCAGGGGAGTGTGTGTGTCTGTGTGTGTGTGTGTGTGTGTGTGTGTGTGTGTGTGTGTGTGTGTGTCTATGTGTGTGCGTGCGCGCGCGTACTTCTTCTACTGTTATAAAAATTCTAAACATAAACAAACAAAATACAGCTTCTTTTCAGAGGTAAACGGAAAAGAGAAGATGTTCAGTGTCACTATGCAGATGTTACACTCAGTGGAGTTACCGAAATCTTTGGTTTAGTACTCATTGAGTTGCCACACATCATTTCCACATTTCACTCGCTTTTATTACTCTTATGTGAACATAAACAGTGAAACATTTCACAGGTTTATAATACACCGCGGCCAAGTGAACCACGTTCCCGTCGAACGAAACGAGGCATAATCGTCGTGTTTGCTTCGGTTATGACACACCATAGTTTATTATCTGCTGTGGTAGATCTGATTATTTATTAAAACACAATAATAAAGCTTTATATCCTCAGGAGGGCTCATTACATTGTTTTAGCGATAGTTTCACGGAAGCGAGTTCAGAACTAATCTAACCAAAAAAAAAAAAAAAAACATCCGAAGTTTCAGAAATTTAAGTAGAGCTAAATCCCTAAATCTCCTTATAAAGTCGAGGCCAGAACCATCTTCTAAGTAGATAGAATCATCCCCAGACACCAGGCGCATCCTAAAGAGACACACGGGGCATCCATGCGATGAGACCTCCAACCAGAAACCGGGCACCAGGATGGATCAGACAGGTCCGGAGGGCAGAGGGAGTCTGGATCACTGGCAGCTCAGGAACCACATGTGTAGCTCGACAGAGAGAGAGAGAGAGAGAAAGAGTGAAAGGGGGAGACAGGGGAGAGAGGAAAGAGAAAGAGGGGGAGGAAGAGAAGAGGAGGAGAGATTGCAATTAGGTATGGTCACAGTCACAATGTCTAATGTGAATGTATATTTACTGTAGAGTGCAAGCAGGGACTCCGGCAGGACTAACTATGACAGCATAACTAAAAGGGAGAGCCAGAAGGAAACACAAACATGAGGGCTCCCTGAGATGTAAAGCAAACAATCACCTCACCGTCAACAAATCTGAGTGATCAAATGAGACTGAGGAAGACAGCATCTAAACATACCAGTTCACCATAATACTCTACGTCCATGAGTCCCCCAGATCTGCTCCTTTACCTTATGGCAAATCTATTTATAAAATGCTTGGTTAAATAAATAGGTTTTGAGCCTAGACTTAAACACTGAGACTGTGTCTGAGTCCCGAACACTATTTGGAAGACTATTCCATAATTTTGGGGCTTTGTAAGAAAAAGCTCTGCCCCCAGCTGTAGTTTTCATAATACGCGGTACTGATAAGCAGCCTGCATCCTTTGACCGAAGTAGGCGTGGCGGATCGTAAGACACTAGCAGTTCGCTCAGATACTGCGGCGCGAGACCATTTAATGCCTTATATGTCAAGAGTAGTATTTTAAAATCAATGCGAAATTTCACAGGGAGCCAATGCAGTGAAGATAGGATAGGGGTGATGTGCTCATATCTTCTGGTTCTAGTGAGGACTCTCGCTGCTGCATTTTGGACTAGCTGAAGCTTGTTTATGCACCTAACTGAACAACCAGACAGTAAGGCATTACAATAGTCCAACCTAGAAGTGATAAAAGCATGAACTAGTTTTTCTGCATCATTTAGCGACAATATATTTCTTATTTTGGCGATATTTCTAAGGTGAAAGAATGCTATCCTGGTGATATTATCTACATGAGCTTCAAATGAAAGGCTGGAATCTATAATCACGCCGAGGTCTTTTACTGTTGCACTTGACGGAACAGAAAGGCCATCTAAAGTTACGGTGTGATCTAAGATTTTACTTCTAGCTGTATGCGGTCCTATGACTAGAACTTCTGTCTTATCTGGATTAAGCAGAAGGAAGTTAATTAGCATCCAATTTCTTACAGATGTCGCCATTAAAAACCTGCGTTTCGAGAAAAGGGATCCCGTGACTTGCCGCGGCTTTGCGCGGCTGCGTGCGGGAAGCTGTGAACATGCCCTTCATTACCTGTAGGGGGCAGTCGTGTTTCAGTCTGAAGTATTGTGTGTCTACTGAAGCCGAAAATGTGTGCAAATTAAACTGCACATGCGTGTTTGGAGTCGCTGTGCCCGCGCTGTGTATCAGTCGGTTGGGAATCATCACGGAGGTTACAACACGGCGTGGCTGCAGCTGGAGTTTGTCGTGTTCGAGGTAAGTTTAGCTTTCTTTTTTGGATGTGATTCTCGCTTTCATGACTCCCAATTAATGTTCATCTTAATCTCAGGACGTACAATTAGCAATTTCAGTTTTTAATAGTGTGGAGATTCACAAAACACCGTTTTCGTGTAAAAACCTGAACCTACGGAGCCCCCATGGGTCCTGTGGTAAATAAATAAATAAATAAAATAATAACGAACCGAGCGCGCGGATTAATACACCGAGATGTGTGTTTCTTACCCCCACCCCGAGTGAAAACGGCGTGTTCAGACAAAGGCTCGCCAGTTAGATGCCATTTCTGAACAAACTGAGTCGTGTGTGTTAAAGCATTAAATGGTAAAAGAGCACTAGCAATAAACGTTTTTTTTTCTGAAGCCGAACTTTATTAATGAGTTACGAGTAAAGAACCTGTACATATGTTCATACAGTATTGACAGCAGCTCTAATTTACTGCGGTAAAGCCAGCCGCGATTGATTTTAGTGCACGTGCATATTACAGTGATTACGGTAGTTTCATGAACAACACAGAGAGAATGCCCCATATCTGAAAAATGCTGCAGTAAAATAGTTTCATATGTGGTGTGTATATAGTATGGGACGTCCTGAATAAGAACTGATCATTGTTTTTTTTCTGTTTCAGTCTGAAGTATTGTGTGTCTACTGAAGCCGAAAATGTGTGCAAATTAAACTGCGCATGCGTGTTTGGAGTCGCTGTGCCCGCGCTGTGTATCAGTCGGTTGGGAATCATCACGGAGGTTACAACACGGCGTGGCTGCAGCTGGAGTTTGTCGTGTTCGAGGTAAGTTTAGCTTTTACACTTATTAGAAATGGGGTCTTTATACCCCTTTGAAATGTAATAATGCCCCATATCTGAAAAATGCTGCAGTAAAATAGTTTCATATGTGGTGTGTATATAGTATGGGACGTCCTGAATAAGAACTGATCATTGTTTTTTTCTAATTTTTTTTTTTTTATCATATAATGTGTGTACATTATATGGGATAAAAACTGACCATGGCGTTTTATACTTACTAGAATTTATTTTTTCATAGGTCTCTGAAGAGAAATAAAGGCATTTTATTTAACTTTTTTTCCCCATTGTGAACATTTGTTTATTTGACCTCTCTTCCAAAGCAGACGTTAATCCTCATTATAGAAAACATTCATTGAAGAATAACTGCTACTTTTGAACAGTAAAACAAAATAAAAATCAATTCTGGTATTTAGAAAGACTAAATACATTATTTTGTCTGTTTTCTACGAATTCTGCTGTAACTTATCTACATAAAACAGTTATTTGAATGGTGAATATTTAAAGGCCTAAATGTAGTTGTACGAATAAAAGATTATGTAATGATACAATGTAAATATTTTCACAGAAACAAAGCGTAAAGATGAGACGTGAATCTGAAGAGGATCTCTTTGATGATTGCCTGGTAAAGCATTGTTTTCTTATTAATTATACAATTTATTAATACCTTGAATATAGTGTTTGTTGTATTGGACAGAAGCATATAAATGCAAATGAATATATAAATATGAGTAATTATTGAACGAATTTTCATGTTTGGACTAACCCTTTAAATACAAACTCAGCATTCATCATAGGATTTCCTGACACTGTAAAGCGATCTCATGCCATGTTTTACTGATGCAAGATTAGTGCTAAAGCAATTTAACCCAAGTTTAACAATATGAAGTATATGAAGTGATGGTCATTTTTTTATTATCATTTATTTTTATTATTATTTTTTTCTCAATGAAGTCAGCACAGGTTGAAGCAATTCAGATTTTTTTTGTTTCTCAAAATAAATGATTTATTTTCTTGTAAATTTTATGCAGGGGGACAGACGAAGTGACACCTTCTTAAAATCCTTGTCGTCCGTGCTGTTGAAGGGGAAGAACCGGTTGGTGTATCCATAATCCTTGAAGGAGAGGCTATTTTCAGAAAGTTCTTCTAGAACTTGATGGGATTAAGCTATCACCAAAAGTGCAAGCTTTAAAGATGAAGTTATCATCTTAAAACATTTGATTTGGCTTGACTACAAGTGTTTACATGTTGTGTTTACATGTTCAGCTTAAAATGTTTTCATGCATTAAGGTTTCAATGGCATACTTTTAAGTGCACTAGTCCAGAGTGCTGATTTGAAAGTTGCAACTTCACTGCTTCAGAGGGCTATTACGTTTTAACGTTTATTCTACAGTTTGTTTAAAGTATTTTCTGCTGCATTTTATTTCTAAATGAATGCTGTATTTTATTTATTATTTTACACAATTTTGTTTAAAACAAGTATTTCAGGCCCTGGTGCCGTGCAGTTTTTTTCTATGGATGCAAAATTTAGCTGAATGCACTTTTATTAAAAAGACAACTTGGATCTAGACTGTGAATGTCACAAATATTTGGTAATGTTGGTGAATAAACTGTTTAATTATATTTTAGTTGTGTGATTTATGAAAGATATAGATGAAATAATTACTTAAGTTTCTTTCCAAAACATAAATTAGCAATGTTTACATTATTATAGGGAGTAATATAAATTGATAAAACCAAGTAAGGGAAAATCTCACAAAACAAAATGATAGTAATTTCATAAAATCAAGGTTCCTGCTGATACAACAATGCATTAACTTTAGATTTATTTAAAATAATCAAGTAATTTGTGCATTAAGTATAATTATGTAACTTTTACTTGATTTATTTTATTGTTAATTTAATTAAGTAGATTTTACCTGACAATTACGGGTGAGTTTGTTTGTAGCATGCAGTAAAGTGTATGTGACACAAAAATATATATTTGTAATATCGTGCAATCTCTGCTATCCGCTAGCAAACTTGAGCGATTCTTTTATTTTTTATATAATATAAAGTATGTTTACAGTATAAACTTTCTATGTACAGGTCCAATCAGAAAAATTTAACCAGAAAACAGCATATTACATTGATTACATTGTCCTGAGGCTGGACAATGGAATAAACTGTGGGATAAACTGTAGAACTGAACAGAATTTTTTTTCCATGTGACTTGAAAAGCCTTCCATCTAGTTAAATATAAATATTAAAACTCTGATCATGTTATCTAGTTTAATTTCGTGTTTTCGCTACATAAATAAGACAGTAGGTTCTCTATTCAACCCCTTAAAATTTCAAATGTAATCTAAAAATGGCCTAGCTTGTACAGGCTACTATATGCTCATCAGCAGTCGGCGCCCCGCTGTAACCAGCAGATCAAAGGAGCAGTTATCGGCTGACACGTAGCCTTCTGAGTTTGGAGACCCACAGAACCCCCACTGTAATTCCCCCATCTCACCTTTCATTCACATAAGGTGTGAAGTTATCAAACCGGTTTCCGGGAATGGGGTAGAATTGGGGTTTTTTAAAACAAACGAGCAGGCGTCTCTGCCTAAAATGTTTTTCGCCAGCAAAACACCTTTCTCCTCTCTCTCTCTCTCTCTCTCTCTCTCTCTCTCTCTCTCTCTCTCTATATATATATATATATATATATATATATATATATATATATATATATATATATATATATATATATATATATATATATATATATATAGTTAATTCAGGGCTATTTATGATGGAGACACCTTTTTACGTTTTAAATATGTAAAACCTCCGCTGCGTGTATTCATTCACAGGTTGCAGCGCGCGCACAGAGAAATAGGAGACTGAGGTGTATGAGTGGATTGGAGAGAAGAGAGCTGTTCAGTTACTATAAAATATATATATATATATATATATATATATATATATATATATATATATATATATATATATAAACATAATATGATCTTTTTGAGTTATAATGTTTTTTTTAATTATTCATAAGAAAACCTTTCAGTTTTGTAAATATTCTAGTTATAGTGTGTTATGTTTTTCTTTAGGTTAAACGGTTTTGAGAATTAGACCATCCAGCTAAGATAAATATTATGTCGTTGATTGATAAAATCTGGATTTTATCAATCCCCCCCCACAGTGACCTTAAGAGCTATACCAACAGGAGCTTAGTCTTTGGACGTGGGGGATGCATGTTGAAATGCAGACTTTTTAACCCAAGACTATATAAGTTTTTACAGTACTTAGATAAGGGGGAATCAAAAACTGCCCCAAAAAATGTTTTACTGCAAGTTTGAAAAACCCACTCTCACATCACCTAACACACACACAAATTATTTGCAAACCGGTTTCGCTGACACTTTGAGTGTAATTCATAAATTTACTGAACATATTCAAATAAACACACCATACGGCAAATAAATCATTACATTTTACATTTAGGCATTTGGCAGACGCTCTTATCCAGAGCGACTTACATTTTTTTTATCTCATTACACATCTGAGCAGTTGAGGGTTAAGGGCCTTGCTCAAGGGCCCAACAGTGGCAACTTGGTGGTTGTGGGGTTTGAACCTGGGACCTTCCGAACCGTAGTCCAATGCCTTAACCACTGAGCTACACCTGGCCCCTATCTCAAAGCGTTTATTTTTTGGGTCATAAATGCAGTGTTCATTTACATTCCTGTGTGTCCATGTTACGTCAGAGGACATGCGCCGATGTTTATCACACATTCCAATAAGAGAGATTACTCACTCCCAAAGGTTTTTTGCGCCGTATTTCGATTTTTAAAAAAGTTGCTCATTTTCACCACGAACACGGATGAGTCTTCGGGTTTCCTCAGCCGTCCATATACAGAATATAAATTACAAAACTGTGGTCACGTTGCAATAAGTAAGAATAGTGTAAGCAAAACAATAGTGTATGGCCGTAAGCAAAACAAACAATGCGTTATCAAATGCTCGGCAAAATGCCGTGCTACTGAACTTTCATATTTGTTTGTAGCATGCAGTAAAGTGTATGTGACATAAAAATATATATTTGTAATATTGTGCAATATGTGCTATCCGCTAGCAAACTTTAGCGATTTTTTTTGCAAACGTTTCTTTACAGAACATCACCATAAACACAGACACAAGACTAAAGGTAATATACATACAATGAAAACTTGTCATAAAAATCTTTATTAATGGCAAAAATGACTTAACATTTATGGGTCTGTTTGCTCGAGTGAGCAGCCAAATTGAAAACTTCGCTTAGCCCTGCGTTTGAAGTGAGGTCCTGAAAAATCTTCGTTTGGAGGGCTATCTGGCCCTTCCCCCCTCCCCCTACACCTCCAACCAAAAGAGAAATGAGACACCACTACCCCTGCACGTGAACGCGCCAAATGGAAGAGTAGGGGGAAGGGTTGGGATTCAGCCTTAATATTGGAGCAATAAAATTTACTTAAAATCTGTGTCCAAATTGTTATGAGGATTTTATCAAGTAAATCTTACAAGTTCTTTTTTTCAGTGCATGGGTGAACACGATGTTTTAAGAATTTAATTATATATATATATATATATATATATATATATATATATATATATATATATATATATTTATTGTGTGTGTGTGTGTGTGTGACCGGTGCAACTCACACGTCCTATTCCATTGTCATTCATACTGCCGTAGTTTTTAGAGCCCTAAAAAAGCATTCGCTAGTAAGTAAGTAAATAAAAGACAAATGAATAAATAGTTTTAAATTATATATATATACAGGGGCGTAGATTTAGGGTGGACGGAGGGGATGTGTCCCCACCAATATCCTCCGACCATTGAAATGTCCCCACCAATAATTTAATCCACTTTTTTTTAAATCGTTCTGTCAACATTAACCTAGACACGCAGAAAGGGATAAATCACGTTCTCTCCTTGAGTCCTCCCGCCCCCAAAACACATATGAACATTTTGATTGGCTGTGCCTTTCCCTGCCATCATGTGATAGACGATTGGCTGCCTTCAGACACAAGCAGCGCCAAATGCAGTGGACTCACATTCAGTACAGCAGGCCAGGATATAGTCTGTGAATACGGACGTAAAACTAACAGCAGATTAAACAGCTAAATGTAAAAGTATAAATATGATCCCTGTCAGTCTCCTAATCTAGTGACTGTTTGTCAGAAATCAGTATTGTGAAAGAAATTGATAAACTAATATACTAATATTGCCATATGGCTAGAATTTTGTTGACACCAATAGACAATCCACTTCAGAAAAATAGTTTTTAAAATGCATTCACTTACTTGGCGAACATTAATGATTTGATTCGAGGTTTGCACACTAAGACTCAGAAAAAGTGAAATAAAATGATTGCTGTTTAAATGGCATGTGTTTATCCTGTTTTGTCAGGTAACAGAACCTAAACACCTGTGCTGTATATCAGACAGCGATGGAGAGAGTGTAGATTACACACAGGTGCTCTCTAGTCATTAGCACTCATCAGGCAATGTCTATGGCCAACTGACTGCACTCAGACCAAAGGGGGCTGAATAATTACACACACCCCACTTTTCAGTTATTTATTTGTAAAAAAAAAATGTTTGAAATCATGTATGATTTTTGTTCCACTTCTCGCGTGTACACCACTTTGTATTGGTCTTTCACGTGGAATTCCAATAAAATTGATTCATGTTTGTGGCTGTAATGTGACAAAATGTGGAAAAGTTCACGGGGGGCGAATACTTTTGCAAGCCACTGTAGTTGTCCTGAGATTTAACATTGTTACCAATAATAGGCTGAGGCATTCTCTGTCCATGCTCATAAGGAATCCCTCAATGTTTTTCAATTAGGGGACAGAAGCAGATCAGCCATGTTGTAGTTCAGGTGAAGAGGCGAGTTCACAGGAGGTCAATCTGAATGTTGATTATACAGTATATAACATATAATATGTGTGCGTGTATTATACATGTTGATTATACTAATATTTAGCATTATGAGGAGTGATAGGCTGAGGATGTAAGTGATTCATTAGTGTTTTTGGCAAAAGTTTTGAACTGACATTTCACTTTTTTGTCACGCTATTTCATCAGGTGGCAATGCTGTCCGGTCCTAGTGCAGTCAGAGGGGAAGAGTTAGGGTCAAAGCCATTGTTCACCCCCAAAAAAACTTTACTCACTATTTACTCCTTAAGTGGTTCCAAACTTTAATGATTTTCTTTATTTTGTTGAATACAAAATAAGATATTGGGGAAAAAAGCTGAAAACATTGACTTCCGTAGCAGGAAAAACAAATACTATGTAAATCAATGATTACAGGTTTTCAGCATTCTACAAAATATCATCTTTAGTGTTTATCAGAAGAAAAAAAGAACAGCCTGGACAATATTGATGTCAAACAAATATGCCAGCAGTTTATTTTTGTTAACGAGAGGCGACGGCATGTTTTTGTCTCCTTCATATAGGAGCAATAGGCATTGAGCTGTTGTGTGGTACTCTACCTAGTAGTTCATGTTTAGATGTAATCTACTTTTATATATATACAGATGATTGAGATGTTTCATTTGCACTAGGGCTCAATAAAGAATAGTTTTTATTTTATTAAAGACTATCTTTTTGTCAGTTATGAAACATTCCTTTAACTTTACACTATTCCTTAATTTAACTTAATGAATTGCATTTCGAGTGGATTAATATAAATCGAAGCATTGCTAGTATTAATGTAAAGTGATTTCGCACCATATTAAGAAAACCTAGCAAACCTACGCACTTGTGTGTGTGTGTGTGTGTGTGTATGTGTGTGTATATATGGAAATATAAGTAATATTTTCGTGTTTAATTACAAAAAAAAAACATTTTAATGGTTAGTGATTGTTGCAGACATTTACACTATTTTTGAGAACTATTAAGTTCTCCTTCAACGTGTCATAGCTGTCCCTTTGAAGCCTTTGAATGGTGTTAAAAATACTTGCAAATCAAGTATTGCAGCCATACATTGGAGGGAACTTCTGAGGTGGTCAGTGATTGATGGCACGGTCGGTCGGAGGGGGTTGTGATCACACCTATAGATCTTTTGTTCTAGGCTATCGGTCAAATATCTCTCCACTTGGAAGCAAAAACATGCAAGGGATTTCAGCATCTC
Organism: Channallabes apus; assembly: GCA_030522415.1. NCBI lineage: Eukaryota > Metazoa > Chordata > Actinopteri > Siluriformes > Clariidae > Channallabes > Channallabes apus. The sequence goes on from CM060118.1 coordinate 24,905,732, forward strand.
GACGCACATACTAAGCTGTTTATAAAGTAGACACTGTTTGTTTTTTCATTTTGTAATCTTTCCCGTGTTTACCGTGTACTGTACAATGTATATTCATTTTTTAATGAATTACTGTAAATAAACTACACATTCCGTTGATTTACCAGAAATGACTTTTCAGTTTTTTGTGTGTGCTAAACTAAACTTCAGGGTCAAAGTAATAGCGATTTTATTTGAAAAGTATTATATATTTACAATGCTGATAAGTTCAAACTTAGATTCATATATAAACTGCTTCAAAGTCTTTCCGTGACCGCTGAAATCCGACAGACGCATTGCTCAAGGGAGGTGTGTCTGTGTGTGTGTGTGTGTGTGTGTGCGCTCGCGTGTATGTGTGTGTGTGCGCGTGCGCTGCAGCATGTCCTATTTCAGCGGATTTTTCCGCTACCGCAGATCAGTTTATCAACTTGTAATATATACATTTTAGGAATATATTAACATGTGCAGACATTTAAGGGTGCGCTGCCCTCTCTTGCCCCTGTGTAGAGCCTACACACACACACACACACACACACATCTATCTATCTATCTATCTATCTATCTATCTATCTATCTATCTATCTATCTATCTATCTATCTATTATATAAATACACATTTGGAATCTGGATCTACATTTTCTGTTACAAGTATAGAATTCAGTATAGGTTACAAGTATAGGTTCAGCTGAGACTCATGATCAATGGTGTTAGGGTACTTATGTAGTGATAATTAGTTTCAGCCAGATCATTAAAACTAACAATGGACTATGACACTCTTGAGAGGGGATATGAAGGTGTTATTCATTTATTTATTCTCTACAAGGGTGCGAACTACAGTACAGACCAAACTATAACTTATATACTACTATAAAAATTCTAAATATAAACAAACAAAATACAGCTTTTTTTCCTCAGAGGTAAACGGAAAAGTGAAGTTGTTCAGCTGTTTACTGTCACTGCAGCTTCTTCAAAGCCTTCCCACTCCGTGACCACTGAAATCCGACACGACACCACGTTAGGCTGCGTCTTGACTCATTTGTATACCGACGGTGATTGGATGTTTCCCGAGGGCTCAGGGGAGTGTGTGTGTCTGTGTGTGTGTGTGTGTGTGTGTGTGTCTATGTGTGTGCGTGCGCGCGGGTACTTGTTCTACTGTTATAAAAACTCTAAATATAAACAAACAAAATACAGCTTTTTTTTCAGAGGTAAACGGAAAAGTGAAGATGTTCAGTGTCACTATGCAGATGTTACACTCAGTGGAGTTACCGAAATCATTGGTTTAGTCCTCATTGAGCTTTTGTTCCTCTTATGTGAGCATAAACAGTGAAACATTCCACAGGTTTATAATACACCGCGGCCAAGTGAACCACGTTCCCGTCGAACAAAACGAGGCATAATCGTGGTGTTTGCTTCGGTTATGACACACCATAGTTTATTACCTGCTGTGGTAGATCTGAATATTTATTCAAACACAATAATAAAGCTTTATATCCTCAGGAGGGCTCAGTACATTGTTTTAGCGATAGTTTCACGGAAGCGAGTTCAGAACTAATCTAACCAAACCAAAAAAAAAAAAAAAAAACATCCGAAGCTTCAAATAGAATGAACGAACTAATGAAATTGATATCTATGTAATTGATATACTGTATATACAGACCTGTGTGTGTCATTTTAATTCAAATGAACATTTTAATGCTTTCTGATACACTTATCAACTTATCCACATACACTTATCAACACAAACTCTCCGTGCACGCACACACAATCTCTAAAAAATTAATATTAATAACATACATATACAAATAAACAAATGTAGGTGTAATAAAAGTAGTCGTGATGTCAGTACTCGCCCAGCAAACCAGCCTTTTGCAGCGGCTTAAAACGTATGAATTATCTTCAAATATACAAAAAAAGCGAAAAGACACTCGATTATTATGCATAGGTTATTTGTTTAATTCAAAAAGTTCATAAAAACACTTTAAAACGAGAGAAAAACTGTTAAAATCCTCGTTCGCCTTCTCAGCGTTAGGTAGCGAGTGACGTCATGATTTGAATCTGCGCGCCACCGGGGAAACATAGGGAAACTGACTTTCCCGGACCACCAGCTTTTAGATAAAGTCCTTCTATGCGCCATCTGGCGGATATTCAGTGAAGCACAACACATTTATTTTAAATTCCCGAATGTTGCCTCCGGCAAGTCGCGGCAAGCCGCGCGCTAAATTGCGGCATCCCGCGGGAAAACACGCAGGGTTTTAAGGGCGACATCTGTATGTCCTGAACACATTGCTCAACTTTAGTAAGATGGTTTTTCTCATCAGGTTTTGTTGAGACGTATAGCTGTGTGTCGTCAGCATAACAATGAAAACTAATACCATGCTTACGGATTATGTTGCCCAGAGGAAGCATGTAAAGGGAAAAAAGCAGTGGGCCTAAAACTGAACCTTGCGGAACGCCAAACTCCACTAGAGAACATGCAGAATAATCACCATTTAAGTCTACATACTGATAACGATCGGTCAAATAGGATCTGAGCCAGGAGAGGGTTGTACCCTTAATTCCTACTAAATTTTCTAATCTGTGAAGAAGAATAGCATGATCAATAGTGTCAAAAGCTGCACTGAGGTCGAGTAATACAAGCATAGTTACACAACCCTGATCAGAGGCCAATAGGAGGTCATTTACCACTTTAACGAGTGCTGTTTCTGTGCTGTGATGAGGCCTAAATCCTGACTGATACAGTTCATGTATGCCATTTCTATGTAGATATGAGCATAGCTGCTCCGCTACTATCTTTTCCAGAATCTTAGAGATAAAGGGGAGGTTTCATATTGGCCTGTAATTGGACAGCGACAGGGGTCGAGGTCAGGTTTCTTAATTATTGGTTTAATAACTGCTACTTTAAAAGATTTTGGAACATAGCCAATGCTGAGTGAGGAATTAATTATTCTCAACAGCGGTTCTGTTATTACTGGTACTATCTGTTTAAGAAAATGTGTCGGTATAGGATCTAATATACAGGTTGATGAATTTGCAGAAGAGATGAGTGAAATTAGTTCATTCTCTTCAAGAGGAGTATAGTATTCTAGGTTTGAATCTGACATGGCTAGGTTAACATCAGTATCAATTACATTAACAATGCGGGAATGAATGGCGAATTGTCAAATGGCGAAGCATATGCTTCCATGAAATTGATATAATTGATTATATTTTGATATAATTGATATATATATAAACTGCATATATGGAATGAATGAAACCTGAGATAGACGCACTGAATGATGCATAGATAGTATGCGCGATCCCTTGCGCCATCTGCTGAGAGAAATGAGAATCGCAGGTTGGAAAATGCAGGAAACGTCATGCCGCCGAGCAGCTGTCAGCGATTTCACGTAAATAAGAGCAAAATAGCTTTATACTGGCTTTTACAGGTGCGATTTAAAAAATTTAAGCATGCTGGGTGATTAAGCTCACAGATCTAGGAAAAGTCATGAAAGGAGGGTCCTGGATTTTGATCGAGTGTGAAGTTTTTTTTTTCCCCCCTTGGGGTCAGATGACCGCTGCTCGGCGCTTCTAGTGTTAACCAGCGTGCACCCTAATAGGAAAAAAAATAAACATCAGAGTTTAAGGTATATGTCCACCTCTTCATTAGCTGCATAGCTACAGATAGCACTCACACACCTTCTGTCCACACGCCCCCGTGAAGGCGGTCCTAGTCGTGACGTATGCCAGGTATGAAGAAATCCAGCCTTAAGTACTGTCAAAAACCATACTGATAGGCTGCCATGGGTGACAATCACCTAGCAGTGGGCCAATGGGAAACCCCCATTGCCCACACTGCCACATATACTTGCAATGTATTATCGAGGATTTCAATATATTTGTAATACACTAAAGAGTTTTTTTTCACTGGGGTTACCATGATACTGTATGGGCAATGTAAGTGTTCAAAGTGTGTGTGCATCACCCTACAGTAAACATCATTCACATAGATTCTTAACCCGGATTCCTGGAACGAAGGTTGCTGCAGACTCCTGCAAGAGGAGACAATTTCCTCGCGTGTAAAGTCCTTGGCTGTGACGGTTAACCCCTAGAGGGCGCCTAACGCCCGTTTTTGGGTTTTGATTTGTAGTTTGTTTATGTTGGATGTTTGACTTCAGTTCCCAGTATGCACCTCGGTCAGGTGACGTAAGAAGCTCACCTGAACCGAGGGAAGGCTAATTATGATTTGATTCATGTTTCCTTATAAATAGCCTGACTGAGTAGCAGTCAGGCGTCTAGCTTTAGTTGCATTTAAGTTTCAGTTGTGTTTGGAGTTTATGTTTGCCTTTATTATGTTTAATAATAAAAGGACTTTGTTAAACCGTCAGCTCGCTTCCTCCGCATTCATGCCACGCACACACTCCAGACGCAGACATAGAGTGAAGCGTGACAGAAAGCTAGACCGTTCAAGTGGCATGGCGGAGGACTTCCCCCTGGATTATTTTTGGGGGGGCGCGAAGACCATCTCGCCCGAGCTGGCGGACTGGCTGGAAGACAGCGAGGAAGAGGGGTTTGGTAGCTGGGAGTACTGCTGGCTGGAAGACGGCAAGATCGATCTGTTCCAGAGCTGGAGGTACAACCAGCTAGCCAAACAGGAGCAGGAGCACGACCGGGAGAGCAGCGAGGAGAGAGAAAGAGAGACACCACGGAGCTGGGAGAGCTGCAGGCTCGCCATTCGGCGAACGCCATTCAAAGGCGATGCAGCGCGGGGTCACGTGATTCCCCGCACCGGCCGGAAGAGAAGGGCGAGGAAGCCCAAGTACGGCGGTGACGCGGGGGAGAGAGAAGCCCAGGCAGAGCAGCAGCATAAGGAGCTCAGTTGGTGGATTCCAGAGCCGGAGCAAGTGCGAGAAATACGGGAGCAGGTGGAGGAGATGCAGCGCATGATCCTCCACTTCCGGGACAACCGCGAAGCGGGCTCGGAGCTTTTTCCTCCCTCGCCAACGCTGCAGGAGAGCGCCGTGCACGCTCCAACGCTGCAGGAGAGCGCCGTGCACGCTCCCACGCTGCAGGCGAGCGCCGTGCACGCTCCAACGCTGCAGGCGAGCGCCGTGCACGCTCCAACGCTGCAGGCGAGCGCCGTGCACGCTCCAACGCTGCAGGCGAGCGCCGTGCACGCTCCAACGCTGCAGGAGAGCGCCGTGCACACTCCAACGTTGCAGTTGAGCATCGTGCACGCTCCACCGTTGCAGTCGAGCGCCGTGCACGCTCCACCGTTGCAGTCAAGCGCCGTGCACGCTCCAACGCTGTCGAGCCCTGCACAAGCTCCAACGACCAAGACACCTGTTCTGCCGCCGCCTCCCGGCTTCGAGGATAGCGAGCTAGCACGCCAGCAGCCGCTGTCCCATGCACCTGTTCTGCCGCCGCCTCCCGGCTTCGAGGATAGCGAGCTAGCACGCCAGCAGCCGCTGTCCCATGCACCTGTTCTGCCGCCGCCTCCCGGCTTCGAGGATAGCGAGCTAGCACGCCAGCAGCCGCTGTCCCATGCACCTGTTCTGCCGCCGCCTCCCGGCTTCGAGGACAGCGAACCAGCGTGTCAGCAGCAGCTGACCGACGCTCTCGTTCTGCCGCCGCCTCCCGGCTTCGAGGACAGCGAACCAGCGTGTCAGCAGCAGCTGACCGATGCTCCTGTTCTGCCGCCGCCTCCCGGCTTTGAGGACGACGTTACGCCGCAGCCGAGCGCACTGCACGCTCCAGAGCCGTCGTCGAGCGTCGTGCATGCTCCAGAGCCGTCGTCGAGCGTCGTGCACGCTCCAGAGCCGTCGTCGAGCGTCGTGCATGCTCCAGAGCCGTCGTCGAGCGTCGTGCACGCTCCAGAGCCGTCGTCGAGCGTCGTGCACGCTCCAGAGCCGTCGTCGAGCGTCGTGCACGCTCCAGAGCCGTCATGCGCTCCAACGCCTTCGTCGAGCGCTTCTCCAGCTCTGCAGCCACCGAGTGCTTCTCCAGCCCCGTCATCCAGCCTCCTGGTCAGGAGGCCGAAGGTAGTACTGTGGGGTGGGTGCCCGGGGCCTCCAGCAATGCTCCGGAGGAGCATTTCTTTGGGGGGGAGTACTGTGACGGTTAACCCCTAGAGGGCGCCTAACGCCCGTTTTTGGGTTTTGATTTGTAGTTTGTTTATGTTGGATGTTTGACTTCAGTTCCCAGTATGCACCTCGGTCAGGTGACGTAAGAAGCTCACCTGAACCGAGGGAAGGCTAATTATGATTTGATTCATGTTTCCTTATAAATAGCCTGACTGAGTAGCAGTCAGGCGTCTAGCTTTAGTTGCATTTAAGTTTCAGTTGTGTTTGGAGTTTATGTTTGCCTTTATTATGTTTAATAATAAAAGGACTTTGTTAAACCGTCAGCTCGCTTCCTCCGCATTCATGCCACGCACACACTCCAGACGCAGACATAGAGTGAAGCGTGACATTGGCGGACAACATATGCACAACTTCTATTTCACCATTGGGAACACATGTCTGGAGATACATACATTTATGTGTCTATTTATTTTTGTGTATGTATAAATATTTGAGGTCTGTTTATTGAAAATGTAACATTTTATTTTAGTTCAGATCAAAAGAACGAAAGGAACTCAATGTCTCAAAATAAGATTAATTCATTTTGATGAACCAGATTCAAAGAACAGAGTAATTAAAATGATTCAAACTTTCCATCACTATCATGAATCCCAATGAACACATCAGACAGGTCAGTGATAAAGTTGTGAAGGTCATACACTGTGTAGGTCATACATGTGCCTTGCACCTTTGGTCAAGGAGAAACCTTATTTCATTTCTAAACATTACTTTACTAGCATCACCCCACTTCAATATTATTCGATTACTGCATGTAGCTACAGTGTACAGTACATGCTAAAGTGTTTATTCCATTAAAAATTTTGAAAAGATAACTCACTTCGGAAACTAAATATGAACCTGGCAGATTTACACAGAACACAGGATATCTCATCATCATTTGATGAAATTCATAGAATCATAGTAATACATATTTCTACATTTCCCAGCATGGCTTCTATCATATTCTAAGTTCCAATTTCTCCTTGTGTTCTTTTATGTGACACAGAGGAATTCTTTAATTTTTTGGAGAAGGATGATTACGTGTCCATATGGTGCTGATTGGTTCTTCTAGAGTCCCTTATTTATCTATGTGACCATAACAACCATATTTCCCCAAAGTTCAGTAAATTGGGCTGAGATTTTATTTCAGAATTGTAAGCAAAAAGACAAGGAAAAACAGTTAAAACACAGACAATGCTTAATAAAACAATAGAGTTTATTATTATACTGTTACATACACATACTGTACCAACACACACACTTGTGTTGGAGGGCTTGACACAAAATGTGCTGTCAGACAGCAAAGACACCAACCAGAGCTTAATAGCATTCAAGGTGCAATGCAAATAATACTTATTCATAAACCTCTGTATGATAGTAATGTAAAAAAATAAAATAATAAAATTGGCTACTGACATACAGTACAGTCTGTGTCAAAGTCTAGTACTAGAAATAGTATGTTATCAATTCTGCTGAGACCAGCACTTTACAGTTTATAGTTGCATGTTTTTATTTGGCAGATGGTTTTAACCAGTGTCACTTTAAATACAGTAATTACAAAATCTTTGGTCTGTTGCCCATAGACATTGCCTGATGACTGCTAATGACTAAATAGAGTGCACCTGTGTGTAATCTAATGTCAGTACAAATACAGCTGCTTTGTGACAGCCTCAGAGGTTGTCTAAGAGAATATTGGGAGCAACACCACCATGAAGTCCAAAGAACACACCAGACAGGTCAGGGATAAAGTTATTGAGAAATTTAAAGCAGGCTTAGGCTACAAAAAGATTTCCAAAGCCTTGAACATCCCACGGAGCACTGTTCAAGCGATCATTCAGAAACGGAAGGAGTATGGCACAACTGTAAACCTACCAAGACAAGGCCGTCCACCTAAACTCACAGGCCGAACAAGGAGAGCGCTGATCAGAAATGCAGCCAAGACGCCCATGGTGACTCTGGACGAGCTGCAGAGATCTACAGCTCTACAGGTGGGGGAATCTGTCCATAGGACAACTATTAGTCGTTCACTGCAAAAAGTTGGCCTTTATGGAAGAGTGGCAAGAAGAAAGCCATTGTTAACAGAAAACCATAAGAAGTCCCGTTTGTACAGCAAACATGTGGAAGAAGGTGCTCTGGTCAGATGAGACCAAAATCGAACTTTTTGGCCAAAATGCAAAACGTTATGTGTGGCGGAAAACTAACACTGCACATCACTCTGAACACACCATCCCCACTGTCAAATATGGTGGTGGCGGCATCATGCTCCAGGATTGCTTCTCTTCAGCAGGGACAGGGAAGCTGGTCAGAGTTGATGGGAAGATGGATGGAGCCAAATACAGGGCAATCTTGGAAGAAAACCTCTTGGAGTCTGCAAAAGACTTGAGACTGGGGCGGAGGTTCACCTTCCAGCAGGACAACTACCCTAAACATAAAGCCAGGGCAACAATGAAATGGTTTAAAACAAAACATATCCATGTGTTAGAATGGCCCAGTCAAAGTCCAGATCTAAATCGAGAATCTGTGGCAAGATCTGAAAACTGCTGTCCATCTAATCTGACTGAGCTGGAGCTGTTTTGCAAAGAAGAATGGGCAAGGATTTCAGGCTCTAGATGTGCAAAGCTGGTAGAGACATACCCTAAAAGACTGGCTGCTGCAATTGCAGCAAAAGGTGGTTCTACAAAGTATCGACTCAGGGGGCTGAATAATTACGCACACCCCACTTGTCAGTTATTTATTTGTAAAAAAAAATTTGGAATCATGTAATGATTTTCGTTGCACTTCTCACTTGTACACCACTTTGTATTGGTCTTTCACGTGGAATTACAATAAAATTGATTCATGTTTGTGGCTGTAATGTGACAAAATGTGGAAAAGTTCAAGGGGGCTGAATACTTTTGCAAGCCACTGTATGTGAAGCAGTGGGACTAGAGACACTCCAGTACCACCAAGTGAACATACAATAAATTACATCCACACCAATACAAATGCACATAGATTGATTCACCATAAATAACAGGAAAGGTACATGTATTTATTAATATTATTAAAATATGGAAATTGTGGTAATTGTGCTCGATTGTTAGCTGACACATACATATTCTTAATATTCATATCATATTCATGTGGAAGGTAATAACATTTTTATTTTAGGTATACATTTTGTATGTGACATACATACAGACAGAATGTATATTATCCCTGTATATAGAAAAGGTATAGGTAATGTAATTTATTATTAAAATATTTGAATATTTTAGTTACAACACCAATTTCAGTATTGGCACAGTATTGGAATTTGCACACACAAAAAAAACCTCCAAAAAAGATGGGTTTTTCCTCAGCCTTAAGGTACAAAAGACCAATCAAATTGTAGCATCCCATTTGATATTGACATTTCCATAATAAAATTTATTTGTACACAAAGACCAGACTTTATGACCTTTCCAACCAAAATAGAAAACAGTGGCAAGATACTCCTCGAGTATAAGGAACAGTCAGTCCATTAAACAATAGTTACAAAGAGCAATGGTCTTCTGCATGCAGGTGAATGGACAAAAATATGAACCACTGATTTCCCCTAACAAAGCTAATACATACAGTACTCATCCATTCTAAGCACCATATAAGCAGAGTCATTTAAGGCTTCCTGTGATCATTGTAGCATTCTCAACAGAATTACATTACATGTGTGTGATTGTTTTTATTATTAAATGTCTCTCAGTGCCTCATGGAGAAGGGATAATGGAATGAAAACAGGATGTAGCCATGCAACAAAACCTCATAGTAACAAGATAGGTATTTTTGGTTCCTTGATGTTTGACAACTTCACCTGAGACATCTGGGCAATGATGCAGTTGGTTCAATCATCATTCAATTATAATCATTTCAATCATTTCAACTATAAAATCATTGAAAAGTTTATTTATTTCAATAATTCAATTCAAAAAGTGAAACTCGTATATTATATAGATTAATTACACACAGACTGATATATTTCAAGTGTTCAATTCTTTTTTTAAGCTTAAGAAAACCCCACAGCCGCACAGAAGCTGAGAAGCGGAGAGGGGGGGGGGGGGGGGGGGGGCGGGGGTGCGCAGAGTACAGTTCACCTCTCCCAAATGAAGCGGACAAGAAGGGGGCTAAATGATGTCTACCTGACTTTCTTACAAATAACGCACATTTCATTCAAAATATTATAAACACACACCAGTAATTTGCCATTTTTTCATTTATTTAATTGTGTGAAATGGCAAATAAAAATAGATAATAAAAGCGATGATGATGTGGAGGTGAATTGGTTTAGTCTTGACTTCTGGTCGTGAGTGACAGCGTTGGGGGAAATCTGCTGATTGTCGAATCGTCGATTATAAAGTATAAACACAGCGATGGAGAGAAAAAGGCCAAAGCTGTCAGGGGCCCAATTTAGGAAAAAAAGAAAAGAAGATGAGGAGAAACGGATAAAAGATAAAGATATATAACAATGTTCTCTCTGTATGATTAAGTTATTCATGTCATCATGTTCATTAGTGGTATAACATTAACTCTTAGGTTTGTTAGCCTTCTTGCTTATGATGCTTGCTATGCTTACCTTGCTAAAAAACACACACACACACACACACACACACACACACACACACACAATAAAAGCCTAATTTACAAACCATCACAGAAATTCTAATGGTTATTAAATACCACAAAATGTAACCACAAAATTCTGCTTTGCAGCAAGACTGTTGCAAGTACAGTTATTTATTTCCATTGTTTATTATGTTAATGTTGGCTATAGCCAATATATTTACCATATATTTACAGTATACTGTAAATAGCCAGTTTAATTTACATGTGTAGATAGTATAAAAGACATTTTCCATTTGCTATAACTCTGTTACGTGACAAAGCATATAATTTGAGGCAGTAAATTAACCAAGGAGCTAATTGTTCCTCCCTTAGATTAGATTATATTAGATTAATAAAGTGTCTAATGACTGCCATCATAAACCATGAGCCTCTTTGAGCTTCTCACTTTTCTGCACGATAAGGATCTATCTGAGATCTACCCCAACTTCTGGACTGCTCTCAGGATTGCACTTACATTGCCAGTGACTGTAGCTCAAGCAGAGAGGAGCTTTTCCAAACTCAGGTTAATCAAGACATACCTGAGGTCAACCATGTCTCAGGAACGGCTCACTGGCCTCGCTGTCATAAGCAGAAATCATGCAATAGGGGAGCAGATCTCATATGATGTCATTTAGGGCTGCACAATATATATTGAAAAAATATCGTTATCGCGATAATGGCATGCGCGATAACCATATCGCAAGGAGTTGCGATAAATACTTTATTTGCCAAGCATTTGTGTGTCCAAATTTGACCAATCAGATGGGCCCTTACTATGTTTATACCCGCTTATATCTTGGCCTGTATAGCTTGGCCTGAAAAAAGTTCAGTCAGAAGATTTTTTTTCACTTTAATCCCTGGTTATGTTGGAACTAGTGTGGGGTTGTTTTTCAAGAGTTGGGCTCTGTCCCTTAGTTCCAGTGAAAGGAACTCTTAATGCTTCAGCATACCAAGACATTTTGGACAATTTCATCCCTGGAACAGTTTGGGAATTGCCTCATCCTGTTCCAACATGACCAGTGCACAAAGCACAGTCTATAAATACATGGATGAGCGTGTTTGGTGTGGAAGAACTGGATTGGATCATGGGTGACAAAGGCTCACTGATACACATGGGAAATTCAGGCTTGGCCATGTAGTCCAATCCCATAGCAAAGCTGTTGTATTTTAAATGAAAGAAAACTGAAAAGTGTTAGAAAAGTGTTAGAACACGCAGGCCATTACTGTTTTGGTGGCGCAGGAGGGACATACTCAATATTAGTTGAGTGTTCATAATGTTATCACTGGTCAATGTATACAGTATATGCTTGGATTCTAATGCAGCAAACAAATGTGTAAAAAAAAAAATAAAAAAAAAGAATTGAAAATTAAAATTAAAATTTCATGAATTTAATTTCATGCTTTTTGTGGGCAAGTATCTCATTATGGTCAAGAACAGGGTCAGGTTATTTGAAAACAGAATATCCAAGGCAAAAACTAAATCACAAAAATAAGCTATTCTATAAATAACGAATATCAACCTTCAGCTGGAATTTGACATACTACCAGGCAGCATGATGCCAGTCCTAGGGTGCGATTCCCACCTCAGATCTGTGTGCAGTGTTTGCATGTTCTCCTCATGCTTGGGTTTCTGCCAGATACAGTATGCTGGTTTTCTGCCTCAGTCCAAAGACATGCAGGTTTGGTTAATTGGTGTGCCTATAGTGTGTACGTTATTTGTGTGTGTACGTGATTGTACTCTGCAATGGATTGGCACCACATACAGGGTTTATGTTTGGTGATTGTATTAAATTTCTTGATCGCTTGCAGTGGTATTTATAGTTTTTGCAGTAATACTTACAAACACGGATATATTTGGTGTATTGGTTTGGTTGTTTGGGTTAGTAGCCATGGCTTTGTGCTCTTGCCAGGCTGTCCTTTAGTTTTGTTTGATTGTTTTAGGTACAAGTGTTTATTCTTTGTTTGGTTATGCGTGACGCTGTGTTTTTCAGGTTCGTTAATTTTCATTGTTTTGTGTTATTTTTGGTTGGTTTATTTTCTTGTTTCCTTGTTGTCTCTTATATCTTGTTGGTTTTAGTACAATATATTGTACCAGGCCCTGGTAAATTATTGATTATTTTGTATTTATTGATTTTCATGCTATCTGCCCTTGTTGCATTTCTTGTTGTAGAAAGCCTGTGTACTGGAGATAGTATGTTCACTGTCTGTACCATTAGTTAGATTTGTTTACTTTTGTTTATTATTTATTGTCAATAGCTTTTGTAATTTTGGGGGGTTATTGTGTGTTTTCTTTCTGTTTTATATCTTTTGTTTGTTTTATTAGGAGCCAGTGAGGACTTTAAGGTGGAGCAGGGGAGGATAGCCGCTCATTCTTTGAAGGAGTGTGTTTCACAGGTTGCTGTCTGTGTTGTCTTTACAGCGAGTGGGGTTGAGTGTGGATTTAGGTGGAGTTAGATAACTGCTCGAGTTGCAGCTGGCCTGTCCTGTTCCTGCCAAGCTCGGTCCCAGGGAGGTTTTAATGGAAGGGAGAATTTTGTTGATGTTATTTTAATGAAGCATATTTAGGTATCGCGCTCACGTCTCACTGCATTTTGTTTCCCTTGCTTTGTATTGGTAAAATGTAGCTGTGTCCTCAGTGGGAGAATTTCCCTGGTGTCCCACCAGGGTGGAAAAATCGGATGAGATAAAACGTGATTTGGGGACTGTGGGACCCTATGGGAGTGCCACAAGTTCAAACCTGGTGTGTTGATTCTAGCTGTTATACAGAGACTCTGAAAGCAAGCGGAGAGCTACAGAGCATTATACCAAAAGTGAACTACATACTGTATAGATTTGGCAATAACACATTAGACAATACATTATATAGTTCAAACTCTGTACTAAATTACCTAACAAAAACCATGAATTTTTTTCTTCTGCTGATAAAAATAAAATAATGATATGAACTAATGCACGCAATGATGCAGCTTCCAGTTGTGAATTCAAAAGAGAAGCAGAGGACTGGGGAGCCAATCAGAGACAGGCAGTCCGAATCTGCCCACCTCCAGTTTCCGATTGGCTGATATTGCCCTTACTCTAGTCTCTGATTGGCTGGCATAGTGGGAGAGTTCTAATGCTACTACTGTTTAAGCAGTTGTAGACTTATGATATTGAGCGCACGGAAGAGACACATAAATGAGCTTTTGCGAGCTGAAAGCTGATCTTTTACTTCCTATAACATATTTTTGGAAAGTGTACTATAATACAATTATTTTAAAGTACTCTATGTTTAAAGTTTAATTCTTTAAACAGATTAGTTTAATAGTTTAATTGGTAAAAGCATTATGTTAGTATACTTCTTATATACTGTATTAACTGATAGTAAAATTTTTGTAATATGTGTACACTGCGTTCCAAATTATTAGGCAAACGATATCTTTCTCTGATTTTCATAATTAGTAAATGCAAATGACAGTCAGTATAATTTTCTAGTCATCAACTATTAGAGTATAATTAGAATTTTATTGAACAAACCTCCTAATGATAACAGTATTTATTTAAAAAAAAAAAACTGAAAACGCACTGTTTCAAATTATTACACTCTAAAAAATAAAACTGTGCTGTACTCAATTTTTTTGGTGAAACATTTTTACACTTAAAAATATCAATATCAATCTAAAAATTTAAAAAATCATGTAAAATATACTTCATGAATGAAGTACAAGTCAGTAAAAAAAATAAGTAGACCTGAATAACTTTTTGTAGTAGGTTACCCAAGTGAAAATGAGTAAAATAATTGAGTAGATATGATTGAAATGGAAGGTAGAAGAAACTGAAAATTTGACTATTATTTAACAAACAAATGTGCTACATTTACTTGTTTTAAATAAATTTAATTCATACTGGTCTATCACAGAATTAATATCTTGCAATATATTATCTTTGATATCTTTTTTAATACTGTATATTTAGCTTTTAATTAAGTTTTTTTTTTTTCAATTTAGGTCAATGTATCTAATGACATATCTAATTATAAACAAAGACACAATACACACATTACCATTTTAATTAAACATTTATTTGCCAAATTTGACAAGACATGACGTCTAAACTCAATCTGGTTTACTTTGCAAATGACATGTAACATGATCATAAACAATGAGCTGAATTGATCTCATTATTAAACAGTCTGACAAACAATACTTCTGTCACAAGTATTATACAGATAATATGTGGAAAGTAGACTTTTGTATTAGAATCGAATCAGTGTCACATTTTACATCTGAAAGACTGCAGACCTTCACACTTCAGTTTCCTTCAAACTGTGGAAAGTTGTATGGACAAATGTGTGTGCAGACATTCCCAGGTCTTAAAGAAGCAATGACAGTCTAAATGAAGACAGGACACTGAATATCATTGATCAACAGTACCATGCTTCACTCCATAATGATCGAAATTCCTTTTGTTGATGCGACAAATGTGCAGAGCTTACACCGCCATCCCATAAGCTGGCACCTAAAAAAGGAATTATAGTATACAAGTAAGTACAAGTGTGACTGTTACTATATGCATCATCACACTGATCTATAAGTGGTGTTCAAGTCAAAGCGGGACTTGTGATGAAAATTCTCTGAAACGAAGACGTAAAACTGATTTGATTTTACAGAGACCATTGCTGGTAAAATTCCGGTGAACATTTCAGTGGAATGCTTTTACAAAAAACAGACTGCTTTAATCACCAAAGGCGTTTTGCTCTTGCAGAACAATGCACAACCTCATATATAGAGACAGAAATATAGAGAGAAATAAAGGGAGCCTTTACTCTAATAAATGTGTTCTGTTATTCTGCACAATTAAAAGTCCCGCTTTGACTTGAATGTCCCTTGTATATGTCTTTGTCCCTTGTATAAAAATGATACAAGAACTTTATTTACGCATTACTATCAACTATATAATTTTTTTTACTTTAGTTACTGGAAAATCTTGTATATTCTAGTGGATTCGATATATTCTGGATTAAAAATAGGTAAAGTGAAATATTTCTAGCCTTGTTTCAATTTCTATCTTGGATTCAATGGTTACACATTTAATACTTCTGAAACATTTAAAAAGTTGACATTTACCTCCAGTTTTATCTCCATTCAACTTCTCTTCTTTAGTGGTGTTGGTGCTGTGAAAGAGATATTGACAATATATAACGTTTCACGAAAATGATTTAAAAATCAGTTTTAGTTTTTTTTACTTACATATTACAACATACATAACATATTTCACTTCAATATTTTAATTTTATATTATTTCTCCCAATTATAATTCTGAGAGAAATGTTGTAGGCCTACTTTTACTTCATTTATTTCATCAACTGCCATTTTAATAATGTTTAAGTACACGGTTATGTTTGTGAAGTACTTGTAGTACTTTTGTACTTCAAATACATTAGAAGTTTAGAATGGCATGTACTTATGACTTTAACTTGAGTAAAAGGTTTGAAGTTCTATTGTTTTAAACAAAGCTATACACCATTATACTGCTAATCAAACTGCCTGTCTGTAGTGCTGTACATCATGACTGGAGCTGTGCTGGACTCAGAGCTGTTGCTCTCCCGGTGTGTAAACAGTGCCAGAGTCCGGACACTGCACCTCATTTCTGCTGTTTAAACCTGCTTTGTTCTGCGTTTCCTCCTTAAAGTGTCGGAGTGACCCGAGCAGACTCGCGGTTCAGTGTGTGAGGTGGACCCGGTACACACGCGGTAATTATTTGAACACGCTAGTTTTATATCATCGCCACAGTGACGGTTGGCTGCGCAAAATCACCGCATTCGGCGGGAGAAATTCAAATATTGCGGCACAACCGCGGCCGGTTACACCGAGAAACCCGGACATGCACGCGCACGCGGCTCAGTGTTAAATCTCTCCTTTTACACCAGATTTTAAGTGTCTCCTAACCCTAACCCAGATTTTAAGTGTCTGTATTAACGCCGCTTTACCTGAGCAGTTCGGTGGTTGGAACAAACAATTAAAATGACACTGAACACCAGGACTGAGCTGTTGCTAGCTATCGTTAGCTATGTAGCTCGGCTGTGACAGGATTCAGAACAGAGGAATTATTTCAGTAACTTGTGTTAGCTGTTTACTCACCAGGATTTATAAGGAATGTTCCAGGAGCTTCATGTCCATCCTCACAGCCGTCTGGTCTCTGATGTTACACCAGATTTCCCATGAGCACTTGCGCAGGGCAATTTACTAAATTATTTAAGTTTTTCTTGTTAAACATAAAGAATATTGAGTTGGAATGAGTGATAATTGTAGTTCTTTAAACTAATCAGCATTAATTACTCCATTACCAAATATTTTGATTGAAATGTATCAAAAATATTAAGTGGATGTTAAAAATATAATTCAGTTAGTCAAATACTAATTTCTATTTGTGAAATAAACTTAAATTATAGTGTAACAGATAGACAAACAGAACAGTAGTTTTTTTAGGCATTTATTTTGATTTGTCTAACTCAAACAATCATGTATGTGACTTTTAGAGATTTTATTAAGGTAACATAACCTGTTTATTACTGTGAAATTTACAAGGCCACAGAATCATTTTTTAGAGTGTATGCACAACAGAGTTAAAACATTTTAAAGGTTGTAAAGAACTGAAAATAGGCTTTTGTTGAATTTGCAGCATTAGGAGGTCATATTTAAAGAAATCAAAAACTATTTCAATCAAAAACATCCTAACAGGGCATGTGACATCTTAACATACAGTAGGACCCCTTCTTTGATATCACCTTCACAATTCTTGCATCCATTGAATTTGTGAGTTTTTGGACAGTTTCTGCTTGAATTTCTTTGCAGGATGTCAGAATAGCTTCCAGAGCTGCTGTTTTGAATCAAACTGCCGCCCACCCTCATAGATCTTTTGAGTATTCTCCAAAGGCTCCAATGGGTTTGAGGTCAGGGGAGGATGGTGGCCACACCATGAGTTTCTCATCTTTTATGCCCATAGCAGCCAATGACACAGAGGTATTCTTTGCAGCATGAGATGGTGCATTGTCGTGCATGAAGATGATTTTGCTACGGAAGGCACGGTTATTCTTTTTGTACCATGGAAGAGTGGTCAGTCAATATACTTTGCAGAGGTCATTTTCACACCTTCAGGGACCTTCTGGCCCAAAACATGACTCCGGCACCTCCTTGTTGACATCGCAGCCTTGTTGGGACATGGTGGCCATCCACCAACCATCCACTACTTCATCCATCTCGACCATCCAGGATTGCACGGCACTCATCACTAAACAAAACTGTTTGAAAATTAGTCTTCATGTATGCCTGGGCCCACTGCAACCATTTCTGCTTGTGAGCATTGGTTAGGGGTGGCCGAATAGTAGGTTTATGCACAACTGCAAGCCTCTAAAGTATCCTACACCTTGAGGTTCGTGGGACTCCAGAGGCACCAGCAGCTTCAAATACAGTACCTGTTTGCTGCTTTCGAATGGCATTTCAGCAGCTGCTCTTTTAACACTTTAATTTAAAATGTAAGCCTGTATACTGTACAGTACTGTATTTCTATGTCTCTCGCAGTGCTAGAATGTAAAATACAGATGTTACCCCTATATGTATTGTAATTAATGTAAGCGCATTTTCTTTGTTATGCGCTGTTGTTTTCTTTGGTATAAGTGGGTCAAATACATTAAGCAAATACATCCTAAGCCATGTTTTCCTCTACAGTTGCTTTGTGTTCTCTATACAGTGCTAAAAAATATATATACAGTATTATATTTTATATGGAAATTTAGCTAAATTTACGCTAATATTTATGTTACACAATTAGTAAATTATATTGTTCTTAATAGTTAAGCATAAAAAAGCCATAAAAAATTGTGGAGGATATTTGTAGTTTCTGCAAAATTGCTGGAGTTTTCAAAAACAATCATTAGTTAGGTTCTAAAAAAAAATCCGCAAACGGCTGAGGCCGCAAACTCTGAATCGCACCTTTGCAGGGGTCGATTGTACTTGTTTTGTGAATCTTATAAATTTCTCTTTATGTTCTACACTTATTCTGCGTTAGAAAAAAACTTCAGCCAACCAACTGTTCTAGAGAAAATTAAAAACTAAATAAAACTTTAAAACAGAGAGAAAATGGCAAAAAAGGAAAGGTGGTGCCCTATGTACAGTATGGTGTAGATTTCAATTACCATTAGTGCCCTTGATTAAGGGTTTTGGAATGCAAGGGATGCAGCTTTGTGTAAGATTCTAGTTACTGTAGCTTTACAACTTGCCTTAGTTGTGAACAATGCAGTGAGGTGAGTCACAAACCTGTCAGTACACAGGAATTAGAAGGGAGAGAAAGTGTTTT
The DNA here is from genome assembly GCA_030522415.1 of Channallabes apus. NCBI lineage: Eukaryota > Metazoa > Chordata > Actinopteri > Siluriformes > Clariidae > Channallabes > Channallabes apus. Next base: position 24,924,799 of record CM060118.1, read on the forward strand.
TTAATATGATGGTTATCAGATGTGTTTTCTGAAAGCCCATCTATGACTGGGTTTAAATGTGGTACTGGTACTGTGTAAAAGATACTCTTATTCCATTTCAGGGTGAAAATGTTTCAGCTGTGACACTGGCAGCTCATTATCTGTTAAATTCAAATAATTGGAAAAATTATTTAAAATGGAAGCTCATTTATGTGTGTTTGAACTCTCTCGCATGTGCTCAGCATCACAAAGCTAAACTTGCTTCAACTTCAGCAGTTTTGTAACTACTTCAGTCAATCAGAGACTAGAGTAGGGTCAATACTCGCCAATCAGAAACTAGAGGTGGACACATTGTAACAGAGGGTTGCCTAGGTACGTTCTCCCGGCCAGCGGGGGCGCTGTGGCCACTAATACCATAATTCCAATAAAAGAGGAAGAGAGGCTGGGCTAGGTAACAGCAACCATACCACAGCTAAATGCTAAAACTGATGCTACTGCTAAATAGCACTGTGTTTTTGTAAACACAAGTGCGGGATATCATTATTCAATTCAATTTTCAATTCAACTCAATTTTATTTGTATAGCGCTTTTAACAATTGACATTGTCTCAAAGCAGCTTTACACAATCAAAGAATTATTTAAGTTTGTATGGAATGTGAATGTGTATGGATCAAAATGGTCAGATAGTCCCTGGTGAGCAAGCCGAGGGCGACAGTGGCAAGGAAAAACTCCCTGAGATGGTAATAGGAAGAAACCTTGAGAGGAACCAGACTCAACAGGGAACCCATCCTCATTTGGGTAAAACAGATAGCAGGAAATGATCTGCATTTATACAGTGTGTTAGGTGGCAGGCAGTTCAGCTATAATAGTTGATGTTAATTGATGTTAAAATGGAGTCCAGGTAGTTATTGGAGACTCAGGTAGACTTGTAGGAAGTCCTGAACTATCGAATTCTCAAGTCCTCAGAGAAACAGCTGCCAACACCAGTCGAGGCCAGAACCGTCTTCTAGGTAGAGAGAATCATCCCCAGACACCAGACACATCCCAAGAGACACACGGGGCATCCATGTGACAAGATCTCCAACCAGAAGATGGACCACCAAGATGGGTCAGACAGGTCCGGAGGGCAGAGGGAGTCTGGATCACTGGCAGCTCAGGAACGACATGTGTAGCTCGACAGAGAGAGAGAGAAAGAGTGAAAGGGGGAGACAGGGGGAGAGAGGGAAGAGAAAGAGGGGGAGAAAGAGAAGAAGAGGAGAGATGGCAGTTAGGTATGGTCACAGTCACATAATGTGAATGTATATTTACTGTAGAGTGCAAGCAAAGACTCCAGCAGGACTAACTATGACAGCATAACTAAAAGGGAGAGCCAGAAGGAAACACAAACATGAGGGGGCCCTGAGATGTAAAGCAAACAATCACCTCACCATCAACAAACGTGAGTGATCAAATGAGAGTGGGGAAGCATCTACTGTAAACATATCAGTTCACCATAATACTCTACGTCACTGATCATCAACTGGCAGCCTGCGGGCTGAATCCGGCCCGCTGAGCCGTTCAATCCGGCCCGCAACTGGATTCCAAAATTGTGAGGATCAAAAAGAAAATAGTGGTCCACACTATTAAAGCAACTCTAAATAACAACAACTGAGTCTCTTGTCAGAATAACCACCATTTATGACTATATTTAGGCTACACTCCGAAATGAGGACAGACTCAGACAGACTAGCGTTAAGCATTTATTGTTTCAAACAGGTTTAAAAAAAATAATAAAAAAACGAACGCATAAGTTTTCCTCATGCCCTTAACATTTTTTTTTCTAAGTCTCAACAACATGCTTGAAACGAGCTGACTCCTCAGGACTAAAAAAAAAAAAGGAGGAAAAACAATCTGGCACAACTTAAAATAGCATGGTAAATAGATAACCTGGTACCAGAACAAAACAGGTCAACGGCGGTAACGTCCGTTTGAAGTTGCACGTTCGTTTGATATTCAGCTTTTGCCGCCTCTCTACATGCAACAGGAATGTTTGAAATGAATATTGTGATAAAAAAAAATGTAAGCCGCTCTGGATAAGAACGTCTGCCAAATGCCTAAATGTAAATGTAAATATTGAGTCTTGTGATATGTTCACCTATTTGCCTTAAATGTGCTTCAAAGAGGAACTGTCATGGTTCGATATGTTTGAAGTCGATATAAACAAAAATGTGTATTCGGGGATGTGCATAACCCCGTTAACGGCAGAGCTACGCTCTGTGTGGCTTAGAGACCGTGTAAAAATTACATGCACTCTCTGAAAACATATAAAACTGAATGCTGAAACGGGCTACTCACAGTGCTTTATCAATGGCTAAAGTTACATTTCCCCTCTGACACCAACTTTTTCACATCAGGCTTGGCCGCTGTCAGACTTCCTCCGTGTTTGTTTTTCAAGTGCTATATAAAAAGTTGACTTAGCCCAGTGGTTCTCAACCTTTTTTTGCAGTGGGCCGCATTATGTCCAAGTTCAAGTCTCACGGGCCGCATATTATTTACATATGACGTCATCAACGCTCAATAACCAGATATTATGCATCTAAAATTATTACAATTAGATGTATTATTATCATTAGAGAGTATAATTCTACTTAGCATTAATGGGACACCTGATGTTGTCGGAGCCGACCAATTTGGTGAAATTCGGCTCAGAAGGAGTAACAGCACAATGAAGTTGTGACTGTAAGTTGTAGTCTGTAAGACGCGCACGGAAAACGTGACTTGATGCGCGTCATTGCAGAAAATGTGCGTTCGCAAATGTATGTGGATCCAAATATAGAAAGCACTTTTGAACTTAATAATCTGAGGTTTTGTCCAGAGATGTTTCGACACATTTCTGCAACTGAGGATGACTGCTGCGCGGTTTGGCCGTGTCCTCTTGCCTGAATATCCATCAGTTCATCTTCGAGCGCGCGGCGAGGCAAACCGAAAGTTGCAGCCAAGTCCTAGGGAAAGTGAATGTCTCTCTGATGAAATGTCCTGCATATTTTATTTTCTCAAAATCAGAAAAACGAGAGATGAATTTTTCTCTCTGTTGTATGTCCAGTACACCATCACACACGTCATTCAGAAGTGGAAAGTGAGTTAGATCACTATCTATCTTTCTCCTTCGCCAATGTCATTAAGAAAGTGAACTCGGGGAGTACAGCCAAAAAGCGATTGAAGACTTTCCCACGACTTAGCCATCTCACTTCACCGTGCAGAATGAGGTCTTCGTAGGCACTGTCCAGTTCATCCAACAACGCAATAAAACGGCGGTGCATTAAAGGCCGTGCTCGAATGAAGTTAACCACCTTGACCATGGTGTCCATAACCTCCACGAAGTATCCATCTACTAACTTGCTGCATAGTGCTTGCTGATGCACAATACAGTGAAATGCCAACAAGTCAGGGGAGATTTTTCGCATTTCAGCAACGAGACCCTTGTGTTTTCCCGTCATTGAGGGCGCACCGTCAATAGTGATGGAGACAACTGAGGATGCCGGTATGTTTATGTCTTTGCATGCTTCACTAAATGCTCTATGAATATCCTCACCACGTGTTCGTTCGTGTAGCGATTTCAATGCGAATAAATCTTCTGTAACCTCAAAGATCTCTGAATTCACACATCTCACCCAAATGCAAAGCTGAGCAACGTCTCCGATGTCTGTCGATTCATTCGCTGCCAAACTGAGAGCTGAAGCAGTGGCTAGCTTAGTTTTTAGTTGTTCTGTCAAATTTTCAGATATTTCAGAAATTCGACGAGTAACTGTGTCATTGCTGAGCTGCAAACTTTTTATCCTACGAGTTATCTCGTTCTTGTTGCTCAGATCATCAAACAGACATTTAAGCAATTTCCCTTTGGGATTAATAAAGTTCTTTGAATCTTGAATCTTGAATTGAATGAATTGTGTTTCCAGAAAACAGTTCTTAACTAGCTCCCCATCACTGAATGGTTTGCCATGTTTGGCAAGGAGCCAGGAAATTTTGAACGTTGCTAATGTCACGGCCTGAGACACTTTTAAACTAGCTCACATTGTATTCTGTTCAGTGATGGCATTTTTTTCAAGACTAGTTATCTGGGAAGCTCTTTCCTGAGATCCAAGTGGATATTTCTTGTCAAAAGTTGCGTGGGTGGTATCGAAATGTCTTTTCACATTGTAAGTTTTGCACACACCCAGTATTTTTCTACAGAGCAAGCAGAAAGGCTGTCCATCTCGCTCGAGTGACTTCAAGCACTCTCCTACCTTCATTGCTGATGCAACGACTCTTTTTGTTTGCATGTGTTCCTTCATTAGTATTTTCCTCACATCTTTTTTCTCCTCTAATGACAAATTTGTCCATTTTGATTGTTAGTTGATGACTGTTTTAAATCTGTCAGAGCGCACACGCTATTAATTGTGTGCGCGTTAACTGTGTAATTGCATCAGTTCATAGATGCGTTAGTTCTGTGCATACTGTATATGAAAACATGATCACCAAAATGATTTTATGTGACAAAATTATAGTTGAAGTTAGTTTGTTTAATACATTTATTTATTAAAAATTTTTTTTTATTAATTGTAAAACCATTTATTATTATTTTATTTATTTTAAATATATATATATTTTTTTTACGTGGTCAGCATCGTGGGCCGCATTTGCATTTGGGACGGGCCGCAGGTTGAGAACCACTGACTTAGATATTTTGTATCAATTCTATTAGGCTATCACGCGTAGTGGTTGACTGTGGTATAGGTGATGGGAGCCTGAATCAAATGCTTGAGTTTTGTAATGAAATGGAAAAAGTATAAACATTAAACATAATGTTAAGCCAAAATTTTATTTTTATTTGATTTTCTTCTTGGGGGTCCGGCCCCCAAGGAGACTGTTTGGTAAAACTCTGGCCCTCTGACAAATATAGTTGATGACCCCTCCTCTACATCCATGAGTCCCCCAGATCTGCTCCTTTACTTAAGGCAAATCTATTTATAAAAATGCTTGGCTAAATAAATAAGTTTTTAGCCTAGACTTAAACACTGAGACTGTGTCTGAGTCCCAAACACTATTTGGAAGACTATTCCATAATTTTGGGGCTTTGTAAGAAAAAGCTCTGTCACCAGCTTTTTTCATAATACGCGGTACTGACCCTAACGCAAGTACACTGGATATTTGTTTATGCGCGTTTGTATGAAGCCCGCCGAGGCATCTTTATCATATGTGCTTACTGTATACTGATTGCATCCCTCCTGCGGTGGTAATGCAGGAGGGTTTTTTTGTTGTTTGTTGTTCTGTGTCTGTGTGTTTCCCAGGAGCTGGTGTGTGTCGGCTTTCCCCCGGGATTAAACACGTCAGCGGCAGTGTGCACGCGGGACCGAGTCTTCGGCTGCTCCCGCACCGCCCTTAAAGGGACACCGCTCATGGAGGACATCGGGCATGGAGCGGGTTTAGTGTTTATGGACTTGTGCTAAGAGAGAAAGACTCTGATCATTGCACAGTTTTGGACTGGGTGAATGTGGTGTGAGTGGCCAGCGTGTAAATGAGTGCTGCACAATAATTAAATGTATATACACTTTGGATATATATCATTGGTGTCTCTGGTGGTCCTTATTCACTCCCTGATTTCTGTTAACGGCTAGTTACTGTTTTCAATATTAATAGTAGCGAGTTTGTTACAGCTTCTGACTGGTTGTTTCTGATTAGCCCTCCAGTCCTCCGCTTTAAATGTATGCATTATGTATTTATGTATTTGATATTCAGCAGAACCTTGGATTACGAGCTCGTATTCCAAAACACTTAAAAATCAAATCAAATTTTCCTATAGGAAATAGTGGAAATCCTAATTATTCATTCCACAGCCCAAAAAAAATGTATACATAAAAATAATTAAAACAAAATATAAAGTAAAAACAAAACAAATTAATGCACTTTACCTCAATCAATGTGAGGACTCAAGACTGTGAGTCTGACATGATTGTCTGCAACACTGGAGCCCCACAGGGAATGGTCCTGGCTCCGGTGCTCTTCACCATATTCAGCTCAGTAACCTGTCACAGGAAGTTCTCTGACTACTCTACCATCGTCGGCCTGATCACAGAGGATGATGACAAGCAGTACAGAGGACTGACTTAGAACTTTGTGCCAACAGAACTGCCTCCAGATAAATGTGGGGAAGACAAAAAACTGGTGGTAGACTTCACCAGGCACAAACATACTTTACTAGTAAACATTCAGGGAAAGGACATTGAGAGTGGACCCTTATAAATACCTGGCTGTTCATGTAAACAGCAAACTGGACTGGTCAGATGCAATATACTCTATAGAAAATGACAGAGCAAACTTTCTACTTAGGATACTAAGGCCTTTTGGAGTGCAGGGAGCACTACTGAAGACATTTTTTGACTCTGTGGTGGCGTCAGCCATCTTCTATAGAGTTTTTTGCAGGTGCAGCAGCATGTCTACAGCAGACAGGAAGAGACTGGACAAGCTGATAAAGAAGGCCAGTCCAATTCTGGGGATTCCCCAGAACAATGTACAGGAGGTGGGAGAAAGGAGGATGTTAGCTAAGCTATCATCATTGCTGGAGAATGACTCACTCTCTGCTTGAAACAGTTTCTTCGCTGAGCAGCTCCTTGAGTGACAGAATGTTACATACAGTAGTAATGTATTAAGGAGCGATATTGAAGGTCTTTTCTCCCTGTCATTATTACTGTGAGATACTGTTGGTGCAATAATACCATAACTTTTTACCATATAGTAACTATAATTAAAATATCCTAATTATATAACGGACTACAAAGCACCAACATCCGGTATGACGAACGCGGACGCGACTCTGGCAGACGAGCTGAACACATTTTACGCTCGCTTCGAGGCTGCAGCTAAAGACGCTAGCAATGCTAATGCTAACGGCGCTAATGCTAACGGCGCTAATGCTAGCGGCGCTAACGGCTGCAGACAGGAAGACACAGTCAGCACCGGGAACGCGCTCATCATCTCCGAGCACGACGTGAGGAGAGCCTTCAAGAGAGTGAACACCAGGAAAGCAGCAGGACCAGACGGCATCTCAGGTCGTATTCTTAGAGCCTGCGCAGACCAGCTAGCACCTGTGTTCACTGAGATATTCAACATCTCTTTATCTCAGTCGGTGATCCCCACATGCTTCAAAGAGTCCATTATTGTTCCTGTTCCAAAGAAACCACATCCTGCTTCTCTCAATGACTATCGCCCTGTGGCCCTCACCTCAGTAGTGATGAAGTGCTTTGAACGCCTTATCAGAGACTTCATCATTTCTTCACTACCCGACACACTGGACCCACTACAGTTTGCATACCGTCAGAACCGCTCCACAGACGATGCAATCTCTCATCTCCTCCACACATCACTCACTCACCTGGACACTAGGAAAGGGAATTATGTTAAAATGCTCTTCATCGACTACAGCTCTGCTTTTAACACAATAATTCCTTCCACACTCACCACCAAGCTGGAGCACCTGGGACTGAGCTCATCTATATGTCAGTGGATCTCCAATTTTCTGACTGGCAGACCACAGGCAGTAAGGATGGGCGGACATGTCTCAGCTACACTCACTCTCAGCACTGGAGCCCCCCAGGGTTGTGTTCTGAGCCCCCTGCTGTACTCTTTGTACACCCACGACTGCGTGGCCACTACCAACTCCACCTCCATCATCAAGTTTGCTGACGACACCGTCGTGGTCGGACTGATCACCAACAATGATGAGTCGGACTACCTAGAGGAGATTGGAAATCTGGAGAACTGGTGCCAGAGGAACAATCTCCTCCTGAACGTCAGTAAGACAAAGGAGCTTATAGTGGACTTTAGTACAAAGCAGGAGAGGAACTACCAGACCCCCGTCATCAACAGGAGCCCAGTGGAGAGAGTGGACAGCTTCAGATACCTCGGTGTTCACATCACGCAGGACCTATCATGGTCCTGTCACATCAACACCGTGGTGAAAAAAGCCCGGCAGCGTCTCTACCACCTCAGACGCTTGAGAGACTTTAGACTGCCCTCCAAGGTGCTCAGGAACTTCTACTCCTGCACCATAGAGAGCATCCTGACGGGAAACATCACGACCTGGTTCGGGAACAGCACCATGCAGGACAGACGAGCTCTACAGAGGGTGGTGCGATCAGCCGAGCGCATCATCCGCACTGAGCTCCCTGACCTGCACTCCATCTACAGCAAGCGGTGCTGGACTAAGGCCAGGAAGATCAGGAAGGACCTCAGTCACCCCAGTAATGGACTGTTCTCTTTGTTGCGGTCTGGGAAGAGATTCCGCTCCCTAAAGGCCAACACAGAGAGACTGAGGAGGAGCTTCTTCCCGCAGGCGATAAGGTCTCTCAATCACACCTCCACACAGGACTAATAACATCTTTTAAGCTCACAACACTGACTGGACAATCATGGACACATTCATACACACTTGCACTAAATACTCATACATCTGGACAATTGCACATGTCACCTTTCATGCATATTTGCACAACCACTGACACTTTAATACCATATTTCTATATTTTTGCAATATTTTATTATGCCCTTATGCACAGTTAATTTTACAAATTTTACTAGTCAAAATTATTTCTTTAGTATTTCCTTTTTATTGATTATTTATTTTACGTACAAGATTTTATTTTCTTATTTTCTTTTTTTTTTAAGGTCACTGGCGGTCGTATAAAAGCATTTCACTGCATATTATACTGTGTATGATTGTGTATGTGATTAATAAAATTTGAATTTGAATTTGAATTATAGCTACAGTACATTATATCATGATATAGTTACAATATCTTATTTTTAGTGTGCAATAGTAACTGTGCATTAACCTCTTTTTTTACCTAGTGCAATTTGATTGAAACTGTAAATACTGTTTTGTTTTGTTTTCTTTGGTATTTATACACTATACTGTGTATAAATATTTGTTTTTGATAATGTGTATTTATACACGGTACTGTCACTACTTTATGTTTGCACATGTTCTTTAATGCTGTAACAGAAATTTTTCCACTGTGAGACAAATAAAAGTGCATCTTATCTTATTTAAAGTAGATATTTGAAAGTAAAATTCATTAAAACACAACACACAGGCATATGTAATGCAGGCAACACTATATATTTTGATTCCCCTTACTTGAAATTTAAGTACTTAACAGCTTTGTTAGCATGAACAAACCACAAACATTAGCAATACACCACGAATAAGATTAACCAAGTAACATCACTAATAAACCAACTAACATGACGAATGTGCAACATTCAGAAATTACATTCGAGTGCAAGTCCCAATATTTACAAGACTTCAGCCCTTATGCTGTCATTATTAATTTATTGCTAATTTATGTGGACTTATTTTTAACCATAGGGTGGCAACTGGTCTCTTCTTCAGGATGTGTTCCCAATGTACCTGGGATGGCTTCCTTATTTAGCACTAACCAGAATAAAGTGGTTAATGAAGATGAATGAAGAGGACACATTTTAGTCATGGATTAAATGAACAGTCAAAGCAAATGTATTTTGTCAACATTAAACATTTGTCAATGAATGCATGTGCTAATCTTTTTTAATTTTGTACAGTGTTTGGTAACATTACTTACACATGTTTAACTTCATGGTTGGTTAACATGAACTAATGAAGCAAGTAATGAAAATATCTTTAATGTGAAACGAAGGATGTCACACTTTTTTCCTCCATGAATTTAACCAGATGTCCTGGTGCACTTACAGTATGGATCTAGGCATCATTAGTCATTTCAAGTTTCTTCTGAATTTAATTAGAGAAATTAATAAGATAATATGTATTATAATTCTATATTATCTTATCAAAGTTGATATTTACAGTTAATAAACTTCTCATTATGCCCCCCCCCCCCCACAAAGTTAAAAATACTCAGTTACACTGTGAAGTCAATGAACTTATAATGAATGTGTAACTTTTACATTCATTAAAAAACTGCTTCGAAACTTGATTTAAAATATTAATTATCCTCATAAACTGGCTGTGCTGAATACCCAGCCTTTTCAGAACCACCACTTTAACATAAAACTTTATTCACACTGACGAGCAGTGGATGCAGTAAAAGCTCAGGTACATGCGTAGTTGTGCCAGTAGAACAAAATATACTCCCTGATTAAAGGGAAGCATTATTTAACAACACTTTGATCTATTTGGTCCGTCTTTACTGTTGTGGCTTGGCTTGGTATTGAAGGCTATGAAGTGTTCCACTGCTGGAAATCCATAATAAGGTTTCAAAGTAGGAGAGAGAGCCGAGGTGTCCTGAAATGTAGATCCTGCCAACAGAGCTCAAGTGAATTGGGCTCATTAGCCTCAGTGTGTTTGTGCTTGTACTGGCTGTTTGAATTAGTCTGCTGTAGGGAAAGATATAGTTCCCAAGTCAGTCTTTGATGTGAAATCTGCAATGTTTTAACAGGCTGTGGGCGTAGAAACCTAAATTCTAGGCCTCTATAAATTCTTCTCAGTAAATAGGGAAAATTGCAATAGACAGTCAAAAACTGTTTAACAAGCTTTTAAGCTACTGTATATACAGTATGAAGTGCAGGTCTTGGCAGAATACTTTGACATGGAAATCACCCGTGATTATGTTGTGGCTGCGAATAATGCAGTCTCTCTGCTCTACATAAATAACTGATGTTGGAAGCATGGGACTCACTGTAGTGAGTGCCAATGTTTAGAAATTGTGTCAGCATTGTGTCAGGATTCATTCCATGTAACTTTCAGGGCATTCCTCAAACATTACTCAATTTGGGCTTCTTATTTTTTCCCTTTTCATAACCTTTCCAGTTTATTCTCCACCTTTTTGGTTAATACCTTAATTGCGATAAGTTATAATAGTTCTATAGGCATTAAACTTACCAGTACTTCTAGTTCAAAGCCAGGAATACTAAAAATGATAACTCTGGGCATATTATTTAAAAATCCCATCAACCCTGCTTCACTTGTTTTATGTATATCATTATATTTAACAAATTTAAAAAGATTTTCTGAGCTGACATGCCTAATAATCCCTGAAAAAAAGAAAAAACAGCCCCACAGCAGTTGCTACACTGCTAAATTGCAATTAATTGATTTTTTTTTTTTTTGCAGACCTTTAGGAAGTCAGCTCTGTGAGAGTTATAACTTCACATTACTATTGCCATCCTTTTTGTGGAGAGGGTAGACAAGCAATTATTCTTAACATTTCTAGCCTTAACGTACCATCTACATCAAGTCTCATAACTCCCATGGTGATTGGTGCTACATCCTGTAAGGAATTGCCCTATTTCAGTCACCATTTCAATGAACATGCCAGGAATACCAAATACAAGGCTTCTAATGCAAAGCAGAATCTTCACAGAACCTCACTGTTTTTATACAGTATGCTCTTCGGCTCTTTTACAATTATTCAAAGTATTCAATAACGGCTTCTGTACACAATATGATTTCCCTGTCCTTCCAGTTTTTTTCTGACCGATGTACTTTAATTCCCAGAGTAATCAAACAATTTAGTAACTGTCTCTTTTTCATTTCAAGAGTATGAAGAGTCTAATTGTATTCTCCAATAGTGCAGTAAAGATTTCTACAGAACAAAGAAAGCCTGTAATAGGAGGTCTTATTTTATCATTAATGTTCAATAGAATAATTGTCAAACTGCATGAATTCCATATATTTTAGCAATTTTAGCTAAAGGGCTGCTCCCTTTGAGACTCTTTTTGTAACGATGAGCATGACCTATTGCACGAATAATAACGGGAAGTCAGCAGCAATAATCTCTCTTGTCATAAACACATTGCCTCATCTTGCATTTTGTGCATTTAAATAAAAGTATTACTGTGAGTCTTGCGTACAGTACATTTACTGTAAAATTGGAAAAAATGAATATGAGCTAATTAAATGGCTGCAAAAATAATATGATGCCTTTAAGCAGAATAATGGTGTACAATGGAGATAGAAGATATCTCACACTGTTGTGGTGCTTAGTTTAAAATCTTTTCACTGGGTTTTTATGCAATACCCCCTGATCAGTATTTTATTAATACTGCTAATAAAACACATGCCGCTGGGTAACAAACTATACATTTCTAAAACTGCATTGACAGGATGAAGGTCATTTTCCAAAAGAAAGCTGAGTTGAAACTTCAGTTGAGTTGAAATCTGGTGACTGTAAAGGCACATGAGTTACATATTTTCATTTTGATATTCCTTAACCTTTCAGTGAACCCTCATGTCCTATGAAGTTGTCGTCCTCTTGTAAGACACCTCTCCTGTCTGGGTAGAAAGCTTTCATATGATAGAGGGTGATTAGTCATAATATCTTTGCAGTTATCCCTTGCTTCAAGGTGAAAGGTGGACCTGGTACAGTATATGCCAGAAAATTCATTCCGCCGCATAAATGTCATAGCATCTATACATTTTTTGGCACTTATTTGTCTAGTTTTGTCCTTTCATTTGTAACCTGCCTGTAAAGTTGCTTTTTTGAACTTTTCAGTTCAAGTAAAAAAAACACAAAATAGGCCCTATTTTTAGGAACCATTTTGTGGTACATTCTTAATCCACTGACTGACTGTCAGGTCTAAAATGGACATGCATTCACATTTAAAGTAAAGTCTTGGATTTCTTTAGACATTTCTTACAATCAGGTCATATGAAGTCACCACTCTTCAAAATAAGTATCATACTGTACATCACCCAACTATTAAAGATATCCACCAAAATTGTTATATGTGTAGGAAGTAAGCACAAACATGTTGTTACTAGAATCAATAAAATAAAAAACTAATGAAAATAGGCTTGCTATGTTTGCTACTTTTATAATCAAATTTTGTATCATGATGTAATCAAGTGTTAACCAAAGCTAATTGACTTCAAGAATAGGAAAATTTATTGTCATGCCAGAGAGATATGAGCTGATTGAAAGTGTATTATTTATTTATACAAGAGCAAATACACACAAAGTTGCAGAGGAAGACCATTGTTGGCTAATGTCTATCTGTTATATCACAATGAGTTGAATGTTCTGCCTGATATTTAAAAAATCAGGGCTGTCCATTTCCAGTCATAAAGCTCCATCTGTCATACGCACTCAGCCGCGACCGGCACCAGGACCCGGAAGTAAGGCGGTCGCGAACCTGAAAGCATAAAAGGATACAAGATGGCGCCGCACATCGCTCTGTCAATGAGTTTTGCCCATGCTATTTCGGAATCGTTCACGTGAGTACTCACTTTCTTGGGTTCGCTATCAGACTGAGTGTGCATTTATAGAACTAGTGTTAGATTGTGTCTTTCCTTTACTCATTCACTTTGAGAGTTCTTAGAGCAAATCGCGTGATTATCCTGCCCGCTCGTGTCCATCCGCGTTTGGGTTTACCATTCACGCTACAGGGCTAACTGCTAAGCTACGTCTTTCTGGTTGTCATCGGGTTAGTTCTGACAGAATGACAGAGCCCAGAGCAGTAAACCCAGCGGATCACGCGCGCCTATGCGATGTGGTTGACCAGCATGCTGTGCTTATCAATAAGCTAACCGGTGAGCTCGATGCTCTGCGCCGGAGTGTCCAAGACGTCGCGGCCTTGTGCCGCGAAGTGGCGGAGCTTAAGCGGGAGAACGCGAGCCTCCGGGCGGCTGTTGATGGCATGGCTAGCGGTCCGCCCGCCGCAGCGGCCCCGCACCAACCCCCCCGCTCCTTCTGATGTTTTTCTAGCACTCCCGGATGAATGGGATGGCACAGATGAGAAATGCAGTGTGTTTTTAACATCGCTGGAACTGGTGTTTGAGTTTAATGCCACCAAATACTCCACCGACCGGCTGCGCATTGCACTACTCGTCTCGTTGCTATCAGGGCAGGCAGCAGAGTGGGCCACGGCAGTCCTGCGTGCTGACACCGACACCGCTCACTCCTACAACGAGTTTACCGGTCAGCTCAAATTAACATTTGAACATCCTGCGGGCGAGGTGGAGACCGACACGAAACTCTACCATCTGCGGCAGGGAGGATTGTCCGTGAGCCGGTACACTGCTGACTTCCGCACCCTCGCCATCCAGACCTTGTGGGGAGACGCAGCCCTCCGGACATTCTACTTCGAGGGACTGGCTGCTCGTATTAAGGATGAGCTAGCCAGACGAGAGCTCCTAGCCACCTTGGAGGGGCTGATCCAGCTAGCCCTCCGCATCGACCAGTGCCTCCTTTCCCGTCCAAAGGCAGCACCTCGTACCCTGCCGCCAGCTCCCACATACACCTACACTGTACCAACACCACCACCCACCGTCACCCCCGCCTTCACCGGACGTGTCGGATCTCCACCCCCTGTCGTGGTTGACACCGGAGCCAGGGAACCCATGCAACTAGGGCGCGCCTCCCTGACCGTAGCAGAACGTGAGAGGCGTTACCGCGAGGGTTTTTGCGCCGACTGTGGATCAGCGGCGCACCACCGAGCGACCTGTCCATCCCGTCCGGGAAACGCCCAACCCCGGTGAATGACAGGAGAGACTCACCGGGCACCATCCACCTCTCCGCCACCACCAACACCACCACTTCTCGACTCACGGTCCAGGTAACCCTCCACCTTGGCCACAAGCGGGTCCGAAGTGCAGCGTTCATCGATTCCGATGTCGTGGGTAACTTCATTGACTCCACATACGCCGAAGGGTTGGGGGTAAAGATCAAGGCGTTATCCCAGCCAATGAAGATCACCTCTGTCGATGGGCAGCCCCTCTCATCCAGCCCCATCACCCAGCAGACCCAACCCATCATTCTAATCCTCGGTCAGCACCAAGAGTCCAGTCAGTTCCACCTATTCTGAGGTGTTTTGTAAATGCCGGGCGAACCACCTACCACCTCACCGTCTGTACAACCTGGCCATTGAACTCCAGCCGGGTTCCAACCCCCCCCCCCCCCCCCCCCCCGCGCGGCCATCTCTACTTCCTCTCCAACACCGAGACCCAGGCGATGGAGGAATATGTCGCCAGCGCCCTACGACATGGCACCATCCGGCCATCCTCCTCGCCGGCAGCCGCGGGGTTCTTCTTCGTGAAGAACAAAGGGGGCGAACTTCGTCCATGTGTCGACTATCGGGGGCTAAACAAAATCACCATCAGAAACCGTCACCTACTGCCTCTTACCAACTCAGCCCTGGACGCCCTCTCTGGTGCCACCGTGTTCACTAAGTTGGACCTCTGGAGCGCCTACAACTTGGTGCGCATCAGAGAGGGTGATGAGTGGAAGACGGCCTTCATCACCCCCATCGGACATTATGAGAGCCTGGTCATTCCGTACGGACTCTGTAACGCACCCTCGGCCTTCCAACAGTTCAGTAATTATGTTCTCAGGTACATGCTAGGCCGATGGGTGTTCGTCTATTTAGACGACATTCTAATATACTCACACACCACAGAAGAACACACCAAACACGTCAGGGCTGTTCTCAAGAGATTGCTCGCCCACCAGCTGTACTGTAAGCTGGAAAAGTGTGCTTTTCACGAGCACTCCACCACGTTCCTGGGTTTTGTCATCTCGTCCCAGGGTGTGGCCATGGACCCGCAGAAGCTGGAGGTTGTACGTCACTGGCCCCTACCCAGGACACTAAAGCAGCTCCAACGCTTTCTCGGGTTTGCGAACTTGTACCGTCGCTTTATCCGAGGCTACAGTACAGTTGCAGCACCACTCACCGCACTGACCAGGCCCTCAACCCATCCTTTCCAACTCAACCCAACCGCCATCTGCGCCTTCAACAGACTCTGCCACCTCTTCACCACCGCACCCATTCTCCTCCATCCGGATGCCAGTCAAACATTCGTTGTGGAGGGGGACGCGTCGGAGGTGGGCGCCGGTGCCGTTCTCTCCCAGCGAGGTCCAGACCAGAAGCTACACCCATGTGGCTTCTACTCCAAGAAATTTAACCCCACTCAGCAGCGATACGGAGTAGGGGACCGTGAACTGTTGGGCATAAAGTGGGCCTTGGAGGAATGGCGTCACTGGCTCCAGGGTGCCAGTGAGCCGTTCATCGTCTGGACGGATCATCAGAACCTGCTCACCATCCGGACCCTCAAACAACTCTGGGCTCTGTTCTTAGGACATTACGACTTCCATCTGTCCTACCGCCCGGGGTCCAAGAACACCAAGGCCAACGCCCTCTCCCGTCAGTACAAGCGAGAGACGCCCCGGGCAGACCCCATGTCTGTCCTGCCACCCACCCGAATCATCGCACCGCTGCACTGGGACATGGAGACGAGGGTCCGCCAGGCACTGACCACAGAACCCGCACCAGCAGGCGTGCCGCCAGGACGACTCTATGTTCCAACCCAACTAAGGCCCGAAGTCCTCCAGTGGGGCCATTCTTCGCTCGTCGCGGGACGCCAGGGAACCCTACGAACCCTCACCTTCGTGAAACAGGCTTTCTGGTGGCCCTCGATGAGAAAGGACATCACCGAGTTCGTCCGGGCGTGCCCAGTGTGCGCCAGGGCGAAGTACACCAATCAGCCGACACCGGGGGAACTTCAACCACTTCCTGTCCCTCGTCGGCCCTGGTCGCACATTGCCGTCAACTTCATCACGGGCCTGTCGGCCTCGGAGGGAAAGGACGTAATCCTCACCATTGTGGATCGCTTCTCCAAGGCAGTGCACCTGGTGGCCCTCGCCGGACTCCCGTCAGCTAAGAACACCGCCGAGCTGATATTGGAACACGTAGTCCGATTGCATGGGTTCCCAAAGGATATCGTCTCGGACAGAGGTCCCCAGTTCACCGCCCGGTTCTGGAGGGCTTTCTGCCGTCTGATCCATTCAACCTGCAGTCTGTCTTCTGGTTACCACCCCCAGACGAATGGTCAGACGGAGCGAACCAACCAACAAGTGGAGCGTTACCTGAGTTGTTTTGTGTCGGATCGCCAAGACTCCTGGGCCCGCTACCTCAAATGGGCTGAGTTGTCCCACAACCTCCATGTGTCCTCAGCCACCAACCTGAGCCCATTTGAGGTGTGTCATGGTTTCTGTCGGCACCCTCTGGGATGGTTGTACCACGTACAGTAGATGACAAGGTATGGCTATCCACCAGGAACCTTCACTTACACACAGAGTCACGAAAGCTGTCACCAAAATTCATTGGGCCATACCGCGTCACGCTAAGGATCAACCCTGTCACCTACCGGCTCCAGCTGCCTGCGGCGCTCCGGATCCACCCCATCTTCCACACCTCCCAACTGAAGCCATTCCTCACCTCACCCATGGTTACACCCACCCCCCACCCCCCCGTTTCATTGACGGCAGTCCCGCTTACACCGTGTGACGGATCCTCGACTCGGGGCAGGGGCACCCAGTATCTGGTCGACTGCGAGGGCTACGGCCGCGAGGAACCGTCCTGGGTCCCAGCACGTTTCATCCTCGACCCCGGCTCATTAAGGACTACCTGGAGAGGGGGGTACTGTCATGCGCACTCAGCCGCGACCGGCACCAGGACCCGGAAGTAAGGCGGTCGCGAACCTGAAAGCATAAAAGGATACAAGATGGCGCCGCACATCGCTCTGTCATTGAGTTTTGCCCATGCTATTTCGGAATCGTTCCCGTTCACGTGAGTACTCACTTTCTTGGGTTCGCTTTCAGACTGAGTGTGCGTTTATAGTACTAGGATTAGATTGTGACTTTCCTTTACTCATTCACTTTGAGAGTTCTTAGAGCAAATCGCATGATTATCCTGCCCGCTCGTGTCCATCCGCGTTTGGGTTTACCATTCACGCTACAGGGCTAACTGCTAAGCTATGTCTTTCTGGTCATCATCGGGTTAGTTCTGACACCGGCACAGTTTGGTGATTTTTTTACTCGAGCACATAGCTGATTGAAGTAATTTGTTAATGGGCAGTTAATTCTCAGGTTATTGGATTTGTATAAGTGTTGGTGATTTACAAACAATTCTGGACACTGGCTTTCCACGAATAGATTTGAACAGCCCTGAAGAATATTTTTTTTATGTGACCACATGAAAGACCAAGTATTATGCAAGTATTTTACAAATAACAAAAAGAAAAGCAAGGCAACTTAAGGGAGTGTCTAAACGAGTGATTAAATAGATCTATAAATATCATTATAACAATCACACATTATCATTTTTAAATACAGAAATGTTAAAGATTATAGATGCTCGTTGGTACGGAGTCAAGAGTAAAAATAATAGCGTAACCATCATTGCATTTAGCTAAAATTATTGCCTTTAAGCATAATTCGATAAACAATCTATCTAGCTCAGGATATTATTGATCTGTCTCAGTCATCATATTGATTTTGCCCTTTGGCTTGGAGAAACTCTGTAGCTGTATTATCACTGACTGTTCAACTTACAGTAAGAAAAAAAATATCCAAGTAAATACATAAAAGTTTTATAGGACAGTTGAGTTTAGTCTGGTTGCATTGGAACAAGAACTATAGATATTTCTCTAATACAGAGAAATAAGTGTACAGTTCTATGTAACCATGTTAGCATGGATAATCAGGTATAAGAAAGATAAAATTTCTGTTTTCAAATATGTGGAGCCAAAGGAGGCATCAGGACCTATACTTTCAAAGGGTACAAATGTACTGGTGCCTCACAAAATCTCAGCATGCGAGAGGCAGTTAGAGGTTATGATTAGCCGAGTTGTGTTCATCCAACTGTGTCTTATTTTTACTTCATTAATGACATGGCATTTAAGTGCCTAATTTTCAGCCCACCTTGACCCAGCCATGGTGTTGAGATCAGAGGATTTGTGGTAAAACAACAGTGACATACAGTCCCATTTAAAAGTATTAGGACAGTCAGTTCTTTAAACTAAAGGTATTTGGTTTTTAGATCAGGGTTTGTGCCCTGTTTGAATTATTGTTAAACATTTAATAGCTCTGAATGTCTTATCTCAGTATGCTTCCTGGGTTTTGCCTCTAAATCAAATAATAATCCACCATGAAAATCAGAAAGCAAGTCATTGCAAAGCAGAGAAGCATCTGAAAACTGATCAGAGCAACTGCACAAGCATTAGTTATAGGTGATCTAACAATTTGGAATCTCCTGAAAAAGAAAAGAAACTCAGGCAGCTAAACAACAAACAGGTTTGCCAACAGCAGTTGATGTCTGAAACTTTGTAAAATTCGTGAAGAAAAAAACCCATTCGGAGACAAAACCTTTAGGAACAACCTACACAGTACAGGGTACAGGTGCCAAAATCCACTCACTAAAGAAGTCTTCAAATGCAGAAATATAGGGACCATAAAACAAAATAATAATCATTCATCAGCGGTATGTATAATGGGGCCACGCTGGAATTTGCAATTAAATGAGATGGGCATTTCTGAATCAAAGAGAGACAAAAAGCCAAAATGTTAAAAGAACGATCTGCTGATGAATAAAACAAACAAGCTCGTCAGTCAAACACAGTGGCGGACTGGACTTGCATGACTGCTTCTCGACCAGGCTCACTAATCTTTATTGATGATAAAACTCATGATGCAGAAGCAAAATGAGTTCAGAAGTGTACAGAGGCAATCTGTCTACCAGTTTGTCTTCATCATGCAGCAAGACAATGACCCAAAAAAACACTGTCAACAGAACAAAGGATTTCATTATAGGAACCTTAACCTAATTGAGCATGCACTTCACCTCCTAAAGAGGAGACTGAAGGGGAAACCACTCAAAGCAAACAACAGGAGAAAGAAATTGCAGTACAAGCCTGAAAAATCATCACCAAGTGGTTTTTCATTTCAATCATTTACTGTACAGTAGATACAGTTGTTTTTGGGTTTGCGACAGTGTTTCTGTCATCAACTGCTGTGTGTTCTTTGGCTGATATGTTCAGTACTGCCTCACTCAAGCCTTTATAGATATTACCCGGCAGGAATGTTAGGTTGTAAAATGTTGTGTCAAAGCTTGACTTAATTTGTGTAACTAGGGGTGCAAATTTTACACATTTTTCTCAACCAAAAGATAAACATGTTAGCATTCAACAATCGATTACTAATTAACAATCAATGATAAGATCCACATTTTGTACTCAGTTAAAGTTTAATTTAAACAGTTTCAGCTTCAATCCAGTTTTGCATACACACTGATTTATCTGTGGTGATCTGAATGAGTCTGAAAGAATAACAAAAAATGTGCATCAATTTCTTTTTTTTTTCCAGAAAGCCCTGTAAAATAATAGATTTAAACAAATGGTGAACGTTTTGCTATGTTAAAAATACTATGTCCATTACTGCACATTTCCTGAATTCCAAGTGCACCATCTTGTGATATTAAAAGTCAAATGATATTATTGATAAGCTATTATGAAAAATAGTCGATTAATCATTAACATGGTCATATATATGGTTAAAATTTAGAATGTCCCATTAGAATGTGCAAAACCATGCCCTTACTCCAAGCTCTCCTAAAAGTTGCCAGGTACATATATTTTAGGAATAAAAAATTTCTATTGTGCACTGGACCTTAATATGGAATATATCTTTAAATGTGTTTAAAATATCACTTTATTCATTTAATCATCACTTCCATCTGCATTCGGATGCTGCCTAATAGGTAAGGAGGCAAGAAAAACTCCATAAATGCATCTAAAAGTCGATAATGACTTGATATCAAGGCGTTACTAAAAATTTGCCTCGTGAAGTTTAACCAGTGTTAAGAGTTTGCAGCGGTAGGGCAATAACACAGATGTGGAGAAAGGCTGATTTGAAGTAAGGTTTCTTTTACTAATTAAATTTTTTGTTCGATGGGCCAGGTTGAAAAAGGGTGAAGTTGAGGAAGTCGAGGAGTCTGTGGAGGGAGAGAAAAGAAAGCAGATATGTTAGTCATACACCCAGAACATACTATTCACCAGACAGACATTTGGCAGTCCTTTCATGGGGCACTGATGACACCGGGACGGTGGATAATAATCCACTGCCATCCATAGTGAGTGAAGGTCCCATGTGTGCAGTGGAGGTGCTGAATTTGCATTGTGATCTCTTCTCCTTGGTCGAGTGAGCGGCTGGCAGATGATAAAAGGCGCTGACTGTAGGCCTGCCATAATAGCAAGTAAGAAAGATGGACATCATCAGGCAAATTAGGGGTTCCCAAACTTTTTAAGCAATGGCACCAAATTGACATTATATAGTTTTGTCACCCCAAGCCTTGACTTTCATACAGTTTTTTAAATTAAAGAATTAAACATATTATTACATAGCATGTGTAACATAATTGGTGGTGAGGTGATCGTTTGCTTTACACTTCAGGGACCCCTCATGTTTGTGTTTCCTTCTGGCTCTCCCTTTTAGTTATGCTGTCATAGTTAGTCCTGCCGGAGTCTCTGCTTGCACTCAGTAAATATACATTCACATTATACATTATGTGACTGTGACCATACCTAACTGCCATCTCTCCTCTTCTACTCTTTCTCCCCTCTTTCTCTTTCCTCTCTCCCCCTGTCTCCCCCTTTCACTCTTTCTATCTCTCTCTCTCTCTGTCGAGCTACACATGTCGTTCCTGAGCTGCCAGTGATCCAGACTCCCTCTGCCCTCCAGACCAGTCTGACCCATCCTGGTGCTCCGCTTCTGTTTGGAGATCTCATCACATGGATGCCCCGTGTGTCTCTTTGGGATGCGTCTGGTGTCTGGGGATGATTCTCTCTACCTAGAAGACGGTTCTGGCCTCGACTGGTGTTGGCAGCTGTTTCTCTGGGGAGTTGACAGGTCAATAGTTCAGGACTGGTACTTCCTACAAGTCTACCTGCATCTCCAATAACTACCTGGACTCCATTTTAACATCAATTAACATAAACTATTATAGCTGAACTGCCTGCCACCAAACACACTGTATAAATGCAGATCATTTCCTGCTATCGAAAATGAAAGAGAACAAAGAGTAGAAGAGGTGACTGTTGTGGAGCAGGAAGTAGCAAATTTTAGTAAAAGTGAGGTGAGAAGGGCTGAAGAGTGGAAAGGCTGTTGGTCCTGACGACATACCTGTGGAGGTATGGAAGTGCTTAGGAGAGGTGGCAGTAGAGTTTCTGACTAGTTTGTTTAACGAGATCTTGGAGAGTGAGAGGATTCCAGAGGAATGGAAGAGAAGTGTATTGGTGCCGATTTTTAAGAACAAGGGAGATGTGCAGAGCTGTGGCAATTACAGAGGTATAAAGCTAATGAGCCATACAATGAAGCTGTGGGAAAGAGTAGTGGAGGCTAGGTTAAGGGCAGAGGTGAGAATTTATGAGCAGCAATATGGTTTTATGCCTAGAAAGAGTACATCAGATGCAGTATTGGTTTGAGGATGCTGGTGGAGAAGTACAGAGAACGTAATAAAGAGTTGCATTGTGTCTTTGTAGATTTAGAGAAAGCGTACGGGTGTACAGGGTGCCGAGAGAGGAGCTGTGGTGTTGTATGAGGACGTCTGGAGTGGCAGAGAAGTATGTTAGAGTGGTGCAGGACATGTATGAGAGCTGTAAGACAGTGGTAAGATGTGCTGTAGGTGTGACAGAAGAGTTCAAGGTGGATGTGGGTCTGCATCAAGGATCGGCTCTAAGCCCCTTTTTGTTTGCTCTAGTGATGGACAGGATGACAGATGAAGTTAGACAGGAGTCTCCATGGACTATGATGTTTTCAGATGACATTGTGCTTTGTAGCTTGAGCAGGGAACAGGTGGAGGAAAATTTGGAGAGGTGGAGGTACGCTCTGGAAAGCAGAGGAATGAAGGTTAGCCGCAGCAAGACGGAATACATGTGTGTGAATGAGAGGAACCCAAGTGGAACGGTGAGGCTACAGGGAGGAGAGGTAAAGAAGGTGCAGGATTTTAAGTACTTAGGGTCAACGGTCGAGAGCAACGGAGAGTGTTCAAAGGAGGTGAAGAGATGAGTACAGGCAGGTTGGAATGGGTGGAGAAAAGTGTCAGGTATGTTGTGTGATGAAAGAGTATCAGCGAGAATGAAAGGAAAGGTGTACAGGACAGTGGTGAGACCAGCAATGCTCTACGGCTTAGAGACAGTGGCACTGAAGAAAAGACAGGAGGCAGAGCTAGAGGTAGCAGAGCTGACGATGTTGAGGTTCTCTTTGGGAGTGACAAGGATGGATAGGATCAAGAATGAGTTCATCAGAGGGACAACCCATGTTGGATGTTTTGGAGATAACGTCAGAGAGGCCAGATTGAGGTGGTTTGGACATGTTCAGAGGAGAGAGTGTGAATATATCGGTAGAAGGATGCTGAGGTTGGAACTGCCAGGCAGGAGGTCTAGAGGAAGACCAAAGAGGAGATTTATGGATGCAGTGAGAGAGGACATGAAGTTATTTGGTGTGAGAGAAGAGGATGCAGAGGATAGGGTTAGATGGAGGCAGATGATTCGCTGTGGCGACCCCTGAAAGGGAACAGCCGAAAGACAAAGAAGAAAGAAGAAGATTGAATTAAGCAACAAGATAATACATTAAAGAGAAAAATCTACTTGTCTTGCAGGTTTCCAAATCAGACATTCAGTTGTTCAACAGTTCTATGATGAGCTTTATTAATGATGAGCTTTGTGTCTTTTAAAACATTTTGCTATTATCATGGTAATTGTTATGACACTCTTATTGTAGTACTGTATTGTGTAGGTTGAGTTAATACTGTATTATGCTATGCCTTTATAAATAGAGAATATGCAACTGAAGGCTCACAAGCTCTTCTTCATAGAGCTATCAATTAAGATTATTTTTATTTTTCATTTTATTGGCACATAAAGCACCTGGTATTGGTAATGAAAAATTCGTCACTTAGAGCAGAAAGGCAGCAGTGTCTCACAGTTATATTAAGTCCTGAGGGTGTATAATCCTGCATTACATTTATGCAGGATTATACAGATTTATGCATCACATTAGAGCTTTTAACAATTTCAACACATACCGAAGGCTCCTACATTTTAAGCATCAGTATAATTCTTTTTAAAGTTATATTAAATGTGGCTCGAAAGAAGATTAGAATGTGAATGTAAAAGCAGTGTCATTCTATTTGTAATAAATTTGTTGCTTTATCATCATGGTGCTCATTTCACGGGTACAGCTCTATTTTCTGTAATGGTCACAGTAGCTTTACAAATTAATCTGTGGTGTTTGAAGGAATGGAGAGCAGCCCAAATAAGGACTTAATAAACAAGCACTCTAATCATTCTGACAGAAATCAATGTGTTCTTTGATGTAAGTGTAACCTGGTCTTGGTCCAGGCATCCTTACTGCATCCAAAGTAATCATATGCCTACATGCTTGTGTCATTTTACTAATAAACTCAATTTTAGAGGATGTGTTTGCTTTCTAATCCATCAGACACACAAGAATGCACTCCATATGATGACACACAGGTTCTTTTGGCTCCAATTAAAATTCTCACACCAGGAGAGTGCAAAGTTGTCTAAGCAAAGCGAACCCTCAGCATTTTAAGAGGGGAAAAAATCTACTGTAGATGCCTTTAAAGTTTTTTGGGGTAAGGTTCTCAAAAGAACATGGTAACAATATGGTTCTATATAAGACAGGAACCCAAACTAGTAACTTTTTCCATATCCACTAGTTCTTAATTTTCATTGGAGAGGTGGTGAAGGGTTTGAGCTATGAGGTGTGGAATACCGGGTGTATTTGGAGCGCTGCAGGCAGCTGGAGCCGGTAGGTGACAGGGTTGATCTGGAGGTGAATGCGATAGGGACCGATGAACCTGGGTAACAACTTCTTGGATTCTGTGTGGAGGTGGAGGGTTTTAATTGAAAGCCACACCTTGTCACCTACGTTATACAACCGTCCCGGAGGGTGCCGACGGCGATGCTGGGTGGTGTAACGGGTGTTGGCTCGGTGAATGGCTTGGTTGACTTGGTTCCAGAGCCGTCGGCACCAACTGTTGGGCGGACGGTACGTCAACCTCCGGTTCTTGATGTTCAAACATCGGAGGTTGGAAACCGTGGCATACCTCGAATGGACTGAGATTGGTGGCTGAGGTGACATGTGATAACTCAGCCCATAAGAGGTAGCGAGCCCAGGAGTGCTGGCTATCGGCGACGAAACATCTCAGGTAGCGCTCCAGTTGTTGGTTGGCCCGCTCCGTCTGACCATTAGTCTGAGGGTGGTATCCAGATGAGAGACTGCAGGTGGAATGGATCAGACGGCAGAAGGCCTCCCAGAACCGGGCAGTGAACTGGGGCCCTCTGTCCGAGACGATGTCTTTAGGGAACCCATGCAGACGGACTACGTGTTCTAATATCAGTTCCGCTGTGGCTGACGGGAGTCCGGCTTTGGAGAAATGGTCGACGATGGTCATGATGCGCCCGTGATGAAGTCGACGGCAATGTGTGACCAGGGCCGGCGAGGGACGGGAAGTGGATGGAGTTCCCCCGAAGCTGGTTGGTTTATGGTCTTCGCTCCGGCACACACTGGGCACGCCTGGACGAACTCGTTGATGTCCTGGGCCATCGAGGGCCACCAGAAGGCGCGCCTGATGAACTGTGTGGACCGTTGGCTGCCTGGGTGTCCAGCGATGGGCGAGGCGTGGCCCCACTGCATGATCTCGCTCCTCAAGGTGGGTGGTACATAGAGACGCCCAGGCGGCACACCTGCCGGTTCGTTCTCCATAGCCTGTGCCTGGCGGACCCTTGTTTCCAAATCCCAACGGAGAGGTGCGATGATCTCCGTGGGTGGGAGAACAGGCGCGGGTTCCGCCCGGGTGACGTCTTCCTCATGCTGGCGGGAGAGGGTGTCGGCCTTGGTGTTTTTGGACCCCGGGCGGTAGGACAGATGGAAGTTATAATGTTCGAAGAACAAGGCCCACTGCGCCTGTCTTGGATTGAGCTGTTTTATGTTGCGGATGGTGATAAGATTCTGGTGGTCGGTCCAGATGATGAATGGCGCCTGGAGCTAGTGACGCCATTCCTCCAAAGCCCACTTTATGGCCAGCAGCTCGCGGTCCCCTACCCCGTATCACTGCTGTGTGGTGTCAAACTTTTTGGAGAAGAAACTACAGGGGTGTAGTTTCTGATCTGGACCTCGTTGGGAGAGAACAGCCCCAGTGCCCACATCTGAGGCGTCCACCTCCACAACGAATGGTTTACTTGCGTCTGGATGGAGAAGAATGGAGGCGGCGGTGAAGCGGTGACATAGTTGATGGAAGGCGCTGATGGCTGCTGGGTTGAGGTTGAATGGATGAGCTGATGGATGGGTCAGAGCGGTTAGGGGTGCTGCAACCGTACTGTAGTCCCGGATAAAGCGACGATAAAAATTTGCAAACCCGAGAAACCGTTGAAGCTGCTTGAGAGTCTTGGGTAGGGGCCAATGACGCACAACTTCCAGCTTCTGCGGGTCCATGGCCACACCCTGGGGCGAGACGACAAAACCCAGGAATGTGGTGGAGCGCTCGTGAAAAGCGCACTTTTCCAACTTACAGTACAGTTGGTGGGTGTGCAGTCTCTTTAATACCGCCCTGACGTGTTGGACATGTTCCTCCTTAGTGCGGGAGTAGATGAGGATGTCATCTAGGTATGCAAATGCCCACCGCCCTAGCATGTCCCGGAGAACGTCGTTGATGAAGTGCTGGAAGGCGGTGGGGGCATTGCAGAGACCAAAGGGGATGACCAGACTTTCGTCGTGCCCCGTGGGTGTGATGAATGCCGTCTTCCACTCATCGCCCGCTCTGATGCGCACCAAGTTGTAGGCGCTCCGAAGGTCCAACTTTGTGAAAATGGTGGCGCCAGAGAGCGCGTCCAGGGCAGAGTTGGTAAGAGGCAACGGGTGACGATTCTTGATGGTGATGTTATTGAGCCCCCGATAATCGACACACGGGTGAAGTTCGCCTCCTTTCTTCTTCACAAAGAAGAACCCAGCGGCGACGGGCGATGAAGAGGGCATGATGGTGCCTTGGCGAAGAGCGTTGGTCACATATTTCTCCATCGCCTGCGTCTCGGTGGCAGAGAGGGAGTAGAGATGGCCGTGGGGGGGCACGGAGCCTGGCGATGTAAGATGTGGTGTAAGATGGGTGGCGCGTCTCTTACAGAACACTTCAGCCAGGTCCCGATAGACAGCGGGGATGGGGTTGGTGTCGACATCGGGGGCCTCGGACTCCCTAGAACACGTCCCAGCCGGCGCTTGGAAGCAAAGTTCGGAACAGGTCGGCCCCCACTGAAGGATGCGATTTTGGGTCCAGGAGATGAGTGGAGTAACCAGGGGTGCCCGAGGATGATGGGTGGTGACGAGATGGTGGTGAGTTGGAACTGGATTAGTTCTTTGTGCTCGTTGATGATCAGGGTGATCGGTTGGGTTTGTGTGGTGATGGGACTGGATGATAGGGGGCGACCATCGACTGAGGTGATCCGAACCGGCTGGGATAATGCCTCAAATTTCATCCCCAGTTGCTTGGCGTAATTAGAGTCAATGAAATTTCCTGCGGCACCGGAATCGATGAACGCAGTACTTCCAACTCGTCTGTGGCCAAACTGGAGATGTACCTGTACCGCGAGACGGGAGATGTTGGTGATAACGGGAGAGATCTGAAGGTGACCCGGCGAGCTTCCCTCCTGTCTCACCGGGCCTGGGCGTTTCCCGGACGGAGGGGGCAGATGGCTCGGTGGTGTGCATCTGACCCACAGTAAGCACAGAATCCCTCCCGAAATCTTCGTGCCCGTTCTACAGCGGACAAGGAGGCGTGCCCCGGCTCCCGCGTCAACCACGGCGGGTGGTGGAGATCCGACAGAAGTAGTGGCGGTGGGTCGAGCTTCAGGTGCCTGAACATGAAGGGAAGGTGCTGAAGGACGTGACGGGACATAGGAGATGATGGGTGTGGCAGGCGGCAGGGTGCGAGGGACTGGCTTGGGACGAGACAGCAGACGTTGGTCGATCTGAAGGGCCAGCTGGATGAGGCCCTCCAGCGTAGCAGGTAGCTCTCGCCCCGCGAGTTTGTCTTTTATGCGAGAAGCCAGCCCTTCGTAATAGGCTGTCCGGAGGGCGGAGTCTCCCCAGGTGGTCTGGACAGCGAGTGTGTGGAACTCCGCGGTGTAACGGCTCACGGACAAACCTCCCTGCCGTAGATGATAGAGTCTTGTGTCCGTCTCCACCTCACTGGCGGGGTGCTTGAAGGTGAGTCTTAGCTGGTGGGTGAACTCATTGTAGGAGTGAACGGTATTTGAATCTGATTTGAGAACCGCCGTGGCCCACTCAGCTGCCTGCCCGGTTAGCAACGAGACGAGAAGTGCAATGCGTAGCCGATCGGTGGAGTACCTGGTGGAATTAAACTCAAACACCAAATCAAGCGCTGTTAAAAACACATCACACTTTCCATCCGTGTCATTCCACTTATCTGGTAATGAAATGAATACGTCAGAAGGAGGGGGGGGGAGGGTTGGTGCGGCGCCGCAGCCATGACGATGGGGGCCCGGCTAGCCGCGCCATCAACAGCCGCGCGGAGCTCCGTGTTCTCCTGCTTCAGCTCCGCGAATTCGCGGCACAGAGCCGCTACGTCACGGGCACCTTGGCGTAGAGTAGCGATCTCCGCGCTAAGCTTATCGATAAGCACAGCGTGCTGGTCCACCACGTCGCACAGGCGTGCATGATCCGCTGGGTTCACCGCGCAAGACTCAGTCATTCTGTCAGGGAACTAACCTGGAGTAGACCAGAAGACTTAGCTTTAGCGGTTAGCCCTTGTAGCGTGGATGGTAAACCCAAACGCGGAAGCAAGCGAGAAGGCAGGATAACCACGCGATTTAATCTTAGGACTCTCACAACAACGGAGCAAGGGAAAAACACAAATTTAACCCGCGTCCTATAAACACACACTCTAGGCAGAAAGATAACCCAAGATAGTGAATTGGAAGCGATACGAGCTGATCCGACATGGGCGAAACTCAATGACTGAGTGACGTGAACCGCGATCTTCTCTCCTTTTATGCTTCCTGCTTTTGCGACCTGGCTACTTCCGGGTCCTTGTGCCGGTCGCGGCGCGAGTGTGTGTGACAGTACCATGGAAGAAAGTGGTCAGTCAATATACTTTGCAGAGGTAATTTTCACGTACCAGCTCTCTCCCCATGATTCTGGCCCAAAACATGACTCTGGCACCTCCTTGTTGACGTCAAGGACATTTCTCCTTGTGAGCATTGATTAGGGGTGGCCGAAAACTAGGTTAATGCACAACTGCAAGCCTCTAAAGGATCCTACACCTTGAGGTTCGCGGGACTCCAGAGGCACCAGCAGCTTCCAATACCTGTTTGCCGCTTTGTAATGGCATTTCAGCAGCTGCTCTCTTAATCCGATGAATTTGTCTTGCAGAAACCTTCTTCATTCTGCTTTTATCTGCACAAACCTGTCTGTGCACTGAATCAGCCACAAATGTATTCACAGTACAATGATCACGCTTAAGTTTTCATGAAATATCTAATGTTTTTATACCTTATCCAAGGCATTGCAATATTTGACACTTTTCGGGCGGCAGAGAGATCCTTTTTCTTTCCCATATTGCTTGAAACCTGTGGCCTGCTTAATAATGTGGAACAACCTTCTTCAGTACTTTTCCTTTGATTGGGCTCATCTGGCAAACTAATTATCACACATGTCAGAGACACATTACCATCCATGAGTTTAATTTAAAAACTAAACATTTAATGTTTATGACACTTATATCCAATTTGCATAATAATTTGGAACGCGGTGAAAAAATTGTATTCTAATGTATACTTTCTGTACATTTGTACAATGATTATTTCGAGCATATATTTTTAAAAATCTACCAAAAATACATACAAGTTTAAATAAGTATTGTAGCATTTTACCACCGGAAAGGATGTTGGAGAGACGAGTGAGCTTGCTTGCTGCCCAATGCAATGGCTGGGAGTACTTTATTACCACACAGCACTGTATAGCATAAGCAGCACATTCACTGTTAAACTGTAGCACACACAGAGAAAGCACACACGCACACACATACATTCACACACAAACATGGCCGAAGCCATCAACCCAAACACCTTTTCCAAACAGGGTGAACACACAGAGAACTCCCGCAAGGCATGACGGTCGTCAGCTGCCGCCCCGCCCATGCCACACTGCCCCCACCCGAGCTGTTGACGCCGGGGTCCTTTTGTAGAGGAGCGCAACATTGTCCCGCAGGCAGACCGGCCTCCGCAGAGTTTGATGTTTAGCTGGCGTGCGGCTGGTAAGGCGCAAGACGGTCTCTGTGGAGCAGAATGTGCGCCCGCCCCGCCAACCGTAACCGGTAGATGACATCGGAGAGCTGAGCGATTACAGTACAGGGGCCCACCTAGTGGGACAGAAGCTTGGCAGTAACTCGGCTGCACGCCGGCTGATCAGCGCCGGGGGGTCCAGAGGACTGCACGACGGGGATGTTCTGGATCGGTGGTCGGTTTACGTTGCAACCGCTCTTCACCTCGCTCGCAGTACCGACGACGCGCTTTGCTGCACAGCCGTCGGGATAAAGCGTTTTCCCGCTCGGCCTGCTACCGGACCATTTACCTGGCGCAACCACCGGAGCTAGTTTAACGGCTGCTGGGGTACGTTGTCCCTCAGGACTGAGAACGTTGCAACGGTAGTCTCGGCATCGCCGCGAAACCCCAGAGACCTGTTCGTTGTCTAACCGTGACGGGTAGCCCTGTCCCCGGCTAGATTCACCTACCGAGTGCCGGGTTCTTCATCTCGCCGCTCCGCTTTGGTCGCACTGCTTTGCTCATGCTGGTTCTGTCCGAAAGATGCTCGTTCTTCCGTTGTAGTCTCTCTGCTACTTGGCGGCCGACCTGGATCCTCCGCAGGTCCTCAACAGTGCGCTCCAACTCGTACTTCTCCATCCCACTTCTGACACCAATGTAGCATTTTACCGCCGGAAAGGATGTTGGAGAGATAAGTGAGCTTGCTTGCTGCCCAATACTTTATTACCACTGTATAGCATAAGCAGCACATTCACGGTTATAGCACACACAGAGAAAGCACACACGCACAAACATACATTCACACACAAACATGCCATCAACCCAAATGCCTTTTCCAAACAGGGTAAACACACAGGGAATTCCCGCAAGGCATGACGGTCGTCAGCCGCCGCCCCGCCCACGCCACAGTATACTTTGGAAATTAAACAAACCTTTCACTTAAAGTATATTTTCCAATAATATATTTTTTGGAAAGTGTACTATAATACAATTATTTTGAAGTATATTTAAAGTATACTTCCAAAATTTGGTAAAAGCATGATGTGAGTATACTTTTTATATATTAACTGATGGTACAATGTTTTGTTAGTATATTTGCAGTGTACTATCGAGGATTTCAATATATTTGTAATACACTAAAGTGTATTTTTTTCACTGGGGTGCCATTCCTACTCTATCCCTTGCTCTGTATGTTGTTTTTCTTTTCTGCACCTGTTCTCTAGCCGTGTGTTCACTAGCTCTTCTCACAGAGACTCCCAGTTAATAGCACGCCCACCAGAGGACCACAGTCACAGAGAACCACACTCAGCAGTAGCCCACACTTACACATCTGTTTGCTGTGTTTGTTTTTATGTTTCTTGTTTTTCCTGTTTTATTTCTTCCCCTCAAATCTATGTGTGTTGTGGTTCTAGGACCCCATCAAAACATGTCCCGCACCACAGACCTGTCAGTCGCTGAAAAGATCTGACATCCTCCTACCTATGGCTGCCGAAACACTAAAGTACCAGATGCCAGACCAGCTGGATGACAACTTAACGAGCCGTATGAGACAATACCCAAGTCAGTGTTACAGTACCAACCCAATGAACTGTCCAACATCACCGGCTCCTTGCATCACACACTCATCGTCACCCTCAAGCTGAGCAAGTCCAGCAGGAGCTGATGCGCACAACAACGCATCAAGCAGCTGGGACTAGAAGCTCAGGAGTGACGGAAGGGGGGTGACGAGGTAGAGAAGGACAAAGTGGAAATCACCATGCTGCAAGAAACCCTGGCAATACTACACATGAAAGGGAAGGCAAGGTAAACTACGCTGATCTCTCCGACAGGTTGCAATATGCAGAAGAGCTACTAGAAAAAGCCAAGTCGGATTCCAGGGAGAAAATGGCAGAATTAAAGCCCTGAAAAAATAACCTGGACAAGTCAAGGAATGAGATCAGCTACCTCATGCGACAGCTGGACCATCGCAAAGAAGAGTCCTACAGCGTCACAGAGGAACTCAAGCCCGCCTGTGAATGGTGCCATGA
The DNA here is from genome assembly GCA_030522415.1 of Channallabes apus. NCBI lineage: Eukaryota > Metazoa > Chordata > Actinopteri > Siluriformes > Clariidae > Channallabes > Channallabes apus. The sequence continues at coordinate 24,956,944 of CM060118.1, forward strand.
TCCGTCAAGGTAACGACGTGCACGCATCTTACCCCTGTTGAGCAGGACCTGGTCCCCTGTTCTTGGACCGACACATAGTGGAAGAAGTGACGGGCGGGGCGATGCATCCTCCAGCTCCTTCCAAAGAACCCTACAGATCTGGCCTTTAAAAACGCATGTTTTCAGAAAAGGGATCCCACGACTTCCCGCGGGAAGCTGTGAAAATGCCCTTCATTACCTGTAGGGGCAGTCGTGTTTCAGTCTGAAGTATTGTGTGTCTACTGAAGCCGAAAAATGTGTTATGTCTCTTAGGCGCCCACTGACAGCAAGCGACAGAGCTCATAAACATGTCAAGCTCAAACTGATATGTATTTATTCTTCATTTTCTTCTCACCTTCAATGATGGTACTTCTTTGACTGTATAATTATTATTAGTAGTAGTAGTTCTCTGAATTTATTATTGTTATTATTATTATTATTATTGTAATGCACCTGCGCGTGTGCGAAAAGACTACAAAGATTTATGCGCTTTAAATATACACGGACACTGGTGGCTCAGTGGTAGGTAATTCGCCTGCCATGCGGAAGGCCCGGGTTTGATTCCCAGCCAGTGCCCAAAGAGCCGGTATTATGCACTAAAATGCACCCCTACATAATCGCTATCAAATATTATATTAGAAAATAAATTCCTAGGTTTATTACGTATTATCATCAGATATGATATTACTATTATAATGAACCCTAGGCACGTGACAGCCACCAAGAGCATTAATACAAAATCATGTATAATGTTTATTTTGTGGCACATTTATACAGGGAAAAAAACAGTAATTAGAACAAATAAAATATAAGGGACAAAGAACTATAGATTATAGTTCTATAGATAGAGTCCAAAGAAAGGTTAAAATACACGAGAGGATTGAAATTAAGTATAAACCGTAAAAAGATGTAGCAAGAGACACTTCAATTAAAAATAATATCATAATAATCTAGAAGTATATTATTCTTCTTATTAAATTGAATTAATTTAAGAGAGTTTAAAATTGAGGTCATTTCTAGAAGGAAAAGATGGAAGTACAATTGTTCCTTTTTAATTCTCTGTTTATGTATAAAGTATTTTGCATGTAAAATAAAATAAACAACAAATTCAAGCAGTTTATTTTCCGCATTCTCATAATAAAAGATTATATCTTTAATAGTAAAGGAGTGAGATACATACTTTAAAATTTTTTTAGTTTTCTCACACTCAACAAACAAATGAATCAGAGATTAATTTAACGTATCACAAAAAGAACATTTATCCTCTACCTCCAAGTATTTAGATAAAACTGAGTTTACAGGGTAAATTTTGTGGAGAATCTTAAAATGAACAGAGATGTTAGAGATGCAGTATTTATTAGGCAAAAGCCAGGCTTTATGCCATTTAATATCCGAGAGGGACATTTTATTGGAGATCCTACATTCCAGAGTTGGTTGGTTGGAAACACGTTTGAAGAAAAATATTTAGGCCTAATAAGATGCTTTAAAATTCATCTAAAATTCATTCATCAGCTTGTATAAACCGACAGCCTTAAAAAAGGCAACGTTTTGATCAAAAGGATGATAAACGCGTGCGAAAAAATGCAGACATGAAGGACTATACTCGACAAGAATATAGAGAATAAGAATCATATTTATAATAAGTTCATTTATTAAATAATAAAATTGTATCAAATAAGAACTTTATCTAAAAGCCAGACCGACCAAATTTCTCATTCACTGCTGATGTAGTTAAATATGCTTATACTATACATTTTAAAAGTACAATTGCCAGTTAATTACAAACTGCATGCAATGTAAAATATGAATAAAACAGTATTAGACACAAATATATGATATGGTAGTACAGATGTCGCCTTTAAGACTGCGCGTGTTTTCCCGCGAGAGGCCGCAATTTAGCGCGCGGCGTGCCGCGACTTGCCGGAGGCAACATTCAGGAATTTTAAATAAATGTGTTGTGCTTCACTGAATATCCGCCAGATGGCGCATGGAAGGACTTTATCTAAAAGCCGGACCAAGTACAAATGAATTGTATATGAGGTTAACCGTTAACCTAAAATTGTTGTTTTAAAAATATTGTTATATATATATATATATATATATATTGTTAAATATTGTTTCCAATGCTGTAGCAAACATGAATTTTATTTTATTTAACAGATATTTCATAATGAACGTGTGTATGTGTGCTTCATGTTATTTTCATAATGATGAAATGAGATGCCCAAATTCGTGCTTTAAAAGTTTCTTATATAGTTTTTGTAATGTCTTAACAGGTACAAAACAATGAAAGGCATGACAATGCCTCGGTTTAAATGGTCTTGAAATTAAATTAATTTCCTGATAGTGTTAACTATGCGAATGTCCTGATTCGTGAATATGCCAACATATATTATTTAAAACGAAAAAATGTGTCGCCATCATCAGAAGACATGAATGAACAATATATACACATATATATATATATATATATATATATATATATATATATATACATATACATATATATATGTGTGTGCAGGGCCGTGCAGAGACATTTAAAGGGGCGGGTGCTCAAAGTTAAAAAATATAGAACATGCTGAATAACAACAACTCACATTCATAACAAATATAATATGGAATTGCATCATACTGTCATCAGGCCGGGACAATGCAAAGCAAATGTAGCCTATGTTTTACCTGATGGCGTACAATGTTGCTGTTGATTATTATATTATTAGTAATAATTTTTTTAAATCTATACACATAAAACACACAAACATGCACATGCAGTGCTTATTAAATGTAAGATTAAACTGTAGAGATACAATAATTTTACTGCTGTAAAATCAGCATTTTATCTAATTTGAAATATAAACCTAATATTATCTGTTACTTAATATATTTTCTTTAAAAACAGTGTTTTTTATATATCATAAATATAATAATCCATAATTATGTGGATATCCATATTAGATGGCTTTTAGTGAAATAAAACTGTAACTTACTTTAAAACTAAACATGTTCCCTAAAACGGTGGACACAGAGCTACAGACCCCCCTGTAACCCCCTTACCCAGTTAGCTAGCAGTTCATGACCACCACTACTCGTGCAGTTCATAAAAGGACAGGTAATGTTTGTCACGCTGTTGCACAAACAGCACGCTCATTTATTTCAATTCATTTGTTGTTATAGACTATAGTGTGCGCTGTACTCCCTATTTACTGTTTTGTTACAGTCTGCACCTTCCAGTTAATTTGCCTGATTCTCCTCCAGCTCCGCACCGCCCAGCCTGCAGAAAATGCGCATGCACTTTGCGTGCTCGTACCCGGCTCGTAACGAGTGCGCTCTGCCCTCAAGGGCGAGCATTGGTTAATGGCAGGCATGTGACTGATTTTTATTGTTTTTATTTAGAGGTCCGACGTGATTTTGGGGCCCTTGAGATGTTTGGACATGCTCTGATATTTGTGCTTTTTTCAGCTACTTATAATATATTATTGACCAACCTGTATTTTTCTTGTAATCAGTACAAACTGTTCTACAATAATACGTGACCAAAATGAATGTATGTGTTTGCATTTTTTAGGGAAAAAATATTATGCGTGGTTAGTATGTTTTGTGGGAAAAAAAGTAGCTGAAATAAGGCCATGAACCTCATACAGAAAATTATGACTAGTGACAGAAAAAGGACTAGTGTTTTTGCTTCAAAATGATGTGAAAATGATCTTATTTACTTGCTCACAGAAAACAATATAGTGATTAACACTTTTTAAGTCACTTTTTGAGTGTAAAGGGTCTATGCGAGAAGGCGTGATCTATCATTACTAATGCAGTGATTCACACCTGAGAAGACAAAGGCCTGCATACTGATCTGCATAATGAGCCATCAGACAGGTATGTGACTGAGAGAGGAGAGTTACAAGAAAGAATTTGAGGATAAAATAAGTTTATATATTTTCAGTGTTTAGGTTATTTGAGAATGTATTTGACACACACAAAAAAATCTTGAGATTCACTTGCGAGTTCAGTTAAACAGTTTATTAGGAACAATCAAAGTTGACTTTTTATATATATATATTTATATAATATAGTTATATTTAACTAACATCTATGATATACTGAATGTGCACTTGCTCATGGTTCTCCAGCGAACTCGAAACTGAACACTCACGTGACTTTCTTGTGCACGGCGCCGGTGATGCAGCCACAGTCCTAAACAAAAACCAAAATTGAAACTTGAAGAATGGACGCGCATACAATCATTCGCAAACAACAGCTGGTGAACAATTTGACCATTTGAAACACGGTCTAAACAATACAAAACACGTATATATATATATATATATATATATATATATATATATATATATATATATATATATATAAATAATATATATATATATATATATATATATATATATATATATATATATATATATATATATATAAATAAATAAAACTTTAGACAGTAAGTAACGTACATATTTCTTATTTTACCCAATTTTACTCTTGCTGGCATTTAGTATTTTCCAAATATACATATAAAATATAGAGCAATGATGGTGAGAATAAAAGACTTACTCGTCAGGAATTACATCCTCCGTTGAGTCCAGACGTTGTTCAAAATAAAGACGTTCCTCGTCTGAGTCTTGCTCTTCCTCTGATGAGAAAGTAAATTCTTCATTGCTGTCCAGAACCAACTGAAGCGCTTCTTCACCCATGTAACGTGCCATCATTCAAATGCACAGAAAAAGTAAGTAACTAAATGATGAAGCTTGTTGTTTTATGCCATGGGGGCGTGTACATGATTACCTGGCTCACCTCAGTTAATTTCCATATGAACAGCGCGCGCGCAGGGAGGCGGGAGCGCATTAGCTGTAATGAGCCGATACAGGAGAATCTGTACCACTACTGTACGGATTACATAAAAACAGATTATTTGTTTTCACTGTAACTTGCATCATTTAAAAGTAGACCCTTTAAGCTTTCTATAGATATATTTCTCATGTCTGTGTGTGCAGTATTCGCGGAGTTTCAGTTCATTTTAGTGACGTGTTTCAAAAAGATTTTCGCGGAGACTGAGATGGCTGAAAGCGCACCCGGTTTATTTAATTTATTTTATTAATGCACAAAGTTTTATTTTTAACATGTGTGCATACAAATAAAACAAATAAAAGTAGACACTTTACAGATTCGATTAATATATAGATCTTGTCTGTACGATCAAACTGAAAGTGTAATTTAAGTTCTTATTGGCGTCATAAGGGGAAAACACCTCAAAACGCATATATGCATTCGCGGACCTCAGAGGGTTAAAACCCCCAATTCTACAAATTCCCCCATCAGCGAAACCTATCATGAATGAAAGGTGAGAAGAGGCATTACAGTGGGGGTTCTGTGGGTCTCCAAACTCAGAAGGCTACGTGTCAGCCGATAACTGCTCCTTTGATCTTCTGGTTACAGCGGGGCGCCAACTGCTGATGAGCGTAGTAGCCTGTACAAGCCAAGCTCTTCCCCAAAAATTAATGTGAATGTCTGCAACAATCACTAACCATTAAAATGTTTGTTTTTTTGTAATTAAACACGAATATATAAATTATGTTTTCTTTACACATAATATTTTCATTATATATACACGGGCATCGCTAGGCCATTTTTAGGGGGGGCTTTAGCCCATCATCCCCTTTAAATTTATTTAAAGTATTTTTCATATTTTTTATGTCTGCCAGTTTCCAACAAAAAGCAGCAGTACTGTCAAAGAATTAACAGATAAATATTTAATATTATTGGCACCCACACAGTTTATTCCATTGTCCAGCCTCATAGGTGTGTTGTTTATATTGCTAATCAATGTAAGTTTAAAGTTATATGCTGTTTTCTGGTTACATTGTTCTGATTGTACCTGTACATAGAAAAAAGTTTATACGGTAAACACACATATATTCATATACACATACGTGCTTAATTAAATTCTTAAATCATCGTGTTCACCCCACTGAAAAAAATCCTCTTAACAATTTGCACACATAGATTTTAAGTAAATTTTATTGCTCCAATATTAAGTAAAACTCACCCGTAATTGTCAGGTAAAATCTACTTAATAATTAAATTAATAAAAAAATTAACAATCAAAGAAATCAAGTAAAAGTTACATAATTATATTTAATGCACAAATTAGATTTATTTAAAATAATCAAGTAAAGTTAATTCCCAGATAGCACACACACGTCGCAGAGATAATGCACCCTAATGCATGTTACAATGACCAAATATGATAATAAATAAATAAACCACACTCTCAGCTAATAATAAAACACAGATTTGTTTATGTTTATAAAAAATACAACAAGCAAACATTTGATTAATTTATACGAAAACGAGATAACAGTAACCTACAAATGAGGTCTCAATTTGAAAAGATGTACAAAACATAAAACACCACAAATAAGTATTAATCATAGAAACAAAATTGAACACCAACAGAAACGTTTTGTACTTTATAACTGTACGTTATGATTTTTAAATATGACCGTTAGATACGTTGGTCAGGAAACTACTGAAGTCAGATGCAGACACACCTTCAGTCACAAACTGCTGTGAAAAAATACAGAGATAGATATTCAATTAAAATTCATGATACTTAATTTAGCAAATGAACAATATTTATACTTTGTTCCTCTCGCTTCACAACTCATGAGAACAGACCGAAACCAGAACCGAACCGGAGATTAAGGAAAAAGTGAGAAGCAAGAATCATGTGTGGAAAGATTAAGCAGGATGACTCGACTTCTTTTTCTTGTCTGCAATGCGATTTAGACGAATTAGAGCTGCTGGCAATACTGTATGAACATATGTACAGGTTCTTTACAGTTGAAATTTAACTCGTAACTTATTAATAAAATTCGGATTCAGAAAAAAACGTTTATTGCTAGTGCTCTTTTACCATTTAATGCTTTAACACACACGACTCAGTTTGTTCAGAAATGGCATCTCACTGGTGAGCCTTTCTCTGAACACGCCGTTTTCACGAGGGGTTAGGCTAAGAAACACACATCACGGTTTATTAATCCGCGCGCTCGGTTCGTTATTATTTTATTTATTTATTTATTTACCACAGGACCCCTGGGGGGGCTCCGTAGGTTCAGGTTTTTACACGAAAATGGTGTTTTGTGAATATCCACACTATTAAAAACTGAAATATTGCTAATTGTACGTCCTGAGATTAAGATGAACATTAATTGGGAGTCATGAAAGCGAGAATCACATCCAAAACAGAAAGGTAAACTTACCTCGAACACGACAAAATCCAGCTCCAGCCACGCCATGTAGTACCTCCATGATGATCCCCAACCGACTGATCCACAGCGCGGGCACAGCGTCTCCAAACACGCATGCGCGGTTTAATTTGGACACATTTTCGGCTTCAGTAGGCACACAATACTTCAGACTGAAACACGACTGCCCCCTACAGGTAATGAAGGGCATTTTCACAACTTCCAGCACGCAGCCGCGCAAAGCCGCGGCAAGTCACGGGATCCCTTTTCTCTTTTTAATGGCGACATCTGTATATGCAAGGAAAAAGCTATTTACACATGAGTGCTCAAATGTAAAGCAAACGCAATTATTGATTTGTTAAGTATATTTAACTTCGTTCAGCCGTTTAAGTTATATGAAAAATAACGTGCCTACCAGCCTACTATTATTTTCTGTTCAAATATAATCTTCAATAAAGTTAGCCCAATACAATATTGTTTCCAATACTGATGCAAACATGTTTTTGTTTTAGTCTATTCTCTGAATACAACGCGACAGCACGCTCTGTAAAGCCTCTTCTCATCTTTCATTTACGAGAGGTGAAGTTATCAAACCGGTTTCGCAGCTGGGGGAATTCGCAGAATTGGGGGTTTTAAATGTGATTCAAAATGTGATTCATACACATTGCGCAGCTCTTTCTCACGCTGTCCTAGAATTCCAGTGGAATTCCAGTGTCCTTTTTCTTCCATTCCAAGGATTAAAAACGGTAACAATGTCAACTTTAGAATCTAGAATACAGAAGATTAAATTTACACAAATAAAAAAAAAATCACTGAAAGTCTTCAGAAGAGCCTCAGATTCAGGAGGTTTTAAAGTGTGAAGAGGTGCATTACAGTTCCTCTGAATGTACTGTATGGGTGAGAACAGCTGATTCACACTTGGGGAGAGTGAATAATTAGTATTTGAATGTTGTCTGGCATTGTAAAAGGAGGCACTAAAGGGGAGGATTTTTATTTAGACTATAAAAAAATTAACCTGCGTCTATTTTTTGTATTAATGCTCTTGACGGCTGTCACGTGCCTAGGGTTCATTATAATAGTAATATCATATTTGATGATAATAATAAACCTATGAATTTATGTTCTAATATAATATTTGATAGCGATTCCCTGGCTGGGAATCAAACCCGGGTCTTCCACATGGCAGGCGAATCACCTACCATTGAGCTACCAGGATTAATAGGAATAGAGCTGAGCTATGTAGTAAATTAAAGAGGAGAATACCGAATAGCAGTCCTGAGCCCAAACCTCATTTAAATTAAATTAACAAACATTATAAGTAAAAAAAGAGTAGCCCACGTTTAGAAAAGGTTTATAAATTTTTCCAACATGTGTTGGCCCGGTGTTATGCACAGAGCGCTGGGAGATTTCCTGAAGCTCCGAAATCGCTGGGGCATTTTTTCTAAATAGACGCTATCTTTAATAACTGATGGAGGTTTTGAGCATTTTTGAGGGGTTTAAAACTAATTAATAAGTCCGAGCAGATACATGAAAGGTGTGAAGTGGGATTACTGAATGCACTGTCACGTTGTATATACTGTACAACACGCGTTTATTAACCTTTTGATAAAAACGCTGCGCTTTGTAAAGTGAAAGTACTTTACAAAAGACGAACAGCTTTATTTCAGTCATAAATTCACAATCACATCACATTCCAGCTATTATTTCCAGCTGTGGTTAAATAATGGATGAAATTATTATTCAATGCTGGACACAAACAGCAAATATGATGATTATTATAAAAAACCAGAAGAACGTCATATTCATAAAATAATATTTACTTAATATGATAATATATATATTGTTCATTCATGTCTTCTGATGATGTCGACACATTTTTACGCTTTAAATAAGACATGTTGGCATATTCACAAATCAGGACATTCGGATAGTTAACACTATCAGGAAATTTAATTAATTTCAAAACAATTTAAACCGAGGCATTGTCATGTCTTTCACTGTTTTGTCCCTGTTAAGACTTTACAAAAACTATATAAGAAACTTATTAGGAATTTTAAAGCACGAATTTGGGCATCTTATTTCATCATTATGAAAATAATATGAAGCACATTACTACACATTCATCATGAAAGATCTGTTGTAAAACAAAATAAAATTCATGTTTGCTTCAGCATTGGAAACAATATTGTTTTAGGCTAAGTAATTATAAACAATTCTTCATTTTGTCCGGCTTTTAGATAGTCCTTCCATGCACCATCTGGCGGATATTCAGTGAAGCACAACACATTTATTTAAATTCCCAAATGTTGCTTACAGGAAGTTGCGGGAAGCCGCGCGCTAAATTGCAGGGTCTCGCGGGAAAACGGCCACATCTGTACCTCATGACAGAACACCGGGAACATGCTCCCTCCAGCCACAGAGCATTGCACGGCACAGACCTCACCAGGCACCTTATGTACGAAAGCGTGATTTCCATCTAGGAAAGAGACCCCACATCACTGTCCAAGGCAAACTCTACTGGCTCCAAACAACATCCAGCCCTGAAGTGTGCAGCTTCCAAGACTGGCAGCCTGCTCACACAAAGACTGACTACCATCTGCTCCAAAAAACAAGACTCCTATGCTGGTACCCAACCTAAACAGTGATGGATCGCATGGACGATAACCCTCATCAAGACGCTCAAGAACCGGTGAGAGGGATAATTGAAGAGTTTTTCCAAACTGATAGGAAAAGGGGGAAAAACAGACTAACACATTAACATAGTTCGGTCCTTCTAGGAATGTATATACAGTTATTTTATTTACTCTTGTAAACAAACACCTCTGGCTGCACTGCTAGGCCCAACCTCTAGTAGAGAGGAGTTGCTCCACGAGGTGATGTCGCCACTATCTACAATGATGTACTCACTGTTACTCAGAAAATAAGGCCCAGGTTTAATTAATTTGAAGTGCTTATCATTAATGTTGCACTCAATGAAATACGTAATAAACCCTTGCTATATTTTACCCTGGCCACCGTGTACAGACCCCCGGGGCCATATGTCGATTTTCTTAAAGAATTTGGACATCTGGTATCAGACCTATTGGTTAACCCTGACAAAGTGTTGATAGTAGGAGACTTTAACATTCATGTAGATGATGCTAACGACGCTTTAGCACTCACATTTATGGATTTACTAAATTCCTTTGGGGTTAAACAAAATATAATTGGAGCAACTCACCGCTTCAATCATACGCTAGATTTAATTATATCCCATGGTATAGATGTCTCTAATATAGAGATCATACCTCAAAGTGATGATATCACAGATCACTCCCTCCTGATATATACTCTACCCGTAGAACAGATTAGCTGTGTCCCCCCACGTTATCAATCTGTTAGAAATATGAATCCCACTACTAAAGACAGATTCACAAGTAATCTGCCCGATCTGTCCCAATTTCTTATTAGACCCCTAAATGCAGATGATCTAGATGAACTGACTAGCAGCATGGGCACTATGTTTACCAGTACATTAGACACTGTTGCTCCCAGCAGATTAAAAAAAGTCAGAGATAAAACACTTGCACCGTGGTACAACAGTCATACTGGCGCCCTAAAGAGAGCAACCCGTAACCTCGAGCGAAAATGGAGAAAAACTAAATTAGAAGTTCTTAGAATTGCGTATAAAGACAGTATGTGCAGCTATAGACAGGCTCTAAAAACTGCTAGGACCGAGCCTCTTAGCCAACTGATAGCAAGAAACCAAAACAATCCCAGGTTCTTATTTAGTACAGTGGCTCGCCTAACAAAACCTAAGATGCCCGCAGAGAGTATCCTATCATAGTTTAGAAGTGAAGACTTTATGGACTTCTTTAATGAAAAAATCAATAATATCAGGAAGAAAATAACGGAGGTTCAACCTCTAATAGTATTTCACGATCCAGTTCAGCCTATAGCTTCACATTTAGATTTTCAGTGCTTTACAGGTATAGGACAGGAAGAGCTGTATAAACTTATCACCTCGGCTAAATCAACAACGTGCCTGTTAGACCCAATCCCAACCAGATTTTTAAAAGAAGTGATGCTTACGGTTGGAGAGCCACTTCTAAACATTATTAATTCTTCATTATATCTAGGTCACGTCCCTAAACCTTTCAAGTTAGCAGTTATTAAACCGCTTCTTAAAAAATCCAATTTGTACGCGAATGAAATAACAAATTACAGACCGATTTCAAACCTTCCGTTCATATCAAAAATACTAGAAAAATTTGTATCAGCTCAAATATGCCCATTCTTGCAGGATAACAACATCCTTGAAGAATTTCAGTCAGGTTTCAGGCCCCATCATAGCACAGAAACTGCACTAATTAAGATTACAAACGACTTGTTTTTAGCTTCAGACCAAGGCTGCATCTCATTGCTAGTCCTGCTCGATCTTAGTGCTGCATTCGACACTGTAGATCATAATATTCGCTTACAAAATTATATAGGTATTCAAGGACAGGCATTAAAATGGTTTAGATCATACCTGTCTGATCGCTACCATTTTGTAGATCTAAATGGAGAACCGTCTGGTGTAATGCCAGTGAAATATGGGGTCCCACTAGGGTCAGTTTTAGGACCTCTGTTGTTCTCAATATACAGTACATGCTTCCCTTGGGTAACATCATTAGAAGACATGGGATTTGTTTCCATTGTTATGCTGATGATACCCAATTATATATCTCAACTAAACCAGACGAAATACCTAAGTTGTCTAGATTAACTGAGTGTGTCCAGGACATAAAAGATTGGATGACCGATAACTTTCTTTTATTAAATTCAGATAAGACAGAGATATTACTTATTGGCCCAAAAACCAGCACACAACAGCTTTCACAATTCAGCCTGCGCTTAGAAGGATGTACTGTTACTACCAGCTCGACAGTAAAAGACCTGGGTGTAATATTAGACAGTAACTTGTCCTTTGAAAATCACATTTCAAATATCACAAAAACAGCCTTTTTCCATCTTCGAAATATTGCTAAACTTAGGAACATCTTATCCGTATCTGATGCAGAAAAGCTAGTTCATGCATTCATGACCTCCAGACTGGACTATTGTAATGCATTACTAGGTGGTTGTCCTGCATCCTCAATAAACAAGCTTCAGTTAGTCCAAAATGCAGCCGCCAGGGTTCTCACTAGATCCAGAAAATATGATCATATAATCCCAATATTATCATCCCTGCACTGGCTACCTGTTCAGTTTAGAATAAATTACAAAATAGTATTACTTACATACAAGGCCTTAAATGGTTTAGCTCCCACATACCTAACCAGTCTTCTGATACGCTACAATCCACCACGCGTCTTAAGATCACAAAACTCCGGACTTCTAGTAGTTCCCAGAATTTCAAAATCTACAAAAGGGGGTAGGGCATTTTCATATTTAGCTCCAAAGCTTTGGAATAGCCTTCCAGACAGTGTTCGGGGAGCAGACACGGTTTCTCAGTTCAAAAGTAGACTCAAGACGCATCTTTTTAATCTGGCATACACATAACTCATCCCATAATCTCATACTCCAGTACACCTATCCCGAATGGCGACTACGCTAATTCTCCCCATCTGTTCTGTATTTCTCTACCCATCCCGAGGCATCGGGAGATTGTTCCAGCTTCAGTAGACAAAGGCCGACCCTGCGAGGTTCCTGAGGCGTCCAGAGAAGGACCAGCTCCAGCTGGATTCAGCTTTATGATGGTTGGAGCTACACATGCTGCTCCTGTGCTTCCAGTGATCCAGACCTCATCTGCCCTCTGCACCTACTGACTCGTCCCTATGCTGAACTGGTCTTCATGTCAATTTAAATAATTTCTGTCATTTTGAATTTTCACCTGCACAACACACATAATGTTGTATCATTTCTATCTGTTATCACCCAAATGAGGATGGGTTCCCTGTTGAGTCTGGTTCCTCTCAAGGTTTCTTCCTAATGCCATCTCAGGGAGTTTTTCCTTGCCACCGTCGCCATCACCCTTGGCTTGCTCATCAGAGAGATTTCATTCATTCATCTCATTATTATTATCTACACATTTTTCTCACACACACACACTTCCAATTATTTTCTTTTCTAACATTATTATTATTATTATTATTATTATTATTATTATTATTATTTTATTATTATTATTATTAATTTATTTATTTATTTATTTTTTGGTAAATTTTCTTTCATTTTTGTGAAGCTGCTTTGAGACAATGACCATTGTTAAAAGCGCTATATAAATAAAATTGAATTGAATTGAATTATTCTGCATAACTTTAAAGGTGTAATCAGCATTTACAAACCCCTTTTATTAGATAAAGGAAGGAATGAGTGGGTAAGATATGTAATGTTTGTCAATCTCAAGTTGGCTTTATTTCAAGAATGTTGCTGAACATGGGAAATTGGTAGCATGAACAGAGCTCACGCAAAATTACTTTATAAAAAGTATTAAAAACTCCAACCGGAATGGGTCACACGTGACAGCCGAAACACCTAATCTATGCACAACAGGAGGAACCACGTGAGGCGTGGCTAAGCCCCGCAACCACATCCAATTGGACCAATCACCCGTGGGATAGACTGACCGCGAAGGGACAAAAACCCTAAGGAGTAGGAGTTAAAAGAAAGGGAAGAGAACATCACGACTGCAACCTACAACATCTTCCAAGCAGCTCGGGCCTCTGCTGCTGACGTCATCCGCTCTTCAAGAACTCTCAATGAGACTTGCTCTTGCCAGAACTCTAAAGTCCCACAGAGAAGGAAACCTCAGGAGAAGTTCCAGAGCACAGCCATCGGTAACCAGGCAACCAACACCTCACCGAAGGGCTTTCCCGAAAGACAGCATCTCTACAACAGTGCACCAACCAATCAGCAACGCTGTGATTCCCTTCACTGGAGGCGAACCAACAGATGAGAACGAAACATAAAGCAAGTAAACAAATAAAGCTGCATACCTTGCTGAAGTTGGTGCTCGTTTCATAACTAAACCGTAAGATTAAACCCAAGACTCTGCTTTTGTGACTTTCGTTGAGCTAGTAAACAGTACTAGAATAACTTCATTCATTTTCACTTTCCAAACTGTTTGTATGTGAGTGTGTTTGTGTGTGTAGTCAAAATAAATTGTCATTACTTTATAAAGAACTGTTGTAACATTTGCCCAGATCTTGTTAACTTGCTCAAAATTGCTAAATACTAGATTTTGTGTTATTGTCATTGGCCACATGATAAGCAGAACTGGTAAGATACACTAAATTGTGCTAAATGCTGGTAGTAGATAAAGTGTATATTATAAATTTTGATTCAGTTAATCAAATTAACCCGAATCGTTAAAGGTTCGATACAACTCTGACCCAGAGTTAAACATTACATATTAACGGTGAAGAATGCCAGCAGTCATTCGTTGTCATTATTATAGTATGTAAACCCTACACTAGCATCATTAAAAGGGCTAGATTACATAACTACACCTAGAACCCACATATTCAGGCCTCCTTGCTTGTTGCATGCTTAAACATCAAACATGTGACAAATAAAAATTTTAATTTGAAACAAAAAACTGTATATCATTGCTTTACACCTGTATATCAGAAACTAATATATTTGAGCAATATTAATATATTTAAGCACTTGAGAGTGTGCTATTGTGCTGGATATCAGCATGGCTGTGATGTGGCCATAGACACAAGGCATCACAGGTGTACAAACTGTAGGGACTAGCAGGCCAACTCAAAAGGAGCCGTTGAACGATGAAGGGACAGTTCACGACATCAGCAACTACGTAATGAAGCGGTTACACATCTCCAACTCAGATGGCGCAAATCTGAAAAACAACTTCCTTTCTCAAGAGAGAAGCATTTCACTAAACAGGAGCACAAATCCCTTGAATAGGGAAGTTTCACAACCCCCTGGCAGTTGTTGACCCTCCGGAATGCGTTTTCTCTGGGCCCCAAAGAACATACAAAGCTTTAGGGACATGCACTATGTTAGTCAGTTAAAGTATGCCAGTAGGGCAAATATAAAATTATATACAGTAGGTGGACAACCAGACTGCTCATTACCGTCGCGCTCATCAATTGCATTTTAAAGTCATTTGTGAAATGACCACCAGGTGGCGCAAAGTGACATTTTTCACTCTAAATAGCAGTTTTAAATAGAATTAAGTCATTAAAAAAAGTCAAAATATGTTGTATCAAAGAAATACTACAGTGATTGTAATTTTCAAATCTGAGAACTTTATACAACAAAAAAAAAAAAATCTGAACCAGAGATATTGACATTTATTGTATTAAAAAAAAAATTAGTTAAATGTTGTTTGGACAGAATATCAAGTTATCAATATCTCTGTTTGTATCTGTTTATTGTTATTTAAAAAATATATATATATATATAAAACTTTAAATATAGAAATAACTAGTAAAATAACCCTTCAGAATAAAACGTTACAATAAGTCAAAAACGACGCACTAAAAATGCTGTGTTGTTTCTGTAAGCACATTGTTGGGTGGTTTATGCTGGGTCAAAATTCTGGGTTATTTCAGGTACTTTAAACACATTGGTGTATTGCTCATGTTGGGTCATATGAAATGTAGTGAGTAATTTACAAATGAACACCTGTTTGGGTTATTTTGACCCAACAACTGGTTTATTCTTTATTCTCTGTTTTCTCCAAACAACAGCCTGCCAAATGTTTGAAATATTATTGTTATTGTGTACAAGTGTAGTTTTCGGAGATTTGAGCTTCAGTACATCTCCCGGCGCTCTGCGCATAACACTGGCCCAACGCAGCCTCGGAAAGAATTTCTAAATTGGGCTATTGTTGTTTACTTACAATATTTGTTAATTTAATTTAAATGAGGTTTGTGCTCGGGGTTTGGAATCTGTAATGGGTTGGAGCCTATTTGCACGGGTGGCACCATGAAGTACGGACACGAGATGAGGTCTTACAGGAAAAGGGATAATTTATTTAGGTAAAATAGGGAAGGAAAGGATTAAAGGAGGGAGGATTTAAAGAAAGGGGAAGGGATGGCATGCGGGCACACAGCTGGTGAAAGGTGATGGTGGGCAGAGTGGCAGAACGGAGCACGCGGAGGCAGTGCACCTGCACGGAGTGCAGGCGCAGCGGGAGCGCGAGGATCAAAGGGCGGAATTCGTGATCCTCATCTTTAACCTCCTACGTAGTCTAATATCAGCGCTCACCTGCAGACCTAAAGTTAAAAAATGCATTGGGGGAAAAACAGCAAAGAGACCATTTTAATAATTCACGTATACATGGAGTTCTGGTTAATTTTCAGCTTAAGTTCACCGAAAACAATACAGAATACCGTTTGCTTTAATTATTTTACAGTTAAGTTTTTTCGTCATAGTGATGCATAAAAATAGATGCAGGATTATTTTATAGAGTCTAAATAAAACTGCTTTTCTAAACGTGGGCTATTGTTGTTTATCTCCACTTTAATTCCCTACAAAGTCTAATCAGCGCACACACACATGCATAAAGTTTTCCAGCGTGGAGGAGTTTTGTTGTAATATTTAATAATATTTATGCCGTATAATCAGGGGTTCTTATTCGTATTTGCCCTGGGATGTTGTTCTTTTAATGTTACTGTGTGTGCTTTACAATGGCAGGCAACATTCGAATGCAAACTATTCACCCTCGCCAGGAGTGACTCAGCTGTTCTCACCTATACATTCAGGTAAAAGTGAAATGCACCCCTCCTCACTTTAGGACCTGGATTTTGAAGACCTGCAGTTCAGACCTCTTTTAAAATTTTTGCAAATTTCATCTTCTGGATTCTAGATTCTAAAATTGATATTACTGTTTTACTGGAATAGAAGAAATAGACTTTCCTTATCATAACATAAATTGTATTGGTTGTAATCACTCTATACACAATAATTTTCTTTGGTATTTTTTATAAAATATTGAAAGTTAATAGATTCCATTTGTATTTCCCATCTCTAACATAGCATAAAAATCACGGGTTGTGTATAGAGTGATTAAAAACAATACAAGGCATGTTATGATGAGGAAAACTTTCTATCTCTTCCATTTCGTCGTCTCCGCATCAGTGGACGCACCTGCAATTCACTGTTCATACGAATTTCATGATCTAATAATTAGTTTTTTATTAGTTTATATAAAAGGCAGATATTTCGCTTTATATAAGTATATATTTTTCATGTCTGTGAGGCGAGTATACACAGAGTATCGGTTCATTTTCTGAAGCGCTCAAGTTCACCGAAAACAATACAGAACCCCGTTTAGTGTAATTTATTTCAGTTAATAAATCTACTACAAATGTAAAGAAAACAAAATATAAGATATAAGATTCTTTTCTAATTACGAATTTTGTTTTACAAAATAATATTTATGCAGTATAATCAGGGCCTCTTATTTCTATTTACTTTCGGTTGTTGTTCTTGCAGTGTTACTGTGTGTGCTTTGTAATGTCAGACACATTCAAATGCAAATAATACACCCTCCCCAGGTGTGAATCAGATGTTCTCACCTATACACTCGGAGAAACTAAAATCACCACTGTTCATGGTTTCAGCAAACTGAGGAGGATCTTGGATCTTGCTTCAGGCCTCTTCTTAAATTTGTGTAAATTTAAAATCTTCTGAATGCTAAAATTGACATTGTTACCGTTTGTAATCCCTGGAATGAGATTTTTCTTACCATAACATGTATTATTATTAATTACTCTACAATGTTTTAATTTTAGATTTTATTTATAAATAAATGAACCAAATAAAATTATTCCATGTGTATTTTCCCTTTGTAAAATAGCATTAAAAATTATGGGTTGTGTATCGAGCGATTAAAAACCATACAAGGCACGTTATGATAAGGAAACTTTCTATCTCTTCCATTCCAGTGATTAAAAAACGGTAAAAATGTCAATTTTGGAATCCACAGATGCTTAAACAGCAAAAGAACATGATAATAATAATAATCAAAAGAATAATATTATTCTTTTTGCTGTCTATGTCCACCATTTAATTATTATTTAATTATCAATGATTAAAGCTGCTCACATCGCGCGCTTTCACTTAAAAAAAATACAGTGTTTAAATGTGGTTGTGAATAAGCCTTTTAGTGAATGTAAAATGTTTGCGTGAACCCGCGGGGCGCGTGTGTGCTCTTTGACTTTGCCGAGTTTTGATCTAAAGTCAGTGAACGCGCTCGCCGATATGAGAGATTAGATTTCTCTTTCCCAGAAATACAACAAACACACATTTATAGGTGTTAAATAAGCGCTGTCTATGCGACTGTCCATGAGCCGCTGTATTTCAGTCATAATATACAGTACTAACATATTTTTGCTGTATAGTGGACCGCGCGCGCAGAACCTCTCATGGGCGAGCCTCTGAATCAGGGCTGGTTCTATGGGGGGGCAAGTAAATGTCTTGCCCCCTCAAATAAAAATTTTGAAATGTTGAGACAGCACATGTTAATATACTCACAAAATGAATTTATTACAAGTTGATAAAATTATCTGCGGTAGCGGAAAAGTCCGCCTAAAAAGGGACATTTTATTGCAGACCATACCGACTTACTTTGACCCATGGTGGTGATCAATGGTTGATGCAGAGTAATACATATTGTTAAACTTCTCAATGGTTTTAACATCTATTATCACCACTCCCTGGAATCAAAGCTAAAGTTGCTCTAACTAAATATTAGTATGTCTTTTTTGCCAGGCAGTGTAGGACAGTCATATTGATGTTACCATCATTTTTATTCTTAATACAGTTGAACCTTATATTGCGTGCATAATTCATTCCCGAATTTTGCTTGTACAGTATATCAAAACACTCGTATATCAATTACTGCCCATAAGAAATAATGGAAAATACTCACATAAAAAGAATTACTACAAAATGTAAGTTAAAAAAAAAAAAATTAACCTTCACTTTACCTTAAAAAAAAAGTGAAAAAAAAATCCAGACAGAGCAATGTTTCCATTATTGTTTGTTTGTGCATGCACACACTCTGTGTGTGTGTGTGTGTGTGTGTGTGTGTGTGTGTTTCACTAACAGAAACACTACTCTATCGGGAAACTTCTTAAATAAGGATTATGACACTTAGCGCACACACACTAACAGAAGCACTGCTGTAAATTAAAAATAAAACAAATTAATCTGCACTTTATCTTTGAAAAGAATCCCGTCGGAGCAGTGTTATTATTAGTTATTTGTGTGTGTATGTGTGTGTGTGTGTGAAGTCGAGAAGAGAGCAGACGGGAGGGGCTACTGTAAAGGACAACTTTCACACACAAACACACACACTAACGGAAACACTACTTTGTCGCCTACATGGTCACAAAGTTATAATAAACAGTACAAGTGCGGACAGATGTTGCCTATATGAGTGACGCATGCACATGGTAACAGGGCATGGGAGACAATTACCAATAATCCTGTAGCATGACAAAAGAACCATTGGCTCAGTTGTGATCACGTGACGCTCGGGAAACAAGGTGCATTCGTACTACTCATATATCAAGACCTCGCTCGCTTATTAAAATGTGTTGAAAAATGTAGCTCGTCTTGCAAACTGCTTGCAGATCAAGTTACCACAATCCAAGGTTCCACTATATTTTTAAAAAAGTATTTTAAACTGAGACAGATGATAATAAAAGTCAAAAACCTAATTATATCTTTTTTTCAAAACTATTAAGGATATTTTTCAAAATAGTTTTTCCAAACAATATTTTTTTTGTACACCAATGGTGTCTATATTTTTTAGCCACTGTATATAGCCTCCTGTTTGAGTTACAGCCATGAATTCTTGTTGAATATGCATAACTTGAGCTTCAAAGCCTATTTTTTTATATTATATGCAGTATGTTTAAGCAACAATGGATAATTATTTAAAATGTATTAGTGTCATCCTGAGGCTAATATAAAAAAAACAATAAGAGAGAAAAGAGGGAGGCTTTTTGACATCTCTTTTGTTGTATCCTGACAGTCCATGGGGAAAAGCCTACTCATTCATTCTCCTTTGCTGGTAAATGATTCAGGCTTGTTTTCTGTCAGCCACTGAATTGCTTATTTTACCACAAAAGGACTATACTATATTATACTATACTATACTATACTATACTATACTTGGGTATACTGTAGTATGCTTGGGGTACACACTTGACAGGTGATAATCCATCACAAGGCTACACACACAGACAAACTACAAACACACACAATTTGGGAAAGCAGCTCCCAAGTGAAAAAGAAAGTATGCTAAGTATATTAAATCCAAGCATATTTAAGTATGCCTGCAGTAGAATAATGATTAGTATAACTTGAAGTTTGCTATTTTGGAACAACTAATTAAAATTGAACTTTTCCACATTTTGTCACATTACAGCCACAAACATGAATCAATTTTATTGGAATTCCACGTAAAAGACCAATTCAAAGTGGTGTACGCGTGAGAAGTGGAACGAAAATCATACATGATTCCAAACATTTTTTCAAATAAGTAACTGAAAAGTGGGGTGTGTGTAATTATTCAGCCCCCTGAGTCAATACTTTGTAGAACCACCTTTTGCTGCAATTACAGCTGCCAGTCTTTTAGGGTATGTATCTACCAGATTTGCACATCTAGAGACTGAAATCCTTGCCCATTCTTCTTTGCAAAACAGCTCCAGCTCAGTCAGATTAGAAGGACAGCGTTTGTGAACAGCAGTTTTCAGATCTTGCCACAGATTCTCGATTGGGTTTAGATCTGGACGTTCACTGGGCCATTCTAACACATTGATATGTTTTGTTTTAAACCATTCCATAGTTGCCCTGGCTTTATGTTTGGGGTCGTTGTCCTGCTGGAACGTGAAGCTCCGCCCCAATCTCAAGTCTTTTGCAGACTCCAAGAGGCTTTCTTCCAAGATTGCCCTGTATTTGGCTCGATCCATCTTCCCATCAACTCTGACCAGCTTCCCTGTCCCTGTTCCCTGTCTCCCAGTACTCATACTCCAGTACACCTATACCGAATGGCAACTACGCTAATTCTCCCCATCTGTTCTGTATTTCTCTACCCATCCCGAGGCATCGGGAGATTTTGCCAGCTTCAGTAGACAAAGGCCGACCCTGCGAGGTTCCTGAGGCATCCAGAGAAGGACCAGCTCCAGCTGGATTCAGCTTTATGATGGTTGGAGCTACACATGCTGCTCCTGTGCTTCCAGTGATCCAGACCTCATCTGCCCTCTGCACCTACTGACTCGTCCCTATGCTGAACTGGTCTTCATGTCAATTTAAATAATTTCTGTCATATTGAATTTTCACCTGCACAACACACAAGATGTTATATCATTTCTATCTGTTATCGCCCAAATGAGGATGGGTTCCCTGTTGAGTCTGGTTCCTCTCAAGGTTTCTTCCTAATGCCATCTCAGGGAGTTTTTCCTTGCCACCGTCGCCGTCACCCTTGGCTTGCTCATCAGAGAAATTTCATTCATTCGTCTCATTATTATCTGCACATTTTTCTCACACATCCACACTTCCAATTATTTTCTTTTCTATAATTATTATTATTATTTGTTTTTATTTATTTATTTTCTATTATAATTTTATTTATTTATTTATTATTTTATATGTTATTCTATATACAGTTTTTTTTTTTTTTTTTTTGTGAAGCTGCTTTGAGACAATGACCATTGTTAAAAGCGCTATATAAATAAAATTGAATTCAATTGAATTGAATTGCTGAAGAGAAGCACCCCAGAGCATGATGCTGCCACCACCATATTTGACAGTGGGGATGGTGTGTTCAGAGTGATGTGCAGTGTTAGTTTTCCGCCACACATTGCGTTTTGCATTTTGGCCAAAAAGTTCCATTTTGGTCTCATCTGACCAGAGCACTTTCTTCCACATGTTTGCTGTGTCCCCCACATGGCTTGCAAATGGGACTTCTTATGGTTTTCTGTTAAAAATGGCTTTCGTCCTGCCACTCTTCCATAAAGGACAACTTTAATTTTTAGGTCATTTATTTTCATTTATTTCAGTTAATAAATCTACTACAAATTTAAAGAACACAAAATATAAGATGACAAAAAACATACATGGGTAGCTTTTCTAATTACACATGAAAAAATCTAAAGGATCACTGTTTTACGTTTCTTAAATTCGATCCTAATAAGATTTTATTTAATTTAAATTCTACATTTGTACTGGAATTTTAATACTGTGATTATGAATTCATTTAACTACAATATTTCACTTGATTTTATCCGCTACTACATGCAGCTCTAAAGGAGCGCGGCTCATTAATCCTTGAGAGAATGAATTGATGCCCGAGGCGTCAATCTATAGTTATATAAATGCTGCCACCGTGAGGCGTGACGGTAAAACCAGAATACCGCATGACTACCATCTGTATAATCATGCTGCAGTTTGTGCAAATGTAGCTTTATGACAGTGAGCGCACAGAAAAGTGAGAGATTGTAAACATAAATTATCTTGAATGCGCAAAAACAATTTTCAGCGCACAAAACCGAGTATGTGATCGTGCCCGCAAGAGAGAGATATTCAGCGTGCAAAAACGAGTCTAAAAGCGCGCACCCATGAGAAAGTAGTGAACTAAATATACGTACATATTATTCATTCATTTTCTATACCGCTTAATCCTGTGTTCAGGGTCACGGGGGACCTGGAGCCTATCCCAGGAGACTTCGGGCACTAGGCGGGGTACACCCTGGACAGGGTGCCAATCCATCGCAGGGCACACACACATACACACACTCACACACCCAATCATACACTACGGGCAATTTGGGAACGCCAATTAGCCTAACCTGCATATCTTTGGACTATGGGAGGAAACTGGTGTACCCGGAGGAAACCCACCAAGCACGGGGAGAACATGCAAACTCCATGCACACGGAGACGGGAATCGAGCCTGGCCGGGGAATCGAACCCAGACCCTGGAGGTGCAAGGCGACAGTGCTAACCACTACACCACCGCCCCGCCTACGTACATATTAATAAATACATTTACATACATTAACTGATAATATACTGAGACTACCGTATATTAAAAATTGTATTCTAATGTATACTTTCTGTACATTTGTAAAAATATACCAAAAATACATTGGAAAACAAGTTTAAATAAGTATACTTCAGAAATTAGACAAACCTTTCACTTAAAATATATTTTCCAATAATATATTTTTAGAAAGTGTACTATAATACAATTATTTTGAAGTATATTTTTTTGAAAATTATTTTTTTCTGTATCAGGTTACAAGCTTGTCACTATTGATCATATAATATTTCCATTTAATACAAAATGTTACTTTATATGCATAATACATGAATAAAGATGGTATCTACTATCATGCAAGAACTAACCTTTGTGGTGGAAATTCTGAAACCTTCCTTTCACAGTCATTCAATTCAAACAAAATTCTGACATGATGCGTTCTTTACCTTTTACCCTCCTATTATCATTAGGGTCATTTTGACCCCATACAATATTTAAAGTCTCAAAATAAACAATTGACCATGTTTTGCTTCATATTTCATGACTTTTCCTAATTTAATGGAGACAACTGGGTAAACATAAAATTAACACGATGATATGTTTTCAGTGTCCTGTTGTACACATCTGTGTTCTTTGGGGTCAATTTTACCCCAGGTTGTTTTCTTAAACATATAAGAAATATTAAAATTCTTAATAATTTTTTTTTGTTGTTTTAGGTGATATTGAATTCAACATAACATGCAATTTTATAATCTTCATAAAGCTTTAGGGCGCTAACCTAACATAACCATAACTCTAGTATGAGCGAGAACCATTGTTAATTCACACAACTTGGGGCAGGGGGGAGAACATCATTCTTGCAACAATTTATATTTCTCACTTTGTTGGGATGGGAAAATATGTTTCCTGTGAAGATGTGTTCAAGTTCATGCTGCACTGCGCAGACCGATCGGCGAGATTAGCCGAAAGCAGTCGGGGAGGAGCTGAAAACGGAGCCGTCAAGTGGGACACGTTGGGGATCTCGTTGCTTCCTCAAACATGGCAGATCACGTGGTGTTTGCCTACTTTATTGCAGATGAACTGGAAGCTATAGAAATACCTCTTTTGTTGGAAGAAATGCAGCAGAATGAACAACGACGGTAAGTTTATAAACAATATATGTGCATGTGTAAATCATTTCATTTTAAAGTAACTGAACAAATACTGTTTTACAAATCAAGTTCATACTTAATCAAATTATGTTTTGTTTAGTGGTGTTATGTTCTGTAAACAATAAATAATTAGCTGTAATTGCTGTTGGAGAGTAAGCTACTTGTTTTGTGTTTATTATACAAATAAGTTTTTATATTGCATGTTCAACAGTTGTGTAAACCTTAATTGTTGGAATCTATCTCAGTTCTACAAAAAACACTGAATGACAATACTTTTGAATACATGTGTATATAATAAGTACAATAATAATAAGTACATGTTTTTATTGTATAGATTGGTTCCAAAAGTACTACAATTTGTGCAGGAGGTTGTCCCCCTATACAGTCCCTCAGAATTTCGCAGTCATTTCAGGCTTTCCAAAGAACAAGTGGAGGTGCGAACTACATAAAGTCAACATAATTTAACTACAATTTGGTATACTGTATTCTCCTGAAACCTTATGTTCTACGTATACAGGATGTCATTACTACCCTTGGTCCTGTCTATATGAATTTACAGCAAAGCAAACTGCCAGTCACACAGTGTTCTTTTCTGCCTTTGGACATTGGCCAATCAGGAGTCATACCGTGGGGTAGCAGACAGATTCAACATCTCAAAATCTACTCTTGCTAAACATCTCCATGAGTTTTGTTGTTATGTTAATACATACATGGCCCATCACATCTCCTGGCACAGAGTCCAAAGGCTGCAAATGTCAAAGTTGAAATTTGACTTAGCAGGTTTCCCCAACACTGTATGTGCGGTGGATGGGTGTCACATTCCTATAAGGGGACCCCACTGTGATAATCCCCTTGCCTACCTGAATAGGAAGCAATTCTATTCTGTAATTTTAACTGGATTTTGTGACAGTGAGCGCCGCTTCTGTCACATCAGTGTGGGTCACCCTGGGAGTTGGCATGACGCCAGAGCATTTCGTCTAACAGAGGTTGGACGAATTCTTGAAGATCCTCATTCCCTTGTTCCACAGGGAATGCATATAATTGGAGACTGCTTACTGTATCCTCTGTTGCCTCAACTTATGAGGCCTTACAGAGACAATGGACACTCGACTGCTGGGCAAAGACGCTTTAACATAAAGCTAAATGTTGCCCGTGTAGTCATTGAACATGCATTTGGCATTTTGAAGTCTAAGTTCAGGAGGCTCCAGTCCCTACACATGCAAAGCATTTCAAATATCAGTTCTGCTGTCTCAGCATGCTGCATTCTGCATAATGTTTGTTTAAAGCCCTGTGACCAATATGTTGAGGTAGATGATAATTTTCATGATGAGCCACACCTCCCACAACCCCACAACCTTGATGCATGCTATAACAGAGACTCAACATCTGGACCAAAACTTTGTACTGTATGTACATTTTTGTTGTACATTAAGGGCATTTAATTTGTTCACTTCATTGTGTATAATTTTTCCGTAAAAAATTTTTTTTTGTTTATTAAATAAGAATTTAATGTATCTCAAGACTTTCTGAATTTCTTAGATGAATTCAACGGTGGTGGGGTGATTTAAAAAACATGGACTCAGCATGTCATATGGATATGTGATCATTGAGAACTATTATATAGAAGTTTATTAAGGAGTTGAGATTAATTGGGTGAAAATACTAATTAGTGTTGAAAACAATGCAGAAAGGTCAAAACTAAACACTTAATATATAATTCCATGTGGCATAACCTCATTTCTAATCTAAAATTCACTTGACACCTGTTGGGTGGATGCTTACATGACACAATACATATAGAAGTGTGTTGACACCTGTAGCATTTCTGTAATAGTTGGGTGAAAGTGATCAAAAAGTGGTCAAAGTTCACTTAACGAAATTTGTCATCATTTACCCACCCTCAGAATGTGCTAAATGTGTAAATAGCTTTCAGATAATTACAAAGATATTTGGAACAATGTTATCCTCCACAGACTTCCATCGTATTTCTTTTCTGTACTATTGCAGTGAATGGGGGTGAGATATTTAGTTTTTCAATGACCTTTCCTTTGAAACAGATTTTCAGTTCTGTAGCTTAGAAAAACCATAAATTGCATGTTGCAGTACCAACATGCAATCATTTCAGTGAAAGTAAAAAAAAATGTAGACAGTTAATATAATTTAGTCTGTAAGACTTATTAGTAAAATTGTATGAAAGTGCAACAAATGCAAGGCAAGAGCTCTGAAGTGTCACCTCAAAGTGCATTTTGAAATTGTAACTGAAAATAAGTGGCAATTTATAACATTGGAAAGATGACAATAAAAGTACATAGACATTTGCTTGAAACAGAATAAGCTTTATTTGCCATGTTTTCAAGAAGGTTTTAGTAACTGTATAATTTGCTCTTGTTGTCTTCCGATTTTCTTTAGCTCCTCCACAACAGTTCCCAAACTGGTCAATTTTTTTTTTCAAAAGATCGTCTGCGCCTCTCTTTCAGTTGATGCCATCTCTCCAGGTCCGGCCTTACAAGAGACTCAAGCACAGCTGTTCTTCGTTCTGCATGCACTTCATATGCCTCAAAAAATTGTGAGGGTTGTGAGGATCTCTGCCTCCTGGACATGCTTGTACTGGCAGAGGTCCCCGGCTGCTCATCTACAGAGGCACCTGCTGCCTGAGCTTGAGGAAGAGAGATTGATGGAGGCCTGTTTTGAGAAGGTGGATCTTCCAAACATAGAGGAGTAGAGCAGATAGTTCCAGGTGGTGCAGTTCCTATCCCAGAGGACCCAAATAGCTCATCCATTTGCTGCAGAAAAAGCACAATGTAATATGAAAGTGACTTTGTAATAAGATGCAAAATTATCTTATACAGTACAGTCTTAGACCTACTGTGTAGTACTCCCAGGTTTGCTTTCACTCCCCAGTTGCACGGCGGCGATCCTTAACTCTTTTGTAAGTAGTTTCTGTTGTGGATGACTTCGTTTCCTGGTGTGAGCGTAATCACCTACAACTCAACATCAGGAAAACAAAGGAGATGGTGGTAGACTTTAGGAGAAGCAAGACCCCTGTGACTCCTATATCTGTCAAGGGGGAGATAGTGGACATTGTCTCCGATTACAAATATCTGGGAGTTTATCTGGACAACAAACTTGACTGGTCACTCAACACAACGGCACTCTACAAGAAAGGTCAGAGTCGATTGTACTTTCTTCGAAGGCTCAGGTCTTTTAACGTCTGTAATACCATTCTACGGATGTTCTATGAAACCGTTGTGGCGAGTGTCATTTTCTACGCTGTGGTCTGTTGGGGTGGTAACATTAAGGTGTCTGATAAGAACAAACTGGACAAATCAATTAAAAAGGCCGGATCTGTGCTAGGCATGGAGCTTGACTTGGTGGATGTAGTAGCAAAGAGGAGGATTCTGTCCAAAGTGCAATCCATTGTGAACAATCCTTCTCACCCGCTATACAGTGTTTTGGCTGAACAGAGGAGCAGTTTCAGCCAGAGACTGATTACTATCAAGTGTTCCACCGAGCGTCACAGGAGATCCTTTCTCCCAACGGCCATAAAACTTTACAACTCTTCTCTGTAACTCATACACACATGTATGTGGATTTTTTCACTGACTGTTACACTAATACTTACCCATATTAATAATATGATAACTGCAATACTACCTCCCAAATAGAATGTGTAATACACGATTGCATATAATAATACAATATTACATACATACTTGATTACTGTGCAATACTTACAAGTCGTCTTGAGTCATATTTTGTTGGTACTTAATGTTTTAGGAACTTTTTTTTTTTTTGTATTATTTATTACCTTTATTACCTTCCTTAGTTAACAACTGTGAGCACCTGTAACCGAGCATAAGCAATTTCCCTTTGGGATTAATAAAGTTCTTTGAATCTTGAATTGAATCTTGAACATGTTGGTTAACTTTTTTCTAATTTTTTCACTTGACAAGGTGTATCCTTTTTGTGAAAAATTTGTTTGTAGCTTTTTATAAAAAGCAGTTTTTTGCTGATAAGTAGAGTTGCTGATAAGTTTTTGTAAGGTCCAAAAGTAGCAACGTCATTTTGTGTGTTATTTCTGAAAAAATAAGTTTTTTACCACTGCAAACACATGCATCTTTTTTCCAGTCTTAGGTGCCATACCTTGTGATTCAGGGTGGTCTATCTGGACGGAGGATGGGTTTTTGGCTTCTGAAGGGTTACCACCCACTACATCGGTTTTTAGGGTGGTAGTCGGTAGGTCCTGGCTAATGGGTGTCTGTTGCACAGGGTACTGGCTGGTTGGTGGTTTCACAAAACTGAGATTTAGGGGTACAGGTGACTCAGTGGAGGTAGAGGGACATGGAGAAGGAGGTTGGGGAAACACTGCAGCACAAGCTAGATCGCTGATAGGAGCTGTTTAGAGAGAAAGCTGAAAATTTAGTTGTCACTCATGTGTCCAGTATGTGTTTGTTCATCACAAGTGTTTACCTTGTTTTGTGTCAACGGCTGTAACTTTTGCCATGACATCAGAGAGGAACGTATTTCTGAGGAAATACTCAAAACTATCAAAAATCATTGTTAACTTGTATTTATTCCAGTTCTTCCATTTACTTACCAGTTTTCAAATTCAAATTCAAATTTTATTTGTCACTTACACAGTCATACACAGTATAATATGAAATGCTTACACGACCGCCAGTGACCTTAAAAAGAAAATAAAAGCTTGTACGTAAAATAAATAATCAATAAAAAGGAAATACTAAAGAAATAAATTTAACTAGTAAAATTAACTGTACAATAAGGGCATAATAAAATATTGCAAAATATAGAAATATAGGGTAGATAGAGTATATATGTATATAGAATTTAAAGTGTCAGTGGTTGTGCAAATATGCATGAAAGTGACTAATGAAAGTGACTAATGAAAGTGACATGTGCAATTGTCCAGATGTATAAATATTTAGTGCAAGTGTGTATGAATGTGTCCATGATTGTCCAGTCAGTGTTGTGAGCTTAAAAAGATGTTATTAGTCCTGTGTGGAGGTGTGATTGAGAGACCTTATCTCCTGCGGGAAGAAGCTCCTCCTCAGCCTCTCTGTGTTGGCCTTTAGGGAGCGGAATCGCTTCCCAGACCGCAACAAAGAGAACAGTCCATTACTGGGGTGACTGAGGTCCTTCATGATCTTCCTGGCCTTAGTCCAGCACCGCTTGCTGTAGATCGAGTGCAGGTCAGGGAGCTCAGTGCGGATGATGCGCTCGGCTGATCGCACCACCCTCTGTAGAGCTCGTCTGTCCTGCATGGTGCTGTTCCCGAACCAGGTCGTGATGTTTCCCGTCAGGATGCTCTCTATGGTGCAGGAGTAGAAGTTCCTGAGCACCTTGGAGGGCATTCTTTCTGCAATTTCCTTGGAAACCGTAAGAGTAAAGGTTCTTCCTTTGCTGTCCTTCACATTCATTGTTATATTATTCATTTTGATGTTTATGGCATAAACAAGTTTTAGTAAACTAAAAACATTGAACATGAATGACCTACTGTAGACATTATAAGGAATTATGCTGTTTTTTTGTAGTTTGATTTAGATTGTAGTTATGTAGTATAATTTTGTAGTTATTTTGTGTTTTGTGGTATGTATTTTCTTTTTACATTTAACTCTTACCTTCAGTTAGCTAAGGGCAGGTTAGACAAACCACCGAGAAAAATCATAGATGCACAAGCACAATGTATTTGTCTTTATTATAATTTATACCAGTGTATAAAAGTGATCTGAATGTTGTATTTTTCAATTGACAATGCACACTAGCACAATGCAGCACATGCAAGTGAAGCAGCAACTACAGATTTCAGCATCAATCAATGATGACCAGTGGTGTCAAAAGTATTCACATTCATTACTTGAGTAGAAGTATAGATACTAGGGTTCAAAAATACTTCTTTAGAAGTTGAAGTATCAACCCAAGCTTTTTACTTAAGTAAAAGATTAAAAGTACTGGTTTCAAAACTACTTAAAGTATAAAAGTAAAAGTACCGTGAGGGGCGACAAAAGCATTAAGGTCTCGCTTTCTGATCATGCAAGGGGGGGGGGCGTTGTGCGCGTTCTGATCATGTGACGAGGGGGGGTGGCGTTGTGCGCGTTTTGATCATGTGACGAGGGGGGGGGCGTTGTGCGCGTTCTGATCATGGACGGGGGGGGGGGCGCGTTGTGCGCGTTCTGATCATGTGACGGGGGGGGGGGGCGTTGTGCGCGTTCTGATCATGTGACGGGGGGGGGCATTGTGCGCGTTCTGATCATGTGACGAGGGGGGCGTTGTGCCCGTTCTTATCATGCGACCGGAGGGGTTGCGCGTTCTGATCATAAAAATAGAGTAACGAGGCTGTTTTTAAAAAGTAAGGAGTAGAAAGTACAGATAATTGCTTAAAAATGTAAGGAGTAGAAGTAAAAAGTCGGCTGAAAAATAATTACTCCAGTAAAGTATAGATACCCAAAATTTCTACTTAAGTAAGGTATCGAAGTATTTGTACTTCGTTACTTGACACCTCTGATGATGACCACATTACATTAAATGTCTGTGACATTTTAGTTATTCCATAAAAACAATTACTTAAATATGCAGCTGAATACTATAAGTGGTCTGTATGAAAAAAGTACAATAATAAACTTGTGCACAAATCCAACATAAAGAATTTAAGGGAAAAAATGTACTGCAGTCAAAAGATCGTAAACTATTTACGAAATGGCATGCAAATTGATTTGTTATGCAATTATATAGATTGAAGCACGAAACACTCGTGATCATCGTTATGTGGTGAATGTGGCCAATCATGAGAAGCGGTGACATCATCACAGCCTGGTGCAGTCGCTCCTGAAATGCTGCGCTGGCTGAGCAAGCCGGCTGTTCTCGAAATGCTCTCGCGTTACTTTGATGCCACACGTGAATGTCACGTGGCGTCCGCGCCGGTTGAAGTCGGACAAAATTTCTAACCGGCATGCACTACTTCAAGTCAGCCGCCGATCGGTCTGCGCAGTGCCGCATGAAGTCGAACGCACCTATTAATAGTTCACCCAACGTATGGGTGGAGCAAACATATAAAAGCCTTTAAATCTTGAATCTCACTTAGATGTAATCATCTTCGTAGTGACTATTTTCCAACTTGATAAGAACAACATAATAAAACAAATACATGAAATTTAAAAACATGAATAAATTCATATTTATTGAAATAAACGTGGCACATAAAAGAAAAAAAACAGAAACTGATTTTCCAGATGTCAACGGCTGCATAAAGGGAACTGAGTGAAAAATAAAGATATTCATAACATGCCTGTCCAAAAAGTGGTGACGACTAGTACTACTGAAAAACATTCATTTGACCAGATATGATTAGATATTATTAAACCACATTGGACTGAGTAAAGCTCCAATGTAAGAGATCACAGTAGTGCAGTAGAGCAGTATACCCAAAATTATACAGGTCCTTCTCAAAAAATTAGCATATTGTGATAAAGTTCATTATTTTCTGTAATGTACTGATAAACATTAGACTTTCATATATTTTAGATTCATTACACACAACTGAAGTAGTTCAAGCCTTTTATTGTTTTAATATTGATGATTGTGGCATACAGCTCATGAAAACCCAAAATCCCATCTCAAAAAATTAGCATATCATGAAAAGGTTCTCTAAACGAGCTATTAACCTAATCATCTGAATCAACTTATTAACTCTAAACTCCTGCAAAAGATTCCTGAGGCTCCAGAAGGCCATCATTGACACCTTCAAGCAAGAGGGTAAGACACAGAAAGAAATTTCTGAACGAATAGGCTGTTCCCAGAGTGCTGTATCAAGGCACCTCAGTGGGAAGTCTATGGGAAGGAAAAAGTGTGGCAGAAAACGCTGCACAACGAGAAGAGGTGACCGGGCCCTGAGGAAGATTGTGGAGAAGGACCGATTCCAGACCTTTGGGGACCTGCGGAAGCAGTGGACTGAGTCTGAAGTAGAAACATACAGAGCCACCATGTACAGGCGTGTGCAGGAAATGGGCTACAGGTTGGAAATTTTACATGTCATTCGGAAATCAAGGTGCCAGAGTCTGGAGGAAGACTGGGGAGAGGGAAATGCCAAAATGCCTGAAGTCCAGTGTCAAGTACCCACAGTCAGTGATGGTCTGGGGTGCCATGTCAGCTGCTGGTGTTGGTCCACTGTGTTTTATCAAGGGCAGGGTCAATGCAGCTAGCTATCAGGAGATTTCGGAGCACTTCATGCTTCCATCTGCTGAAAAGCTTTATGGAGATGATTTCATTTTTCAGCACGACCTGGCACCTGCTCACAGTGCCAAAACCACTGGTAAATGGTTTACTGACCATGGTATTACTGTGCTCAATTGGCCTGCCAACTCTCCTGACCTGAACCCCATAGAGAATCTGTGGAATATTGTGAAGAGAAAGTTGAGAGACACAAGACACAAGAATCTGCAAAAGGATTCCCGACCAAGTATTGAGTGCATAACTGAACATAATTATTTGAAGGTTGACTTTTTTTGTATTAAAAACACTTTTCTTTCATGGGTGGAATGAAATATGCAAATTTTTTTAGATAGGGATTTTGGGTTTTCATGAGCTGTATGCCACAATCATCAATATTAAAACAATAAAAGGCTTGAACTACTTCAGTTGTGTGTAATGAATCTAAAATATATGAAAGTCTAATGTTTATCAGTACATTACAGAAAATAATGAACTTTATCACAATATGCTAATTTTTTGAGAAGGACCTGTATAAGCAATAAAATTACTTGATTCATAAAGTACATCAGGAGTACTGCTGTCTGGGAAAGCTAAACATGTATACAGTATTTAATTTTTTTGTTTGTTGTTGTTGTCGTTGTTTAGTTATGGCTAAGTGATCTCACTACAAGTCACTTTTCCTGTATCCACTTTTTACTAATTTCTGAATCCTGACTTAAAACAGAGATAAACAGGGTGTATCGTTAGATTATTATATATTTTCATCCATCCATCTAGGAACCTCTGTAGTCCAACCAGGGACTGTGAAGGCCAATGGTGACCATTATATTTATTTTCATTTTGTACGGTGAGCATGCACATTCACACGCATTCACACATTACGGACAATTTGGGAACGGTAATTAGCCTAATTGCATGTCTTTTCTACTGTGGGAGGAAACCGGAGAACCTGAAGGAAACCCACCAAGCACAGGGAGAATATACAAACTCTATGCACACAGACATAATGCGGGAATTGAACCCAGGACATGGAGGTGCAAGGCAACAGTGCTAAACACTAAGCCACCATGCCGTCTATTAGACATGTACTGTATGTTCATTTATCCTGGCCAAATTTTCTTAGCTTAGACAATACTGCCTTGAAAATTATTCTTTATACTCCCAGAACTATTCTTTTACAGTTTGAGTCCTGTATACCCCAGTGAAAAAAAAATGCACTTTAGTGTATTACAAATATATTGAAATCCTCGATAATACACTGCTAATATACTAACAAAAAGTTGTACCATCAGTTAATATATAAAAAGTATACTAACAGCATGCTTTTACCAAATTTTGGAATTAAACTTTAAATATACTTAAAAATTATTGTATTATAGTATACGTTCCAAAGATATATTATTGGAAAATATACTTTAAGTGAAAGGCTGGTTTAATTTCCAAAGTATACTTATTTAAACTTGTTTTTCAATATATTTTTGGTATATATTTTTAAATATGCTCGAAATAATCATTGTACAAATGTACAGAAAGTATATATTAGAATACAAATTTTAATATACGGTAGTCTCAGTATATTATCAGTTAAATGTAAATGTACTTATATGTAGTGCACTACTCTCTCGTGCACGCGCTTTTAGACTCGTTTTTGCACGCTGAATCTCTCCCTCGCGCGCGCGATCTCAAACTCGTTCCTGCGCGCTCAAAATCACTTTTGCCGTTCAAGATAATTTATGTTTTTCTCCTCACTCTTCTATCCGCTCACTGTCATAAAGCGACACACAAACTGCAGCAGCGTTGTAAACTCTGCGACTATTCCAGCCAACCGGAGACTAGACGGTGCCCCACCAGCGAATCAGAGCTAGAGGTGGGCAGATTCGGACTGTCCGTTCTCTGATTGGCTCCCCAGTTCTCCACTTCTCGTTTGAATTAACGGCTGATGGTGCATCATCGCGTGCGTTAGTTCGTATCGTTATTATTTTATTTTCATCGGCATAAGGTAAATTTAACGGTTTTAAATTAAGTACATACTTTAATCTATAGTTTGTATTGTCTAACGTGTTGTTGTTAATGTGTTGTGTACTTTGCTTGTGGTATAATGGCTCCGTAGCTCTCGGCCTGTTTTCAGTCTCTGTGTGACAGAATCAACACACCAGGTTTAAACTAATACTGTACCTGTAGATTCTAATACTAATGTCTGTCTGTGTTCACACACCAGTTTATATTTTAGTTTGTGTGTTTGTGAGACAACCTGACTTTTATTGAGCACAAATAAACTATAGTAGTGCTTTTTTGTAACCTTGTGCAAATTAAATCTGTTGAACTCATGAATAAAGTCTGCCTCATAGTTACTGATGTAATGTGTTTCAAAAACATGTTATAGTGTAGAAAATGCATTTAGCATATCCTAAACACTTAATGTACTGGTAACACATTTGCAATACAGTATTATGGCGTGGGCGGGGCGGCGGTTTGCGACCGTCGTGCCTTGCAGCAGGTGTTCTTTTTGTGTTCACCCTGTTTGGGACGTGTGTTTAGGTTAGTGGCTTCGGCCAAGTTTGAGTATCTGTACATGTGTGTTATCTCTATGCGTGTATGTGCTGCATTCTGCTACCGTTCTCCAGTTCTAGCTAATAGCTGAATAGGTGTGTCATTACATTGTGTAGCCACTAAACTCACTTGTCCTCCAAGTTCCCTGCTAGCGTCGAAAAATGCTACAGTATTATAGAAGGTTGTGTGTACTGTATGATACAATAAAGTATATTTGTATTAACCACAAAGTGTACTTTTTTTAGTATTTGTAATTGGCCAGCAGTATAACAGCATGCTACTGCTGCAGTAAGAATATACTCATAGTGTATTAATCATGTATTTGTAATACAGTAAAAATAGCTGTAATGTACTTATAATACATTAAATATATACTTAAATTGTATTAATAATACTGTCAGGTATGTACGTTAGTACACACACAGCCATATACTTTAAGTGTACTAAAGTATACTTAATGTTTTTCCACTTTAGCACACACAAGTATACTTAATACACTTAAAATTGTACTTTTCTACAATTTAATTACTAAAATATAATAACTTAAATACACTTAGTACAAAATTAGTTGTTCCAAAATAGCAAA
Source organism: Channallabes apus (assembly GCA_030522415.1). Taxonomy (NCBI): domain Eukaryota; kingdom Metazoa; phylum Chordata; class Actinopteri; order Siluriformes; family Clariidae; genus Channallabes; species Channallabes apus. The sequence continues at coordinate 24,992,716 of CM060118.1, forward strand.
CTTCAAGTATACTAGTCATTAGTCTGGCTGCAAGTACATTTAAGTATGCTTTGGCATGCTAGGATTTAATATACTTAGCATACTTTTTTTTTACTTGGGTATGCCCATTCGGGAAGAAAAAAAAAACACAAATGGGGTAACCTGATCATTCAGTACAATTAGGTGATCAGTACAAATCAGCTGACTTCATGTTGTGCATCATGAATACTATGCAGCATGTGCTTCCCTTCTGACCATCACTCTGTAATAGGGTCAGTCTGGACTGCTCAGACAATGTTGGGCAGTGGATTACTTACTTCGTTAACTCCTTACTCTTAAAACATGGCACTGCAGGATTCTAACTTGTCTTGAATAGAAAAACTGTAAATGCTCTTTAAAACAGATTTTGTTTGGCCCAAGAAGATGAACACTGACGCTTATTATGAAGATAAGTGGATTTGCTTTACAGCTAAACTATGTGACAAGAAATCCTGGCTTATGATTATTATTAGGCCAGTGTCACATTAACGATACTTATTACCACTTAACGATGGTATTTCCTAATTGCAGGTGTAATTTTAGAGAAGGGCTAAATTTTCTATAAAAATTTTAAAGGAACATTTGTTTGATGGTCATGCTCTAAGAATGACATAACTGTTTAAAAAAAATTTATGCGTTTCTTTTTTTTGGGGGGGGGGGGGGCGGAAAATTTGACTTTAGCATTAAAAATACTTACACATATTTTGTATTTGCGTGACAGTAATAACTGAAGTGAGGCTAAAAGTTAATCAAATAATTACTTCTACTTTATAAACTAAAAAAGAGAGAGAAAAAAAACATGTTTATCCACATAAGAAATCCACTTTATTCAGACATGTCTTCTATATTGAGTGTAAAATTAACAGATGAGTTTACAGATGCCCTGAAACTGCATGTGCCATTGTGCTTTTTCTGAACACAGAGAGAGAGAGAGAGAGAGATGTACAAATGCACAGCAATGAAATGACCTTTGAGAGTAGTAGATAATAAATTTACCTGCATGGATATAAATGTCTTCTCTCTAAATTTAATTAGTCTTTGTAAACATGGCTCCTTTGTCAACAATTTAGCATGGGACATGAAGAACACAAAATTTAATAAGAGTCTGAACTCAGACATCATGGCATTCCAGAATTAAGGGAGAATTACAATAGATTCTATTTTTAGCATTTGTAGAATGTTTGTTGCAAAAAATATAAGTGGCCATAGCATCACTATGGTGGTGACATTTCCAAATTATAAAACGTCTACAGTGCTTAAAAAGTATTTGCCCCCTCCTGATTTCCTTCAGTGTCACCCAAATTTAGAAAAGTTTCTATGATGTGTAATGTTACCGTTAGGAGACAGCATGAGGATCTTTGATAAAGACATACAGTACAGTATGGAACAGTGTCTCGTCTGCGTCTGATGTCAGGATACAAGTTGTACATTTAAAACTCAGTTTGTTGATCATCAGCTGTTATTCTGTTCTTGAACCCACATGCAATAATTTCCTGTTAACTTCTGGACCAACAAAACAATGAATTAAATTGTTCTATATTAAGCGATTAAGAGAAAATAAGTAGAAATAATATAAACATTAGGAGGTGCACCAAAAATCCTACATTTCAATTTGTAATCATTATAATTGCATGTTAAGTTTAAATCTATCATTCTCTGACACACATATTCTGATTTTACACGATTTAGATTTAATGACACAAAAAGTATATTTAGTTTTATTCAAATTAATTAGCTTTAATTAGCCGTTTCCTCTGCTTATTTTCATATCACACTTCTTTGAGAATCATTCTGCACCTCTACACAATAATCAGACTTTACAATGCATTACAGGTAGCTCATTCTCCTTATAAGCATTGTACTAAAAACAGCTTTTTGGCATACAAACAATGCTCTAACGATTTTGTTATGAATACTGCCTTTGACTTTGCTCATTTACAGCCATTTTAGATTGCTATCTCTAAAGACAATTACTGTATACTTTGTGCTTTTTCTCTGCATTCGATAGAGAGGCGCCTATAGGCATTGTGCTTTGGACACTTTTGATTTATATGCAATCACATAAGGGAGGCAGAAAGAGAGAGATATACAGTATTGCAAATTGATAGATCTGGAGCATTTTTGCCTGGAAGAATGGAATAAAGGTGCCAAAATAAAGATGCTGTGCCAATTTTGTAGACAACCAGACTACCAATTTTCAAAACATTAATAAATGAAGCACAATTTTACAGATGCAAATAAATGCTGTAGAAATAAATAGATAAATAAATGAATAAATTTTAGTAAAAGAAAAAAGTAATTAATGAAACACAAATAGTAGTGGTGTGACAACACTTAGACCCTCTAGACGACCCTTCAGTGACAAGTACAATTTTTGTACAAAAGTACAAAATTTGTGTACATTTATAACGAAATCAGATACTAAGTTTTACGGAGCATCCTGCAAAACCACCGACAGTTTCTCTGAACTTTTGACTGTTGAATCTGTTTTCTTTTTTGCATGCAAAACCCAGCAGCTTCAATTGTGCTTATTGTCTTTAAAACAAAGTGGTCACTCATATAATACGCTGCTTTCTTTTCTGGCATACAAATATTTTTTGTAACTCTTACTTTTGCAGTGGAATGTTTGAAAAACAGAAATGTTTTTGTGCTGACCAGTGGCGGTTCTACACTGAATTGCTCCCCGGACGAGACTCCCTCCCGGCGCCCCAAGCCAAAAAAAAAAAAAAACATGACAAAACTTCACATTTTGTACACACCACACGTTTTATTGTAGTAATACTACAGTACATGTCGTTCCGTAACAGACCAATTTTAATTTTATTTAGATTTTACCAAATTATATGCATTGTCACGTAACAGAGTTATAGCAAATGGAAAATGTCTTTTAAACTATCTACACTATATGTAAATTACACTTGCTATTTACAGTATACTGTAAATAGATTGTAAATAGATTGGCTATAGCCAACATTAACATAAATAATGCTGGTACAGTGGTGTGAAAAACTATTTGCCCCCTTCCTGATTTCTTATTCTTTTGCATGTTTGTCACACTTAAATGTTTCTGCTCATCAAAAACCGTTAACTATTAGTCAAAGATAACATAATTGAACACAAAATGCAGTTTTTAAAAGAAGGTTTACGTTATTAAGGGAGAAAAAAAACTCCAAATCTACATGGCCCTGTGTGAAAAAGTGATTGCCCCCCTTGTTAAAAAATAACTTAACTGTGGTTTATCACACCTGAGTTCAATGTCTGTAGTCACCCCCAGGCCTGATTACTGCCACACCTGTTTCAATCAAGAAATCACTTAAATAGGAGCTACCTGACACAGAGAAGTAGACCAAAAGCACCTCAAAAGCTAGACATCATGCCAAGATCCAAAGAAATTCAGGAACAAATGAGAACAAAAGTAATTGAGATCTATCAGTCTGGTAAAGGTTATAAAGCCATTTCTAAAGCTTTGGGACTCCAGTGAACCACAGTGAGAGCCATTATCCACAAATGGCAAAAACATGGAACAGTGGTGAACCTTCCCAGGAGTGGCCGGCCGACCAAAATTACCCCAAGAGCGCAGAGACAACTCATCCGAGAGGCCACAAAAGACCCCAGGACAACATCTAAAGAACTGCAGGCCTCACTTGCCTCAATTAAGGTCAGTGTTCACGACTCCACCATAAGAAAGAGACTGGGCAAAAACGGCCTGCATGGCAGATTTCCAAGGCGCAAACCACTTTTAAGCAAAAAGAACATTAAGGCTCGTCTCAATTTTTCTAAAAAACATCTCAATGATTGCCAAGACTTTTGGGAAAATACCTTGTGGACCGACGAGACAAAAGTTGAACTTTTTGTAAGGTGCGTGTCCCGTTACATCTGGCGTAAAAGTAACACGGCATTTCAGAAAAGGAACATCATACCAACAGTAAAATATGGTGGTGGTAGTGTGATGGTCCGGGGTTGTTTTGCTGCTTCAGGACCTGGAAGGCTTGCTGTGTTAGATGGAACCATGAATTCTACTGTCTACCAAAAAATCCTGAAGGAGAATGTCTGGCCATCTGTTCGTCAACTCAAGCTGAAGCGATCTTGGGTGCTGCAGCAGGACAATGACCCAAAACACACCAGCAAATCCACCTCTGAATGGCTGAAGAAAAACAAAATGAAGACTTTGGAGTGGCCTAGTCAAAGTCCTGACCTGAATCCTATTGAGATGTTGTGGCATGACCTTAAAAAGGCGGTTCATGCTAGAAAACCCTCAAATAAAGCTGAATTACAACAATTCTGCAAAGAGGAGTGGGCCAAAATTCCTCCAGAGCGCTGTAGAAGACTCGTTGCAAGTTATCGCAAACGCTTGATTGCAGTTATTGCTGCTAAGGGTGGCCCAACCAGTTATTAGGTTCAGGGGGCAATTACTTTTTCACACAGGGCCATGTAGGTTTGGATTTTTTTTCTCCCTAAATAATAAAACCCCTCATTTAAAAACTGCATTTTGTGTTTACTTGTGTTATCTTTGACTAATAGTTAAATGTGTTTGATGATCAGAAACATTTTGTGTGACAAACATGCAAAAGAATAAGAAATCAGGAAGGGGGCAAATAGTTTTTCACACCACTGTATATGATGGATTGATTCTATTGGTGGGTGGGATGGTACATCCTATTGGAAAAGTGCCCAAAACACACTACAATAAGGAATTTTGTAATAGTTTCACTTGAAAATGTTAATGGTTCATAATGGTATTTAATAGAAACCATTAGAATTTCTGTGATGGTTTGTATATTAGGCTTTTATTGTGTTTTTTTTTCTAGCAAGGTAAGCATAGCAAGCATCAAAAAGCAAGAAGGCTATCAAACGTAAGAGTTAACGTTATACCACTAATTAACATAATGACATGAATACCTTAATCATACAGAGAGAACATTGTTGCACCTTTATCTTTTGTACATTTCTCCTCATCTTCTTTTCTTTTTTTCCTAAATTGGGCACCTGACAGCTTTGGCCTTTTTCTCTCCATCGCTGTGTTTACTTTATAATCAACGATTCGACACTCAACAGATTTCCCATCTCCCAACGCTGTCACTCACGACCAGAAGTCAAGACTAAACCAATTCACCTCCACATCATAATCGGTTTTTATGACCTATTTTTATTAGCCATTTCACATAATTAAATCAATGAAAAAAGTGCAAATTGTTGGTCTGTGTTTATAATATTTTGAATGAAATTTGCATTATTTGTAAGAAAGTCAGGTGTCACTGACATAATTTAGCCCCTTGTACACTTCATTCGGGATAGGTGAACTGTACTCTGCGCCCCCCAACAGCCCCCCTCATCCCCTCTCCTCTCCACTCGCTCAGCTTCTGTGCGGCTCCTTCAACAGCTGGGGCGACACAGGTATCATAGATAATAGAAAACTGCTTAGCGGCACATATTATTATTTTTTCCTCCAAGTTCGTGTGCCGCCCCCCACGTGTTATTGAAAAATGTCGCACTGGGCGGCTGCCCCGTTCGCCCATGCCTAAAACCGCCACTGGTGCTGACTACGTTTACACTGTCAGTTAAATGTGACCCAATTCCAATTTTTTGCTCATACAGTATGTGACACATATCGGATATGTTCAATGTCCACGTAAACTTGGAAAAATGCATGAAATAAATCAGATATAAATCAAATATGTGCTAATGTGATTGTTGTACTGTATTAACAGACATCGGATTTCCTGAGGCATTGTGTTCTGTACGTCATTAAAACTGCGACTTCGTTTAATGACGTGATGTTATTCTCCGGTGGAAGCGCGTGTGGAATTATAACATTGCAGGTGACATGGAAGATGAAACGGCTTGTGTTTGTCACAGTACTGTACATAGACTGTACCTGCTTGACACACTAATAGACATTTGAACATTAGGGATGCAAAAAATATACTACACATTGTGACGGCGGGTCGCTCAGTGCAGGCGCTTCTTGCACACACATCTCGCCAAGCAGAAAACCGCCCGCTGACCGCACACGCGCCCGCACTATTGACCCTGTGCACATCCGCTGAAACCGTGCCTGTTTTCACTGCACGTAGCGTACTTCACAAAGAACTGCATACTTTGCTGCTAAACCAAAGCTTTTCATTAAAACTGTTGTTGAGGGGTTGACACCTGCTTTCCGTGTGTTCTGTCCATGTGCCAGACCCGTTACAATATACTGCAAATACACAAGTATATCATGAGTACAGTGTAACCTTGGATTATGAGTAATGAGGTTTACAAGTTGTCCACAAGACGAGCAAAGATTTTTAATAAATTTTGACTTGAAAAATTAGCATTGTCTTGGTTTAAGAGCACCGAGTACCATGTATCACGCATGCGCTTCTTGTTTTGACACCGAGCGTCACGTCATCACAACTAAGCCAACGGTTTTTCTCTCTCTTGCGCTGCAGAATTGTAGGTAATCGTCTCCCCTGCTGGGTGAATATACACACACGCACACTCAGAAACTCTGCAAGCACTAAGACCCATCAGGGGAGATGACTACCTATCGAGTGTGATTAGCGATGTTCCTTGCTAATTTTTAAACGGTTAATTTTTAAACGGTTTCAAAAACGGTCTCTCCGTTAATGTGTGTGTGTGCATGCAGGCACATTACACACACACAGCGCCTGCATGCACAAACGGAAACACTTATCTGTCTGGATTTATTTTTATGTTTTTATCATTTGTTTTATTTTTACTTTATTCATTCATTCATTCATCTTCTGTACCGCTTTATCCTCAATTCAGGGTCGCGGGGGACCTGGAGCCTATCCCAGGAGACTTCGGGCACAAGGCAGGGTACACCCTGGACAGGGTGCCAATCCATCGCAGGGCACACACTCATACGCACACTCACACACTCATTCACACACTACGGTCAATTTGGGAACGCCAATTAGCCTAACCTGCATATCTTTGGACTGTGGGAGGAAATTTTTACTTTATATTTTGTGTTAATTATTATTATTTTTTTATTTTTTGGGGGGCTGTAGAACGAATAATTTGAGTTTCCATTATTTCCTATGGGAAAATGAAATTTGGTTTACGAGTGTTTTGAAATACGAGCCAACTTCTGGAACGAATTATGCTCGTAATCCGAGGTTCCACTGTATATCCATATTTCAGTAGCACAATTAATTAATTCTATCTAATTCTAATACTAATATTGTATAGTCAAAGCAAAATTTCTAATCCACATATATAATTATTTTTATGCCAGATTCTCTTCATAATGTAAAAATAAAGTACATAAATCACTAAACAAAATATTGACATAGACATAAATATTGAATTTAGTGTTAAAATTTTTGACTGTATGTCCAGTAACTCTGGTGAACTACAAATTTCCGGTCCATTCTACTAACACACGTTTTTTGCTTCTCAGGAATCCACAAGTCTGTGGTTCTGATCTATGCTAAGTTAAATTTGCTTCCCCACAACAGCTGTATAAATGCAAAATAAGTCTTTTATATAAATATTTTCCGAAACTAAACGTCTGCTTGCACCATAAAATTACTAACAAGATAAGACTAATCATCAGTGAGAAGTAAACGGCATGTGCGCTTGTTAGAAAAGAGCAAGATCATCCATCAGGATAAGATATTTCCCATTTCATTGAGTCAGCACATCATACGCCTTTAATAAATGTTGAGAGAAAAGATGCTAAGGTGTTGTCGGTTTATTTCAGGTCATGAAGAAAGCATGGAAGAGTCTTACATTTGCCAATTATAAAAAGCAGTATTGCAATTGTAAATATCTGCTACAATGAATAATGTTCAGCCACAAAAAAGGTCATGAAATGTAATTTGCAATAATTACTCCACTTAACGTAATGGCTTTGCCCCTCTAAATGATCATAGTGCTTAATAATGAACCCCAGTGGTTTAAAGAGCCAACGGTGCAGTACTGTGGACTAGAGGGAACCAGTGGTTTTGAAATTCATGAGAAACTAAAGTGAAAAGGAGACATAAAATGTCAAATAAATTAATGAATATTTTCAATAACTAGCGGGGCACTGGAAGGGAAGGAAGCACTTACCATTTCTACCATCTTACCGCTAACAGTTAATTTCTTCGAATTTGGGTAATTTGTTTTAATTTAATTTGCATTGAGATCAGAATCGCCCTGTGCATATAACTTTCACAACTGTCTGAGTATTGTGCAAAGTCTGTAGTTATATCTGTGGTCACAATATGGTTGTGAAGAATTACCTCCTCACTATGCACACTATGCAAGTTAACCCTGAATATAGCCCTTTATGATTGGTGTGCAATTGTTGTGGTAAAAGTTACAACAGCAACACCTCAGGTCATAGTGCAACAAGAAAATGCAATAGGGAACATGTCAATATTTTTTCAATTATGCACCCACAAAATGTCACCTCTGCTTTTAATTTGGGACAAATAAACATCCCACTACTCTCACAAACATTAATCTTATTTTATTACAAAAAAGTTATCCTATGCCCCTTTCCAAAAGCTAACTGATTAAAAGAGGTGGGAAGAGCAGGCTGGACCTCACCAGCAACATTTTTAATGTACTTTTACAGAGAAAGAGCAGTGGAATACTCAGCTTGTATCTCTACTGCTTTACCCCACTAATGCATTGACTGAACTCTAAACAGCAAACTTTTTTTTCTGGAAGGATTTTGTCCCCACCTAAGTTTTCATATGTTGTTTCTCTGTCTGAAAATTCTGTCCAAACAGTGTGTGGAAATTCAGAAATAGACAATGTCTGCCTCATTCGGAATATTTTGGATATTTGGATCTCCAGCTCATTGTGTTTAGCTTCACGTCTTATTCATCTGGACCAGGGAAAGGCTTTAAATCGTGTTGAACCTCAGTACCTTTCGAGAGGCATAGAGAGACTCAGATTCAAAGATCTGAGCTCTGTTTCAGGGCTGAAATTCAGAGGTGGCCTGTGCATCCCTTTTAAAAAAAACAGGCAGAAGAATCCTCTTTTCCTTGAACCACTGCGCCACAAAAAAAAAAGCAGTATACAGTAACTGGTTTTACTTTACCTGAGTCCAACAAAAGTAATATTTTATCTGCTTATACTGATAATGTTATTGTTTTTATAAATAACCAAGCTTATATTGATACACTAAAAGCCACCCTTTACATCTTTGGAGATATTTTAGCTGCTAGGGACATCTGGAAGAAAAGTGAAGCCCTACTGTAGCAACAAAGGTCTGAAATAAACACTTTCCTTCCTTACCACAGAAAGGAAAGTGCAAGCAGCACAGATACATGCTTGCAACCCAATCACAATAAAAAAAAAATGGCTTATATGGAAGCCTTTCTGGTCTATGTCAGTGGTTCCCAAACTTTCAAGCCAGCAACCCCTAATTGAAGATCGACAAGATCTCGCGACCCCCCACTATCAAAAACAAGCAATAAACAAAAGCTGTTCACAGTATTTTGACTACATTTACTATACATCAAAATAATTTGGCTTACCTTTCAATGGGAAGGGTGCACTTGTTTTTGGCAGCAAAAAAGCTTCATTCGTGGCCTGATGGTGGATACAGCTATCCACATATCATCTTCGACATCATCATCAGTCTCCCCATCTTGCCTGGACTTTGCCCCTAGGCTAGACAAGGCCATTTTGCATCCTCACCCAAACTATCTACCGAAAGTTCCTTTCTCAACTATGCACCCTGTCATCCTGGAAGCCTTCTGTCCTCCGCCTTTTGTAGATTCGGAGCAGGGGAATTTTCCACCTACTGTGCCCAGTACGTGCTCTTCAGGCCTATGTCCACCGCACCAGCCAGTGGCGTAAGTCGGAGCAAGTCTTTATATGTTATGGAGGCCGCAACCGGGGGGCGGCCGCCACCACACAAACTTTGTCACACTGGGTGAGAGATGCTATTGCCCTCTCCTATGAGGCGCGTGGGCTCACTTCGCCTCTAGGAGTCAGGGCTCATTCGACCAGAGGGGTCGCCTCATCCATTGCTCTTGCAAGAGGTACTCCCCTGCAACAAGTGTGTGACACGGCGGGTTGGTCCTCTCCGCACACATTTGTAAGATTTTATAGTCTGGATGTCCATGCCACTCCGGGCTTACGAGTCCTCGAGTCAGCTTCCCAGACATAGATCTGAGACTTCCTGGCCTTGTGCGCACACGCTACACAACCTGGGGGTCCAGACACTTGTAGTGCGGCGGCGTTGGTATTCTCGTTCCCTAGCATTCTCACGCAGCATCGAGAGAAGCCTTTGAAAGGGAACGTCTCGGGTTACTTTGCTGTAACCCTGTTCCCTGAAAAGGCGGGAACAAGATGCTGCATCCTAATGCCGCACTACCACATGACCGGACGTCCGTTCAGACAAATTAATCTGAGGTGTGTCGCTGGCTCACTAATATTTATAACCTGCAGCTGCGTCTAATCAGATGAAGTCACCTGACCGAGGTTATATATAGCCAAAAAATTTGCCATGTTTGCACACATGCTTTACGACCGCCACACAAAATGGTTCCCATAGCGTTCTCACGCAGCATCTCGTTCCCGCCTTTAACAGCAAACTAATAATGGCTAAAATACTCTGAGCTTAAAGGGCTACCCTGGAGGAGGAATGATCTAAAATACCTGGGGAAGGGAAGGCATGGTAGAGAAAGTTTAAATGACTGCTTCCACAAATTTCAAACAGAGGCAGGGTTGTAATTGACATGAATGCAGACTACAGTTTATGAAAATGTCTTAAAATATTTATTTTAATAGACTTGGATCCAAAATACTTTACTTTGGCTCTAAGAATTACCCCTATTCAATGGAACAAGGTTGAATATGGTAAACAATGCCCCCTCTGGGCTAACCACAATACTGCGCATGACAAGGACATTGTACCTCCATCAGGTAGGAGAAGGATACTGAAGCTGTGAGTGCTGTTCTGGGTTTGAGGTCAGGTCAAGCAAAAGACCCTGGACCTGTGGACTTAGAACTAAAGGCTAAGAACAACTACTCAGGAGTTACAACTGTGGTGATGTGGTTACAATAGACTCTATAAAAAAATAGACAAACCCACAGGTTTTATGAAAATCGGTTTTGAAGCTCTGCTCGTCACCATCTTTGCAATATCTGACCCATTTTAAACCATAAATGGGCAAATGGGTGTAGAATTTGGAGCCTGGCTGTTGACTGGAACATGCCTCCCTAAATCAGTTGCCATCCCTGAACTAATGAGCTTAGCTTCAGCTTAGCTAAAATGTTATGGCGGCTAATGTTAATCTATATGCTAATACATTTGATTGAAGTCTGTGATCCATACCCTACTTGTCTTGTGTCAACTACTAGATTTCTTGTGAAAAGTTAAGGTACAACATTCCAGTTAGGTGTACTGTATATATATATACGTTTATAGCTTAACACAATTTAAACAAGTTTTTTGTTTGTTTGTTGTTTGTTTGTTTTGTACCAGGCTGTAAACATTTTTATTTCTGTTGTAAATTTGGGCATTTTAATATGGGTGTTTATGGTGATTGACTTCTTTTTGAAGCCAGCACCTAGTGTACATTCTGGCCGTGGTACCCAACGAACGTGACCCATTTCTAGAGATGGTCCTGCAGGCTCACAGACTTCTGCAAATTTGGTAACATGTCTGGGCTTAAACTGAAGGTCAGTCCTAACCAAATGTGGACAATGTACAGAGTGTGCAGGCACTATCAAGGTTATTAACAGGAACAAACTCACCTGGTAACTGACCAGACGCTGTGTGGAGGAGTAGACATTTTTGACCAGTGTGGACCAGTGCGGAGAGTGTTGTAAAACCCTACACTATGAAAAATGTGCTGCCGATCTCCTGTGGAGAATTGTAGTTAGTGCTTTTATTGCTATTCCGAATCCTGTAGCCTCAAAAAAATATATATTTGTTCCTTGACCGAAACCTTCTTTAACTCTTAACGTTTTTTAGAATGCAATAAATTAAACAGGTTCTTCAGTATTTTTACATATGTTTTTAATCAATTTGATGAAAAATTTTCAGGGTCACAGGGACCTGGAGCCTATCCCAGGAGGCTTAGAGCACGAGACAGGGTACACCCTGGACAGGGTGCCAATCCATCGCAGGGCACACACACACTCATTCACACACTATGGGCAATTTGGGACACCGAATTAGCCTAACCTGCATATCTTTGGACTGTGGGAGGAAACCGGAATACGCGGAGGAAACCCACCAAGCACGGGGAGAACATGCAAACTCCATGCAGACAGAGACGGGAATCGAGCCTTGCCAGGAATTGAACCTGGACCCTGGAGGTGCAAGGCGACAGTGCTAACCACTACACCATAATTATTTATCTGTTCTTTAATATTTCATATTGCACTCAAGCATTATACCAGTATACTGACTTTAAAGTTTAAACTGGACTGGACATTCATATACACTGTAAAGTGTAGGGTACCTATGTTGTACAGTGAAGAGAAAAAAAATTATTGTTGGGATTAAAAAAAAGTTTAGTTTTTTACTGCGGGGAGCAAAATCAGTTTGTTTTTATTCCATAATGACCTTTAAATGGCTAAGCTGTTATGTTATTTTGAATCTAGTGAGCTAATGATGCTGTTGGCTGGTTGGCTTGGTGACAACTGGTAGTTTAAGCATATACCAATTAGCCTGGATGTTTTCTGTAAATTCTAATTAAATTAGCATTTTATTAGACCACACTGAAAAACCTGAATTGAAAACTGAAACCAGCCTGAAATAATCCACATATCTAATGTATAATTGTAAACACTGAAGTATAATAGGTATACAGTGGGAGCCACGCCAAATAGCCGCGACAGTATGGCTGAAGTGTGAATGGCGTGTGAATGGCCTTTGCACGCCGTAATCCCCCCTCCCTTTTCTGGCCGAAAGGCGTGTCAAGATTTCACAGTAAACACGCCCATTCAAGCCCAATTTATTCATTTACCTGGTGCCACCACTAGATGGCGCTTCGTTCTCAAGAACACGTTAAAACAAGCCAGCTGCGCTGAGTTGCAATCACGTGATTTTAACAACCCGCCTCCACCCCCGCCGAACTGACGCTACTAAACTACAGAGATGAAGATGGCGGTTTAACGGACTATTCGTGGTAAGTGATGTTTTATTTTATAAAATGTGTTTGGGGTAGTTTACAGTTTATTTCCCAGTTTAGTTTTTTTATTGGCCGTTTTAAATATCACTGGCAGCACCAGCAGCGGTCAGATGTGACTTTAGAGAACTTAATGATCTGTTTACCAAGTCTGGAGTTAATATTACAGCTTACTGTCAGTGTCAGACACTCACAATGTCACTCCACTTTAACTCAAAAACATGCTCAAGCGTCGACAATACTATTAATGTCCCTATTACAAGAGCTGCACTACCCGATGAAGAGTGTTTGTGTTCTCTGTAAATACTGAGAGAATCTCACCGCGTGTTGTCTGGATAAATTCAGCGCTTATTTATTCTCTGGTTAAGAGTTAATCTGCAGGTTATTTCTGTGACTGTAATATAATGTGATGCAGTTGATGAGGGACACAGACTGAGGGGAGCTGTACAGGAGCTAGTAACGCTCATAACCCGGTTTATATTTTACACACTTTGTCCGGGACTTTTCGCGGTAGCGCGAGCGCTTAGTTAAAGAGCTGAATAACAACACTGAAGTGTTTATCAGTTAAGGAGGAGGAGGAGGGTGTGTGTGTGTGTGTGTGAGGGGCTTCAGTAAGTTATAGTTTGGCTTCAGGGATGAACTAATGTATGGAACGATATCGCGGACAATATTCAAATGCAATTGCAAATTGCATTTGCAATTGCGTTTACCATATGTGGACGCACAAAGTGTGCCATAATTCAAATGCAATTGCAAACTTTGCATTACCGTTTGCTGATTCGCCTTTGCGAGCGCACACTGACTGCCAAATTTCAAATGAAAAAACAAAGTCCATTTGCATTTGTATTTCCCAGGTCTTACACGTCATGAACCTGTCATATTTAAATAGCAAAATCAATCACCACGTTTGCTTTTTCACTTTCTCTGCGCCGCGCGTCAAGCCGGCCAAAATTCAAACGCAATCGCTAATCCATTTGCAATTGCACTTCCAACACGTTACACGGAAACCTGTCAATCAGCGTCAGGGGCGGGTCTATACTGTGGGGCGGGATTGTATGGGGAGTGACGTCACTCGCACTCGCCGACCAAGAGGGGGATATTTGAGCAATGGAGGTGAAACGAGATTATCTCATTTGTTTATCAAGAAATAAACACACACAAATTACAAATCGCATAAAATCTGTGGTGGAAATGAAAGAAAATGGTCCAGGACAAGGCTCCAACCTGCAAAGCTCATCTGGCAACTGCAATAAGACAAAGCTGGAGACAGACTGATGAAGTCTACTGTTGGACATTAGTTAAATCCAGGCCTCAGAGAATTCAAGCTGTTATAAAAGCCAGAGGTGGTGCAAGTAGTGTTTTTATTTGGTGATTCCATATTTTTTTCCTCTGTTTGAGTTGTTAAAACAGTTGTCGTTGACTATAGTTATCTTTCTTTGTTTTTTTTAAATGTTTTATACAGCCAGAAGTTTGGATTGTTGAGTGAAAATAGTTTTGTGGCATGTATGTGCTTGTTTTTTTTCTACACAATTAAACATTTGAATGAACATCTTCTGAGAGGGGTGATTCCAGAATTTTTGCCAGGGGTTGTATATGAAAATAATATATAATATATTTTCCCCCTATACTACATGTGTTTTTTTTAATATAGATTATTTTATAATCAAATTCGTTTGGTGCAATTTGTAAATCATAAACCTATTAATTTATGTTGTAATATAATATTTGATAGAGGTTATGTGGGGGGGGTGGGCAATCAGTGGCAGGGAGGCTTTTTAGCGCATAACACCGGTACGCAGCGTTTCTGAAAGATTTAGCTCCAGCAGGTTGTAACAGGAGAAGATCTAAAAATATTTTTATTTGTAAAAACTTCTCTGTCCACTCCGGAGCAAGAAAATATGCGATTTGTCATTTTTGTGTGTTTATTTCTTGATAAACAAATGAGATAATCTCGGTTCACCTCCAGTGCTCAAATATCCCCCTCTTGGTCGGCGAGTGCGAGTGACGTCACTCCCCATACAATCCCGCCCCACAGTATAGACCCGCCCCTGACGCTGATTGACAGGTTTCCGTGTAACGTGTTGGAAATGCAATTGCAAATGGATTAGCGATTGCGTTTGAATTTTGGCCGGCTTGACGCGCGGCGCAGAGAAAGTGAAAAAGCAAACGTGGTGATTAGGGTTGGGTACCGAAACCCGGTGCCAAGACAGCACCGGTACCTATAGAACCGGTATGTACCGGACCGAAACAGAACGCGAATTTCGGTGCCACTTAAATGCCTGAACTGTCGATTGAAATATTTGTTCTCTAGATTCATATATTTTTGTAGATTAATCGTTTATTAGATTAAATAAAAAAATTTAAAGCACAAATTATCCGGAAATGAGAGACCATCCGACATGCGCGTGAATGTAGTAACTAACGTTACACTCGCTCTGACGGCAGCAGGAGGTCTACCGATAGCTTAGCATGCTAAAGTAAACAACTCTCGTTAAAATGCCTAAAATTAAACCGTCGAAAGTGTGGCTGTATTTCACAAGATAGGATTCAGACACCGCGACGTGCAGCGAATGTCTTACAGCAGTTGCGTGTAAAGGCGGAAACACGTCAAATCTAATGAAACATTCGAGGGCAGACGGAATAAAGTTAAACGCAGAGGGAGGCACCGTGTTTAACAGCTTGTGGACAACAGCTGGCACTATCAGTGTGGACGACCCTCAGTCCCAGTCACACCAACTGTAGCAAAAAGGAGTCACTGATTATGATGACGTCAGCAGCCTTTCCGCAGGTTAGTAGTAGGATAATGTAATGTTAATAGCAAAATGCAAATCTTGCATTCATGCTAACAAATAGTCAAACGATTTGTAAAAAAAACTAATGTAACATGGATTCTGTTTATAATTATGACTTTCCAGCCTGTACTAGTAGCACTACAACAGGGACCCCATTTACCATTGTAAAGAAGGCTATGCATGTTCTGTGCAGGGCAATAAGTCAGGAAAGGAGTCGTATTTTGACAGAAAAGGCAAATATGGTGAAATTTCTGCAAAAGAATTGCTAAAATTTGAAGCTTACATATTCATATATACTTTAAACTTTTAATATATTGTTAAATTTTAAGCATAAAATTTTTTGTTCAATAAAAATTCATTCTTGAGTCATCCACTATAATTTTTTTGGCTTAAAAGTATCGGTTCAGGCACCGTTTTGGCACCGGTACCGTTTTCAAAGTATCGATTTGGCACCGGTATCGAAAAAAACCCAAACGATACCCAACCCTAGTGGTGATTGATTTTGCTATTTAAATATGACAGGTTCATGACGTGTAAGACCTGGGAAATGCAAATGGACTTTGTTTTTTCATTTGACATTTGGCAGTCAGTGTGCGCTCGCAAAGGCGAATCAGCAAACGGTAATGCAAAGTTTGCAATTGCATTTGAATTATGGCACACTTTGTGCGTCCACATATGGGAAACGCAATTGCAAATGCAATTTGCAATTGCATTTGAATATTGTCCGCGATATCGTTCCATACTAATGCTCATATACGAGTGTTATATGGCTTAACTTATTTGTATGAGAAGCGCATTAAGTAAATTCTCGGTTAATTTAATATAGACGATAATACAGACAGTCAGTGGTTGACACCAACACTGTTCACTGGTTGACACCAACACTGTTCACTGGTTGACACCAACACTGTTCACTGGTTGACACCAACACTGTTCACTGGTTGACACCAACACTGTTCACTGGTTGACACTAACACTGTTCACTGGTTGACACTAACACTGTTCACTGGTTGACATTAGCACAGGCAGATTATTTACATTCCAGAATCCCCAAAACAGTATTTTACACACTCTGTGGTAAATAGGTTTATTAATATATATTATTTTTATTAGAACTATATGTTCTGTGAAGTTTATTTGTCTTTGTCTTGACTAAATTCTCCTGTTGTCTTTAAGCAGAGCTCCGCTGTGGAGGATTGGGGGATGTCAGACGGCTGACGGCTGGACTTTTGGAGCTACAGGACTGGAGGAGCCTGAACAAGCTGTTGAGGGAGCTGTAGGAGGGATGACGTCACAGCCCGACAGCTTTAGAATGATGTTTGATCAGGTCTACTGTATATTCTGAACATAGAACTGCAAAATGTCTGATACAGTACTTTGGGGGAAACAAAGACTTCAACTGTTCCATGTTTAATAGTTTTGATATTTGAAAAATTAATATTTTAATGTAAAAGGACTATAGATAGAGACTTATAAGCAGCTGGTGTATCCGGGTAGTTTAATGAACTTTAAGCAAAAAGACAACATGTATTCATCTGTTTTATATAAATTACTGTTTTAACTTTGACTAGTTTTGGAAGAATAAATTGAATTGTTAAAGTCATGTTTTGCGTGTTTTAATTTTGGGGGATTGTTTGGGTATTTAAAAATTGTTTAGTTGAACCAACAACTTCAATGGGCAAAAAATGGGACACAACTTTGTTTTAAATAGTCAAAGAGTTGGGCTTCAAATTCAAATTTTATTAGTCACATACAGAATCATACACAGTATAATATGCAGTGAAATGCTTTTATACGACCGCCAGTGACCTTAAAAAAAAAAGAAAATAAGAAAATAAAATCTTGTACGTAAAATAAATAATCAATAAAAAGGAAATACTAAAGAAATAATTTTAACTAGTAAAATTAACTGTGCATAAGGGCATAATAAAATATTGCAAAAATATAGAAATATGGTATTAAAGTGTCAGTGGTTGTGCAAATATGCATGAAAGGTGACATGTGCAATTGTCCAGATGTATGAGTATTTAGTGCAAGTGTGTATGAATGTGTCCATGATTGTCCAGTCAGTGTTGTGAGCTTAAAAGATGTTATTAGTCCTGTGTGGAGGTGTGATTGAGAGACCTTATCGCCTGCGGGAAGAAGCTCCTCCTCAGTCTCTCTGTGTTGGCCTTTAGGGAGCGGAATCTCTTCCCAGACCGCAACAAAGAGAACAGTCCATTACTGGGGTGACTGAGGTCCTTCATGATCTTCCTGGCCTTAGTCCAGCACCGCTTGCTGTAGATGGAGTGCAGGTCAGGGAGCTCAGTGCGGTTGATGCGCTCGGCTGATCGCACCACCCTCTGTAGAGCTCGTCTGTCCTGCATGGTGCTGTTCCCGAACCAGGGGTCTCATTTATCAAGCGTGCGTACGCACGGTTTTATGTGTATATCATGCGTACGCACAATTCTACTAATAGAATGCGATTCATTAATTTGTACGTGTGCGTGAGAATGTGCGCACATTTAGAAGAACTCCTGACTGTGCGTAAGCAGAATCCCCTAGTGGTAGAGAACTGTTATCACATATAAACCCAGTGCCCTTAAACTTCACCATTAAAATGTCAGTGTTAATAAATTGATACATTGAATAATTGAATACAACAGGTGATTCTTAGTTATCTGGAACTGTGAATAATATAAAATCCATTTTAATCCATAAAATTTTGGAAATACATTGCTTACAATGGCAGACCTTGCGCTTCTTGAAGATTTGCAACAAGCACTTTTGTGCAGAGATCACGTTTTCAGGGACCGCACAGACTTACTCGCTGAGAGTGATGTGCAGTCCCCGTGCACACTCATGTTCTTTCTACTATTGGCTTTTTAGCCACAGGCACATTTCAAAGGGAAATTGGTGACAGGTCTGGTATTTCTCAACCCACCATGAGCCGAATTATGCCACACATTTTACATGCAATTATATCACTTACTGTACATCACAGTACATTACGTTTCCAAACACCGCAGCGCAAAGGACAAAAATTATGACCGACTTCTATAACATCACAGGATTTCCAAGTGTAATAGGGGCAGTTGACTGCACACATGTTGCCCTGAAAGCTCCTACTGCTGATGAATATGCATTTGTACAGTAAATAGAAAAGGCTATCGTGCAGGTAATCTGTGATGCACACTTGAACCTGTTAAATGTCGTTGCGAACAGCCCGGGAGGTACACATGATTCCTTCATTGGGACTTCGTCTTCAGCAAAGCGCTGCTGGAGAAGGCTGGCTTATTGGTAAGTGTGTAACGATTAATCAGGATTTAAAAATAATTGTAAAATTAGATGACTTCAACACCATATAATGTACTGTATTTTAATCTACATCATTGCAGGGGATCGAGGATATGCCCTTAAATCCTGGCTGATGACCCCAGTGGTAAACCTTCTATCCCAAAAGGAGCTGAATTACAACCGAGCACATGAGCGCACAAGAAGCACAGTAGAACGTGCAATAGGCTTGCTGAAGGCTCGATGGCTGTGTCTGTCAGGCAGAGGAGGCACATTGCAATACAAACCCAACAAGGTTTTGAATGTTTAAATATTTAAATTAAGTTTTAATTATATTTTATAACTACAATATTTATAATATACTGTATACATAATTATTTGATTCATTATACAATATAAATTTGCTTTAGGTGTTCTATATAGTTAAAGCATGCAGTGTGCTGCATAATATTGCCATTAAAAACGGTATACCACTGGATGAGATGCCGATACAAGAAGATCGCCACATGGCAGAAGGTTTCGACCCGATGCCAAATGCTGTGGCCGTGCAGCTAAGAGCAGGGATAATCGAACGGTTCTAAATCTGTTTCACAATAAGGAGTAATTGTGAGAAAATGGTGAGATCACTTGGAGCTTTTATTGAACTTGCATGATGCATTTAGTGAATCACTAATGTTCCTCAAGTTCACATTGATTTGGTGCAGTTCCTCTTTAATGCTTGCAATGCCGCTCACTAATTCCTCCTGTGTTTTCAGAAC
This sequence comes from Channallabes apus, assembly GCA_030522415.1. Classification (NCBI taxonomy): domain Eukaryota; kingdom Metazoa; phylum Chordata; class Actinopteri; order Siluriformes; family Clariidae; genus Channallabes; species Channallabes apus. The sequence continues at coordinate 25,012,651 of CM060118.1, forward strand.
CGCATCAGTCAGGACTCGTGCCTCGAAACGCATCGGACGCGCTGAAGTGGCAGGCGGAGCAGGACCTGGCAAAACTGGCAGATCTATAAAATAAATGTTAAATGAACAATCCAAATCATTTGCAATGCGAGTGTTATTTATCTATGAATAATATATCGCAACACAAACATTTGAAAACCTACTAACCATTTTCAGATGGCTCGGCCTCTCCTGCAGTTGATGGGATTGCACTTTCAGTGTCACCATCGGGGTGACACTGAAATAAGACTCTGGCCTCCTCCCGTGGCACCGATGTCTCTTCTGTGGGCTGCAATTCTTTTTTTAGAGGACACTTTCAAATCAAACCACTTTTTCTTGACCTCTGCAGTAGTTCTACATAAAGGTGAGATGGCATTTACCGCATTAGTAACCTGTCCCCATGCCAAGACTTTTTTTATCTTTGACATTCCGCCTGAAAAAGCAGCAAACAAAACTGTCTTATAACATTGTACCTCATTTAAAAGCACTTCCATTTCTTTGTCTTTGAAGTTTTTTTTTTCTTTCCTCTCTTCACGGGATCCATGATAATGGTTCTATAGTGCCCTGGCGGCATTGGGTTTTTATAAGGAAGGTTGTTTGCCAAATAAGGTCATTTGAGGGCGTTTCTGTATGCAAATTTAAATTACTATGCACACGCACACAATTTAGAAGGAGTGCGATTCATCATCAGTCATTTCGTACAGCTGTGCGTACTCACGTTTGATAACTCCCAACTTTCTTGTGCTTACGGCTGTTGGTATACGCACTAGTTTAGAACTTTTTTTACGCACGCTTGATAAATGAGACCCCAGGTCGTGATGTTTCCCGTCAGGATGCTCTCTATGGTGCAGGAGTAGAAGTTCCTGAGCACCTTGGGGGGCAGTCTAAAGTCTCTCAAGCGTCTGAGGTGGTAGAGACGCTGCCGGGCTTTTTTCACCACGGTGTTGATGTGACAGGACCATGATAGGTCCTGCGTGATGTGAACACCGAGGTATCTGAAGCTGTCCACTCTCTCCACTGGGCTCCTGTTGATGACGGGGGTCTGGTAGTTCCTCTCCTGCTTTGTACTAAAGTCCACTATCAGCTCCTTTGTCTTACTGACGTTCAGGAGGAGATTGTTCCTCTGGCACCAGTTCTCCAGATTTCCAATCTCCTCTAGGTAGTCCGACTCATCATTGTTGGTGATCAGTCCGACCACGACGGTGTCGTCAGCAAACTTGATGATGGAGGTGGAGTTGGTAGTGGCCACGCAGTCGTGGGTGTACAAAGAGTACAGCAGGGGGCTCAGAACACAACCCTGGGGGGCCCCAGTGCTGAGAGTGAGTGTGGCTGAGACATGCCCGCCCATCCTTACTGCCTGTGGTCTGCCAGTCAGAAAATTGGAGATCCACTGACATATAGATGAGCTCAGTCCCAGGTGCTCCAGCTTGGTGGTGAGTGTGGAAGGAATTATTGTGTTAAAAGCAGAGCTGTAGTCGATGAAGAGCATTTTAACATAATTCCCTTTCCTAGTGTCCAGGTGAGTGAGTGATGTGTGGAGGAGATGAGAGATTGCATCGTCTGTGGAGCGGTTCTGACGGTATGCAAACTGTAGTGGGTCCAGTGTGTCGGGTAGTGAAGAAATGATGGAGTCTCTGATAAGGCGTTCAAAGCACTTCATCACTACTGAGGTGAGGGCCACAGGGCGATAGTCATTGAGAGAAGCAGGATGTGGTTTCTTTGGAACAGGAACAATAATGGACTCTTTGAAGCATGTGGGGATCACCGACTGAGATAAAGAGATGTTGAATATCTCAGTGAACACAGGTGCTAGCTGGTCTGCGCAGGCTCTGAGGATACGACCTGAGATGCCGTCTGGTCCTGCTGCTTTCCTGGTGTTCACTCTCTTGAAGGCTCTCCTCACGTCGTGCTCGGAGATGATGAGCGCGTTCCCGGTGCTGACTGTGTCTTCCTGTCTGCAGCCGTTAGCACCGCTAGCATTAGCGCCGTTAGCATTAGCATTGCTAGCGTCTTTAGCTGCAGCCTCGAAGCGAGCGTAAAATGTGTTCAGCTCGTCTGCCAGAGTCGCGTCCGCGTTCGTCATACCGGATGCTGGTGCTTTGTAGTCCGTTATTGTTCTCAGTCCCTGCCACAGGCTCCTAGAGTCACTCTGTTGAAGCTGTGACTCTAGTTTTCTCCCGTAGCGCTGCTTCGCCTCTTTCACCGCCTTCCGGACGTTATATGACGCAGCCTTGTACGGTTCCATGTCCCCCGACGCAAGTCCCGTGTTGTAGGCAGCGGTGCGAGATCTCAGAGCGTCGCGGATGGTTTTATCCACCCACGGCTTCTGGTTGGGAAACGTTCTGATAGTCTTTTTCTCCACCGTATCGTCCACTAGCTTCCCAATAAATCCCACAACCGCTTCGGTAAACACGCTGACGTCATCATCGGAGCTGTTTCTGAACATGTCCCAGTCTGCGTCATCGAGTGCGTCCTGTAACGCGGCCACCGATTGGTCCGTCCAGCGCGCGACCTCCCTCTGAACCGGAACTTCCTGTTTCAGCCTTTGTTTATATTTTGGCATGAGGAAGATGGCGGCGTGGTCGGATTTACCAAACGCTGGACGAGATTGTGCCTTGTAACCGTCTTTGACCGTGGTATAACAGTGGTCCAGTGTCCTTTCGCCCCTGGTGGGGCAGGTGATGTGCTGATAAAAGTTCGGCGCTGCGCGTTTGAGGTTGGCACTATTAAAATCCCCCGCCACAATGAGCGCAGCGTCCCGGTGTTGTGTCTGGTGCTGTGTGAGCGCCTCATGCAGCTCGCATAAGGCAGTTTCAGTGTCCGCTTGTGGAGGTATGTAAACGGCGCTGATTATGACCGATGTGAACTCCCGTGGAAGATAAAATGGACGACACATGATGGACAGTAGTTCCAGGTTTGGTGTGCAGGAGCGTGTAAGAGGAACAACGCTCGCGCTGTTGCACCAGCTGTTGTTCACCATTAAGCACACGCCGCCTCCCCTTGACTTCCCCGAGTCCCGCGTCCTGTCCATGCGGTGAACCGAGAAGAACTCGGCCGGCTGTATGGCGTGGTCTGGCACCGCTGGGTTCAGCCATGTCTCGGTGAAGCAGAGGAGATTGCAGTCCCGAATGTCTCTCTGGAACTTTATCCTGGCCCTGAGGTCATCCAGTTTGTTCTCCAGTGACTGGACGTTGGCGAGCAGGATGCTAGGCAGAGGTGTGCGGTGTGCACGGGCTCGGAGCCGGTTCCTCACGCCAGCTCGTTTCCCTCGGGTCCGTCGCTTCGCGTCGCGTCCATTGTTCTCCCTCAGGATCTCACTCGGCCAGCTCGGATCCGGAGTTAAAACCGTCGAATTGTGAGTACATTGTATACCAATAGAAACAAGAGTGTCTCTATCATACCTAATGTACTCAATGGTGGTGATTTTGCCGATTTTAAAACACTGAAAACTAACTTAAAAAACAAAAACAAAGAAAAGGTGGTCGGAGCAGTCGTGACGGCAGCCGACCTCACCGGCGCCATCTTGAATACGGGCTGAAAATAATAATAATTATTGATCATAGAAACAAATGAAACCAGTTAAACACTTGATTATATGTATTTGTGATTGTGACCCATAATAATTTTTTCTCAGTATAAATAAATGTTTTGGGTTTTAAGAACTCCAAAAGAGCAACGACAAACTTGGTATTCTCCATTGAGGTTTCTCACCTTCCACTCCTGAGTAGGACATGGTGTTAATTGCTCTGTGTGTGTTTTTGGCGGGGGGGATGGGTGTGTGTGTGTGTGTTTTCGGCTGTTCAGCAGTTCTAAACACAAGCACAGTTTTTGTCCTTAACTAAAATACTTCAATACGTTAATAATGAATTTATTTTGTTGAATAAGGTAATAAGCGATGTTTAAACCAAACCAGTAAGTTAAGTAAGTGTTCCATACATTAAAGTACTGTGTATAACCAAGTGCCCTAGCAAACACAGTTACAGTACAGTTTACAGTACAAACAGAGTGTGTGCGCTGGGGGGATTGGAAGGTGAGTGAGAATACTCATTTACAAGACAAAAGATGGTCAGAGGCAGGGACGTTCTAGACCAGACAACACGGGGTGGGGGGAGGGGGGCATCATGTTCGAGCACTGTTTTTACCTGGCCTTACTGTATAGTAACAGTATTGTATTTGCTGAATTGTGTTGAGCCACGCAAACCCCCTGACCACAATAAGGTGGCAATCCCTCAGGGGGAAACTAAAAAATAAATATATATATATATATATATAATTATATAATATCCTTAATCCAGATTTTATCAATCAATGACATAACATTTATCTAAGCTGGATGGTCAAATTCTCAAAAACGTTTAACCTAAAGTGAGACTTAACACACTATAACTAAAATATTTACAAAACTGAAAGGTTGTCTTATGAATAATAAAAAATACAAACTAAATTAAAACAGATGGGCTGTTGAACAGATCATAATATGTTTTATGTTTTCTGATTATAAATGATATATGGGTTGATTTTTAGAAAGGCTAAATGAAATAGCTAGTTTTGGTCATGTCAGTCCAGTAACTATACTATGTAAAAGTAATTATAATATGAATTAATTAAGGGCAGGACCTAACCTAATGTTAATAATTTACACCATGATAACATTAGTATTCATGTTTTTGTATATATTTTTAAATGTTCAAATGAACGTTTCAGAGTATATAATTTGTCGTGTCATCTGTGATTGAGACCCATGAGTTAAATTGAAATATTTTTTATAGGTAGTAAGCCAGGTTTTAGTAAACTTGGACAAACCACCATGTAAGCCCTCTCTCGCGCACGCGCTCTCACGCTATCTCTCGCACTCACACACACACACACACACTGTACACACTCAGACACACAAATAATACATGTAATCGCGTAAAACCAAATGAAACTAGGGTAAAAAATATGAGCAGTAAAATACAGTAGTATCCTGTAGGTGATTACTGTCCTGTGATAACAGGCACTAACCCTCTAGAACTGTTTACTTCTGTTAGTTTTGTTTTCAAGTGTGAATGTTTATGGGGATTAAATCTGTCTCTGCTGCCGCATCTATACACCGTTGTGATAAGTGATTTATGCCCCATCAGATCTTTAATGTGGGACATTATGCTGGTTAAATGACTAAAGAAATACTGATCCGTATGGACAGATATTTGTTCCAGATATTATGCGCCATTAATCAATTTGTTATGCCAATTTGACTTTCAGCGAAAACATCAAAAATATAACGAAAACAAACCCAAGCAGAAGTTAAATTTTAAGTTTTACTTTCAAATTAAAATTTGATTTGTCACATACACAGTGCGATATGCAGTAAAATGCTTTGGGTGCTTTAGGTGAGACTCGAACTCGGCATTGCTTCACCTGGACTGCTTTATAAGTATCACGCGCTAACCGATTGCGCCACGGGAGCCACACGGAAGTTGGTCTTGTCAGAGTATCCTCTCTCTCGTGCACACACACACACACACACACACACACACACACACATGAAGTTGCGTAATACCCAACGAAATATAAGCAGTAAAAAAAAAAATCAGTAAAAATACATTAGTATAACAGGCGCTAACCCTCTGGAACTTTTTTACTATTGTTTCCAAGTGTTTATGGGGATTTAATGTGTCTCTGCTGCCGCATCCATCCACAGTTGTGATAAGGGATTAATGCCCCATCAGATTTTTTGACGGGGGAGCATTATGCATGATTAAATGACTAAAGAAATACTGATCCATATGGGCAGATATTTATTCCAGGTTGCATGCGCAATTAATTGCCTTTCTTATGCCACTTGTAGACTATCAGTGAAAAAAATCAGCGAAAACATCATCAAAAATATAACGAAAACAAACCCAAGCAGACGTTACATTTTGAGCTTTACTTTGCAGCAAAATATTATCTATCAGTATATTAAATGGAACTAGGTAAAATACACCGTAATGTAAAATACTGTACATAGCCTGCGTTTTTATTCCGTACCTACAATGATCGGTATAGACAAATTACAGCCGCTACCGTGTCTTTAAGGATCATTTCAGGATGTCTTAAAAATATTTCACTAACAAATTTTATTAATTCATTATTAAATAATAAATAGCATAATCATCATGGGTTGTGTATTGAGTGATTTAACAAATCTGTTTTATTAATCGGTTTGTTGTTGTTGTTTTTTCATCTATTTATGAAACTATGTTGACAATGCAAGAACTGTCTGTATATTAAAGATACGGTATTGGGCTTCCTGGACACTGCAGTTAACTGTGCCAGTCAATGCTCCATCTGGCGGAATTATACGGCATTGCAACCATCTTTTTAGAAAGCGCATGGGGGCGTTTATGGGGCGGGGCATCGTTAACTGCGTCATCGCGGGGGATCACATTCCATGCACGAAGCCTGCATTAACCCTTCATGGATCTGCCACGGAGCCGTCATGCTCCAGGCGGCTGTTTGACGTGGCTCCCACTGTACACCCACACCCCATTCCCACCTCCCACCACACACACACACACACACCATTCGGGAGATGCCCGTATCCAGAGCGACTTACATTTTTATCTCATTATACATCAGGCAATTAAGGGTTAAGGGCCTTGCTTAGGGACCTAACAGTGGCAACTTGGTGATGGTTAGGTTTGAAGCTGGGACCTTTCCAGCTATTGCCTCACACCACCCCATACACACGCACGCACACATGCATGCACACACACACACACACACACACACACAGACAGAGAGTTGATAGTTCCTTAGGTGCTTAACATACAGCAACATAACAACGTAACAACATATGCTAAAAAAACAAGTTATTCATCAAAATGATTGATGCCTCAGTGCCAGTGAACAATTCCACCTTTCATTCGACATCCCCAAATAGAAATGCATATTGACCATTGTACCATGGGCTCAGGTTACAGATGCCGTTAGGACACTATTGCTCCTCCACACATTTTTTATCAATTGAAGGTGATCAATAACAATTATATTATTGTAATAATATACTTGTTATTGTCAACAATTCAATGGTCAACAATTCAAGATGGCACCGGTGAGGTCGGCTGCCGTCACGACTGCTCCAACCACCTTTTCTCTGTTTTTGTTTTTGAAATTAGTTTTCAGTGTTTTAAAATCGGCAAAATCACCACCATTGAGTACATTAGGTATGATAGAGACACTCTTGTTTCTATTGGTATACAATGTACTCACAATTCAACGTTTTTAACTCCGGATCCGAGCTGGCCGAGTGAGATCCTGAGGGAGAACAAAGAACGCGACGCAAAGCGGCGGACCCGAGGGAAACGAGCCGCCGTCAGGAACAGGCTGAGAGCCCGTGCACACCGCACACCTCTGCCTAGCATCCTGCTCGCCAACGTCCAGTCACTGGAGAACAAGCTCGATGACCTCAGGGCCAGGATAAAGTACCAGAGAGACATTCGGGACTGCAATCTCCTCTGCTTCACCGAGACATGGCTGAACCCAGTGGTGCCGGACCACGTCATACAGCCAGCCGAGTTCTTCTCGGTTCACCGCATAGACAGGACGCGGGACTCGGGGAAGTCAAGGGGAGGCGGCGTGTGTTTAATGGTGAACAGCAGCTCGTGCAACAGCGCGAGCGTTGTTCCTCCTACACGCTCCTGCACACCAAATCTGGAACTACTGTCCATCATGTGTCATCCTTTTTATCTTCCATGTGAGTTCACATCGGTCATAATCAGCGCCGTTTATATTCCACCACAAGTGGACACAAGGCGCTCACACAGCACCAGACACAGCACCGGGACCAACCTCAGACACGCAGCGCCGAACTTTTATCAGCACATCACCTGCCCCACCAGGTGTGAAAGGACACTGGATCATTGTTATACAACGGTCAAAGACGGCTACAAGGCACAATGTCATCCACTGTTTGGTAAATCCGACCACGCCGCCATCTTCCTCATGCCAAAATACAAACAAAAGCTGAAACAGGAAGTTCCGGTTCAGAGGGAGGTCGCGCGCTGGACGGACCAATCGGTGGCCGCGTTACAGGGCGCACTCGATGACGCAGACTGGGACATGTTCAGAAACAGCTCCGATGATGACGTCAGCGTGTCATACGATTTACCATAGTAAGGGTCACATCCTCATGTGTCATTATCCAAAAATAACAAAAATTAATGGCAAGAATTGGGATCGTGGGTGTTGAATAACCTCAGAGTTAATGATTGGGTTCGTGTGGGAGACACAGAGACTTGGTATAGCAAAACAAAGAACACATACAAGGTCGGTCTGAACTGGTTGGTAGAAGCTAAGAGAGCTGTAGAGATAATTCCGGTGTCAACATTGAATCATAAGAGAGTGAATTGGAGCTTCCCACAGATAGAGATAAGCGACCCAAGGCTAAAAACGGTGCCAGAGAGTCTTTGGGCAAAGGGAAAACATGATGTGGGACTCGTATGTGATGTTGAACCAGTAAGAATTACACCAAAGTCAGCTTATAGGCCTTGTAAGACAAAGTACCCATTGAAAACTGAGGCGATAGAAGGCATTACTCCCGTGTTTAATTCTTTATTAAAGGCTGGAGTGATAATCCCATGTGAACACTCACCAGTTAGAACACCAATCTTTCCAGTGAAAAAAGCAAAGATTCCAGGTCAACCTGAAGATTGGAGATTTGTGCAGGACCTTCAAGCAGTAAATGATGCAATAATACCAAGAGCTCCAAATGTCCCGAATCCATACACTATCCCAGCGCAAATCCCACCGGGCAGCCGGTGGTTTTCAGTTGTAGATTTGGCCAATGCATTTTTTAGCGTTCCTGTTCACCCTGACAGTCAGTACTGGTTTGCGTTTTCATTTAAGGGGAAACCATATACTTTCACAAGATTATGTCAGGGATACTCAGAATCACCAACAATTTACAATGAACCATTAAGAAAAAGCCTGGAGTCGCTGACCCTGTCTCCAGGGTCAAGCCTTCTTCAATTTGTTGATGATTGTTGATGATCGGAAATTAGTGCGTAAATGGCGTCAAACTAAATTGTTGGTATTTCAAATAGCATGGAAAGAGAGCATCCTGAACTATAGGAAAGCTCTTAGTGTAGCTAGATCAACGTATCTCTCCACTCTTATAGAAGAAAATAAAAATAATCCTAGATTTTTATTTAATACCGTAGCCAAATTAACCAGAAATAAGACCACTACAGAAATCTCCACAACAACATCATGCAATAGTGAGGACTTCATGAACTTTTTTAATAATAAAATTGTAAATATCAGGCATAAAATTGAGGCTTTGAAACCAAACAATGTAATTGATACTGATGTTAACCTAGCCATGTCAGATTCAAACCTAGAATACTTTACTCCTCTTGAAGAGAATGAACTAATTTCACTCATCTCTTCTGCAAATTCATCAACCTGTATATTAGATCCTATACCGACACATTTTCTTAAACAGATAGTACCAGTAATAACAGAACCGATGTTGAGAATAATTAATTCCTCACTCAGCATTGGTTATGTTCCAAAATCTTTTAAAGTAGCAGTTATTAAACCAATAATTAAGAAACCTGACCTTGACCCCTGTCAGCTGTCCAATTACAGGCCAATATCAAACCTCCCCTTTATCTCTAAGATTCTGGAAAAGATAGTAGCGGAGCAGCTATGCTCATATCTACATAGAAATCGCATACATGAACTGTATCAGTCAGGATTTAGGCCTCATCACAGCACAGAAACAGCACTCGTTAAAGTAGTAAATGACCTCCTATTGGCCTCTGATCAGGGTTGTGTAACTATGCTTGTATTACTCGACCTCAGTGCAGCGTTTGATACCATTGATCATGCTATTCTTCTTCACAGATTAGAAAATTTAGTAGGAATTAAGGGTACAGCCCTCTCCTGGCTCAGATCCTATTTGACCGATCGTTATCAGTATGTAGACTTAAATGGTGATTATTCTGCATGTTCTCTAGTGGAGTTTGGCGTTCCGCAGGGTTCAGTTTTAGGCCCACTGCTTTTTTCCCTTTACATGCTTCCTCTGGGCAACATAATCCGTAAGCATGGTATTAGTTTTCATTGTTATGCTGACGACACACAGCTATACGTCTCAACAAAACCTGATGAGAAAAACCATCTTACTAAAGTTGAGCAATGTGTTCAGGACATAAGAAATTGGATGCTAATTAACTTCCTTCTGCTTAATCCGGATAAGACAGAAGTTCTAGTCATAGGACCGCATACAGCTAGAAGTAAAATCTTAGATCACACCGTAACTTTAGATGGCCTTTCCGTTCCGCCAAGTGCAACAGTAAAAGACCTCGGCGTGATTATAGATTCCAGCCTTTCATTTGAAGCTCATGTAGATAATATCACCAGGATAGCATTCTTTCACCTTAGAAATATCGCCAAAATAAGAAATATATTGTCGCTAAATGATGCAGAAAAACTAGTTCATGCTTTTATCACTTCTAGGTTGGACTATTGTAATGCCTTACTGTCTGGTTGTTCAGTTAGGTGCATAAACAAGCTTCAGCTAGTCCAAAATGCAGCAGCGAGAGTCCTCACTAGAACCAGAAGATATGAGCACATCACCCCTATCCTATCTTCACTGCATTGGCTCCCTGTGAAATTTCGCATTGATTTTAAAATACTACTCTTGACATATAAGGCATTAAATGGTCTCGCGCCGCAGTATCTGAGCGAACTGCTAGTGTCTTACGATCCGCCACGCCTACTTCGGTCAAAGGATGCAGGCTGCTTATCAGTACCGCGTATTATGAAAACTACAGCTGGGGGCAGAGCTTTTTCTTACAAAGCCCCAAAATTATGGAATAGTCTTCCAAATAGTGTTCGGGACTCAGACACAGTCTCAGTGTTTAAGTCTAGGCTAAAAACCTATTTATTTAACCAAGCATTTTATAAATAGATTTGCCATAAGGTAAAGGAGCAGATCTGGGGGACTCATGGACGTAGAGTATTATGGTGAACTGGTATGTTTAGATGCTGTCTTCCTCAGTCTCATTTGATCACTCAGGTTTGTTGACGGTGAGGTGATTGTTTGCTTTACATCTCAGGGAGCCCTCATGTTTGTGTTTCCTTCTGGCTCTCCCTTTTAGTTATGCTGTCATAATTAGTCCTGCCGGAGTCCCTGCTTGCACTCTACAGTAAATATACATTCACGTTAGACATTGTGACTGTGACCATACCTAATTGCAATCTCTCCTCCTCTTCTCTTCCTCCCCCTCTTTCTCTTTCCTCTCTCCCCCTGTCTCCCCCTTTCACTCTTTCTCTCTCTCTCTCTGTCGAGCTACACATGTGGTTCCTGAGCTGCCAGTGATCCAGACTCCCTCTGCCCTTCGGACCTGTCTGATCCATCCTGGTGCCCGGTTTCTGGTTGGAGGTCTCATCGCATGGATGCCCCGTGTGTCTCTTTAGGATGCGTCTGGTGTCTGGGGATGATTCTCTATACTTAGAAGATGGTTCTGGCCTCGACTGGTGTGGTCAGCTGTTTCTCTGAGGACTTGACAATTCGATAGTTCAGGACTGGAACTTTCTACAAGTCTATCTGAGTCTCGAATAACTACTGGACTCCATTTTACATCAAGTATTATAACATCAATTAACATCAACTATTATAGCTGAACCTAACACTTAACACTATATAAATGCAGATCATTTCCTGCTATCTGTTTCACCCAGATGAGGATGGGTTCCCTGTCGAGTCTGGTTCCTCTCAAGGTTTCTTCCTATTACCGTCTCAGGGAGTTTTTCCTTGCCACTGTCGCCCTCGGGCTTGCTCGCCAGGGAATATCTGAACATTTTGATTCATACACATTCACATTCCATACAAACTTAAATAATTCTTTTGATTGTGTAAAGCTGTTTTGAGACAATGTCAATTGTTAAAAGCGCTATACAAATAAAATTGAATTGAATTGAATTGTTTGATAGCAGCGCCATCTAAAGAGCAATGTGAAAAGGACACCATAGCCTTGCTTTGTCACCTAGCAAAAAAAGGCCAAAAAGCAAGTCTATCTAAATTACAGTTTGTACAACAGCAGGTAAAATTCTTGGGGCATCTGATATCAGAACAAGGTAAAACTTTAGGTCCAAACAGAATAAAAGCAATTCAAGAAATTCCAAAAACAAAAAAGCAACTTATGTCATTTTGGGGCATGTGTTCATATTGCAGAACGTTCATTCCTAACTATGCAATCCTCGAGGCTCGCTTGAGTGAGATAGCTCATGGGAAGGGCCTACAGGCCCACAGTGCACTTAGTTGGACTCAAGAGGCAGAAAAGGCATTCACTAATTTGAAATTGGCACTACAAACCACACCTACTTTGGAGATCCCCAATCCAAATAAACCTTTTGTGCAGACAGTGGATGAAAAGCGAGGTTGCATTAAATCTGTGCTATTGCAAGAACATGGGAGTAAACGCAGGCCGGTGGCCTATTTTTCAGTGTAACCCTTTTTACCATAGGCTCGTGAGTGTTAGGGTCCTGTATGCTGTGATTAAACAATTTAACCCGTCGTGATACTGGTATCAATCCAAATGGTAAAAGGGACATCTCATTGTAAAATAAACTGTCTAGGGTAATTATAATTCTCGCTTTATCCAGGTACTAAATAAGACACTCAGGGCACCTAACTTCTAACAACCTAAAGGAGTCATTCACAAAAGTACCCGCCTGTTTAATTTTTAAAACCATGTGGAAAAAACAACATAAACAACATACATTGGTTTAACTCTTGTATTGAGAAACCAAATACTGTAGCATAATTGTTTTAAAGTAACATATTTCTTGCACCGACCACAAAACAATAAACACAAGAAAGAAACAAAATTGGATAAATGACTCAGTCTTTAAATTCAAATAACCTTTGTGCACTTTGTTCCGGAATGTTCTTTAGGCAATCAAACCAAAAACCCAAAAAAAGAGATCTCGTTGGCGCGCTTAACGTTGGAGCTCATGAAGAAACTGTCGGACGTCCATGTTTTAAATGAATTTAGAACAGCTCTTACCGCTTCCCCAGTAGCAAACTTCCAGTCAGTTATATGAATGTCTTCCGATGTGCAGCAGCTTTATCCTCCGTTTTCCCTCACCTGTATCTGTGGACACGAAGCACGCGGTTTTCAGAAAACTCAGTCCGCGTTCGGCAAACCAAACTCCGAATTCCCACTCTGTAGAGCGTTTTTCCTCGTGAAGGATGTTTTTAGCGTGTAACCAGCAAATGTTCTTCGCGATATTAAGCAGAACCCCAGCGTTGCACTCGCGAAACTTTTCCGATATCCACGCTGCACTCACACAACTTCATTGCACGCCATCTTCTCTCTCCTCTCCCTCCTTGGCTCCGCCCCCTTCACTCCTTGTGCGTCACCCCAGGAGGGAAACTCACAATATAATATGGCTATTTCCAGTACTTAAACATTTATTCAGTGTAACAATTCTAAACTTACATAACTTCTTGTAACTCATAAACACACTCTGCCTAATGCACATTAACAGATACAAAACTCTCTTCCATAACCCTTAAAGAAAATGAGAAAAAAACAATAGAATTGCCCGATGCAAATCAGGTTGTTACACTCTCCCCCCACCAAACAAGACATGTCCTCATGGCTTATTACCTCTACCATATAAACAACAAATTCACAACACAATGTTTTGTCATGAACAAACCCATATGGCACATTAAAAGAAATATTCTGTCAGTAATGTCTTCGAGATTAATAACATGAATTATTAACATGAAATGCCATTTCACTGTTAGTTCAGAAAATAACAAACTACTTCTCAATATTTCTGTTATACATATGCATCTGTCCCCATAAGAACTGTATTTCAAAATTTAAAAAATAAAAGTACAGATCTTCAAAATTGGATACCCAAACAAAATAATATACATAAACACTTTCACTAAGTGTTATAGCTTCCACCATTTTTCCTGAAATATTTATGTAAGTGTACAAACAAAATTGTCTAAACTTAAGGCTAAACCAAACTATCTAATATGCTTCAAACATTAAAATGTCTTACAAAAAACTAGTGAGAACCATAACCTAATGATCTCTACCAAATATATGTCATAGGGTTTCTACAGGGGTACCTATCCATTTATAAAGGCAAGAGACATACTTCACAATGGGAGCAACTACCACACTTGGATGTCCCAATGAATCATAAGTCAATCTGAGTGGAGCTTTCTTGACTCTTTGGGTCCATCTAACCATTGTCTCAATGTCGGCCCCATCTTCAGACAAATGACTCTCTGCTCCTAATGTCCCCTCATCTGAAACCTTTTCTTGTAGCTCATTGGCCTGATGTGACTCAATTTCTCTCCTTTCTGTAGCTACTTCTGTCTCTGAAGACAACCCATCTGACTCAACTACCTCTGGCTGCCTAGTCAGGTCATTCCCGACAATATTTAGGTCAAAACTGAATGGCTCTGACAGCTCCTCATCCTGTCTGCTTTGGGGAATTCTAGGAAGCATGTCATACCACACACTACTCTCTTCGTCTTCAGAGTCAGTGTACTCTCCCTCATTGCGATTATCTGATTTGTTCCCTTCGGCATCAGACTTCTCAATTAATACCTGCGAACCCTTGTCTAACTTATCTCTTAGAAATCTCTTTCTTCTCCTCTGGCGAACTCTTTTACTCGGTACAGGTTTGGCATTAAGTACTGGCTCAAGACACACATTCTGTCCCAAAGGCAGGAGGTGGTTTCGATGGAGGACTTTAACAGGTCCATTTCCATCCTCTGGTCTCAAACGGAACACCGGCAAGTCTGCCATTTGGCTGTCTACCACATACAGAGTTGAGCCCCAGCGGTCGGCCAACTTGTGCTTTCCCTGTAATCCCAAATTCCTGATCAAAACTCTATCCCCAGGCAGTAACTGTGAACAACGGATCTTTCTGTCATACCTCTGCTTATTGCCTTCGTTTTGCTTGGCAGCGAAGGACTCAGCAAGTTCATATGCTGCTTTCAGCTCCTTTCTCACCTCAGCCACATACTTAAGGTATGTTCTGTTTTGTGTGTTGTCACTAGAAGTCCCAAAACACAGATCCACAGGCAATCTTGCCTCATGTCCAAACATAAGGTAATAGGGAGAAAATCCAGTGGCGTCATTAGATGTACAATTGTAGGCATGAACGAGATGTACGATATGTTGACTCCACCTCTTTTTCTTATTTAACTCCAAAGTTCCAAGCATATCTAGCAAGGTCCTATTAAACCTTTCAGGCTGGGGGTCACCCTGTGGGTGATAGGGAGTAGTCCTTGACTTCTCAACCCCAAGCATACTCAACAACTCATGGATTAGGCGACTTTCAAAGTCCCTCCCTTGATCACTATGTATCCGTTTTGGTAATCCATAATGGACAAAAATACTTATCTACCAAGACTTTTGCCACGGAAGATGCTTTTTGGTCCTTTGTCGGAAAGGCTTGTGCATATCGTGTATAGTGATCAGTAATGACCAAGACATTTTCCGTGTTACTCAAATCTGGCTCAATGGACAAAAAGTCCATGCACACAAGATCTAATGGTCCATTACTCTGCAAGTGAGATAGCGGAGCAACCTTTTTGGGCAGGGTCTTTCTCTTTATGCACCGCACACAAGATTTACAGTAACCTTCCACATCTGACTTCATTCCTGGCCAATAGAACCGGTCTCTAATCAACCCATATGATTTCTCACAGCCTAAATGACCGGAATCATCATGCAGTGATTTCATCACTATCCTCCTGTATTTGTCTGGCAAAACCAGTTGGGATTGGCTTCTTTTTCCAGGTGGACTGGTGATTCTATACATGACCCCTTGGCGTAGCTTCAACCGTTCCCACTCTCTCACAAGCAGAGCAGTGATTCGATTCTTCGCCTTGTTAACCTTTGTCACATCTCCATGACTTAGAGCTGACCATACTTCACCTATACCAGGATCCTGTTGCTGAGCATTGGACAGTTCCAATGGACTCAGGACAGGCATCTCCTTGGCACACAAAGTAGACAGTTTACAATAAGCTTGGGGAATAGCATGCACAGAAAACCCCAAATGATCCATCTCTTTGCCAGAACACGAATTTCTATGTTCTGTCACACCAGACATTTGACACAGAGCTTTTACGCCCCCCAGAGATATGTCCTCCCACTGTCGTTCCGCTACAGGTACAGGGTGTGGACGGCGAGACAGAGCATCTGCGTCAATGTTTTGAACTCCTGATCGGTATTTAAGGTTGAAATTGTAGGTGGATAAGGCAGCAAGCCAGCGGTGGCCGGTCGCATCCAATTTTGCAGATGTCAACACGTATGTTAACGGGTTGTTGTCAGTTCTCACCTCAAACTTCGCCCCATACAGATAATCATGCAATTTGTCAACCACTGCCCACTTCAAAGCCAAAAATTCCAATTTATGAGCAGGATAGTGTCGCTCAGAGGGTGCAAGGCTCCGACTAATGAAAGCAACTGGTCTCAACCCTTCACCTTGATCTTGGTATAGCACACCACCTAGACCTTCTCGGCTAGCATCTCCATGCAATACATAGGGTAACTGCGGGTTTGCAAAAGCCAATACAGGTGCTTGAGTAAGCTTCCGCTTCAGCTCTTCAAAGGCCTGCTCACATTTTTCATCCCACCTTTTATCAAAAGGCTCTGATGGACTTAGGTAGGTTTTTTCTAGCTTCACTCTGGACCTCTTGCCAGTTGGAGGATAACCTGACAACAACTGGTTCAACGGATACGCCACCTTGGAGTAATCCCTCACAAACCGCCTATAATACCCACAGAAACCAAGGAACGACCGCAAAGCGGATACATTAGTCGGTCGTGGCCAGGTAGTTACTGCCTCGGTTTTCTTTGGGTCAGTAGATACTCCATCCTGAGAGATAATATGTCCCAAATACGTCACTGACGGCTGACAAAACTGACATTTGTCTAACGACAGTTTGAGACCTTCATCTCCCAAGCGATCAAGCACCTTTAATAGTCTCGTCTCATGTTCTTCGAGCGTAGAACCAAACACGATAATATCATCAAGATAGACTAGAACCTCAAGAAGATTCATGTCACCAACAGTCTGTTCCATGAGTCGCTGAAAGGTAGCTGGAGCTCCGGATACTCCTTGTGGCATTCTCTCAAACTGATAGAAACCAGCTGGGCAAATGAAAGCAGTTTTCTCCTTGTCAGATTCATTCATAGGGACTTGGTAATACCCACTTCGGAGGTCCAACACACTGAACCATTTGCTGCCATTTAGACAAGCCAATGCATCCTCGATTCTTGGCACTGTGTATTGGTCAGGAATAGTGCGTTTGTTTAGCGTTCTAAAGTCCACACACATTCTGATTCTCCCATTTCTCTTCCTAACGACAACAATAGGCGAGGCATAAGGGCTTCTTGACTCTGTAATAATTCCAGCATTCTTCAAATCCCAAAGATGCTGTCTCAACGCCTCCAAATCATCTGGTGGCAGTCGACGAGATCTCTCTCGAAAAGGTTTGTTCTCAGTGGTCTTGAGGGTGTGGCGAACACTTTTACAACAGCCTACATCAAACTCATGGGCAGAAAAAACATTGCTACGCTTAATCATTTTCTCTACTAACCTTTCCTTCCACTCCTTGGGGGCTGGCGAGTCTCCAAAATTGAAAGAATTGAGGTTCAGTGCTTCAACTGAGTCTGTGCCAGGCTCTGTATTAACAAAAGGCAATGGAACCAAATCGACTGGAAAAAGGTAAGCAATCGGGGTCCCTCTGGTCAATGTGACTTCTCGGACAGACACATTCCGAACCATAACAGAAATTTTCCTACCTTTCGCAATGGTGGCTGCCTGTAACTCTGGCCTTACTAAAAGCTCCTCAGGGAACCTTGTCCCCTCAACAGGTTCATCAGGTGAATCTACTAGAACAGCTTGAGTGCTTGGCTGTCTCCGAAACTTGGGTATGCCCATTACTCTAGCCACACCTCCAGGGCGCAAGGTAACAGGTCGAGTTTGTGTGAACCATACAGCTCCTCTCTCTTGATCATTACCATCAGACAAAGGTGCTGATAATTCCTTCAAAACCTTCTTAAAAACAGGATGAATATGCTTTGAGCTTATAAGGCTTTCCCCTCCCTTCTCTCTACATCTCTTTAGCAGGCGTCTCACTGTTGGTGTGTTTGTGCCAACAAGGATAGAGGTGTCACCTTTCACAACTGGGTCGGGGCAGACCAACACAAGGGCATCAAAAGTCTCTGTGACTCCTACATCAGATTCCAAAAACTCCAGCTTAAGCAACAAATAGCCATCGTAAGGGTAATCAGCAGGACTGAGACCCCATATTTGCAAAGCACTAATGGGTGTCAATGGCAGATGTGCCAAGTATCGATCATAAAAGGATCTGTACAGCAGAGTCACTTGAGAACCAGTGTCAATTATAGCTTTAGCATATATGCCCTCAATCTGCACGGTTACTGCTGAGCTTGGGCCCACTAAGCCTTCGGGTATAGCATTTTCTGCTTCTTTCACTGAGTTGATGCACTTTGTGGAACGTGTCTTCACCACCGGGACACCAAGCCGTTCCTCTACTGGGCCCCGTGATAGTTTACCGACTTCTTTGAAAGTTTTATGAGACGCTTGTTGACTTTTTTCAAATTCTCCTCACCTTCACAATCTCGCTTATAATGTCCATCCTCCCCACACCTGTAGCAGAACACTCCAGGTCTCACTTCCTCAAAATTAGCCCTCTGGGAGGGTTCAAATCTCCTATGCCTAGTCTTGGCAGAGGTTTCAGGCCGTGGCCCTCTAGTATCAGGCTGAGGTGTAGCTGTGACCGCTTTGAGGTTACTCATTTCAGCTTTCATCACGCTAATATCCTTTCTCAACTGTTCCACTCCAGGATCGACTCTACTTTCAGGGACCGGCTGAGCAACTGGGATTATGGTCCTTGACACCACAGTGCTCTTAATGTCACTCCTACTTTGGAGCATATCCTCTTCCTCCCTAACCTCTCTCAATAACTCATTGAACGTAGGAGGGCCTCTCAGCTTGTGGGTCATGCGAATACGAAGGGCAATCATATCTTGAGGTAATGCACCCCTCACAATTTGCTCAATACGTAGCCGATTCAGGTCTGATAGTCCCGCACCTCCCTTCCTAAACACGCAGTGTAAAAGTTTATCTAACCTAAGCAAGTAGGCTGACAGTTTTTCTCCTTCACATTGAAATGTGTGTCGGAATCTAACAAGGAGGTCAGACGCACTTTCAGTAGTCCCGAATGCTGTTTCAAGAGCATGCATATAGTCACTAGATGTAGCAGTGGGGTTCTGTGTTCTTAATGACCTTACAATGTCAGCAGCAGGACCTTTTAGACTTTCCACTATCCTCTGTTTCTTTGCCTTGTCACTACATAGCCATTCCTCCAATAAATGCATTGTCTGTTCTGCCCAAGCTTCATACTCCTCTTCCCCACTTGGGGTGGGTCTTACACCAGAAAATAAACGAAGTTTTCTATAACTCTGTGTATCAGCGGGCACTGCATTACATTTGTCCACTAAAGAACTAATAGCATTGATCAGTGCAGTGTTTGTGTCTAAGGGTGAGGGATCAATTAAACCCTTTATATCAGTAATAGTCTTTCCCTCATGCCTGAGAAATGACATCAATTTAGTTTCAAACTTTTCACTCTCAATAGGAGCAGAGAGCACTTGAACAGGCCAAGGACCAGCACTTCCAGGAAGTCCAACATGATCTGGTACAGTTTGCATAGTTAGATCACAGGACGTCTGAATCAATACAAACTGCGTTTTAGAAACTGTGTCTAAGAGGCGGTCAACTATCTTAGCTTTCCCGATTACCTTAACCAAATTCAGAGCATCAAGCAAAATATCATCAGTGACATGGTAAACATTTCCTAAAACTAGTGCATTTTCAGGAGCCAGCTGCACCCTTTTACACCAAGCTTCTATTTCAATGACATCCATTGTGTACTTTTTTTTTTTTTTTTTTTAAAGAAGAAAAGAAAAAAATTACGTATGTAATGCCCACTCTGAAAGTATTTTTCAGCACAGCCCAACTGATCTATACTAAGCAAAACATACCTCTGCTTGCACACAAAACTTTCAAAATTAAACATAAAACAATCCCGGACGATGGCCCCAAAAATGTAACCCTTTTTACCATAGGCTTGTGAGTGTTAGGGTCCTGTATGCTGTGATTAAACAATTTAACCCGTCGTGATACTGGTATCAATCCAAATGGTAAAAGGGACATCTCATTGTAAAATAAACTGTCTAGGGTAATTATAATTCTCGCTTTATCCAGGTACTAAATAAGACACTCAGGGCACCTAACTTCTAACAACCTAAAGGAGTCATTCACAAAAGGACCCGCCTGTTTAATTTTTAAAACCATGTGGAAAAAACAACATAAACAACATACATTGGTTTAACTCTTGTATTGAGAAACCAAATACTGTAGCATAATTGTTTTAAAGTAACATATTTCTTGCACCGACCACAAAACAATAAACACAAGAAAGAAACAAAATTGGATAAATGACTCAGTCTTTAAATTCAAATAACCTTTGTGCACTTTGTTCCGGAATGTTCTTTAGGCAATCAAACCAAAAACCCAAAAAAAGAGATCTCGTTGGCGCGCTTAACGTTGGAGCTCATGAAGAAACTGAGATGCCAAATGTTACAGTAAAAAGATGCACTGTGCTTAATCCTGCTACTCTTCTTCCTACAGAAGGCGATGGTGAACCAAATGACTGTGTAGCTGTAACTAATAAAATTTGCAGCCCAAGACCTGATTTACAAGATATTCCTTTGCAGACTGCAGAAATGGAAGTGCTTGTAGATGGATCAACATTCAGGAACAAACAAACAGGCCAAAATTGCGTAGGGTATGCCGTGGTAACTGCATATGGTATATTAAAATCAGAGCCACTTCCTAAACATCTATCTGCACAAGCAGCAGAGCTCATTGCTTTAACAGAGGCATGTAAACTTGCTGAGGGTAAAACAGTCACTATATATACAGACAGTCAGTTCGCTTTTGGGGTAACTCACGATTTTGCAACACTGTGGAAGCACAGGGGGTTTCTTACATCATCAGGGAAGCCCATAGCACATCACGGCCTGATTTCTGACCTCCTGAAGGCAATCCTTTTACCTAAATCAATTGCTGTTTGTAAATGCGCAGCTCACACAAAGAAAAATGACCCAATTTCACAGGGAAACTCAAGAGCAGATGCAGCAGCAAAGACAACAGCATCGAGACCACCTAATGACAATGTTAAGATGTGCATGACTAAATTTTCTGTTCCAACAGCTGATTTACAGGATTTGCAGACACAAGCTACCCCAGCAGAAAAGCAAGACTGGTCGAAGGCTGGGGGAAAAGTGAGGAATGGGGTATGGTACGGCCCCAATAACAAACCTTGTTTACCAAAAGCTTTATTTCCTCATTATGCAAAATTGACACATGGTAAGGACCATGTTTCAAAAGGGGGAATGGCTGATAGTATATCTCTGTGTTGGTATACTAGAGGCTTTACAAATTACTGCCAAAAATATTGTGAAAAATGTGTAATTTGTGGGACTAATAATATAGGGAGAGGAATTAAGATCAGTCAAAGCGCACACCCACAACCACAAAGGCCTTTTGAACATATACAAATGGATTTCATAGAGCTAACACCATGTGAAGGAAAAAAATATTGTTTGGTATTAGTTGATATGTTTTCTAAATGGGTGGAAGCTTTCCCTACATCCAAACAAGATGCTAGTGCAGTAGCAAAAGCATTGCTATCTGAGATTATCCCACGCTGGGGAATCCCTGAAAAAATAAGTAGAGACAATGGCACGCCCTTTGTAAACCAGGCTCTCCACCAAGTAGGAGAACGTCTGGGAATAGATTTAAGACAACATTGTGCATACCACCCAGCTAGTGGGGGTGCAGTAGAAAGAGAAAATGCCACATTAAAGAACAAACTAGCAAAATGCTGTGATGAGATGAGAATGGACCAAAGCACTTCCCATAGTACTAATGTACATGAGAACTAGAGTAAGGGGGAGAGCAAATTTCAGCCCTTTTGAGATTTTGTTTGGCAGACCACCCAATTACTGGAATTGGACCAAAACCCATCGCTAGAAATCTAACAGGTCATTGTGAAGATGAAATGTTGTGTTATTGTGCAAAACTCTCTGCTGTTTTATCTCAAGTACAGGCCCAAGTGAAAGAGGCCTTGCCACAACCAGCAGAGGGAATCCTGCATAACCTGAAGCCAGGGGACTGGGTAGTGGTAAAAGACTTCAGGAGAAAGAGTTGGAGGGCTAGAAGGTGGCTGGGACCGTTCCAGGTGCTCCTTGTGACGCAGACAGCAGTTAAAGTAGCGGAAAGAGCAACATGGATACACGCCAGCCACTGTAAGCGCGTCCCAGAACCAGAGAATCTGAAGAGAGAGCACGTAGAGGTCAACAAGGGTGAACAGTGAAGTGCTAGTAACCTCTCCTGTAAACCCCAACAGACCTTCATCTGCACGCAAAGTGCATGGGTCAGAAGAACCAACTAGAGTGACAGGAAAAACGCAGTTGTTAACGCAATTATGGGGAGGCTGGGGTTATTGGCTGGTTTATAGTGTTTTACCAATTGGGATTATAATCTTATTAGGCCTCTGTGTAACACCCTGTATTTGCAGATGTATACAGGGACTAGTTCTGAACACAGTAAAATATCAAATGTTAAGACAGACTGACAACATAAAACGGACTGGGACGACCCGACTTCTGACAGAGTTCAAAATTCCGGTGACTATCAGTTTGAATTTTTAGATCATGATATGGAAGAAGACATAATGTAAATCTTTAGAGAAATATAAAGCATGTATATTTAAGTAGGTTGCAAAATTTTTCAAAAATGCTTTTGTGTCAGGGGACTGTCCCCATAAAAACAGCTGTAGTGTCCTCTGTGTGCATTAGAGTGTTAGTGATGACGTTGTTAAAAACCCAGGTTGGAGAGACAATATCTGATGAAATTTACCTAATGCATAGCTTATTAGTATTGTTTTGAATTGTAGAATTAAAATATTTAGGTTGTCATAGAATGACAAAAGGGGGAAATTGTAATGGAAAAATCATATTTTAATTATGTATTAATTCTATTTGATCCTTGTAGTAAGTGTGTAACGTAGACGCTAGAAGTTTGAACTTGTTTGTCGAAGCTTAGAGACACAAGGCCGAGAACAGAATAGAAACAACCTGATTGTAGTTGTCCCTGAATAAATGATGAGGTATAGACATCTGGTCTGGGGTAGATGAAGAGTCATGAGTTTGAATGTAGGAACTTTATGTTAACAGAGATGTTTGTGTATAAAATAGGTCAGCTAGAGAAAGAGATCACCTTTCTCTATGCTGCAACTGTTTGCTGTATGAGACTGGTCATTCTGCAGAAGTTTGAAATAAAACCTTTGTTACTTTGCTCTTACCCAGTGTATGAATTACTTGTCTTTATATTGTTTCCAGAATTTCCACCACAGGGGACATGGAACCATACAAGGCTGCGTCATATAACGTCCGGAAGGCGGTGAAAGAGGCGAAGCAGCGCTACGGGAGAAAACTAGAGTCACAGCTTCAACAGAGTGACTCTAGGAGCCTGTGGCAGGGATTAAGGACAATCACGGATTATAAAGCACCAACATCCAGTATGATGAACGCGGACGCGACTCTGTCAGACGAGCTGAACACTTTCTATGCTCGCTTCGAGGCTGCAGCTAAAGACGCTAGCGATGCTAATGCAAGCGGCACTAAAGGCTGCAGACAGGAAGACACTGCCAGCACCGGAAACACGTTCATCATTTCCAAGCATGACGTTAGGAGAGCCTTCAGGAGAGTGAACACCAGGAAAGCAGCAGGACCAGACGGCATCTCAGGCCGTATTCTCAGAGCCTGCACATACCAGCTAGCACCTGTGTTCACTGAGATATTCAACATCTCCTTATTTCAGTCGGTGATCCCCACATGTTTCAAAGTGTCCATCATTGTTCCTGTCCCGAAGAAACCTCATCCTGCTTCTCTCAATGACTATCGCCCTGTAGCCCTCACCTCAGTAGTGATGAAGTGCTTTGAATGCCTGGTCAAGGACTTCATCATTTCATCTCGACCAGACACACTGGACCCTCTACAGTTCGCTTACCGTCCAAATCGTTCTACTGACGATGCCATCTCTCATTTCCTCCACACATCACTTACTCACCTGGACACTATGTTAAATTGCTCTTCATCGACTACAGCTCTGCATTCAATACCATAATTCCCTCCACACTCACCACCAAGCTGGAGCACCTGGGACTCAGCTCATCTCTGTGTCAGTGGATCTCCAACTTCCTAACTGGCAGACCACAGGCAGTAAGGATGGGCGGACATGTCTCAGTCTCTACAACTCTCAACACTGGAGCCCCCCAGGGGTGTGTTCTGAGCCCCCTGCTGTACTCTTTGTACACATATGACTGTGTGGCCACTACCACCATTATTAAGTTTGCTGATGACACCGTCGTGGTGGGCCTGATCTCTGATAACAACGAGACGGCCTACCTGAAGGAGATTAGGAACCTGGAGAACTGGTGCCAGAGGAACAACCTCCTTCTAAACGTCAGTAAGACAAAGGAGTTGATAGTGGACTTCAGCACTAAGCAGGAGAGGAACTACCAGACCCCCATCATCAATGACGGCCCAGTGGAGAGAGTGGACAGCTTCAAATACCTCGGTATTCACATCACACAGGACCTATCATGGTCCTGTCACATCAACAACGTGGTGAAAAAGGCCCGACAGCGTCTCTACCACCTCAGGCGCTTGAGAGACTTCCGACTGCCCTCCAAGGTGCTCAGGAACTATTACCCCTGCACCATAGAGAGCATCCTAACGGGAAACATCTCAACCTGGTTCAGGAACAGCACCATGCAGGACAGACGAGCTCTACAGAGGGTGGTGCGATCAGCTGAGCTCATCATCCGCACCGAGCTCTCTGACCTGCACTCGATCTAAAGCAGGCGGTGCTGGACCAAGGCCAGGAAGATCGTGAAGGACCTCAGCCATCCCAACAATGGACTGTTCTCTCTGTTGAGGTCAGGAAAGCAATTCCACTCCCTGAAGGCCAACACAGAGAGACTGAGGAGGAGCTTCTTCCCGCAGGCGATACGGTCTCTCAATCACACCACCACACAGTACTGACCCACACATATGGTTTTTACAAACACTCTGGACATTCGTTTACACTAGTGACCACTGCACAACTACACTTCGTGGTCATCAAACCACTCAAATCACTATCACAAGTCACTTTAAATAAATCACTTTAAGCATATTCGCACTGCACAAGACACTTTAAATATGTGGATTGCATAACCCTGGACATTACCATTCTTTTCCTAATCGTACAGCTGCTCTTAGTGTTCACATATTCTTCATATATTTTCTATATTGTGTATTGTTGTACAGTTATTTTATTTTAACTTAAGTTTTTATATTTTATTTTATTCTTTCCTAGTTAAATTTACCCCCTATTTTATTTTTCATATTTATTTCCTATTCATAGTCTTTTATTTTAAGGTCACGAGCAGTTGTCTAAGCATTTCACTGCATATCGTACTGTGTATAACTGTGTATGTGACAAATAAAAATTTTTAATTTGAATTTAATTGTGTTATTTACAAAAGAAAACTATCAATATGTATCTCTGACATATAGAAATGAATAACCACTGATTAAAGATAATTCTCGTTTAAAGTACTTTCCCTTTCTGTTTCCTGTCAAATTAATGGCTGGAGCTCTTTGTTCCCTGTTTAGTAATTATTTCTCCATTTTCTCACAGATGACTTACTCTGACACTGTTACCTTCAGAATGTAGGAGGAGTAAGCCTCTGTGCTTGTCTTGTCCAACCCTGAGAGACAAGTCAATTACTTTGATCAGGACAAACAATGTGGTAGAATTTGATTAAGGACAACACATTCTCCTTTCAAGGACTCCCCAAAGCTTTCTCTACTGCAGCCATTGCAGATCTGCATAAAAGTGCATCAATCTAAATCCTTCCATCCTAAATCACAGACATCACTGTCATAGTGCTCTTACAAAGATGCGCAATTGATAATTGCACATTAATTTGACATTTATTTTAACATTATAATTAACATGAAATCTTTTATAAAAGTAGTCCAAATTAATTATAGAAAAAAAAATTGAAAATGAGGTTTGTTCAATCATTGTTATTTATGATATAATCATTAGTGAGGGGAGGTCACTCATAGATATACATTCCATAATATTTATATGATGGGGAAAGCTATATAATGATGTGCATTTTAATCTTTTTCAAATACTGATTCACACCTTTAGTAATTGCTTATACTTATCCAACCACTTATTATTATCCTTTTAGTAACCACTTTATCTTATCCAATCCACCTACAGTGGTATTTTTAGAAGGGGGGAAACAAGAGAACACAGATGAACTGCTACAAATATAGGTAAAATACTGCACAAAAACTCTATAGAGTAACAGATAGAGTAACCTTGAGCTTAGGAAATGAAAAAGACTGCCAAAGCTCATCTTGAATTTATAAACCTGTTGTTATTCACTGAAGCATTGTAATAATTAAAAATTTAATGACATCTTGTGACATATTGCAAGAAGTGTTTAGACAGAAGTTGTTCACTACAGTGGATACATTTTTAAAATAATTTTCCTCCAGTTTCTCATTCATAATCTATGAGTACAACAACATATGACTAACTTGCTTCCCAATGCCAGAGCATTACTTTTGTTGAATAATGTGTGCTGAGATTAAGCTCACATTTTTGCACTTATACTTACTGTATACACTTTTAACATAAAATTTATGCGCACTACACTCTTCAGTCAGCAATTTTTTAAAGTAGAAGTCACTGGAATTGTTGAAGATTCAAAGAAAAAAAAAAGACCTGACCTGCTACCAGATGAACCTCAACTTCACATTAGCTTAACAAGTCCTGAGACTAACATATTTGGTCATAACGTTGGTCTAGACATAAATTCCTCAGCTTTCTTACATTTGTTTCTCTCTTTCTTAAAGATTCATTAAATTAAAAAAAATATATCCACTACATTTTACTCACAAACACATAACATTAAAAGTGTAAAGGTTAAGTCATATACATTCTGTATACCCAAACTTTGTTTTATATTTTTAAAGTCATCACTACTTTTGAGTAACATTGGAGATGGCAATGCAAATTAAAGCTGTCCCAGGCACCCTTGCCTATAGCAAAAATCCCACACATCAATCAAATTCTCAAACTTGATGCCCTGAAAATGCTGATAATTAAAACTGTCTGCACTTAAGCTCAAAATACAAACAGCCGATGGCATTAGCTAGCTGCTGCAGCACATATCATTATGAAAGCTCTCAACAACTTTTTATGCACTTACAGTAGGTAAAGAAGTCCACATCTAGTGCTGGCTTTTAATAGTCTATCCTGTAAGTCTTTAGCTTGGCAGTTTTACCACCAAAATATTAAAGCTATTTAATATAATTCTAATTCCAGATCTAAGCCTTTCACAGGGTTTTCAAGCAATAAGCAAGGGTTAAGCATCACAGGCATTTGATGGATAACATAAATTGTGCGCTTAGTCTAGCACTGCATCACTGAACCTAACTTCTCAATTTCCCCATCCTTTTACTCTTTGTAACCAACAACCTTCAGCTGCGACATTAAGCAAATATAATATAAACTGAAAATAGTTTTGATGTCAGTTTAACAACAGACAGGTGCATATACATAAACTGCCTGGCCAAAAATAAATAAATAAATAAATGTACGGCTGCAACTAACTATTATTTTGATAATCGATTAGTTGGGTGATAATTTTTTCAATTAATCAATTTTTTATTACTTAATTAATTTATTTTTTCGTAATTTCATTTATATTTCTTAAAATGTTTTATTTTTTTATCAGTTCCCCTACTTCCCCCAAAAGGCTCAGCCTTTGCCAGGCCACAGTTGTAAATAAGAAACCTGGGGGGGGTTTCCAGAAACTTACCATTTGGTTAATCTTAACCTCTGGGTTGATTAACCCCAAACCCGCATACCGAGAGTATGTCGGTTCCAAAACACCTGATAAGATTAAGTTTAATCAACCCCCTACTGGTTACCCAGAGTTAGTGCGCGTGCACGGTGCGTACATAAAGACATTCTCAATGGATCGACGATCTCACGAGTCAAAATGGAACTTCAAAGTGAAAAAAGAGAGCGGCATACTTCACAGAGGTTTTAATCAGAGGTGGAAAGAGTAATAAAATTTTGTACTCAAGTACAAGTACTGTTACTTCAGTGAAATTTTACTTAAGTACAAGTAAAGTTACAATTATAAAAATCTACTCAAGTAAAAGTAAAAAGTAGTTCATTAAAAAATGTACTCAGAGTAAAAGTTACCGAGTTACTTTTTTTTTTTTTTTTTTTTAACAGCGGGGTGGGATGAGGCATTCGTAGTTCAAAAAAGATGAGCAGATGTAAATCTCAAACTAGTTGTTTTTAACTGAAGGAACACCTTTGCATAATAAAGCTGTTGTCTTTCTTGTGCTTGAAAATCAAAGTGGTCACTTAAATATGGTGTTACGTCCCAGTCTAGGGTTATACAGCAAAAGAATGGTTCAGGGTTCTATTTATAATATATATAACTGTATGGAAATGGTGGTATATGGCAGAAAGAACTAGATCCAATCATTAACTGATGAAATAATGAGGTTTGTGTACACACACACACACACACACACACACACACACACACACACCAGGAGGAGGATCAGATTCAGGTTGGACCCAGGCCAAAATAATAAACAAAATGGTATTTATATTTAGTAGCTAGATTACCTGCAAAAAAAAAAAAAAAAACACACACACAAACAAAAATACCGGTACCTTCCCGGACTCCCTAAACCAAAAACAGTGAAATTATCTACAAATATATACAAAGACCAACCAAACCAAAGGGACAAAGCAATAATCAAAGTCAATGGGAGGCAAAAAGTCAAAACCGGAATACACAACCAAATATCAAAACGCCAAAATCACAACCTCTTTCATCTTTCCCGCGTCTCTCTCCGGTTTATACATGGTCGCGCTAGTCGATGACGTCACTCAGGGCGGAAGCGAGCGTGTGGAAGGTCAGGAAGATGCCGATGTCAGAAAACCTGGAGTGGAGTCTGGAGCGGCGCGCGACCAGGACATGATACATACACGCGAGCGCAACGGGGCATTTATAAAGCATAATATCTTTTATTATTTCATAATTTTCATTCATTTATTTTTTTACTCAGTAGCGAATATGATTTAAAATGTAGCGAATTACAATACTTCAAACAAAACGTACTTAAGTAAAAGTAAAATTACAGATTTTTAAAACTACTTTAAAAAGTAGAAATACACAAAAAAGCTACTCAATTACAGTAACGCGAGTAAATGTAATTCGTTACTTTCCACCTCTGGTTTTAATACACGCATATGAGGAATTTAAGCCAAGAATAATGAAAAAAAAAAAAGCAATACGGCTGCATCGGCTAAAGAAAGAGAGTTGACTTGGCAAAAAATAAAAGACAGAGTAAATGTGTGAGTATATTAAATTGCAAATTTTACATCGCCTCTCCTTTTATTATAATGCAAAAATAATTAAACACCCCTTCGCATCCTTTTGGCTGTTAAATGAAAGCATTTACTTTTCCTGCCATTAATTTCTTTAGGTTAA
Organism: Channallabes apus; assembly: GCA_030522415.1. Classification (NCBI taxonomy): domain Eukaryota; kingdom Metazoa; phylum Chordata; class Actinopteri; order Siluriformes; family Clariidae; genus Channallabes; species Channallabes apus. The sequence continues at coordinate 25,042,442 of CM060118.1, forward strand.
AATACCAATGTATACTGACTAGGAATGTATGGTTTCTTATTTAATAAGGTTTAATCCTTCTGGAGGCAGAAGCCAAGTGAATATGAAACACAAAAACGCTCTGCAAAAAGGTAATATCTTATTACACGATCACTGAACTACTTATTAAACACGGTTTAGTATATTCGTTCTGTCATGTAGCTAATAGAAAGAAGGCTGAAGCCCATCTAACTGGTGGGGGCCCAGCACCACCCCCTCACGCCATCTGAGGAGCGGCTCTGTTCCTAAATAAAGGGCCACCAGTGACACTAACATGGTGAAATGTAAGTTTACCACTATGGTTTGTTTTCATTATATGAATTAATAAATTACTATCTCTATCACTTAAGGGCTTTTGAACATGCTTAACGTTTTTATGCAGGCTTACTGTATTTAACTGCCCATGATGTATAGGCTATTGTGATCTTACTTGTATTACTTTGACATGTTTTCCTGCATTAGTGTTTTTTTTCTTTGATAATATTGAGAATTTTATGCTGGGTTGATTAGATAAAGGGATTATATTATTGGACCCTACAGAAAGAACACAGTCTGTCACAGTTGCAAGTGTTTTGTTGTCAGGTACCTTTAGTTGTTTTTAGGTATTTTTTTTTCTTTTTTGCCAGATAACGTGTACTTGCATATTTTCACTGAAGGATGAAGATGAAGAGACCACATCTGCTGTGACAGAAGTGGACAATGCTGGTAGATCTACCGAGGTGGGATACCATTATAATGCAGCGCCCCCTTTTTACATTAGAGTAACAAACTGTCATTGTTCTTTCACAGTACATACCTGGGGATTTCTTCACAGATGAAGGTCCTTCAACCTCAATGCACTATCTAAGCGTTGTAAGAATTTGTGTGCAGTTGTCCATATTTACATTTTATTTTCTGACAGAATCTCAGAATTTATTTAATTATTTTTGAATAATAATTCCTAGTTTCCTTCCTACTGTAGTTGCCAGGAGCTGTATAAGGTCAATCTTCAAAAACAAATAATAAAAAGTGACATGGAGATGGACCTTATACAGCTTCAAATGGAAAAGAAAAGGCTATCCATTAAAAAAGCAACACTAGAAATTTAATTACTGGAGCATCGCCTTAAGGTGAGAACTTGTGCGTATATTAATCTGTTGCGTGTTAAAAGTGTTGTGTATATAAAGCAATGTCATAAAAAACACATTTTATTTCATTTTACTTTCACTGTTTTTCAGGAAAAAAAGAAATGAACTATACAGCAGACCAGTGCAAACTATTTAATAAAAGTAATTTTGACAAATCCTGTCTCCCAAAAGTCTTCCATCTCTGTTGTGTGCAAAAATCTTTAGAGGTTCCTCTGGGCCATCTTCTTCAATATAAGGAGGGAGGCTCTCTCCTCTTATAGTGGCAATGTTATGAAGCACAACACAAGCCATTATGATGTCACATGCCCTCTCTGGACTGACCCGGAGCCCACGCAGACATTGAAACCTAGACTTGAGGATCCCTATGGTCATCTCCACCTTGGCCCGTGTTCGACTGTGAGCCAGGTTATAGCGTGTCTATGGTCCAGGATCAGGTTCAGGGTAGGGTGGCATTAAATAGGGCAGACAAGGGTATCCCCTGTCCCCTAGCAAGTAACTACTGTACTGTCCTGTAATGATTCAAGTGTACAATACAAATATAGTAAAAAGAAAAAAAAACATTGTATGAAGAAAAACATACCCTGCGGAAATTTCTGGCATAATGATGACACAGATCCTGGCCATTTTGTCTTATCATTAGTAATGATGTGAGTTGCCTCACATACAGTATGTGGAAAAAAGTAATGAGTTTAATGATTTTAACAAGGCAAAAAATTAAGGACGCAAAATTAAGTTGTTACCTGTACATTGATAGTATGAATAGATTTTCCTATTAACATAGTCTCCCTCATTTATTGAAGCTATAGCTTTAGCTTTAATAGGAATGTACTGTAGGTGCCATCAATGCACCCAATTACATTTGAAAACCCTGAAATAGAAAGTCATATATGGGAGGATCAAGTGTTTGTGTGTGTGCAGGATGAATACATGTATATAAATAGTATGACTACATATTAAATATGCGTCATCAATTTTACTACAAAGCACAAAACCTGCCACTCTGTGGAATTCCTCTTTAATACCACACAGAGGTTTTTGGCCAGGGACCTGCTGTACACTTGTGTGTAAGAAGTGTTTAAATGCCAGACATACAGTTGCCTTTCCCACATGCTCTGCATCACACGCCCCACATTGTACAAAAAATGCCCTGAAAAAACGAAGTGATATACACGGAATGTTTACTAAGCGCAGACCCGCCATTTGTGACATTTGCAATATGCGGTTTCAAGAGATGTGTTAAATAATTTAATTCCATTGAAAACCAATAACGCTCTTTCAAATAATCATTAAAAAAGAAAAAAAAAAAAACATCACTACGAGGTCTTACAATTCTCTCCCGGCGAAAAAGCCTCGTATAATTTGTGCCTCCGCGTCCACGGGATCCTCATCAAAGGGGCGTGGCCTGCTGAATAACCTTCTGGAACAAACTTACCCTGGAACATAACCTGCTACCAAGCAGGTTATCTTCAGAGAGTAAGTTGCTATGGTTACATACATACCCAGAAAGTTACCTCCGTTTTTGGAACCGGAAGTTGAGGTTATCCACTAACTTACCCTCAAACTTATCCGGGTATGTCACATAACCTGCTTTCTGGAACAGCCCCCTGTTCTTAATCTGTCTTGCCTGGTTAAGTAAAGGTAAATAAAAAAATTTAAAAATCGGATAAAAACTAAATGCATTAATTTGATGTTTAGCTTAACTATATTAAACCATAAATCAGGTTATTATTTATTTATAAAAGTAAACTTTAAAAATGCAAAAGCCACATATAGAGTTTAATGATCTTTAATTTTGTCATGGCGGCGCGGTGGTGTAGTGGTGAGCACTGTCGCCTGTGTGATCAGGGTCGCGGGGGACCTGGAGCCTATCCCAGGAGACTTCGGGCACTAGACGGGGTACACCCTGGACAGGGTGCCAATCCATCGCAGGGCATACACACACACACACAATCATACACTACGGGCAATTTAGGAACGCCAATTAGCCTAACCTAGGGTGTCTCTTGCTACATCCTTTTCACGGTTTATACATCATTTCGATCCTCTCGTATATTTTATCCTTTTTTTGTTGTCTCAAAAAAAAAGAAAAAAAAAGATATATATACAAAGTATACTGTATATAGACCATTTTGCTATACTAGACATTAATCTTATTGTTTTAAAAATTCTCGTAATACGGCGATGTAGGGAGAGAAAGAAAATCGCCGCTACTGGGTTCACTCTGTTTATTTTGCCTTTTCCCCCCCTATGTGCTGCTTAAAACCAATATCTTCTATGGAATAGGACATTATGCAATTTGTATGTCAAATTTAAATGTTATCTGTCACATTTACAACCATTTACGGTATGACATGGAGTGATGTCCATTTGGATGTTGTGCAAACACGGTGTTGTATCTGTATAAATAAAAGCAAGGTTCTGTCTTTACATTGGTCAGAACTCACTCTTTCAATGATTCTTTTTTAAACGTTGGAGGACCTGAAACCAGACTCTGTTTGAAATGTTTCTGTATGTCTACAGTATCTGTCTGTATGTCTGGCAGTTCAGCCAATTTTGTCACAGCCTCACGCGAAACTGGCTAAACAAAATTCAATGAACTTTGCCAGTTCTTCGGTATTTGCCTGTAGTTAAATCTGTGCCATAAATGATACCAAAACGTTGAGTAGAAGGAACTTTATAAGCAGTTATGTGCCAGATTACGTGACAGCATCCAGGACTTTAAAAAAAAAAAACTTGTTTCCCGTCAACGATAGGTACTAACACTAGCAATTAATAAAGCTATATGGGATACTATAACATAATCCTATTTCACTTCCAAATGAATATTTCCATTTTTTCCACTTACTTCTGTTGTCACGAATCACGCTAAAAGCACAGGCTTGCAATATTTTATATTGCAACTACGTCAACATATTATTGATAGTAAATTGCATACATAAATTGCCAGAAACACAGCTGCAGCTATCCATTTTGACAAAAATGTCAGTGATGGGGTTATAGTGTTTTGCAAAATCACGCAAAATTCACAATTATAAAACCATAATGTTTTGGCATTTGTGCTTTTTAACACCCTTGCAACTCAAGGTGTTTGTGATACTTCTTGCTTTGCTTGGGGAAAAAAAACCTAATTCTTTAAAATCCAAGAAACTACAGTATTCATTTGGACATTAGTGTTTTGGTAGATTTTGTGTGTATTGGTGAGAAACTGTTTGTACAGACAGCAGTAAGAGCAGCTTTTTAAAAGTGTACTTAGTCATGGCTAATACATACAGTAGGGCAAAAGAGTATTTAGTCAGCCAGTAATTGTGCAAGTTCTCCACTTAAAAAGATGTGAGAGGCCGTTTCCACCATAATTTGCAAATAAATTCTTTAAAAATCCTACAATGTGATTTTCTGAATTTTTTTTTCTTATTTTGTCTCACATAGTTGAGGTATACCTATGATGAAAATTACTGGCCTCTCTCGTCTTTTTAAGTGAGAGAATTTGCACAATTGGTGGCTGACTAAATACTTTTTTGCCCCACTGTAATTGCAAGAAAGAAGAGTTTTTATAATGGCAAAGCAAGGGTTATTTTAGTTATTTTGTCTCAGGAACATGTGCTATTATTGCTTATCTGATTGTTCATTTAAAATGGCATTAATGTTATTATATGCCAAAATGTCCTGTTCCCTTTCAAAAGCTACACTCGATGCTGCATGAAAACGCTATGGGAACGCTCTCTGGTTGTTGAAGAATGTGTGTCAAACACACCAAAGATTTTGGCATATATAACCTCGGTCAGGTGACGTCATTTGATTAGGTCCACCTGGAGGTTATAAATAGGCATGAACCGGAAACATCCTCAGCTCTTTTTGTCTTCTGGACTGCATTGTTGCTTGTGTGTGTGTGTGTGTGCAAGCATTTTTTCAAAAGAAAGCAAAAATATAAAGTGTATTATTACTCACTAGAAAGATGGCAGAGTTAGACAGGAGTCCGTCACTCCGTGTAATGGAATATCCACGCTTTCTGTTTTCAGTGTTTGGGGGAAGAGCACGCTATCCTCTGGCTTCAGGGAGCATGTGAGTACCGCGATTTCTCCCTGTTAAAGTCCCTCACACTCGGCTCACCATCTTTAAAACAAAACCGCGAGCCGAGGCACATTTCTTGCGTGCAAATCTGGCGGAAGCGCACAGAATCTTCCTTTTCTCTCGGCGGATCATGAGCCTTTTACCGTTCATTTCTCAAGCACACTTCGGTGCTTCTTGTGAAGGGGGGAAGAACTTTCTCTCTCACTTCCGCGGAGATGGAAACTATCACTTCAGAGCGCTCCTCTAGTGATGAGCGAGCGTATTAGTTGTTATTAGAGGTAGTACCACGCGCAGTTGAACGCGTACCCCTCGATTCGCCGTAAAAAATTTTAATAAGTAAATAAATAAATAATAAAATCCCCCAAATGCTCAGGCTTAGACGACAGGTTTCTGTCGGCTGGCCGGAGGAGGGGCCTCAACGATGGCCCCTCCCCTTCCTGGCTACTTCCATGATGAGTTAACTCTTTCATGGAATAAGCTGTATTCATCCCGTGTTTTTGTGCTATCGACATTTATTCGATGTCGTTGATGTGAAAAGCACGGTTTTATATGATGATGCCCCAGTTTAAAGAGACGCTTGTGGGCTATCTCTCCTGGGAGATCATCCTCCCTGAAAAAATCCATACTCCCCACCAAGCTGTGTAGACTAACATCTTCGTTGGAGGGAAAAACTTTTTTCAGGCAGTGGGTCAGGCTGGTGCTGCCCTGCACACAATGGCTTTGCAGGCATACGAGGCTGACCTACAGTACTGAGAGATCTGAGCACTCTATGCCACCAAGCAGACGACATGTGCTATCGGCCGTTCTATGGCTGCCATGGTTGCCACGGAGAGACAGCTGTGGCTTAACCTCACGAACATCAAGGACGGGGATCGCGTCTTCCTCCTTGATGCCCCCATCTCGACTTCTGACCTTTTTGGTAAAGCCGTGAACACCGCTGACACTAGGTTTCGGGAGGCAAAGCTCTATGAGCAGGCCTTTGTGAGGTTTCTCCCCGCCGTACTCAGGGGTTGGGACTGTCGGCCACCCAGTCCTGACCAGGTCCTGTTCTCGCCAGGCGTGAAGCGCAAAGGGTGTGCTGAGCCGAGCACACCCTCGTAGGTTGGGAAGGGACTCGCCGCGCCTCGCAGTCCGCTTCAGGGAGGCTGTGATTCAATCTCTGCCACCACTGGTGTTTCGGGGAGCAGCGGTCTCCAGCGTAATGTTATGTGTTCGGTTCCATCCTGCCGTGTTTCAGGATGCCACCCCCCCCCCCCCCCCCCATTTAGCTGAACAGTCAAAATTTGTGCACCTTTTTGAGAAGCCGGCAGCGGGGAACCTACTGCCAGGTATATCTCTTTAGGCACAAAGCACTGCATAGTTTACAGGCTTTGCTGGGAAAAGGGGCCAGAGAACATGTTCCCCTGCCAGACAGAGAATCAGACTATTATAGTCAGTATTTCTTAGACGCAGGGAGTTGCGTCCAATCTAGCATTTTTTGCCCTGAATATCAAAATGTTGACAGCCAAAATTATTGTTTCTCAAATCCAACCAGAACTTTGGTTTGTGACAATCCACCTGAAGGACGCATATTTCTATTGCCACAACACAGGAAGTTCCTGAGGTTCGTTTTTGGGCGAAGCCTACCAGGATCAGGTCCTTCCATTTGGCCTAGCCATGTCACCCCACACATATATAAAATGTACGGATGCAGCCCTGGCTCTATGATTCCAGGGCATCCGTATTCTGAATTACACAGGCAACTGGCCGATTCTGGCTCAGTCTTAGCAGCTAGAGCTTCGACATGGAGATATCATCCTAGCTCACTTCAATTCTTAGGATTGAAATTCAATCGAATCCGTCCATGCAATGCTAGCATCCCAGAATTGTGTCTGAGACCCGTTGGGGAACTGTGCGTACACTACACAACCCTGGGAGTTCAGACACTTGCAGTGCAGCGGCGTTGGTATTAGCATTCCCATAGCGTTTTCACGCAGCATCGAGTGTAGCTTTTGAAAGGGAACGTCTCGGGTTACTTTGCTGCAACCCTGTTCCCTGAAAAAGCGGGAACGAGATGCTGCACTGAGGGCGTGACTGGACATCCTTTCAGACAAAATTGACCTGAGGATGTTTCCGGTTTATGCCTACTTATAACCTCAAGGTGCACCTAATCAAATTACTTCACCTGACCGAGGTTATACAGTACAGGCCAAAAGTTTGGACATACCTTCTCATTCAATGTGTTTTCTTTATTTTCATGACCATTTACATTGGTAGATTCTCACTGAAGTCATCAAAACTATGAATGAACACATGTGGAGTTATGTACTTAACAAAAAAAGGTGAAATAACTGAAAACATGTTTTATAATCTAGTTTCTTCAAAATAACAACCCTTTGCTCTGATTACGGCTTTGCACACTCTTGGCATTCTCTCGATGAGCTTCAAGAGGTAGTCACCTGACATGGTTTTCCAACAGTCTTTAAGGAGTTCCCAGAGGAGTTTAGCACTTGTTGGCCCCTTTGCCTTCACTCTGCGGTTCAGCTCACCCCAAACCTTCTCGATTGGGTTCAGGTCTGGTGACTGTGGAGGCCAGGTTATCTGCCTCAGCACTCCATCACTCTCCTTCTTGGTCAAATAGCCCTTACACACCCTGGAGGTGTGTTTGGGGTCATTGTCCTGTTGAAAAATATTGTCCAACTAAATGCAAACCGTATGGGATGGCATGTCGCTGCAGGATGCTGTGGTAGCCATGCTGGTTCAGTGTGCCTTCAATTTTGAATATATCTCCAACAGTGTCACCAGCAAAGCACCCCCACACCATCACACCTCCTCCTCCATGCTTCACAGTGGGAACCAGGCATGTGGAATCCATCCGTTCACCTTTTCTGCGTCTCACAAAGACACGGCGGTTGGAACCAAAGATCTCAAATTTGGACACAAATCTCCTCTGCTTGTTGCCTCTCCTTAGCAGTGGTTTCCTGGCAGCTATTTGACCATGAAGGTCTGATTCGCGCAGTCTCCTCTTACCAGTTGTTCTAGAGATGAGTCTGCTGCTAGAACCCTGTGTGGCATTTATCTGGTCTCTGATCTGCGCTGCTGATAACTTGCGATTTCTGAAGCTGGTGACTCAGATGAACTTGTCTTTAGAAGCAGAGGTTACTCTTGGACTTCCTTTCCTGGGTCGGTCCTCATGTGTGCCAGTTTTGTTGTAGTGCTTGATGGTTTTTGAGACTCGACTTGGGGGCACAATTAAAGTTTTTGCAATTTTCCGGACTGACTGACCTTCATTTCTTAAAGTAATGATGGCCACTCGTTTTTCTTTAGTTAGCTGATTGGTTATTGCCATAATATGAATTTTAACAGTTGTCCAATAGGGGTGTCGGCTGTGCAATACCTGACTTCTGCACAGCATAACTGATGGTCCCAATCCCATTGATAAAGCAAGAAATTCCACTAATTAACCCTGATAAGGCACATACTGTAACATCTGGGCCACCACAGCCTCGGAGAGTAAGATCCAGTTCCCCGGACTACTGAGCCGTCGCTTTGTCTCCCCCTAGTGTGTCTGCGTGTTTATGTCTCACATGATTAAGTAATGAAAAGCACCTGTGCCTCCTTGTGTGTCTCTCTATTTATACCAGCCAACCCCAGAGTCATTTGTCCGTCCACCGTCGTGTCCTAAAGTGTGTTTTCTCTCGAGTTCAACTGATACAAGGTTTTATGTTGAGATTTTTGGTTAAGTTGAAGAAGTTTGGTTTGTTTTGGTTTTCATGCCCTTTGTGTTCATTTGAGTTTATTGGTAAATAAAACCAGTTGTTGAGTTCCAAGCCTGCATCTGCGTCCGCCTCCTGACTGAGTATCATGACAGATGGACGGACCCACCAGGACGCAGCAGGTGTCCCCCTGCTCCAGGAGGAAGTAACCCCGATGCACTACGTGTGGGTAATGCAACGGGAGATTGACAGCCTGGCACGAGCAGTGAACGACCTCGCTCACTGCGTGGAACATCTTGCCATCTCCGGCCAGGAACCCGCGGGTCCATCTACGCGCTCCACGCCGTCACCACCACGCCCTGCTCCCCCGGAAAGATATGCTGGTGATCCGGACAGGTGCAAGCAATTCATCCTAGCCTGTGAACTATATCTAGCTGCCTACCCGGACATCAGCGACCAGCAGAGAATCCGGATTGGGCGGCGGCGGTCTGGAGCGCAGGCGGGGAGCTCACTCACCGGTACACCAGCTTCCTCGAGGCAATGACGGCCGTGTTCGATCATCCGGATCAGGGACGCACGGGTGAACAGGAGCTCATGAGGCTGCGACAGGGAAACGTCCCGGTCGCCGAATACGCGGCTAGATTCCGGGTGAGGGCTGCGGAGAGTGGCTGGTGCGAAAAAAGCCTCCGCGCCAGGTTCAGGGACGGGTTACAACCGGAGGTCCAGGTCGAGCTTGCGTGCCGAGATACCGGCTTCTCCCTGGACGAAACCATCAACCTGGCGATTAAACTAGACCAGCACCTTCGCAGCCAACGATCACAGCCGGGGACCAGACCGGTTCAGGCACGAGACTCGCGAACGGCCCCCCGTAGCGCCTGACCCGAACCGGCCAGAGCCCACGGAGGTGAGTACTTCCCGCCTCTCTCCCGCCGAGAAGAGAAGACGGGTAGCATCGGGGTTATGCTGGTACTGTGGGGGGAACGACCACCATATCCGAGACTGCCAGTTGCTACGAGCAAAACGCACACACCCACACAGACACGCCCCTACACACACACACACCACCACACAGACACCTGCACTTCGTACACACACACACGCACACACATCCACACATGCACATACACACCTCCGTACGTCCACATCACACACACCACCTCGTACCCACCACCCATTTTGTGTAAAAGCTCAGTTGATGTTTAATGATTGTGTTTTGTCTGTCTTTCCCCTGATAGATTCCGGGGCGGCTGGTAACTTCATTTCTTCTACCCTCGTTTCCTCGCTGCAAGTTCCCGTGTCGAAGCTACCATACCCGATATCTATTAAGGCTCTAGATGGTCATGAGTTGGAACATTCGCCTGTTAAATTAATGACTGCGCCCCTCCGATTAACATTCCCCGGTCACATGGAGGAGCTAAAATTCTATGTGCTACCTCGGTCAGATCATTCCGTCGTGCTGGGTCTTCCATGGCTTAGCGCTCACAACCCCAATTTCGATTGGACTAACTCCCGCGTCATATCATGGTCCCCTAGATGCTTAAAACTTTGTACACCGCCGACATTGACGGTCCAAACCACTACCATTGAAAGTCCGACTGCCCAAGTAACCACCAACATACCATCAGAGTACATGCGGTTTAAAGATGTGTTTAGTGTTAGGGCAGCTGCACGACTTCCCCCCCACCGCCCGTGGGACTGCGCGATTGAGCTACTGCCGGGGAAGGCACCTCCTTGCTCACGGGTTTACCCATTGTCAGTGGCAGAAACCAGGGCAATGGAGGAATACGTGAGTGAGGCACTCCAGCAGGGGCTCATCAGCAGGTCCACGTCCCCCGCTTCGGCAGGTTTTTTTTTCATAGAGAAAAAAGGGGGGGGCTTACGTCCCTGTATTGATTATAGAGGCCTCAATGCAGTAACAATAAAATATAAGCACCCACTGCCCCTGGTACCGGCCGCTATCGACCAACTCCGAGGAGCTTCCATCTTTACCAAACTCGACCTCCGCAGCGCATATAACCTCGTTCGTTTGCGTAAAGGCGATGAATGGAAGACGGCGTTTAGCACTACATCTGGGCATTATCAATACAACGTAATGGCATATGGACTGGTAAACGCACCTGCGGTGTTTCAGGGGTTCATGAATGACGTGTTCCGGGATATGTTTAACCGTTTCGTCATAATATACCTGGATGATATCCTGATATATTCACGGTCATATCCCGAGCACGTTGTTCATGTAACTGCCGTCCTTCACCGCCTGCGCAAACACGGGCTCTATGTGAAGGCAGAGAAATGCGCCTTTCACCAGAGGGAGGTGGCATTCCTCGGCTATCGCATAGGGCCACTGGGGGTCGAGATGGAAGCGACCAAAGTCGCGGCGGTACAACAATGGCCGGAACCGACGTCAGTTAAGGCGCTACAGAGATTCTTGGGGTTTGCCAACTTTTATAGGCGGTTCATTCGGGGCTACAGCATGGTGGCAGCGCCCCTCACTTCACTATTGAAAGGGAAACCGAAACGCCTTTGCGAGTTCCCAGTGGAAGCGCGAAGTGCGTTTCAACGTCTAAAACTTGCTTTCACAACCGCCCCTGTGTTAAAGTTGCCGGACCCAGAGAAGCCCTTTGTAGTCGAGGTCGATGCATCAGAGGTAGGCGTAGGGGCGGTGCTGTCACAACGCCACGGCCACCCTGAGAAACTCCATCCCTGCGCTTTCTTTTCTAGGAAACTAACACCTGCCGAGCGAAACTATGATATCGGTAACCGAGAGCTGCTAGCAGTAAAAGCGGCGTTAGAGGAGTGGAGACACTGGCTGGAGGGGGCGAAACATTCATTTACGGTGCTCACGGATCATAGGAATCTAGAGTACCTTCAACACACAAAGAGATTAAACTCACGTCAAGCCCGATGGGCGCTCTTCTTCACGTGTTTCCGATTTATTATTACTTATCGCCCGGGCTCGAAAAATATAAAAGCGGATGCGCTGTCTCGCTATTATCCGTCGCCGGAGCCCATTACAACTCCGGAGCCCATTCTGCCATCTTCACTCGTAGTGGCTCCGATCACGTGGGACATCGAGTCGGAGATAGTTCAGTGGGCGCGGTCCAACCCCGTGCCTAGGAACTGTCCTCCGAATCGAACTTACGTGCCGGAGCCACTGCGCGAACGAGTGACGATCGCGGCTCATACGAGCCTAGCATCTGGACACCCCGGCGTCTCACGAACCCTACACCAATTAGAACCAAAGTTCTGGTGGCCAAAGATGCGGGAAACTGTGAAGAGAGTAGTTTTGTCTTGCGCAGTGTGTGCGACTACAAAAACCCCACGTAGTCTACCAGTTGGAAAATTAACTCCCCTGCCAATACCAAACAGACCGTGGTCCCATATTGCTGTGGACTTTGTCACAGATCTGCCGGTATCAAAAGGGTACACCACTATTCTAGTAGTAGTGGATAGATTTTCAAAGGGGTGCAAGTTCATCCCGTTTCGTGCCCTTCCGTCAGCACTCCAGGTGGCGGAAAGCTTATTCACTTGTGTGTTTCGCTGCTACGGCATACCAGAAAATATTGTTTCCGATCGTGGTCCCCAATTCATCGCCAGGGTCTGGAAAGCGTTTTTCCAGAAATTGGGGACCACTGTTAGCCTAACGTCGGGCTACCACCCCGAATCTAACGGACAGGCAGAGCGGACTGTCCAAGAACTCGGGAGATATCTTCGGGCATACTGCAGCAGCCGACAACACGAATGGGCAGACTGTTTGACCTGGGCGGAATACGCACAAAACTCCCTGCGCCACTCCTCTACCGGCCTAACGCCGTTCCAGTGTGTGCTAGGTTATCAACCCCCGCTATGTCCATGGGATGCCACGCCCACCGATGTGCCCATGGTGGACCAGTGGTTTGAAAGAGCGGAGAAAGTATGGGAGGACGCACACACCAAGATCTCCCAAGCAGTGCAGCGTTTCAAAAGACATGCCGATAGGCGGCGAAGGGAAAGTCGTCCGCTCCAGGTAGGCGATCGAGTATGGCTCTCGACACGGGACCTCCGCCTCAATCTCCCCTGTAAAAAACTGTCCCCCAGGTTCATAGGTCCTTTCCCCATCACAGCGCAAATAAACCCAGTGTCATATAAATTAAAACTTCCTGCACATCTACGTATCCACCCTGTATTCCATATCTCTCTTCTCAGGCCGGTGGTCCGGGGCCCATTAGACGAAGGAGCAGCGGAACCTTCACTCCCCGGGGCTGTGGAGATAGAGGGTGCCCCAGCGTTTAGGGTCAAGGAACTGCTGGACTCACGGAGGAGAGGGGGGGCTCTACAATATCTAGTTGAGTGGGAGGGCTACGGCCCGGAGGAACGGAGCTGGGTCCCGGCACGGGACATTCTGAGTCGTGAACTCATTGTGGATTTCCACCAGGCACGGCCGGATCGCCCAGCGCCCCGTCCACCGGGTCGTCCCGCCCACCGGCAAATCCATCGCTCAGGTGAGTCCTCGCTCCCTCCGACAGCACGTAGGGGACGCCCTCGCCTTCCTCCAGAAGCCAGTTCTGGAGGGGGGGGTGCTGTAACATCTGGGCCACCACAGCCTCGGAGAGTAAGATCCAGTTCCCCGGACTACTGAGCCGTCGCTTTGTCTCCCCCTAGTGTGTCTGCATGTTTATGTCTCACATGATTAAGTAATGAAAAGCACCTGTGCCTCCTTGTGTGTCTCTCTATTTATACCAGCCAACCCCAGAGTCATTTGTCCGTCCACCGTCGTGTCCTAAAGTGTGTTTTCTTTCGAGTTCAACTGATACAAGGTTTTATGTTGAGATTTTTGGTTAAGTTGAAGAAGTTTGGTTTGTTTTGGTTTTCATGCCCTTTGTGTTCATTTGAGTTTATTGGTAAATAAAACCAGTTGTTGAGTTCCAAGCCTGCATCTGCGTCCGCCTCCTGACTGAGTATCATGACACATACCTGTGAAGTGAAAACCATTTCAGGTGACTACCTCTTGAAGCTCATCGAGAGAATGCCAAGAGTGTGCAAAGCAGTAACCAGAGCAAAGGGTGGCTATTTTGAAGAAACTAGAATATAAAACATGTTTTCAGTTATTTCACCTTTTTTTGTTAAGTACATAACTCCAAAGTACAAAATGTGTTCATTTATAGTTTTGATGCTTTCGGTGAGAATCTACCAATGTAAATGGTCATGAAAATAAAAAAAACATATTGAATAAGAAGGTGTGCCCAAACGTTTGGCCTGTACTGTATATGCTAAAATCTTTGGCGTGTTTGACACACATGCTTCAACAACCGGTCACGCGGAGAGCGTTCCCATAGTGTTTTCACGCAGCATCTCGTTCCTGCTTTTTCAAGGAACAGGGTTACAGCAAAGTAACCTGAGACGATTTTAGTGAATGTTACAACTTTATAAATGTACTTTTAAAATACCTTTTTTTTTTTTTTTACTTTTTGTTGCTGGATTACAAATTGTTTGAAGAAGGATTGCAAATTTCACATTTTGGAGTTATATTAATTTATTAATTTAATATCTGTTTCTTTCTAAGAAGCATACTAATTCAAACATTACCTGTTTCTGGATAATCAGTGAACTTTACCACATAATTAGCTGCTTTGAAGCTAAGATAAAATAAGACAAGATAAGGCTGCATGATAAGCCACCTGGTTGGTATTCTATACTCAAGAGACCAGAATAAATATAAACTGATCTAAAACAAGAATGCATCAACAGTACAGTATGTCAAGTTCAGTCTGGGTTATACAGCATGTGTTTAAAAAAATTATTCATATCAAGAATTAGAATATTTCAGAGCCAGTAGATTCTTTCCTTGATCCTAACCTATAATGCAAACATTTTTATAAATGAATGATAAATCAGCTGTAACAGGACCAAAATGGTCACGAGATAAACCATGTTGAACATACGGAAAACAAAGAATGCTTGCAGAATGCATAATGCTGTGCCTGAGCTTAATCTAAATATTCACATGGTGTTTTACTGTAAATCATGAGATGCATAACTATTGAGCAAAACATAATTTAAGAGATAAATTAGATATGTCAACAGGACAAATATCTACTCATAACAAATTATCTTTAAATTATGATTTAAATACCTGTAAAAAATCCAGCAGATACTTTGTATTTTGAATTAATATGAAATATATTACCTACTAGCTTACACACATAGTATAGAACTATAAAGAGGAAGATATGTTCAATATACAGTGGTGTGAAAAACTATTTGCCCCCTTCCTGATTTCTTATTCTTTTGCATGTTTGTCACACTTAAATGTTTCTGCTCATCAAAAACCGTTAACTATTAGTCAAAGATAACATAATTGAACACAAAATGCAGTTTTTAAATGAAGGTTTACGTTATTAAGGGAGAAAAAACCCTCAAAATCTACATGGCCCTGTGTGAAAAAGTGATTGCCCCCCTTGTTAAAAAATAACGTAACTGTGGTTTATCACACCTGAGTTCAATTTCTGTAGTCACCCCCAGGCCTGATTACTGCCACACCTGTTTCAATCAAGAAATCACTTAAATAGGAGCTACCTGACACAGAGAAGTAGACCAAAAGCACCTCAAAAGCTAGACATCATGCCAAGATCCAAAGAAATTCCAGGAACAAATGAGAACAAAAGTAATTGAGATCTATCAGTCTGGTAAAGGTTATAAAGCCATTTCTAAAGCTTTGGGACTCCAGCGAACCACAGTGAGAGCCATTATCCACAAATGGCAAAAACATGGAACAGTGGTGAACCTTCCCAGGAGTGGCCGGCCGACCAAAATTACCCCAAGAGCGCAGAGACGACTCATCCGAGAGGCCACAAAAGACCCCAGGACAACATCTAAAGAACTGCAGGCCTCACTTGCCTCAATTAAGGTCAGTGTTCACGACTCCACCATAAGAAAGAGACTGGGCAAAAACGGCCTGCATGGCAGATTTCCAAGGTGCAAACCAAGGAAATCCAAGGCTCGTCTCAATTTTGCTAAAAAACATCTCAATGATTGCCAAGTCTTTTGGGAAAATACCTTGTTGACCGACGAGACAAAAGTTGAACTTTTTGGAAGGTGCGTGTCCCGTTACATCTGGCGTAAAAGTAACACAGCATTTCAGAAAAAGAACATCATACCAACAGTAAAATAAGGTGGTGGTAGTGTGATGGTCTGGGGTTGTTTTGCTGCTTCAGGACCTGGAAGGCTTGCTGTGATAGATGGAACCATGAATTCTACTGTCTACCAAAAAATCCTGAAGGAGAATGTCCGGCCATCTGTTCGTCAACTCAAGCTGAAGCGATCTTGGGTGCTGCAGCAGGACAATGACCCAAAACACACCAGCAAATCCACCTCTGAATGGCTGAAGAAAAACAAAATGAAGACTTTGGAGTGGCCTAGTCAAAGTCCTGACCTGAATCCTATTGAGATGTTGTGGCATGACCTTAAAAAGGCGGTTCATGCTAGAAAACCCTCAAATAAAGCTGAATTACAACAATTCTGTAAAGATGAGTGGGCCAAAATTCCTCCAGAGCGCTGTAAAAGACTCGTTGCAAGTTATCGCAAACGCTTGATTGCAGTTATTGCTGCTAAGGGTGGCCCAACCAGTTATTAGGTTCAGGGGGCAATTACTTTTTCACACAGGGCCATGTAGGTTTGGATTTTTTTTCTCCCTAAATAATAAAACCCCTCATTTAAAAACTGCATTTTGTGTTTACTTGTGTCATCTTTGACTAATAGTTAAATGTGTTTGATGATCAGAAACATTTTGTGTGACAAACATGCAAAAGAATAAGAAATCAGGAGGGGGGCAAATAGTTTTTCACACCACTGTATGGCAGCCACTGCAGTGTTGAAATAATATGGTAAGTAATTATTATTCACTTTTTGTAAAACAGGCATATTGTCTGGCATCAGTTTAGCATACACTGGTGTAATATTGATGAATATACAGTACACATGGAAACATTGTGTTGTAACACAGCCTAAAATGTGCATTTAATGTTTTGGCTTGCACAGTTTGGATGTATTGGAGTTGGACAGAACATAATTGTGTATTGTAAAGAGGTTAACATTTATTTATTGTTTCAACGAACCTGGCTCTAGATGCCAGCAGAATTGTAGGAACCACTGGTGTAATGTTTTCAGGGCTGAATTAATGGCCAGGCTTTCACACAGTAACTCTGCTGGGTTCTCCGAGAAAATGCTGATAAGCTATTTGACTTGTGTTTTGTTCTCCTCAGAGAGAACTACAGTACTCAGAGCTCAATGGCCCAGTATGATTTTTCACCAAGCTGGAGGTAACCATTACTGGTAGTTTTTAACAGAATTACACTGGGGAATTGTTTGACATCCACTATATTTTATTTGTGCAATATCTTTTTTATTCTATCACACCCACTGATTTATGACATGTTACTCACAAAATAACTCTTACATACTCATACATGGTAAGAGAGAAAGTTTCAGAGTGCTCTAATTAACCTCCTCTGGTAGAAGTCATTTTATAATTACTGTCTGATCTTTATGTTCCTCTGAAGATCATTGAGTCACAGAGTGGTTGGTGTATAAAGGCCT
Organism: Channallabes apus; assembly: GCA_030522415.1. NCBI lineage: Eukaryota > Metazoa > Chordata > Actinopteri > Siluriformes > Clariidae > Channallabes > Channallabes apus. The sequence continues at coordinate 25,059,924 of CM060118.1, forward strand.
TCTGATATACATATGACATACTCAGTAAAGCTGCAGAGGTTGTAAATAACCTCTACTCTATAAACTAGCCGAGACAAGTCCTATTGTATTCTGTTAATAAAGTCAGCTTTTCTTTTCCCCCTCTTTTTTCTGGATTTTTCCCGATTTTCTCCCCTATCTTTTAATCGTGTACAATTCCTCCCAGTCACTAGTGGCTCCCCACATTAAGCTTCTTCAGTTGGGAGGGCCGCAGACGGACCCACGTGACGTCACCGACCATCTTTTCGAACTGCTCGCTCACGCACCATTGGGGGGTGGCATAACACACTCGGAGGGACAGCGCCATCCACTCCCTCCGCTTACGTGAACTCACAGACGCTTGTAGAGCCGTCATTAATGCCATAAATGCCGTTGTCCAGCCGTCATTAATGTGGGAGCACTGAGTACCTCTCATCCCTCCCCTTTGAGAGAGCTCGGCCAATCAGCTCTCTCTCTAGGCCTCCGGCTGTGAGAGGTAACAGCATCACCTGGGGTTCGGACCAGCGATCTCCGGATGATAGGGCAAGCACTTTACCACTGTGCCACTCGGAGGCCAATAAAGTCAGCTTCATAAAATCAGCAGAGATGATTACATAGCATGTATAACTATAGAATGTTAAACACATGAACAAATTCATAAAGGACATCCAGGACACATACTGTAACTGTGGTAAATAACTCTTTGAAGATATTTTGAAGGTTGGGTTTTCATGTGAGAATAAATGACTGAAGCTATGGAGAACAAACTACAGTATAGTAATATAAACCTAGGATTACAATTTACACATTTTCATAACTTAGTGAAGTATATACAGCACATTACATTCATTTATATATCATCGGTCTGTAACATGATTAGATATAAAAGGGATATGGAATACTTTAAAAATAACTTTCCTCAACGTCAAATTGCGAAGACTTAGCAAATCGCATTGTCTAACATCATAACATCATCAAAAGATTCGGAGAAACTGGAGAAATCTCTGTTCATAAGGGCCAAGGCCAAGGTTCTTTGTTGGACACTGCATCACTCATCGGCATAATTGTGTAATTGACATTACTAAATGGGCTCAGGAATACGTCCAGAAACCACTGTCGGTAAACACAAACCGACATGCCATCTACAGATGCCAACTAAAGCTCTATCGTGCAAAAAGGAAGTCATACAGTATGTGAACGTGGTCAAGACGAGCCGCTGGTCCTGTGGGCCAAGGCTAATTTAAAATGTACTGTTTCAAAGTGGAAAAGTGTTATATGGCCAGACACGTCTAAATTTGACATTCAATTTGACATTGACATTGAAATCACGGACGCCATGTCCTCCGGGCTAAAGAGGAGGGAGACATTTCAGTGTGTTGTTAATGTTTGGTTCAAAAGCCTGCATCTCTGATGATAAGGGGGTGCATAAGTGTATACTGTATGAGCAGCTTGCCCAGCTTGTTTGAACTTTTTAACTATTTTTACAAACTCATTTCCATCAACAAAGGGTACGTCAGCTAGTAGTAAGTAATCAAAATTAATTACTATTTATTTATATATGTTCCAGGAAATACAGTATACAGAACTATTTTCATTGTATGATATACAGTACTGCAAAGATTAGAAGAGGAAAACTGGGATTGTGAAGTGAGTAATGTACAACGCACCCCAGAGATGAATGTACACTATGCGCCACCATTGTTTCACATGGAAAGGCTAAGAAAAACATGTACAATGTTTCTAAAAATTTTTTACATGAGGCGTTACAGAGACTATAGAGTCATCTTACTAGATGATATTTTTTAATCCTCCATGCCTAGCTGCCTTATGACCTTATGCCTGCTACTTGTTGGTCTTTACTTTGCTAGGTTGCTAGATGTTATGAGATACTGTGGGTGAAAATTATGTAACGGCAAATTGACAACTAATTTGAGGGAAACTGAAGTAAAATGCCTTTAAAAAGGGATATTAAACAGATGTCTCTGTGTTCTTCTTTACACTGTAAGTATTCTTTGCATGTACAGCAAAATGATACAAAAAAGAGAGATGGTATGGATTATCTTTAATCACTGATCATGTTTTCACTTAACTCTTTCAATGTATTCATTGCCTTATTGTTATCTGATATGTAATGCATCTGTAACGCAACATAGATAGTCTCCAGAGACAGGAAGAAGGCAAAGAGACAAATTGTGGTGCATTACTAAGAGTTTCTTCCCTCAATGCACATCCCTTTTCCTTTACCCTAGTCTCTTTTTCATCGTCATATATTGTTCATGAGCTGGCCCTCAGGTTCTCTGCCCTTAGAGAGGGTGCTAAAAAGCTGAGGTGGCATTACCCACATTCATCTCTTTCACTGGGCGTAGCCTCCAGAGCCCAGGCCTATATATCACACTCAACATAAACATGGGCAGCTACAGAAATGGAAGAAGAGCAGAGATAGTACTTTGGGAAAGAGTAAAGAGGATGGGCAAAGAGACCCAAGCGGTAATGGGGAGGAGGGAAATTTAATATATGTATGAATAAGTAAAAGCTAACAAGCACTGTTGTTGAAAGTGCGTAATAAAAAATGTAAAAGCAGTTATGCGTTAAATATTATAACTATGCATATAGTATATTATATTTTTATACCAAATTGTATTGAGATTCTATATCCTATATCACAGTTCTAAAAATCATCCAAAGTGATATTATATTTGTTTGTTTTTTTTTAGATTATTTTACATGATAACTACAATTCTACACAAATTTGGCAAATAATTTACTATACCAAACAGGACACCTGGCAAGGGGAAGATAATTTAGAGCACGCCACCTGTTGATTATAGAGAAACTTCGAATGCTAGCACAAAAGAATGGATAGAAGAATACTCCAGGAAGTAACCTGAGATCATAGTACAGTGTATGATAAAATTGCATTACTATATAATCCAGAAGTGTGAAATGTTAATAAGGCTAATTCATAAAAAAAGTCTTTTTTTTTTATTATTAATGTTACTATATTGACTTTGTCTGTCTGACGTCTGATGGATTGAATTCCAGGGTGTATAAAATTTTTTAACATTTAGTCATAAATGTATAATCAAAAATAGGTTTGGTCTTAAATGATAGGGGTATACAGAAATCACTGAACACAAACATTATCTCATTGCTTCAATTCTGGAAAAAAAAAATTCTGTATATTGTATTTTAGTTCTTTATTGGTAACGGTTGGATTTATTTTATTTTTTTTTACTTTCGTTGTTACCAACCTATCTACATATGTTCATTTCAGAGATCCAACCTACTGTACTAACCCTCCTCTCCATCTACTGTACCCGTATGTGAAGAGTAAGAATAATATATATTAAAAAAGTACTAAACACTCTTGTGTAGATGGCACTGTTTGTCAAAAACCCTAGCCCTTAAATCAAAAGCATTTTTAGCCATTCTTTGAATTATGTTTTAATAAATTGCATATGAGTCAGGATAGTGAAATAAAGAGTGACATTTTTTCAACAGAATACAGGTCCTTCTCAAAAAATTAGCATATTGTGATGAAGTTCATTATTTTCTGTAATGTACTGATAAACATTAGACTTTAATATATTTTAGATTCATTACACACAAACTGAAGTAGTTCAAGCCTTTTATAGTTTTAATATTGATGATTGTGGCATACAGATCATGAAAACCCAAAATCCCTATCTCAAAAAATTTGCATATCATGAAAAGGTTCTCTAAACGAGCCATTAACCTAATCATCTGAATCAACTAATTAACTCTAAACACCTGCAAAAGATTCCTGAGGCTTTTAAAAAAATCCCAGCCTGGTTCATTACTCAAAAAATCATGGGTAAGACTGCTGACCTGACTGCTGTCCAGAAGGCCATCATTGACACCCTCAAGCAAGAGAAAGAAATTTCTGAACGAATAGGCTGTTCCCAGAGTGCTGTATCAAGGCACCTCAGTGGGAAGGAAAAAGTGTGGCAGAAAACGCTGCACAACGAGAAGAGGTGACCGGGCCCTGAGGAAGATTGTGGAGAAGGACCGATTCCAGACCTTGGGGGACCTGCGGAAGCAGTGGACTGAGTCTGGAGTAGAAACATCCAGAGCCACCGTGTACAGGCGTGTGCAGGAAATGGGCTACAGGTTGCAAATTTTGCATGTCATTCGGAAATCAAGGTGCCAGAGTCTGGAGGAAGACTGGGGAGAGGGAAATGCCAAAATGCCTGAAGTCCAGTGTCAAGTACCCACAGTCAGTGATGGTCTGGGGTGCCATGTCAGCTGCTGGTGTTGGTCCACTGTGTTTTATCAAGGGCAGGGTCAATGCAGCTAGCTATCAGGAGATTTTGGAGCACTTCATGATTCCATCTGCTGAAAAGCTTTATGGAGATGAAGATTTAATTTTTCAGCACGACCTGGCACCTGCTCACAGTGCCAAAACCACTGGTAAATGGTTTACTGACCATGGTATTACTGTGCTCAATTGGCCTGCCAACTCTCCTGACCTGAACCCCATAGAGAATCTGTGGGATATTGTGAAGAGAAAGTTGAGAGACACAAGACACAAAAATCTGCAAAAGGATTCCCGACCAAGTATTGAGTGCATAACTGAACATAATTATTTGAAGGTTGACTTTTTTGTATTCAAAACACTTTTCTTTTATTGGTTGGATGAAATATGCTAATTTTTTTAGATAGGGATTTTGGGTTTTCATGAGCTGTACTGTATGCCACAATCATCAATATTAAAACAATAAAAGGCTTGAACTACTTCAGTTTGTGTGTAATGAATCTAAAATACAAACCGGATTCCAAAAAAGTTGGGACACTAAACAAATTGTGAATAAAAACTGAATGCAATGATGTGGAGATGGCAAATGGCAATATTTTATTCAGAATAGAATATAAATCACGGAACAAAAGTTTAAACTGAGAAAATGTATAATTTTACGGGAAAAATATGGTGAATCAAAATGTCATGGTGTCAACAAATCCCAAAAAAGTTGGGACAAGGCCATTTTCACCACTGTGTGGCATCTCCCCTTCTTCTTACAACACTCAACAGACGTCTGGGGACCGAGGAGACCAGTTTCTTAAGTGTAGAAGTAGGAATGCTCTCCCATTCTTGTCTAATACAGGCCTCTAACTGTTCAATCGTCTTGGGCCTTCTTTGTCGCACCTTCCTCTTTATGATGCACCAAATGTTCTCTATAGGGGAAAGATCTGGACTGCAGACTGGCCATTTCAGTACCCGGATCCTTCTCCTATGCAGCCATGATGTTGTGATTGATGCAGAATGTGGTCTGGCATTATCTTGTTGAAAAATGCAGGGTTTTCCCTGAAAGAGATGACTAGATGTTGTTCTAGAACCTGAATATATTTTTCTGCATTGATGGTGCCTTTCCAGACATGCAAGCTGCCCATGCCACACGCACTCATGCAACCCCATACCATCAGAGATGCAGGCTTCTGAACTGAGCGTTGATAACAACTTGGGTTGTCCTTGTCCTCTTTAGTCCGGATGGCATGGCGTCCCACATTTCCAGCAAGAACTTCGAATCGTGACTCGTCTGACCACAGAGCAGTCTTCCATTTTGCCACACTCCATTTTAAATGATCCCTGGCCCAATGAAAACGCCTGTGCTTGTGGATCTTGCTTAGAAATGGCTTCTTCTTTGCACTGTAGAGTTTCAGCTGGCAACAGCGGATGGCACGGTGGATTGTGTTCACTGACAATGGTTTCTGGAAGTATTCCTGAGCCCATTCTGTGATTTCCTTTACAGTAGCATTCCTGTTTGTGGTGCAGTGTCGTTTAAGGGCCCGGAGATCATGGGCATCCAGTATGGTTTTACGCCCTTGACCCTTATGCACAGATTGTTCCAGATTCTCTGAATCTTCGGATGATATTATGCACAGTTGATGATGATAACTGCAAAGTCTTTGCAATTTTTCGCTGGGTAACACCTTTCTGATATTGCTCCACTATCTTTCTGCGCAACATTGTGGGAATTGGTGATCCTCTACCCATCTTGGCTTCTGAGAGACACTGCCACTCTGAGAAGCTCTTTTTATACCCAATCATGTTGCCAATTAACCTAATTACTGTTAATTGGTCTTCCAGCTCTTCGTTATGCTCAAATTTACTTTTTCCAGCCTCTTATTGCTACTTGTCCCAACTTTTTGGGGATTTGTTGACACCGTGAAATTTGGAATCAACATATTTTTCCTTTAAAATGATAAATTTTCTCGGATTAAACTTTTGATCTGTCATCTATGTTCTATTCTGAATAAAATATTGACATTTGCCATCTCCACATCATTGCATTCAGTTTTTATTCACAATTTGTTTAGTGTCCCAACTTTTTTGGAATCCGGTTTGTACATAAGATTTAGCAATAACACATTAGACATTCTATAGTTGAAACTATGTACTTAATTTTAAACTACCTAACAAAAACCATAAAACCTATGCAGATGACAATAAAATAACAATACAAACTAACGCACGCAATGATGCAGCTTCCAGGCTTGAATTCAAACCAGAAGTGGAGGACTAGGAAGCCAATCAGGAAACAGACAGTCCGAATCTGCCTGCCTCCAGTTTCTGATTGGCTGGTCTTGCGCCGATTCTAGTCTCTGGTTGGCTGGAACAGTTGCACAGTTATAACGCTGCTGCAGTTTGTACAAGTGCTTTATGATAGTGCTTCATGATAGTGAGTGCGTATGGAGCGATATCGCGGACAATATTCAAATTCGTGCACCAAACGAATTTGATTATAAAATAATCTATATAAAAAAAACATGTAGTATAGGGGGAAAATATATTAATTATATATTATTTTCATATACTACCCCTGGCAAAAATTCTGGAATCACCCCTCTCAGAAGATGTTCATTCAAATGTTTAATTGTGTAGAAAAAAAAACAAGCACATACATGCCACAAAACTATTTTCACTCAACAATCCAAACTTCTGGCTGTATAAAACACTTAAAAAAAAAACAAAGAAAGATAACTATAGTCAACGACAACTGTTTTAACAGCTCAAACAGAGGAAAAAAATATGGAATCACACAAATCTGAGGAAAAAAATATGGAATCACCATGCACTTTGCATTTCTACAACTGCTAATTAGTCTACAGTTAAAAAAGAGTGCTTGCACACATTAGGGATGTGTTGAACCAAGATGATTGACATAACTCATAGCTCCAACACGAGAGATGTCAGTTGAAACAAAGGAGAGAATTATCAAACTTCTTGAAGAAGGTAAATCTTCATGGAATGTTGCAAAAGATGTTGGTTGTTCCTAGTCTGCTGTGTCTAAAATCTGGACCAAGTACAAATCAAATGGAAAGGTTGTAAAAGGGAAGCGTACTGGTAGACCAAGAAAGACATCAAAGCGCCAAGACAGAAAACTTAAAGCAATATGACTTGAAAACAGAAAATGCACAACAAAACAAATGAGGAACAAATGGGCAGAAAGTGGAGTCAATGTCTGTGACCGGACAGTAAGAAATCGCCTAAAAGAAATGGGATTTACATACAGAAAAGCCAAAAGAAAACCATCATTAACATCTAAACAGAAAAAAAAACAAGGTTTCAGTGGGCTAAAGAAAGACAATCTTGGACTGTGGATGACTGGATGAGAGTTAGATTCAGTGATGAATCACGAATCTGCATTGCGCAGGGTGATGATGCTGGAACTTTTGATTGGTGCCGTTCCAATGAAATTTATAAAGACAACTGCCTGAAGAAAACATGCAAATTTCCACAATCATTATTGATATGGGGTTGTATGTCAGGTAAAGGTATGGGAGACATGACAGTCATTACATCTTCTATAAATGCACAAGTTTATGTTGAGATTTTGGACACTTTTCTTATTCCATCAATTGAAAGGATGTTTGGTGATGGTAGCATCATTTTTCAGGATGATAATGCATCGTGCCATAGGGCAAAATCTGTGAAAACATTCCTACAGGAAATACATATAATGTCAATGGTATGGCCTGCAAATAGTCCGGACCTTAATCCAATTGAAAATCTGTGGTGGAAATTAAAGAAAATGGTCCACGACAAGGCTCCAACCTGCAAAGCTGATCTGGCAACTGCAATAAGACAAAGCTGGAGACAGACTGATGAAGTATACTGTTGGACATTAGTTAAATCCAGGCCTCAGAGAATTCAAGCTGTTATAAAAGCCAGAGGTGCTGCAACAAAGTACAAGTAGTGTTTTTATTTGGTGATTCCATATTTTTTTCCTCTGTTTGAGTTGTTAAAACAGTTGTCGTTGACTATAGTTATCTTTCTTTGTTTTTTTTTAAAAGTGTTTTATACAGCCAGAAGTTTGGATTGTTGAGTGAAAATAGTTTTGTGGCATGTATGTGCTTGTTTTTTTTTTCTACACAATTAAACATTTGAATGAACATCTTCTGAAAGGGGTGATTCCAGAATTTTTGCCAGGGGTAGTATATGAAAATAATATATAATTAATATATTTTCCCCCTATACTACATGTTTTTTTTATATAGATTATTTTATAATCAAATTCGTTTGGTGCAATTTGTAAATCATAAACCTATTAATTTATGTTGTAATATAATATTTGATAGAGGTTATTTTGGGGGGGGGGGCAATCAGTGGCAGGGAGGCATTTTAGCGCATAACACCGGTACGCAGCGTTTCTGAAAGATTTAGCTCCAGCAGGCTGTAACAGGAGAAGATCTAAAAATATTTTTATTTGTAAAAACTTCTTTGTCCACTCCGGAGCAAGAAAATATGCGATTTGTCATTTTTGTGTGTTTATTTCTTGATAAACAAATGAGATAATCTTGTTTCACCTCCAGTGCTCAAATATCCCCCTCTTGGTCGGCGAGTGCGAGTGACGTCACTCCCCATACAATCCCGCCCCACAGTATAGACCCGCCCCTGACGCTGATTGACAGGTTTCTGTGTAACGTGTTGGAAATGCAATTGCAAATGGATTAGCGATTGCGTTTGAATTTTGGCCGGCTTGACGCGCGGCGCAGAGAAAGTGAAAAAGCAAATGTGGTAATTGATTTTGCTATTTAAATATGACAGGTTCATGACGTGTAAGACCTGGGAAATACAAATGCAAATGGACTTTGTTTTTTCATTTGAAATTTGGCAGTCAGTGTGCGCTCGCAAAGGCGAATCAGCAAACGGTAATGCAAAGTTTGCAATTGCATTTGAATTATGGCACTCTTTGTGCGTCCACATATGGGAAATGCAATTGCAAATGCATTGCAAAAAAAAACATGCAAATGGAAAAGGTGTATCCCTTGATAAGGCTCCTTATTAGATGTATTCTAAGCTCCTGGAACCTATGGACATCAGATTCAAACAGAAATCCAAAGTGGATAAATCCACCAAATAAAATAAAAAAATCCACTACAATTTTGACACACAGTAACAAATAAAGAGCATAGATAGTGCTCTAAATTAACGGGAATGTTACTCTCCAGTGACTCTTTAAACATCTCCTGGGTGAAAAGGTACAGTAAAGCCCTCTCTCTCTAGTCATACCTTTCATTACTTTGGGAAGGAGTGGAATGTGCTGTTACAGTATGTGTTATATTTTTGCTGCTGCTTTAAATATTACACTGTAAAGATGGTTGCATCTATAATTTGCCATCACCATTTTGGCTAATGTATGTTATATGGGCACACTGTTTCCATTGTTGCCAAGCTGGAAACAAAGTTATATACAGTAGAATGTCTTTTTATGTTGTAAATAAAATCCCCACAGCAACAGTCAAGAGTGAAATGCCTTCATTATAAAGTCATTATAAAAGCAAGGGGAAACTACTTTAAATCTGTAATGCCATGTTAAATAAGAATTAGCACATTTCATAAGTTCTTTGAGTAGATAAATTGTTCATGTTTTAGGGATGCAAGTAAATTTTTTGCTGAATTTTCATGAACTAATCTTGATCCTGTTTAAGTATGAGATCTTGTTTTTAGTTACTAGTAGCGTGTAGTTAATGTCATTAGAGTTTATAATTAAAATGGTTACTGAATAAGGATAAGTGATCATTTATTCTGAATCTTCAGACATGCATTACATGGCATATGTAGTTACTGCACTTTTGTAACCTATTTCACATTGTTAAACTGAACACATTGTTAAACTAAACATGAAGGATGAGCAGTGCCGTAAGTTATGTCCATAACTATGGATCTATGAGACCGAACGATGACCGTCACCACGGTCTCATTCTGAATGACGCCATTCTTCCACCTATCCTCGAGACAGCTTTTTTCCACAAGCCATCCGTCTCCTCAACAAAAAGGGACTGGACTGATAAACACACACACACGCACGCACACACAAACATTATCACTCAGCTTAAACTACCTCAAAACATTGAGACTGGACTGACTAATCAACACAAGCGCAAACACACTGACTTACACCACCAAGCTATCGTACACACCAACAAAAATGCTTTATTGCACAATATTATTATTGGACTTTTTGCACTAACTGTACTTCCTAATTTTTGCTGCTACACTAAGGAATGTTTACTGTTTCTCCACTACCTCAACTCATCACCACAAAACCTTATTATTATGTTACGTTGTGTTTTTGTCGCACTGTCACTTTGTTGCTTTTGTTTGCACATTTGCACGTGCACTTTGTCTGCTGTCTGTTTAAAAAAAAAAAAACCAGTAGATAAAAAGTCTTAGTTAGATAGTTAGTTTTTGTTAATTTATGTTGTAATTTATGCTAGGTCAGTCTGTCTTGTCTCTGCTAGCCAGCTAACTAGGCCTCTTAGTTACTGTAGCTAGTTTAGTGTTTTCTGGTAATCTATGTTGTAAATTTATGTTGCATGCAGCACCTTGGTCCTGGAGGAACGTTGTTTCGTTTCACTGTGTACTGAAACTGTGTACTGTATTGAAGTGACAATAAAGCCTACTTGAACTTGAACTTGAGACCTAATACCAACAGCGTCAGGTGACTGAACTTAGGGGTCGACTGTTTTATAAACATTTGGTTAGACCAACTACTTCCTCTTGCCTGGAAAGCCTGTGACGAGATGGTGACAGTCATCATTCGATCTCATAGATCCATAGTTACAGTATGGACATAACTTACAATCTATTTCAACCTCACTCAGACCGTCACCACGGTCTCATTCTGGATGACTAGTACCAACAGAGTCACAAGACAAGAGACCCTTAGTATCTCTGTTCTCTGGTAACATAAATGTAGATAAAACGGCAGACCCCAAAGAATTAGGATTCGCAACATTAATCCTATAAAATCTTGTAAGCGTGCATGGGGTGCTCCAAGAGGCCGCATCACCATATGTCTAAAAGTGATGCTCCCTTAAGTGCTGCCCAGGAGGTAGCCATACTCCTGGTAGAGTGGGCAACTAGACCACCAGGAATAGGTAGATCTTGACTAGAATATGCATGTGAAATTGTATCCACTATCCAGTGAGATAAACGTTGCTTGGATACAGGCTTGCCTGCGCACTTCTTGTCAAAACATCCAAATAATTGTGTATGTGGCTGCTGCAATGGACAAGTATGCTCACTGTATGTACGCAATGCTCTGACGGGACATAAGGAGGGGCTATTTAACCCAGTGCTTGACCAAGGGGGTTCTGGGTGAAAAGTATCCAGCTCTGTCACCTGATTTATTGTACCAGGTCTAAGGACTTTGGGTAGAAATGCTGGATTTGGCCAGAGAAAAACTCCTGCATTCCACCTTCCATCTCAGACAGTCCTCACTGACTGATAGAGCATGAAATTCACTGACCCTCTTGGCTGAACATACAGTATTGCCAGGAGGAGGACTGTTTTCCATGTCAGGAACTTCAGGCTGGCCTGATCCTGAGGTTCAAATGGTGTTTTAACCAGTGAACGCAGGACAGTAGTAAGATCCCAATGACCTTATAATCTTCCTTGGGCATAAGCGGTGTGCGCCCTTAAGGAACTGAGACACTAAATTAAACTTGCACTTCCAGCAGACCTCATTGTCCTGTTGTCTAGAGAATGAAGTATTGAACGTGGTCATTTTTAAACTCCTTTACTGTATGTAAATAAATAAATGAATGAATAAATACTGTAAATAGCTTGAATGGAGAAACAAAATTCCGCGCGTTTATCAGCCGTTTGATCAACGGCACTCACTTTCACTTTGCAAAAGGCAGTGTTTATTGTTTACTGTATATTTAAAGTGCATACACACACTCATCATGAAAGATCTTTTTTTTACCTGAAATTTACCTGAAACTCTATGAGGCGCTGTATAGGACTTAAATCAAACTTCACTCATGCACACACATACAGTGGTGTGAAAAACTATTTGCCCCCTTCCTGATTTCTTATTCTTTTGCATGTTTGTCACCCTTAAATGTTTCTGCTCATAAAAAAACGTTAACTATTAGTCAAAGATAACATAATTGAACACAAAATGCAGTTTTTAAATGAAGGTTTACATTATTAAGGGAGAAAAAAAACTCCAAATCTACATGGCCCTGTGTGAAAAAGTGATTGCCCCCCTTGTTAAAAAATAACTTAACTGTGGTTTATCACACCTGAGTTCAATTTCTGTAGTCACCCCCAGGCCTGATTACTGCCACACCTGTTTCAATCAAGAAATCACTTAAATAGGAGTTACCTGACACAGAGAAGTAGACCAAAAGCACCTCAAAAGCTAGACATCACGCCAAGATCCAAAGAAATTCAGGAACAAATGAGAACAAAAGTAATTGAGATCTATCAGTCTGGTAAAGGTTATAAAGCCATTTCTAAAGCTTTGGGACTCCAGCGAACCACAGTGAGAGCCATTATCCACAAATGGCAAAAACATGGAACAGTGGTGAACCTTCCCAGGAGCAGCCGGCCGACCAAAATTACCCCAAGAGCGCAGAGACAACTCATCCGAGAGGCCACAAAAGACCCCAGGACAACATCTAAAGAACTGCAGGCCTCACTTGCCTCAATTAAGGTCAGTGTTCACGACTCCACCATAAGAAAGAGACTGGGCAAAAACGGCCTGCATGGCAAATTTCCAAGGCGCAAACCACTTTTAAGCAAAAAGAACATTAAGGCTCGTCTCAATTTTGCTAAAAAACATCTCAATGATTGCCAAGACTTTTGGGAAAATACCTTGTGGACCGACGAGACAAAAGTTGAACTTTTTGGAAGGTGCGTGTCCCGTTACATCTGGCGTAAAAGTAACACAGCATTTCAGAAAAAGAACATCATACCAACAGTAAAATATGGTGGTGGTAGTGTGATGGTCTGGGGTTGTTTTGCTGCTTCAGGACCTGGAAGGCTTGCTGTGATAGATGGAACCATGAATTCTACTGTCTACCAAAAAATCCTGAAGGAGAATGTCTGGCCATCTGTTCGTCAACTCAAGCTGAAGCGATCTTGGGTGCTGCAGCAGGACAATGACCCAAAACACACCAGCAAATCCACCTCTGAATGGCTGACGAAAAACAAAATGAAGACTTTGGAGTGGCCTAGTCAAAGTCCTGACCTGAATCCTATTGAGATGTTGTGGCATGACCTTAAAAAGGCGGTTCATGCTAGAAAACCCTCAAATAAAGCTGAATTACAACAATTCTGCAAAGATGAGTGGGCCAAAATTCCTCCAGAGTGCTGTAAAAGACTCGTTGCAAGTTATCGCAAACGCTTGATTGCAGTTATTGCTGCTAAGGGTGGCACAACCAGTTATTAGGTTCAGGGGGCAATTACTTTTTCACACAGGGCCATGTAGGTTTGGATTTTTTTTCTCCCTAAATAATAAAACCCCTCATTTAAAAACTGCATTTTGTGTTTACTTGTGTTATCTTTGACTAATAGTTAAATGTGTTTGATGATCAGAAACATTTTGTGTGACAAACATGCAAAAGAATAAGAAATCAGGAGGGGGGCAAATAGTTTTTCACACCACTGTATATGAAACAGTCACACATACATACATACTACTAACTGCTCAAACAACTACATATGAAATGCGCGCATATACACTACACCTATGAGATGCGCGCACATACACACAAACTCTCCATACACACACAACTGCACAGAGTAGCGAACTGTAGCGCTGTAGAGAACTAGTGAACAAGAGATCTTCACTTTAGCGGAAAAGGGAATGAAAAATTCAGTCATTACTATGCTGGAGCGTGAAAAAAATTTAACTCGAAAATTTATATATTTATTATAATCATTATCGAGGACGACATCATATACAGTGGCTTGCAAAAGTATTCGGCCCCCTTGAACTTTTCCACATTTTGTCACATTACAGCCACAAAAAGAATCAGTTTTATTGGAATTCCACGTGAAAGACCAATACAAAGTGGTGTACACGTGAGAAGTGGAACGAAAATCATTCCAAACATTTTTTACAAATAAATAACTGAAAAGTGAGGTGTGCGTAACTATTCAGCCCCCTTTGGTCTGAGTGCAGTCAGGTGCCCATAGACATTGCCTGATGAGTGCTAATGACTAAATAGAGTGCACCTGTGTGTAATCTAATGTCAGTACAAATACAGCTGCTCTGTGACGGCCTCAGTGGTTGTCTAAGAGAATATTGGGAGCAACAACACAATGAAGTCCAAAGAACACACCAGACAGGTCAGGGATAAAGTTATTGAGAAATTTAAAGCAGGCTTAGGCTACAAAACGATTTCCAAAGTCTTGACCATCCCACGGAGCACTGGTCAAGCGATCATTCAGAAATGGAAGGAGTATGGCACAACTGTAAACCTACCAAGACAAGGCCGTCCACCTAAACCCACAGGCCGAACAAAGAGAGCGCTGATCAGAAATGCAGTCAAGAGGCCCATGGTGACTCTACAGCTCAGGTGGGGGAATCTGCACAGATCTACAGCTCACGTGGGGGAATCTGTCCATAGGACAACTATTAGTAGTGCACTGCACAAAGTTGGCCTTTATGGAAGAGTGGCAAGAAGAAAGCCATTGTTAACAGAAAACCATAAGAAGTCCCGTTTGCAGTTTGCCACACTGCAAATTATCTGACACTTGCCATGATTTAAAATCTGACTTTCAGACATGATAGATAATTTGCCTTGTTTTAAAAATTACTTACTTGTTTTTAATACTTGATTTTATATCATAATCTTAAACTGAGCATGAGTATATCATTTTGTCTTTATTAGTCCAGAAATCCTAAATTGGATAGAATAGCTCTTAAAATAAGCTAAATTAGTTATTTCACCAGACGTCTCACAAAATAAAACTTCTCAAAGATTTGTTTGCTTGATTTAAAAATCTTATTTCAAGATTTCTTACCAAGTAAAATTTACTTGCTGCATGGACAGATAATTTCACTAGTTTTAGGTAATTTTTTTATCAAATGTAGTAATTGTTTCTTATTTTTAGACTAACAATTTTTGCAGTGCACAAGCCATGTGGAAGAACATGTGGAAGAAGGTGCTCTGGTCAGATGAGACCAAAATGGAACTTTTTGGCCAAAATGGAAAACTAACACTGCACATCACTCTGAACACACCATCCCCACTGTCAAATATGGTGGTGGCAGCATCATGCTCTGGGGGTGCTTCTCTTCAGCAGGGACAGGGAAGCTGGTCAGAGTTGATGGGAAGATGGATGGAGCCAAATACAGTGGAAGAAAACCTCTTGGAGTCTGCAAAAGACTTGAGACTGGGGCGGAGGTTCATCTTCCAGCAGGACAACGACCCTAAACATAAAGCCAGGGCAACAATGGAATGGTTTAAAACAAAACATATCCACGTGTTAGAATGGCCCAGTCAAAGTCCAGATCTAAATCCAATCGAGAATCTGTGGCAAGATCTGAAAACTGCTGTTCACAAACACTGTCCATCTAATGGAGCTGGAGCTGTTTTGCAAAGAAGAATGGGCAAGGATTTCAGTCTTAAGATGTGCAAAGCTGGTAGAGACATACCCTAAAGGACTGGTAGCTGTAATTGCAGCAAAAAGTGGTTCTACAAAGTATTGACTCAGGGGCTGAATAATTACGAACACCCCACTTTAAAGTTATTTATTTATAAAAAAAATGTTTGGAATCATGTATGATTTTCGTTCCACTTCTCACGTGTACACCACTTTGTATTGGTCTTTCACCTGGAATTCCAATAAAATTTATTCATGTTTGTGGCTGTAATGTGACAAAATGTGGAAAAGTTCAAGGGGGCCGAATACTTTTGCAAGCCACTGTAAGTAGGATACAATAATTTACATTTCAACTTAATTTAGGAACCCTTAGTATTATATAGGCTTGTAATCTGTAAAAAAAAAAATAATAATAAAATAAACAAAATGAATACATCTCCGTACATCTTGTAAATTAATCGAAACATTTTCGATAACTTATAAACGTTTCAATATGTTATATATTTTATAATGGCATTAGTTTTTGTTTCAATAAATATTCTATATTTAATATCCGTAGCGTAATATTTCCACATCAGCAGTGACAGGTATCCGACACTAAACAGCTGAACAACTTCACTTTTCCGTTATGGTAACATAAGCACCTTATGTTACCATAACGGAAAAGTGAAGTTGTTCAGCTCTTTAGTGTTACCATGCAGATGTTACACCTCGTGTAGTTACCGAAACGAGGCATAATCGTGGTGTTTGCTTCGGATATGACATACCATAGTTTATTATCTGCTGTGGTAGATCTGATTTATTCAAACACAATAATAAAACTTTATATCCTCAGGAGGGGTCATCATTGTTTTAACGATAATTTCACGGAAGTGAGTTCAGAACTAATCTAAAGCACTGTCACACTAAAAAAAACATCAGAGAAGTTCAGAAGCTTCAAATAGAATGAACGAACTAATTAATTTTCTCAAAATGTTATAAAATTAAGTAGAGACTTAGTGACTCCCCTTAGAGACTCTGCAGTAGGTTTTCTCAGTTGAATATGAAAAAAAAAATACAGCTGATTATCAACGCAGGAATGAATGGCGCATTGCCCAAGTGCAAGTTTATCTGGGAACTAAACTATTTGCTTTGGGTGAAAGCACCATCTAGCGATCATTGTGTGTCAGCAACAGCTTCCTATTCAAAACTATAGGCTGTCAAATGACCGGTGAACCGCGTTAAAAGTATGTCATACTGGCGCGGCGCTTCTAGTGTTAAAGCAAATTCTAGAATAGATTTTTGCCTGTAGACCAACTCTGTGCCTTAAAATGTGGCAGGGATGTTATGCATACAGTGGAACCTCGGATTACAAGTAACCAGTGTTCCGCAAGGCGAGCAAAGATTTTTAATAAATTTTGACTTGAAAAACGAACATTGTCTTGGTTTACGAGCGCCAAGTATCATGTATCATGCATGCGCTTCTTGTTTTGACACCGAGCGTCACATCATCACAACTGAGCCAATGGTTTTTCTCTCTCTTGCACTGCAGAATTGTTGGTAATCGCTTCCCCTGCTGGGTGAACACACACACAAACACACACACACAATCAGAAACTCTGCAAGCACTAAGACCCAGCAGGGGAGACAATTACCTATCGTCACACACACACACACACACACTCTCTCGGCTTTACAGCCCCCCCTACCCCCCCCCCTTTCAGGTTCCCAAACAAACTCTGCTCTGTCACGATTTCTAGAAGGTAAGGTGCTGGTTAATTTGTTTTTGTTGTCGTTGTTGTTTTACTTTACAGAAGTGATTCCATTAGTATGCGCTCACGCAAGTGTGACTAGCGATGTTCCTTGCTAATTTTTAAACAGTTAATTTTTAAACGATTTTAAAAATGGTCTTTATTTGTACGTCTTTTTTAAAGGCAAAGTGCAAGTTAATTTGTGTTATTTTTACTTTATATTTTGTGTCAATTATTTTTATGCATTTCTTTTTTTGGGCTGTAGAACGAATAATTAGAGTTTACGTTATTTCCTATGGGAAAATTTTATTTGGTTTACGAGTGTTTTGGAATATGAGCCCACTTCCGGAACGAATTATATCCTAATCCAAGGTTCCACTGTATATACATCCAGTACATAAATACATATACACCCATATTCTTTTTATGCAATGTGAGTGATGAGACAAATGTACACAGTTCCACAAAATATGTCACACATTAAACCTGATTACTTACTGCATAATTTTATATTATGTTTTCTTATCATTAGACTAGTCATGTCCATGTAAGCATATTTGACAATAGATTACTTTGAACATGTACATGTACTGTAATTACTGCTAAGCTGTATTTTTTGTAGCCATCAATTGCCTCAAATCTACATTATCGAAAATAGAAAACAAAAATAAATTAAAGAAAAATATTACATCTGTATTGACCAGATTTTACACTTTAATTTGAATAGTCCCTTAAGTCTGTCTTGAAGTATTATAGAATAGATTACCTTTTGGACATTCACTTATCTGCCATCTGGTAGAGATTAGGTTCTATTTCTTTCTGATGGTGGAAAATGGGCTGCGATCTCCAGAACTGAGAGCCCTCAGAGGCCCACATGGCTAATCAACATGAGAGATTTGCAGTGCATGTGGCAGAGAGATTGTTCTGATCACAGGTGAGATGAGAGGGCAAAAATGAGTGTGATTCTACTTTTCCCTCCCTCTATCTCTCACAGCTCTTCAATCTTTTATTGAAGTCTATTGTAAGTGACTCTGGTAAAAGAATTACTTTTCTTTCATTTCTCAGAATGTTAAACAAACTGCTTGGGAAAAGAAACACTGCCTTTAAAAGCTGCAATAGTACCTCTGTGTTTCATATATCACAGTGTAGACATAATTACTTCTGTAGCTATAGAAAAAAGACTGAAAAATTGAAGACTATGCCTTAAGTCATTCAGTAAAGGGAGCTACAGCTGCAGTCTTGTATTGACAGCAAATAAGAACGTATGTATGTGTGTGCTCAATCCGGTGGCAAAAAAAAAAGGGGTTCACATAAAATTTATTATATGCGGTATATCTGATACAAAATAGGATCCGGACCAAAAATAAATCCATCCCTATTTGTGATACCAGACCACACAACCATAAATTATTCCCTTCTATAACTGTGATATACATCGCTGAATGTGCAATTGTATGTTTTAGGTGGGGGGGAGTTTTTCACTGATTTTTCTCCCTAATTTAGTTCTATCCAATTCTTCCCCATAACTATGGGCTCCCACATTAATTCAATTCAATTCAATTTTATTTGTATAGCGCTTTTAACAATTGACATTGTCTCAAAGCAGCTTTACACAATCAAAAGAATTATTTAAGTATGTATAGAATAGAATGTGTATGAATCAAAATGGTCAGATAGTCCCTGGTGAGCAAGCCGCAGGCGACAGTGGCAAGGAAAAACTCCCTGAGATGGTAATAGGAAGAAACCTTGAGAGGAACCAGACTCAACAGGGAACCCATCCTCATCTGGGTGAAACAGATAGCAGGAAATGATTTGCATTTATACAGTGTGTTAGGTGGCAGGCAGTTCAGCTGTAATAATTGATGTTAATATATCCAGGTAGTTATTGGAGACTCAGGTAGACTTGTAAAAAGTTCCAGTCCTGAACTATCGAATTGTCAAGTCCTCAGAGAAACATCTGCCAACACCAGTCGATGCCAGAACTGTCTTCTAGGTAGAGAGAATCATCCCCAGGCACCAGACGCGTCCCAAGAGACACACGGGGCATCCATGTGACGAGATCTCCAACCAGAAGCGTGGCACCATAATGGGTCAGACAGGTCCGGAGGGCAGAGGGAGTCTGGGTCACATTAAGGCTACTATGACCATTCAGTCGGGAGGGCCGAAGACGTCCTCTGACCACATCATGACACCGACCGCATCTTTTTGAACTGCTTGCTCGTGTTGGGGGCAGCATAACACACTTGGAGGACAGCGATATCTGCTCCTTCTGCTTGCGTGAGCTCACAGATGCCTCCCATCCGAACCTGCTGAAAGAGCTCAGTCAATTAGCTCTGTCTAGGCCCTCGGCTGCAAGAGGCTCACCCGAGGACCGGACCAGCAGTTGTAGTTATAATTTTAGCAATTATAGTTATAATTTTAATTTTAGCAATTGTAGTTATAATCCACTATAGCAAAATTGTTGATATAAAATGCTGTCCAAAGCCATCTTCATGAATAAGTGGAATCATTTTCACTAGTCACATGCATCTTTAAGCAGATTACATGGTACCACATGTACGTTAGTGATGAGTCTCCATGTGGTGAAAATTCCAACCTGAGATGGGGTACCAGAATGGACCAGAAGAAAACACAGACATGAGGGCTCCCTGGTATATAAAGCAGCCAGCCATTAACAAACCTGAGTAAACTCAAGAGAATGGGAGAGAGACAGCAACCAAAGATACTGGTCCTTAGACTGGAAACTAAGGAAAAATATTCACAAAACACTTGACTAAACAAATAAGTTTCAGCATAGACATAAACAATGAGACTGTGTTTGAGTTACCAATACAAAATTTAAGGCTGCTACATAACTGTGAAGAAAAAGGCTTCATGAGAAAAGGCTCTGCCACTTACTTTAGTATTCACTATACAAGGTACCAACAAAAATATTTTGATCAATGAAGGCATGGCAGATTATATTATACCATTCATTGCCTTAGGTACTCTGAGGTAAGACTGTTTCCTGATTTATATGTCAGTGTTAGTATTTTCATTTAACATTTCTCTGAGATCCATGCTGTGTAGATAAGACAGGGGTGATG
Organism: Channallabes apus; assembly: GCA_030522415.1. Classification (NCBI taxonomy): domain Eukaryota; kingdom Metazoa; phylum Chordata; class Actinopteri; order Siluriformes; family Clariidae; genus Channallabes; species Channallabes apus. The sequence continues at coordinate 25,080,605 of CM060118.1, forward strand.
TGGTCCACAAGTGTAATATTGCTGTTTATTTAGTGTAAATTTTCTCTTTCAAACAATTTAAATTAGTCATTTATTGGTCCAGGTTAAACCTTTTAATTGAAGATTTTATAGATATATACATTTTTGTTTAAATTAAATCATGTTGGTGGTGACGAACAAACATAAAGGTTCCCATTTCCCCTAACCTAGTGTTTGTAGACTGTTTAATGCGGATGGACCCAGTAGAGTCCATTTTGTTCTCTTGCCTGAGAGAGCAGATTTTGCTAGACATGTCTGTCCATATTTAACTATTCAGATTTTTACCTGAGAATGTCTGAAAAAAATAATGAGGCATTTCAATCGTTAACCTCTTAAAATGTTATATAATATTGATGTATATGTTTAGAATATTGATCTGCTGTTGTGGATAATTAAGTGGTATCACACATGAGAGGGAGATGCTAAAATATAAAATTGCTTGTCATCAGCATAATGGTGGAAACTAATACCATGTTCATGATTCATCTTTCCCAGAGGAAGTAGATTTGGGGGGCAAAGCAGTGGGCCTAAACTAGAACCTTGCAGACAACCAAACTTTACTTTAGTATGTATTGAAAAGTCCCCACATATACAGTATTTATTATATACAGCGGGGAAAATAAATATTTGACACATCCGCATTTTTATCAGTAAGAGGATTTCTAAGTGGGCTATTGACACCAAATTCTCACCAGATGTAGCCATCAAGCGAAATATTGAATTCATACAAAGAAATCAGAACATTTAGGTATACAAGTTGAGTTATAATAAATTGTGAAATGAAAGTGAAATGACACAGGGAATAAGTATTGAACACATGAAGATATAGTAACAAGGTGCAAAATGGCATAGAAAGTCAGGAGATTACCTGAAATGTCAGTACTGAGAGAGAAACTCTGCCCCCTATCAGTACTAATTAATATCAGCTGCTTTAGTCCTAATTGATGGCCTATAAAGGCTTCTCATTACGTAGGAGGCATACAGGAAAGACTTCATGATGGGTAAAAGCAAATAACTCTCCCAAGATCTTCGTAATCTTATCGTTGAAGATAATTCTGATGGGAATGGTTATAGGCGCATTTCCAGAATGCTGAATGTTCCTGTGAGCACTGTGGGGGCCATTAACCCGGAAATGGAAAGAGCATCAGTTCACCATAAACGGGCCACGATCACGTGCTCCACGTAAGATCCCTGTCCGAGGAGTCCAAAGAATAATCAGGAGAGTTCTCCAAGAGCCAAGAAACACTCGAGCAGAACTTCAGGAAGACCTTGCATCAGCAGGTACTCTTGATTCAAAGAAAACTATAAGCAATGCACTGAAGCGCCATGGCTTCTATGCACGCTCACCACGCAAGACTACATTGCAGAACAAAAAAAGCATGTTGAGGCTCGGTTAAAGTTTGCAAAACAGCATTTGGAGAAGCCTGTGGATTATTGAGAGACTATAGTATGGTCAGATGAAAGAAAAATTTAACTTTTTGGCAGTCATTCTACACACCATGTTTGGAGAAGAAATGGCACTGCCCACCACCCCAAGAACGCCATACCAACAGTTAAGTTTGAGGGTGGAAGCACCATGGTTTGGGGCTGCTTTTCAGCAAGGGGTACTGGCAGACTTCATATTATTGAAGGCAGGATAAATAGAGAAATGTACCAGGACATTCTGGATAAAAATCTGCTGCCATCTACTGTACCAGAAAGCTAAAAATTGAAAAGAGGGTGGACATTTCAGCAACAATGATCCCAAACACAAGGCCAAGGAAACAATGAAGAGGTTTCAAAGTCAGAAAATCAAGTTGCTCGAATGGCCCAGTCAATCACTTATACTAGTTGTTGTTGGTGTTGGTCTTTCGGCTGCTCCTGGCAAGAGGGCGGCACAGCAGAGAATCTGGTCCATACGCCGGATGCCCTTCCTGACGCAACCTTCCCATTTTATCCGGGCTTGGGACTGGCACTGCCTGCAGTGACTGGGGTTTGGGCAGTGGCTAGGTATCGAAGCCGCGCCTTTCGCGTGGCAGGCAAAATACCTAACACAGAGCCACCAGTGCCCAATGCAAATATTTGTAAATAGGGATTTAAAATTAACTCAAATTATCTAAAATTCATGTTCTGTTTGATCAAATTGTTTTTGGCCCACAATAAAAAGTAATGTGAACAAAATACTCAATTTGAGTGGATCTAAGAGTTTGAGCTAGATGATCATTTAACAACTAGCTTTACAAATTAAAACGCTAAGTTATAGGTCTTTTTTTTTAATCTGGCAAAGATGAACAGTTTTTTCCCAATGTGTCAGACACAAAGAGTTTATGGCAACAAGACTTTGTTCCTTAACATGTGAATCTGAGGGGCGTGTGTCTCTCCAAGTCCAATAGAAATAATTTGATGGCTTCATAGGTGTATGTCCACTCCTTTTGGAATTCAATGTTTAGAGCACAGACCTGACCAAATATCATTCCTAAAGCTGCTGCATCGTCATCCAGGCCCAGAAGGAAAACTACAGCTTCAGCAGTTTGTTCATGGTCCTCTAGTAGCTCCAAAAGGCCAACCGTCACCTCCTGACCCAAACCTCCACAGCAGCCCTCTAGTTAAAAAGAACAAGAGAATTCACTCATGCGGCCATGTGTGCTGTGGTGGAGCAGGACGCTGCTGTGCTGAGGATATGAACTGTTAACTCCTGCACAGTACAGTAACATAAAGCCAAAAGTTCGCAAAGTTCCCCTCAGTAATGTCACGGTGCCTCAGTATAACGATAAATGGAAAAACACCAACCTCACTTATATAACTGTCTAAAATAACCTGTAAGCTGTAAGTAATAAATCCTTACCCAGAATAAAGAGTTCACAAAACAGCAATCTTCACCTCTTGAGTGCAGTTTGCATCAGTCCGGCAGGGGGGATGGGGAATTGTAAATCACGTGAAGGTACAGTACACTGCTGGCTCAACTTGATTTTTTTTTTTTTTTCCGTTTATTCAGTCCATGTTCTCAACACAATGTTACCTGTTGTCTCAACAAATAACACTGTAAGAAATTGGGACAACAATACAATATTAATTCATCCAACAATTATATAGTTGGAGTTATCACAGTGCATGTAAAAAGTTCATTCATTCATCTTCTATACCGCTTTATCCTTATACACAGGGTCGCGGGCATGCAAAAAGTTAATTCCATTTATTATTGACATTAACTCAAACATATTTTGAGCATTTTGAGTATAGTTTAAAATATGCAGGTTTCAAAACCACAGTTAATAAAAAAACTATTCAAGAAACATCTTGGCAATAACGGCACATTTTTCTAAAATTTCATGTTATGGGATTATAATAATCTTATATATGATTATCCAGTCTCTTTCAAGGTGCATTTTTTGGAATTTCCCAAGCCACCACAGATTTGTCATGTCACCAGTTACTGAAATGGATTCAGTAATAACTTTCAATCACCCATTTCTGTAACCACTTTATCCTAGTCAGTGTCACAGAGGACCTGGAGCCTATTCTGGAAATTCTAGAAAGAAGTTGGGAAAGCACACCCCTGATGGGGAATGCCAGTCCATCCCTGGGATTTATGTACACATACCTACACCCAATCATTAACACCTACTGTACAAGCAATTTATCATAACCAATCCAACTGACAGCTTGTTTTTGGACAATGGGACAAAAACAGAACACAGATATGGGGAGAAAACCTACAACTTACAGGTAACATTTACTCAAGTTTAGAAATAAACCAGGGATCCTGGAATTACACATATACAATACTCACAATAAGTAAGGGATATTGTTATTTACATGAGTGCTTTTTGGGGGTGTGCTGGTGGAATTGGGGGATGATGATGGGTTCTATGATGTCTTTGAGGTAAGAACGTGCAGTGACTGAGCCATGTACAATAACCAGATCTGTTTTGTGCTGACTGGTGATGCCTGCCCAGACTGTTGCACCTCCTCCACCAAAGCAAATCCTGGGGACCATGTTGACCTCAGCTTACCACTCACCTCACCTTCTCCTGTGCAAGGTGACCTGAAACTCATCAGTGAACAGGACGGTAGACCTCTGCTGCATTGTCCAGGTCATATGGTCTTGTGCCCACTGCAAACGTTCACAGCGATGTCTTGGTGTCAGTGGAGTCACCTGCAACCGCTGTCTGGCATTCGAGCCAAAGTGGTGGAGTTGGTTGCGAACGGTTTGTCTGGAAACCTTAGTACCCCTCGCATCTCGTAAATGGGCCTACTGCTAACGATGTCAGAGTTGATAAGTCCTTAGGTATTGGTCATCGTACAGGTACAGGTCTGTCATGAACTCTGTCAGTAGTTCTGTGTCTTGATGCAAGTCTGCTGATTGCACTTTGAGACACACCAAGTTCACGAGCAACATCTGACTGCCTGCCAGGTGTCACTGCTCGTCTGTTAAGTGATGTCATGTGTTCATGGCTGTTTGAATGATGAACTTGGAATGACTTGCTGACAATACCAGCTTTTTATACCCACAGAATGTTGAAACTGATGCCACATTGAAAAAGGTTGTCTTTTCGGATTGGCCCCAATATAAGGCACACCTGTACACAATGAGACCATTACATGGAAAACACAAAATAAGGTGTATCTATCACCCCAATACAATTGCCTCCCTATCCCAAAAATGTCTGAAGTGAAACAAACACTGTATGTATGACATCCACTAAGTCTCTAACAATATTCCTAACTTATTGTGAGTAGTGTATATAATTAATATTTGTCATTAAAATGTATATGCACATAATTTGCACAAATTATAAAAAGCATTTACGGACATACATGTACAAAACATGTGAGGATAAAATATATACTAAAGGCTAAACAGAAATGTCTTTTTGATGGCCATCAAAAGATTTTGTTTTGCACATGTTCACAGAAGGGACAACAGGGAAAAATGAAAGGAGCTAATCAGAAACATGGATGTAGTTTTGATTGGTTGGTATTGTTCCTTCTATTGGCCCCCCTCCAATAATGCCTCAAGCCCCTGATTTAGGCTCCAGGCCCACCACGACCATGAAGAGGATAAGCAGTATGGGAAATGAGTGAGTAAGAAATAGTTTTTTTTTTTTTTTTTTGCTGCCACTAATTTTCTAATTTTACAAATTTACTAAGTCACTACAAAAGCACGACCAAAATTTGAGTTTGCCATTGTTGTTGTTGGTCTTTACGATGCCCTTCCTGACGCAATCCTCCCATTTTATCTGGGCTTGGGACCGTCACTGCATCCATATTTGTATTAAAATATAACCAACATATTAATATTAAATTGCATACTTAAATAACCACATATACAATTCCAGGCTGTTGTATCCATTGTAATAAAACTGTGGAATGTGGAGTTATTTGCAAAATCACACAGCATTCACACTTACATAACCCAAGAAAGTTTGACATGAAATTTTGGCATTTGTGCTTGTTAACACTCATTCAACCCAAAGAAAACATGCACAAAATAGTCAGAAATAGTCTGCAAAATCAGTTTGCAATGCTTCTTGCTTCCTTTAAAAAAAAAATTCTCAAAACTTTTAAAATGGAGTTAGCCCATTTTGCTGTCAAACTGTTCATATGATCCAATCACTTCCTAGTAATCTGGTATTTTCAGATGGACAGAGAAATGCATACTGTAGCTGACAATTATTTTTGTGCACTTCCATACAATATAATCTGTTTAAAATATCATCCTTAATCACATTCTTCTTGCTCCTGACAAATCATCCATGCTAGATAAGATCATTACTTTATATAGTTCACTCTTAATAGATTAATTCTTTAAACATCAGTGGAATTCTTTCAAACAGCTTAAAGAACACGTCATATTTTCACTCTACACTGTCATTCAACCCATCACTTCCTCCACATTATCACTTTTATAGACTATCTGTGGCAATCTAAGAAAAATATTCTGTGATGCATGTGCTTAAGAACAATGAAAGCTATCTGTCACTCAGGCCATGAATAATGATTCCATATAGGTTTTAAAACCGTCCTGAGTGTAACACACACCCACTTTCTTTACTAATAATATTATTTTATAACATTATAATCTTAATAGTATTTGGAAATTATGGCTTTTGACCAATTTGTGAATGAATAAGAATTTCATTACATTTTACTTGCCCCTTCTTTCATCTTCTTCTCTTTTGCCAAGATTTTGCATATCCAATTAAGTGGCCAAGAAAAAGAGTCTGGTGAAACCAAGTGATCCTATCAAGGATTACAAAGTCAGAGTACTCTTTTAAAGGCTATTAGAATGCTTGTCTTCAGCAAATGAATTATCACTTGAAAATGTTAAAATGCACAACTCACTCACAAAATATACATTTTAAGTTCATAATTCAATCTTTTGTGGTGAAGTATAAAATAAAAAAAAAGTAACAGTAAAGGTTATGGCTGGAAAGAATTTTAAATCTTTGGGTTTAGATGTGTGCTCTAGGAGTTTACTTTATTCTTCCAGTTATTTTTCTAAAGTCATTTACAGTGGTGTGAAAAACGATTTGCCCCCCTCCTGATTTCTTATTCTTTTGCATGTTTGTCACACAAAATGTTTCTGATCATCAAACACATTTAACTATTAGTCAAAGATAACACAAGTAAACACAAAATGCAGTTTTTAAATGAGGAGTTTTATTATTTAGGGAGAAAAAAAATCCAAATCTACATGGCCCTGTGTGAAAAAGTAATTGCCCCCTGAACCTAATAACTGGTTGGGCCACCCTTAGCAGCAATAACTGCAATCAAGCGTTTGCGATAACTTGCAACAAGTCTTTTACAGCGCTCTGGAGGAATTTTGGCCCACTCATCTTTGCAGAATTGTTGTAATTCAGCTTTATTTGAGGGTTTTCTAGCATGAACCGCCTTTTTAAGGTCATGCCACACCATCTCAATAGGATTCAGGTCAGGACTTTGACTAGGCCACTCCAAAGTCTTAATTTTGTTTTTCTTCAGCCATTCAGAGGTGGATTTGCTGGTGTGTTTTGGGTCATTGTCCTGCTGCAGCACCCAAAATCGCTTCAGCTTGAGTTGACGAACAGATGGCCAGACATTCTCCTTCAGGATTTTTTGGTAGACAGTAGAATTCATGGTTCCATCTATCACAGCAAGCCTTCCAGGTCCTGAAGCAGCAAAACAACCCCAGACCATCACACTACCACCACCATATTTTACGGTTGGTATGATGTTCTTTTTCTGAAATGCTGTGTTACTTTTACGCCAGATGTAACGGGACACGCACCTTCCAAAATATTAAACTTTTGTCTCGTCGGTCCACAAGGTATTTTCCCAAAAGTCTTGGCAATCATTAAGATGTTTTTTAGAAAAATTGAGACGAGCCTTAATGTTCTTTTTGCTTAAAAGTGGTTTGCGCCTTGGAAATCTGCCATGCAGGCCGTTTTTGCCCAGTCTCTTTCTTATGGTGGAGTCGTGAACACTGACCTTAATTGAGGCAAGTGAGGCCTGCAGTTCTTTAGATGTTGTCCTGGGGTCTTTTGTGGCCTCTCGGATGAGTTGTCTCTGCGCTCTTGGGGTAATTTTGGTCGGCCGGCCACTCCTGGGAAGGTTCACCACTGTTCCATGTTTTTGCCATTTGTGGATAATGGCTCTCACTGTGGTTCGCTGGAGTCCCAAAGTTTTAGAAATGGCTTTATAACCTTTACCAGACTGATAGATCTCAATTACTTTTGTTCTCATTTGTTCCTGAATGTCTTTGGATCTTGGTATGATGTCTAGCTTTTGAGGTGATTTTGGTCTACTTCTCTGTGTCAGGTAGCTCCTATTTAAGTGATTTCTTGATTGAAACAGGTGTGGCAGTAATCAGGCCTGGGGGTGACTACAGAAATTTAACTCAGGTGTGATAAACCACAGTTATTTTTTAACAAGGGGGGCAATCACTTTTTCACACAGGGCCATGTAGATTTGGAGTTTTTTTTCTCATTTAATAACGTAAAACTTCATTTAAAAACTGCATTTTGTGTTCAATTATGTTATCTTTGACTAATACAGTAGTTAACGGTTTTTGATGAGCAGAAACATTTAAGTGTGACAAACATGCAAAAGAATAAGAAATCAGGAAGGGGGCAAATAGTTTTTCACACCACTGTATATTACATTCCTTATCACCTAAATTCAGCTGTTGCCTGGGTGATTTACACAAAGTTTGGTGATTTAGGGTTAAAATATTGAACATATTTTCTTTTGTGTTCTAGCACCAGCAGTGTCTAATGTATAACTGATTATTACACAATATGTGTAAAATATCCTTCCTATCCTATATAATACAGTCAGGTCCATAACTATTTGGTCAGTGACACAATCTTCATATTTTTGTTTATATGCACCAAAGTGGAGAGTGAAGACTTTCAGGTTTAATTCAATGGACTGAACAAACTTTACATTACATTTTGCAACACTTTTTAACAATTACAGTCATAAAATTTTTTTTTAAGTCTCTTCATTTTAACAGACTTAATAGAAATGGACAGCATAATGATGAGCAGATAAATGCTTGTTATTTTGGAAGGTTAAAAAATGTACAAAGATAAAAAGTTGATTGCATTTGATAGCTATTCATGGAAACTCTCAATACTATACATGTACCAACCAATGCAAGTGAAGGAAGATGGAAAACAAATCTAGAGATTGTAGATTACAAATTTGGTACATTCTTAAAAATAAAGAATGTGCTGAAGATTGTCAATGCCTAAAGGCCTGTAAGACAACTAAAGTAAATGATCACTGAATTCTTGGCTTTGAGAAGAACATCCACTTGTCAACATCTAGTCAAGCCAAGAACACTCTGAAGGAGGTACTTTAGTTGTATGACATAGGCATGGGCCTGTATGGCTGCCAATGGAACTGAATAATTGATGTTTATTGATGATGTGACTGCCGGGCATAAGAAGCAGGATGAATTATGGAAATGTATAGTTATAACTTTTGCTCAGGTTAAGTAAAATGAAAACTAATAGAACAGCACTTTATAGTAGAGATGGATAATAGCCCCAAAAGCAACAAAAAAGGTATTTTCTTTTTTAATTTTCTCAAGGGTTTGAGCCGTTCACTTAACCTACAACACACCCCAGTGTTTTTTTTTAACTTATGAAGACGCAAAGACCTACAAATAAACACCAACTGTTAGTAGCTTCATTAAAGGCAAATCATCTCAAAGGAGGAAACTCTGCATTTGGTCATGTACATTGGTTCCAGACTTCAGGCAATCATTGACTGCAAAGTCACTTTCCAAATGCTTATACTGTAGACCTGACTGCAGCTGCCTCCACCACTCTGTTTTAACATAAAATTGCAGATGTCTTGAGCCACAATTAATTTCTTCATATAAAATTTAATAAAATTATGTAGATGAAATTAATAAAAAATAATTAAACTGCAAAGTGCTTAAAGATACAATTTTAAAATTGGTTGTTTATTTAAAAACCTCAGCAGCAACCTAATTTCCCCTCGTATCTGTTCCAACCACTCAGAATTCAGCATTACCAGTGTACTAATCACCTACCTGATCATCTGTCATTGTCTGCACCTGTCTCTCACTGGTTCATGCCTTAAGTTAGATGTTTTTCATGCTTAAATGATTCATAGGTCATTGTGATGCTTAACAAAAAAAAAAAAAACATTCCTCTGAAATGGGTCAGGTACAGGGACTGTACTGAAAATTACAGCAAACAAATTGCCAAAAATGACAGACAACAAAGTCCCTCAGGAATACTGGAGAACTATTCCTCAAGACTACATAAAAAAAATACCCCGACACTTTGGAAACAAAATATGAAGAAATGAGCAGTGCCTCAAGCCTTTTGCACAGTACTCTATATAACACAAAATAAAAAAAATGAATGTTAATAAACACGATAGAAAAAAATCTTGGGTGACCTATAGTCAGTCTTGCAGGATCTGCTCCAGAACAAATAGGAGGCTTTTCAATCCATACATGTAGCCATCATCTGAACTGTTACTAGGAAACACATGGGCAAAGTCAATCATCTTGACCTCCACATTTTCATCCTTCCTTCCATTTGAGCTCTTGTTTTCAACTGTAGTGTTTATGTTTGCCTCCATGTCAGCCGTCATTCCCTTAGCCTGGTGATGTAGAGAGTGAGATCCAAACCCATTCGCTTTCCTCACATAATGAAAGGCATCATGAATGCTATTACAGCTTACCTGCCCAAAGGAGCTTTTCAACTTTGAGCTAGTGAGATCAGCATTACATTTGTTCTCACACTCAACTTGCCTATGTCTCTTTCCTGTCAGAGTTTCACTTCTGTTTTTTGTATTGGCTCTGTGAAGACAGCCCTCATATACAAACAACAAAGAGCTGGCATAAAAGTGGAGCTGCTTTTGGCCCTCAAACCAATGGAGGATTTTACGGATTTTATGAATGCTTAGAGAAATGGCATCTTTTCTTAACTCCTCTCCATTATGGAAAAATCTAGCTAGTCCTGCAAAGAAAAAAACAGAAACTTGTTTTCATATTTCAATAAATTGTAACTGGAATAATGTGAGGAAATTGTTCTCAAGAATTACTCAAATTAAATTCATACCAGTTTTAATTGTTTCCTTTGTCAGACTGCGTCCATACAACTGTTCATGAGTAATATAAGTTCCTGAAGCTATGTGGTAAACCTGAAAAGGAGAAAAGAAGACTGAAGGAGACATCACATGATATCCTTGATTGCACTGCTAGTTGTTGTTAATTGTCAAAAACATAATCAAAACAAAATGTAATGAATGTCCTTGTGACAGCAGGGGTGTGGTCAAGCATGGATTGGGAGTAGGGATAAACAGGTTGAACCGCAGGTAACACATAATGGTTAATGTGTGTCTCTGTGTGCCTGCAGGAGTGAGACAGAGAGCCAGTGACCTGAGAGCTCAGCTGAGAGCAGAGCAAGGTGTCTCATTAGTGCTGAAACCTGGGATCGTGAAAGAGATGCACACTATGGAGTCCTCACCCTTCATGTAGCTCATCAAAACCCTTGCTTGCATCCACCTAAGCCAAGTCTATAATAACTGCACACAGAGCAGCAGAAACAGTTCCAGCTCCTACTACAGGTCCAGGAGAAAGCTCTGTGCTTTGGCACCTTGTGCAGTATGGGGTCCTGCAGCCAGAGCTTGGATCAGCTCTATAGCCATGCCTTAATTTGCACTTCCTATGAAGGGCCTGCAGGAAGACCCGGAACCCTTCCTTGATCTCTGCGATGGGACCACTGGCCAACACGGGAGTCATAGTGGCCAGTTCATCTGTTGCTGCTTCTGATAGCTTCCTCACTACCCACCAACTCCCCTTCAACAAAATGCTGGAGTACCTAAACCTGAGAAAAGTGAATATGTAGTGGGTTGGCTGTACTCCTGAATAATAACGCCAGTGCTTTCACTTTGCTTTCACAGTGAGTACGGCTGGTCACTCGTTTGTCTTTGCACAACAGCTCTGGGATGCTTTTCATAGGTGGCTGCTGGCAAAGGAGTGCAACATTTGAGGGGATCATCTACCAGGTGGTGCTGGTGCATTTCATTGCCCGGCTGCCACAGGAAACACAGTGCCCGACCGATGCTGCTGAGTGAGGAAACGCAACTGGCTTAGGACCATTTGGCAGTGGATCTGGAAGCAATCAGTTGTATTTCAACACAACTTTCTCTCTCTTATACTAATGTTGGGCTTTCCCCTCCCATACCTTTCAATTGGTAAAGAAACGCCATATTGGGTAACACTCAAACTAAAAGGGCAATATCCTCCTTTTGATTTAGAAGATCCTGAAAGGGATTCTGACTGATCAGTAAGATGAGGACACCATGGTTCACCATGTTGGGTGGACTGGTTGAACAGTTTAATAAAAGGCTTGAAGACATGATTTGAAGTTTATTCTGGATGAGAATTAGAACTAGGATAGGTGGGTCAAATGCCACAAGCCTCCATAATATTTTCCCTGTCTGAATGTTTTACTGTATGGTTGCAAGCGCGATGGAATCCTAGACATAAATGAAAAAAACTGGGAGGAATACCATCTCTCCATCTAGAGATGGAGAGTGTGTGTGTGTGTGTGTGTGTGTGTGTGTGTGTGTGTGTGTGTGTGTGTGTGTGTGTGTGTGTGTGTGTGTGTATAAAAGTCGTCCTACACAGTAACCCCTCCTTCCTCCTCCTCTACCCTCTCTGGTCTCAATCACTACTGCTACGATTCCTTTCAAAGGTAAAGTGCAGGTTAATTTTTTTTTTACCTTACATTTTGTATTAATATTTTATATGAATAGTTTTTGTTGGTGGAATGAATTGTCTGAGTTTTCATTATTTCGTATGGGGAAATTGGTATACGAGTATACTTTGATATACAAGCACGTTTCCGAAATGAATTATGCTTGCAATCCAAGGTTTAACTGTAGAAGGTTATAATTATAAGGTTAGGCGAATGTATAGAGGATGCACCCAGATCTCAGCCTTATGACGCCTCGGAGGAATGTGGTTTCTGTTAATGGTTGTTCCTGAGAGGGTGGAGACAGGGAGAAGAGGTAAATCAAAAAGATGTGGTCCAATTCACCCCATTCCTCTGAGGATAGTACCTCCACAAAGAGTACCAGTTCTGCTAAAAGAACGCCTTTGCAGAGTAGCACTAATCTTATTGGGCACATGGTTGTGCAGTCAACCCTATAGATAATCTCAACACAGGAAAAATGTTGTTCAAGGTCAACTCAGAGCTGTTCTTGATATGGGAGAAATTAAGTAGTTGTAGTGATTGATGAATGAGGCTTGTGGTCTTCGTGACCAAGTCTGATGGGTCAGTCTGGTTCTTTGTTCACTATAGGAATGTGAAAGCAGTGTCTCAATTTGATGCATAGCCAATGCCTCAATCAATTGCCACTGGAGATAAAAAAAAGGATATTGTCAGATTCTCTGGACTCCAATATCGTGCAAGAAAACAAAAAGCCTTTTTCAGACACAAATTCTTGACTCTTCTGTTTAGGTTCTGTCTGGGGCTCTAGCAACATTTCAGCATCTAATCATACCTCATCCAATTATTGGTTATTGTATTGATATTAACCATTAGAATTTGAGGTGATCCATGGATCAGGGGCACAGATTAATGTGATGGGTTTGCATTCCCATGTGGGGGGCCAAAGTGGTTCAAAGTGGACAGAAGCAGTCTTTATTGTCTCTGTGTGCCTACAGGAGAGAGCCAGTGATGCATGTGTGTGTGTGCACAAGTGTGTGAGTGAAATTAAAGTCAATGAAATCTAAAGCAAATTAAAGCATAAATCACAGTGTCATTTCCATTTGACTCCAATCCTTCATAGGGAGAGTCAGACTACTGTTTTGATTACAACAAATACATAATTAACCATTTTGAATGTCCACTGATTATGCCTCCAGAACGGTTACTACAGTCTGTGAAGAAGTAGTCATGGTTCATCAGCCCAGAAAATGTTTATCCTAGGCAGGGTTTCATGCTTGATAGGATTCCAGTCTATCGCTGGGCAGCTCTAACAATTGCTATGCAAAACATTTAAAAGGGTTCATTTTAATTAGATTTCCCCACATCTGTAACCCATGAGACCCATGCGAGTAACTACTGTATATGGCAAGTTCATCTCAATCACTCATCTTCTATACTGCTGGATTCTGTTTTCAGGGTCGCAGGGGGCCTGGGGCCTATCCCAGGAGGCTTAGGGCACAAGGCAGGTTACACCCTGGACAGGGTGCCAATCCATCGCAGGGCACACACACACACACACACACACTATGGGCAATTTGTGAACGCCAATTAGTCTAACCTGCATATCTTTGGACTGTGGGAGGAAACCCACCAAGTAAGCAGAGACCCTGCAAACTCCAAGCACACAGAGACGGGACTCGAGCCTGGCCGGGAATCGAAATTGGACCCTGGAGCTGCAAGGCGACAGTGCTACCCACTACACCACCGTGCCGCCTGGCAAGTTCATGAAGATAAAAAAAAAAGTAAATAAAAAGTAATTTAAAAAATGTAAATGATGAAACATTAGGTCGCATATAAGGTAAATAATTAATGAATGGCCTCCGAGTGGCACAGTGGTAAAGTGCTCGCCCTATCATCCGGAGATCGCTGGTTCGTTTCCCGGGTGGTGCTGTAACCTCTCACAGCCGGAGGCATTGAGAGAGCTAAATTGGCTGAGCTCTCTCAGCGGGGAGGGATGAGAGGTATTTAATGCTCCCACATTAATCACACGGCTCTACGCCATTCGTGTGTCTGTGAGCTCACGCACGCGGAGGGAGTGGATAGTGCTGGCCTCGAGTGTGTTATGATGCCCCCAACGGTGCGTGAGCGAGCAGTTCGAAAAGAAGAGGTCGACTGGTGTCACGTGGTTCAGAGGAAACGCGTGACAGCCCCCGGCCCTCCTGGCTGAATGGTAGTAAGTAGCCTTAATGTGGGAGCCCCCCCTTGTGACGGGAGGGAATTGGACATGACTAGATTGGGGAGAAAATCTGGGAAAAAGAATTGGACAGGACTAAATTTATTTTAAAAAATTACAATAATAATTAATTAATATTTATGTAGACAAAGATTCGATATTGAAAACATACACAGTCTCACCCTCATTCCTAGAATCAAGAACCCAATCTCTTCCATTAGAGGATACTTTCTAATGTGCTCTTCCTGTTTCTCTTGTGAGGCAAACGGATCATAGCTCTTCCTCCCAATCTTCACATCCATAATACATGGACATGCAAACCTGCCGGCCACATCCTCCAGCTTTAAATACAGCTCTAAGAAAGAAAATGCATAAAGGCAGAGAATGTTTTTACAGATTAAATGCATGAACAAATTTGGATTTGGAATAGATAGTTATGTGTTTTATTACAGAAAAATATGACCCAGCAAACACAATAACTGGTTGTCATTTTCACAACTCACAATTACAACTAACAGTAATATGATTTATTGTTCAACATGAGTAGGAAACATGTAACAGTCCGATATCAATTTAGTCAATGCTGTATGAGATAGTTGTGCTGCAGATTTTCTGCAGAGAGACTTGATAAGCCTTATAACAAATCGATTCTTTTCACTGATATTCACCGGTAAGTCAATCCAAAATGCAATCAACTGATTAGAGTCTCCATGACAAAACGCTTTATTGTGTTATTGTGTGCTGTTGCTGCGATGGTTTAAAGGTCAAAGCTTGCCAAAAGTTGTACATTAACATATATGCAAAGAGGTCAAGATGAAGAACTATCCCCTCTCTCTCTCTCTCTCCCTCTCTCTCCTTCACACGTACACACACCTCCTTTATTCTTTAAATGCCGATTCGTCCATTGACTCATAGACATGTCAAGGAATATACTCCAACCCTAATACCCACTCAGATTACATTCCACTCACTTCTCAGATAAAACAGGCCTTCTACCACTGCATCCTGTTTCTGTCTGATATGGTGTCAACTATGCAAACATAACACATTTACTGAGAGGTGATTTCAATCATAAATCATTAACCAATGAATCAATAATTTATTGAGGAATAAGTTAACTAAATTAGTCTTTAGTCAAACCTTAACATTTCAGTGTATAACATAACCTTAAGCAAAACTTTGTTGCCAGCTCAAGCTGTTGTAAATACATGACCAAAAGTTGCCAGATTTGTGCATTTTGAAAATCCCATTCCAGATTTACTTTAAATAGGCAAAGACTGGGCAGGCATATCCTTTCTCACCATTTGGTTTATCCGAAGTTGACCATATACCATAGTATTTGGGTAGGTGTTGTTGTAAGCCCAGTAGGTGTGGATCTGTACAGTCTCGAGCAAACACCTAGAAAAAGACATTTAGGTGAGGGTTAACAAAAAGTAATAGTATGAGTCACAGTGGTTCAAGTTAGTAAATTCCTTCAGTATAGCATATCTGCTACGTAGTTGCAACACATAAACCGTTTTTAATTTTTCAAGAACAAGGCTGTTTTCACAATTTAGATTGTCAACTACATTGTGCACAAAATACAATATATGAAGTTTATAGAATATCTACATCTTTTTCATCCTTGTTTCTTCCTGGACATGTTCGTACATTCCATGTCCATTGATAAGTACACTGTTTGGCCAAAAAAAAGGCACATACTGCATTGTGCATGCAAGATTTATTTCAATTACAGCACATCATCGTCTATCATTGCAAAAAATCCAACTAGATAAATGTGGAATTAATTAATACTGTATTGTTGGGCCAACGTCTTACAGTGGTATTTGTTGAGACAACAAGTAACATTGAGTTTTTGAAAACTTTGGAGACACAGACTGAATAAACTACAAAAATCAAGTTGAGCCAGCAATTTACCTTCCCTGAAATCATGTGATTTATAAGACCTAGGACTTATACTATCCTATCCTGGACTGACGCTATCAAACTGCACTAAAGAGGTGAAGATGGCCATTTTGTAGACTCTCTATTCTGGGTAAATATTTTATGTTTATTGTTTTTAATAAAATATGTTTTAGTTAGCTTACATGTTTTTTATATAGTTAGCGTTTTATATGTGAGGCTGGTGTGTTTCTGCTTATCGTTATACTGAGGCAGCCTGACATTACTGAGGTAAACTTAGCTAATGTTAAGCTTCATGTTACCACACTGGACAGGAGCTAGCGAGATAAGCTAAAACACATGTCTGCGTAAGCACTTATCTGACGAACATTCGAGGAAAAAACTAAGTGTTTAACAGTTGAAGAATAGAGGCGCTTCAGTACTTGGTAAGTTAAGAGATATGAAAATGTCTGTTAGTTTGGCTTCAGAGTCGCTAATGCTCATCTAATGCTCACCAGATTAATTTAAAACATCACTCCAAATATATAATTTCTTTTGAGAATGACTAAATAAAACTCTTAAAAATATAAAACTTTTTTGAATATGAAACAAAGCATAGCCTTAACACATCTTTAGAATTCCAGATACAGTTTTTTACACACTCGGTGGTATATAGCCTTATTAATATATTTTATTTTTATTATAATTATATATTTTGTGAAATTATACTGTCTTTACAAGAATTCTGTTGTTCTGTTGAACCAGAGCTCTGCTGTGGAGGATTGGGACAGAGAAGTGACGGTTGGCCTTTTGGAGCTACTGGAGGAGAATGAACAAGGTGTTGAGGTTGTAGAATCCTACAAGGGCCAGGGTGACTATGCAGCAACTTTAGAGCACAGACCTCACCAAACATCATTCCTAAACATTGAATTCCAAAAGGACTGGATGTACAACTATGAAGCCATCCAATGGTTTCTATTGGATTTGGAGAGACAGGGTCCCCTCAGATTCACATTTTGAGAAACATTACTCTTGTTGCCATAGAGACTCTTTTTTTTGTGTGTCTGACACATTGAAATAATGCATTCGAAATCTTTGCTAGTTTTTTTAAAATGGTTATTTTATAATATAAAAGAATCATTAAGAGAGTGATAAACATCTGGTGTATTTTACTGACCTTTAAGCAAAATACTGTAGAACATGTATTCTCCTGTTTTATGCAGATCGCTGTTTTAACTTTGACTAAGTAATGTTTGTGTGGTTTAATTGTTAGGGTATTGTTTTGTAAAACAAACAATCATTTACACCAACTACATCAGTGGATAAAGCGGTATAGAAGATGAATGAATGAACTTCACAGAGTGTTTAAATTATTCATTCATTCATACCGCTTTATCCTGTGTTAGGGTCACGGGGACCTGGAGCCTATCCCAGGAGACTCGGGGCACGAGGCAGGGTACACCCTGGACAGCGTGCCAATCCATCGCAGAGCACAAACACACACTCATTCACACACTCATTCACACACTATGGTCAATTTGGGAATGCCAATTAGCCTAATCTGCATGTCTTTGGACGGTGGGAGGAAACCGGAGTACCCGGAGGAAACCCACCAAGCACGGGGAGAACATGCAAACTCCATGCACACAGAGACGGGAATCGAGCCTGGCCGGGAATCAAACCCGGACCCTGGAGGTGCAAGGTGACAGTGCTAACCACTACACCACCGTACATGTTTAAATTATCTCATTCATATTACCCGACCACATTACTTCCACACAGTTCACTGTTGAGCACCAAACTTCTAAGTTTTGATAATGTGTTGAACTGGGTTCCAATAAAAAAAAATACAGCCCATGAATTTGACCCTTTTAAAATGGCAATCTTTTTTGACCAGGCAATGTATATTTATTCTAAATATTTTCTTTAAAATATCATGTTTTACCTACTATTGGAAAGTATGTTATAAGATCACACAGACATTATCTACATTATGTTTCATTTAGCTTTTTTTTATAGCTAAAATCACTAAAGTTAAGAACACTTTTTTTTATTATTTATTAATTTTAACATTCTAAACATTAATGAAAATAAAGTTTTTTGTAATTTCTCATTAAACTGTAACATACTGTAACATTAAACATAAATCTGTTTAAACAATGTCTGCAAATGTTCTGCCAAATGTTATCAACAAAGCTCCATTCTGTAGCTCAAAAATTATGACCCACTGACAAATTATGGTACATGGTGTAATTTTCTCTGTATTTTAAACACACTTGTGCTAAGCTTTTGTTTTTCAAAATATGGTGCCCTTCTTGTAGGTCATTCCAACAGGCCTTGTACCTCCTCAGCTACTGACACTTGTTTGAGACATCAGATTTTTAAAAATGTGTTGTTAAGCTAGTTTTTGAAAGTACACCAATATGAATAATGCATGTTATAACATATGTAGGCTAATAAAACCAAGACACCCTAAAGTAAAAACAAATAGTTGCCATAGTTGTCAGTTTGGGAGTAAGACAGTATTCAAGCTTATGAAGCATAGGATGTGCACAATGTTTGTGCGATAATATGCTTTCCCTTAATAGGTAAAATATGATACTTTTATAGAAAATATTTAGAATAAATTATGAAAATAGAAGCTACATGTACTATACCCCAAATTATAGAATGATTTGTGTGAGTTACATAGGATTTGGTAAATTGCAATGTCAAGTTTTGAGTGTTCGATTATACCTGTGTGTAGAAAGTCATCTCACATGGGCCTCTGGGAGGAGGCTGCACCTGTTTGAGTACAGTGCCATCAAAGTGTTTAAGGATACCTGAGCAATCACACACACACACACACACACACACACACACACACACACACTGCATCAGGAAAAAATTAACAATTATGAAAACTGAGTTGATCATAATGTAAAACTGTAACTAATTACATAATTATTATTATTATTATTTATTTATTTTGTCAGATAATTAAATAAAACATGAATTCATTGAAAAGAGAATTTAAATATAGCCTACATAACTGGATATACAATATATGGGTCATTTATTTCCTGTATTTTCTGTATCGCTACTGTTTTCTCTCTCTCTCTCTCTTTCTCTATAGACTCCTAAACAAAATCTTAAGACCAGGGGAAAATATTAACTGGTGATTCGTAACCAGGTTGTAAGTACTTCTTCAAAATGCCAAAAGAAGAAACAAGAGCAAAAGACAAAAAATAGAGAGTACGCAATTTATGTAAAACTGCATTTAAACTCAAGCTTGGTCATCAGCTGATCAAAAGTTTAAGACCATAGCCTTTAAAAGTTAAAATTTGTGCAAAAATATGTCATTGTCCTCCAGACATTCACACTGTCATAATCTCTTGCTAAGCTGCACAAGCAAGGGCTCTCCCAACGCACCATTAGAGCCGAGGTTTGACGCAGTAAGAGAGTCATTTTAAATTTCTTAAAAGATCCTGAGAGTTATGGGCCAAAAAAAAAAAAAAAAGTGGTAGACCCAAAAATATTTCACCTGCACTGAGCCGGAGGATCCGATGGGCTGTTCGTTAAGACACAAGCCGATCCTCGACTCAGATTAAGGCCCTTACTGATGCCGACTGCAGCCAGATAACCATAAGACGTCGTCTGCGAGAGAATAGGGCTTAAAGAACAAAGTCTTCGAAAGCCACGTCACAAACTTGCCCATTTTTTATTTGCAAGGGAGCACCAAACATAGGATATTGAAAGATGGAAGAAAGTTTTATTCTTAGATGAGAAAAAAAATTAATCTGGAGGGTCCCGATGGCTTCCAACGATACTGGCAGGACAAGGAGATCCCACTGGAGATATATTCTACACGGCACAGTGGAGGAGGCTTCAGCATGATCTGGTGTGTTTTTTCCTTCAATTGGAAAATGGAGCTTCAGCTTGGGTAGGGGCATAAAACGGCTGAGAGCCCTCGTCTGTGGGGTAATGACTGTCTTTCAACAGGGCAATGCTGCTGTTCACAACATTCGCCTGACGAAGGACTTCATCCAGGACAATAACATTGCACTTCTGGACCATGTGCGTGTTCCCCTGATTTAAATCTCCTTGAGAATATTTGGGGACGGATGGCAAGGGAAAGTTACAAAAACGGACGTCAGTTCCAGACTGTTGATGACCTTTGTGAAGCCATCTTCACCACATGGAGCAACGTTCACACCAGCCTCCTGGAAACAGTTGCATCAAGCATGCCGAAAGGAGGGTTTGAACTTATCAGCAAGAACGGTGGCGCTACTCACTACTGAGTCCTTTTTTGACACTTTTATTTCTGTTGTGGGTATTTTTGGGCTGTGGTTTTAAACTTTTGATCAGCTGATGAACAACCTGTAGCCAATTAGTTTTTTTGTCTCTTGCTCCTTTTTCTTCTTTTGACATTTGGAAGCAGTTCTTTCAACCTGGTTATGATCCACCAGCACGAAAAGCGAATATGTGGAATGTATCCCCCAGTCATAAGATTTTGTTCAGAGTGTACAGTATATATATTAAACAGCTTAGCTAGCATGGTATACCCTGGAACATACAGACCTAAGGTGGGAATTGAACCCACAACCACAAAATAAATTTTGATGTAATTATTGTGCTGCTCGTTTGTTGTTACACTATCCGTCTACATAATCTCTGTTTTTACATATGCAGAAAATAAAACACAATTAACATAAATAAAGTTGTGTCATCAGAGCTACCAGCTAAATTTATTATTTAAGGGAGCAAATTACAGCTCAGTCATTCTTGAGAACTGGGACAAAACATGTTTTTAATTAAAAAAGAAATAATAAATAAAAAAGATTATTATATTTTTCTAAAATGTATATATTGTAGAACAGTGAGGTGTGGATTATCAAAAAACATTTATGTACAAAGGACAACCATTTTAGTGCATTACGGGATTTTTGTCAACAGAAATTAAAAGATGCATTTAAATTATATTTATTTTATTGTATAGGTTTTGTCTAATAATCAATTGTTCTTTCTAACTGTTATATAATTATTTCAAAATTCAATGCAGAACCTTTTATTAGGATAACCATAAAACTGGCTTCCTCCAAGTTAATACAAAAGGAAACATTGCTTTATACCTAAAAACTGTAAAGTTATTAATATAATCTCTTAATGTTAGAAAATTGTATATTTCATTACACTATTGTGGTAACAATTTATTTAAAAAATTAATACATAAACACCAAATATTCATTGACACACATCAGATGGTGATTTTGTTTGTTTGTTTGGACATCAGACAGCGGGTGGTGCATGGCTGGTGAGTGGAGGTGTTTGCACAGGTATTCACATTGGATTATCACCTTTTATGTCATGCTGTGGGCATGTCACAGGCAATTATCTATCATAATATGGGTGTGTCATAGGTGAGTCAGTAATTATTGACTGTAATGGTAGGCAGCATCATCATCAACGTGATGAACCTGTGAGCATGTCACAGGCATTCCTTAATGAATGTTAAGTAGTACAGCGTCGTTTGAAATGAAAATGGGGACACCAGGCCGACCTTAAAGCTACCAACCCCCGGATCAGACTGCAGAGTGTCTGCAGCGACAGGCACACACATCAGGCAGAAATAAGTGCGGCGGAAGCATTGGAGCAGCATGAGGTGTGGCATCGAGGTGACTGTTGTAAGAATACGAGATGGTTGTGATCAGTAAACATCACTATGGGTTCAGAACTAGATCCAATATACACCTCAGAATGCTGAAGCACAAGTAAGAGGGGAAGAGCTTCCTTCTCAATGGTACTATAGTTAAGCTAGCAACGATTAAGTTTACGGGAGAGGAAACTCACAGGGTGATCAATACCATGAGCATCTTCTTGGGTGAGTACTGCACCTACCCCGGTACCACTGGCATCTACCTCAAGTTGGAAGGGTATGCTAAAATCAGTCGCAGAAAGAACAGGTGCACTTTGTGCAATAGCTTCACAGAATTAAATGCATCTTGACAAGTAGCAGACCACACAGAAGGAAGTACCACATCTGAAAAGTTTCTACAGAAACTTCGTTAATATCCAGCCATACCTAAGAAACATCAGAGTTCTCGTTTTGTCCTAGGGGCTGAAAATGCCTCAATTGCCTGCACTTTAGCATCCAGCGGGCGAACCATGCCTTGTCCCACCTGCTTACCTAAATAGGTAACACTAGCATGAGCGAATTCACACTTTTCAAGGTTCAGAGTCAACACAATCTTTCATCCTGGGAAGAGGAAATGAATCAGCCTTGGTAACAGAGTTAACTTTACGATAATCTGTGCAGAATCGATAATTATTAGCATATTTTGGAAGCAAAAGACAGGGAGAGCACCATGGACTACAACTGGGAATGGCTAACTGATTTCTTAGCAAATAATCAGTCTCCTGCTTCATTATAGCACGTTTGGTCGGCTTAACTCGGTAGGCATTTTGTTTAATAGGTCGGTGTTTGCCTACATCCATGTCATGTTCAATGACGGTTGTGCGCGAGAGTGTGCCTGAAAAGAGTGTGGGGATTCCTCATGAGCCTAATGATGTCTTCCTGGGCGGAAGCTAGTTTACTTAGCCAGACAGAGTTTGACAAACTCGCAAAAGAAACAGATGCTCTACCCAACTTGAATTCGAAAATATTCAAACCATCGAATTCTGGGGAATATTCAGGTGTAATGCCTGTGGAGATAACCGCAACAGGGGTGACTGGGGAAATCTCCTAAGTATTTCGTGAGAGAAACTGGTTGCCATATTAGTGACAAACACACACACTTCCTATAGCCCAAAAAAAAACAACCCAGCAGATAAACAACAAAACAATGGACGGGCCCCCAATTCTGCTACATCCCGGTCTAGGGTCAGGCCGCAACAGACAATATAAAAAAAAAAAATTAGGAAAGGTTGAAATAAATAGGGGGGGTGAGATCAACTGCAGTTTAATTCTATGTACAAGTATTTACAAAGATGGTAATATCTTCCGGAGCCGACAATGCCAAAATAATAAACCAAACCCACTAACTAGAGTCACGACAGTCTACCTAATCTAACAACAAAAACATACCAAAATACATCGAGTCTTACCTAACTTCCTGACTAGCATAACCAGGAGAAAAGGGGGGGAAGAACAAAAAGGGTGTCGACTCCCTTCTTACCACTATATACAAGATGACATTTACAAAGTATACAAATTTATGTACAAAGGACAATAGCGAAAATCGAGGTCCAAAGGGAAGCAAAAGTCGATACACAATAAGTCCAAAATACATAAGCAAAACACCATAACAAGCCAAGCAGTTGTCTCTCGAGCAGCAGACAGGATGGCGTTTAAATACAGCTGCACAAAGTGCAAGTCCAATGGAGATACAGGAGGCAGGAGTAAGGCACACATCACCGACTGATCCTGCAATCAGCACCTCCACGGTAGAGGCCAATTAAACCTGTTTTACAAGCAGAGAGAGGGAAACACACCGAAGAGAGCAGACAACACAAAGAATAATCTAAAAAATATATATATATACAGTATGTATATAATACGTCAGGGACGTAACACCACACACTCTATCTGCAGGTAATGGTAGCTCACAGACATCAGGATCTGCATGCTGGCAGAGCCACGGATAAACCTTGTGTATGCAGGCGGAGCCATGAGTAACATTTAGTACGTTATAAGAGAAGAGATCTTAGGATATCAAAGGTTTTACAGATACTATTACATTTTTTGATTACATTTAAGCAGCGTTTAACACTTTTCACATCTTTACATGTATAATGTAAACATGTTTTAGCATAGAACTCCTCAAATCCAACTTTCATATTTTTAAGAACACTGAATTGTGATTTAGGCAGCACGGTTGCTTAGTGTTTAGCACAGTCACCTTGCACCTCCAGGGTCTGATTGGTGGGTTTCATCTGGGTACTCCGGTTTCCTCCAATGATCCAAAGAATGCAGACTAGTCTAACTGCTGTTCCCAAATTGCCTATAGTAGGTGAATGTGTTTGTGTATGTGCACATTTACATTTAAAGAAATTAATCATGCTTTAAACAAATCACTAAATTAATTTTAAAAGGAAATTAACAAAAACTAATATTTTGCTGAAGAAAATGTAAAAAGTATTTTAAGAAGTTAAATCAAATCTACCTTGGGTGTATTTCTCAAATACGTCACCCAAAAAGTTACCATTGTCGGATGAATTATCTGACGGTGTTGACAAAAATCCCATGTTATTCTAGATAACTTATGAAATATATGTGGGAGCCAATTTTTACACCATTTGCTAGATGCATATTTAATGTGCTTGAAATTCAGAAATTTTACAAAAAATATCCCCAAATGTAATATAATGTAAGACATACAGTGTTTGACACTGCTGTGGTCACAACCACAACATGTAATGTCAAACCTTAAAAATATAAAAAAAAATATCAAACTTACAAGAACCTAAGCAGTTGAACAGGTTATAGAATAAACTCAGAGTCATGAAGGGGTCCTTGTAGTTTTGGTTGACCATAAGATTGCCTGGCTGTATTTACATTTAACACATTTCTGACGGTGTTGACAGAAACTCATGATACAAATTCAGCAACTTAAACACTAGAGTTAGAAAAAGTAATGAATTAATTAACGTTAATTAATTAACATGGTCGTATTTTACTTATCACGTAATAAGTGATTATTTATTTATTTATTTATTTATTTATTTTAATAAGTTGTATCTTTTTGAAAATGTGAACCTTTGTTCTGGACAAGGACTTTTTCAGCTCTAGTGGGGACACTATCGAAAATCATTTTAAGTAGGATTTAACGATTTTGTTATGTTGAGTTGATTCAGCTTATAAAATGTATCATATTAAAATTTAGAATAATTTGTCCCAGTTCTCAAGAATGGTATCGTACACACACACACACACTTAATTCAGATGTACAGTAATAACTGTGCTTCTCATTTACTTACATAAATAATCTCTGTATTACAGACCCACAAAATAAAACACAATGAACCGTTATCAGCTGTTCACACAATAAGCCTCCTCAACTTTAATTATTTAAATTAAGGGAGCGCGTTAGAGCTGTGAAAATGGGTCTTGGTGAAAGCTTTAACTGTAAAGTAGTTACTAAACAAAAAATAGTAGATTGCGATTTGTGCTGAATAACTAAACAACAATGGAAGAGATTAGTGGGATAACTGACCGACGTTGTGGACGCCGTACTTGTGTCCAGCCACCTGATGTGTGAGCGGCACTGGAGACCGCGCGCGCTCCGCTTTCCCGCTCTCCCACTCCGCTGCGTGTTCATGGTGCCGTCCATCATCAGCGCAGACACACGACTCAAGTTCTAGATCCTCTGTAGCCATTGTGAGATCCGACTTTCTCATCACACCATTGCTATGCTATTAAACTCTGGACTTCATGCCCCACGCACCACACCTGGAAGTCGGCAGGAAGACCTACAGTAGTTTGGCCGAAGTCCCACTGAAGATTTACAGCCTCACAGACTCTTTAACTCTCAATCCCACTTCCTCATGAAAGCAATGCAGCCATTCAACAGCTGTCTTGTGCACTAAAATCCCTCGTCAGTTTAAGGTGAACACCTTACCTTCAGTCCACCTGTACCACTCACACTTCAGCATACTGACTCTGCACATACTCGCTGCTGGTTCGAGTTTCGGTCCGGTTTCGATTATCGTTCACTAATTTGCCTACCCGACTAGTGGTTATTCAAAGCTAGGAACAACTCGTCAAGCAAGCGTTTCCACATGTTAAATGCATAAAGTCGCTAAATGTTGGCAAAGTTTAAACAGTCTTGAATCTGATTAGACAGAAGGCGTTGACTTTTTCTACACCACCACAATGCCGACTGTTAAATGATTTACAGTTGTTTTACTTAGATCATTCACGGAGCCTGTATATTTTGAAAAGGTGTGATTTTTGTTCTTTTGTTATTTATGTTTTCTTGTGCACACACATCAAGGGTGTAGATTTGGTCTGGACATTGGTGGGGACCTATGACTCAACCCCCCCCCCCCCCATGCCCTGCCCCACCCACCAACACCCCCACCCCAACTCCGTCCACGGAATTCATGTTTTTTTAATATGCTGCAAAATGCAAAATCACTTTACATTAACACTAGCAATGCTTCGATAGATATTAATCCACTCGAAATGCAATTCATTAAGTTAAATTAAGGAATAGTGTAATGTTAGTGGTTCCTGGTTAATAACATTTTATGACACTTCTGTTCACACAACCAAATGTTCTAAGTGCAATATCTGATTATAATACACTTGTGCAACTTCTTTTCCCTTACACTACAGTTCTAATGCAATATGTAACTAAATTATGTGCCAGAGCTAATTCTATTCTATTTTACTTCTATTTATTGTTATTTTTCCTTAAATTTTTACATTTTTATTTCTTTAATTAAATTTTCCTGTCTAATATATATTTTTTCATAATCTAACTTTTCCTTGCTTCCCGGTAAATTAATCTGAGCAACTGCATAAGAGCAATTTCCATCTGGGATTAATAAAGTTCTTTGAATCTTGAATCTTAAAGGAATGTTTAATAACTGACAAAAAGATAGTTTAATAAAGACTATTCTTTATTGAGCCATAGTGCAAATGAAACATCTCAAACATCAGTATATATAGAAGTAGATTACATCTAATCATGAACTACTGTTAGGTACCACACAACAGCTCAATGCCTATTGCTCCTATATGAAGGAGCCAAAAACATGCCTTCACCTCTCGTTAACAGAAATAAACTGCTGACATATTTGTTTGACATCAATATTGTCCAGACTGTTCTGGCGGACATGGCATACAGCAGCATTGTTCAATCTCATTTGTGTCATTGTTGATGCAGTCAGTGAATGCATTTTAAAAACTATTTGTGCGAAGTGTATTGTCTATTGGTGTGAACAAAACTCTAGCCATATGGCAATATTAGTGTGTAGCTTATCAATTTCTTTCACAAGACTGATTTCTGACAAACAGTCATTAGATTAATAGACTGACAGGGACCATATTTATACTTTTACATTTAGCTGTTTAATCTGCTGTTAGTTTTAAGTCCGTATTCACAGACTATAACCTGCCCTGCTGTAATGAATGTTCGTCAAAGGGGTAAAAAATAAATAAATAAATAAATAAAACCACTAGCATTACCGTTAACTGTTGTCGTTACTTTGATGGACTTTGATGGATTCACTAGCGAGCTTGAAGTGACTTACAGTTTTCTTTGAAAAAAAAAGAAAAGTGCTCCTTATGCTCCTTATGTCCAGTTTCTTTTCTTTTCTTTTTTTTTTTTGCTGCCGCCTCCTCACATGTCAGTCACCCAACACACCTTCTTGCACGGGAAAAAAAAAAATCCACTGCATTTGGCGCTGCTTGTTTCTGAATGCAGCCATAGCCTATCACATGATAGCAGGGAAAGGAACAGCCAATCAAAATGTTCATATGTGTTTTGGGGGCGGGAGAACTCAAGGAGAGAACGTGATTTATCCCTTTCTGCGTGTCTAGGTTAATGTTGACAGAACGATTTTTTAAAGTGGATTAAATTATTGGTGGGGACATTTCAATGATCGGAGGGTATTGGTGGGGACACATCCCCTCCGTCCACCCTAAATCTACGCCCCTGACACACATTAACTTCTAACCATAAAGCAAAATAACTGTGAAAATTAACCGGTAATCAGGTAAATAAATTCTTCCCATAGCATAATTTGTGCATGCAAGATAATACATCCTGTGAGTACAAGAACAACTTTATGGAATGTTTCAGTAGCAAATTCAGCCTTCAGGTGAAGTTGATATGGCAAAAGTTTAGTGGTAATGGAAGGAATCTCCAGTGTTAGGAAATTTTAATAATCATTGGTACAGCTAAGATGAGCAATAAGGGTTTGTGCTTTCTGAAATCTAGACTGAATGCTCCTCCCTCCAATTCTAACCCTAATCCCATTCATTTTGAATGGGAACACACTTTCATTTATAACTCCCAAACGAAATGTCTGCCTGAAACAGGAGTGGTGGTTACTAATGAAGCTTTCCAATTATATCACCCACGTCTCTCTACAACCCTCCCTTTCCTGAGATATTGATACTGGAAAATGGGAGTGACACTAAACGATCGGGCATCCACTAATTAGTAGAAATACCAAGTTTCAGCCCCCTAGGACTAAATCTAGACTGAATGCCCCCCCCCCCCCCCCCCCCCATTGGGGGCGCAAACTTTGTTTTTATCCCTATATTCTAACCCTACACTCATTTGGGGTCAAGCTTTCCAATGGTACCACCCATGTCTCTCTATGACCTTACGTTCCTGAGATACTATTTATGTTACTAATTAGACTCTATAGTTTTGAAATATTTACCATTTGCTATAAATTCACTTGCGGCCAACTGATACTGATCTTACCATTACCTACTAACTTGTTAACCTTTTAACAAATTAATGTAAGCAAATTAGCAAACCAAAAGATGCCTACCATTGTACTGTATCTTTTGTTAAACTAGACAAAGGTCTTGTCCTCTAACTATAGGCAAAGAAATTCTTTAAATTCATAAGTCTTTGCTTACTCCAGCATATTGAGAAGTTTCCAGAGGAAGTGCCAGGGTGCTTTCCTTATGGTCGACTCTGCAGTCCGGAGTCATTTGCTGGAAAAGAGACCCTCAGGATTTTTTAAAATAATTTTGAAGGTCTAAATAAAATGTTGGGAGTTAAAGGTATGTTTTGTTTCTTGAAATAGTAATTAAATTACATTTACTGAATTTCAATAGTACGACAGTAAAGTACACAATGTGCACTGGTATTGAACCCTAACTGATGCTGTCAATAGCTTCTGATTTTTTAAACAACCTTGTCAGAAAACATATCCTGTGGTTGTTGCACAGATGTTACTCTGTTTCAGAATTGTTTCTCTGTTTCAAATATATTATTATCAGGGTCAAATTATTACAACTAAGGAGATACTATATACTGAAACTAATAAAATTGGGTTAAGAACTGTAAATCGCATTTTTAAAACATGGTAAACCATATCTTTGAGGAAGCCGGAAAAACATTGTATAAGCGTGAAATGATGCAACCGTCCTGCCCAGTGCCTACCATACAAACGTGTGGTGGTGCAGTATTATGATCTGGGGTTGCTTCTATTGGTCAGGTTTGCATTCAGCAACATTATGTGCCAAAAAAGGTCTTCCTTTCTGATATGTATGTAGTCAAGTACCAGGATTTATCAGGCTCAGAATGAGTGGTTTGAGGCGTCTGAGACATCATTTTCACACATGGATTTGCAACCAGAGGCCTGACTATAATACCATTGAGAATCGAAAAGGATTGAAAAACGTTGTTACATTGCATAAGTTTATCAAAACAATGCCAGAGCCATTATCAAAGCTAAAAAAGTCCACTGAAATATTGGACATTGTGAATTCTTTTGGCTGTGTAGTGTAGAATATGCAAGAGAGGATACAGAAAGGCAATTGAGACATAAGGAAGAAACCTTAAGAGGAACAAAGGGACCACATACTCCACATTCGATTAGGATAATATAAATTACAGTATTCTTATACAGAAAAAAGGCAAAAAGCGCTTGGTATGAGTATACTGAGAATAGAAGTCTTAAGCATAGATTCCTTCAGCATTTAATCACTACAGTGGGAATGTTTTTTTGTAGTGCAGTTACTAGACTTTACAGGTGAGGTCCAATCATTCGATCTGTATCATAAATGCAAATAGCTACAAGATAAGGAAGCAGGAGAAGCTGAACAGGAGTGGAATGCCAGTGTATTCCAGAGTATGTTGCCTAATGTCTACATATGTTCAAAAAGAGACTGGAATTTGTGCTCTTTAATCTTTGTCAAAGCAACACATGATAAAACAAAGGCCAACTGAGAGCTTATGTTAAGACTCCTGTCTGATCTCAAGTATGCATTTTGGAGTCAAGTAGACAGGCTGGAAGATTTAGTTAAGCGTCTCAGATGGTGAAGAATTGTCAGCAACTAAAGAGGGAATTGTAGTACTGTAGACAGAAAACATCATGCCAAATAAACTGTTAAATGTTTAATTAGGTATTTTTCTTAAACATTTTATATATGTAATTAATATGCAAGTATGAGCAGAGATTGGGCCTTGGAGACATCTTATTGATATCTTACAATAGTTAAATGCCTTTTAGGAGTCTATATCTAAAAGCACTTTGCATCTTGTTGCTTTGTGAATAGTATATAGTGTATTAAAATTACTATTTGTCATGTGAAAGTATGCCACAGAATGTAGATTGTTATTTATATGGTTTAATGATAGTCTGTTATTTATACAGGGAAAATACTAAGGTATGACTGCAGCAGTGGCAGGATATGTAGTAAAAATCATTAAATAGCATCACAAAAATGTAAGCCACTTTTATCAGAAAACTGAGACAACTGGACAATTTGTGTTAAAGTTAAATCAAGCGTTAACCAATTATTTTTTCTCGTAGTAATGTCACAAAACAAGATTTCAAACACTGAATTATCACTATATTGCCACAGCATATTTATACTCACTTGTAATTGAGAAGTTTACATACTTAAGGTCACGTTTGTTTCATGACAACACAAAAGTCATAGTTTGTGTATGCTTATTTTAATTTTGAGCCAACAAGCCATTTAGGCTTAGCTTAAAAATACACAAATTTAAATCTCCCATGATTATTTGAAACAAACTATATTACAATTATTAAGTTACTACTGTACCGAAATCAGGTACTGATATATTATATGAACACAATCGTGTTAAAAAAAAGAAAGAAAAAAAAACCTTCTGTGTTCACATATTTTCTGCTTTTACTCCCACTCATCTTCTATACCGCTTTATCCTGTATTCAGGGTCACAGGTACCTGGAGCCTATCCCAGGAGACTTCAGGCATGAGGCAGACACCTTGAACAGGGTGCAAATTCATCGCAGGGCACACACACACACACACACTCTCTCATTCACACACAACGGGCAATTTGGGAAAGCCAATTAGCCCGACCTGCATATCTTTGGACTGTGGGAGGAAACCGGAGTACCCGGAGGAAACCCACCAAGCACAGGGAGGACATGCAAACTCCATGCACAGAGACGGGAACTGCTTTTATAATATTTGTATACATTTTTATTTTTCACAACTCAAATGTTATCAGGGCCTTCTTGGTACAACATAAATAAGTCTTATAGTTCAGCCTAAATAAGATTTTGATTTTCCATTTTGTCACTAGCTTGGTCTTAGGGTTTTTTTTTTTTTAAGATTATAGAATGGGACATTCTGCAAAGAAACATACAAAACTGTGATCCAGATCCAAACACACACACATTACCCGTTTCTTTTAGTTCATGTACCTTTTTGGTTCATTTATTTTCATGGCTTTCAAATATACACTTTGTCATGCCACATTGACCCATAATTGCTTTTGTCAACACTGGTTACAGCAATTTCACCAAGCCTTGATCAGTTGACAAGCAGCTAGGAATCAGTACAAGAATCAGAAAAGTGTAGTGCTAAATGTTGGGGGAAACCTCAAAATATAAACCTGCACTAAGACAAGAAGAGAGAATAAGACCATGATTCATGATGAACATTCAGACACATGCAGCTTTTGCAAGATAAGCTAAAAATCATAACAAGCTTAGTCAAAAATGTGAGGCAAACATATACTAATCTCTGTCAGTGCTTCAATGAGATTGCAAACACCCAATCTAAATACATCAACTCTCACACTCATGCCTCTTTTCTTTTAATGACCAATGGGCCTACATTATCTCCAGTCTCTTGATTGTGTTTTGCATGGGCACCATCACAGTATGGAAACTGAAAGACAAAAACAATAAAATAAAGGTTCAGTCATTTTTCAGGTTCAGTCATTTTGCACAGTTGTTATTTTTGCAGGATGTTACACATACAGTAAGGCACTGACTTAATGAGCACATTTTGCAACATCTATATAACAATATATACTGTACAGAAGTAGAAAAAATTAGTAAGTAAAACCTTTGTTTTAAATTTTAACGATTGGAATTTATACCACATTAAAAAAAAAATCCAGGATCTCAAAATATTAGAATATTTCCTAATATTAATCAAAAAAAGGATTTACAATACCGAAATGTCAAACCTCAAAAGTATTTGAAGTTATGCACTCAGTACCCTTTTTTATAAACTGCTTTAATACAGGCCAGGTTGCATAGATAGCAGCCATCACCTAATCTGTTTTGGGTTGAATGTTTTTTCTCTCTCTTTTGACACTACCCCATAGATTTACTATAGAT
The DNA here is from genome assembly GCA_030522415.1 of Channallabes apus. NCBI lineage: Eukaryota > Metazoa > Chordata > Actinopteri > Siluriformes > Clariidae > Channallabes > Channallabes apus. The sequence goes on from CM060118.1 coordinate 25,113,200, forward strand.
AAATCTATAGTACCATAGATTTAGGTCAGGCTAGAAAAAGGAAAAGCCTGATGTATGGTTGCCTTGACAAAACATAGTGAACCAACACCAGCAAATGACATGATATCTCACATCACTGGGACTGTGTAAACTTCACACTGGATTTCAAGCAACTTCAAAATGTTAAATGCAACTTTTTTCCTTTGATGCTTTATTCAATGTCTTGATACTGGGAACATAACAGTTTTAGCCCATTTCCTAAAGATGTCCATGTTGTGGCTCTTGATGCTCCAGCCTCACTCCACTCCTTGTGAAGCTCTCAAATCAGCTTTGATGTGGACCTTTTCTTACCACACTCTTTTCATTCCCTTTTCATAGATATGCTTCTGTGAACTTTCAGTGATGACCTTCTGTAGCTTTCCCTACTTTGTGGAGAGTGTCTTATGGAACCTAAAGTTACACTATATTTATAGTACTATGCAAAAGTTTTAGGCAGATGTGAATAAATGCTGTAAACCGAGAATGATTTCAAACATACACTAATATTATATATATATATATATATATATATATATATATATATATATCCATTTACGAAATAAAAAGTGAGCGAACATCAGAAAAATCAAAATCAAATTACTATTTGGTGTGACTACTATTTGGAGGTGTCTGATTGGGTCTGCAGCAGGACAAAGACCCCAAACATACAGCTAATGTCTTGAATTCTCAAGTGAACATCTATAACAAATTTGGAAATAATATCAAAGTACTGCAGAGTCTATCCTCAGCCAGATCCAACAGGTTTTAAAGTATAAAGGCGTTCATACTATGTAGTGATTGATGGAGAGCTATTTGGTTGCATAAAATAAGTTTGTCTTATTATCTCAATTGTCATTATTTTTAATTTATCACTTATTTTTGTCTTTTGTCTCAATACGTATGACCACTTATAGTATTTGTGTGGTTTTAGAAAGCTACCAGTTTTAACTGAAGCATAATAATTTCATTCATTGTTCTCGCTCCCAGTGTTTTGTTCATCTCCCTGGTAGACACCGGTGACTGGCAGAAGCTGTAAGTCGAGTTGTCAGTAGAAAGCCATTTTGGCACCGATCCAGATAATAGTCAAGTTCTGCCTGATTTACTGTGAGTTACCTTTTTAGATCTCCAACACCTACAGTAGACAGCCTTATCACCCAGGTCCTCGATGTCAAAAGCATGTACCACTTTGGGGTTGTCTTTCTGGAGGTCCAGGTTCACTTTTGGCTTGACGCATTTGTCTTTGGAGAAGAATGTTTTGTGGATCATGAAGCCGACAGCCACAGCTCCAGCAGTGACAGACAGAGCTGTCAGCACTTCACCTGTTGAACACCAGCGGCGCTGTTAATATTATGTAAACATGAATATGCAGCTTTAATGTGAGCTCGCGCCTCAGACACGAGCCCCTTCACTTCACTTCTACGAAAATCTTCTTCTTTTTCTTCTACTTCTTTCAGTAGCACCATTATTATTATTATTATTATTATTATAAACGAATCACGTCTGTTGCAAACAGAACTGTTTGTCATATGAAGGGAGTTTTACACTTCGTCACTAAATTAAGCTGAAATCAGGTATAACTAGAAATTTATATTAATTATTATTTTTATTTAAATCTTAAAATAAAACAGGTTGTTCACACAAGGCGGACTGACACACGACACGAGCAGCCATGGGAGTTACCTTTAAGTCAACTATACATATAAAGGTCATTAACAGGGTACCTGTACAGCTCCACGTTTAACATAGTATATGCACAAATTTAATAAAATATTACCTTTAGACAATGTTGGTGAGCTACTCATGTCGAAGAGTCAGGCACCCCAAGAGACTGAAACGTGAAAAACCCTCAATTGTCCTTTTCGAAAGGCTAATGACCCATATTTTAAAGCGCCTCCAAGGTGGGTGGATCATTCACGCGAAACAATGCTGCAAAAATATGCGCATACGAGACCAATAAAAGTCCCTGAGACACAAAAAAATTTTCATTAAAAAACGAGATGCAGTGCAGCCGGTGTTCATAGAAAATGCAACATGTGTTTAAAAAAAAAAGAAATATAAATATATATTAAAAATAATAAATTATGCTGCGTTTTTTTTTCATGAGATTATCAAATGGTGAATGTCGTATCTATTTTTATTAGACATTATTTGAGGTATTATTTCAGATGTGCCGGTGTCAGAATGTTTAAAATGTATGGAATGAAAAAAACTAGTATTATATAATTGTATATAATTATTAGGGGCATAGAAACAACACAAGCAATGAAAAAACGATTTTTGACAACAAATGACTCTTATTTTGAATTTCAGGTTCACGTGTGTGAACCGGAAGCAGTGTCAATGCCGGTGCCAGAAATTATACTCTTTCCTGCACAACTGATGATCTGTTCTGTTTAGGAAGCTGTTGCTCGGGATGGTTTGTATGTATCATTTCGTCATTTTGTCCTGGGATGTTTTTATAAACAGTTGACAGTTACGAAAAGCTCGAGCTAGTCAAAAACAAAACTCGATATTAAGTGGTAGAGGACGAGAATGGCTTTGTTGGTCATCCCTGTACAATGCACTTTTATGGTCATGCCAGTAAGATGACATACTGTATTATGACTCTGCATGGCATGCTGGAGCTCTCTGACGCAATTATTCAGCAGCATTCAAAGTATAGTTGTTTTTTTTTAATCGAAAAGTCCAAACTGATTACTTTGGACTGGAGAGATCGCCTATATGTCACGTGATGTTGACGTACTCGAGAGATGCACTATATTGACAAAAGTATTTGGCCAGACATGTTAATTATTGAATTCAGGTTTTGATCAGGCCTCTATATTTCCAGTGTAGGGCAATCTTAATGCATCAACATTCCAAGAGATCTTGGACAATGATATGCTTCCATCGTTGTAGCAACAGTTTGGGGAAGGCCCATTTTTATTAAAAAAAACAAAGCAAGGACTATAAAGACATGGTTTGACAAGTTCGGTGTGGATGAGCTTTTCTGGCCCGTACAGAGCCCTGACATCAACCCCATAGAGTAACTTTGAGACAAACTGGTATGTACAAGCTGACTTCACTAGTAAGATGTACATGTCTCATTCTCTTTTGCAGGCTGAAAGGACATGAGTGGGAGAAGAAAAGCAAAACCCAACCGGGGTGGAGGACGCTTTAATAAGGGTGGAGGTAGAGGAGGAGGAGGAGGAGGAAAAGCATTTGGTGACTTGGAAGATGATTTTAGCCTAGATCTTGGACCAAGTCCGTCTACCAAACCTCCCTCTAAAGGAAGAGGACGTGGAGCTTTTACAAGCAGAGGCCATGGGGGAAGTAGAGGAAGGGGACGAGGCAGCTCTCAGCGTTTTTTCAGAGATGACTCCAGGAATGGCAAGGAAGGGCGAGATCAAGTTAAATCTGACCAATTCAAGCTGCCACTACAGAAGATACATATGACATCAGAAAATCGGCTACAAGTAAAGGAATTACTGAAGGAACTTCAGAGTCAGGAGTATAATACTCCAAACAGGTTAGTGACTTCAGTATATGGACATGTATCTATCACCTGTTAATGGTTAAAACATTAAGAGCGGAAGGTCCTGGGTTCAAACCCCAGCACCACCAAGTTTCCACAACTGGGACCTTGAGTAAGGCCCTTACTCCTCAACAACTCAGATGTAAAATGAAACAAATGTAAGTCTCTCTGGATAAGTGCATCTGCCAAATACTTTCATTATAATCGCTAAATTAATGATTATAACTGAAAACCACATGACTAGGAAATCAAATCTAAACCTAGGCAGAAGTTTTGAGGAGTTGCTTTTTTGAATTCACGTTGGCTCATTTATGTTTTTTGTTTGTTTGGTTGTTTGTTTGTTTTACTCAGTGGCTCAGACTGTGAGGATGAGGAAGATGAGGAAGAGTATGATGAGCTTGACCACCGTGAAGATGGTCAGTTCTGGATCACTCAGGACAATGGTGTTGCATGTGCGGAAGAAGGTGTCTATGAAGAAGACAGTGAGGAGGAAACGTCTGTAAAACCAGAACCTGTTGTTTCCCTGTTTGCCTTAGGCACACTCTGCAGGTACTGTACTGTACTCATGGTCTCTGTGTATCAGTGTATTTTAACATTTTAAGTCATGCTTTAGCCATAAGCAGTATATTAATCACACTGTTGAAGATTTGTAATTTAATGACACCTGAATTTAATACGTTAGGATTGAAATAATTCCACTGCTCTGATGTGTCAAAATAAATCACAATTTAAATGTTTTTTTATTTTTTTGCCATGTTAATATGATTGAGTTAATATGTGTTATGTACAAGCAATGGAAACAGAATCTTGTACAATATAACTGTTTAATTTTGCCCGGTTAATTTCTAGATTTTTAACAATGCTTTTACGTTTGCTTGTGTTAGGTATGGCTTTGACCGAGAGCGTAGTAGACAAGCTCTGGAAGCAGCAGAGCGCAGTGGGCATGGAGAAGTCGGAGCAACGCTGGAGCTCCTTCTCTCTCAGATGTTCACTGAACGGTTTGGCTCGGCCGCTCTTGACCTTCAGGTTCCAGACCCTCCGTCACATGAGGAATGCATGGCCCTGCGCCAGGAGGAAGCAGTTGCACTAACCGCCATTTATGGAGAGCGCTTCTGCGAGAGAATTAGTGGCCGTGTCTGGACCATCCACTTGGATCTGCTTTGGGTGACCGAAGGCCGTAGAAGCAACTCGGATTTAACCAGGAAAGGACAGGTGAAAGGGGCGTCATCCACTCAGGTGTGCAAATTCTACTTAAAAGGATCGGGATGTAAATTTGGGAAGCAATGCCGTTTCAAACATCAAAGACCAACAGAGTCTAGCCATCACAGTGACCCGTATGGGCCGAGCCAGCCTGGTTTCAGTAGCACTGATAGCCCTGTTTATCAGCTGGAGGTCCGCTTTCCTCTGGGAAACCGCTATCCCTTTCAGCCACCGTTAGCTGCCTTCAGTACCACAGATGAGGCAATCTCTGGAGCAGGACGCCTTAGCGTGACTGAATATCTCTTTGGCCAGTCACTTTCAGCTGCACAAGAGGGTGAGCCTGTGGTCTACACACTCATCTCCTGTCTTGAGGAAGATGGGCCAGTCAGAGAGCTCCTTCGGGTTCCACATCACAAGTATAGTGCTCCACCCCCTGTCTTGGCTCCACCCACCATTACTGCAACAAGAACTCGTAGCGCAAAGTGCAACTCAACCGACAGTACACCGAGCAGTACAGCAGTTTCCAAACGATTCACTAATACAGCCCAGAATACCGACTTCACAGTCAGGCATGCAGAAGGTAAGATAACTGCTGTTTAAGCTCATCGTATTCAGAGTCTCTGAAAGAAAATGAATTATGAATTATTATCTGAGGACACTTGTGTCGTAAACCAATGAATAAATTATGTACTTACCTATAAGAATGTCCTACATCTTATTATCTAAAGTATGTGTGAAGGTCTTTAAAATATTACTGTTCCATGACTAGATTAAACCCTTTAAGAATAAGAATGAAAATTAAATTTTTTCCACAAATGTGATTATATCAGGAAAGTACTTGAAAATAAATGATACTATGAATGTGGAAATAACCCATCACTGCAAACACTTGACATGATCATAATCACTTTTCATTAATATCCTTTACATAATTCTGTAATAACGGCGACAAGCATAACTTTCATGATTATACACAAAAATTAATTCAGTCACATAGAATCGTCCGATCCCTCCATCTGGATGTATTTTGAAAGCAGCATACATTTATTCTCCATGGTACTTGCCCTATAGATCACGGCTCCATGCAGCACACACAAGAAGTTCCACAGGTGTACTGTCAAGTAGGTTTACTGATAAATCTTAATGCTACAGCATATAAAAACATTCTAGACTATTGTTTGCTTCCAGCTTTGTGGCCTGGAGAAGGCCTACATATGGGTGTAATGCTCAGGTGACAACATATTTATGGCCATACGTTAACCATAACCATGGTCTATTTTTTATTCTTTTTTTTTTTTTATGTGAGAGAGAGTCAAAAATTATCTGCACTAGGGCTGCACGATATTAGGAAAATATGCGATATTGTTGTTGAATATTGCGATAACGATATTTCTTGCAATATAACATTTCCCTAGAGAAATGCATTTTTTATCATTTTTATTGCCTATTTTTTAAAAATCATTTATATATGTAATGATCATACTAAAATAAACAGGTAATAGATATTCGTCTGATATAATTAAATCTAATTCAGACTAAAAAGAAACTATATGTCAAGGAAGTTGCAAATATTTAGACTTCAAAACACTATGAATGACTTAAAACCCTCAGCAGATATTCTGACTTCTGGTATGCTGTGACCATAGACCTGCCAACACAATATGAATTACTTTCAAACATTACTTTTTATTTACATTTAAGCATACACTCATCGATTTCATTTATTGCAACTCTTTGCGATACAGATATTGCGTATACCATTATCGCGATAACGATATTTTTCGATATACTGTGCAGCCTTAATCTCGCACACTGTAGAATGCATTTAAATTGACTAACTTTTAGAAAAGACAAATACAATTATACAATGCATACACTTTGTCCATATGCCAACAAACTTTCGTATTTCCTCATTAAAAATTTCTTAGGCATTGCTGTCTTCACTTCTTCATTAGAAGTGAACCTTCATCCTTGTAGGGCTGCTTGCAGTGGACCAAATAGGTGAATGTCTGATTGAGCAAGATCAGTACTATATCGATGACGCTTTAACATCTCAAAATGAAGTTTTTTTTAAGTGTTTTTGTGGGCAGACGTGTGCAAATATGCATTGTCATGCAAGATCACAACGCAATTGAATAGCAGTCCTCTGCGTTTAATCTGAAGTTTAAGCTTCTGCTTCTCAATAAGCATCTCACTGTTGAACGTGTTTCCTGATAATGTTCCAATACTTGCCAATGAGAACCCCAGAAAACTGTAAGCATAAATGTTTTACTTGGTTGGCAATTGAAGATGCTTCCATTCCATACTACGCCTTTAACTCTCAGGCTCCGCAAAGTGATAAATCTACGTCTCGTCACCAGTGATGAGTCTCTTTAAGAACCTTTCACCTTCCTCAGAGCATCGGTCCAAACACGTTCTCCATACTGCTCACAGAGTCTTATACTGTAAGCAGATAAGCAACAGCACCAGGTACACCCTCATCCATTTTTGCTCGCACCAAAATGACAAATTATCACACCTACACAGCAGTGACTGGGAGACAGTAGTCTTGAACGGAAAGTGCTGATAAGACAGTGGGACCAGTAGATGTTTTAATATAAATAGTGTGTCGATAATTGGTAACTCACCCTCGTAGGTTGTTGGTGCGATTTCACAGTAAGGCTAGTTCCGAAAGTATTTTATTCTGTCAGGCCTAAATGAACTTTTACATCTTATGTGTTTGTATCTTAGCAACAGGATGCATCACTGAAGCATCGCGATACATTTACACGGGCCTATATAGCTTTTAAAGTGTTGCCTTGTAATAATATACTGTCCTCTGCTTCAGGCACAATTATTACATCAATGTTCAGTTTTATTTTCAGTACCGGTATTAAATCCTGAAAAGTGAAAGTTTTGTAAATGTATCTACAATTCTGCAATGCTTGTATTACTACAGGAGACAAACAGACGTTCGAAGATACCGAAGATGAGCAATGTGACGAAGACGCTGAAGAAAACATTCCCATAGAGAGTGAGAGCTATGTGAACTTTAGAAAGAGGATGGAGAAAAGAACTGAGAAAAGAGATGAAGAGGTGCTGCAGGAGAACAAGAATCTTTGTAGAGAGTTCAAGAGAAAACCGGTAACAGCTTTTACTTGTGATTGGGCACTTTTTACTCACCTCACTGACTCTGGACCCAGGAAAATACAAACTGTATATTAAGTTTTATTTCTTTGCCAGTCTTCCAGGCGCTATGCGTCAATGCAGGAACAGAGAGTCAAGCTGCCTGTGTGGGAGAAGAGACGAAACATCCTAGATGCTTTGGGGAAGAATCAGGTTCTGGTGATCAGTGGCATGACTGGGTATGTTGGAAAACATCACATGTTGTGCTATTGGTTGTGTTAGAGTTTAAGGCCCTATTGGTTGTGTTAGAGTTTAAGATGTACATGTTTAATTTCAGATGTGGTAAGACAACTCAGATCCCTCAGTTTATCCTGGATGACTCTCTGAGTGGACGAGGGGAGAGTGTGGCAAATATCATATGCACTCAGCCTCGTCGTATCTCTGCCATTGCTGTGGCAACAAGGGTTGCTCAGGAACGGGCAGAGGCTTTGGGCCACTCCACTGGATACCAGATCCGTTTGGAGACCGTCAGAGTAACTATCTCTGTCTTTTTCTTACACACTTACACACAAGTACATAACCATATCTCTTGCATGCATTTAAGGTATCAGATCTATATAGTCTCACCTCAACTTTTCGTCCTTTGAATGTCATGCTGTTGAGGTAACCTTCCCCCATCAACCTCCACATCATTATCTATTGTCCTCTTGGTCCTCAAAGAAACTTTCTTGATGAAATGGACATGCTTCTTAGTCTTTTCCTTTTAGCCACAGATACTTTTCTCTCCCATCTTTCTGCATCTCTGGACCTCCTTTGCCCTATGTCTTCTAAACCAAGAAAGATTTTTCTTTTGGTTCTCTTCTGGCTATTTGATGTACTGCGCAGTAATCAAAGACAATTAAGAATGGCAGAGAGAAGGTGGAAGAAACAACAGCTTGATGCAGCTCTTGTCTCTTACCGTGATCTCTGGTCTAAATTCTCATGTGAAGTGACTTTAGCTAAAACTACCTTCTACACTGAACTTGTCATGCTCCAATCCTCTACCTTCTGTCCATTACACACAATCCCTTCCACAATGCTCCAGGCCATTTACCTCCTCCCCTCATCACAACTATCATCAACCTTTCCTTATCATGTTCCTGCTGCATTTAAGAAGGCATGGGTTACTCCCTCAGACGTTCATGTGTCCACCCAGATCTCAGCATGTCTGGCAGACATGTCATCTTCAATGTCCGCTCATTAACTTAAACTGTGTAAAACCTTGATAAAACCGAACTGCTGTTCATCTCAGGTGATTCATCCCTCTGTTAGGATTTCATGATCTCCCTGAACAACACTCAGATCACTCTTTCAGCCACTGCACGCACCCTTAGGGTAAATTTCGACAATCAACCGGAGTGATCTTGTCCTCTCACATTGCTTACCTTTCTAGCACTTGACAATTTCCTCTTTATAAAATCCGAAGAATTCGTCAATTTCTCTCCACACAGGCCTCTCAGGTGCTTGTCCAGGCCCTTGTTATTTTAGGACTGGGTTATTATGGCAGGTATGCCTCTGCGCACCATTCATCCTCTGCAGCTGATCCACAATGCCCCTGCATGACTAAGTTCTCCCACACCGACCCACGTATCTGCTCCCTCCACTGGCTTCCTGTAGCTGCCTGCATAAAATATAGAACACTGATGCTTGCTTACAAAGCTAAAAATAGCCCAGCACCTGCTTACCTTAAAACACTTGCACACCCTGCACTGCAGCACGGTCCTTCTGGTCCTCCAGCATTGCTTGACTGAACCCACCATCTCTCAGGGAACGAGGAAACCTTGCATCTAGAATGTTTTGTGGTCTGTTAGTGGAATGAATAGTATAGATTAGTCGCTGGCAACCTTTAAACAGTGATCAATGTCTCTCTTAGACCTATTAGACTCAATTAGCCCCCCACCCAAAAATAAATAAATTCTTCCCATCAGTGTTTGACTCATGGTACTTCTAGTTAATACATAGTGAACCAATGTAAGGATATATCTATGATGAAAACTTCAAAGCACTTATGAAAGTCGCTCTGGATAAGAGCATCAGCCAAATGCCTAAATGTAAAGCATTTTTTCTGAGAAAAAAGAACAAAAACTAATCCCCAATTGTTTTCTCCAACACCCATTGTCCAGTGTTTTAGTCTAGTGTTGGGTAGTCTTGTAAAGTTTTAGTGCATAAAATTACATATATTGAAACTGTATATGCATGTGTCTCCAGTCCTCCTGCACTAGACTGCTGTTCTGCACAACTGGTGTCTTGTTGCGCAGGCTGGAGGGAGACGCTCAGCTCAGCGGAATAACTCACGTCATAGTAGACGAGGTTCACGAACGCACAGAGGAGAGGTGAGGGAATCTGTGATTACACATAAACACCTCCACATTATGAGCACATTGTGACATCTTCATCACTTCCTGCCTCCCAGTGACTTCCTGATGCTGGTTCTGAAGGATCTGATGTTACAAAGGTCTGACCTGAAGATCATCCTAATGAGTGCTACTCTCAACGCTGATCTCTTTTCTCAGTATTTCCACAAGTGCCCTACCATCCACATACCAGGCAAGGATACCTGAAAAAACATTTCATTTCATACATATACTGCTTTTATTGCACATTTCAGAAAATAATTAAATTTGTATTTATAACATCACTATTCTTCTTCAGGACATACATTCCCAGTGGAACCATTTTTCCTTGAAGACGCTATTGCGATGACCAGGTAAAAAATAAAAATAAACAATCATGTATACATTTTTACCTCTTATTCATAAATTCAACTTCATAAATAAGAAAAGGATGAAGACAAACACCCCCAGTTAAATAAGATGCAATTTTTTTATCTTGAAGGTTGCCTAATGTAAAACAAATAAAATTAAAAGCTATGAATAATAAGGGCAGTAAGGTATAACTATGAGAAAATATTTGAAGTGCTGTTATTATATTTTGCATGATAAATCAAAACATTAATCATTAATACATTTGCATGCTAGTGTATAATAACATAATTAGATGTTAGATCATAATTATCCTAAATTCCTAAAATCAACTGATGGCCAATGCCCAGGAAAAAGGTGTACTGGGTTTTCAAGCAATTAACATACAACCCTGATATGAGTGTTGTTACATGAATGTGTGTGTGTCAGGTATGTAATAGAAGACCGCAGCCCATACCGGCGCTCAGCAAAGCAGAATGGCCCGTCCAGTCAAAAGGCTGGGAAAGCACAGCCTGCTATGATGAACATGGATGATGATGATGAGGAGGATGGCTGGTCGTTTAATTCCTTTGCGAAGAAAGATACAGTCAAAGACTCCATTCCTGATCAGCAACTCGGTGTAAAGGAGCTCACGCTTCGATATCCGAGTAAGGAGATGTATAACTACACCTGTTCAATTCTTTCCCGATGCATTTTTGTGAAAGTGGCTAAATACTTCAGTTATGTAGTTGTGCAGTGGTAAAGGTCATTAAGCTAGAACATTTGAACACTTATAATACTGGTCTTGAGCCACCCCTCATTTCTTTCTATTTTGCTTCCAAAGCACCAGACTTTCTTTTTATTTTAATGGAGTCTTAAGGAACCAGGCTTCCTGAGGGACCTTTTCGGCTCTCATTTTTGCCAACTATTGGCTTTGATTTCTCAGCTCACTTCCCGTACCTGACCCGTTTAAGAGAATTGTTTTTTGTTTAAACCCCGTAGTGATTTATAAATCATTTAAAAAAAAAAAAAAAAAACTAACAACTATAAACATGGTATAATGTTTATAGGTGTGTGGTGTACCCACTTCACTCCACTCTGTCCAATGAGGAGCAGCAGGCAGTGTTTACAGGGCCACAGGAAGGTGTGACCAAAATCATTAGCAAAAAATCTGACCTAGCGTATGAACCAGTGAGAAATCTGTGCAGATGATGACCGATGATCAGGCCAGTTATTAGTACACTAGTGATGCTGAATGGTTTGAACAGACGAGAGGGGAAATGAGGTTGCTGCTGAGGTTGTTACATAAACAACCCATTTTTAATTGTATCTTTCGGCACTTTAAGTTACTCTACATCATTTAATTAAATTTATTATAAGGAAATGAGGGGAGGCTCAAGACCTCTGCATAGTACTGTATTTCTGTACCTATCTAAAACAAAATCTTTTATTTTGGTTAATTCATGGTTTGTACTGTATATGTCTTGATATATAAGCTTGCTCGAAAGCTGTGGTGAAAACTCTGTCTGCGATGGACCTGGATAAAATCAATATGGATCTTGTGGAGAGTCTGCTGGAATGGATTGTAAATAGAGATCACAGTTACCCTCCAGGTAATCATTTCATCTATCTGTCTGTCTGTCTGTCTGTCTGTCTGTCTGTCTGAAATGGCAGTATGTAAATTGGAGACAGATTGCATCAGCTGTTTCTGTTCTTCAGGTTTGTTATTCTGTGTATACGTGTAGGTGCTGTTCTGGTCTTCTTGCCTGGGTTAGCTGAAATAAAGCAGTTATATGAGCAGCTGCAAGCCAATAGGATGTTTAACAACAGAAGAGATAAAAAGTATGTATACATACAGACATAATTTTATCAGATGTGCACTCTAATTTGATGTGTGAAACATTGTATAATGTTTATAGGTGTGTGGTGTACCCACTTCACTCCTCTCTGTCCAATGAGGAGCAGCAGGCAGTGTTTACACGGCCACCAGAGGGTGTGACCAAAATCATTATCTCTACAAACATTGCAGAGACATCAGTAACCATCGATGATGTGGTGTACGTCATTGACTCTGGCAGAATGAAAGAGAAGAGGTAAGAGTTCGGAGATGCTGCATGACTCTGCTTCTTCAGGACTGGAGTACCTTCTGCAAGACAATTCATGACTTGTATTGTACTTTAGGCATATAATGTCATTCAAGTGGTCTGTTTATGTACAGGTATGATGCCAGTCGCAGTATGGAGAGCCTAGAGGATGTGTGGGTGTCTCGTGCTAACGCTTTGCAGAGGAGAGGCCGAGCCGGCCGCGTGGCTTCTGGAGTTTGCTTCCATTTGTTCACCAGCCATCGCTTCACTCACCATCTGAGCCAACAGCAGCTGCCTGAGATCCAGAGAGTGCCATTGGAGCAGCTCTGCCTCAGGTATGTAGTTTGTTTAGTTTTAAAATGGTAACTTACAGTGTATTACCCAGACACAAGTATACAACAGACACAATACACACAATAAATAGATGCTAAGGAAATAAAACAAAAAGCATTTGCTGTTATAGGAAAATAATGAATGAATTGGGTTCCAATAACAGTCCTTGAGTTAGATAGTACATTTATAACTCTATAAGCCCAATGTACAAAGTGTAAAATATAGTTTCTGTAAATGTGCAATACACTATATATAGCTTATGTCTTAATTCTTGCATAATATATCTGACTGCTCTTATTTATATTAATGTATATACACATACACATCCTCATATTTACCACTCTGTTATTTATGTGGCTTATACGGGACCTGGGTACTAATTTCGTACCATAACATGGAAGTGTGCTGGTATGACAATAAAGAATCCTTGAATCCTTTAGGGTCCCTGAAGATGTGAAAAATGACCTCTGTAAAGTATATTGACTGACCACTTTCTTCCATGGTATATAAAGAAGAACCGTGCCTTCCGTAGCATAATCATCTTCATGCACGACAATGCACCATCTCATGCTGCAAAAAATACCTCTGTGTCATTGGCTGCTATGGGCATAAAAGATGAGAAACTCATGGTGTGGCCACCATCCTCCCCTGACCTCAACCCCACTGAAAACCTTTGGAGGATCCTCAAAAGATCTATGAGGGTGGGAGGCAGTTTGATTCAAAACAGCAGCTCTGGGAGGTACTCTGACATCCCGCAAAAAAATTCAAGCAGAAACTGTCCAAAAACTCAAGTTCAATGGATGCAAGAATTGTGAAGGTGATATCAAAGAAGGGGTCCTATGTTAAGTTGTAACATGCCCTGTTAGGATGTTTTTGGCAGAGGTAGGTTTGCACTCGACAATACTGTTCTTGCAAGACCTATTACAGAAAGGCTGACCTCTGTGTCTTAAAATAACAACTAACTGTTGTTTTTGTTATGTAATTACCTAATTCCATATGTGTTATTTTATAGTTTTGAAATCCCCAGTATTGTTGTAGAATGTAGGAAATAAATCACTGAACAAAAACAAAGAAATTTGCAAGTGACCCCAAACTTTTGAACGGTGGTGTGTGTGTGTGTGTGTGTGTGTGTGTGTGTGTGTGTGTGTGTGTGTGTGTGTGTGTGTGTGTGTGTGTGTGTGTGTGTGTGTGTGTGTGTGTGTGTATGTGTGTGTATATGTGTGTGTATATGTGTGTGTGTATGTGTGTGTATATGTGTGTGTATATGTGTGTGTATATGTGTGTGTGTGTGTATATATATATATATATATATATATATATATATATATATATATATATATATATAGCGCAAGATAGTTACAGGTCTGTGCCATTAATACAGGTAACGAGTCTTAAAGAAGTTGTTACAGGTCTGTGAAAACCAGAAATCTTGCTTGTTTGTAGGTGACCAAATACTTATTTTACAGAGGAATTTACCAAATAATTCATTTAAAAAAATCCTACAATGTGATTTTCTGTATGTACTTATTATTTACTATATGTATTTATTACATACTCCCTGTTTTCTTCTCTTTCAGGATTAAAGTGTTGGAGGTATTCTCCAAGTCTCTCCTGCATTCCGTGTTTTCTCGGCTCATAGAACCTCCAACACAAGGCAGTCTGGAAGCAGCTAAGCAGAGACTCTGTGCTCTCGGTGCGCTTACTGAAGCGGAATGTCTCACTCCTCTGGGTTGGCATCTCGCCTGTCTTCCCGTGGACGTTCGCATTGGAAAACTGATGCTGCTGGGTGCCATCTTCCGTTGCCTGGACCCGGCCCTCACCATCGCTGCTAGCCTGGCATTCAAGAGCCCATTCGTAAGGGAGGATCATCGTATGCTGCAAATTAACTTCTGCAGTCCTCGTCCTTCATAACCTTTCTACTTTATCTCCTTCTCAGGTCTCTCCATGGGATAAAAGACAGGAGGCTAATGAGAGGAAACTCAGTTTTTCTCTCGCCAACAGTGATCATCTTGCCCTACTACAGGCATATAAGGTGGTTGAGATTTCTGTGAAAAATACTTATTATATAATACATAAAAATTTTCAATACAACAGTGATAATGGAATGATTGGGTGTTTGTATGTGAGATAGGGTTGGTGTACTGCAGCCCAAAACGGTTCACAGGCTGGCTATTGGTACTGCAGAGAGAACTTCCTGTCTATCCGAGGACTACAGGTGAGTCTGGCTACCAGGTGGTTAACCCTCCTGTTACCTTCAAATTTTATCCCAGCAATTTCAACCTCTGGAAAATTATCATAATTAAAATTGTTACCCACGTTTATGTATAAAGGTCACTGAATATGAAGAAAAAATTAATTATTTCAAGTATTAATTTAGTGACTTTAAATATTGAATGGGGTCAAAATTACCCCAAAGAAAATACAGTAGGAGAGTTAAGTAATTTTAAATGTAGTTCCTAGAATTACACTCTGATTTAAGGATATATTTGCATATATAATTCTTATAGGAAATCGCATGTCTTAAGAGGCAGTTTGCAGAGCTCCTTTCTGACATTGGCTTTGTAAAAGATGGACTGAAGGTCAGAAACATAGAGAGGATGAGCTGTAAAGGAACAGATGGTGTGCTGGAGGCTACAGGCTATGAGGTAATACAGTACCCCTTGTGCATGCTTATTAAGATTTGTGTATCTCTTGAAAGAATGAAAGTTGATGCCTGGGATATACCGCGCTGTATTTGTTAGATTAAGGCTGATTCCAATCACTCAAATCCAAGCTAATAAACATACTTTTGCCGTGTATCTGTCTCCCTAAAAGGCAAACCTAAACTCTGATAACACAAAGCTGATGTCAGCAATGTTGTGTGCCGCCCTCTACCCCAATGTCGTCCAGGTTAGTACACATAACTCTTTCTCCAACTGATCAGGATTATGCTTTGTGCATATGGTGAAATGTGCTTGTGTGTTTGGTAGGTGCGATCTCCACAGGGGAAGTATAAGCTGACGAGTAAAGGAGCCATGAAGATGCAGCCTAAAGCCGAGGAACTTCGTTTCCTCACAAAAAACGACGGAGCGGTTCACATCCATCCTTCATCCGTCAACTTCATGGTAATGTGCCACACGTGCTTCTTTTTTCACGCAGTTGCATTTATGTTACGTTTTGTAAACTTATTTTACTTGGTCTTTCTTACAAACAGGTGCGTCATTATGACAGTCCATACCTAGTCTACCATGAGAAAGTGAAGACCAGTCGCGTCTTTATCCGAGATTGCAGTATGGTATGCGTGTATCCCATGGTGCTGTTTGGTGGAGGACAGGTCAACGTGGAGCTACAGCATGGAGAGTTCACCATCTCTCTGGACGACGGCTGGATTCGATTCACTGCAGCCTCACATGAAGTAAGCGGGCGTGTTATGGCAATATGGCTTTGCATTGCATTAAATCATTTTTCCGGGGCCAAAACATTTTATACACACTTCAAGAGGTATCTATGTCTTTTTTTTTTTATTTAATTATGTCTTGTATTATGTTTCCTTTAAAGATATCAGTAGTTGCATCATCGTTGATGCTAACATGTGACCATTATAATTTTTTTGTACATATACTGTAGTTTCCATGTAGTAGTGTATGCATTTTTAACCCTTCTTTATACATTTAATTCCTTCCAGGTGTAGAACACAGTAAAAAGAATTATACTGATCACGATCCATTGTTCACTGGATTGAAATGTTGTTTTGTCTAATATGAAAGGTGTTTTTTTTTTTTTTTCCCCTGCATGTAGGTTGCAGAGTTGGTGAAGGAGCTGCGTTGGGAACTTGACCAGCTCCTGGAAGAGAAAATCAAGAACCCCAGCATGGACCTGATCACCTGCCCACGGGGCTCCCGCATCATACACACCATCGTATCACTTATCTCAACCCAGTAACATGCATGAACATACACAGATTTGTCCCATCCATATCCATTGCATGCAAAGTAATTAAGCATGTATCATATCATATCATATGTCTTTTGTAAAAAGCAGAATTATTTTTATATTTAAATTGGAAAATATAGATGCATCCCTTATTTTACACATATACTGTAATTTGGTTATTCTAGTTCATTCTGGATGTTCGTTTACAAATAAAAACAAAAAGCATGTGCATTAAAAAAGGACGTAAAAGGTATGGACATTTCAAAAATTGTTTGAAAAATTATTCTCGTATTCTCTGCCTTTTCTCAATCAGTTTGTTACAAATAATGAAAAACTCAACCGACAGAATGCATTGACTGTTATTTATTATGATCATTGGATGATTGTATTAATACAGTACTGTATATATCAGCTACACATTAATACTGAGCAAATCACAGTAATAAAAAAATTATATGAAATATAATATTTTCATTTCACCTGAATACACAAAAGTGCTTGAAATATATAATCCAGTTCTGCAGATTTAATAGAGCATGTTTACTTTTGATAAAACTGTGGCTTTACAGCTGGCAAAATCATTGTACTTAAACTGTTTTGTGTATATTTATGTCTCAGGCGACTGAGAAAATAAAGCGTGTAGTATGAGTGTACTCTTCTCCAGGTCTCAGCAGAGCTTCAGGAAACTGTGGCTGAAAGGAACAGAGCGTAATATGGCAATGTTAATCAGATTTTTTTTTATTTATTTCAATGACTCTCACATAACATTATTTTAAAGAAGTGGAAGAGCAGATCATAAGTTCAGACAATCTTGCAGCAGCAGTGGATATTTTTAACACCATCTTGCATTTAATTACCTGATTAACAGCATCTGGCCAGTTTTGTGTCTCCAGACAAAAAGCGCTATGTTTTGGGTATGATGTTCCTCCTTTCCCTCCAACTGTCCCATCCAGGAAATTGGAGGTATAGAATTGAACACCAGGCTGGGTGGTGCTCACCTCTAGAACACGCCCTGTCCCAGGATGCACCACTCTTTATCAAGAGTAACAGATGATATTTGTTATACGATATACAGTCACTGCAGTCATGGTAAAATTCAACAAGGAACCACGTATTTAACAAGTAAATAATGATAACGGATTTACCTTGCACACTTCATCTCTTGTTTTGATTGTCCTGGAAGCCAAAGGCAGAAATTGTGGTCAAACCCAGGGCCAGGAAGTTCCTTGAGGCGAGACCCAAGCAGAACAGGTTTGCGGAGGTCAAAAGGTGAATTTTCTACCGGTATAATTTCTCCTGTTAAGAGAGATGAGTAAATTTTTCTAATTAAAATTTTACCTTATGTAGTGAAATGCTTATACGACCACCCATGACCTTAAAAAAAAAGACTATCAATAAGAAATAAATATGGAATAAAATATAGAAAAACTTTAGCTATAGAAAATAAAGCTATAGAGGATAGGAACAAAATATAAAATATAAGAACTGTATGAATATAGAAAATATAGAAAACTTTAGTTGTGAAATGAAATAATATTTAAATAGAAATGTTCGGGGAGTGTGCATGAATATGCATGAATGTGTACAGTAGATAAAATGTCCATAAGTGTGCAATGAGCAAAAATAAAATAGAAATGTGTGCAAATAATGAATTCATTAATCATGCTCAATAAATGTTCTGTAAAACTATTTGTCAAGGACAAATTCTGAAAAGTAAACAGTAAACGCGTAGCATAACTATAATTATAATATCAACATAAAATAAGCTTTATCCGGTGAGGATTCTAAAGAGGCCACATTACAGTGATAACCTTAAAGCAATTCTAAAGAATGCCTTACGGCTATATACTGTATATATAAATGGATTTCTCGTGAATGTTTTCGTCCTACTTTAGGCAAATATTGCACTTTTGCATTGCTTAAAAATTTAAATCTACAGTGTAATATACAGTAAAAGAAAAACAAAAATCTTTTTAATTCAAGAAAAATACTGAATAATCAGCTACCTGTCGGGATCATGTTGTCATCTACAGGCAGGTATGAATCTGCTGTGATACTTACTTCATGGTCATAAATGTCTGATGCACCCTGAGAAGAAAAGCAGAGGCAACATTGCTGGTTTTGTTATGCAAAATAGATGTAAATACACTAGTAGCCTGGCAGGCCAGCACAAAAAGGACTGAAACACACACACACACACATGTATATGTATGATAGCACATAAAATCTTAATTAAGAAATAATTTATATTTTAATTATGATACATTTTATGTGCTGAATCGACTCAGCATAACTCAGTTTTTAAAATCCTCCTTAAAATTGTTTTTATTTTATTTTATAAAGCGTCCCCACTACACCTGAAAAAGTCCTTGTCCAGAACAAGGGTTCAAATTTTCCAATACTGTAGCTAAAAAAACTGATAATAGAATAAATGGGCAAAAAATCACTTACTGCTTTGCTTAGTAAAATAAGTACATTTTAATTAATTAATGGCTGTTAAAAAATTATTCTTTAAATACTTTTTAACTGTAATTTTTAATATCCTATCAACACCATCAGACATTTAAAAAAAAAAAGAATAAAATAAAGTCAAGCAATCTTGTGGTCACACAAAACTCCAAGAACCCCTTCATGTTTAACAGTTCAGGTTCTTGTAAGTTTGATAATTTTTTGATATTTGAAAGATTCGACATTGATACTATGTCTTTTATACTTATTATGGTCTACTACCATTGTCACAACCATAACATGTCAACACCGTCTGTCTTACACAGAGGTGGAAAGAGTAATAAAATTTTGTACTTAAGTAAAAGTACTGTTACTTTAGTGAACTTTTACTGAAGTACAAGTGAAGTTACCCTTATAAAAATCTACTCAAGTAAACGTAAAAAGTAGCTCATTAATAATTTACTCAGAGTAAAAGTTACTGAGTTCCTTTTTTTTCTTTTGTTAACAGCAGTGGTGTGATGGGGGATGAAACACCCTTGCATAATAAATCGGTTCCCTTTGTTGTGCTTGAAATCAAAGTGGTTGCTTAAATATGACCAGAGGTTTGCTTCATAAGAATTTGGTGGCATTTCGCTTTCAGCTGTGTCTGCATCACTGGCATCTGTTTTGTCCATCTCCCTCATTCTTGTGAATTTAGCGCGTTTGTTCTCCATCAATCAATCAGTGCAGTGGTTTCTGGGGGGCAATTTTTTTCCTTCCCCGTTGTAATAATAATTCATTTTTCATTAATTAATTTTTTACTCAGTAGCGAATATGATTTAAAATGTAGTGAAGTACAATACTTTAAACGTCTAAAAAGTAAAATTACAGATTTTAAAAACTACTTTAAAAAGTAGAAATACACAAAAAATCTACTCAATTACAGTAATGCGAGTAAATGTAATTCATTACTTTCCACCTCTAGTCTTACATTATATTAAACTTGGAGTAATTTTTGGTAAAATTTTAATCACATTAAAAATGCATCTAGCAAATTATGCAAAAACAAAATGGCTCCCACATACATTTCAAAATTAGCTAGCATAGAGTGGAATTTTGTCAACACCGTCAGAAAATGAATCGGACTGTAACTTATTGTGTGACAAAGTTTTATTTCACTACTTGCCCCGACACAATTCCCAACCAATGCCCAAACCCCAATCATTGGATACGGTGCCAGTCCCAAGCCCAGATAAGAAATGGGAGGGTTGCATCAGGAAGAGCATATGGCGTAAAACCTGTGCCAAGTTGTTGTGTGGATCGGGTGGTCTGCTGTGGTGGCCATATTTGAGGTTTACCTGCGGCTCCACCCGCATGCAGATCCTAATGTCTGCGTGCTACCATAACCTGCGAATGGAGTGTGCAGTCAAATCACGGCCACTCCTCACGCTATTCCAATGTTTTGGCCGCACTTAATTCTGCCTGTAATAGTCGCCGTAGACGCTCTGCAGTCTGATCCAGGGTTTCGGTAGCTAAGAGCTCGGCCTGACGGACCCGTTTTTCGCCGTAGTTGATGCTGCCTAACATTACTGTTGTGAGGTGACACGCCCTTAGTATAACATAAAGGCTGATAATTGCTAGTGACATGCCCACAGCATGGCATGAAAGTGACATGACATGATAGAGTTATCAGCCTGAAAATTTACCAATTAACAGCACCTCAGATTAAAGGCGTTATGAAGTCTTTACAGAGCCTAAGTAGCAGTATCTCAATATCAACTGTTCAAAGGAGATTAATGCATTTTTTTGGACGCCTTCAGCATTCCTTTACAATGTAGAAAGAAATTAAAATCAGGAACGATCATGGAGTTAGAAAGTGACCCCAAACTTTTGAACGGTAATATATATATATCTCAACACCATCAGATGTGTGTCATACCATCAGAAATTTATGTAGAAATTTTTTGGTGTTTATCACTCACTCACTCACGCATCTTCTATACCGTTTTATCCTGTATTCAGGGTCGCAGGGACCTGGAGCCTATCCCAGGAGACTTAGGGCACGAGGATACACTCTGGACAGGGTGCCAATCCATCGCAGGGCACACACACATACACACCACACTCATTCACACACTTGGGCAATTTGCTTAATCTGCAGATCTTTGGACTGTGGGAGGAAACTGGAGTACTTGGAGGAAACCCCTTAAGCAGGGGGAGAACAGAGACGGGAATCGAGTCCGGCCCGGAATCGAACCTGAACCCTGGAGGTGTAAGGCGACAGAGCTAACCACTACACCACTGTGCCGTCTTTTGGTGTTTACGTATTTATTTTTTTAGTAAATTGTTACCACAATAGTGTGTTTCTAATATTACTTTTTTTTAACATTAAGAATTATTTTATTAATAGGATTACTATTTTACTGTTTTTCGGTAAAAAGTAAGGATGAATTTTTCATAATAACTTAGAGGAAGACAGTTTTTCTCCTAATTAAATACTATTAAAATGTGCTGCATTGAATTTTCACTTATCAGTGATCTGATGTATTTCCTCCCTCATTCTATATATCACTTATCCTGTACAGGATTGAGAGAGGCTTGGGTTTTAGTTCATCACAGGTCACAAGCTCATACACACACTCTCTCTCTCTCTCACTCACACACGCACACACACACACACACACTACAGTCAATTTGGAGACACCAATTACCCCAATCTGCATGTCTTTGGATAGTGGGAGGAAATGGGTGTACCCCAAGTTAACCCACCAAGTATGGGGCAAGCTTGTACACTCCAAGCACACACCCAAGGGCATGACTTTGGAGGTCCGAGGCCACAGTACTAACCACTACTCCATGTCGCTATGTAATTATGTATTTTATTGCTTTTTTCCACTGAGTGCTACTACAGTTTAGCAATCTTCAGTAAGTAGCCACTGAATCATTAGTTTCAAATGTGCTTCAATACACATAAGATACACCCCATCAGATACATCTTATCTATATCTATACTTGGCCTTTTAGAATTCTGGACATTTGTCTACAGCAAATATTTTGTCTTACCTGTCCAGCCAGGTTGAAATAAGAGTGATTGGTCAAGTTGATTGGTGTAGTTTGGTCAGTTTGGGCACAGTACTGTATACTTAGTGTGTTTTCCTCCAGTGTGTAGGTCACAGAAGCCTTCAGATTGCCGGGATATCCCTCATCACTATCAGGGCTCGTGTGGCTCAGTCTCACTCCATTAGGCACAGCCTCACTGCTCCACACAGCCTAAACATTACAGTCCAAGTGATAAAGAATGGAACACAAACTAAATATATAGAGAAGTTGTTTTAAAATAAGATCAGTACAGTGTCAGACAAGAATGTGTTTATTTATCATCATATCGTCATTTTCCTTACCTTATCAAAGCCTCTGATGCCACCATGCAGTGAATTGGGTCCATTATTGATGGCCAACTTATACACTTTTCCCTCAATTACAAACTGACCCTTAGCAATACGGTTGGCAACTCGCCCTACCAAAGCTCCAAAGTAGCGTGGATTAGTGAGATAACCTGTAAAGACATAATATTCAAAATAGCAATTCAGTCTAATTGTAAATTTGTACACTTTCCCCAAATTTTTACATTTTAAAATGTATATTTGTCTCCTTGCAGTAAAATCTTTCTATCTTTCCAAACTACCTTTTTTTTTAGGTCATGAAAAGTCATGTAAGCATTCAACTGCATGTCATACTGTGTATGGTTGTGTACAGTATGTGAGTTTGATGTGATTTGAATTATGCAGGGCAGCAAAATGGCGCAATGGTTAGCACTGTGACTTTGTACCTCCAGGGTCTTGGTGCTTGGTGGGGCTCCTCCTTTGACATTTCTGAATGTTAAAGCATGTCAGCTATGTTACTGTAAAGTGAAAGTTTACATTAATTTTAAACTGTATTTAAGCGAACAGTACAAGATGCAAAACTGACAGTTCTTTTTTTTGAAACTGACATTATTTAGGGATAATTCTGTGTGTGACATTGGTGCGGTTAGCCTTATGGCCTTGCACCTCTACTGTGTGGGTTCGACTCCCGCCTCGGGTCTGAGTGCATTGAGGTTGCATGTTCTCCACCGTGCTGTAACTGGTAATCCCAAATTGCCCGTAGTGCATAAATGAGCGTGTGAGCCTTGCGAAGGATTGGAACCCCATCCAGGATGTACCCCAACCCATTCCCTAAGTCTCCTGGGATAGGCTCCAAGCCCCCCAGCGGTATGGACAATCATTAAACTTAATGTACATTAATGTTCATTATTAATGATCAAGTAAATTATCCCTCTGTAAAAGTATTGTACGTGTAACATTGTTAACTAAAGGCCAAAATAAATGAATAAACTAATTAATTAAAGTCTTTAAATGAAAAGAAATTCCAACGTTTGGTGGCAGCATATAAAAATGTATCCTGTTAATCGAACTCAAAGACAAGTCATCAGTGCAGAGGGTTTGGAAGATCATGTGATTTGCAATATTCAAAGACTTCTTCCAGTGATCCGACAAACCTGATTAATAAGGAGAGAACTACGGTGAACTTACTTTCTAGATCATCAAATCCTAACACTATGTCCGCACTTTGTCCTTTCCGGTCAGGTGTTCTGATGGCAGTTATAACGCAGCCTAGAGAGATGATTTCTACACTCACACTCTTAGATCGCAGTGTCCATTTTTCTACAGATCGCTGACTGGATGCTAAACTTAACACCTCTTTTTTTACCTCAGTCATCTCAGCAAAAGTCTCAAACAAACTGTTCGTAAAATCAGCTGTAGCTCTTCACCAACGGAACTCAAAATCTGAACCTGCTAGAGATGTGCCGACTCTTTGAACCGACTCTTTTACATGACACTTGGAACTGAGTTGCATTTCTGAAGGCTTATTTTTTTTCCTCAATGAAGACGAGACAAACACATCGTGTGATTAGAAACCTAACATCGTAGTTCGGCATTTCCCATCTATTTTTAAGGACACATTGCACGTCCAGCTAAAGACCAGAATGATGAGGTTGTGTTCATAAAATATGTGCGACTATTTTCTGTGACTTAAGCAGCATATGCTAATAAATAAATAAAAAATAATGCACTGCCCTAACAATCTCTGCAATCATAAACCAATTTGCATGCATATAAAACATGTGAAGTTCTTTTGCATGGATTTGCATATATTTTATTGCAAATGCAATACTAAGTATGATGATGATAACTGAGATTTTCACATAAAAGTTAATCATTCAGTCGGTAAACACCAACAGTTTGGGGTGATTTGCGGGAAATGGCAATGACCTGGTTGGGAATCGAAAGAGTCGACTCTTAGAGTCCAGTGAAGAAATCCTCGCGGAAACGGCAGAACACGTGATCAAATTACGTCAACATATCGCGACACTTCACTGTGCGAAAAATTCTTCCTTTTTTTTGCACAAAAACAACATTACATTGAGGGGGGGAAACTCCCATATGACTTACATAAATGTAAAGTTCTAACCGCTAATTAATTTTATTTTTTTTATATTTTCTAAATATTTTTCAATTTAATTTTTGAATACAAGTTAGAGTGGTATATGATTATTAAATGTAATTATTTAATAATTAGATTTAGAATTTATGAACTAAATTATATTTATTATAATTTATTCATCCTCCTTCTTGTAGTCAAAGAAACCAAAATGAATGTCTTTGAAAGAAAAAAACAAAATTCAGGAAACAAACTTTGATTAAAATCAAGAACAACCAACTAAAAACTGTGCAAATCCTTTTTTAATGTGGTGGTTTATTTCAACTACTGCCCCAAACACATCTCCATACTTATAAATCCATTAGTGTGTTCGAGTTAGGCGGTGGATTGTGAACTTTGACATACGACTAGAGCAATGATGGTTTCTAACTCACATTTGGCAGATTTAGAGGTAAAATTTTAGACCTGCTTAAATAAAAATGTTGAGTTAATTGTAGCTTAGCTCTAGACCTGCGATTTGAGGATGCATAAAGGAAGAATCACTAGTCTCATTTAAAGGTTTGCGCGCGCGCGCGCGCGCACACACACACACACACACACACACACACAGTAGTAATCATTTTTTTAACAAGTTGATTGTTTGATATTGCTCTTGCAGTGCATTTTTGTTAAAACTTGTGTGTCTAACAATTTATGCAATTATCTAATCAACCAATCACATTATGATTGGTTGCATTATGATGCATCAAATGACATAGATACATACAGCAGCTTTGGCTAATGCTCTCATCAACCATCAGAATAGGGAAAAATCTTAGTGATTTTGACCCTGGTATGATTGTTCAGGTCTGAAAGGTTGAGTTGGGTATTTTAATAACTACTGATCTGGGATTTTCACACACAACAATCTCCAGAGTTTAAAAAACGTAAAAATAGGTCAATTTAGAATGGTCAGACATGTTTGAACTGACAAAGAGGCAAAGTAACTGAGATAAACATTCTGTACACCTGTGGTAAACAGAAAAGCTTTGCAGAATGTAGAATATGTCAAATCTTACAGATGGACTACAACAGCAGACCACATCAGATTCCATTTCTGTCAGCCAAGAACAGAAAGCTGAGACTGCAGTGGGCAGGGAAATCTCCCTCTTTTTATTCATTTATTGATACTAAAATGGTACTAATGTTTTCCCTGTGGTACAGAGATCTCTTTCATATGCTGCTATACTTTTGTTTTCATTCTTGTGTTGTTCTATTTCCTGTTACAGTATCTTGGCCTGTGCTTTAGATAGGAAGTATACCCGACAAAGAAAGTGTGCCATGTGATGTAGCATGAAAAGCAGTTTGAGAAGTGACTCAGAGGAAGCATATGATACCTTGCATCCCCCTGGTTGGTACCGTAGTTGTCATATTATAGACGAGAGCTTTAAAGAGTTATATTATTATTACTGTATATTATTATTATTAGTAGTAGTAGTAGTAGTAGTAGTAGTAGTAGTATTACTATAATTACTATAATTTCTCTTATTACTATTATTACTATTATTATTAAGCAAGCTTATCATCATATTACAAAAGAGATTGCTTTCATTATATACTGTAGAATGTATGTTTACATAAGTGTGCCAGGACATGAAGGGAAAGAATGATATATAAGTAAGTTTAAGTAATGCCTTGACAATATGTTTTTAACAGTATTTTAAAAGTAGACTTTTTTGAATTGCAAATACATTACCCACAACTGTAGATATTTAATTCAAGTCAAAAGAAAGTGATTGAATAAATTTACATTGCATACTGTATATAGTTTTTTACTACATTATTTGCATCCCAAAGCTCTCCTCTATTATTCAACCTCCACCACATTAGTGTTCCATATATTATTTTAGCTTTTTTTTATAACAAACTTAATATAATTAATTGTTGTATTTACATATAAGAACATAAAAAACCTATCACCATTGCTAACTTTTGAAGTTCCAAATCATGAGTTAAATTTTAATCTCAATCAACAAAATTTAATATTGAAGATAGATAATATTCTCTACTTATACCATATTACTTCCCAAGAAGCCATAGCATAGAAAAGTTGTTTTTACCCCTTCCAGGTAAGCTCCTTTGCATTTGGCACAACGATGTGGTCAAATGGCCTAAGCTTCTCATGAGAGGTAAAACTAGAGAAAGAGAGAGAGAGAGAGAGAGAGATCTTTTCATTGTTTTACAAGGTTTAAAATAAATCAAGCAGAATAAAATCAAGCAGATATGTGTTGTTTGTTTATAGCTGCTGTTAAATATAAATTTCTATATAAATTGCCTGAAAGTAATCAGTATGACTTGGTTCGTCTTGTTACGATTACGATTTACAACTGTTGTGTAAATAATTATAATAAATGATAGTCAATTTCAATTGCACTGCACATAGTGCATATGTATTTTTAGATGTATAATAAGGATTAGTGTCCATTACAAGAGAGACCCAGATTGGAGTGCCTCTAAGGATCTTTTTTTTTTTTTTTTCTGTTTTATAACCTATTTTCAGACTCTTTTAATAACCGCCTACTAGGTTTAATATTATAAGGCCAGTATAATCGTTCTGGTTGCATTGTTTTTCATTCATTTCTACAGATCAAACATATCTAATATGTTCAATTCACATTCTGCAGAACAATACACCATATTGCTAAAAGTAAACTGTTGACTGTCTGTCGTTACCTCGTTATAACAGTGTTGATGTGGTGTGGATTCTTCTTTTTATTATTTTATTTATATTACTGTTAATTATATCCTGAATTCAGGTAATCTGGGACACTATTTTCATGAATCCTTCTGCTCTCTGGAACTACCTGATCCATCCCGATGCTCTACTTCTGTTTGGTGTTCTCATTACCTGAAAATTGCTCACTGCTGCTAATGATGGCACCACATGCAAGCTTTAAGTTATTAGTATGCTGGTTTCCTAAATGAATCTGATGAGGCATATTCATACTGTAAGTTGCTCATAGGTTCCTGTTTACACAATTGTACTTTTTGAACATACTGTATACACCCGGCCAAAAGAAGAAGAAAAAAGTTGCATACTTCAAGACTTAATTTTATTGATACATAACATTGCTGAATCTAAACCTGACAAAATGAAGCAACCCCAGGTAATAACACTGCCTCCAGAGCTTGTACAGTGGGCACTATGGATGATGGTTGCATCACTTCATGCGCTTCCTTTCTTACCTACTGTACCAAAAGCTCAACTCTAAATAAGATTGTCATCCTCATAAAACTGATGGACAACCAATTAGCTTACTGTGTTGCAAAAATGTTTTTTGCATATATGGTGTGTTTCCGCTTGTCCTCTTTGAATTAAATATAATTTTAAATTTATAGAAATTTATTCTGACTGATCACCTTTATCCTACAGTATGTTGAAACATTTATATCCTCATGGGAACAGTCTCTTCCATGAAAACAAACCCCTAATCCACAAGGCAAGGTAGCTCACATAATGAAAGAATATGAAAATGTTGTTAACCATATGTTATGGCAGTCCCAGTCAATAGATCTCAGCACAATAATGTGAAATTACCAGTAGAGGAAATAACTTTTGGAAGAATGGTGACCATACCTCTAGTAGAGTTTCAGAGACATACAAAATCTATCACAAGATTAATTGATACTGGTCTACTGGATTTTGGTTGTCCAACCCTTACTTCTCCATCTGTAGTTAAAGCTGGATGACCGCTTGAAAAAAAAAAAAAAACAGCTGCTACTATCTTGGAAAGAATATTTTAGACAGGCTGACCTCCAGAGGCACGGTGGTGTAGTGATTAGCACTGGGTTTGATTCCCGGCCAGACTCGTCTCTGTGTGCATGAAGTTTGCATGTTCTCCCCATGCTTGATGGGTTTTCTCTGAGTACCTTGGTTTCCTCCCAAAACCCTACAAGCTAAGCTAATTGGCATTCCCAAATTGCCCGTTCCAGGCCCCCTGCGACCCTCAATACAGAATACAGGATTGATCACATTTACTTGAAAAGTATTTTAAGTATGACCCAAAAGTAAATGAGTTATGGTAGAATTTTAGGTTTATTATAATTTGCTTGATCAGTTTGATTGGATTTTTTCATTGTAACACATCCTTTACATAGAGAAATGCGACCTTTGTTAGTAAGAATTCCAAAGACTTGTGTAAGATTACATTTCTTTGTTTGCATAAAAATCACTTTCTGAAAGTCCAACACAACTAGCGTGTAGTCAACTGGTTCATGCAGTTTTTACCATTGCATTTGCTTGATAAGCAATTATCTTATCAAAAATCGACAATCCAAATGAATAACCTTTGGTTGGAATTTACCACAATGGCAGGCGTGCAAATACCTGAAGCTCACCGTCACTCACTTATCATCTAAACCGCTTTATCCTGTATACAGCATTGTGGCGGGCCTATCTGAAGCTTCAAATTATTATTTTTTATTATTATAATAAAAAATGTGTGATATAAAATGTATGTTAGCAAGTTGCTTTAAAATTATATATACACACACAGTATATACTTCATATTTCAATAAGATATGATTTTACTTTGTCTTGTGAAATGTGACTCGAACAGCAAGTCATCAGACATGACAGAGAATAACCAATGAAATCTTTTTTTTAGACCACGCCTCTTATTGGTCACGCCGCGCATCGCGGTTCGCGTGCGCTTGTCGTTGGGGCGTGGCTAAGCAAGATCAAGTTCAAAGAGGGAAACGAACGTCACGCTGCCTGGGCATTTTAGCTGACCAAGATGGCGGAGCGCAGGGGACAGAGAAATCAGGAATTCTTGGGGACAAATCATATAAGTAACAATTTGGACGAAGGTAATAATAGAACGGAAAATAGGTTGGGGTTATATGTGTAGTGCGGTACTGTATCCGTTATATTTGTGAGAATTTTTGGTGATAAAAGTAGAAAGCTGTCGGTTTGTGTGTTCGAGTAAAGTTAATTTTAGTTTTTAGGGAAAGTTTTCAGGTGGTCCACTCGTACTGTCGCACTGAGCTAATTTAGCTCGAACCTCTTGCTTCGCTTTGACACACACAAACACACCGAAAAGTGTCTACAGCTCATGTGTCACTGCGGCGGTATTTTGTGTCCGTGTTTGTAAACCGAAAATTACTTGCGTGTAATATAAAGCTTTGCATCCCTGGAGGAACTTCACCAGCTCTCTAAAGTATTATGTAGATTTAGCATACACAAGCTTGTGGCCAGTAATATATATATATATGTATGTATGTGTATGTATGTATGTATGTGTGTATGTATGTATGTATGTGTGTATGTATGTGTGTGTGTGTGTGTGTGTGTAGAGTTTGCTGTTCTTTACAATCTGTATGTGTAATATCGAGGATTCAATCTTATTCATCTGTATGTATGTCTTAAAAAGGCAATGTCTTTACTTTAAGTTGTGTTCAGTTTAGTGTGTTAAGAGTTAAGATAGTTTCGCAACAGTCCGAGAATATCAAATGTAACTCGTGTTCGGCAAACTGACACTGCAACTTACACTGTGTGTGTGTGTGTGCGCGCGCGCAATAACTTGGCCCAGTGGCATGCGTGCTTTCTCCTCACTCACAAGTGGTGTTTTTAATAATTAAAAGTGGAGCTTTGGTGACGTTATTGTGAGTGGCTGAAATGGTTTTAACATGATGTTGATCCTCTTTGTAGCAGAGCGAGTGTGAGGGTTTCTGAAGTTTCCCCGGCTCGGGTTACTAGAGGGACGGTTTCTTTGCCTCGTTCTTGGCTTCACACTGACCCTCGAATGCGGACGAATGGAGACGCTCGGCTCTGAGACAGTGTTTGCTTTGTGTTTTGATATTTGTGTCCTCTAAATGAAAGGAAAAGGCCAGATGTAGAGGTGGAGAGGGTGCAGGGTTTAGCGCGGGGCTCCGCGAGCCGGGAATAGAACGTGGAGCAGCAGAGAGACACCGTAAATATCCCAGGAGCTCTGTGTTAACCTCTGCATCAGCATGTGGGCTTTAACTGCAGAGCAACGCGATTACAGATATTAAGGATTCTAACAAAATCACGATCTGGAATTTGCTCCTAATTTAATATTAACAGTTTCTAAATTGCTGCTGCGAATGCCACATTGTAAACGTTTCCAGAATACCACACACAGGTCATTAGAAAACCTTAGTGTTAAGGTAAAGATGATCTTAAAGCAGCTGACCGTGTGTGTGTTTGTTTGTTTTAGCAACTGGTAGTTCATACCAAACTGGCTTTTTATCAGGGGAATTAAACTGTAGGAATGGTAATCAGTCACCTCCCAATACGGTATTATCACCATACCTAGGTGGCGGTTAGATATTTTATAAACCTTAAATGTTTAATAATTAATAAAATGTAGCCCATTCCTTATAACATTGGTTTTCCCACTTAAAAAAAGTAAGTGCAACGTTTTAAAGGATATGAAATTTAACTTCAAATGCAAGTGTTTAAGATTTAACTTAGCAGCAGCACGCATCTGTCATCCATTCACTTCTTTCACGTTGGATGAAAATGTGAAAAAATAAACATTTCTCCTCCCCTAATGCTTCCAAAGTCTCAGCTCTCAACAGTGAGGGCGCGGGTTGAGTTGCTCCGAGCACGCTGGCACTTGCAGCTTTAACACATCTATGCAGGGCTCCTGTCACACGTGATTTTCAACTAATTTGTGCTCATGGTCTTTTGGGACTTGTGTAAGCATGTGTAATGAGTTTATGGGTTTGAGACAAATCCACAGAGTTTGGAGAAAAAGTAGATTGGAGGCTTTTAATGCAATTTTTGGTAATGTATTGTCATAAAAATGCATTTGTTTTGCGGCACTTGGAAGCTTGTACAGAATCAATTATATCTGAGGGTGATCGACTGATCACTCGTCTTTGCCAATGAAACTAAAAACCCCGCCAATTCTGGTCACTGGCTCAACCGGTTCATCTCCGTTTCACCCCCCAACCTCTATTTTATTGATGACACACAAATGACATATTTGTGCAAAAACAGCTGGAATGAGGAAAGATGGCTTACTTTTTTATCTTGTCAATACTTGAAGACGGCTAGATGAGAGATTGTGTTGTGTAAATTTGAATCATAGTGCAAGTCTAGCTTTAAATGAAATTTCAGCTTAGAGATGTGTATATTTATCTTTATAATGAAGATATTCAGTGGCATTCTGTATTGATTTGTAATCACATTTTGAGATGTTGCCGTTTAAGACAATGGATGTATTGGTTTGTCTTAATTGTAGTAAATTATTACTTATATTACCAGCAGTGTCACTTGATTACATGTTGAT
The DNA here is from genome assembly GCA_030522415.1 of Channallabes apus. NCBI lineage: Eukaryota > Metazoa > Chordata > Actinopteri > Siluriformes > Clariidae > Channallabes > Channallabes apus. The sequence goes on from CM060118.1 coordinate 25,145,292, forward strand.
AGTGGCTCCAATATTACTGTAAGCATGATGCTGCAGCCCAAGTGCAACAGGAAATCTTTTGCACATAACCACATGATTGCGAGTTTAATATTGTTTGAACAACAGTTTTATACATAAATAAGCAAAAACTAATTAAAACCATCCAGGCAACTGACATTTCAGGCACCTTATGGGCAATACATCAAAGGAATTCTAAAGAAGCCTTGCTCACTGAGGTGGATAATCAGTTCGATATTGCAGTGATTTGTAGATTCCTGTAAAATGTACATCTAGTGAAATTGGCTTAGCTTTTTCCTTTTCATATTCTTCTGATAAGCTTTTTTTTTTTTTTAATTGATGTAAAGGGTTCTGTGATGCTGCTGGAATTTTACATGGTGAACACAGTACAGTTAAACAAAATCTAAGCCCTCAGAGTGCCATTTGTCTAGCGGATTTATTGTACCAGATTTAACTGTTTAACATCTCCCAGAGTTTGTGCTATAAGTGTCTCATGGCTTTCTGGGACTTTACATATGATGAATGTTGTTGGAGAATGGGCCATTATAAGGATTCCATCGCTGCTTTATTTTTACCAAATACCACTAGGACTCAACATAAACCAACAAATTAGGCTCCCCAGGACCCTGTATACAGGATAAAGTGGTATAAACTAGGAATGAGTGAGTCTATGAATTTAGTCTGTAGTGTCTTGCTATTGTGAACCAGGCCATGATCTTGTTCTGTGGTTTTATAAAGGAAGTCGTGAGAACAGGAATATAGTTTGTTGGGGGTAGCTCTTTTTTTTTTTTTTTTTTTTTTTTTCTTTTTTTTTTTTTAAATCTAAAGGAGCGCTGGTTCAGTTAAATAGAAACAACCATTTTCTCCCTGTCGGACTGTCCTGACTTCCTCAGCACTAAGCAGATGCTTTTGATCCCCTGGAAGCAAGTAAAGGACTCCATAGTTATTAATAAGAACTTGGTCTCATTAGAATTCCATCGTCTATAAATAAACTCTCTGTGGCATGTATGGCTCTGTGCCTTGCTGTTACATTAACAGCAATAGGTTCAAGACAGTCTTTTATATTGTTATACTGTGTATATGCAGTGGTAATGATGACGTGCAATACACTATGAATCTGCACAGGACCACGGACTGTGCAAATAGTGCAACACAGCAGCCATATATTTGACTACAGTTTCAGTACATAAAATTTCTCTTGGTAACCCTGCAATGCTGTTTTTTTTGCCAACAGAGCTTTTAGTATATGTTGTGTTATTTACATAGATATGACTGGCGTAGAGGAGGTGCCACTGTGTCGTCCTTCTCGTGGGTCAAGCAGGGCGGATGACTTCAGCCCAAACACAAACGGAGATGCTCCATGTGCTGTGGAGGAAGATCTCAAACCTGAGGAGGAAGAGTTAGTACCAAAAGGAGCTCGGCCGATACAGATAGTCGTTGCAAATGGGGGCGACCATAAGTTTGAATTGGATGCAGTGGCATTGGAGAAGATCCTAATGCAAGATCACATCAAAGACCTGAATGTGGTTGTGTTGTCTGTGGCTGGTGCTTTTCGCAAGGGCAAATCCTTCCTACTGGACTTCATGCTACGCTATATGCACAATCAGGTTAGCGATTCTTACTCCAGCATGTTGTTAACATGCCCCTTAAATGAGCTGCATGCTGTCAGTAAGGCCCTCATCTTAACTGGCATGCTATTAGTGTTTGCTTGAAATGCAAAACCAGCCTGGCCTGTTAATGTTCTTCAATTAAAAAAAAAAAGGCAGTTATAAGCATGCAGGTCTTGTTTTTGATGTATTCTGTAGTCATCTGAGTCATGGATGGGAGGAGATGATGAGCCATTAACAGGTTTCTCCTGGAGGGGTGGTTGTGAGAGAGAGACAACAGGAATCCAGGCCTGGAGTGAAGTGTTTGTGGTGGAAAAAACTGATGGCAGTAAGGCAAGTTGTTCCTTCATTAATCATCTGTTCAGATCACAACTTTTGTCCTCAAATAGTGCCCAATCCAAACTACCTTTTTTTGTTTGTTTGTTTTTTCCAGGTTGCTGTCCTGTTGGTTGATACTCAGGGAGCTTTTGATAGTCAATCCACTATTAAAGACTGTGCTACGGTTTTTGCCCTCAGCACTATGACCAGCTCCATGCAGGTGTGTTTATGATTGACAGTAAAAAGATCTAACATATGTTTTCAGGCATGTTTGGAAGTCTGTGTGGTTACTGGGTGTGTTTTTGTTTATATGTTTGCAATGTGTTCCCTTTGTTTGCTTTAGGTTTATAATCTCTCGCAAAATATTCAAGAAGATGACCTACAGCATCTCCAGGTATGTGTATGTGTGTCGTGACCTGGGAGAACCCATGGTCAGATTTTAACATGTTCTCTCACACAAATTTTCTTGTGAACATTAATCCCTTGTGCTTGTCCCAACTAGAGTTATGTTACAACATTAAAAATGTATTTGGATAATTGCTCATTTTGGGTTAACCTCAAATGTAAAAAAAAAAAAAAAAAAAAAAAGAGAGAAAATTGTAATTAAACATTCCATTCCTCTTCAAGCAAAAGATACCCTGTATACCTATATCTAATACACTATCTAGTTACCCTGTATACCTATATCTAATACAAAAAACATTTTTTCTGCCAAATTTTAAAGTATTTACATTTGACTCTGTAAACTTGTATCATGACTTTATTTATTGGCACCATCTACACCTGTCTAATCACAGAGTAAAAGTCACCCACAGCATTCAGGCACAAAGCCTCATTGTTGTTGGCACCTGATCATCACGCCCAGATATGGTTTTTGACCATCCCATTCCCGATTTAGCCCTACCCTTTCTGAGGGGGCTTTCCACAGAATTTTGGAGTGTAGCTGTGGGGATTTGGCGGCACGGTGGTGTAGTGGTTAGCACTGTCGCCTTGCACCTCCTGGGTCTCAACCAGGCTCGATTCCCGTCTCTGTGTGCATGGAGTGCATTTTCTTCCTGTGCTTAGTGGGATTCCTCCGGGTACTCCAGTTTCCTCCTACAGGCCAGTGTGTACCCCGCCTCGTGCTCTAAGCCTCCTGGGATAGGCTCCAGGGCGCTCGCGACCCTGTATAGGATAAAGCGATATAGATGAGTGAGCTGTGGGGTTTTACTCATTTGCCCTTAAGAGCATTAATGATTTTTGGTATTAATATAAGACAAGAAGGCTTTTTATTTTTTATATATTTTTTGATGATACTTTCAGGCAGTTTTACCTAGATGATCAAAAATTTCAGCTACAATGCTATTAAAAAATTATTTGACATAAATTGTATTTAAACTTTCAATGCTAAGTGGGTATTTAAAACCATTTCACTTTTATATGAATCTGACATTTAGGAATGATCCTGTGGGTGACATTGTTGCCTGAAAATGTCTATATAAGTAAAATAAGTGTTGTCTGTACATTGCTCAGAACTTGCTCTTTCAATGATGCAATTCATACTTTGGAGGACCTTAAACTGTCTCATCACCAATCTCTGGAAATTTTCTGTTCAATTACCGAACAGGGAGAGTATTTGGTGGTGAAGGAAGTACAACTTAGCTTAAACAAGGTGTGAGATACAATTTTGTAAGATTGACTTTCTTTGTATTAATAAATTAGGCAAAGAGTTCTGCCATATAGAAAGGCAGGCAGACGTACGTGGGATTTAACCTGAAATATCACTGATTACATTAAAGCTGATCAAATTATTTTTAGCTTTAACCATTTATCTATTTGTACAAACCTTTTCCCCCCTTTTTTCAATGACTGGTACTTTAGCTAGTAATTTATATATGTCCCTTTTTTAAATAGCTTTTTACAGAATATGGTCGCTTGGCAATGGAGGAGGTCTATGAAAAGCCATTTCAGGTAATTAATGCTTTGATTTGTACATTGTTTGTTTGTAACTTGTTGCTCAGCAAATTACAGTCTGTTTATTTTAGATGCTTGATTTAGATGATTGACAAAATATTATATACTTTTTAATTTTTTTTTTTGTTCATGGTTGTCTTGTTTCAGAAACTGCTGTTTCTGATTCGAGACTGGTGTTACCCTTATGAACATGAGTATGGACTAGATGGAGGGAATCGTTTCTTGGAACGGCGGCTGCAGGTTAGTTATGAACAAATTTTACAACTTCTGAATGCACAAGAAAACATAATTAAAAAGGTGTTTGTTAATCGTTTAGGTGAAGCAAAACCAGCATGAAGAGCTACAGAATGTGAGAAAACATATCCACTCATGTTTCTCAAACATTGACTGTTTTCTGCTGCCTCACCCAGGCCTGAAAGTTGCAACCAACCCCAACTTCGATGGCAGACTTAAAGGTTAGGCTATTCTTCCTTACTAAATGAAAAAATGCACACATACCCAAAATATTGTATTTTAATCTTTCGACACGTCTGCAGATATTGATGGTGATTTTAAGAACGAGCTGCTGAAACTGGTACCCTTACTGTTGGCCCCTGAGAACCTGGTGGAGAAAGACATTAATGGTGCCAAGGTGACATGCAGGGACCTACTGGAGTATTTCAAGGTTAGGCTTATTTTATGAACCTATAAATTACAAACACAATTTGCATTGTATTACCATTACAAACAATATCTTGTACTAAAACAAAAATCTGCGTTTGAGATATAATAGTCTCTTGATGACACGTTCAATCCACGTAGCGTGAAATCCCAAATGTTCATTATGGGAGCAGCTTTACTGTCCTGGGGGTCGACTCTGAGCTTGAGTTACTGTGCATAAGATGTTCTGTGTGTTCATGTTCCTTAGCCAACAAAAAAAACTTGCAAGTAGGCAGATTGGTTCTAAAGGGACTGGATGGGTGTGTGAATGTCGTGGACCACTGGCATGGTGTCCCGGTTTTTCATGTTTTCTTCTGCATTGCACACACTGTTGTTGGTATAGGATCCATGTCTTACTAGACCAAAGTAGGCTTTATACTAAGGATTGCTGCAGCAGGAGGTTAAAGAATAACACTCAATTTATACTGCTGTTTATGGTACTGGTAATGCCATGTTGAATGTTTTACAAACCACATTTTCATCACAACTGTTGGACTTTTAATTGTTTAACATTATCTGTTGGTACATGCACGTGTATGGTGGCGTATTTCAATATGGCAGCACAATTCATAAGCACCAATTTCAATAAAGGAAAAAACCCACTTTTAATGTTGTGGTGAAACATAGTATTGCATTTTCATGCTCGCAGGGAACCCAGCCCGAGTTGGCATCCCATTTCTTTAAAAAAGTCACTAACCAATCAGTTAAGACCATCGTTATAGTGTCGTCAAACTCTGATTTGTCAGAACCATGTCAAAGGAAGCCAGTGTAAAGTTCTGTTGATTAAAAGAAAAATGAATGATTGGTTAATCAGGTGAGGCTGCTGTCAGACCACCAATAAACTGTGAAGCCAGACACCCTTCTAAATGACCGATATCACACTAGAAAGTGCAGTTATGGAGGTAGAGATCAGACAGATGTTAATTCACAGTAGTGGTCATTTCATTGCGACTGTTAAAACAGGAAATAAGAAGCATGGAAAGCATTGGTTTGCCAGGTTCATGTAATGGGGCTTATTAGTGTTTAATACCTGTAGCCTTTCTTAATCGAGTTATTAGCGTCTTTTCTGCACATTAAGCATCTGGTTATACATTTAGGAGTGGACTTACATAAATTAAATGGTCAGAATTCATCTAAAGTTTTCACTTGTAGAATATATTCAATATTAATGATTTATTTCAGAAGTGCACTTCCAATCAAGCTAAACATCTGATTTGTGCTGTTTGTATTTAGGCATACATCAAAATCTACCAAGGTGAGGAGCTCCCTCATCCCAAGTCCATGTTGCAGGTATGTACTTTCCTCTGTAGTAAAAGATCCAATCGCTGTTCGTTAGGATGCTAGAGTCCTAAAGTGACATGGATGTAGAGTAGGGCTGCACAATATATAGAAAAATTATCGCGATAATGGTATATGCAATATCTGTATCGCAAAGAATTGCGATAAATGAAATCGAGTGTATGGTTACACGTAAATAAAAAGTAATGTTTGAAAGTAATTCATATTGTGTTGGCAGGTCTATAGTAACAGCAAACCAGAAATCAGAATATCTGCTGAGGGTTTTAAGTCATTCATAGTGTTTTGAAGTCTAAATATTTGCAACTTCCTTGACATATAGTTTCTTTTTAGCCTGAATTAGATTTAATTACATCAGACTAGGGCTGCAACAACTAATCGATAATGAAATTCGTTGTCAACGAATGCCGTTATCGATTAGTTGGGCTGCTCACGTTACTGAGAAGCGTGACTACAAGATGCACAAAGACACACACAGATACACAGTCGCTCGCGCAATGGAGGTTACAGAAGCGTTTGCAGGAAAAAGCGCGCGCCCCAAGTCCTCCAAGGTATGGGAGCAATTTACATTAAACACCTCTTATCGGGCGTTAAAATCGAGCAGTTTTCTGCCGTTTATAGTGTCCGGTGAGCGCGGATGAAGTGCCGAGGGTTTTCTACACATAGGAGTCAGTGAGAGAGTTCACACGGGCTTTGGTGACGTGCGTTTGTCCGGCTGCGCGGTTATACCGGGTAAAAAAAAAACGTTGCATGCAGCTTTTTCTTGGTGCTCAAATCCCAAGCGAACGCAAGGAAAACACGTCTAGTGCGTTTTCTTCACGTTCATTTTACACTTTGGAGGACCGGATATATCCCATGATCCTACACGCTATACAGAGGGAAATGCAGGAAAAAGGGCAAAATAAATAAAGTAAACCCAGTAGCGGCGAGTTTCCCCCGGCGAGTTTATATATATATATATATATATATATATATATATATATATATATATATATATATATATATATATATATATATATATAAATAAAAATAAAAACACATACACCATATCAACACTGTCAACTTGACATCTGCAATTATTGTTAAAAAAGAAAGTTTATGTAAATCAACAAAGGTTTAAATGTCAAAATTAAAGATCATTAAACTCTATGTGGCTATTGCATTTTTTAAAGTTTACTTTTATACATAAATAATAACCTGATTTATGGTTTTATATAGTTAAGCAAAACAGCAAATTAAAGCGGTCACTTTTTATCCGATTAATCGAAAAAGAAATCGCCCAACTAATCGATTATCAAAACAATCGTTAGTTGCAGCCCTACATCAGATGAATATCTAGTACCTGTTTATTTTAGTATGATCATTACATATATAAATGATTTAAAAAAAAATAGCCAATAAAAATAAAAAAATGCATTTCTCTAGGGAAATGTTATATCGCAAGAAATATCGTTATCGCAATATTCAACAATATTGCATATCACATATTTTCCTAATATCGTGCAGCCCTAATGTAGAGTGCATTGCTCAATTATTTAAACAAAAGTTTAAAAACAAACGTTTTCCTTTGTAATTTAAGTCAAAATGCGCTTATTTGCATTTTTTTTAAAATGTTGATAGCAAATCAGTGTCAGACACTATATTGGTGATCCATTTTTTTGTATATTGGTAAATTCTTATTCAGGTAGATAGGAACTTGTATGGCTTGTATGACTAAAATCTAATTTCCTGGGAGTTCTGCCAAGATTGCTGCCATGTGACCATACTTAGTCTTTATTAGAAAGACTGTAATATATTTTTATTTAAAATTAATTACTCACTGTGCTTTTATTCTCAAGGCAACTGCTGAAGCCAACAACTTGACAGCTGTGGCTGGGGCGAAGGACACGTACAGCCGGACTATGGAGCAGGTACTTTTTCTTTTAGGATTAATAAAGTACTCTGTCTGGATATTTATTAATTTATTTATAATTAATTATATAGAGCAAACATCTTTTAATAAACCAAAAAATTTTGACACTGGCAGAGGTAGCTCGGTGGTTAAGATGTTGAATTACAGACCAGGAGGTCCCTGGTTTGACCCCCGACGCTGCTGGGTTGCCACTTTTGGACCCTTGAGCAAGGACTCCAATTGCTCAAATACAATCAGGCATCGAGCTGGCAACCCGACCCTGTAAATAACTGCCACAGAAATCACGGATGTATATCAATCATCTGATGTGCAGAACCATCCATCCATCAATTTCAAATAACTCTTATAAATGTAGTCCAAAAATGAGTAATAATGTGATTTCTCTAACAAAGCTTAGATGTGATGTGACGAGGTAACCTAGATAACTCAAAATAGTTTGAGGCCATTGGACTAAAATAGGTTTTAATGTGGCCTGGATAACCCGCATCTCAAACGCTGAAGCACATTGCATGCTTAGATTAGATTAGAATCAACTTTATTGTCATTGTGCAAAGTACATGTACACATCAACTGTGTACTTATTTACATTTTTAGCAGTTAGCATCTAACCAGAAGTGCATAAGTTGCCTATTTACAATAAATAAAAATGTGGTAAATAGTAAAAAGGTATAGGTCCATGTTGTATATGGTAGTGTAGAGTATAACTGTGCAAACAGTTTATCTGAGGTGGGCAGTCTGTGACATTTAAAAAATTTGAATTGGGTACTTTCTTCTTGACACTTTCTTTCTACCTTTCTCCATATGTAGATATGTGGTGGAGACAAACCATACATGGCACCAATTGACCTCCAGCGCTATCACGATGACCTGAAGCAAGCCTCTGTTCAGAAGTTTCGTGCAGTTAAGAAAATGGGAGGAATTGAGTTTAGTCAACGATACCAGGAACAGCTGGAGTCAGAGCTTGATGAAGTTTATGCTAATTTCATCAAGCACAATGAAAGCAAGAACATCTTCTATGCAGCAAGAACGCCTGCAACTTTGTTTGTGGTCATGTTCGCCATGTACATAATCTCCACTGTAACAGGGTTCATTGGCTTATCACTGATTGCTGCCTTGGCCAACCTTGTGATGGGGGTGTCTTTGATGTCACTGTGCGCATGGGCATATGTGAGATATTCGGGTGAATATCGAGAAGTGGGTGTGGCTATAGATCTTACAGCAGAAGCCTTGTGGGAGCAGGTGGGTGAGATTTATCCATTTTTTTTTTTTTTTTTTTTTTTTTTTTTTTACTCTGTCAATAAAATTAAAATGTGTTAATTTTTTATCAATAATATATTCACATTTTGGATTCCAGGCTTTAAGTCAACAATAAATGTATATGTAAGGTAATTCCTGGCTACTTTCGCCATTTTAATTCAGGAATTTTGTTTCAGAAACTCATTAACAGTAAAATGATCATTACTTTTGAAGTGAAAAGCTATCATGCCTGATAAACTGAGTAAATTATTGATTTGATATTGACTAAACTATAGAGCAGTTGTTAGCCAACTATTAGGCAAATATAAATGTACATCACAAAATAAGGAATTACTGTATATTCTTAGCGGTTAAATGTTAAGTGTAATGACCTAAGATTTGAGGGCCAGATGTTAATGTTATGTTGCGTACGTTTAGATGACCCAGCCATGAAATAGGCTGTCCCATCTCTGGGTCAAGGAGTCCTGGTTTATTTTAGCATCACTGCATTGCAGCTGAAAGAAGCTCCACACTTCATGCCCCTCTAATTCCTGACTTTACTTGTTGTATACTGTTTTCACATACCACCTCGTCCCATCATTTTTTATAACTTTGTCATTCCAACCAAACAGAATCTACTTTTTTTTAATCAGTTAATATGACCTTCAGTTAACCTGCGCATGGTGTTTTTGCTTGCAGGATGAAACCCTGCATCCACATTGGCCCGATGTTAATAGGCTTGTACACTCTATACGAGTGACTAGACATGGAATGATACTCCAACTTGTGCTTATACAGTGTCGTTATAATGTTCCACCTATACATTTTATGCCTTCATCACTAGGTATTACTTTATTGGGTTGTCCATGCTGTCATCCAATACTCAATAACATGTCTCAGTAGTGAGAGGGTTGTAGGTAGGTAAAATGTTTAATAATTTCATAAACTGCAGTCGAACGGATTATAGTTTTGAATCAATTCTAACATGATGTCTAACATTATTTTTCTTCAATAGCTTTCTTTTCAAGGTGGTGCTTGTATATTCATGTTTAGGAATTGAGACGTTTATGTCAGTAGGAAATTGTTGTGGCATAATTTGTGGTAAAATGTCAGATTTGTGTGGACTCATCCTTGCAACCACCAAATTAACTACATTTTAGTCATTAATTCAAACATGGTCAATGTTTTTAATGGAAATGCAATTACTAACAAGCAGTAGCAAGGGAGGCATTCCTATCAGCACCACTGGCACCTACTTGTACTTGATACACAGATGTTTGTGCCAAAGTAAAAAATGTCAAACACCTCCTGAACTGGAGATCTTCCTTCCATGATTTACTGTAAATGTTTCTGCCTCTATTTTTGATTTTTCACATATTCATAATATTCCTGTTGCCAACTTTCTCTTGTTGCCTTTACTTTTTTCAGGTGCTGAAGCCAATGACCGAGCAATATGTGGAGGAAAATATGCGCCAGACTGTAGTTAACTCTATAAGAGCCAGTCTGACTGAACAAGTGAAGCAAACTGCAAAGTTAAAAACCAACTGACCCCTCGCTGTCTCTCATTTCTCTCATGTTCAGTGTGTACAGAATGTGTTTTTTCACAGTTTTATTGTGGACTCTTGTACCCTTAGGTTGCAGAATTAAAACCAAAGTTTACAACCCAGACTAGACATGATGCACACATTTAATGAGTGACTGAAGCTTCGTCACTATAATTATAATATGCATACCTCCTGTGGGTTTTGTTTCTTCTTCCAGAAGTAGTTATTAAAAAAAATGAATCTGACATTATTTTGTCAGTTTTACCAGTTCAATGTCATTGAAAATGTAACAATTATTTTGTCTCTTTTTAGATTTATTTTGTGCGTTTTGGATTTAAATGTGAGTTCAGGAAAATTGCAGCAGTTCAATGTCTGCAATGACAATGTCTGCAATTACTTGTTTAAAAACTGACCTATTCACTCAAGGCACTTCTTCACATTATAAAGCCAGGCAGAAATGTATCATAATACCCAGCATGTATAGGAATGTATAAATATAATTTTAATTATATTTCTAGAAAATGGGTTGGGTCTGTTACTGTAGTTTATAATTGAATAATGTGAATTCATCTGCTTACCGACAGCCACAGTACTTGTATCACACACAAGCCTACACTGCAATGTGTGGGATAACTTGCTTCGTCTGCCTTCTAAGGAGATGTTGTAATTTATTTTTTATGTGATTAAAAATATTTAAATAGCTTTCCTGTTTTTTACTATGCACTGCGCTCTCTTGTATCTTGCATTCATTTTATATATTTTTCTTTTAAAACAGTATCCACAAGGTTAATCCTGCTAAGCGTTTCAGGCATGTACTGTATACTATCATGATGTGAGTGTGCAAAAGTGATGTCTGCAGCCGTTAGGGTTTCGGTTAAAGATGCTTGGGTCTGACTAGAAGGCCGTTGATGAATGAACAATAATCCTTTTCAGCTCTTTTATTGCATAGCTATGGCCATGTTTCATGTTTCTATGGGGACAGACATTTTAAACAGTTTAAACAATAGGGTTCAAGTGGCTCCATAGCCTGTTTTCGCAGTCTGTTTTAGGCTGCAGGAACAACTGTATGACCTGATAAGGTAAGAGCTGAAAAGAAAAATAACTTTGGTTATTTTACTAATTTTATTTTTTGCATTAACACAATGTTGAGATTAAACAAATATAAAAGTTTAAATAAAGAACTAAAGCATTTTAGCTGTTGACTTATGATCAAGCATCATTTTCTTTCAGCAGTGAAATAAACCATTTTTATAAACGAATATGCTCTATGTTTAAAGGGATTTTTAATGGTCCTGTAATTATGGCTGCAAGTTCTAAAACAACTGATTCTTCACAAAGTGATGCCCTTCAAAGGCAACGAATGCTTTCCGAAGGCTTTGTAAAGTTTCATCATGGATTTTCAAAATCAAAAGTAACGGGACAAGATTTTCCTTGTGAATACTCGGCATGTGATATTATTAGTAATTTTTATGATAATTATGCGAAAGGATCTTGGGCTTCTCTTAAAAACCACAGTAATATGTGTTGTGGTTTGGATAAGCAGACAATGGAATTGATGCAAGATATTTTATCCAGAACAGAAGTAAGGGAGGATGATGCTGGACTCCATACCTTGGGGTTTAAGGTCCTGACAGCAGTTTCACCTCATGCAAATACTGACAATACAGAACTGGAAAACTTTCAGGTGGACTGTAAGGACAAAAGAAACTCCCATCTATCAAAGAATTGCTCTGATCAGTCAGATGTAAATAACACGGTGTCCATTTCTTCAAGTGAAAAGGGGTGCAAATTTCATCCCGAGTTTATTGAAGTTTTGAAAGAAAAGCTGCAACAAAAAGATACGGAAAATCAACAGATCGTTCGGTTACTGGTGCTGAAACACCATGAGTTGGTAGAAATTACAAAGCTAAGGGGAGTGGAGACCCAGCTCATGACTGAAAGGTTAAAATGTGAAGAACTAAGGAATTTTGAGGTTACCAAGAAATTTAATCATGTCTTTGAGGGCATGAAAGAGCAACTTTCCATGACCAAAAGCAAAAATGAACACTTCGTCAGGCAACTCAGGGCATTTCTGGAGAAATATGAGCGCCTTAGAAGACGTACAGACAGCATTAAGAAACTTCTAACAGAAGAACGTACAGAGAGAAAGAGATTTCAAAAAGAATTAAAGAAAGCCCAGCAGATGACTGAAGAGTTGGTAATGAATCAGACTCTTCTGGAGGACCAGAGGGATGCCGCAAAACGAGAGCTCTCCGAATTCAGGAAGGCGATGAAGACAGTGGAGGAACAGCACGGTAAACTTGTGAGTGCTATACAGAGACTTAAAGATGAAAGATCCTCTATGAGAGCTGATTGTGAGATCTTTAAAGATCAATTAAATAATATTCGGGTAGAGAACCAACAGCTCACACAAGCACTTCAAACTAAAGAGCTGGAAAAGAAGCAGATTGAAAAAAGGGTACAAGAATCTCAAATCCTGGTTAAACAATTGTATGAAGAGCTTGATGACACTCAAATCCAAATAGAAACTGCTGAGAAACAGGTGGACACAATGAAAAAAGAATTACAAGAAATTCATGAAGGGTATAAAGTGAAGACACTTCAGCTACAGGAGCAACATGGGTCCTGCATGCAACAGTTAGAAGCTAAGAGATCAGAGTGTGAGGCTTTAAGGGAAGTCGCCTCTAAATTGAATAAAGACAAGCATGCGATTCAAGAAGAGCTGCAATGCCTGCAACACGTGAAGGCACAGTCTGAGACTGAGAGCAAAAAAGAGGGAGAGAGATTGAGAGAGGCGGTGAGCCTACTTGAACATGAGAGAAAGCTACTTCTGGATGAAATGGGAGACTTAAGAAAGGATTACTTTAGCCTTAGTGATCGCATCACACAGAGACTTGAACAACTGGAACAGACAGATGTACCCATGAGCATCACCGACATCTCGTCCAGTCGTCAAATCGGAACATCCAGGACAAATTATGCAGCTGGTCAGACCTCACCAAATATGGACAGTAAGTATGACACAAGTTAAATGATTATATTTATATCTAGCTCTAAATCAAGTGAGAAACAGTTTAGGAAAGTTCAAATTAGCAGAGAGTTGAAGTGAATTAAAATCTGTTTGCTTTTTACAGTGATCGAGCATATAAGGAGGAAACTTGAGGAAGAAGAAAACAACCAGCAGAAATGCCATGCTTTCAAAGAGAACTAAAACTTGGATTTTAATTTTATACATATCAGGCAATATTTCTATTACACTCAAAGATGTAAAAATTTTTAGCATTATCAATTTGACACACAGTTTCACCATCCTCACTACTTCGGAGAATGAAGGAACAATACTGAATTTCACACAGATGAAAAAGCCTTAAATGGTATGCAAACTGTAAGTGCAGCAGTCGGCCAGGTGGCGTCTTTAGCACTGTGGCCTTGCACCTCCAGGATCGAGACTCTTTAGGTCTGTGTGTATGGAGTTTGAATGTTCTCCCTGCGCTTGGTAGGTTTCCTCTGGGTACTCCAGTTTCCTCCCACAGTCCAACAATATGCAGACTAGGTTAATTGGCGTTCCCAAATTGATCGTAGTGTGTGTGTGCCGTGCGATGGATTGGCAACCTAAACCTTATATCCCTCCTCAAGTTTCCTGGGATATGCCCCAGGCCGCCCCCCCCCCCATGATCTGTAAACCATATGCGTTTTTTTTTTTTTTTTTAAATAAAGGCAGTGCTTCCATTTTTATTCATACTGAGTAAAGTTAAGTGGTTGGCTGCTGTTACACGTCTTACGTCTTACACGTCTTACAACAGCCTCTAAATTTGGCATCATGACACCTTTTATGTTTACAGCTGGCCCAGGTGATCTGGGTAATAATTTCCTGGCTCACTTTTCACCTGTTAATACCAACCAGTCATAGCTTAAATGGCAAAGCCTGTCTGAGTATTTTTACTAAGGTTAGATTTATTTCCTGGCCACAATTTACCAATGGCTTTGTCCAGCATAATGCAAAAATCATCTCAAACATGAGCGTTACGATATGTTCAGTGGCATTCCCAGATCTGAATCACATAACAGGACACTTACAAGATGACAGTGGAAGGTTTCCAACAATTTGTGGAAATGACATGGTGAATTGAAGCTGCTTTGAAAACAGAGGGATTACCTCTGTACCTCTATAATTACTATAGCATTCCTATTAAAGCTTAAGGAATTTTAGCTTAATATAGAAGTACTTATTCGGAAGAATATTAAATGGGTTACATGAACGTTATTCCTTTGAAACTGAAAGTTTGGCAAAACGTTGAGGCCCCCCCCCCCCCCCATAGACCATAAATTGTGGATTAAAGAAAGTAAAAAAACATTTCTAACAGGCAATCTTAGTCATGTGTAATGTTTTTTTCTTCTTAGCAAGGTAGTTTCTTGGCATGATGACCTAAACCAAAAGGCTTTGCTGTACAAAACTACATTTATTAAATTTTGCAAAAATGAAAACTCAATGCAAAACATCCTCCTCCATAATACACAGTACTTAAAAGATGTTCAAAGTGCTTTTGAGTTAACAACACTACTATGGAAACATTGAAATGCAAACGGATACAAAATGTTTAAGAACTGGCTTAAGTAGAAAATGGCAACAACCCAGACAGATTTAAGGTGCATCAAGTGAAACTTTCTATTAAAATTTCAGCAATTACACTGCGTTCTATAAAAATGATCATGGTAGCAGTATTTACTCTAAATCTGGGGAAAACCGCAGAACTTCTGCAATTGCAGTTAATTGTTCAAAATCAATATGACCACAATGGATTTATAGAAACGATGAGGGGCAGTAATAACTGTAGTAAACTATATAACTTGAATAAACAGCAGATTGAAACCACAGTTTGCTTCAATAGTGCCATCAACTTTTTAGCATATGTGCTTTGTAGATTATTGGCCATTTATGACAGACAAATCTCTGCGTCTTCTTCCTTTGCCTCAACCACCCTGAACACTCCATCCTTTTCTTGTTTAACACTCTTTTTGGCTCCACCTGAAACATATGGTTGATTATAAACTAATCTTGTGTGTGTCATAAAAATAGAAAGAACATTAAAAATGTAATCAGGAATACAGTCCTGTTGTACAACTTACCCAACATGTCACTTCGGTCGAGCAAAATCTCTAGATCTTTGTCACTGATGACCTTGCCTTTAGTGCTTTTCACTGCCCTGCAATACAGAAATAAATAAATATACATACACACACAGGGGTTAAAGTAAAAAAAGAATCATGAGCCTGTGCGTAAAGTGCTTAAATAACAAGTGCTCGAAGTGCTAAAGAACTGAACTGCTAAACTGAAGATTAAAAGTGAAATCAAGGCCATTATCACTTATTTTTTAGACCATAAGTCTGCATGACATCCAAGTTCCAGCATGAGGTTTGGGCATTTGCAATGTTGACTTTTCTGCTTGCCAGATGTTGTGTTATTACTCTGTTGCTTGTCTGTTACAAGCGAACAAGCACATTGAGTATTTTATCCATATTCAAGGTTGTTGCTTCATCAACATTGAGTGAGAACATGCATTTTTTTTAGTTTCTCAGACAAACATTTTCTGAACTGTAATGCAATTCCATGAGTCTTCATGTAACTTTTTTTTTTAAACCGACAGGCTAGTTAACGCTTTTTTGTCTTCTGCCAGTTTTTTTTTTTTTTTTTTTTTTTTTAACACAGGGTGACCAGTGGATGCGAAATTCTGAATGACAAATCATGTTCTGCTATAAATGTGCACAAACTTATTTTTAAATCGCAGACACGGTCAGTCATCAACAACGGTGTGTCAGCTGTAACAGTTGCTCCCGGCAACGTCGTGGTAAGTTTGAGTGCACGGGCAGCGGCTCTATGACCGGAGTCTAAATCATGACGAGCAAGCACTTTCTTACCGCTGCTGGCATACAGTAGCTTCCTCGAGCAAATCGTGCAGAAACAAGCCCCGGGCTCTCTCAGTTTCTTGCACCAACTGCCAAAAGGCTCGCCATCTCTACTTTCTTCAATCCACGCCCAGCGCCATTTATTTTTGAATCCTTTATCTATTTCTAGGACATCCCCAGGCTTCATAAACTTGCGCTCCTTTTTTTTTTCCGCCGACAACGCTAACGTGACATTGACGTATGGGTGTCAATCATACCGTGTTGCAAGGACCCGCCCTTCACTGCTTCTGATAGGCTTGTAACGTTAGTTAAAGCTGCGTTCCTCTCATATGATTGGTAGGTGAAATAAATTGGCTCGAAAATATTAAACCGCATGCTCAGGCTCTAAAATATTATCTTTTTTTTCCTTCACGGCCGCACGCCAGAGATCCGGCACTGTGCCGGAATACTTTAAGCCCTGCATATATACACACAGGCAATATGTGCATGTGGCTTGAAAAAGTATTCACCCCCCTTGAACTTTTCCACATTTTGTCACATTACAGCCACAAACATGAATCAATTTTATTGGAATTCCACGTGAAAGACCAATACAAAGTGATGTGCACGTGAGAAGTGGAACTAAAATCATACATGATTCCAAAATAGTTTTTTTTTTTTTTTTTAACAAATAAATAACTGAAAAGTGGGGTGTGCGTAATTATTCAGCCCCTGAGTCAATACTTTGTAGAACCACCTTTTTCTGCAATTACAGCTGCCAGTCTTTTAGGGTATGTCTCTACCAGCTTTGCACATCTAGGGACTGAAATCCTTGCCCATTCTTCTTTGCAAAGCGTTTGTGAACAGCAGTTTTCAGATCTTGCCACAGATTCTCGATTGGATTTAGATCTGGACTTTGACTGGGCCATTCTAACACATGGATATGTTTTGTTTTAAACCATTCCATTGTTGCCCTGGCTTTATGTTTAGGGTTGTTGTCCTGCTGGAAGGTGAACCTCCGCCCCAGTCTCAAGTCTTTTGCAGACTCCAAGAGGTTTTCTTCCAAGATTGCCCTGTATTTGGCTCCATCCATCTTCCCATCAACTCTGACCAGCTTCCCTGTCCCTGAGAAGCACCCCCAGAGCATGATGCTGTCACCACCATATTTGACAGTGGGGATGGTGTGTTCAGAGTGATGTGCAGTGTTAGTTTTCCGCCACACATGGCGTTTTGCATTTTGGGCAAAAATTTCCATTTTGGTCTCATCTGACCAGAGCACCTTCTTCCACATGTTTGCTGTGTCCCCCACATGGCTTGTGGCAAACTGCAAATGGGACTTCTTATGGCTTTCTGTTAACAATGGCTTTCTTCTTGCCACTCTTCCATAAAGGCCAACTTTGTACAGTGCACGACTAATAGTTGTCCCATGGACAGATTCCTCCACCTGAGCTGTAGATCTCTGCAGCTCGTCCAGAGTCACCATGGGCCTCTTGGCTGCATTTCTGATCTGCGCTCTTCTTGTTCGGCCTGTGAGTTTAGGTGGACGGCCATGTCTTGGTAGGTTTACAGGTGTGCCATACTCCTTCCATTTCTGAATGATCGCTTGAACAGTGCTCCGTGTTCAAGGCTTTGGAAATATTTTTGTAGCCTAAGCTTGCTTTAAATTTCTCTAACTTCATCCCTGACCCATCTGGTGTGTTCTTTGACTTCATGGTGTTGCTCCCAATATTCTCTTAGACAACCTCTGAGGCCGTCACAGAGCAGCTGTATTTGTACTGACATTAGATTACACACAGGTGCACTCTATTTAGTCATTAGCACTCATCAGGCAATGTCTATGGGCAACTGACTGCACTCAGACCAAAGGGGGCTGAATAATTATGCACACCCCACTTTTCAGTTATTTATTTGTAAAAAAAAAAAAAAAAAAAAAAAAAAAAATTTGGAATCATGTATGATTTTCATTCCACTTCTCACATATACAGCACTTTGTAATGGTCTTTCATGTGGAATTCCAATAAAACTAATTTTTTTTGTGGCTGTAATGTGACAAAATGTGGAAAAGCCACTGTGTATACACACACACACACACACACACACACATCTGTATTCCAAAAAAAAAAAAAAAAAAAAAAAAAAAAAAGGGATATACAGTACCAGTAAAAAGTCTGGACACAGGTTTGGATGCATTTTCTACATTCTAGAATACTTGATTTTTTCAAAACTATGAAATAACACACGGGATTAAGTAATTAAGTAACAAGAACAACAATCACTTGCTTTTTTAAGACATTAAGGTCAGCTGTTCTCGAACAGTATCAAGTGCATTTGCAAAACCCGTCAACAAGCACCATGATGAAATTGGATCCCAGGAAAGCAAGACTAAAACTGTCCTCTGTTGGCAAAAATTACCAATTAACATATAGCACCACAGATTAGAGCCATTATTAAGCCGTTACAGAGAAGTCGTCGCTGATACATCTCAATGTCAACTGTTCAAATGAGAGGATTGCATATTTTGGATGCCTTCAGCAGTGTTTTAGTGTAGAAATAAAAATCAGGAATTTTTTTTTTTGTATACTTCACAGAATACATATATTTTCATAATCAATATTCTGCAAAGGCAATGGTTGGTTTTTACTAGAAACAATATTATTTTAGTTATAAATTCACAATGGCTCTCTGCTCTCATATGATCAAAACTATTCAAATATAAAGGAACTGAAGACAAATAGCAAATGTTTAGATGTTTCGGTCATGCTACATGAGACCTGAACACAGTACCTTTCATAATCTTTGGACTTCAGCAGGTCCATCAGGTCATTTATATCCATACAGCTTTTGGATTGCTTTAGATCAGCTTTCCCCCCTTTAAACTTCTCTGTGAGGGGGGGAAAAAAGGTTCATGACACAACACAAAAAGAGGCCCTTTCAATTTGTTATTTGGTATTTAATAAATAAAAATCTTACTTTTATGAATCACCATCTTCTCTAGTGTCCTCTTAGCAGATGCCCTTTCAAGGATTTTCTCATCAATAGTGTTTAATGTGATAAGACGGTACACCACCACAGGCTTGGTCTGTCCAATACGGTGACACCGATCCTGAGCCTGCAAGTCTGCCTGTGGGTTCTTTAGTTGAAAGAAAATTAAGGATTTAAAAATCTTAGACTGACTTTTTACTATCATTATACATAGCTACAATATAAATATCTGTATCGCAAGGAGAAAAAATAAAATAAAAAAACCCATACCCAGTCACTGTCAAATATAATGACTGTATCTGCAGCTGTCAGGTTGATCCCAAGACCACCAGCTCGTGTGCTCAGGAGGAAGAGGAAGACCTCTGGATCTGACGCGAACTTCCTCATCTACACAGATTCGAAAATATAATGTTTCCACATAGCAAATACACTTCTTACAAAAGTAGAGCATATAGTCACAAGTAACTGAACAAAAACATGTTGCTTACGTTATCTTCTCGATCAGTGTATTTCATGCTCCCATCTAGTCGGCTGTAATCAAATCCCCGGAGGTAACAGTAGTCCATCAGGATGTCCAAAATAGATGTCATCTGGCTGAAAATTAGGACCTGTACAAAGCATCAGATGCATATGAATACATCTCAGACTGAAAGATGACATATGGGAGAGAAAATGCAAATGGTTGAAAAATAGCCAAAGATGGTACTTTACCTTGTGTCCTCTTTTTTTCAGTTCAGGAAGCATTCGGTCAAGAATCAAGAACTTGCCTGAGGTCTCCACCAGCTGCTCATCAATCTGTCAGGGAGAAAATTTTGTTCAATAAAATAAATGGTATTTATGCCTCCCATGCCAATCAGACATGATGTATTAATAAACATAAGATTAATCAAGTTTAAAATTTTAATTACTTTAAACTCCTCGGTTCCAGGGACGAGAGGATATTCAATAAGATAAGGATGATTGCAGCATCGTTTCAAGAGCATCAGTATGTTTTGTAGCTTCAGGTTGATCTGTGCATCAGTAGGTACCTGAAAGTCTACCAGTGGAACAGACCTGTAGAAAGGAAAAAAAAAAAAAACTTTACTTTGTATCTGAAAGAATATAAATATATAATATAAAGGATAAAATATTTTTGTTTAAGAACTAAACCAGGACACTGACTCCTGCTGACTTTCCATCTCCTTTTGAATTTTTTCGATGTATTTTTCGAGGTCATGTGGAGAGTCATTGCTTTCGGAATAGTCCACCACTTTCCGAGCCCTGCGTTTAGGACGCCCAGTAGAGGACATCTTTACTGCTACAGTGTTCCCCTTGGATTAAAAATGATCAAAAATGATCAAATTACAAACTAAAATAAATAAATAAATAGTGCATATGTTGACTACAATCACAACTGATTTTTAATAATAATTAAAAATAAACCAGTCTACACACCTTTTCCTGACCTAGCACCTTAGCAATGGTTTTGTCAACGATAGCTCTGTAAAAGGCATCCTGCTTGGCTGTCATCGGAGCATATACCACTATCTCTTTCTTTGGTGGAACATCTAAAGTCACATCTGACTTCAATCGTCTCAGTAAAAACGGTGTGAGAATCTGTATAACATAAATCAGTCAATGCACAGAGAGCAGAAATTATAGGATTATATGCAACATATGCAAAAAAAAAAAAGACTATCCAACTGGTACTGGTTTAACCTTACCTGGTGAAGCATATTTAGGATGTTCTGTTCTCGTTCATTAGTTACAAGGTTCTCAACATCTGAGGTAATGGTGCTGATGTCAAACCATGATTCAAAACTAAAACATTTCACAAAACATAATATATACTTTACTACAAAACTGATCCAAACAGACTTCAAGAAATTAATAATAATCATCACCATTCATGAATACCTTTTTAAGTCATCAAAGACGTCAGGGAGAAGAAAGTTAAGCAGAGACCACAGCTCAGAAAGATTATTCTGCAAAGGGGTTCCTGTCAGCAGGAGTTTGTTGTCAGTCGGAAGCATTTTTAGCTCTTGCACTAAACGACAGTTCAAGTTCTTTATCCTGTGACCCTCATCCACAATCAGGTACTTCCAGTGGAAACGCTAAGGAGAGATTTGGAAAAGATTAAATTGATGTGTCTCAAACACAAAAAGATTGCTTAATCTTTTAATAGTCATTTACAGAATAAACTGCCCAACACATCATAGGCTGCACGATTCTTGCTAAAATGTGAATCATAATTTATCTAACACAATTCTTATGTTTCAACCAAACCTTTTTAATGCACTAAAGTAAAAAAGATAAAAAATTAAAATTAAATAAATAAATCTGCAGTCTAAACAGATCATTCAATTCTTATGCATATAGTGACGTTTGCTTATTTTTTAGAACACTTCAAGTGAATAATTTAAAAGCTGTTGAAAATATAACCAGTGTATCTGCGCCACTCATACAAGTGCAGCATTTCATCACTGCACGCATTAGTTTATATCATTTATATCATTCTTTTTATCAGCACAAGGTAAAATTAAGTACATAGAATTTATTGTTGTGAAAGGTTTTATTGCTCAATCTTAAACTTCTAGTATAAATTATGTAGCCTCAGTTTTCAGTCTCTGTGTAACAGCTATAATCAATGCGTTTTTTAGGTTTAATTAACTAATGCAGGAAGTTACAGTATATCCCATTGAGATCCCTTATTATTACATCCCTGTTTCTTTTTCGAACAGTAGAATAGACATAGAATCACATGCAAGACATTTATCTTAGGCTATTGATAATACTTATATAAACCAACGCATGTGATGATCAATGAAAAAGAAGAAAGTGTAATTGAGGGGACGCAGAGACCATTCAAAGGAGCCAATCAGAAACAGGTCATCAGAACGCTCCCTCTCAACCTTCTGATCGAATGGGATTGTCCCTCCTCTAGCCTCCGATTTGATAGAATTGAGCAACCAGTGTTGTGATATTCAGGATGCACAAAGAGTGGAAATACACTTTGGGTGTACGAGAGTAAGATTAAGCGGATAAAAATAAAATTGGAGTGCAAAACTAAATTTTATTCACAGGTTTTTGGCACATAAATAGCGGCATACTACCCCATCTCCACCAATTAACCTATTTAGCTCTGCATCTGTAAGTCTCTTTAGTTCCGTCACGTGAGAGGAATGCAGCGTGATTTGAATGCAGGGAAATACATGCAAGTGCATAGATGCATTTAAAAAATATCAGATGTATGTATTTATTGAAATCATGATTTTTCTCTCCCCCCCACAATTAATCATGCAGCTCAAGCATCACACATTCAATGGTGTGTATGAATCAGTTCTAACCTGAAGATACTTTCTGTCAATCATGGCGATCTCAAACGAAGTCACAACCACTGGGCACATATGCAAAGAACCCTGAGGCTTGCGGATTTTCTTGACGAGGTTCATTCGCTCTTTCGCTTGGCCATGGTAAAGCATTATAGACACCTAGGAGAAAGAGACAAGTTATCAGTATAAAGAATGCATTACATTTTAATTTGCATCTAGCATTGTTAGAATTTTTTTCCTCCAAAAAGTTTCTATGTTAAACCTGAGCTGGGTCAAATAAGTGACCAGTCCCAATTATTATTACACAAGAATTCTTAAATTAATTAGACACTAATACCACCATCACCAGTATTTTTGACAACATCATTGTTGAAAAGCAAATACTACGCTAGTATAAGCCTAAAATGTATAGCGGTCTTCTCTTATAAACAACCTGTATTGTGTCCTGTATTTTTCTTCTAATTGTGTCTAACACTAATTTTAGCCAGCTACTTCACCAAAATGCTAGGTTGGCCTCAGTGACTGGGTCTAGACGCTGAGTTATTTACCTAGCTATTTTGGGGTATGCTTTAGTTATTGCCCTCAAACAGCCAAGTAAGACTGGACAGCAATTTGTTCATTCCTGCTTAGCTGGATGACTTTAAGGACACATGGATTATGCTGTAACTATTCTAATAGGTTTTACATTATCAGTTAGTATCGTCATGTAGTGTTGTGCAAGATTTTTTTCTTTTGTTGGCAACTTTGCACTTATGACAACTCCTGAAAGATAAAATCTGGAATCCCTGATAGCTTTGGAAACTTGCGATTTTTCATAATCAGAGTTATCAATCCAAATGTAAATATGATTTTTGAAATGGAAGTACAGTACCCACATAAAAACCCATTTCTGTGGCCTCACCTCTGGAGTGAAGCGCTTAAACTCATTAATCCAGTTGGGCAGAGTGGACAGAGGAGCTACAACCAAAAATGGTCCCAGGACTTTCTTCTCAATCATCATTGCAATATGAGCAATGCACTGTATGGTCTTTCCCAGTCCCATCTCATCTGCCAGGATACCATTTATTCCATTTTCCCACAGCATCTACACAACAAAATAAAAGATTTTCTTATTATCCTCTGCAGTAATTTAAAAATTTAATTAGGAATGCAATGAAATATGAGAGGTAAGGGAAATTTAAGGAAAAAAGTTTATGTGAGGCAATGAAGTATAATTTTTCCTTAAAAATGAAATTTCTACCTACAGATAGCATTGCACTACTTTGGGTCTGACTAATGTAATATAGAAAATTATAAACAGAATTTTATGTATAACAAAAAGCTCAGGATTCCATCCTGTAGTCCGTCTATAACAGTGCTCATTCTGACATTGGTTCAAATTCATGAAAGTGAATTGCTAACCTCTTGAGGCCTATCTGCAGTACCGTAATTTCTCAGTAGAGGGACACAGCCCACAATTTAGGAATCTGGTTTAAATGATGAAAACTTTAGATTTTTCTCTTCATGCAGTACTGCCTTCATAACTGTAAAAGCTGGCTATTCTTAAGACATTAGGTCCAAACCTTTAGTCAGTACTGCTGTCTGCTTTTAATTCTAAGACACAGCTTTTTCATACTTTCTAAATGACATCATGTGAATATTACACATAATACAATTTAAATATCTGTGCAAATCCCTAACTTATAAAATCACATTTGCATAACTTGTGTTACAGCCGCCATTTTACTTTCATAATTTCTGTGTATCCTGTTGCTTACCCTGAGCCATTCAATGCCCTCCACCTGGTACCACCTCATCACACCACCAGTGAAAAGTTGAGGTTGCTGTACAGGCACAGGCTGCCCGTCCACTTTCCTTTCTAGGTCTAACATTTCCTTGGCATTTTCCCGCACCACCTCAGACAGTCGACCTTTTATATCCGTGTTTGAGTCGGTCAGTTTTTCTATATCCTCTGCCTCGAGTTTCTTCTGGCTTTCAGTCTCCTAGAGAACACAAAGTAGAAACTCAAAATAAAACAAAATCTTGAAGTAAAAAGCTTCCTAATGTACAAATATCCTTACACAATTCTTAAAAATACTCTAGGTTGCGAGTCTGCGACTGCTATGCTATTAAATTACACTTTACCCTCATAAACATGTATTTTAAATTACCTCTTCTACTTTCCTTTTCTTCGCTTTTGACAAAATTTCCTATAAAACAAGCAACATTTCAGTCAATGGTGATACCACAACAAACTTTATATGAGAATGTTCATTAAAAAGTAATAATAAAATAAATAAAATTACAAAAGTGCTTACCTCTTTGGATATAACATCAGCAATTTTATAATCTTCCTCCCTCTCTCTCTTCTTCCGCTCAACTTAAAGAGATTAAAACAAAAAATGTCTGCCTTTTCAGATTCCCATTTCATCAACTTGAAGTATACAATTTATTGAACATGGCTTAAAGTGTAAATAATTTTTAGTAAAAATAAAATAAAGGAGGTGGGGGGAGAGTAATGTTACATGAGTAATATAGTACATTAATATACAACAATACCTTTTTCTGTTTTCTTGCCACTGGCCTGTGGAATTGTGGGATGATTTATTAGTGGGGTATCCATACTATATGCATTTACAAAATCCAGTAAACAATAACATTTGCAAGTCTGGAGCAGGACAATAAAATAGGATTATGTTATTAACATATTACTTGACACTTACCTTCTGTGCTGCTGCTTTCTTTTCCAGTCTCTCTTTCTTTATTTTCTCCTGTGTTGACAAATAATAATAAAAATATTATTTCTCAAAGACTTCTGTTTAAGAACACAGGCCTGTAGTGTGTAAAGCTTAAACACCTTTGCTCGCGCTTATAATGAACTTTAATCCTTAAGAATGTCTTGAATCGTTCAGGACAAACCAGGAAGCAGAAAGTATTTTATTTCGTGGATTTTCCCCTGAAGGCAACAAGTAAACCCACCTCTTGTTGCTGCTGCTCCATTTTGGTGAGCAGAAACTTGGAGTAGATGTTGCTTTTCTCCAAAAGGTGTTGCAGCCTCTTGAAGCGCATTTCTTGAGTGTCTTTTACACACGACTGTCTCGCCTGCAAACCACACACATGCACAGAGACTGAAGGAAAAGCAGATACAAAGTAATACTTGAATGCATTCAAACTTATTTACACCCGTAACGTACAATTTAACGTCTCATAAAACAAAGAACAGTCAATACGAATTAAGTAGCAATAAAACACACGACTAATAGCAAGATGTACAGTGAAGTACACCAAAGGTACATACCTTCTCCATCATCTCTCTCTCCTTTCTCTCTCCTTCTTCCTTTAAATTCTTTTCCATCTCTGCCATTTCCTTGGTTATGACCACCTCCTCAAGTTGACCTGCGTCAATTAAAATCTAGTTACAGAGGCTGGCTCTACATTTGCACACGGCTGATAAAAGTTATGAGTAAGTCATGAGGAGATGAGCATACCTGCAGTAAAAACCTCCATTGCAGCTCCTTCTGGCTCCTCACATTCATTGTGTTTGGGACAAAGGGGAGACACACTGCGTGTCTCTTCTTTAACGCTCCTAATAGCAAATAAACAACAGTTTAGGACTTTTATTTGCTTAACCATAACCTTGAGGAAATGCTAAATATTGTCTGAGGAAAAGTTGGCTATTGTAATGAGGTGTGTAGTAGTGGTAGTAGCTATGAGCTAGCTCGGTGATACTTACACACTCATCGTATCTGCTGTGTCCAGACTCAACAAAACGAGCTCTGTTCGTGTCAGTTTTGATTTCCCCCCACTCCAATATTGTACTTTTATAACCTTCTGTCAAAAAATAAACACTTGTCTGAGTTATTGCTAAATTTAAATTAACACCAAGAGCAAAAAACCAAGCTATATAAAATTAAATAAGCCTAAATACAACGTTGCTCGTTACAGATACAGACCCGGTTTGCTAACTGACTGCACACGAGCAACCGCGAGCAGATGGCCAGCTGCAGTTGTGTAACCCGGGCTGTGTGGAGACCGAGCGGTTTCGCGCCAGTGTGGACGAAACCAATGTAACCTTCCGGTGGGGAGGATGTGAATCCCGGTTTATCATAAAACTTGCTCGTTCCGTTTACAACATTATTTTTTTTAAAGTGCTTTAAAATATAGGTCCGAATTCCTGTTACTACTTAAAAAAAAAGCACGAATGTCTGAAAAGAACTGTAGTAAGTATGCTGTATTTTATTCCCTCCCCCCCGTCTCAGACATGTGTGCGACTTCCGTAATTGACATTTCCCGCGAAAGACTTTGGCCACGGTAAGCCTGAGGGCAAGGGACGGCGGTACGACTGTTTTTTTTTCCTTCTTCCACGAAACATCTTAATAAATTGTTACAAATAATAATAATAATAAAATAAAACCTACAAATAAATAACTGTACACTGTTTTTATTCATCAGACACATGGCCCATGTCCTTAAGATGCATTCAGATTTTATGTTAAAGAAATGAGGTGTGTGTGTGTATATATATATATATATATATATATATATATTTGTTTTTTGTTGCTGTTTGAAGTTTTGGATTTATTTAGCAGTGTTTACGCCGAGGATTTCATACGGATACGGAGCCCTGGAAGTCACCTAGAGGAGAAAAAAAAGTCCGTGGCAACAGTTTTGCAGTTCATACCCTCAGTTTATAATGCGTACGAATTGCAAAACTGTTGCCACGGACTGTTTTTTTCTCCTCTAGGTGACTTCCAGGGCTCCGTAATTTCACATGTTCGTAAAAGTCTACCCGGTGATGTTTGACTGCTGGCTTTTTAACTACGTCTTTTGCTATCACACGTTGCTGTGATAAGTCGGTGTGTCCGCCATGTTGGTCCTGGCAGGTCTGTCCTGTAAACAAATTAATATAGAGCTATGAGTTTATTATTACGGACAACAAGCACTATAACGTTTATATTAATCGGCTGATTAATTGATCAATTAAGCATATTCAAGGATTTTTTATTAATCTACGCCTGGTACAAAAAAACTGGTTGTCTACGTTTACTTATTGTAGAATCTGGACAATTATGCTATAACCAGCCACTTTGTATTTAAGAGTTTTACTCTTTCATGACACGAATTGTACAAGCTCGAGTTTGTCGTGCGACTTATTTATTTGTCAAACGTAAATACAGGTATTATACTGCTTTTTTTTATTCAGAAAAGTATTTGTTTACAGGCCAGGTCTGCAATATGTGCAGCGTCCATGCATTAATATCTGTGGGGAGACAATGTTCATAATATGCCCTCCCTGTTAAAAGTATAAAATTAACTTTTTCATTATTTTAAAATTAGGATTACAATTATTTTTCCAATAATAGATTAGACTTCAAAATAGTATTAGCTGTAATAATTTTAATTTGTTAAGAATTTTAAACAATGCCACTTAATACAGGCAAGAGACAGAATAATCATATAAAGAGAAGGCAATACCTCTAAAAAATGAGAGATAGAAATAGTGGCGAGATGGGTAGACCCACCTTTACTAGCGCACACACACACACAGGGTTCTGCCCTTCATTCATGACTGTTGTAAATGATAAAATGCACCTTTATCAGCCACAGTGGAAACCTTGATGATGCACCAGGTAATTAAAAATTACAGTTAGGATGCATATACTGACATTATTTTAAACATTGACGGGATCAGTGTTATAGTAAGATCCATGCACCTCAATTCATATTATAATAATACTTCTGGCCGAGTCCACAAGAGGATATGAGCTGGTAATGATGAGTAGATACTTTATGCCTAAAGCAAGTGCCACTGCTTTGAACAGGTGTTCCGAAAGATAACCCATGCAGGAAAATATTCAACTCGCCTGAATGAGAATTTTGAAGCAGTTTGAATGTGTTTACACTTCTTCATGCATTTCTTCATGCATTCCTGACTGTGCCAGCAGGAAAAATTATATCCTACTAAATACAGGTCCTTCTCAAAAAATTAGCATATTGTGATAAAGTTCATTATTTTCTGTAATGTACTGATAAACATTAGACTTTCATATATTTTAGATTCATTACACACAACTGAAGTAGTTCAAGCCTTTTATTGTTTTAATATTGATGATTGTGGCATATAACTCGTGAAAACCCAAAATCCCTATCTCAAAAAATTATGTTCAGTTATGCACTCAATACTTGGTCGGGAATCCTTTTGCAGAAATGACTGCTTCAATGCGGCGTGGCATGGAGGCAATCAGCCTGTGGCACTGCTGAGGTGTTATGGAGGCCCAGGATGCTTCGATAGCAGCCTTAAGCTCATCCAGAATGTTGGGTCTTGTGTCTCTCAACTTTCTCTTCACAATATCCCACAGATTCTCTATGGGGTTCAGGTCAGGAGAGTTGGCAGGCCAATTGAGCACAGTAATACCATGGTCAGTAAACCATTTACCAGTGGTTTTGGCACTGTGAGCAGGTGCCAGGTCATGCTGAAAAATGAAATCTTCATCTCCATAAAGCTTTTCAGCAGATGGAAGCATGAAGTGCTCCAAAATCTCCTGATAGCTAGCTGCATTGACCCTGCCCTTGATAAAACACAGTGGACCAACACCAGCAGCTGACATGGCACCCCAGACCATCACTGACTGTGGGTACTTGACACTGGACTTCAGGCATTTCCCTCTCCCCAGTCTTCCTCCAGACTCTGGCACCTTGATTTCCGAATGACATGCAAAATTTGCAACCTGTAGCCCATTTCCTTGCCACGCCTGTACACGGTGGCTCTGGATGTTTCTACTTCAGACTCAGTCCACTGCTTCCGCAGGTCCCCCAAGGTCTGGAATCGGTCCTTCTCCACAATCTTCCTCAGGGCCCGGTCACCTCTTCTCGTTGTGCAGCGTTTTCTGCCACACTTTTTCCTTCCCACAGAGGTGCCTTGATACAGCACTCTGAGGGTGTCAATGATGGCCTTCTGGACAGCAGTCAGATCAGCAGTCTTACCCATGATTGCGGTTTTGAGTAAGGAACCAGGCTGGGAGTTTTTAAAAGCCTCAGGAATCGTTTGCAGGTGTTTAGAGTTAATTAGTTGATTCAGATGATTAGGTTAATAGCTCGTTTAGAGAACCTTTTCATGATATGCAAATTTTTTGAGATAGCAATTTTGGGTTTTCATGAGCTGTATGCCACAATCATCAATATTAAAACAATAAAAGGCTTGAACTACTTCAGTTGTGTGTAATGAATCTAAAATATTTGAAAGTCTAATGTTTATCAGTACATTACAGAAAATAATGAACTTTATCACAATATGCCAATTTTTTTAGAAGGACCTGTACATCCTACAATGTTTTAATAGGGTCACACACTATTTGTAAAGAATCAACCAAACTAACTAATTAACCACCCAATGTTAATAGTCATTTTAAAAGGAAATGACTATTAACCTTTTAGAATATGGATAATTCGGCATCAATTTGGTCATTCCTAAGAAGCCATGGGACAAGTGGTAAATGCTTAAAATGGTTATTTTGTGACTTCCAGACTCTTAACCAGTGAAGTACACTCTTATTCACACATTTATTTTCTACACTTATTGAAAGGAGGCCTGGAACATACCAGCGGACGTGGGATGCACTTCGGAGGGATTTAATTTTTTATTTAATCTTTATTTTCAGGGCGCAAGCATGCACAGAGGATTTAAGAAAGTGGGACGTGAACCATCTACTCTGGCGGTGCGAAATCACATTGCTATTGACTACATCACCGTGCTGCCCTCAATGAATTACAGTACAAACATTCTAAAAATCCCAAAAGCAATGCTGAAAACTTTGCCATCAGTTGTACTGATCCCTTTCGCCACTAGGTGTCAACATTTGCTTCTTTTTCTTCTAACCCTCTGCAATACATGTAGGCTCTCAGGTCAGCTTAGAGTATAAATACCTTATTTGCTTCAATAACTAGAATCTATAAAATTCTAGCTTGATGAGACTACAAATGATAGAAAATTGCAGATTATAGTCTTAATAATCGTCTAAATGCGCATGCGCGAGCGTGCAGCAGCTTGGTGCAGTTGCTCTCGGAATTCTTTGAATCTTGAATCTTGAAATCTTAATCAGATTATAGGTCTAGCTCTTACACTAAACATTTAAATAATTTGAGATAAGCCTGAATCACACTTTTAAAACGTCTTCCCTTTAAGTAAAGACAAAACATGGTATTGGTGCTAAAAAGTGAATTTTCAGGTAGGACCATATAACACCATATTTTAAACAATAATTAATTATTATTATCTCTTGATCAGTGCTTCATTTTTTGTGTGTGAAAATAATATATGCTGAAAAATGGCTATTTTGGGGCACATATAAAATCATCTCTTCAAAACTTCTAATGCTACTCAGTTGCAGCAACAAACTTTAATAAATTGAATGACATTTACCTACATTAGCTACTGACCCAATATTAACCTCCTGAGACCCAGACTCTACTGTTTTGTGTACATTATCTATTTTTATGTTTTCTCTTTATTAGCACCTGATAACTATGAACTTAAGTATGTTACTTTTGTTTGTTGTCTTTTAACAACGGAAAGTTTGGCAAAAAAAAATAATACCCAGCCCTCATATGAGGATATTACAAGTATATGTAGACCATGTAGCTGGGAGAAGATGTCATATCCTCATAGTTAGGTCTCAAGAGGACAAACCACAAGAGGTCAGCATAAAGCTAGATTGTTTGACAAAAAAAAATAAACGTGGTTTGAATTGAGAAATTCTGAGGTGTAGTCATGAACACATATACTGTACACTATAGGATCAAAAGTATATGAATCCTCCCCAAACAATTTCTACAAAGTTGGCAGTACACAACTGTATATGACATCTTTGTAGGCTATAGCATTACAATTTCCCTTTACTGGAACTAAGAGGCTCAAACCTGTTCCTGCATCTCAATAATACCATGCACAAAGCAAGCTCCATAAAGACATGTTTTGCAAGGCTGGAGTGGGGGAACTTGAGTGGCTTGTACAGATCACTGACCACAACACCACCAAACACCTTTTGAATGAATTGGAATGCTGGCTACATGCCAGTCCTCCTCTGCTAACATCAGTGCCTGACCTAGCGGCTGAATCCTGACAGTCATGTTCCAAAATCTATTTGAAACCCAAGTGGGGTTTATTAAAGAAGCAAAAGAGACACAGAAGCTGTTGCACGTTTGAGGATAGAGTAAGCTCGAATTATATTAGTTTTGGTTTTGGTCATTAATTAAATGAGAGTTCCTTATATTACTAAATGTGCCACATGTAGTATATTATCTAATTTTTAATATTCCATATATTTTTGTTTTTACCTGGTAAATTCACTATTTGCACCAATTTTTTGTGACCAAACTAGGGCTTTTCAAACATCAGAAGGAAACTCATTCATGTATACATTATTTTGCCTCTATAATAATAATAATAATAATAATAACAGTAATAATAATAAATCCCCCACTCTCAAGCATTTTTCTGAGCTATGTGCTGAATAAATACTGCAGTCCTTAAAACACAAGATTCTAATCTATCAGTCTGGTATTTATTTTGATGTGAAGACTGCAGGGCTGGCATAGCACAGTCTGACGAAAGGCCAAAAGTAGTGAAACAAAGTTCCCTCTGAAATTCTTCACGTCTGATAAGACTCCTTGCTTGCTGCCCTAAAGCAACATATCCTCTGCCTGGGCATGTGTTTAAGCTGTGTCACATTTCTGTTCAGCAGGTCTCCCCACTTTACTTCTCCTACAGTACAACCCCCTCTTGCCTTAAGGCACTGTCTCATGTTCCCCCAATTCAGTAATAAAATAAAAAAAATTATAAAACTATATATATATATATATATATATATATATATATATATATATATATATATATATATATATATATATATTTATTTATTTATTTTAATAATAAATAAACCATTTTAAGTTTAAGTAGTGGTTAGGTAGTGTAGTGTATGGTTACTTATACAGTACCATAATGTCTTATGTAAATTAAATATTTAAGTTGTAGACTTATTCTCTCTTTTGTGCGTGCATGCAGGTTATCTGGGAAGTAATTAGTTAAGGCTGCCTGGTTGTAAACAAATGGAAATGACTCATTAACCCATTTCCTCCATTGCAGCTCTCTGTCTGTTATTTCAGTATATAGGAGACCACAATCTTTGTACACAAACCTCCTCTCATTGTTTTTACTTTGTTAATTTATGTACATTTTAGAATGGGTCAGAGGTACTATTGAACATCTGAAAAACTTTTAGTTGTTTTTTTTTATATTCCATATTCGTGATTAGGTCGTCTTATCTTCTCAGCTATAAAGTATATGGTATATTCTTGAATGTAACATAGAAATGATACAGAACAATAAAAATAAATTAATTTTGGTGAATTTGAAGAAAATCTCTAGGGCTTAGCAGCAGCATAAGTCAAAAGTTTTTGTTATAAAAAAAAAAAAAAAACTCAAATGAAACCCTGTCGAAGATCTCACCTGACTTACTGATAACACCAGACATAATCTAATAAGTGATGCTGTGTATTTTGCTATAGTAACTATGAGGATAAAATCTCATGGAAGCTTTTCCGCCCTCCTGAAGCCTAAACAGGTTCCTGTAAGATTCGTGCAAACACAAAGCACAACAGCTATAATCATGTGAGATTTGCAAGGAGATATTGATAGCTCACTTTTTCTTGCAGGAAAATGTTCTAATTGCCTTTAATTTGATTATTCCTATTTTAGTAAGCATCCTCTTCCCTTGCTACACATACTCAACTTATAAGTATCTCAAAATACCTCTAAAGAAATTTGACTAATTTCTCCTGTGGAAACACATGATCCTCATCCACCAACCAACCAACCAACCAACAAGCAAACCTTTTAAATAGGGAGGGAAAACCCAAAAACAAAACCCCAATGGAAAAATCTAACTTTGTTTTTTTTTTTATCTCATGGGGACGAACACATCATTGTTACTGGCAGGAATCTGTTCTCATTTGATGTTTGTTATTCCATTTGATCTCTGTTATATTTTCCAGAATGTGAGGAAATGAGATGTGGATGCGTTTTTATGGAAATGGTGTTTGGATGGTGTCAGGAAGCCAAAGTCTTTGTGCAGCTGTGCAGATGTGCGTGTGTGCCTGCATGTGTGAGCTAGAGAAAGAGAGAGTTCGAACGTGTGAGTTAGCACATCTTTCCAATATTACCAGAGCCCTATTTTCAAGCAACAAGTGAATTAGTATGTCTATTGCAGTATTAAAGTAAAAAGTTGTATAATAATATGTATTTGATCATGTAAACATGCAAAAACTTATTCAAACATACTGTATGGACAAAAGTATTTGGCCAAATCTGCAATGATATTGTATCCAGATACGTATACTTCAATATAGAGCTGGCACCCCTTTTGCAGCTGTAACAGATTCTATTCTTTTTGAAAGGATGTGAGATTTCATTTCCATTTATTCTGTAGAGCATTTTTGAGGTCAGGCACTGATGTTGGGCGAGAAGGCCTGGCTCGCAATCTCCAATCCAGTTCATCCCAAAAGTGCTCAATGGGTTTGAGGTCAGGGCTCTGTGTGGCCCAGTCAAGTTTTTCCACACCAAACTCATCAAACCATGTCTTTATAGTCATTTCTTTGTGCACAGGGACACAGTCATGTTGGAATTGAAAAAAGCTTTCCCCAAACTGTTGCCACAAAGTTAAAAGAATAGCAGAATTAAAAGAATTCAACAAAATTGCACTTCACTGAGTCAGACATAATCTGACTCTGACATACAAGAATTTAAAACTATGTGCTTATTTACATTCAAAATTTGTTATTTCAGTGAATGTGGATTTTTATTTAATATTAATTCAGTATGTCCTGGCAATGAACTTGTACATTTTTATATTTCTGTCTTCTTTTAAACAATAACAATGACAACAACAACAACAAAATACACATCACCTGTTCAACATGTAATCACAGACTGTTTGCTTGCAGGTCAAATAGCTGACAATAGCTCTTTTTCTGTAATTACTAGTCTGTCTCACCATTCCTAACCAGTGGGGAATAACCCCTATGTGTGTATAAATCCCTTTTAATCCAACAAGGTCACATACTGATGTGTGACACAATATCTGCTGAACAGCTTGTGACTATTGTTGGACCTACTGGTGTCTTGTGGATGGCCTCATACTGTATTTCCATTCTTTGCTGCTGGTAATATGGATAGATTTCACATATACTGTACGTATGTATAAAAGACATTGACCATTAGTTTACTTCAGGAAGATAAATGTTTTTGTCATGAAACCCATGCAGCCAAACAGACAATTCACATGGTGTTCCAAATATAGGATATTTGGATATAGGTTATAGGATGACTGCGTGCTCGCAGCGTGGTCGGGAATGTGGAGGGGGTACACCTTCATGTTTCTGGTAAGCTATTGAGTATTCACTACTACTAAATAGGAAGGGCCCTGGAAAGTATCCCCAACCACATACCTGAAGTGCACTGCTTTGTCTTCATTCTTATTTCTGGTTGCAAAGATGGATGGCATTTACCTGTCTAATTTCAGTCAGTAGGAACTTTATCCTAAAGACATGTCTCATTTTACATGTTGTGAGTGGGAGATGCTCAAACTCTGCACTTACAGAACACATTCATTCAGTGCTTATCTGATCTTAACATTTTACTGTATATGATATATTGCATATTGTACAGTATATTGTGTATGTTCACTGTACTCAAATATTCTGTTAGCTCATGAACCAGTATCAGGACATATTTCTTATTAAAGACTTAAAAGACTTTAAAGTATTTCTGTAAGCTGCTCTAGATTAGGATGCCTGCCAAATACCAAACCTGTAAATGTATGTGCTATTCCCATTGCACTGATCCTTGCCAAACTTACCTTTGAACGTCAGTCATTCCGATTACACAGTTGGCTTTGTCCCATCAGATGGCACCAGGCATCAGGATCCGGTCATATCTAGCTCCACTGTACTCCCACTAAAAAGCACTCATCCATCATTATGACTTACATTGTGGCACTTGAGCTCATGGTCCAGCTTTACTGTCATGAATCTGGACCTGCTGCCACCCCAGCATGTGGCAAATATAATCATGGCTGCCACTGAGGCTGTCTACAGTATCAACTTCTGCAGAGAATGCTTGGACTGATGACAGCAGTCACATTACCCTAGGCTTGCTTAGAACTGCAGTCATTCCAGAGATGGGTCATCAGCCTGCAACTGAACCACAAACGCTACAGATTGAAAGGTGTTCTTGCCTCAGTTGACAGAGGTCAGTCATTGGCCCTCTGATATTGCTCGTGTTTCTAGTAGAAGGTCAGGTTTGTTGCTGTTCCTCACTGGAGAGAAAATCACCACAAACTCTACAATATATTGTATACACCTCACAGAATGGGGGATTTGGTGGGTTATTTGATATCACAGGGATCCAGTCTAATATATAGCAACCAACTTGAGTTAATGGCATCTGTCTGATCTGCTTTGACTATTAAGATGAGCTTTCCATATAAAATATTTTTTTTCTTCAGGTATGGTCCTTTTTTTTTTTTTTTTTTAATTGGGCTAATTCTGCTATTATTTACCACTGAAAAACATTTCACAAAGATTGCTTCATTCATTTAACAAATTTACTGTGGGAAATGTGTAAAAAAGAAAACATGTGCAGCTGTTCTATGCAAAAACAGCAACTGAATAAAATATTGTTTGGTGCATCATCCTTGGTAATTATTTAATACATTTAATTTAATGATGTAAATGATGCATACAATTACGGCACCCCTAAAGGCAGTGAACAATGGTGGTTAGGGCTTCAGAAATACTGATCACAAAATAAGAGCAATTTCTTCCCCTAATTGTTTTTCTCCATAAAAATAACTACACAATGCTTTTCGAGTGGGAAGAGTAACAAAATCAAAGGTCTTCTATTCTTATAGGACAGGCATCTTTCTACACATCGTTCTCATAAACTTTGGTGAACATTGTCTCTAATTGTAATGTTTATTATCATGTTCTGATGCAAGGCATACTTTTGCTGATGTTTTGAGTTTAAAGAGTTATATAACCAATTGATACGTTCAGTGTCAAACCTGGGGAGATAGAAGTACTTAGAGTCCAAGACCAACATGGCTCTGTGAAACGGATTCTGGGACAAAAAGAGATTTGGACAATGCTGTGTTTAAACATTAAGTCTTTGTGGGATTCATAAAAACAAATAGGTCAAATTGGTCAAACTGCAGGTGTCTGTAGCTCCATCTAACTTGAACAAAATCTGGGTGTGATTTCCCATGATGATCACATCAGTAAAGTGGAAAATCAGAACATGTGTTTTTTTTTGTTTTTTTTTTAAATAAGTTGAGCTTTGAACTATCCTTCACAAGAATTTCACATGTGAACTAGCATTTTATGTTATTCCACACAGTTTTCACATATTGAGAACATTTTCTTGTAATTTCTTCTTATTTTTTTGTATTTTTTACTTTGTAATGGCTCCATTGGCACCATCCCTGATTAAATTATATACACATATATAGTATTTTTATTTTAACTGATTTATTTCAAATGTTGGGCTTTAGTTCCCCCACAAGTGATCACATATTGTTCATATTATACCTGGTATAACATGGTAAAAAAAAAGTATCACATATGAATGTATGTGTATTTTCCATAAAGGTGAGCATCTTTTTCTACTTTAGTTTATAGGGGTACATTATATGAGGTGTTAACATTTGGTGTAAGATCTGTTCATAATAAGTAGAGATATTACAGATAATAACAGATAATAATAGGCTGGTTTGGGGCATTCAGAGCTTCTGACGCCCTCACTGATGTCCTCACCTGTTGCTTACTAAAACAACATTGAGTGCCAATAAGGCTTTAGTTGTCCAAGTCAGTGCCAAGCTAAACAATAAAAGATTTCCTTAAGCAAATTTGACTAATGTAGACTTTAAATATATAGCTAATTTTTCTAATCATCACATGTATTTCCTTAGAACAGTGCCTCACTGAAAACTGAAAGAATGTCCCAACAGATAACTTACAATTCCTCCCACTTATAAGTGAGGGGGAGATTCAGAAAGTATGGCATTACAGCTCAGTTGACCCATGTAGGTGTGGCTGAATTCCTTTTTTTTTTTTTTTTTTTTTTTTTTACAAAGCAACTATTATAAGGACTGTAGTTTTGTTTGTTGATTTACCATCTCTAAGTGTTATTTTTTAATAAAAAAATTGAATGTACTTTTCATTTAAAGAGAGATTCAGTCAGACATTAATCATCAAATGATCTAAATACGTATAACTAGTCTAACTATTCTGTGTACAGATTGAGGAGGGAATACAGTCACAAGTAACTATAAAGGACACTTGGCTAACAGAAAGTAAGTTACTCTTTCATATCAGTGAATCTCAATCAGAGTTATACCTTCTTGATATATCCTTATAGTATCAGACACTGGCCTGGTGGAAAAACCTTCCTTTTCTAATTTCTACTAAAAAGAAACTAAAGATGTATTATCCACTGATTCATTTCAAAGTACCCCTCCCTGCCTCCCTTCTGGATTCTCCTACATGTTACTTCTCCCTCCCTTTGGTGCTCGGATACCCCTCCTCCCAGCTGCTGAGTGGTCGTGCTGCTGGAGGCCGGCATTCACGCTCTCCTCACTGAGTGCAGAAGAGACTCTTCTCACAATATCATACACTCACATAAAGGCAAGGACACAGGGGCTTTTAAACACTTGCATCCAGATAGGTATTTTGGGACCATGTTCAAAAATAGGCTTTCATGCTGCAATGGATCTTGGTGGGCTATTTAACCCTTAATTTTATTGAACACTTCAATCCAGGAAATGGAACATCAGTACTGGCATGCTCTAAATGTGATGAATATCTAAATACTTCAGAGAGGAGCTTTTCTTAATGCACATGTTTCAAGACTGTTAGAACAACTGGATTGGACTTCAAAGATGAGCTTGAAAAGAAGAAAATCGAACATGGCATTTAGCTGGCATAAGTCGTTTTCCATCCTCACACCATGGAGGAAAGGTAAGACTCCTACCTGCTTTGCCAGTCAGACTGGCAGACTACGTGTTTTGGCATCTGGTTTATGTGAGATCAGGTTATCATTAATTGCAGGAAGTAATTTTTATGTCTGAGGTGTCAGACACCTGTGAAACTGCAATGGTGTGCCCAGTTTCTACATAGCTATGTGCCATTCATTTACTACTTTAATTATATCTAAGTAATGAGAATTAAATCTTCATCTTTAAGACATGAAGAATTTACATTTATTAGTTAATATATTCACATACTGTATAAGAAGAAAAGAAATGCTTTAGGCATTGATGTGGTACTAATGGTTTACAGTACCTTTTGTGAACACACAATTAGATTTTTTTTATGTACACTATTTGAAATTGATTTTAAAAAATAGCATTTAAAAAGTCAATGTTCATACCTAATTCCTTACAATTTGTTTTGTTATGATTTTGTACTGAAACGTGTTACATTGTTGTGTTTGTCATTCTGTAGCTCTTTGTTTGCAAGTGCACTTTGTTGTCTTTTGTCTAGTGTTGTCTCTGTTTTGTATTGAAGTAGTTTTAGGCTAACTTAAATTTTTTTTTAAAAATCTGTCATATCTGAGCTAGTCAGCTAATTAGGTCTCTTAGTTAGCTAGCTGGTTCCGGTAGAGTTGTGTTGTAAATTTATGTTGTTGCATGTACAGTATTTAGCACCTTGGTCTTGGTTTCATTGTTGGTTTCATTTCACTGCGTACTGAAGTGTATATGGTTGGAATGGCAATAAAAGCCTACTTGATTTTGTATTAAAACAGCAAAGCACAGCATACTGGAATGTTTACATAAAGAAATCAGTTGGCTTTAACTTATGCAATCTATTTTAGCAGGCATTTTCTTTTTGTTGCAATAGAACAAGTTTATTTGTGGCATACAATTGTGTGCTCACTGCTATAATCTGCTAAAGAACATCTCGAGTAGCAATGTAGAGTATTAGTGTAGGTTAAGTCAGTTCATGGAATGCCTTCCTTTGACTAGGAATTAGAAAATGCTGAATAGTTAAATTCTATTTTATGCCATTCTATATTACTCTTATAACCTACTTTAAAAGGTGCTATATACCTAGCTGAAAGCAAAATGTTAAAAATGTCACTATTTATTCAACATGAGTTTATACTTAATGGTCTGCAGTGTTATTTTTTTATACTTAGATGTTTTCATATTTCTCATCATGAAGGGAAATCATTTCCATCTCACTATGATACAATGGCAAAGGGATGATATTAAACATGTGCAAAAGGAACTTCTAAAATGGTTCTACAATAAATCATATTAAGTAATTATTTTGAATACTTTTTAGTCGTTGGTTTTTCTACATGTTCTATACAACGGTGACATCCCATAGGGTGCTTGTAAAATGATAGACACTGCCATGACTTTTTTGTTTATTTGTTTTAGTAAATATCTAAATCTTGTATCTAATCTAAATATCTAAATGTATCTAAATGTCTTAGATTTAAGTGGCTCTCTAAGCCAGGTGTTGACAGGTGAATAAAATGTATGTCCTCAATTTTAAGACATTGGTTTCTAATTGTTTTGCACTATTTTATTCTGGTCCATAAAACCATAATTTATCGTTAGAGAGATGTAGGCCTTGCTTAGGACAGACCTGTGTGTGTGTATATACATCTGAGGAAATCTATACTGTTACTGCTCCTGCACATTCTTTTCTTATCCTAACAACATGAGATAATGAAAGACTGGACCTTTCCAGCTCACATTGATAATGTGTGTGCAAGGGCTTCTCAGGATTCCCATCCCAGTTCAAGAATGAAGGGGGAAATACTCCATTATCGCACTGAGAGACAGACAGGCCAGAAGTGCTGAGCTTATAGAAGGAGGGCGGGGGAGGTGGGAAGGTGTGCAGCTGCATTTCGCACCTCATGAAACGTGACATCTGGTCTTTGTCATCTAAAGTGAAGTTACATGAGGCCAAGGAAAAGCAACAAATCCACCAAAGCGTTCATCGACTAGATAGAAAGTCTGAGCTGATGATGACTTTCAGTCTGAAGTCGCAAGTTTTATATTAAATGAGCTGAAAAAACTGTCATAGTTTTAAAAGGAATTAAGCCGGTTTGATTCTGTGGCTGATCAAGGAGAATTATACTGTAGTTCTCCTTGAGGAATAATAGTTTTAATTCTCATCTTAATCATATATCATATATCATATATAATCTCATCATAATCTATCACATAAAGATTTTAATTGTTGAGTAATTCAGTCATACCCATTAATCAGTACTAAATAGAATATAAAATTCAAATTGTGTCTAAAAGTAAAACCTTAAATAAAAAAAACTTGGTTTGTGCACAAGTTGAGTTACAGAAATTGCACATAGCAGTCTGAGTCTGGCCACCCATAGTGCTAGCCCGCTTCTAACATTCTCTTAATCTCTTTTAACCATAAAAATAGCAGGCCTGTCTTGGCCTGCCTCTGACCTCTCCACCCAGGAGCTCAGTATCTGAGCCATTCAACAGTGTGGAGGAATCTTTACTTTTGTAAAAACATGAGGGTTGTTCAAAAGACCTCCTACAGCACACCTTGGTGTGTTCGAGATGTAGCGTAGCACTGTAGTTGGTACAAAGATTTGATTTGGATTTTAACCTAGCTTGGTTCTTTTTCTATATGAAAACATAGACAGTTTAAGTATGATTGGCTGTCTCTTGTCAGTGGTCACCTCAGAGAAAGACTAAGTAAATCTGTCTAGGTCTACATATCTAAGCTTATATCACACTCATCACTGAGACACTCAACACTAAACAGTCCTAAGTTAGCAAACCATTGGACTTTTTTCTGGTTAAAAAAACAAAAGCCTTTGCACAAATAACATGTGATAAAATTATATGCGTAGGGTTACAACTTGGTAATAATGAACTGTACATTGTTTCTGGATGTAACATCTGTTTCAATACAATAAAGAAATTGAATCAATTCTGTAGAGACATTGTTACAAGATTAGTTATAGTGTAAGAATCTTCAGGCACTCAGGTACTTCAGGTACTCTTCATCATTCTCTAATTTTATGCATCTCCAACTAGGAAGCTAAAATTACAGAAGTGATCGAAAACACTAACCATAAGTGAGTCAGATCAGACACAGGAAATACAGTGCATCCATAATATCACCTTGAATTTGAAATTAAATGAGTCCTTAAGTGAGTAAGTGATCATTCTTGATTTTTTTTTCAAAGGAATGAGCATGACCAGTGTTAATAATTGACAACATGTTTGAATTGTGAAGTCTTACATAATGTCCATATGAAAAAGCTATAAAGCATTGCTCAAAGATACGCAGTGTCCTTCTGTTTCATATCAGCGGCCCCACATTCCTAATCATTGATGAAGTTGAAAAACCAAAGCAAAAGACTTCATAACTCCATAACTCTTGAGTGAGCACTGAGTTTTTTTTATCAGGATAAAAATGTAAGGTATTTTCCAGTAGTACAGAAGAGAAAAATTGGGTCGCCTAAAGCCAACAAAATGCTTCAGTAGGGACTAAAATCCTTGCTATTCAATTGGGGGGGAAAAGCTGGGATAGAAGGCAAAGTCAAAGCTGTATGTCGAAAGCAAAATGTTTTGGAGTGTAGAGGATGAAAACACAGTTTCCATGGAGTTGCTGGATTCTGGTGCTTTTGAAATAATTTTCTCACACAAAACCTCCTGATCAATAAATGTGAGTCACGTTCTCCCCCAACAGTGGTATTATCCTGCTTGTTTGTAATTTTGATGCATTCATATTCGGGTGCATGTAGTACTTTAGCATTAGTCACATTCCTGCCTGCCAGGCTCTGGATGAAGGTCTGTTTGATCTCTCTATACCAGCAGCCAGGTCTTGGGGATGTTAATTGAAAACCAAGGGGGATTGAGATGCAGATTGCTGTCTCCTACTGAGTGGCACCAAAAATGCTCTACCATCAGCAGTCCTGTATTTCACACTGGTATACACTGCTGCAAGAAAATCTGGATAAGCAAACCTTTCTGATTGACCACTAAAATCACCCTATTCTTTTTACCCATTTGTTCTTTTTTATTTATTTAAAAAAAAAAAAAAAAACAAGAATCCAATTAAAGCATTAATGACTATTTGATATGCATGTACTGTATGTCTGCTGTTTTCTCTTCTGGGAATATTTAATGTAAGAGATGTAAAAAAAAAAAAATTAATTAGAGCTTCATATCCTTGGAACATTGTGTAGAAATATATTGGTTTTCAGGAACACATACCATTCAGGTTTATGTTGTGGTGCTTGTATTGATAGCCTGAGGGGTCCTGTCAGGAGAGTTCATGAGAGTAAGCTGGCAAAACAGCCATTGTTTTGGATTGGTGGAAAAAAAACCTGAACCCGGAGCAATGTTTTTATGACCTCAAATGATTGAAATGGTATCACTGTTTGTGCAGCGCAACTATTCAGGCTGAAAACAATTACCCATCTGAATAGAAAAAAAGCATTCTTTTTTCAGGGATGTTAAATAACTGATTATTTTTAACAGAAAAATTGCAAACAACGATAAGTGTGATCTGGTCAATTTAATGATGAATGTAGTTTATACAGTATTACTGTAAATATGTTTAACTAAGTGTTCAGTATACCATTTAAATGTAATAAACAAAGCATATGAAAAACACATGCTGTTTTTGAGAGGTTCTAACCTACAGCTAGTGCTTAAAGGATCAGAGGTAGCAGCCTAATTACAGTTACCTGATAGATAATTTCTGAGTCTGCTCTTAAAACACTTTAGTTGTTTGGGGAAGGGAGCTTATTATTTAGCAGGCCCCAGAGCCCAGGTAGCATGTATTTAAAATTCTTACTAAAAAGGAATACTTGACAGACACCTGAAAAGTATCAGATTGCTGAAGGTTAGAAATAGGAGAAGTCACATATGACTGAACCCTGTAATGTTATTAAGCAAGCCACAAGATCAAAGCTGGACAGTTCAGTGCAGGAGACAGACATAACTATGGGCTCGCTGCATCCTGAGCCATTTTTTTTGGATCTCTGATGCTAAAGAATGCTTTATAGTATAAAAGAT
Organism: Channallabes apus; assembly: GCA_030522415.1. NCBI lineage: Eukaryota > Metazoa > Chordata > Actinopteri > Siluriformes > Clariidae > Channallabes > Channallabes apus. The sequence continues at coordinate 25,189,137 of CM060118.1, forward strand.
AAGCTTTCAGCACTATGAACAGATTTTCAATACATCCTCTCATGTATAGTGTGAATACTGACCTTGAGTCTGCAATGACATATCAGGAGTCTTCCTAAAGGAGAAAAGAGCATTTTTCAAATACCTGTTCTGCTTCTGTGACCAAGTGCCTACTTCTCTTGTAAAAACAACCCCCATGTGTTCACATAAATGACAAATGCAATCCCATTCCACTGTTCTGAATATGTGTTTTAGAAATATCTATTAATTGTTTAATAATTTACTCGAAAGCTGGGCGGCCACACATTCTTCTTTTTCCTTCCTTCCTTGATTATTCAAAACTGAATCATGACCCTATGTTTGGTGAATAAGTACACAGGATGATATATAGGGTTAAGTGAGTAAAAACATTTTTTGTTCATTTTGCAGGCAAAGGGGACATGACCTTAGAAAGTGAGGTTGTGCTGACGAAGATGAAGCTCTTCAAAAACTTCCATGAGAAACTCTTAAATTCAGAGGACTCTGTGTCAAACATGTCCATGTCTATGCAGGATATCCCTATACCACTCCAGGCTGTAGAAGCAACCTCTGTCAGCAGTGCAGCACCTGAACCAAACATGGTGGAGTCAAAGAAAGACTATTTATCTACAATTTTTTCCAGTTCCCAGTTGCCAGGTTTATACAAATTTGAATCGGAGGACTCTGGGGTTGAGATGCACAGTGGAGCAAATTCACCATCTACTCCAACAGGTTCTGAGCAGAGTTTTGTCATTCACAGTAGAGAGTCTTCATGTGACTCTGGCAATCCAAACCCTCATATACGAGCCAGCAGTTGTCTTCTTTCCCTGGAAAAGAGCACAGACTCATTACAGACTGAACCAGAATCATGTACATGTGCCCAAAAAACCATGCTTATGGTATTACAAGACGGACCACAGGATGAGATGGATCACGTTCAACATGAGGTTGTAAGAGATTCAGAAATGTTACCGAATGGACTCATAATGAAAGCACCAGAAAGCTGTGAGGATGTCTCTTTATGTGTAGAGACAGCAGATACAATAACAGAAGATGATGCTGCTGAGGACACAGGATTAATTGTCCATGCCATTGACGCATATGACAGGAATGTGGAAGTGGATTTGCAACTGCAGCCATTAAGGAAAAGTACAACGAGTGACAGTCTAGATGAATACATGGAGCAGTGCTGCAGGCTTAGTGAGGTAACTATAACAGTTTACCAAATTTGGTTGGTATTTACTCAAAGACTTGGGATTGTGTCCAGTTTTACAGATCCACTGTAAAGTAGCTTCACAGTGACAAAATGTTAAGATTAACATAAATTCTAGAACCAAAAAAATAACTTTGGCAAGTATTCACAGCTGTTGTATTTTTCGCACCTGTGGAGGTGGTATGCTAGCATTGTGATACAGATCGATGACATTATATAGTTTGTTTGGGATTTCAGGATGGGAATTAAATCATAGGTAAACATTTTACTATCAAAACCATTCAAGACATAGTATTAGATTTCTATGAACAAGATAAACAAGAACATTTATTATACATTGAACAGTGTTTGTATTCATGTTAATGCCTTTTAATGAACTCAGCTTTTTTCTGCACCTGGCAGCTGTGCTACAACTGTTCGATGTGTTGAATATGGCTTTCTTTCATGCTTAAGTAAACAATTTCCTAGCAGTCACTGGCCCAGATGAACTTCACTATCAACAATTGAAGTAGCTAATAGTTAAGTAGGTTGCTGCGTTTTTAAGATGCAAAATTTTTTTTAAAAATTTTGATCAGTTAACTACACCCACTATGTTACACTTACCTGAGGTAAATGCAATACATACAGATCATAACCAATTAGCAGTAGCAAGCTAGATAGCTAGAAATGATAATGCAATTTGCATAAACAATTTTACAAATCCCTGATATAAAATAAGGTACTACTAAACATGTCTTATGGATTTGAACCCTGTCCAGGGTGTACCCAACCTTATGCTGTAAGTTTCCTGGGATAGACTCCAGGTCCCTCCGTGACCCTGTATACAGGATAAAGTGGTATAGCCGATGATTAATTGATTGAGTTAGTGAGTGAGTAAACATGTACTGTATTTTATGTTTATCTGTTGCACTGTCAGCTTTAAAAATAAATGAACGTAAACTTAAATAAGTGGATGGAATCACTACCATTATAGTAACACAGGGAATGAATAATGAAATACTTTACCTTAACAAAGTCATAGTTAGGTAGCACATTATGCGAATACACAAAAATCAATGTAGGGGCACACTGATCATTACTATGCAAAGTGGATGAATAAATTGGGTTCTTGTATACAGTAGAGTGTACTAGTGATTGTCGTCAGATATGTTTGTGTCCATGACTGTTGACATGACAAACTCTGACTAGCAAAACACAAGGTGAGTTAGTCGAACTAGTAGACCATCTTTTCCAGCTGGTAAGTCTTAGTAGAAATCCCCTTATTCACACAAATGCTATTGTTAGTAGAATACCACAAGAGTAATGCTATGGGAAAATCTCAAGCATTTATTGATCAGATCAAGTAATATAAGCACAGAAATATAACTTACAAGCTGCTAAAGATCACCCACCAGCTTATAACCAGCAACACCAAAAATGTGTTGTCTTCTTTAGGATTTCTACAGTATCTCTGGACTGCATGGTGGACCTGAGACTGAAATGTGCTGATCTCCCCATAAAAGCACAGACTGAAGTCCTCAGGGACGTCAGAACAAACAAACAGTAAATGTCTGCCACTCCTTACTGATGAGCAGAATGTTTGGTTGTTTTCCCCCCAATGTCTGCTTCTCCAAATAAGTCAGTGACAGACGGCAGTAACAGCACTTGAGTTTGACTGAGCTGGACAAGCTGCTATAAACTGATTAGGCAGCCCTTTGTAAATTTAATGTTCAGATTACAAAAAGTAGTCTTTTCATGGTTAAAAAGTTAACCATGGCTAAAGTCTTTACATCATATTAGTATCAGCAAAGAATTTAAATCTACAGTATGTGGAAGATATGAAACATCAGTTTTAAGTCAAGGGCTGGAACAAGGGTACTGGCACATTTGGTTCAATGAACCACATGTAGCCTTTATGATGTAATACTTGATTAATGAAAGCTTTGTGATTAAAAATTTAATCATACAAACAAAAAGGGTTTCTAGCAAACCTTTCTAAAGTCGAAGTAATGATATTACAATGGATTTCAGTTTGGCTTAGGAATTATTTAGAGTTGGCCTTGAGAATCTAAGAACACAATGTTCTCTGCGATGGCCATGGCATAGGGCATGTTGTGTTCTGCTTCTGTACAGTACAGTACTGCTGTCATGAATTGTGTGTGTGGTGTAGTTTTCTCTTCTTTTTATGGAGCCGCACATCACCCAGCACCTTTTCATCTGTGCTGAGTGACTGTGCAGATGTCTGAGATGAATGAAACCAGCATGGCCAAATGTTCCAGCTGCCTGAGCCCTGTTCTTTCCTATCCTACATGGATGCATCAAACAGGTGCTTGAATAACTAAAATACAGTGTGTACCTATGTAAAGTCCTTTTCAGTTGTTTATTAATCCTTTAGGTGCTGGTGTGTTCTTTAAACTTTTGTTGAGCTTAGGAGCGCAGTGACGACAGGCAGAGTGGGCAGTCAACTCTAGCTTCATCATTACCTGTCAGCACACCTAATAAACTAATTCCTCTGCCCACTAAACAGAGCCCTTGGACTAAGAAAAGGGATATTGGAAAGGGGCTTTAAGATATTTTCCCATCCGCTTCAAACACAGCAACTTCAAAGAGTTCCTCTCTACACTTCTGCTAATCTGATTTGTTTCCTCCTTATGAGAATAGAAAATGGTTGAATATTGCAGCACTGTTTTTAAGAAAAGGAAAAGGAGATATGCTGCATGTACTATATTACTATATAAGATGACCACATTCTGGATTTGTAAAAGGGATTGATTTCCAACATAAACACGGCACTGTCTACTCTTGACATACTGTACTGTAGCATATGCAGAAACTATAAATACATATGTATATAGTGTAAGAGGGAAAGAAGAAAGTGATTTTGACCAAGTTGCTCCCTAACAGATTTAGGAGAACTTGGAATGAGCTTATTTGTCTGCCTCTAGCATATAAACACAGTGACAGAAGCCACGCCTCCATAACAGTGTCTTACTGTTGGATGTCACCAGCAATGGGTTTTGACCATAGATTTTGTAATGCCAGGGCACCGCACCATTAATAGCAACATAGCCTCAAATGAAATCAATTCTAGAGGCTATCACTCATTTTTTTTTATTCAATAGTACTTTATACTATCTAGTGAATTTTTAGAGTAAGCCTGTAATAGGCATTTCAAAATTGACAACATATGGAGAATTTACTCTAGTGGTTAATTTTGAGCAGATTTTGAGTTTGTCTTTTGTTCATTCATGTGAAAAAAGTACATCTTTATACATCATAGATATACTGTCTGCACTCATACTGTGCCTTTGTTTATAGAAATTTATTAGATGTTATTCCATTTATTTGCTTCAAATTATGTGGTTGAGAAGTCCATTGCGACAACAAGAAAGTCAAGTGAAACTTATCCTGTATCTGTCAAATAGCAACAAAAGAAACGAAAACTGTGGTGAGTATTAATGTCAATGTACATTATGTTCAACATTTAGTGTGTGAGTTTGCATTAAATTGTTAATATTACAGAATTTAAAAGACTTTCTATTTCACTGGAACTTTATAATGATTACACACTAATGGAAGTTCATTAGTGTGATTTCTCAAGCTATCGCTACAGTGGCCCTAACATGCAAATGTTAGGGCCAAATGCATTCTTGCTGGGGCAACCTAACATTACAAATCAAAAACACTGTTGGTATGAGGTTGTTTTGGAAGGTTAGAATTACTTTGATAAAGTGATGTTGGACCAACATTACCTACATTATGTTGGGGTAATATTTTAAGCATAATCCCAATACAATGTTGCAAATAAGACTATTTTATGTAACTAGAACACATCCATGAAAAGCTCATTGTGTGGATAGCAGGTCTTTTTTCATTTCTTTTGGCAACTACATCAATGTTTTGGGCAGGTCTTGAACCCTGGACTGGTGGTAAAAGCATTGAAGTGCTAATCACTGGTCCACCTTGGAACCTGCTGCTGAGGCTGGTAAATATATATACTGTATTTTTTGTGAACCAACAAGCACCACTAAATAACTCCTCCAAATGACGTAGACAGAAAATTTTAATTTAACAAACTGTTAGATTGGGTAGAAGATAAAATAGGTAAAAAGCTTGAGATCTTTCTGTGAAACCAGATGTTCTACAGTGTAGACACTTCACAAAGTTATACATTGACAGTCAAAAGTTTAGATACACCTTCTGCTTCCTGTTTTATTTTCCTTTTCTTTTCTTATATATATATATATATATATATATATATATTTTTTTTTTTTCCCCTTTTTCAACGTTGTCTATTAATACTGAACAGATCAAAGAACATGTGGGGAATTATATAGTATATAAAAACAACCCATAATATGTTTTATATTTTAAGTTGTCCAAAGATCCATTTAGGTTTGATGGCAGCTTGGCACACTCATGGCATTCTCTCATTTGATTTAAGCAATAGTACTCTGAAATGGTTTTCAACACAGTAATGCCTTGTCAAAAGTTAGTCTACAGTATGACATTTCTTGTCTTCTTAAAACCTCAGTTGTCTGTGTGTCACAGTCAATAACCCTATTGGCCCTACTGGGACACGTTCATTAGAACGACCCGCCTCAAAACACACCGGTTTACAGGACCTCAGATTAGAGACCACATAAAAGCTTTTCAGTGTTACAGACATATTCCAACATTCTCTGTTGAAAAAGAGACTATCATGGACTAAGAAACACAAGGAATGGAGATTATATCAGTGGAAAACTGTCTTTGGTCTAATGAGTCTACATTTGAGATTTTTAGTTCTAACTGCCATGAATGCCAAGAGTGTGCAAAGCTGTCATCAAAGCAAAAGGTGTCTACTTTGAAGACACTAAAATATTAAATATATTCTGGGATATTTAACACATTTTTATTGATTATGTAATTTCTTGCATTGATTGATCGCAAGTCCTTCATTGATTCATTTAGTGATCTATTCTGTAATAATTTAATGTCTTCAATATTAATCTACTGTGTTCAGTTGAGTATCAGTTGAGTTATTTTTGTTCAATACCCCTTTGATTCCCTTTCAAAACTACATTTCTCTTTTGTCCCTTGTTGCTACTATCGCTAGCACTGGTTTTTGCCAAGTTTGGGAACCATGTTGCTTTTAACCGTAATAGCTTTTAAAATAAAAATTAAACAAATAGATAATGCTACAACAATCAAGAGATGAACTAGAACTAGACATGAGGCCCACATGCGGTGTGGGAAACTGTTGCATTCATCTTATTTCAGGATTCAGGATTTTAACTCTGTTGGAAACCTTTTGATCGCGAATGGATATGTGACTGGACATTGTGCAAACAGACATAAAGTGTCATAAATGCTGTAAGTAAAGGTTGATATTCGGTTATTTTGAAGTTGTATTTGCAACTTAGTTGCACACACCAGGTTTTAAAAAAGGTTCATGGCTGACTGGTCTGGAGAGTTACACACTCGCATGAACTTTTTCAGCTCTCCAGATGGGTCTAAATGTTTGTATCACACCATAAATACTCTAACACAATTATGCAATCAGTACAAACTAGTCAGCATGAACAAAATAACTGTTTACAGAGTAAAAATATTACTTACCCTATACTTATTACCCAATATGTAATTTTTAACACATGATTAAGCATCTCCCATGTTGTTTTGACGTAGGTTGTTCTGGTTTCTATGAAAAATTAAACACCTTTTTCCGTATCTCTCACCACACCCCACATCTGGCTGCTCATTCCACTCCAATATCGTCACGATTAGGAAAGTATTTGTGTATGAGTGGTGTGCTGTAAATTCTCTGAGGAAAATTTTTTTTGTGCTTTTTTTTCTCAGAGAAAACCTGAAAATATGTTTTTTTTTCAAACTTGTGTGTGTGCTCCATTAATGACACCCAAACTTGAAACACGGCTGTTTTTGCTTAAATATACACACAATATAAAACCCCTGAGTTGTTTTTTTTTTTTAGCTTTAGTTAGTGTAATTCATGTCGTCTTCTTATTTGAAGGAGGAGGAAGTGAAGGGTGTGGGGCTTTCCCAAGCACTTCCGTTTTCCCCTTACGCAGGACACATGGGATCATGAGAAGGATAAGATCTGATAAACCTCTTCCTTAAGGATCACGGAATAATAGGAAGAGCGTACTGACTGGCTTTCCCATGGCCCCCTTACTAGGCATATGAGAATGTTCATATCACCTTTCAGGTTTCTTTGGATTTAGTAATCTCAGCACAGCATAGGTGTGCCATTATCTCAAAAGTTCAACAGGGACAGTCTGATACACAGATAAATATTCTCGAAATCAATCAAACAATAAGTAAATTTTTTGACAATCACAATTTTTTCTGATGGGTCTGATTCTTAACTTGAAATACAAACTGATTTACCCTGCTCGGCATATTTTTGGAAGCAGAAATACACAGCAGAACCCAGAGGAAACTCAGACAGAACAGGGGAGAATATGGACAGAAATTTATAGAGCTGAGAGACCCTGAAGTTGTCTCTATATTAAATGCTAATTTTTAATATATAATACAAATATACATCTATAGCTCATTTTCATACTGTAAGTGTGTGAGTTTGACCTCTTGAGAATCTCACACTCCATCAAAGGAAGTGAGTGATGTCAACTCCCAGCATTTTTGCTCCTTGTTATGATTTTGTCTTCTATTGTTTAGCCTCTTGTTTCCACTGAGGGTGGGCTTGGGGATGTAAATGGCACGGAAAAGCTTTCTGATGAAAAAAAAAATCCCTAGACCTGAGCTCATATCCTGCTTTTGTTGGGGTACTTTTCTGGAATGTGAATGATTGTATAAATCTGTTCAAAATGTCATTTTCATATTTTGTAAAATATGAAAAGATTTTAAGCTATTGTGCAAAACTGTAAATTGACAAACAATGTCAATCATTGCACTTCATTTATACTTCAAACAGATGTGGTCTCCGAGGTGAGAGGCATAATATCTGCAAAAACATTTCCAAAAATCATTGTGGTGCTGTTTGCAGTCCACAATGGTGGTCCAAAGTTTTTATTCAATAAGTCTCTTAAGCCTTGTCCTAAAGTGCAATTACTATTGCTGCTTAAGGTTGAAGAAAAATGAATAAAAGAATTTTAGACTTTATGGAACCCTGAAGCTAGCTATGCAGTACAATATGCAAATATAATCTTTAATAGTTCTCTGAAGATTGTAATCCAAATTAAAAGGGGATTTAAAATAAGGGATTTGCATAGACCTCTCTGCCTGGGACATTAAAATAAACTTTAAATAATATTAAATGGGATTTAAAGTAAAAAAGAACCTGTTACTCAAAGTATTAATGCAGCTTTGAAATGCATAAAGATCAACTGCAATGCCCTTGTTCGAGAGGAGATCCTGTAAGAAGTTAGAAAGAATAAAAACGGTTCAACCCCATCATATAATGAAGAAAATGTGCACATGGCATTTGCAATGACTTTAATAGTCCTTATGCTAATTTTAAACATATGTTTCAATTGTGCATGTAAAGCTGTTAAAAGTGGGAATCATCTCATGTACTGTTATTCACATTCTTATGTATTCCAAAATTGGAAAAATGACTTAATTTCTAATGAGATATGCCATCTCATCATCACAATTATACTGTTCACACATGTGTTGCAGATTTTTCCTCATGAATGCTAATGTAATCAGTTTTTAATTTTGATTTATTTTTTCCTTCCTGTGCATCAGGTGAACCAGAATCAGTCCAACCCACTGGGCTCAGGATTGGGCTACCTGGAACACATCTGTCAGCTCATTGAGAAAATTGGACAGCTTCAGGAGCACAATCTCAAACTGCAGAAACAGATCTGCATCCTGCAGAAGGACAGCAAGATGATAAAAACTAAAGAAGTAGGTCCAATTCACTCCTTCAATGTTTTTGTAATCTATGGGGTAAATTTCAGGTGACACTTGGATTCATCCTTAAGTGAGAAATTGTTTGGGCATGCCATCTTCATATAAACCCAGCAGTTCTATTTGGTTGTCAAATAAAAGTGCTTTTAATAAAATAAAACATCTGGGGTTAAGCCTCATACACATATGGTCCACATATTTCAGGATATCCTCGTGACTCATCCACAATAGGACTGACGTGTATGCATTGTCTCATGCTGATGCTATCTAATGATATAATATATTATGAGTTATAAGCCTCTACTTGTCCTTCAATTAATTTTTATAATAAATTAAAATAGATTTTGCTTTGAGCTAAGCATAGTGGGCTAAATGTTATTACGTTTTACTACGCTTTACATTAACCGTATTTTCCAATGTCCAATTTTTATGTTAAAGTATAAAGTGAAATAATGAATACCACACTGTCATATACTTCTGTATGGGAATTACATTCTTACAATCTATTTTGTGTTCTTCATATCTAAAATGACAGCAAACATGTGAGTGAACAAATGTGTTTCACCAGGCCAGTTTTACAAACAACCATGCTATTAAAATGGCCACTATTTCCTCAGTAAAAGTGCCTCTATGGAATACATTCTGCTTGCTTGATCATCCTTCACCCACCTTTGTCCCACTTTAGACATCTGGCCTATGACTAAAAACCCATGCCAGCACATTGTGTAGATGTTTGCCTGGCCTTTAAAGACTTTGGCCACAGTGAGAGCTGTTTTGTTCATGGGTTTTCTAGAAAAGCTGTTCCAAACTGGCTCTGTCAGGTTGGGCGCTGGGTCCGGAAAAGCTTTTTGCGACACAGCGAGTGAGCTCAGTGGGGAGCCACACTTCAAAGTCATCAAAGAAAGAGAGGCGAAAATGAGGGATTGGCATAGGTAGCCATTCTGAATTGTGAGTTTCATTAGCACATTCTGGCAAAGGCCTTATTCAAATGTTTATGATTTTTTAAAAAATGTTTCCACTCCCCTGCTGTGTACTTTTCTTCCATCTTAGAAGGTTATGTTGCAACAGTGGTATCTTTTCGTGTCAAGCTGATATGTTCTGTAGCCCAAATAAATGCATCATTTGTGACAGTTGTATGGAATTTTGGAAACATGGATAAAACAATAATCACCAACGGTATCATATTCTTCAAGAGAACAATGATTTCAATGGTGGGCAAAAGTTGTGGACCACACTGCTTGTTCATTCTTGCTGGGGCAACCATTCCCTGTGTTATGTGCGTATGATGCATAAAAAGGCAAAGGGGCCACAACATGCCGTCACACACATCAAAAGCCAGGGGAACTCTGCTGAAACGTGCCCCAGTCTCTGTAATAATGGGCCCAGTTGACACAGCAGTCTCCTCCCTGCTGCTTCCAGCCACCCTCCTCTGCACCCTCAAGACAGGCCTTTCATTTGTAGTCATTATAATCCTTCACAACCCAGACAATAAGCAGTTACCACCTACATAGTCTCGTCTCTCTGCTATTCCTCTACATATTACCTATGACCAATCTCAAAAGCAGAAAAAATTAGGACTTGGCACAGATTTAGTTTCAATACATATTGTATGTTGGTATATGTAATATATTGCATCAGAGGTGTCACAAATTCCTTTGTTCCATCAGGCATGAAATTCTCAATCATACAAATATATAGAAATGACCTCCATTTCTTTATTCAAATGTAGAGGCCATGGAATTTTCCTTTACAAATTTCACACCAATTTATATGATTTATATTGTTTAGCTACTGTATATGTCGTAAATGTAGCTGATGTAAAAACAGTTAATGCTTTTTTAAATAAGGGTTAAAATAGCTGAGGTGGTACTAGACGGATGTTTCAAAGATAAAAACAAATCAGTATAAAGTTAGATAATTTCTGAATATTGACGACATTTGTACCACGTGCATTGATCTTTAGGAAAACACACAACACAACTTAATTTAGTAATGCTGGGGCTGATTTTTATTATTATTTTTTTTTAGACCAGAGAGTAGATATGTGCAGTGACCATTTTGTCAGCTGATTTTGCAAAATGAAACGCTTCCTGGATTCCTGGATTAAATCTTAAATTTGGGCTATTTATTAGCTCATGTTGCTGAAATATCTTTAACATATCATCAGAAAGTGAATAGAATTGGTTATTGCTTTGGATGAGAAACTAAAATATATACGATCTACTTCAGCACATATTGTCTACTGAGAGAACTTCACATCATTCTAATGTCACATATTAGATTACAGATTTTCTATCTAATATACCATAACCAGCCATCAGTGAAAATAACCATTTCATTTTGAAAACTGAAGGTTGACAGAAACATGTATACTTAACTAAAGGAGACTGATCGGCAAATCATTTTTAAGTAACAATATACCCCTATTTCGTTGCTGCACAGCACAGCAGCATGATGGCTTACATTATTATACACTCAGAAAAATATGAAACAGATGGTGTACATACTTGGCAGTGAGGTATGTTTTATTGAGGGGCTTTTCTTGACCCTTGGGTGTGAACAATAACAAGTTGAATTATCCTTATGTGTACTCTGACCCCTGTGGTTCAGTTTCAGAATATTAATACTATTAAAACCAGAAATCCATCCTGCTAAACCTATTCATGAATCAGTTGAACTTCCTGATTCCTACTAAATTTGGTGATCAACAGCATACAATTTCTGTTTGTTTCAGGATTTCTTTGTGCAGCATTGCCATTGTGGAGCAGCCGGCTTGGCATTTCAGGAGCTGAAGAGACATTCACGCAGTGACTACACCAGTTTAACATCATCCAGTGGCACATTGTCTGACCTTACTACCATCCCTGAGGGCACACATATCCCTCTCAGGCCAGCTTTCAGTGGTCAGTACAGCACCAATGTTTGAGATGTTTAGATTGCTAAGAAAAAGTATTTGGAGTATTTGTTTGCATTCTCAAGAGTATCACTATTTGTGCAATGATTTCCTGGAACCCTATGAGTTCCTTGAATCAGGTTGATTAGCACTTGTGAGACCATAACGTGTGAAGTGTTAAGAAAGTACTAACCACATAAAACAGAAATAAGTTCATGTTTATGTGTTTTTACTTTCATTGTAATGACTGAGTAAAATGTTTTACTTCACACAAACCACAAGGAGACTCCAGATGCATCTTCCCTTCAAGTTCACCTTGGGTGTTTCCTAAATTGACAGTAATACGGCCCACACCAACACTAGAGTCATTTCCAAATGTTTGCCAAAAACATTAGATATTCCCTGGGCTGTGGTGATATGGGTATTGTTACTTATTTCTTTAGTGAAAGAGTTGTTCCTAAGATTGGGATTATAAAGAAAAACTCAACAGGGAATATTGTGCTCCAACCCTGAGTAGGAGATCAGAGTGCGTGCGTTTGTGTTTGTGCGCCAAACCAAATGCAGAAATCCCAGTGGATCACTGATTCACTTGACCATCTGTCATAATAGTTCTTTCCTCTTTGTGATAACTGTGCAACTCTATCCTGTAATAAGGATCCATATCTGGCTTGATTTCTTGACAGATTGTGAAGGAGGCTGCCCGCAAACCGTGCCAGTGTGGAGAAAAGGTTTTACCAGAAGGAGCTATACCGAGGGGGAGGCTAGATACCTGAGTGACAGCTCAGAGGTTTTCTCCGCTCCCCATAGGCGGGTGAGTCATGTGAGCAAGATGAACTTCAGTAGACTCCTCTCTGACTCACACTAATGATTTGTCATCATATGCACTCGTGCATAGCACACTTAGGACTATAATGGAGAGTGACTCATGCTGTCATATTTTACTATTAACTAACACAAAACAGAAGCATTAACTACTAATTTGCATGTAAGGATTGCAGTGGTTTCGTGAATAGGTGTAAGCTTTGGACTTATTACAATTGTTCATGAACAAACTATTTACACTTCCACTACCAATCGTTTGCATAAAACCCTTTAAAAATAAAGCAATTTTGGATGTTCAGTTGCCTCAGCCAGGAACTTTCAACTTCACTGTACATAGATGTTGTTCCGAAATTCTGTTAAATTGAAACTCTACTGAATGCAATACCTTTATCTCCAATTAGTGAAGGTAATCCAAGAATATACCGAATGTTGAAGTGAGCTATATGGATGTTTAAATGATGAGCCTCTGCAATTGTGTTTAACTTTAGCACACTTTGTAGGGAAAGGCATGTTTCTGTGCATGAAAGTGTTCAGAAAAACAATAATGGACATTATATTGTCATGAGCTGTGTTTGTAAGTAATATATTGTCAATTTTTTTCTTCCTCTTTTGCTGTGTGTATGTGCAGCCAGAGAACTATGGATGGGGCAGGGTGAAGGATTTGGTGAAAAAGAGCAAGATGAGAAACCAAAGCAGACTGGGTCTGTCCTCAAGCTCGTTCAAGATGTCATGTCCACAGTTATACCGGTATGTAATGCCCAATACACTTACATATTCACTATATCTGATCAGATGTTGTTAGTGTAGTAGCAGTTTTTATACTTTCCCCCCTAACCCATCAATCCACGATCAATCTAAATCCATATCCAGAAAAATACAGAGAAAAATGCAAAGTACAAAATGCATAGTACAAAGTGAGTTTCAGTGGGTAGTAAGATAATATGCAATATGTACATTTTGGAAAGGAAATTTGTACTTTGAAAGGAAATAAGGATGTAAATTAGGCTAAAATATATATATTTAATGTAGACCTTCTGGTGTAGAATATGCATCAATATCCAGCTATCAACTCCTGTTTTTGCATAACCTTAAAAAATGACTTGAATTTTATTTTGAATTCCCCATTTCGAATTTCTGCAACAAACTTTCTCCAATAGTGTGTTGGTAATGCAATGTTCAGTGTTACTGCATATTAACTAAAATTCATTTATTAAGGAAATAACTCACAGTGGGGGTGGTTTAGTGTTTAGCACTGTGGCCTCTCACCTCCAAGATAGAGGGTTCGATTCCCACCCTGGGTCTGTACCAATATGGTGGCACACTGGCTTAGTTGTTAACACTGTTGCCGTTGTTTGTGTGTGGAGTTTGCATGTGCTTGTTGGGCTTCCTTTAGGTGCTCTGGTTTCCTCCCATAGCTCAAGGACATTAGGTAATTTTTTAGGTAACGGATTAGGTAATTCATAGTATTAGATGTTTTAGAACATAGAATTGCCTGTTTTGTGTGTGTGTGTGTGCACCCTCCATTAGATTGTACAGTATGCAGCCTTCTGCCCAGAGTCCCCTGGGATAGGCTCAGGCACTGTGACTCTGTGCAAGATAATTGATAAAATTAATGAATGTAAAAATTATTAAAAGTAGAAATTCCTTGATGACCTGTTTACTTAAATGACAAATGTGAAATTACATTAAATCCAAATGAATTTGCACAAAGACATTTATACATTTTATAGCGAATGAGAACTTTTAAGTCTTGGTTCTTCAGTGTTTAAAACATTCATCCATTATCTATACTGCTTATCATGTGTAGGGTCACATCTGGGCCTTATGCCAGGGAACTTGGGGCCAAAGCAGAATACATCATGATGTGATGCCAACCCAACCCATGGCACAACCACACACAGTCACAGTCACATCCCAATCACACACCGTGGGCTAGTTAAAAACACCATTTAACCTACTGTGAAGGTCATTGAACTGTGGAAGGAATCTGAAGTACCCAGATGAAACGTGCATACTCGATACACACAGACCTAACCCATAGTGCTAAAAACTAGTGTAAGCCACATACTGTATAGTGCCAGTATATTTAAAATAAAAACTTTGTCATTAATGGAAAACAGAACTAACTGAATTCTTTGGAGACGGAAAGTAATACAGAAACTAAGGCATGAATATAAAAACATCTTAGAGTCTTGCATGATAACAATGAACTCTGTAAATCGTTTCCTTCTGTGCTTCCTAATCTCATTTATGCATTGATTCCTTACTCATACTTTGGCACCGTGCTCATGTCATAATTGGTGACCAGTACAGGCTTCCGTAATTGAATAAGGAGGTATTCATTAGGTCATGTCATGTCATACCCATTTCACATTTGGGAGCTAATTACAGTATACCTAGTGGTACATTCTTGCTCAGCAGAATTTCACATAAATTTTTTTATTTCCCCATCCTTTGTTTCTTCAGTAAATGATTATGCTTTTAGATAATTTTAGGGAATTGTTTAGGTGTTAAACTCTATCTAGAACAGTGGCCAGGCTTTGTTTAAAGGCATGTTACGTAGCAAAAAGGAATCCGGTGGGAGTCACACAGCTCATTGAAAGAACAACTATTTCTCTGCCCTCTCAACCTCATGCGCAAGTAAACCGCAGTCCTCCTCACACGTGCTTTGGCGTCAGCTCGGATGAATAGTTAGGGGCTGCAGTGTCAGGTTCAAGGTATGCCTGGAGGAGTAGGAGCATTTCACTCATTAAATGAGATATGGAGGTGCCAGTTGCACATTCATCCCAAGAAAGAGTTTAATTTCCTGTGGGAAATAGACAAGGGGGGGCAGCTTACTCTTTACATACAGTGGTGTGAAAAACTATTTGCCCCCCTCCTGATTTCTTATTCTTTTGCATGTTTGTCACACAAAATGTTTCTGATCATCAAACACATTTAACTATTAGTCAAAGATAACACAAGTAAACACAAAATGCAGTTTTTAAATGAGGGGTTTTATTATTTAGGGAGAAAAAAAATCCAAACCTACATGGCCCTGTGTGAAAAAGTAATTGCCCCCTGAACCTAATAACTGCTTGGGCCACCCTTAGCAGCAATAACTGCAACCAAGCGTTTGCGATAACTTGCAACGAGTCTTTTACAGCGCTCTGGAGGAATTTTGGCCCACTCATCTTTTCAGAATTGTTTTTATTTGAGGGTTTTCTAGCATGAACCGCCTTTTTAAGGTCATGCCACAACATCTCAATAGGATTCAGGTCAGGACTTTGACTAGGCCACTCCAAAGTCTTCATTTTGTTTTTCTTCAGCCATTCAGAGGTGGATTTGCTGGTGTGTTTTGGGTCATTGTCCTGCTGCAGCACCCAAGATCGCTTCAGCTTGAGTTGAGGAACAGATGGCCGGACATTCTCCTTCAGGATTTTTTGGTAGACAGTAGAATTCATGGTTCCATCTATCACAGCAAGCCTTCCAGGTCCTGAAGCAGCAAAACAACCCCAGACCATCACACTACCACCACCATATTTTACTGTTGGTATGATGTTCTTTTTCTGAAACGCTGTGTTACTTTTACGCCAGATGTAACGGGACACGCACCTTCCAAAAAGTTCACCTTTTGTCTCGCCGGTCCACAAGGTATTTTCCCAAAAGTCTTGGCAATCATTGAGATGTTTTTTAGCAAAATTGAGACGAGCCTTAATGTTCTTTTTACTTAAAAGTGGTTTGCGCCTTGGAAATCTGCCATGCAGGCCGTTTTTGCCCAGTCTCTTTCTTATGGTGGAGTCATGAACACTGACCTTAATTGAGGCAAGTGAGGCCTGCAGTTCTTTAGATGTTGTCCTGGGGTCTTTTGTGGCCTCTCGGATGAGTTGTCTCTGCGCTCTTGGGGTAATTTTGGTCGGCCGGCCACTCCTGGGAAGGTTCACCACTGTTCCATGTTTTTGCCATTTGTGGATAATGGCTCTCACTGTGGTTCGCTGGAGTCCCAAAGCTTTAGAAATGGCTTTATAACCTTTACCAGACTGATAGAGCTCAGTTACTTTTGTTCTCATTTGTTCCTGAATTTCTTTGGATCTTGGCATGATGTCTAGCTTTTGAGGTGCTTTTGGTCTACTTCTCTGTGTCAGGTAGCTCCTATTTAAGTGGTTTCTTGATTGAAACAGGTGTGGCAGTAATCAGGCCTGGGGGTGACTACAGAAATTGAACTCAGGTGTGATAAACCACAGTCAAGTTATTTTTTAACAAGGGGGCAATCACTTTTTCACACAGGGCCATGTAGATTTTGAGTTTTTTTTCTCCCTTAATAACGTAAACCTTCATTTAAAAACTGCATTTTGTGTTCAATTATGTTAACTTTGACTAATAGTTAACGGTTTTTGATGAGCAGAAACATTTAAGTGTGACAAACATGCAAAAGAATAAGAAATCAGGAAGGGGGCAAATAGTTTTTCACACCACTGTATGTTTAGTCAGAAATATACAGATGAAAAATGTAATATGTAAAGATGTTGCGTTTAAATTACTAGTCTTCATTTCTGTGCATACAGTACATACTTAAAACATATTTTATAATAATATGTTAATAATATAAAAATCTTTGTCTGTTTCATTCACAGGCCTGAATTGGGGCAAAGCGAGCTGTCCAGAAGAGACAGGAACTCTATGATTGTCCTCGGGCATCAAAAATTGGACTATAATTGGCCTCACTGGCATTGATCAGGTCAGTCAAAATAAATTGTAGTAAATATAATCTTTACCACCACTTCAGTTGTTAAACATAAAGGTTCCTTGAACTGTGGTGCAAGCATTAGGCATCAGCAGTGCCCCACCGCTGTGTTATCTTTGAATAATATTGCTTAACTAGAGCTGATAGGAATTCATGTATTCAAAGCTTTACCCTCTGTTACCGTTTTCCAGCTGGACACTGAACAGATGGCGGATGATGAGAAAACATTTCCTTGAAGAGGAGGACATGCTGAAGTTGAACAGAACATGGGCAAAAGAAGAACAAGGAAAGGGAGAGCATGATGATGTTGATGAGAAAGTGATCTGTGATTGATAAGAGAAGGGTACAAAGAGAAATTTGAAGTGACCCTCTTGGGATGATCAGGTGTGACTCACACCCACAATTTCTACTTGTGGATATGAGTGTACAATAGACCTATGCATTCGACTGGTTTCTTTTCCAGTTTTTATCTTAGATCCTATACATATATGAATGTTTTAAAAGTCATAAAAGTTTTGTGCATTTGTATAGTGTATACAATGCCAAGCACAAGAGGCATTACCAGAAGGGAGCATGAAATGAGAGATTTATTCACATAAATGCAGAAATAGAAAATGTTTAATTCATCCATATATTGTGTAAAAAGGATGTTCTATACTATTGGCTGTGTCAGTTGACTGTTAAGAACTCTATATTTTGAAGAAAAATTATGGAGTAGAGCATGGAGCTGATGGTCCGCTTGTCCACCTGACTGTCAGATGTTATACAATGTTCATGATAATAAACTGTAGATATAGGTAATAAATATATATAACTGTCAGGAATGTGTTAAAAACCTAACGGTTATGTTCTGTAAATATGTTACATTTACAGGACAACATGCTGTGATTAGCAAGACAAGCTGGCTAATGTGTTTCTATGCCCAGTGCAAAGCCAAATCAGTATAAAAAACATCAACAGTAGCATCATAACTTACTGTCAAACATAGAGTTAACAAAGGAAGAAATGTAAGAATTATTTGAGCATGTTTTTGCAGTGTGTATTTTGGTTTGTTGAAACACCAATAAATGCTACTTTGTTTACTGTACGTATATTGTATACTTGCAATAATGTATTTACATGTTTACATGTTTAATTTGTCAGACAGCTTGTACAGAAAAAAATGACTTTTGATGTACTGAAAAGATTTTTATTAAGAGCTGTCCATATACTGTGTACTGTGTACTATATCAAAATTGAGTGAATCTTTCAGTATGCTTACTGCATTCTATTAAAACTATTTTTAATAAAGAAATTTGTGATATTTCTAAACAAGTACGAGTCCTATTCATGTATCTCAAATATAAATTTGTGTATCAAATTATTTCGTCATCTATGATTAGGTTTATGTTTCAATTTATAATTATGCTGATGGTATTCTTTTGGAAATAGGTTATTGTTTCCATGCATTTCTACCTCTTGAATGTTGTTAATTTTCCTTACAGAACTGGGAGAGATTTATACAAGCACTGAGTTATACCAAAATACATCAGGTTATTTTTTTTTTTTTTGAAGGGCTTTGAAAGTATACAAATTAAATGTATTGGTATTTATTTCTATAATAATGTTCACAACTAAATATTTATTCATTTTAAAAGTTAAGCAAGGTGTTGTCTTGAATGTAGAAAACAACTTAATTTATACACTTGTCTGTCATGCAACACTGTTTTGATAAACAGACATTAAATGTAAACTTAATATAAACAAGGCCGGTTTATATGATTATAAATATTGTTAACGGTGGCTTAGCACCACTGCCTTATACCTCCAGGGCAGAGGGTTCAAATCTCATTCTGGTTTGTGTGCATTAAGTTCGCATGTTCTCCCTGTGCTTTGTAGCTGTCCTGTGGGTATGCTGGTTTTCATTCGAAGACATGTGGTGTAGGCTGATTGATGTGTTTGCCATGAAATGGGTTGTTACTCCATCCAGGGTTACCCTGACTTGTTCAGAGCTTCCTAGCATAGTCTCCAGGCCCGAAAAGGATGAGTGGTATAGAAAATGGATGGGATTATTTTTTAAAGCTGCTTTGCGTCAGTGAGTATTGTTAAAAGCGCTATATAAATAAAACTGAATTGAATTGAATTAGTGGATCTGGAGCCTATCCTTGTAACACAATGGCAAATTTATGGGACATGAGAAGAATGATGCATGAAAACGCATACATCAGGAAACGCTGTGCAGATAGTAACCCACACTCCTTACTTCCAAGGAATATGAATATCTCATCAAGTGGGCAGACTTAAGGCCTCATAACTATTCTTTTACACTGCGTTGATCAGTGTTTGCATGCATGCAGATGTGTAAGCCCTACAGCCCATAGACATAATAAACCACAACCATAATACAAACCTGCAGCTTTTAAGGTAATAATTCTGCAAATGTTAATATAAAGTTTATAGCAACTGCTATGATGTTTGTGGGAAAACTATTACAATTTGGGATTGTTACATTAAAAGGAGCAGATTTGTGTGGGCTATTATTATGTTGGTGGGTTTAGACACATGTGCACAGCTTGATAAAGCAAAAACAACATGGTCTTGTATCCGTTTTGTATTGTTTTTAGATGTTTCCCTCCAAGTAGCACTGTAACTGCCATGCCAGTCTCTGCAATCATACCAGCTTCTTTGCAGACTTCATTTAATATGGGCCAACACCTGATTCAGAGGAGTATTAGCTTTCAAATGCCTGATCTGAATGGCTAATGAAGCAGCAAGATACTTGAGTTTGATTAAGCAAGGACTGGATTACAGTACATGGCACAGGGTAACTAGAATTAATTATTTATTTAAACTAATCTTAATGTGTAAAAAAACTTAATTTTAACTTTTTTTTTTATATAATAAAAATCTTCAAAGTCATAATCAGAGAGCTTTAGATACTTATACTTTAACACACAATATAATGCAATAGTTTGTTTTGGGAAGCAGTGTGCATCATTGAGGATGAGGAATAGTTGTGTTCTCTCGCAAGCTATTTAGTGAAAATATTTCCTTGTGAGCTTTTTCTTTTGTATATGGTGTAAATAAAAGTACAAGTAATGATTTCATGTTTGACTCAAGTGGAGCAGGTGTCCATCTCAAGACTATCCTTTCTTTGGCTGAGGTTAATATCATAGCTTATATATTTAATATTATCTTATTAAGATGGAATGAATGGGAAAAATATTCTGTACTGTGGAAATGACCTAATTGGATGCAGGAAGGTCTTTAAAAGCAAATGCTTACAACATCCTCTAAGTGAAAATAGGCTATTATGTATGCCAGAGTGATGATTATCATGCTGGAAAACAAAGAGAGGAAGTGGTTGTGGGTCTACACGATTTTGAAAAGCTAAGAAATCTTTGAGAGGTTTAGCCAACATCCACTCGTGCTAACATATTTGTCTTGGTGGGATATGATATTTTTGCAATAACACATTGAAATATTATCACTTCAAAGAATTGGGAAAAGACTCACAACCAAGTAGAAACTGAAAGCGGAGCACTGAGGAGGGAACTCGATGTTGATGATGTCACTGCGCTCCAGACTTTAGTCAGTCACTGATTGCAACTTTTTTCACGTTTATAAAAATAATCGTAATATTTATGATAAACTTTCATCCATTCATTTTCTGTACCGCTTTATCCTTATATACAGGGTCGCGGGGGCCTGGAGCCTATCCCAGGAAACTTAGGGCACAAGGCGGGGTACACCCTGGACAGGGTGCCAATCCATCGCAGGGCACACACACATACTCACATACACACACTACGGGCAATTTGGAATGTCAATTAACCTAACCTACATGTCTTTGGATTGTGGGAGGAAACCGGAGTACCCGGAGGAAACCCACCAAGCACGGGGAGAACATGCAAACTCCATGCACACAGAGACGGGAATCGAACCCAGACCCTGGCGGTGCAAGGCGACAGTGCTAACCACTACACCACCGTGCCGCCTAGGATTAACTAATTTAGTCTAATTACTTTTAAACCCAGAAAAAATAGAGGGACTTTGTAAAAACTGGCCTTGCACCGCCACCTTTAGGTTCAATTCCCGCCTTGGGTCTGTGTGCATGAAGTTTGCATGTTCTCCCATGCTTTGTGGATTTCCTCTGGGTACTCTGGTTTCCTTTCAAAGACATGATTAGGCAAATTGCCCATATTGTGTAAATGTGTGTGTGAACTGCAATGGATTGGCACTTTTTCCAGGGTATACCCCACCTCATGCCCTAAGTCTCCTGGGATAAATAAAATAGTTGAGAGTACAAGCTTTAAACTTGAAACAGGTATCATACAGATGACATCATCCTGCAATTCTCTGCCACTGTTGCACAATTGCTTTCATGCTAAAGGCACCCTTTGACATTACTGCCATCATTTGGTAAGGTGTAGTAATGTGCATGCTACAAAATGCCTGGAAGTTTAAGACTAAAACAAATGCCTAATACCGTTATATACTGTATGCTTGTTTTATCCCATGTGAGACCAAGCATAGATCATTACTGCCCGAAAAGGAAAAGTAAAGTGAGTGCTTAATCATGTAAATGAATGCATTTGTCATAATATTGATATTTTTATTATCTTCAAGAGGACAATGAATAATTAACATTATCCTGTGATCAGTACAATAAGTACCAAGGTATTTGGTATCTACGGTCAACAGAGAGGTTTATTTAACTACTGTATATGAAAAAGCCCAGCATTTTTTTTTTTTGCAGAGCGAAATGCAGGCAGCCTGCAGTGTACTGTAGGTTTAAGGGAGGGCTCAGTGTTCAGGTTGGCTGGAGCTTGCTTTCCACATTCCATTAACACAATGGACTCATAAAATATGCCATAAAAGTATGGCTTCTGTATCTAGAGATACCAGATGCACAGAAGAAACGTTGGAATATTCTACAGATTAATGATTTACACCATCATTTACTTATGCTTTACTTATGCTTTAAGGGATTACTTATGCTTTAAGAAAATATAAGCGTAACATTTTCCCTCAGGCTTCTATTGCAAATAGGAAGACATCTGTTGTAGAATCACCCATAATATAATTTCTATAAAGTGTTTGAAGCAGGCTGTCATTGAACTATGTCAGTATATAAACTCTGATCCATAAATAACCTAAATAAAAGTTTTTCTATGCATGAACTAAAAAGGCAGCAGGCTTGCTTTATTATGGTGAGAACTGTCATGATTGGATCACTAAACACAAAAATGCCGTGCTTTGATTAATACTTCACTGATAGTCAAAACTGTGGGGAGGAAACCCAATTAATGCCTGGCTTCAACACTGGCTTACCCCTGCTTCTTGGCACTCTTTAGAGGTTGCTGGCCAGTTGGACAGGTTTTCCAGAAATATCGTAAGCTGCTCCCACTTCAGACCAAAGCCTACACTTGTCTAAAAGACGCACACACAGATACAAACACACACAAATGCAGACCCTGGCTGAGCTCCAGATACACACTGCTTTTTTCCAAAGAGGGAAAACACAAGGTCTTCTTTCCTCCTCCAGAAGAATTCCAAGAAAAACTATGCCTGCTAACTGATAGCTAACCATGAGTATCACTCTCTAAATGCCAATTTCATTCTGTTTACTGAAGACTTCAGGGTTACTGAAGAAACCTCAGGAATGTGAATAATTTCTCTAGATAAGTACAGTATGGTTGTTTAATGAGGTAATACACATTTGCCTTCCATCTGGCTAAAGGTAGCAGAGAGAACAGAGAAAGTCTCCTTCAATAAATGTCTGACTTTGGATCCTCAGTGATGATCTGGAATGTATGACGAGCATTCACAAAGACTGTACTATTAAATTATAATTACCACTGACTTTATAATTAACCTTGTCTTGGACCAAGTAAAATAACCTCTAGGGCAAATGTCTGATGTAACAGCATTGAATGTGATGCAGATAAGTTCATCATTTTCATTTTCAAAAAGTCATAGTTGGAGGAAAAGTTGCAACACTAATTCACTGTTAAAATTCTTTCCGGTTTTGCTTAATGAGATGTGTTATGTTATAACGAGATGTTAGATTACAAATTTTTAAAGGTTTTAATTATGTGTGACCTACAATTAAAAAAAATGTAGCAGAGTTTGATTAGTTTCATGTAAATTGAAGCCATGTGTGTACACACTAACTACATATAATGTTTTTTTTGTGTGTGTGTTTAAGTATTTATTCTGTGATTTGCTTATTATTTATTTTGTGTCCCCCCAACTCCTGGGGGGTGTTCCAGAAAGCTTGGTTAACTTACCATTTGGTTAATCTTAACCTCTGGGTTGATTAACCCCAAACCCGCATACCGAGAGTATGTCGGTTCCAAAACACCTGATAAGATTAAGTTTAATCACCTCTACTGGTTACCCAGAGTTAGTGCGCGTGCACGGTGCGTACATAAAGACATTTTCAATGGATCGACGATTTCACGAGTCAAAATGGAACATCAAAGTGAAAAAAGAGAGCGCATTACTTCACAGAGGTTTTAATGCGCGCATATGAGGAATTTAAGCCAATAATAATAAATAAATAAAAAGCAATACGGCTGCATGGGCTAAAGAAAGAGAGTTGACTTGGCAAAAAAATTAAAGACAGAGTAAATGTGTGAGTGTATTAAATTGTAAATTTTACATTGCCTCTCCTTTTATTATAATGCAAAAATAATTAAACATCTCTTCGCATCCTTTTGGCTGTTAAATGAAAGCATTTACTTTTCCTGCCATTAATTTCTTTAGGTTAAAATACCAGTGTATACTGACTAGGAATGTATGGTTTCTTATTTAATAAGGTTTAATCCTTCTGGAGGCAGAAGCCAAGTGAATATGAAACACAAAAACGTTCTGCAAAAAGGTAATATCTTATTACACGATCACTGAACTATTTATTAAACATGGTTTAGTATATTCGTTCTGTCAGGTAGCTAATAGAAAGAAGGCTGAAGCCCGTCTAACTGGCAGGGGCCCACGGGGCCCACCCCATCTGAGGAGTTCTGGCTCTGTCCCTTAATAAAGGGCCACCAGTGACACTAACATGGTGAAATGTAAGTTTACCACTATGGTTTGTTTTCATTGTATGAATTAATAAATTACTATCTCTATCACTTAAAGGCTTTTGAACATGCTTAACGTTTTTATGCAGGCTTACTGTATTTAACTGCCCATGATGTATACAGTAGGCTATTGTGATCTTAGCTGTATTACTTTGACATGTTTTTTTCTGCATTAGTGGTTTTTTCTTTGGTAATATTGAGAATTTATGCTGGGTTGTATTTTCTTATAGATACTGGGTTAATTAGATAAAGGGATTATATTATTGGACGCTACAGAAAGAACACAGTCTGTCACAGTTGCAAGTGTTTTGTTGTCAGGTACCTTTAGTTGCTTTTAGGTACCTTTAGTTGCTTTTAGGTATTTTTTTTTCTTTTTGCCAGATAACGTATACTTGCATATTTTCACTGAAGGATGAAGATGAAGAGACCACATCTGCTGTGACAGAAGTGGACAATGCTGGTAGATCCACTGAGGTGGGATGCATACCATTATAATGCAGCGCCCCCTTTTTACATTAGAGTAACAAACTGTCATTGTTCTTTCACAGTACCTACCTGGGGATTTCTTCACGGATGAAGGTCCTTCAACCTCAATGCACGATCTAAGCGGTGTAAGAATTTGTGTGCAGTTGTCCATATTTACATTTTATTTTCTGACAGAATCTCAGAATTTATTTAATTATTTTTGAATAATAATTAGTTTCCTTCCTACTGTAGTTGCCAGGAGCTGTATAAGGTCCATCTTCAAAATCAAATAAGAAAAAGTGACATGGAGATGGACCTTATACAGCTTCAAATGGAAGAGAAAAGGCTATCCATTAAAAAAGCAACACTAGAAATTTAATTACTGGAGCATCGCCTTAAGGTGAGAACTTGTGCGTATATTAATCTGTTGCGTGTTAAAAGTGTTGTGTGTGTATATAAAGCTATATCATAAAAAAAAACACACATTTTATTTCATTTACTTTCATTGTTTTTCAGGAAAAAAAGACATGAACTGTACAGCAGACCAGTGCAAACTATTTAATAAAAGTAATTTTGACAAATCCTGTCTCTCAAAAGTCTTCCATCTCTGTTGTGTGCTAAAATCTGTAGAGGTTCCTCAGGGCCATCTTCTTCAATATAAGGAGGGTGGCTCTCTCCTCTTATAGTGGCAATGTTGTGAAGCACAACACAAGCCATTATGATGTCACATGCCCTCTCTGGACTGACCCAGAGCCCACACTGAGCTACACTGAAACCTAGACTTGAGGATCCCTATGGTCATCTCCACCTTGGCCCGTGTTCGACTGTGAGTCAGGTTATAGTGTGTCTATGGTCCAGGATCAGGTTCAGGGTAGGGTGGCATTAAATAGGGCAGACAAGGGTATCCCCTGTCCCCCAGCAAGTAACTACTGTACTGTCCTGTAATGATTCAACTGTACAATACAAATATAGTAAAAAGAAAAAAAATACATTGTATGAAGAAAAACATACCCTGCTGAAATGTCTGGCATAATGATGACACAGATCCTGGCCATTTTGTCTTATCATTAGTAATGATGTGGGTTGCCTCACATATGTGGAAAAAAGTAATGAGTTTAATGATTTTAACAAGGCAAAAAATTAAGGACGCAAAATTAAGTTGTTACCTGTACATTGATACTATGAATAGATTTCCTATTAACATCGTCTCCCTCATTTATTGAAGCTATAGCTTTAGCTTTAATAGGAATGTAGGTGCCATCAATGCACCCAATTACATTTGAAAAACCTGAAATAGAAAGTCATATATGGGAGGATCAAGTGTGTGTGTGTGTGTAGGATGAATACATGTATATAAATAGTATGACTACATATTAAATATGCATCATCAATTTTACTACAAAGGACAAAACCTGCCACTCTGTGGAACTCCTCTTTAATACCACACAGAGGTTTATGTCCAGGGACCTGCTGTACACATGTGTGTAAGAAGTGTTTAAGTGCCAGACATACAGTTGCCTTTCCCACATGCTCTGCATCGCCCACGTTGTACAAAAAATGCCCTGGAAAAAAAACGAAGTGATATACACGGAATGTTTTCTAAGCGCAGACTCGCCGTGTGTGACATTTGCAATATGCGGTTTCAAGAGATGTGTTAAATAATTTAATTCCATTGAAAACCAATAACACTCTTTCAAATAATCATTAGGAAAAAAAAGAAAAAAAAAATCAATACGAGGTCTTATAACTCTCTCCCGGCGAAAAAAACCTTGTATAATTTGTGCCTCCGCGTCCACGGGATCCTCATCAAAGGGGCGTGGCCTGCTGAATAACCTTCTGGAACAAACTTACCCTGGAACATAACCTGCTACCGAGCAGGTTATCTTCAGAGAGTAAGTTGCTATGGTTACATACATACCCAGAAAGTTACCTCCGTTTTTGGAACCGGAAGTTGAGGTTATCCACTAACTTACCCTCAAACTTATCCGGGTATGTCACATAACCTGCTTCCTGGAACAGCCCCCTGAAGCATTGCATTTGTTTGTTTGTCTTTATAATGGAATACTCTACAAAAAGGTACTGTATTATCAAAGTTAATAACAAAAAAAATGTAGCCTATGGTTTTGTTTTAGAATTCAGTCTACAAAAAACCCCCTCAATGTGAACTTTGTATGTGAGCATAATTATGCACACCATACAAATATCTTCATCTTAGCAAATAGATATACTTCTAAAGAGAGCAAAAAAAAAAAGGAAAATATATATATTATTTTCAGAAGGCACAATGAAATTAAAGACCAGCAAATAGCTAAACAGGCTTACAACAGCTCTTGTAGCAGAGAATACAGGAGTACTGTTCTATGGCAATAATACTTCTGTGTCTCCCTCTAGTGGAAGCTTCTTTAAGCCAACGTTTTCTAATGTCTGAAACGCAAGGTTAGCATTTCATTTTAAATCCTATTCGAGTTATATCAGGTCGCTTTGTGAAGTCAAACAATTCTTGAATTATTTGACTGTTACATCATTTATCACACAAGCTCACAAGTTTAAAGAGGTTTAGCAAAGTGTATCTCCACTAATTCCAATCCCATACAATATTGTAGACATTTTCGCATCTACCCACTCAGAGTAGTTTATTTTCCCTCACTATCACATGACATGACAGATACGGGAGAGTGAAGCCTAAAAACCGCTTCCGCCAAGCAGCTATGTAAAGCCAAATCACTGTTGCTGTTGACCAGGAAGTGTAATATAGAGGTCATGCCAGCCCTCTAAACTAGAGCACAGACGCTCTCCCAACGACAGAGGGCGTGCTTTTCTTTAGTGTCACTCATACGAGTACCAGCAGATCACGACATGAAGATAAATCTGAAATAAAGCAGCCCTATTTAGGACTTCAGATGTGGTCAACTCCACTTGGCACCGGTTTCCATTGTGGCTGTAAACCTGGTTAGTATCTGACATCTCCATGCAGTAAATACAACATTATAAGTTAGAGTTCATACAACAAGTTAGCAGCACACCCCAAGCCAAGCAAGCTTCCAGAAATTTCTCCAAGCACGATTCCTACCTGACTGAAATCCTGGCTCTTACTTATCAACAGAGGGCATCATTGCTGCATTAACAATAATTACAGTAAGTGTTAGGAAAATAAAGCACATATTTTGATAAGGCACATACTTAACCTTATTAAAGAGCTCTTTAGAGTTATTCCTTTGGCATGCAAATGATGGACAACCATTACAGTGTAAAAAGAAGGCAACAGAATCTTTATTGTCTTTAAAGCAATAATAAGCGTGCCATGGCTGTGCATTTATATGTAAGTTATACAAGAAAAGACAATATATATTCATAATCAACAACAATTTGTCCAGGACATTATATTGTCCATACAAAACTTTTATTCTCTATCGCCTTTTTCTTTAGACTTGTTTAGAGTCCAATTTAAATATATCGTATTCCCTTGTCTAGTACAATACAATATTAGAAAATAAAATTCGGGGAAGAAATTACATGAAGCTGATTTTACCATATATATAATACTATAAATCCAAGCCTAATAAAAACACTGATATGAGGCTTACTGGATGGCAGTTAATACAATTAAAGCAGAGCACTGCCTCTTGATAAGAAGCACCTCTCAGGAAGATCTGGTTTCCAAGTAAAAAAAAGTAATTACTACAATGCTATGTGGCAGAAAGGAAACATGTCTCTGTATCCATATTTAAAAAACCTTACTTAAAAAAAGGTTTGGCACTAAAGATTTTGTTAGTGATTAAATTAATTAGTCAGCCTCCTTTGCCATTATGGAGGTTTAAAGCAGTGGTTTGATTACAGAACATTGTGTACTGTGTTTTAGTAGTCATTAGTCGTAGACTCTTGAACTTGCTGAGGCTGTCTGGAATGGTTGCTTGGTTGTATTTTACAGCAGGAAGCTGTCATAGCATTTATCAGTTTGTTTTGTATTTTACAGTCTATACAGGGACATAATGAACAGTGGTTAGTTGTTAAAATGTGTATCAATGCACCCATTTAGTTCATTTTGTAATTTTGGTAAATTCATACATCATGTTCTTTCAGCTCTTCAGCTTTCGCTCCTCTTGTTTAGTTTCACTAAGCCAGGCTTATTCACTTTACAATAAGCCACCATACTCTCAGAAGTCCTTATCCCATCCAGAAAGTTCATCAGGAGGCTCCTCCAGCTCGGGTGGAAACATGTCAAAATAACTGTGGTCCAGAGGTCCTTTTAGCTATAGTCAATACAACAGTAGTTTTACCATGAAAAATGAATAAACAGCATAAACAATGATTTTACTAAATGTGATTTTAAACAAAAAGCACTAAGCATTAAAGAACAGAGTATTCTTCACCTCTCTCTTCAGCGGAGATGTCAGCTTACGTCGTCTCAATCCCTCCCAGTTAAAGCCCTGAAACCACCTGAGAAAGAAGAAGTCATGAAATGTCTCTCTGTTCCATTAACCACACATAATGCATCAGTTACTACAAACAAATTTTGTTTTTAGTAAAAACACAAGTGTCACAGAGATCACTCAAAAAAGTTTTAGTGGATAAGGAACAAGAGTGGATGGACATGAAGCCCACAGAAGTGCACTCAATACTATACATTCAATAAGACTCTCAAATAGTATACAATAACAACTGCAATATTCAGTACATACAACTGAAATCAGCTCTTTAGAAATACTTTCCCTGCTGGATATTCATGCAACATTTACCATTTCTAAAGAACCTATATATGCAATGTACACTGTATTATGTACTACTACTATGTACTATTAGGAACACTTGCACATTTCTGCTGTTATCTAATCTGCCAATCATGTGGCAGCAGTGCAATGAAAAATGCAAATACAGGTAAAAAGATTCAGTTAATGTTCATATCAAACAAGAGAATGCATAAAAGGTGTGACACTCTGACTTTGATTGCGGCATGGATGCTGGTAACAGGATGAAGGGCTGGCTTGAGCATTACAGAAACGACTGCTCTCCTGGGATTTTCACACACAACTGCTTCTAGAGTTTACACACAATGGTACAGAGAACAGAATTGGGCAGTTGAAGATTATGCCACAATCAAAGCTACAGAGATCATACTTTCTGTGTATTTTGTCTTTTTAGATGAACATTACCTGAAGCATTCAATCTGTATCTCCATTCTTGCATTGCACTCCTGTCATGATTGATGGATTAGATAACTGCACAAATGTATTGGAGTACAAAAAAGTGTACATTGTGTAATATATGTTAAAACTATTTTTGAGAATTGGTCAGTGATATAGTACATGAACGTCCAGGAAGGAATGTATATTTTACCTGTAGATAGGTGATGTCAGTTGTGTTATTTTTATTAATCTTTATAAATCTTTTATTTACTTTAAAAACCTTTTTCTCAACATCACCTTACTTCATGCTGTTCCCTTTGCCTGGACACACTAAACCATGGCTTATGGTTTGGCTGTGCAGAGCGCCTGTATATCAGGCACTAACACTATGATGGTTGCTAAAGCATCAGCCAAGTACGTCAGCATCACCCTTCTCTGTAGCTCCACTGTTTTGCTGAAGATGGCAACAGCTGTGTTTCTCATTCTGGCCTCTAATTGTTCCCTCTGTGAATGTGCTCTTGGTCTGCTTTTGACAATTCTGCCAGAGAGGGGCTAATTTGGAGAAGGCTTCCATCTGCTATCCATTGTGCCAAGACAAACTGAGAGACACAGACCTGTAGCTGTGCTAATATATTGGTAAAGAGACCGTCTAGGAACTAAGAAACTACCATGTTTTTTTTTTGTTTTTTTTGCTACGTTGGCCAGATTAAAGCCAGACATAAATGAACTGTGGGATAAATGTTGTAAGGTTTTGGTTCAGAGGGTATAATCCATCAAAGATCCCCATGGGAAAAAAATGAGAATCTCAATTTATGAGCGAGAATTTTTTTAGGTAAAACGTAACGTACTTGTGTTTCTTGATGTCAATGATGCCATTTTTCTTATTGCCAAGTCGTTCAGCAGGATTGAGCCTAAACATGACAGAGACAGAAAGAAGACAGCAGTAGTTTAGAGAAATAGCATCAATAATAAATACATTATATGTGGATTGCTAATGAAGTTATGTCAGATATTTATCTCAGATGACTTGAGTAGAAGTCATAAAGCTAGGTTGCGCTTGGTGATTTTTAACTAAATAAAAATATTTTCCACGAGCATTTTATAATGGTTATACTTTACAGTATGTATAAAGTTCATTTGTTGTCCTTTATACAGTCAAGGGGCACCTGAAGCCTATCTCATGGATCTCAGGGCACAAGGTGGAGGATACACTGGTTGGGGTGCCAACCAACACACACACACACACACACACACACACACACACACACACACACACACACACACACACAGTCCTATATTACAGGCATTTTGGAAACACCAATCTGACTAAAATATAGTACAGGTCTTTGGACTGTAGGGAAAACCAGAGCCTCCATGCACCCCAAGATGTATGTGGTGATGTGAACAAATTAATATGACAGGATGTACATTTAGCGAACCTATTCAAAAACAAAGTGTTTTCAGCTTTTAAAAAATTATCATAAAGACATGTTTATTAGGTTATAAATTCATACACTATACCTATTACTCAGTGTAATTAAATCCAGTCTGGTCTGTGCAAGTAAATCATTATTTTGGGCCATGGAGACACATTTATTTATTTCACACTAAGAACTGAGGGATTTATTTTTCTTGAAAGCCTGGCAATGGATGAAAGCAATATTTTTTTGTATTTCTGGTACAATTATACATAAATAACTATATAATCAAAAGATTAGTAAACCTAATGCATCGGCACTTCTGATTGAAAAGATGTGTGATTCAAATGTACTGTACAGTGAGAGCATAAAGTGTTTCCCTGATTTCAAGCATATACTTGAAAATCTAAACTTATACTTGAAGATCAAATCTAAGCTAAGTGGTCTAGGTAATGCCACAACATAGTTTTTGAAATATGACTTTGCGTATTCAGGGAAGGATTGTATGCTCACCTTGTATATATCTACAAGAGTTAATGTCACACGACAGGTATATATATATAATGATTTACCTGCAGAGCCTCCTGATCAAGTCCTCTGGGCGCTTGCCTATCCTCTTGGGAAAGTCCACCTTCTCTATGCCATGCAGCACCATTGTGTAGATTTTAATAGGATCGGATCCTGAGAAAGGAGGACTGGAGGGACAGGTGGAGAAGTCACATGTCACTTAGTCATGTGTAAACAAGACTCCTGTAGGCGTAAACACAATTTGCTGATATGTATGAGGAGCCGTATAGGGCTTAAATCAAACTTCACTCGTGCACACACATGAAACACTTGCATACGCATATATGAAACAGTCACACATCCATATATACGACTATCTGCTCAAACAACTACATATGAGATGCGCACACACACACACACACTCCGCACACACATACCTATGAGATACATACACACACAAACTCTGTGCACACACACACCTATGAGATGCGCGCACGCACACACACACAAACACACACACACACACACACACACACACACACACACACACACACACACACATAGTACATGATTCTCAGTGTAAACGGAAGTCATTTCAGTGTGGACGGAAGTCATTTCAGTGTGGATGGCCTTGTCACTTCATTCTCCCTGAATGGTAGTAGCAGTTTGTACTGCTGTTGGACAGTTTAGAAGATGGAGTAGTGCAGTATAATGATCATCACTGTTAAATCACAAGGCGTATTCAGAACTTTCCAGATGATGGCTAAATATTGCAGCAGCAGAAAACGCGGGTTATGATTTGCAAAAATGGAAAAGTGAAGCACGGAATCTGTGACTAATATGTCGGATCCTACAACAGAAGCAATTACTGTTTTGTGAAATGTGCTTTCCTCGCCTTTGCTAATACGAACAATAACTAACTCACCGGAATCCCACGGGACCCCCTCCACTTGATCAAATCCAATACAGAATCGGAAATTCAAACATTGTTACGACTCTCTATACCACCCACTTTTGTGGTGATACTACATAAATCACTCGCTGTCTTCAAAACTGTCCAATAACGGTCTATTTCAAAAAAATAAAAAATACTACTAATCAGGGAGGATTAATCGGCAAGTCCATATAGACTGAATTTATATACTACACCCTACTCCATTTGCAGGAAATGTCTGTTAAGGAAACTTCATTCTACAAAATTCCACCATTTGGAATCCCTGCGACGTCACTTCCTCCATACAGTTCATTACCATGGTAACATAAGCCCATCGGATACACTGTAAAAAGTGGGACTGGGCTCAATTACCGATTGTTAAATTAATATTAGTGACAAGTACATAATAATATTTGCTAACTGCATTCTGGAGTCAAATTAAGCTGATTTAAACAAATGCTGATTATTTATTAATTCCATTTCAAGTAATTTTTTGTCAGTTTAAAATCAGCGAGGAAAAAATGGGGAAATTCGTTTAAAATTAATTTATCTTTTTTTTAACTAAATTTTTTTTGTAAATTTTACTCATTTAGAGAGACTAGGTTCTACTGCCATACAATTTCCGCCCAAGTTTTTACATCCAGACAAGGTGCCACATGCTGCAGGATCTGCATTTTTCTTAAGGTGAGATTTGTTTAGTTAGTAATATGAATGTACAAATAATTTTGTAGCAGTTAAATTTTTTTTTACAGACAGTTGTGAAATATACAAATTGTATTGTGTGGTTAAATTCAGTTAAGCTATTTCCTCTCAGTCTGTTCTAAAGCTAAGATGTCCTCTCAGTCTGCTGTTTTTATTTGGCTAAAAGTCGGGCTTAGCATGGTAGTTAGTTCAGTGTGAATTTTATTACAATGTGCGTTATATAGTATATAATATTCTTTAAAGAGGTAGCCGTGATCTTCCCCTCCCCCACTTTAGCAAGTGATTAGCTGACCTTGACACTGAGTGTCTAACTGCAGCAGGTAACTGTTGCTCTAGAGGTGAGGAATTAACTTAAAGATTTACCTTTTGTGTTTTGAACTGAGCTCAATATAAACTATTAAATTAAAGGGGACACGTATAGTAACAGAATATTGTATGTTTCTTCTCCTAATGTTTCAGATGAAACATATTTGGCAGTATATTCTTTTTTGATACACAAAGTATAAAGTACTGTCCATTTTACCAGCTTCTGATGCTGCACTTAAAAAATGTTGGAGAATGTTTATCATGTCTGCAAATAAATGTTACAAATGTTAAATGCTATTCCTGTTGTTTTTATGTTAGCCCAGCACAAGCATTTAAGTAATTTAGAAATATAAAAATTGTTTCAATGAAATGACATCCAATATTATTGAGTAGATTAAAATTTTTATTTAACCGTATTTAGGTGCAGATGAAGATTTATCTGTAAAAGTAAATCAGGTTCACTTAAATATTTAATTAAGTCAATTTGTCTCAGATATTCAATAAAAATAAATCAATCTCTTCCAGATTCTCTGATATTCATTGAATGTAACACATTTTTTCAAGTAAAAGTAAAACTGTTTTCCTTAAAATGATTTAATTTAGCTTAAAATATTTATGTTGAATACGTTATATTTTCGACAGTATTAAATCCAAAACAATAAAGGACTTGATTTCATTTACAATTAAAATATATATTTTGTCTTACCTTTAAATAATTTATCCTATGTTTCTTACTTATTATTATAGTAGTAAAATTTACTTAAATATGTTAGGTGTCACTTTGTTGCCATAATTTTTTTAAGTAAACCCTAGATCAGATTTTTTACAGTGTACCTGTAGCTGCTGCTGTGAAAATTTTACGCTACAGACATTAAATATAGGATATTTATTGAAACAAAAACTTATACAAATAATAACTATATAACGTATTGAAACGGTTATACCTTATGAATAAAGTATTTGGGGCCGGTTTCTCGATAACGCACACTATTCGCGCACTAAGAAGACTCTTAAGATATATCTTACGTTAAGTGATAACTTTTCTAAGTGTATTTCTCGAACTGTCTCTTAGGAGTCTTCTTAAGTCGCTGCCTCTTACGTCTGACGTTACAAGGCGCTGTCTACAGTGAAGGTCCTGAATTAGCTGACATCGGTTGCTCAGGAATCGATTTTTGACTCTTTTTTCATGACAGCGTTAAGAAAGGCGGCACTTTCTATGCAAATTAAACATTGCACTAAATTCTTTTAATAGCATTTATTTCAACATGGGTTAACTTATCAATAACATGCCATAATAGACAAATATATAAATGAAATCACCAAACTGTCGCTAATATTTTCATGTAAGCTGTGGCGGTGAAACGAACCGGGTATACAAACAAATGGACAAACAGCTGATAACACTCTTCACCAGCTTCAGAAACAATGTGAAACATGTCAGTGGTTGGGGTTGTATAGCGCACTTATGGAATGAATACAATGAGATGACAGTGGAGGTTTAATACCCCTATCTCACCTACGCGGGGCCGTAAGTGCAGTTCATCATGATTCAGCGCAAGTTTTGGTGCCGTTATTACGTTTCCATCTTACCACGCAAAAAAATTAAACATGTTTAACATGCGGAAGCTCGCGGACCTTGCAGATCTTTGCGGACAGTCGGGCGCCGGCCACTCGACTCGGATCACGGTGCCTAATACCCCTCTCTCACCTGTGTGGCCTGACTCATCTCCGTGAGCTGCCGCGATTGCCCGCGACATTCCTTTAACGTTCTGCGAAGTTCTGCAAGGTCTGCAAGCTTCCGCGAGGACCGGCAAAAAATGTAAGTTAAATTTTTCACGCGGAAAGATGGAAACAGAATCACAGCGCAAAAACTCGGGGTGAATCATGATGAACCCTACTTACGGCCACAGCGCGAGCCCGTGCAGGTGAGATAGGGGTATAACACCGCATCTCACAGCGAGTCAAACCGCATAAGTCAATTAAAACATTACAATCACCCAGAAAAATTAATGGATGCGGGGTCTGAAACTCCCAAGGTTATTTTCTCATTTAACTCAATCAAATTTCATAAAAATAAAACGTGTCAAAAGAAAAGCCCATAAAGTTATGGATAATGGCTAATGATCAATGAAACCTATTTTAAACAAAAAGCAGCGAGCAGCTGGACATCGAGACGTAGAGTGTAAGTACGACAGGGTGGCCTGGCAGGTCTGAGCAGCTCAAGAAGCTCCATAATCTGTTGCCTTGGAAGGCAACACCTTTTTTTTTTTTTTAAATAAGGACCATGGGGGAAATATGAAAAGGGCTGAAGTTTTGTCTAAAGGATAAATGTACATGACCCACACGGCTCCACGGACCGCGCCGTCTTCAGTTTAACACAACACCACGCTCGCTGCCTAATTGTTCGCCACCTGTTTAATATTAATGGTGATTGCCAATTTTAATGCATTAGTCACATTATGAAATAGGCTAATTAAAAATCACTCTATTAGTTCTGATATCAAATAAAATAACATTCTTAAACAGGTCTACAGTATATTCCATCATTAATACGACTTTGATAAAGT
Organism: Channallabes apus; assembly: GCA_030522415.1. Lineage (NCBI taxonomy): Eukaryota > Metazoa > Chordata > Actinopteri > Siluriformes > Clariidae > Channallabes > Channallabes apus. The sequence continues at coordinate 25,225,728 of CM060118.1, forward strand.
GCCATAATGTGTTTGCATACACCGCTGATTTATAAAGACTGCTGCTCAGTGGCGGCGACTAGTCTCGAGCTGAAACTACGCTAAGAATGAGTTAAGGTTGGTCCAGACCAACCTTACGAATGTGTGACTTAGCTAAGAGATACTTAGCGTAAGAACGTTTCGGGAAATGCGCCATAACGTTAAGAGAGAGGTTAAGGTGCAACTTAAGAACTACTTAGCGATAAGAAGCTTTCGAGAAACCGGGCCTTGATTAATTTACAATTTATTTTATTTATTTTTTACAATTATTATTATTTTATTTTATTTTTTTACAGATTACTAGCTTATATAATACAAGGGATTAAAATTATTGTGTCATATTTATATTTTCATTCCCTTTTCCGCTAAAGTGAAGATCCGTTATTCACTCGTTCCCTACGCCGCTACAGTTCCCTTTGTTTGTGCTCGTCTCATAGGTGTGTGTGTGTGTGTGTGTGTGTGTGTGTGTGTGTGTGTGTGTGTGTGTGTGTGCACTGAGGCTTTGTGTGTGTATGTGTGTGTGTGTGTGTGTGTGTGTGTGTGTGTGTGTGTGTGTGCAGAGAGTTTGTGTATATGTGCGCGCGTCTCATAGGTGTTTGCATGGAGAATGTGTGTTTGTGTGTGTGCGTGGGGGGTGAGTTTGTGTATATGTGCGCGGGTCTCATATATAGTTGTTTGAGCAGTTAGTCGTATATATGTCTGTGTGACTGTTTCATATATGTGTATGTATGTAAGTGTTTCATGTGTGTGTGCATGAGTGAAGTGAAGTTTGATTTAAGCCCTATACGGCGCCTCATAGATAAGCTAATTGGCTTTTGTGTAAGAATCTACATTGCTCAATTTTGTGATTATAAACGAGGGCATCTCGAATAATTTGGGTGGAATTGCACAACAGGGGGCGTGACATTAAATCCCTCACTACAGTGTTTAGACACTCGTTTAGACTGATTGTGGTCTAATCATGTGCTTGAATCATAAATGGCATTTAAAAAAAAAAAGATTTATTTAAAACAGTCTGACTTTATGCCGATTGCCTATTTCTACTAAATAGATTCTACTGACTAAAATTGTTTTACCATAAATAATAGCATTTGGGGGATGGGGGCGGACAAACATCTCATTGGTGGCTTTACATTTTAATCAAACACTTTCATAAACATTATAGAATTAATAGCAAAAAGACCAGAATTAAATACCGGCCTCACCAAATTTATGGAAATCATAAAAATCAGAAATTAAACAAACAAATATTTATACATGAAAACGCATTTGTCCTAGATTATGTTAATCAGGTGGGTGATTTTAGAAGACATTACTAATGATTATTCTGTAAGTCATTTTAATATTAAAACATAAATTTATGATGTTCATTTTAATATCTTGTTGAACCATCTTTAGCTGTGATTATGGCCAACATTTACCAAGGCATTGTTTTGACAACCTAATGCACTGTCACAACACATTCAGAGCTGCAGAGATCTTGTATTGATGACGCGAAAATCGAAGCACTCCATAAAGTCTTCTCCGGCATGTTCCAAAGACTTGGGGCACAAGTAAGTAAGCATTATGCAGTACTGCTCCATTTTAAATTCTCTATACAAATTGTTCACTTTTATGTGGATATAGGCATAATAAGGTATAGTCACATGAAGCTTTGATGATCAGCTACACTGTTACAGCTTCTCCAATTATACAACCCTAATAGCCTGCGTTCATCGTAAATCTCTTTTAGGCTGTGAAGCGTTTTCCGAAAGCCATCGAATGGTCATAAAGCCTTAATCTGCTCATAAATTACCCAGAAGCAAGAACCATAAAACATAATGCTATAGTGCAGGACTGGAAATCTTATGAATGTGATACTAAGAACGAATAACAATAACATTATTTTGCCACAGAATGCTTACCTGCCAGTGAGGAGTTCAAAAATGAGAATCCCTAAGGACCAGCAGTCAGCTCCAAAATCATGGCCTTTATTCATTATGACCTCAGGGGCTACATACTCTGGAGTTCCACAGAACGTCCAGGTTTTCTTTCCTAAACCAATTCTTTTAGCAAAGCCAAAATCAGTCTGGAAACAAACAAGCAGACAAAGAGAAAAATTATACATGCTATATGATTGTACCTTTTTTAAGATCTCAGCAATTGTTTTCAAAAAGTTTTAAATATTTTGCACATTGAGTGCACCTTGTAATCATTTCATGTAATGAATATTCTATAAAAAAAGAATGGCAAAATGACCATTTTGATATATCCCTCTGTATCCAGAAGTAGATTTTCTGGCTTCAGGTCTCGGTAAACAACACCTGTTCCATGCAGGTAATCAAAGGCCTCCAGTACACAACCAATGCAGAATCGTGCAGTGGCCTCCTCAAAGAAACCCCTAAATCACATTAAAGATGGAAAATCCTAATTAATGAGCCTAAATTTCATTACTGTTGCAGTAAAGTAATGTTTATCCAAATCATTACCGTCAGTAATCAAGTTACTATATTTCTGATAAAGAATATTAGCCATAATGAGTTTAGTGCAGTGTAAAAATAACCTACACTCACATGTCCCTGAGAATGCTCCATAACTCTCCACCAAGACAGACCTCGAGCAGCATGTACACATATTTATTATCCCGAAATGTCCGAAACAATCTGAAAAAAAAAAAAAAGACTAAATAAATAAATCTTCAGAAACAGAAAGGGCAGAAAGGATTTAAACACATAGTATGCTGTGATGTTGTTGTACAGAGTAAACTGACCACCTTTGTCTAGAAAGGCTAGAAAGATGGTTGCAAATATCAAGCTAAAGCACACTCTTTTACAAGAGTAAATGACATTCTTCAGGTTGTCCCTTAGTAACTTCCCAAAGTCACCCATATTTGCCACCCAAACACTTGAATGTACACTGGGGCCACTTTATCCTGAAATAACAATACTTAGTGTGTTGTATGAGGCCACTGATATTTTGTAACCTTCTAGAGGTGTGCCATATGCAAATCAAGCTCATCGTCTAACTGTGAGGAATCGGCGTTCAGAATATTTATTCTGTTGTGTGACACTGTTATTGACTTAGTTAATGTGGTTTTGACATTTAAGATACGGATAAAAAAAGTCCAGATTATTACATCTAGAAAAAAACAATGGTTAATTGCTTTTAACTTGATTATAATAAATGGTAGCTGATGTAGATGTAAATCACAGATCAGTTCTCACAAGTTTTACTCCTGAATGTTTAATAAAACCTTACCTGACTATAAAGTTGCAGTTGTTCATTTGCAAAATGTTCTTCTCCGAGTAGATGTGGTCCTGCTGCTTAGTGTCAACAATATGCTTCTTCTTAATGCACTTCAAAGCAAAAGGAGTATCTTCATTTTTGAGTTTCACCTGTGATAAACAGTGCAATCCAAACATAACCTTTACTAAAGGATTGTACCATTTACTGTAAGTTACAATTTTGACTAGTGAATCAAAGTAGTTTAGGAACACAAAGTTTTGGTGCTTTTTTTTTTATTCTGGTGGCTATGCTCTCACCAGCTCTACTCTGCCAAAGCCTCCCATGCCTAACGTGGCCACAATTTGCAGCTCGTGTAAGAAAGAGCTGCTAGACAGTCGTGCGGCTTTCTCCCGCAGATTGCGCAGCTCAGTTGTCTCCGTGCCCCGCTCACGCAGAGGAGATTGGATTCTGCAGTGCCAAAGCACACACACAAGAAATATAACCCACAACCACAAGCTAAGAGTGCTCATTCATTCTAAGCATAAGTAATATAAGAAAGTAAAGTTGATTAGCAACGATCACTTGATAGAAGGTTACATTTTAAGCAAAATGTGAGGCAGTGACATCCCAAATATTGCAAAATCATTCAATCCAATCAAGTGCTGCTGGCATGCTACTGAAATTTCTTCCTTCTCCTACTTCTCCTATATTGCAGAATATCTGTTGTGTAGTTGCCAGTCATTTCCCAGCTTAGACCAGCATAAATTCCATTAGTCATGTTTATTTCTCCTGGTTAGAGTTGGACTGTTTCTTGCGTAGCTAGTCGCCATGCTGGTTAGCTAGCAAAAGCGTCTAACTGGTTGTGCAGAGCTAATTTTGTTTCAAACCATTACACTTCAGTTCCTTACTTGATCTAGCTAAATCGCTGACATGAACAACTTGTAATTTTTCATGTCTTACTGTTCATAGGTTTTGGATTATTTATCTCCTTACATATATTTTTCATTATTTTTATTAATTTTGAATGCTTTATAGGTTTTTTTTGACGAATATCTTTCATTATAGTGCTTGAGACTAGCTTATGACTTATGGTATATATTTTGTGTCTGAGAGTGCATCTGAGATTTCTGTGTAATAAAGCAAATTGCTTGTGCAATTTATTATGATTCTGATTATTATTATTATTATTAATAATAGTAATAATCATCATAATTCTCCATTCAACAATTATGCATCTGAGCATATGTAATGTCATGCTTACACTGCATTTCTCCTCTCATCACTTATAGATAGCTGCTCCACATACTCCCGCAGATATGCCTGCAGTTCCTCATAAGTGCCCACCATCTGATTAAAGTTACTGGAAAAAGCATTATACATAAACTGTGTCAAATCAGATTTTTAAAAACAGCCTGGATTGTGTGCTGTAGTCACTTACTCTCTGTCCACCACCAAACATTGGGTATCATTCTCCTTTGCAATAATGTTAGCTGAACGAACATCCTCACTGAATAATAAAAGAAGGAAGAAAATTCTGTATGTATGAAACTCTTTTAACAATGATAAAACTTCAGAAAGGTACTTCTGAGTTCTCAGAGTTGCCATTAGAGGCTTTGTTGTTAGACAATGGCACAGTGTGAGAAAATAATTTCTCAGATGACTAGCATTCTGTCACCCACATCCTCTTGTAGACTCAGATAACATTCTCAGTATAAAAAACTCTGGATACAAAACAATGTCCAACACAAGCAATTAAAATAAAAGTTTCATAGTACTAGAAGCGAAGTTTATGAATATTTAAACCAATGGTGAAAATAAGGGAATGAGTAAACAGCCAAACCTTATGAGAGCTTTTTCTCCGAAGTAATCACCTACTCCCAAGGTCTTAATCTCTAGTGGTTCAGGGAAGCCCTCTGTGCTCTGGGTTACTGAAACCTGCACCAAAAGACATAGATGTCTACTATACTTACATATAATTGAGCTATGAATCACATGTATACTGCATCTGAAATCAAATCAAATCAATATGAACTGATTCTGAATCAAAAGCTTGATTCAGGGAACTGATCTGACTAACAAAAGATTGATCAAATGGCATAATCGATTTAGTCACACAGCTTTAACATATACTACTGTACAGTACATGCAGATACATATGCACATTTTTGAGAAGCAAATACTAAGGATTTTTTAAAGCCTGTTACATGCAAAAAAATATTTGTGAAGGTGTAGTGTTTGTTGTTCTTTACACAAAATCTTACCGTCCCTTTAGCAATAATGAAGAAAGTGTTCCCTTCCTCACCCTCACGAATAATGTACTCGCCTTTGTCAAAATAATCCTATAATAAAGATAAAATAAAAGGGGTGTCCTATTTCAAGAATTATATGATAAAAGACAAAAAGATGAAAGAGTCTGAAATACCCACAATTTCTAAACAGTCAACAATTTTGGCAAGTTTCTCCTCTGGCAAGTCCTTCAGTAAAGACACACTGAAAAAAAAAAGGTTTGTCAATACTTTGGGGTAAGCATATGTCTCTCAAACAATGTGTATACCACAAAAAGTACATCCACAATAAGAGCTAAAGTTTGTGTGTGTGTGTGTGTGTGTGTGTGTGTGTGTGTGTGTGTGTGTGTGTGTGTGTGTGTGTCTGTGTGTGTCTGTGTGTGTCTGTGTGTGTCTGTGTGTGTGTATCATGTAATTGCACCTGCGCAGGAAGCTAAAGTACTCTGCGTGTCTGGCCTGAGTTGATCTCATCATAATGCTCTGAAACATTTGCCGGTCCAGCACCCAAATGTGGCACTTTGTTACAGCTAATATAAAGAACAAACATGGAAAATAAACAGCAACATTTGCATTTGGAAAATACACAAATCAATATATACCATACACACGTATGCAGTGGCTCCTGGTTTGGGCCTATAACCTTATTCACACTTACATAGATTAAATTGTGATTTTCTTTTTTCTTTGTGATTGATATTTTGAAATAAAACAATCATGGTTCTTTTAGCATATGACTATTTATACTTCTTTTTTAGTGAAGAAATGAACGGGAAACAAATAACACTAAATTATGAATGTTCTCTTAGTTTAAGATACTAGAAATAACTCCACTAACTGGTCATGGACAGTTTTTAACAACAGCAGAACAGCTTGGCTTGTAAGGTGTGACAAGCGATGCTACGACTGGTTTCTTTCTATCTCAGACTTTAGCTTTATGCAGCCTACTGGTGATTACAAAGTAAAAGATTTCATCTTCATTTAGGCTAAGATTTACAGCCCATGTCACTGGCTTATCTGTAGCACATCATAAGCAGTGTAGGAAACAAAGTTGCTGGTGTAATGATGTAAAGAAGACTGCATTTACTTACTGTACTATCTACTAAGATTATTTACTCTTTAGTCCCTCTTCCAAAATGACTTTAAAAACAAAAGTAGATAGACTAAAGACATATTGTTGACATCTAATATCATGATAACCTATCACTGCCTACACCACACATTCACCTTTAACAGTGGCAGTCCTCTTGCAGTTGTAGAGGATGGCCAGCTCTCCAAAAGCAGTTCCAGGTCGCATTTTACCCAGGAGCTTCCCATTTTGCATTACCTCTAAAAAGCCATCTGTGTATGCACAATGGAGTAAAGAAGAGCAACATTATACAAATATTTCTGAAACCACTCAAAATAAAATAAAAAGCTGCTTGATGATAAAAAGTCAAAAGCTGACCTGCAAGAACATAGAGATAGTTCCCAGGTTCTCCTTCCTGGATCACCAGCTGATAGGCAGTAAAGATTTTCTCATACATGCAGTCCACCATCTCTCGTGTGTGCTGGGGCTCTAACTTTTTCAGAAAGTCATTGTTCATTATGGCTTCATTGATCAGTTTCTTGGTGCTGCAGAAAACAGATCATAGGAAAATGTACATGTTCGGATTTAGAATACCAAATTAAATATGCCAACAACATTTAATTGTAAATGTTTTTTTTTTTTTTCAATAGTAATTTTTGTTGCTAAGAAATGTCAATCTTTCTAGATTTTGACATTAACTGCTATGAATAACAGGTCACAAGTTGCTCATGGCTGTATAATGCAGGATGGTTGGGGTATTAGTATAAATGTGTGAAATTCTTCTTCATATTATTACTATTATTGATTAATTGATGGATTGATGTTTTATTAATGTAGACATACAGAAGACAGCATGCTTGCCACTCCTTCTGGAATTGACTAGAAAAATGGCATATTTGTCTTGGCTATTTACCGCTGTATGATTTGCCTACAAAATATAATTCCAGGAAAAAAAACAAGAGCAAAAATACACCAGTAATCTCAATCTCATGATATTTAATATAAGAATATCTAAAAATAAGAATTTGTACTCAGGAAATTATATAAATATTTCAACTGTACTGTCTGAACAAACGAGAACGGGTATTTCAAGTAAGTATCCACAGTATAGATAAACTTAAGAGTATCATACACTGATATTTTGTTTACAGTGAGCTTTTTTTTTTCTTTCTTCATCGGGGCTCCTCTCATTACCACATCTGAAAGAACACAGTCTGTCCATTAGCCTAAAATGGAACTTCTGAATGAATTAAGGCCGAGATTTGTACGGCCTGCTTAATGAAAACAGTAATGATCCTGCCCATTGCATACAGATGGCCCGCCCATTGTGTTCTTCAGCCTCTCCATCCCCCTTATAGTGTGTTATGGTAATCCATGCTTTTGTGCTTAAGATGAGAACAAGACACTACAAAGCTTTCTGCTGTTTCCCTCTTCAAGCAAGTCACCATCTTGTCTAGTGACTTGATTAAGAAATTATGAAATATGGCTCAGTTAGGGGATCACAAAGCTTGACAATGAAGTCACCTTGAGTCTTTACGGATACGTTTTCTATCTGAAGACACATGATGGATTTTGTGGCCGCTGTAGAATTTTCCAGACGTAGGCTCAGCAGAAACTCCCTCCTTGGCTTTGAGTCGGCGGTGAACTTCTACAGCAACCCTGTGGAAGCGTGTTGAGCCCTGATTAATGACACTGAGCAGCCGGTGACTGTGCCTCGGTGGTGGAGAGCGGCGGAGGCTGTTACGGCCGATGGCATCCTGAAGCTTGTCAATCTGAGATACTTTGGCCTCGAGCTCCCTCTGTAGAGCCTGCAGCTGAAGCTCCCTGGCTCTTAGCTCATGGTCTCTGCGGGTAAGCTCCTCCTCGAGCCAGGCAATCCTTAACCTCAGCTGCTCCAAAGACTCCCACACCGGAGACTCTTTAATACCTGAGGCCAAGCAGGTCTCCTCCAGCCGAGGGGCTTTGATCGAACCATTCCCCATGGCCACAGAGTCACTGCGAACCATAGAGAGAACTCGCTGTGTGGCTGAAGACCTCTGTCCAGCCAGATAGATCCATGCTCTTTCAGGGATACTGCTTTCACATAAACCTATTAAAAAATGCATATACTTCACTTAAACGGGCAGTCTTTTCAGAAGTTATGCTATTTATCTATGTTCTTTACATTATTCACACATGAATTTAATTTGCAGTTTGTGTCATCATGATTTTCCTGATGTTGATTCTGTAGGTCTCCAGACCGTAAATAGTGATTATGATTTTTTTTTAGTTCTCACTAATGGTCCTAGAGGTATACTACCAAACTGTATAGACATACATAAGCAACAACATTCTAAATTGTCTAAGAAGAAATATATCTCCTCCTGAGACCCAGCAATTCATTTTTGTCCTCTGTGGGGGACATGATACTGTGGTTTTTATTTCAAACACCATGCATGCAGTGTGTGTGTGTCCTAATGTACTGGAAAGAGTACATACTAGGCTTTCTATTGATGTCACACAAGTGGGGGTGTGGCCAACAGATCACATGTTCTGTCTTTCTCAAATACACCCATACTAGGCTTTCTATTGATGTCACACAAGTGGGGGTGTGGCCAACAGATCACATGTTCTGGTTTGTTCTGGTTTCTCAAATACACTAAGCTTCATATGTATTGGGCAGGAAAGACAATGGTGCCCATTACTGCCAATGCGATAACCAGGGACAGATGTTTTAAACTTCACCAGTCCATCAAATGACCTTGCCATCGTGGATGACCAGAAAAAAGAGGATGCTCTTTGGAAGGTCAAGTCTCTTTTAAATGGAGAGCAACAGTCAACAAGGCTGCCTCAATTGATCAAGGTCCCTCAAAGCTGGCAAAAATTAGCAAAAGATTCCTTTTACAGACCAGTGTCCTGTGCGCCAATGTGAGCCTTGGAAACCAAATCCTACAGGTCGCAGGGCCTTTGTGTTTGCCAGTCCCAGTGGTTTGGTGCTTAATTTTAAAGTCTACAGGTGTCAAAACACCTTTCAAGACAAGCATGTGGGAATTGTAAGAAATGCTGTTGTTTGTATGGCAGGGTCACTACCAGGTAGGGTTGGGTATCGTTTGGTTTTTTTTCGATACCGGTGCCAAATCGATACTTTGAAAACGGTACCGGTGCCAAAACGGTGCCTGAACCGATACTTTTAAGCCAAAAAATTATAGTGGATGACTCAAGAATGAATTTTTATTGAACAAAAAATTTTATGCTTAAAATTTAACAATATATTAAAAGTTTAAAGTATATATAAATATGTAAGCTTCAAATTTTAGCAATTCTTTTGCAGAAATTTCACCATATTTGCCTGTTCTGTCAAAATATGACACCTTTCCTGACTTATTGCTCTGCACAGTACATGCATAGCCTTGTTTGCAATGGTAAATGGGGTCACTGTTGTAGTGCTACTAGTACAGGCTGGAAAGCCATAATTATAAAGAGAATCCATGTTACATTAGTTTTTTACAAATCGTTTGACTATTTGTTAGCATGAATGCAAGATTTGCATTTTGCTATTAACATTACATTATCCTACTACTAACCTGCGGAAAGGCTGCTGTCGGCATCATAATCAGTGACTCCTTTTTGCTACAGTTGATGTGACTGGGACTGGGGTCGTCCACACTGATAGCGCCAGCTGTTGTCCACAAGCTGTTAAACACGGTGCCTCCGTCTGCTTTTAACTTTATTCCGTCTGCCCGCGAATGTTTCATTAGATTTAACGTGTTTCTATGGAATAAAATCACTGTCAAAAATATTCGTGCGTAAAAAAAAGATGTGTGTATAATCTACGGCCCCGACAGCGTACAGATACGAGATTTTGTGTGTTTGTTATAATACAACTCTGAAATATACGACTCTGACCGCTTACAGATACGAATCTCGTTGTTACAACTCCTCTGTTTCACGGACGAATTGTGAAATTACGGGTACGAATGCTGTGCGTGAAACCACTGTCAAAAATACGTCATCAAGATCACAGGCATTACTATCAGAGGGAAGATTAATCGATTCCACGATATGCGCATGAGCCCTTTAGCGGTTTAAACCACAGGCGCCAAAATGGCGGATCAGCAGCCAATAGCTCACTCATCGTCTCAGGTAAGTGCACAATTCCACCCAAATTTCTAAGGGTTAGTTATCACTAATTACAGAAAGGATTAATATTAAGAAGATAGTTTAACTATAGTAAGTAAGCACTCAGAATCATGCGCATATCGTGGAATCGATTAATCTTCCCTCTGATAGTAATGCCTGTGATCTTGATGACGTATTTTTGACAGTGGTTTTTTTGACAGCATTCGTACCCGTAATTTCACAATTCGTCTGTGAAACAGAGGAGTTGTAACAACGAGATTCGTATCTGTAAGCGGTCAGAGTCGTATATTTCAGAGTTGTATTGTAACAAACACACAAAATCTCGTATCTGTACGCTGTCGTGGCCGTAGATTATACACACATCTTTTTTTTTTACGCACAAATATTTTTGACAGTGATTTTATTCCATAGTTTCCGCCTTTACACGCAACTGCTGTAAGACATTTGCTGCACGTGTGACGGTCAACCCCTAGAGGGCGCCTAACGCCCGTTTTTGGTTTTAGTTTGTAGTTTGTTTTGAGTTTGAGTTAAAGACTTCATTTCCCAGTTTGCCCCTCGGTCAGGTGACGTAGAAGCTCATGAGTTAATGAGTTAATTATGTTTATGTTTCATTATAAATAGCCTGGCTGAAGTTCAGTCAGGCGTCTAGCATTAGTTACTTTATGATTCGTTTGTGTTTGGTGTTTGACTTTTTGTTTATGTGTAAATAAAAGACTTTAATGAACCGTCAGCTCGTCTCCTCCGCATTCATGCCGCGAACACACGCCAGACGCAGACAGAGAGGGAATCGTGACAGAATGCTAGACCTAACAAGTGGCATGGCGGAGGAAGCCTCCCTGGATAATTTTTGGGGGGGCGCGGTTACCATCTCACCCGAGCTGGCGAACTGGCAGGAGAACAGCGAGGAAGAGGAGTGCGGCGAGTGGGATTACTGCTGGTTGGAGAACGGCGAGGTAGATCTGCTCAGGAGCTGGAAATACAACCAGCTGGTAAAACAGGAGCAGGAGCACGGCCGGGAGAGCAGCGAGGAGAAAGAGAGAGACACACCACAGAGCTGGGAGGGCTGCAGGCTCGCCATTCGGCGGACGCCATTCAGGGGCGATGCGGCACGGGGTCACGTGGTTCCCCGCACCGGCCGGAAGAGAAGGGCGAGGAAGCCCAAGTACGGCGGTGACGAGGGGGAAAGAGAACCCCAGGCGGAGCAGCAGCACAAGGAGCTCATGTGGTGGATTCCGGAGCAGGTGAGAGGAATGCAGGAGCAGGTGAAAGAGCTCCAGCAGCTGATCCTCCACTTCCGGGATGGCCGCGAAGCGGTCTCGGAGCTTTCGCCTCCCTCGCCAACGCTCAGCAGCGAGCAGGCATGTCAGCAGCCGCTGTGCGATGCACTCATCCTGCCGCCGCCTTCCAGCATCGATGACAGCGAGCTAGCGTGTCAGCAGCCGCTGTCCGACGCACCCGTTCTGCCGCCGCCTCCCGGTTTCGAGGACAGCGAACCAGCGTGTCAGCAGCAGCTGACCGACGCTCCCGTGCTGCCGCCGCCTCCCGGTTTCGAGGACAGCGAACCAGCGTGTCAGCAGCAGCTGACCGACGCTCCCGTGCTGCCGCCGCCTCCCGGCTTCGAGGACAGCGAACCAGAGTGTCAGCAGCAGCTGACCGACGTTCCCGTGCGTCCGCCGCCTCCCGGTTTCGAGGACAGCGAACCAGCGTGTCAGCAGCAGCTGATCGACGCTCCCGTTCTGCCGCCGCCTCCCGGTTTCGAGGACAGCGAGCCAGCGTGTCAGCAGCCGCTGACCGACACACTTGTTCTGCCGCCGCCCCCCGGCTTTGAGAACGTCGTGGAGCCGTCATTGAGCGCACTGCACGCTCCTACGCCGCTGTCGAGCGCACTGCACGCTCCCACGCCTGCGTCGAGCGCACTGCACGCTCCCACGCCGTCTACGAGCGCAGTGACCGCTCCCACGCCTTCGTCGAGCGCAGTGACCGCTCCCACGCCTTCGTCGAGCGCAGTGACCGCTCCCACGCCGTCTACGAGCGCAGTGACCGCTCCCACGCCGTCTATGAGCGCAGTGACCGCTCCCACGCCGTCTACGAGCGCAGTGACCGCTCCCACGCCGTCTACGAGCGCAGGGACCGCTCCCACGCCTTCGTCGAGCGCAGTGACCGCTCCAACGCCTTCGTCGAGCGCAGTGACCGCTCCCACGCCGTCTACGAGCGCAGTGACCGCTCCCACGCCGTCTACGAGCGCAGTGACCGCTCCCACGCCGTCTACGAGCGCAGTGACCGCTCCCACGCCGTCTACGAGCGCAGTGACCGCTCCCACGCCGTCTACGAGCGCAGTGACCGCTCCCACGCCTTCGTCGAGCGCAGTGACCGCTCCAACGCCTTCGTCGAGAGCAGTGACCGCTCCAACGCCTTCGGCGAGCACTTCTCCAGCCCTGCAGCCGCCGAGCATGCTTCCAGCCCTGCAGCCACAGAGCATGCCTCCAGCCCCGTCACCCAGCCTCCTGGATAGGAGGCGAAAGGTAGAACATTGGGTTGGGTGTCCGGGGCCTCCGGTGATGCTCCGGAGGAGCATTTTTTTGAGGGGGGATACTGTGACGGTCAACCCCTAGAGGGCGCCTAACGCCCGTTTTTGGTTTTAGTTTGTAGTTTGTTTTGAGTTTGAGTTAAAGACTTCATTTCCCAGTTTGCCCCTCGGTCAGGTGACGTAGAAGCTCACCTGAACCGAGGGAAGTTAATGAGTTAATTATGTTTATGTTTCATTATAAATAGCCTGGCTGAAGTTCAGTCAGGCGTCTAGCATTAGTTACTTTATGATTCGTTTGTGTTTGGTGTTTGACTTTTTGTTTATGTGTAAATAAAAGACTTTAATGAACCGTCAGCTCGTCTCCTCCGCATTCATGCCGCGAACACACGCCAGACGCAGACAGAGAGGGAATCGTGACAGCACGTCGCGGTGCCGGAATCCTTTCTTGTGAAATGCAGCCACACTTTCGACTGTTTAGTTTTAGGCATTTTAACGAGAGTTGTTTACTTTAGCATGCTAAGCTATCGGTAGACCGCCTGCTGCCGTCAGAGCGAGTGTAACGTTAGTTGCTGCATTCACGCGCATGTCGGATGGTCTCTCATTTCTGGATGATTTGTGCTTTTAATTTTTTTATTTAATCTAATAAACGATTAATCTACAAAAATATATGAATCTAGAGAACAAATATTTCAATCGACAGTTCAGGCATTTAAATGGCACCGAAATGAGGCACCGAAATTCGCATTTTGTTTCGGTCCGGTACATACCGGTTCTATAGGTACCGGTGCCGTATTGGCACCGGGTTTCGGTACCCAACCCTACTACCAGGAGGATCCCACCTATACTTACACCGGTATTTCACCTCTATTAAAGTGCTGGATCGTTTAAAGGAAAACACCCTCCTGGCAACAGGGAATATTATGTAGAATCGAATCTTAGATCTGTAAGTCTTAAATGTCCAGTGACAATGAACAGGAGAGAGGCGCATCAGAGATGATAGTCAGGAAACCCTCAGAGATTGCTACAGTATAACAAAAAGGCTGGACAACAAGAAAGGTCCTTTGGCATCTTTCATCCATGGAATAGAGCCTTAGGATATCTGCCCAAGATGATCAATAAAAGAAAAGCGCTATGTTACTGCATCTATACCTGTTGTTGTAACAGAGTTTAATAAAAACATGGACGGAGTGGACCACATGATCAGCCTCTATCCAGTGGGCTCAACTCAACAGGACGTAAGTGATTGTGTCTGTCAAAACACACCCAAAGGAATTCAATACACTCTTCCTAGGGGATTATGCAATTGACACCGAACCGGGCCAATGTGATCTAAAGACATCGAGGATGCAAAATTGCAGAGGGATTTTTGATATCTCAAACAGGTCAGCTGTGACGATGCCTTAAACATACACCGAAAAGTGGTTAAGAACCTTCTCACATCATATTGAGTGACATCACATTGAGTGACATCACATTGAGTGACATCATAGCTTTGCCCAGGTGGTGATGGCACAGTGTGCTTGGGCCCGCTCATTGTTGCTTCCAACAATATTACTTATTATATAATAATTATATAACTATATTATATATTACTAAGTAGAACTAAAATTCATTGTACTTCTATCGACAAAGCAAGACCCAGTGTACATTACAAGGGACCTGTTATAACTAATAAATAAATGACAGTTTTGAAAAACACGTTTCTGACATCTCACAGACTTATGTTATATTAAAAAAAATTTAAATATAAAAAAAAAATTCAGGTCTCAGGAGGATATATATATATTCAACAATGTATTTAGGGTAAATCAATGCTGATAAGGAACCAACTATTTATTTAACAATACACTACATAACAATACACAGCTGTAAAGGTTAGAAATATTCAGAGTTGTATCATATTAAACACATGAAATACCCGATACTGAAAACATTATTAACATTTTCCTAGAAAAACATTAAAGAGTGCTTTAAGAAAGTCTTGTTTATTTAGATATTCGACCTCTGACATGGTTAAATACTTCCACAGAAATATAAACTGCTGACGTGTATTTCAGAAAGACAAGTTTCTTACCCTGTGCGCCTTTACTGGCTCCTGTTCTGTTGAAATGTTCGCGGGTTGTGTGTCATCGTGGCATGAAGCTGGAGATGAACAGCACCGTGCTGTAGCTGCTCTCAGCGCCTGGCAACCTGACGGAAGCGCCTCAGTCACAGCCAGCGGGGCTGCAGCGCGACACCTAGCGGCCAACATACGCAATGAGCTTCTTACTTATTATTATTGCTGCTGTGTAACCACAGGAGGCCGGATATAAACAAGCAGGGGAAGTCACCCACTGTATCTCAGGTAGAATGTTGTTAATATGTTAATAACAACTTATTGAAGTATAATATTACAGTACTGTTAAAAATGTGGAGGATGAGAGATTCTATCCAACATCCATTAATTCTCAATCCAAATATTGTTAGTATTGCTGCATTCTCCATAGAGACTGAAACAACTAAATACCCCAGTGGAGCTTAAAGGGTCAATTCCAGGCATGTTTGAAATAAAAAATATGTTTAAAAGCATAGTGGCTGTCCACTTAAACTGCTAGTATTATTTGGAGAAGCAGCCAAGAGACCCATGGTAACCACAGGACAGCTATTAGCCGTGCACTCCACAAATCAGGCCTTTATGGAAGAGTGCCATGAAGAAAGCCATTGTTGAAAGAAAGCCATAAGAAGTCTCATTTGCAGTTTGTGACAAACCATATGAGGGACACAGCAAACATGTGGAAGAAGGTGCTTTGGTCAGGTGAGAGCAAAATTTCACTTTTTGGCCTAAATGCAACACTGCACATCACCCTGAACACACAATCCCCAGTGTAAAACATGTTGGAAGCAGCATTATATGATGTTTTTTTTCTTTAGCAGAGAAGAGTTCCAGCAGGACAACGACTCTAAACATAAAGTACAGCCAGAGCTACAATGGAATGGTTTAGATCAAAGCATATTCATGTAAAGTATTAGAATGGTCCAGACCTAAATCCAATTGAGAATCTGTGGCAAGACTTGACAATTGCTGTTCACAGACACTCTCCATTCAATCTGAGCTATTTTGCAAAGAAGAATTGGCAGAAATTTCACTCTCTAGATGTGTAAAGCTGGTAGAGACATACCCCAAAAGACTTGCAGCTGGAACTGCAGCAAAAGCTGGTTTTACAACGTATTGACTCAAAGGGGCCGAATAGAAATGCACGCCACACTTTTCAGAAGTGTATGTGTAAAAATCACATGAAATCCCAATAAAATACATTAACGTTTGTGTTTGTAACATGGCAAAATGTGGAAAAGTTCAAGGACCCTTCGTATAAGTGGAATTCACTCATCTGCAACTGTACGCCATATGCTAGCACTTAATCAAGCTTTAAAGAGCCACTAAACATGCTGGGTGATCCTTGTTGATTAAATATGTCCAAGTTCACATGTAACTTTAATGGACATTCATCATGGTGATTATGATAATCAATTTTATCCCAAAATCTTGATCCTCCACATGTGATTATGCTGAATAGTGAATACAATAATGATAGACTCTGAATCAAAATAAAATCCTCAACTACCAGAAATTATAGGAACCAGTGATTTGAAACACAACTTTAGCTTTAGGTCAGAGTCCTCTAAAAAAAAAAAAACGAGAACAAAGAGAAATGAGAATGGCAGAAACAATATGGAGGAGGAGAGTTGCTATTCAACTTTCAATCCCAATATTGTTTCTGGGTTTAGCAATTAACGATATATTGTATAGCTGCTGCATGCACCAAAAGTGCATCCCCTATAGTGACTAAAACAACTAAAGTAGTTGTTTAAAACTACTAAAGAAAAGCTTAAATGGTCAGGTTCCAGCTTGCTATGATACATATCTTAGCCCTTAGGTCTGAGGAGATCAAAACTGACAATTATCTCGCATTTTGTTAGAGAAAAAAAATCAAGTTAATAGTCAACATCAAGCATGATTTATGACTCAATGATTTATTGAGTGACATTGTCATTATTGTGCTACAGATGGTAAATGTTTGATTTGAAATTCAGGTTAGCTACATGTTTAAAAATACAAATAAATATTTATGTATTATGTGTTCAGAATGGCATACAATGGATCTGTTGTAATAACAGTAACAAATCATTACATCTCAGTTCTTTCAAGAAAAAATAAAATCCACAAAGCAAAAAGATTGTCCTATATTTGCTAGACTACTGAGATTGTAGATGAATACAACGTAATGCATAAAATAATATTAAACATGCAAGAGAATGTTCTTGTTGTCATGTAACCTTAAAATGCATCACTGTGTTAAAATGCCCTTGTATCCATTTTTGTGTGTATGTATTTGAACTTTGCTAACCAAGAAAACAAAGACAACTTCAATAAGCTATCTCCAAGTGAGCATGCTGCATTAGCTGCAAAACCAAGTAGTGTCATAAACTAACTATAGAACACAGAAAAGAAGTCTGCTGTACTAACAGGAGAAGGCTACAGGAGAGAATCTGTAGATCAAAAATCAGAATGAACTGAGCATAAACTGGCATCCAAGTCTGTAAATTGAGAGATTTTGTAAAAAAAAGAAAAGAAAAGAAAAAGAAATAAAACTCTTTAAGGAGTTTACTGTTCTCCTAGTAAAGTTACAGCCATGCAGGCTGGGATTAGCTAGCAAATCAGTTTTTATACAAAAGCAATACTTTATACTATATACAAATAGATAAAAACACAAAATGAAATGGCCACTCTAAATGCTGTGTAACCTTTAACAAATATTATTTTATAAAGAATATCACTGGCACTTATTAAATAATTTTGTAAATGTCATTGCAGAGTACATGAAACAGGTGCTAAATACATAAAGAATTGACTTTGCCGGTGTAACTGGTCTTTCAAGCTTGTGTGATTTCATATAGACTAAAATGTACAAGGTTGAAGTGCAGCTAAATCTAATGCAGACATTAAGTTAATCGATTTTACTGTATTTAAGTTGAAAAAAGTTGAAAAAAATCAGGAACCATAACTGACCTGCTACAACCAGTTTTTAAATATGTTTACATTGGAACCACACTAACTACAGTAGAAATCTATTTTACACATTATAGTAAGAGTACACTGTACAAAGGACAGGATCAAGACATAGTACAGGTTAGGGAAATGTTCTGCTTAAAAGACGAATCACAAAGTACAAGCAGTCAAATCACACAGTACATCAATCGAAAAATACCTCAGTATCATATGGGTATGAGATAAAATACTTCATAACATATGCTTCTGTGGATCTGGATGATTTCAACTATAAGTTTGTTAAATAATCAATGTGAAGCAGTACATGATTGCATTTGTTGGATAAAATGTTTAATCCAATATGTTAAATAGTTGTAAATAATAATAAAATAGAGATTTGTACTAGGGCTGCACAATATATCGAAAAATTTTCGTTATCATGATAATGGTACACAATATCTGTATCGCAAAGAATTGCGATAAATGAAATCGATGAGTGTATGATTACACGTAAATAAAAAGTAATGTTTGAAAGTAATTCATATTGTCTATTACCTGTTTATTTTAGTATGATCATTACATATATAAATTATTTTTCTTTAAATAGTCAATAATAATAATATAAAAATGCATATCGCATATTTTCCTAATATCGTGCAGCCCTAATTTGTACAGTATTGGTAGGAATATATCTGAAGCAGGACAAAACTAATACTGTTTGAGTGTTTTAGTATTTCTTAATTTGTAGTTCTATTTGCATGCAAAGATAATCATTATGCCTCGTGTTCCACAGCTTTTGGTGATTCACAAAGAAGTCTGCCCAAAATTTCTAATGTTGTTGATTGAAGACTTGGAATTTTAGACTGAAGACAATTGTCTTGAAATCCTAAAATTACAGGTTACAAGCTTGAAAGAAAAAAGGTTTAAAAAATCATTCCGGCAGTTTAGAATTATTTTGCTATTGTGGTGCAAACAGCATATACAGATGTTAACAGAACATCATGCAAGACGAAAATTTATCATTTTACAAGCAAATGTAGTTGATAACAGGCACTAAATGTGGATGTAGGCTTACAACAGCGGTAAATACAGTATGACATCAGGAATGCTTCTGTGCATTAGGCTATCCACATAAACAGGAGTGTTAATAAAACACCTCATCAACTTTATGCTTCAACACATGAAACCAGTTAACATTACTGGTAAATATTAAAATATTTTAGTAAGGTTTTTGTGGCATCATGAGATGGCAATACGGGGCAATACTGTTACTGTGTGTATGGCATGTATTACATTTGCCTTTCATTAGAATAACATTCATCACAGACACTAAATGGAAATTTAGAAAGCAATTTTTGGCCTGTTTAAAGTAAATTTTTGAAAATTAAATCACACAAAGAAGCACTCAGTCCAACTTCATGTGACCACTTTGCTAAAAGAGCAGTTTCTTGAATGAAAAAAAAAAGGTGTTCTATACAGTAGACAGGTCAAATATTATTCAAAAAGCAGTCAATAAAGTTTAGCTGCCTAGCATACAAACATGCTATATTTAAAAAGGTTTGGGCTCAAGCAACTATGAATGTAATGCTAATTTAATCTGTCATCTTTATTCAAAGAACATCAATTTCCAAGCCTTTGTAATGGCAAGAAAATTACAATTACAGGATAATATAAATGTTAATATGAAGTTATAAAGGTATCTTAAACAGCTCCAAGTATTTCCTATATTGTTGTATCTGGATATCTGTCTACTGTCCTATGAAACAGTTTATATAAATAAATAAATTTTTAAACATGTGAAACATATGAATTGAGCTGTCTCTCTGTGAGTGAAGGTACATACAGCATGGTTCTGTATACTTCCTGTCACTCTCAGGCTGAGAAAAGGCAGTGAAAGAAGAAAATCAGGAATCATTAAAGTTTTTTTTTTTTTTTTTTTGCTTGTTACTCTGGAAACACATGACCACCGAGATGACATGTTCAGTGAGCTGCGCTGAATCCTCAAATCACAGTTACTGGTGTCAAATAATAATAAAAAAATTAACAGTAACAAAACTGCTCATTTTCACATAGTGAACATGATAAAAAGAAAGAAATATCTATAAAATTTGGAGCAATGATACACCTTTGTTTTGTTATGGCAGTTTCTCCGGTGAAGCCCTCGGCAGAAAAATGTCAAGATGAAAATTGCTCATGTAGTCCTAGCGAAGATAAGGGTGTTCACCTATGCCACCCTGTGGAGCCTCCCAGGAACTCAACGCGCGCTTTAACTCTCATGAACATCCATGAAACAGCCACGGCAGGTCTGAACTCAAAGATCTCCTCTTCAAGTTTCTTTATATAGCTTAGTATGAAACCTCACCATGAAGCGGTGGGTCTCAATTTGTTGTTACTTCTTAGCCAGCTGGAAAGGATTCTGACCCTTTCAATAAAACAAACACAATGCTGATGTTCCAGATGTTTGCAGATATGATTGTTGTCTAAACACACCACACTTAAAAGGATTAAATCACACTTTTATATCACCAGTTGCAAGTTAGAACAATTACAATCACAAGAAGTTATAGGACACAAAGTGACATTGTTCTACAGTACATGCTGGTAAAAGTAATATGCATTTTTCATTAAACCAAGACAGCAAAAATTATTTCCGTAACTTTGGCCGAGACGTTTATTTTTTTAAGCAATTAAGACTGGCTTAAAGAGATAATGGTTACCTATGATTTATTTGCATTTGATATCCATCTAATGCTTTTTTTTTTTTTTACCTTTTCCTTGATATATGTCTAACTCCTATACAGTATGTAAGAGCATGGCAGCACCATCTGAGGTATTACATCCTGATGATAGGTTTACTGAAGCAGAACGTGATTAAAGTTTTAGTCAATCTCAAAAACATGCTTTTCATAGTAAGCAGCAGCAATTACACACAAGAATCAAGTTAATCACTCCTTCAACATACACATAACAACACATCAAAACAAATGAACAAACATTAGCTTGGGCGCCTCCTGATATGACTGAATTCTGCTGAAAGTGTAAAGGGTGTATATTGTCTTGGCTTTGCCTTCATCCGGATTTCAGCTTGTCAGATGAGGTACAATAAGGCATAGAAGCATAATAGCAAATGCAGCAGCTTGCTTGTCATTGAGCAGCAATATACATATGGTATAAATTTATTTTAAAAAAATTCTTCATAAAGATTAGTCAGGTGAATAATGTGGCACTATTCTAACACATGGCTAAAAAATGTCTGAACTGTAATTGCTAGATATGGTCTGTTAAGGCAAAAAATAAAAATAAGGCACCCTGCACAGAGAGAGAGAGAGAGAGAGAGAGAGAGAGACGGTCTTCTAAAGCTGCCCAAGAATTACTGAATTTGTTAACTTTGGACTTTTTAAAAGTTTTTTTTTTCGTTTTTCCAGAGCACCCTCTCAAAATTGAGATTAAAACATGTACTGACCATATATGTTAATAATTCATGCATTAAAATATACTAATGAACTAATTAAATCTCAGTGCCACATCATAGTTCGGTTATATGTCCCAAGCTCATTTTTTAAAAAACATTACAGTTTACAATGGTGGTCAGTGCTACTGTATACAAATTTTGGTGTCCATTTTTATCTCAGAAATGAGGGGTTACCTCATGAAAGGCCATTTAAAAAAAATCCAGCTCCACTGACTAGTGCAGCATGGTCTGTTACAGCTCATCAAACATCATTATACAATAAGTTAATAGTCACAAGTCAGTTAACATAATGCACAAATATCATGCATATGCTGCCTCAGTATACGTCCTCCTTATCAGAATATTTTTGCATAATGCACAGGCACAGTATAAAATCTGTTACATAAAAATATTGCCAGTATTAAAAAATAAACAATAATAAAAATAAATCTGTACAAACATCCTGCCACTATTTTTAGGTTTTTCAATATTTTTCCCCAACATACTGTATAACAAAGCAAACAGTACAAAAATAAATATTCTATGTACAATCAAACACAAAAATCCGGAATTAATGTCACTGCAAAACAAGAAACACAAAAGGCACCTGTTATTTCATGCATGGGGCACACAAAGGTTTTTTATTTATAACATATCATGAGTGTTAGCTCATTTCACAGTAGTATATAAAGTTTTAAGCAAGTTTGTTAAAGCCCTGGTTCTCAAAGGTTTTTCAGCCAGGGCCTCCTTAAATTTATTTCAAGACTCTATTTTATCTATTTTCTGAACATTATTCTGTCCACTTTTTAAATATTAGGTTCATTATTTCACAAGAGTTAAGTAATATTCAAGTCATACGGTATTTTGCAGGCCACTATTGTTTGACTGGAACCAAACATACTATTTAAGGTCCAACTTGACATTACTTAGAGACCTTTTAGGGGGGAAAAAGATGGGGGAAATAAACTGATACACTTATAGGTGTCCCTGGACTTCACTTTGAGAACCATTGCATTACAGCAATGACTGTATTAGTAGGTGGTAAAAAAAATGCACAATGCTGCAGTAATTGCAAAATGATAGATTAGATCTACAGCTACTTACTTTATTCCAACATCCTGGTACTGGTAGACCATCATCACCCTGAGAGAGGTAAAAAAAAATTTTTTTTAATTAAAAATCTAAGAATAGAAAACCTAAATAAATGTTTGCTAATTTGTTAGGTACCACCACACTGCAGCTACACCTTTATGTCATTTCATTAACTTCACTTTACTACCAGGACACACATTCCACTGATGGTGGTAATGCTTCCCTCATTTTCTTCCACATTTGGTCTGGATAATTAACACCAAAAAGCTAATGCTAAGCATAAAATAACCTGTTACCTTATTTTGCATATACAGTGTGTGCTCACAGATAACTGGGGTCGGATAGTGTTGCACTGACCGACGGGGGAGACATTATGCCATCCCTCCTGCAATTCTCAGCTATATTGAGAATGAGCGTATTATACTGTATCTACTTATGGATGATCCTTTTCCACTTACTCATGAGGTATTAGAAGAAAACTTTGCATAGTACAAATGGGCTATGGTAGCGAAGTAATTGAACACCTGCAAAAATGCTCCTGTATGGTTAATGAATCTGATCAGGTATTGGGACAATGAGTGTAGCTACAAGGTAGATGTGCCTACTGGATGCACATGCAACAGTAAAAACAACCACTTGCCATTGAACTGCCATTTTGCAGGATATTTTAATGTAAACCATCTTCACATGAATAGTTGTTTATACCACAACACTGTTGAATTCTCAACTTGATTAATTTAATCGGTTCCAGCACAGCAGGGACAGTGTTGCTGGCTCTTATTCAGATTACAGGCTTCTATTAATTTTCCTTAGTCTAAATAGTAACTCCTTGCTGAGAATTTATTGTTGATACCTTGCCATAATATAAAGCAAATAAAAGGATTTTACAGTAGATATCTAAATAATGCGTAGTCAAATAGGTAAACTAAACAGATATCTGTTGTTACTTAACAAAGAAATCATGCACTTGTTAAGCACTTTATTCGGAACACGTGTGACCTTCTCATTGTCAATCATGTGGCATTAATAACACTTTGGGATGAGCTGGAAAATAATCTCTCCAGGCTGCCATTGATTTTCTTACAATAAAAAAAGCATAGCCAAGCTTTATTACTTAAAATTATATATGAATTTTTATCAAAGTATTTTTTTCCCAACAGCGCATGCTTGAATAAGACAATCTATGTCATATATATATTTTGTTAAATAGTTTCTTAGGGGTGCCAGACTACATTTTTCCCCCGTGTAGGTGTTAGTCAAGGAATTGTTACACATTAGTCGAAGAGAACTCATTTGATATTAGTCCAAAATACAGTATATCATCCATGCGTTCATATATAAATTTAGAAAATAATTTAGAAAAAAAAATTTCATTATATATCAGGTTTAATGAAAGGTAGTTAGCTTTTTATATTATGTAATGAATGAAAGTCTGCTTAGGGTTTAATCATGCAGTTTCCTGATTTCCTACCATTACACTCCACTGGAACACACAGTAGGTCTTGATTCCAGACCTGAGGCCCTGATGCCCTTCATTTGTAATATTATCAACAGCTCACACTACAATCCAACTGAACTCAATCCAACAGATCAAATAAGTATCAAGCTCCTGATCACTTTTATCACTTATACAGTATACACTGATCAGGGACAACATTAAACCCACTAGCAGTTGAAGTGGAAAAAAAGAAATCTCATTATAATGGCACTTCACATACCAGTCAGTTCTCATAGCTAATGTGTGGGAAACACACAGTTTCCTGCGTATGGGGCTGCTGAATAAGAGTGCCCATGCTGACAGCTGCCCATCATCAAAAGCACCTATAATGGGCGGGTGAGTATCAGAACTAAATTGATTATAATGTGGCATGGTCTGATAAATCAAATTTTCTTTTACATCATGTGAATGGATGGGTGTGTGTGCACATGGCACAGGATGCGCTATGGGAAGAAAGCAAGCCAGCTGAGGCATTACGCTTTGTGTAATGTTCTGCTGGAAAACTTTGGGTCCTGGCATTTTTGCAGATGTTACTTTAACACACCTATCTAAACATTATTGCAGACCAGTAACACCCCATTCATACTAACTGGATTCTTTAATGACAATGACCTCTTTCAGAAGCATAATGCACTAGGCCTACCATACTGCAAAAACTGTTCAGGGATGTTTTGAGGAACTTTGGCACAGAGTTCAAGGCGGTGTTGATTTGGCCTCCAAATGTCCTTGTATCTCAATCTGATAGAGAATCTGTGGGATGTAGTGGACAAACTAGACTTATCCATGAAGTCCAAACTTCACACTTCTTTCTTGTGGCACAAGTCTTTCTTGGTGCCAAATATTACAGCACACCTTCAGAGGTTCTATGGAGTAAGAGACAGGGCTGTTTTTTTCAGGGATGTAGACAATATTAGGTAGGTAGTTGTATAACTGATCTGTGTACAGTACGTGTATAATGTGTGCTGTGCAAGACAATGGGTCTTCAGGAGTGGGGCTGAAAATCACTTTACTTTTACTATGGCATTTCACTGTATACGGCTTGTATGTGTTAGATGTTAAATCTAAAGTTAAGTATCAAGTGAAGCATACAAGGAAGCTACAAAGAG
Organism: Channallabes apus; assembly: GCA_030522415.1. Lineage (NCBI taxonomy): Eukaryota > Metazoa > Chordata > Actinopteri > Siluriformes > Clariidae > Channallabes > Channallabes apus. The sequence goes on from CM060118.1 coordinate 25,251,120, forward strand.
ATTTGTCAAACAAGTAAGCATGCAAGTGCAAAGAAGAACAGTCATAGGATGAGAGCAAGGGAAAGAGAGAAAGAGAGAGAGAGAGAGAGAGAGACAGCACCATACCACGGGACAAGGGGCATCCAAACCATCCAGGCCTGGCAAGCCTGGTTCACCTTTCTCCCCTTTAAAGCCTCGGAAACCCTGTTCATGAAATTAACCACATCAAGATCCTGGTACACCACGGTAACGTTAGAGGCCACTGATTAACCTCTAGGTCAGGACAGTCTGAATAATGGAAACTGTCCTGCAACTCTCAGAAAAAGACCCTAGAGAATTCTCGACTTGAGATAATGTTTTTTCACTCAGTGAATTCAGCAGTGCGTCTCCTTCCTGTCAACCCTGAAAATGGAAAAAACCCAGAGAAGGTTCTGGTCCCTGCTCAAGGACATCCTTCATGATCCTACATTCCATTTTGGCATATATTGTTAAAGTTAAAAACATGCCTTCCTAAAATAAAGTATGATTTTGGGAATATTGAAATTCAAGTTTAGAACCAGAACCCCTTTGAGTATTTGTTAATAAGTTACACTAATATCACATCAGTGCCTAAGATCATGCCAATGGCTCCTGGGACTCTGTTGAGCCCAACTTCCTTTGGCACGTTAAGCCTTGATGTGGCACACTAAACGAAGAACATACCAAAGGACAAGGGGCATCTAATCCTGGGGCTCCTTGGTCTCCCTTATCCCCTTTGGCCCCCCTGTTGCCTCTCTTGCCCCTCTCCCCCTGCAAACAATGTATTTAAAAACACAGATTTTAGTCCTCCCTTTGAACTGAAACAGAAATTATTTAGAAAAATCATCATCACTATGGTACATCATTTTATTCTTGATAAAAATTAAGAAAGGGATTTTAGTATGAGTGGAGGAGTTAGGAAAGAGGGATATCAGCCAAAGCTGTTGGTGTGCAAAACCTTTTTTTGTAGCCTAAAAATACAGTCAGCCACTACTGAGTACAGAATTGACTCTTTATTCCAACGGAAGCACCTAAGTCTTTTTATCTTATAAGTTGGAACTTGACCAATCAGTTTGTCAGGATGTTTTCTAGCCTATATTAAATTGTCCTCAATGGTTGTAAGAAATCCTGTAAAAAACCATGACCTCCTAATCAAGTAATTAACAAGCTATTTAAATTATTCTCATTGTCAACATTTCAATTACTAACGGTCATACTCAACCATCAAACCCAATTAGCATTATTTGATAAGCAATTAATAGTTTTGTCCACTAGATGGAGAGAAGCTCTACAAAACATACTGTATTTCTATGCACACATTACTGGGCTCATAATCTGTTGTTACATTAGTCATACAAATATGATTGTACATAATTTATATGATTTGTTATGTCCATTATTTTCATACTTCAGTACTTATCTCAGGGATAAGAGGAGGTCTCATCATAATATGTTAGTTAGGGAAATGTCTTCCTAGTTTATTCTACAGGCCTTTTCTAGAAATATTGAAATACATCTGTACTTATGTATATTTCTCTTGTATAGTCATATACAATATATATAATATATATAATTATATATATATATATATATATATATATATATATATATATATATATATATATATATATATATTCTAAGGCAGATAGCAATCAGCTTTTATTGATCTGCTGTGATTTTTCCTTCTAGGAAAACAAGGGGCGCAAACCATGACAGCAATGTGCCTCCATGGCATAACAAAGCCACAGTTTTTTCCTATAATTTGTTGCCTAAACATGTCAATTCTCATTCAATTAATAGAAAAAAAAACTATGTAATAACTTAAATAAACTTTCCATTCAGTTATCTCCTGTGAAACAAATATTGAATAAGGAACCTTTATGGCTGCACACCAAGTCTAAGGCTTTTGAGAGTTTCTAGGAATTTGGGACATCATGGCTTAGAAACTGCATCTGAACAGAGTGCACAGTTCTCATGCTAAAAACAGCAATACATGTAAATAGAAAAATAGGACACATGTAAATAGAAAAATACATGTAAATAGAAAATTTTGTTCATATTGCCTAATGCTCATATTACTAGGAAGGTGTCTTATTAGGCTATTTGCTCTGAATCTTAAAATTGTTTTCATTTGATTTATGTTGCAGATTTACTGTTGCAATAATTTTTTTTTTTTTAAATACACCAAGCAGGTTATTAAGGGCCAAAATACTGCATATATGCATGCATGCATTGTTTAGATGTTTTGCTAACTATGTAGCTTTTTCTTTTTGTTTCATGTACAGCATGGCTTTTTAGCATTTTAGAAAATGCTCTTTGTTTGTGTCTTAAGGCCATTGCGATGCCTCTTAAATTCTTATCATGAGATTAAGATTTTTGAGAACTGTGCACGCTATCAGAGGCAGAGGAAATTACAGGCTATCTGTCAGGAAGGTAAGTGGAGGAAGGCAGGAGGAGGAAGGAGGAGTAGTAACCCAGACTAGAACATTAGAGGATCAGGAGGAGGCCAGGAAGGGAGAGAGGGACAGAGAGGACAAGAGCCACGGATCACAGGCCAAAGTGCAGGGGAGGAAAAGGGGAGAGGAAGACCTGCAGAAAAAGAGAGGAAGACAAAGGAGGAAAACAGTAAAACAATACTGACTCCTATAGATCCTCCTCAGCAACTTCAACTAAACTGACATTTAATCAAGTAATCTTTTGTAAGTCAAATACATTTTGGGACTCTACAGTAAACCTAATTTGGAGTCACTAACATTCTCATCTGTAAAATCTACCTACATCAATTTCTGACTATTTGTAGAGGAGAACCTGGGAGAAAACATTGACAATTTTTCAAATTGGGAGGTATTCAGGCAATGACAAATGAGTGTTAATGGGAAGGAGATGCACATGTATTGTGGCAAGGATGAAATATGAAAATATGTATGAGATAAAAACACATACTGTACATCTTCTGACTATGAAAAAAAAACTTTTATTTTGCAGGACCTTTTTACATGTGAGCTATTATGTCATGCTATAGGGGCTATATTCCTAATAAAGTGAGAGTATTTATGTGGAAATAATCATACAGTACTCTTAGTCCTAGACTAAGAGTACTCTATTATTATTTAGTCCTTTTTAATATAAAGAAGCACTAGAGGCAAATAAACTCCACAGATGAACCGTGCCAGGTTCTACTAGATGCTTGAAAAAGCTTATTGAAAGCTATAAAACTGCAGCCTCTAAAAGCAGATCTGCAGAACTTACAAAGCATAGGATGGTCACGGAAAATTCTTGATTTTGCTTAAATAATTACGGTTTACTTATTTCATCAAAACTTGTACATGAATAAATGTATAATTTCATTACTTTGCCTTTTGCACAGTCCTGTATATTATTGCTATTTAAGTAATATTTATGCTGTAGGTCTATGATTAATATATGTGGATTTTATATCTTGAGACCTTTTCTGTTAAGCAACATCAACATCGTAGATAACAGGCTTTGTAGCAACTTTCAAAAGCATCTTTACAGTATTATTAATTCAGTTGACAGAGTGGCGATTTGTCTACTTTGTTTACCCAGTAGCATTTCACTGAACAGAAGTAACAGCATCTGTATGAATGCAGTTGAGTGATGCATCAAGGCAGATCCTGATTTGCAAACCTACTTTGGTCCAAAAAAGTGCTAACTTCACCATATAAAAATGGCCTAGTTTGAGCTCAGACACAAAGCCAACATGTTACCTCATTCATACAACCTGATTTGCAGACCTAGATTATTTAACCATTCTAATTCTACCACAGCTCCTTAATTCTCCTAAAAGAAAAAAGAACATTTCTTCCCAACAAATAGGAACTGACAAGTCCTTAAAAGAAATGAGGAGTTGATTTGATTATGTTTGACATTGATACTGTATTCCCTTTTAAACCAGCCGCCTCTTTAAAACTGTCCTGTTCTTTATCAGGTTACCATCTGTACAGATGGTCATTGTTACATTACTGAGAAATTAGCGCTATGTAGCACTACAAACATGTAGCGCCTCTTTTGAGGGAGAGGAAGAGGTCTGCACAATGAAGGTCACTAGCTGTTGATGTCACTAGCTGTTAATGTGTTCCCCCTTCAGAAAGCCAGCTGTTTACAACTAAAGTCAATCCCATAATGCAATGTGAGATGACATAGATTTTTCCTCTTAAAGCCAATTGAATGTCTTTTATTTTGCATTTTCCATTGTTCTCTTTTATAATCTACTTTTCTTTGATATATTTGCATAATCATATATGTATAGCTGTACATGTAAAAAGAACCTGCAAAATAAAATAACCCAACGAATTGAAGAAACATCAATATTCATAACTGTCTTGTAGTAAAGTAAAATACACAGCATGATTTATAAACATTACAACACAAATTGGATGCTTTGTACCCAACATTGTTCTGATAATATAAATAAAATCTATATGCTAATATTAAGCCCAACTGTGCTCTCAGTACATCCTACAGTGGATTAAAAAGGACTGGAGCAGACTGGATTTGGGGCTTCAGAAAAAACATCCCTATTAACATTTTTAAAATCTATTTATATATTTATCAATATATAATTCAGATGCAACAGCATCTAAACTTACCCGGTTTCCTTTTAGTCCTGGTGGTCCTACTAAGCCCTAATAAAATAAGGAAAAAATGGGGAATTAATGCAAAATAAAGTGCTCATATTTATTTATGTCTAAAATCCATTTAACAGGAAAATGGATATTATTTCTAGTATATGCATATTAATTTAGCATAATTTAAAATATCTACCTACAGCCAATCTTGGGGGCTTAGTGCCATAATTTCAAAATGACAGTCTTACTTGTACCTATGTACATATGTACAGTACTTACAGGGATGCCTTGAGGCCCTGTTGGTCCTGCTACTCCCATTTCTCCTTTCTCACCCTACACAAGTAATATGAGATAAATAACACATTAACAATTTGACAGATTTTGATTGTAAATAATATAATGATTTCTTATGAACGTAATGTAATACTGTTGCAGCCTGTCACCAAAGATGTAAACATATCTCACCCGCTCTCCTTTTGGTCCTGCTGGTCCAGGTATACCAGGCGGGCCTATGAGACCCTTTGGAAGAAAAAGGCAATTCAGTCTTTAACAAAAGTAAGAGCTCTGAGTGCCATAGTCATAAAGGAAGAGAAAGTACCAGTAGATCAACAAGCATTTCAGAGTTGACAATGCACTTTTATCCACTACCATTTTTTCTTCTCAGTGCTGACTCTATCTATTTTTTAGGTAAATGAGGTATATTAATATTGCTTTCACATAGTGTAGGAATTATGGTGATATTCTAAGTTGAGAAGCTTTCATGTCATTTTTAAACTTGATATTACCAGCTGGGAACTAGCTTATTATTATATAATAAATAAAATATTTCTCTGAGAAAGCTGAGCTTTATATGCTTCTATTAAAACAGCTAATTTCCCAATTCAACAGGAGAAACAGCTCAGAAAAGAATCTCCAAGCCCACATTTGATGATTTCCGTACAGTCCGAACTACAGTATGACATGAGAGCACTATAGTGCAAATTTAAATAGTTCTTCTCAAAGAAACACTATGGAATGAGTACAGTATTTGTAGCTTACCAAATGGTTGAATTATGAATAAATTGCCATGCCATGCCTCATTATCCACTGGAGTGCTATAAGACTAAGGATTCTAAAGATCATTGAGCTATAAAAAATTATATAATAAATCCATCTTCAACTCTGATTTCATAACTTGGACAGGAATGAAAAGAAAGGAATTAGACTTTTTGCTTTCCTGCAGTATTCTCAGTCATGTGCAGGATATGCCATACTGTAATCATACAACATGCAACAGCATCCAAGCATGCTCTCCTGATATATAAGGTCAAAGTTACTTTTGTTTTAAAGAATAAAGTCTTTGAAGTCGGATAATCAGAGATCAGCCATTTTTATATATTGGATATGGCAGGCTGGAATGGCAGGTTGGAAAGGCAAGAGACTATTTATCATGATATGGAGCCGTTGATGTTGTTCTCATCTCAATGCTAACAAGTAGTAAACTGTGTGGCATGTTCTGTGTTCTGGAAGGAGCAAGAGGTTACAGTCAAATAAGTTCAGGGATAATATAATATCAAAAGCCATCCATGTGCCAATCCAGCCTCACCAAGTGTCTAAACAAAGACATTAGACAGTAGGGAAAATATGAAAGACAAAAGCAAGCAGAGAAGAAGAGGCAAGCAGACAAAGACAGATGTACTCAGGCACATAGCCAGTTCCAGGCAGGCTGTGGAAGCAAAAAGATAGTGGGAGAAGAAGGGAGATGAGAGGAGACAGGGTGAGGGGATTGGGTGTTGTGCCACTCACCACTGGACCAGGCTTGCCATCTAAACCATGAGCTCCCTGGACAGTGTGTAAACAGTTAGAGTGAGGGGAGTGTGGGGTGAGTAAAGCAGTGATTTGTGTGGCATTAAAATAGCTTTGATGGAGGAGTGACAGTGTGGCTGATGATGTGAGAAGTAGACAGTAACTCCTTTTAACTTTCCACATCAGTGTAAGTTATTTTCTTTTAGGTTGAAGTAACCTGACCAAGTGCTTTGTTGCACTTGACTACATTTTTAAATTATTACTGCAAGATTGGGGTGTATCACTTAGACTGGTGGAAAAGTATTTGAGATTCAGGAACAAACTGATCTATGCATTGTCCCTATCATAAGAAAACCTTCGTTCACAAGAGAAGAAACAGATCTGTGCTAATGTTAATGTAAAAATAAATTTTTTATCTTGCATATGAGCCAATGGAGTATGAATAGAACAGATTTCATAATCAGGGGATCTGTTACCAAATAATTTAGGCAATAAACATTCACGCAACGTAATAGGAAGTGAAAATTATGCTACTGTAAGTGTATTATAGTGCCTAAAAGGTTTTCTTATGACACAGACAATGTTCTAAAAATAGTTTGCGTCTATATGAACTGTTTTCTTTAAAATTTTCAAAATTCCCTGAAGCTTTAAGATGAAACTTTTGTTAAATGCAAAAGGAGTTATTGTGCTACTGATTGGGTGACAAGAACAAGTTTCTGAATGACTGACACCATAAAGACACCAAAAGTTAGGAAAAATTCATTTGACGTTCATAATGGACACTACTGATTGCATGCCTTTTAACAAATCAAAGACCATCATCATTTATGTAAGAAATAATAATAAAATAATAATAAAATAATAATTATTATAATAAAATAATAATAATAATACAATAATAATAATAATAATAATAATAATAATAATAATAATAATAATAATAATAATAATAAAGTAAAAAAAAAAAAACCCTGAGTAAATTTCACATAATATTGTGAAATGTTCTTGCACTTCATCATACTAGTTGATGCATGCAAATACCTGGCCTCGGTTCCTGGAAATTTTCTTATAAGAATAGTAGTAAGATAAATCAGTACATCTATATTACTATAACTGTAAACCAATTACTCAAAAATACATAAAACATAATACAAAAGTGCTATATTAGTTTTAAGTTAATGATGCATTTAAATTATTTTGCAATAACTCAAAAATACTGTATATACATTTTCACTCAAGAAAAAAAATACTAGTAGTGAGAATAGGACTGAGTTGCTCTCATATCTAAAATTTAGGATAATTATATTTGACAGTCTGGCCTGTCTGCTAACTATCTGTCTGTTCCATGCACTTTCTGTACACAAGGACATTCACTGCTTCATGCAACTTGACACCATGGCACTCAATAAGCCATCAGCCAGAGAAGCCCAGTCTTAACGCTACAGAAAGCAGCAACACATTAGTCATATCATAGCGTATTTTTAAACACATATCTAACACACAGGATGTCCTTTGTTCCAAAGAAGAGTTAAGTGAAAGAAAAATGTTATCATTATTTTGATACTTACATTCAAATACTACCTTTTTAAGATATCTAGACTGAGGGGAATATAAACACTTAATATGCAAAAGTAGTGTAGAAAGGTACTTACTGGTAGTCCAAGATGACCCCTGTCACCTTTATCTCCTTTCTGTCCAGGTGATCCTTTCTCTCCTCTTATACCAAAACCTGGCTCCCCCTGACAAAGACCACCACAAAATAAATGAACTTCCTATGGACTATGAGGTGTATTATACAAAATAAATAAAAAACTGTGACACTGTTAGATTACTGCAGTAAAGCAACATCCTCACCTTTGGCCCTGACAATCCTGGAGGTCCCTGAAAATGAAAAATAATGCATGTTTGAGCTGTGTTTTTAACATAAACAAATAGCACATGATAAATGCACGTTACAGTGCCAAGGTAAAACGTTTTGCAGCTTGAATAAAGGTGATTAAAAGACTAACAGATTTTAATAAAAAGTGGGTCGAATTTTTGATTGTCATATTTATACAGTATGTCTGTCATTCATTTTCTTTACACTTAGATTAAAGGGACGGTTTGGATTTTTCCAAATCTGTCTTAAATAAAAATTGAGGTGTGTACAAATACATTACAATAGGTCTTGGTTGTTATAAACTTTCTTGTTCTGCACACCGACCACGAAGTTTGTCACCCAGAACACGAATACAATGTAAGCGCAATGTAATGTATTCCAAAGGTCAGCACAGACACATATTAAGCTTCTTCTGTCTCACTGAGCTAAATAGAGTTTGTTCCCTGGAAAATTTCCATGATGTTGTGCCAAAAAGTGAACGGCTGCCAAATCTGATTGGAATCCGGAAATTTGTGGAGTATGATCTGATCAGACTCCGATAGAGTACTTGCTTTTCGTGTGACACACTTCACTGTTGGTGTGTCCCGAGCAGGAACATTTATAATGACCAAGACCTATGGTAATGTACTTACATGCACAGCAAATTTGATTTAAGATAAATGGGGAAAACTGTTCTGAATATGTGCAAAATGTCTTTACACTGATTGACTTGCGGTTAGTCAAGGCATTGTGTTGGCTAACATGGCAATCCAATAAAACAATTAAAAAAATAAAAATGATCTGGCAGTCATTGAAGGAAGAATATGTCATCCTCACCATTGGCCCCACGGGTCCTGCAGGTCCTGGAGGTCCTGGTGGGCCATAGAACTAAGTAAAATAGAGAATAAAGAATATTATCATATTAATAATAATCTTCTTCTTCTTTGTCTTTCGGCTGTTCCCTTTCAGGGGTCGCCACAGCGAATCATCTGCCTCCATCTAACCCTATCCTCTGCATCCTCTTCTCTCACACCAACTAACTTCATGTCCTCTCTCACTGCATCCATAAATCTCCTCTTTGGTCTTCCTCTAGACCTCCTGCCTGGCAGTTCCAACCTCAGCATCCTTCTACTGATATATTCACACTCTCTCCTCTGAACATGTCCAAACCACCTCAATCTGGCCTCTCTGACTTTATCTCCAAAACATCTAACATGGGTTGTCCCTCTGATGAACTCATTCTTGATCCTATCCATCCTTGTCACTCCCAAAGAGAACCTCAACATCTTCAGCTCTGCTACCTCTAGCTCTGCCTCCTGTCTTTTCTTCAGTGCCAGTGTCTCTAAGCCGTAGAGCATTGCTGGTCTCACCACTGTCCTGTACACCTTTCCTTTCATTCTTAGTCTATTTCGTCCAATTAAGAACCACCAAAAGAGAGATCTAATAGGAAGTAAATGTTAAACACAATCCTTTTATATGCATTGTTACAGCTCTTTTTTAAAGATTTTTATGATTCCTCAAAGTAAACATAAACATTTACCTGGTCTCCTTTTTCTCCATTCTCTCCCGCTTCACCTTTCTGACCCTGAAGAACAGTGTAAAACATTTTTCCTCCATTTCATTCATATCTAATTGCATAATGGAAGAGCATCAAAACCATTGCATTCTACAGTAATTCCATTGCATCTGACGCCTATGGATCAATAGCATCAATCCAACAGGGGCACCATTGCGTACCATTGAGCCTGGTAATCCAATGGGGCCAGGAGACCCTGGAGCCCCCTTTTCACCAGTAGGGCCATCTAAACCCTACAAATTGGAAAGGAATGAGGAAATAATGGTTAAGTACGGCAAAGAAGGAAGGTTTGGTCGAATCAATTGACATTCTTTAGCCATCTTCTGGCTGCGAATTTGAAATATGAACTTTCACATTCATGACACCTCAAATTAATCTTTAAGTGATTAATGATGGACGCAATGCTGCCCACACACTTAAACTAAATTGTTTACAGTAATGACATGCAGGATCCTACTATTCAGCTTAATCATGATCCATAGTTTAACTGCCACATTGGTCTGACAGACGTTATAGAGCTCATATATATATATATATATATATATATATATATATATATATATATATATATATATATATATAAGATCATAGCTTCAAAGATTAGATGAAAATGTACTTTTGGATAGTGTCAGCTAAAAAGTTTGAAATTTGTGTCCTTAAACACTCACAGGTGAACCAGACGGACCCATGTCTCCTTTATCCCCTTTAGGGCCTGGTAAGCCCATAATTCCTCCCTCTCCTCGTGGCCCTTCAGGTCCAGATGGGCCAGCGGGTCCAGGCTCTCCTGCTTTTCCCCGAGGACCCTGAGACATGTGATTGGTCAAAATCAGTAATTCACTTAAAGGAATCGCCTTAACAAGCAAGCCAATGATCATGCATACTTTTAATTTTTTATTGCAAAAGAGATGGCATTTCACCTTTTCGCCATCAAGACCAGGAGGCCCAGGAAGTCCAAATTCACCCTAAAAACAAAAGCAGTCCCAAAGACATTATAAATGTTAATAAATACACAAAAAAATTATAATAATTACTAACTGAATTGTCATTTAGATACATAAAACAGTAATATTGAGACAGATTAAAATGAAATAAATAAATATATAAATAAATAAATAAATAGAGAAAAATCCAATACCTTGGATCCAGGTAACCCGGGAGGCCCTGGTAGACCAGGTGGGCCCTGTAGTTGAACACAAACAATTACTTGACTATGTATTATTATTTAAGTTAACCAACTTATAGAATTTTCTACAAAAAATATCTCTGGGAAAAAAGTTCAGGAAGAAAATAAGAGACCACTGTAATTTTTTTCTTAAATGAGCATCTCTACTTGTATTGCAAACATTGTATGACAAATATTCTATTGTTGTGTCTGTTGCAATTATTCCAACACAAGCTCATCTCATTCTGCTTTATGAGGTACTGATTAGATAGCTATAAATTAGGTTTATAGTTTGGCACTTTAATTCAGATCACCCGAATCAAATCGTGTTTTTTACGAGAAAAAGTATAAAAACCACTGCTGTGATCATCACTTTCCTCTTGCAATGTGGACAAGCTAGATGGCAAAACAATGGTAGAAGAAAAGACTCGTTTTGAGTGAGGAAAAGAATGGTACAACCCCGGCTTTCCTGGCACAGGGATACAGTGCGCATCAGATGGTTCCATCCTTTATACTGTGTGTTTAAGTGTTGTCATTTTCTTAAAATAAATGCTCTAAATAACAATAGTGTGATTTGGAATTTGGTAGAAATGTCCCTTTCAGTAGTTTATAGAATAAAACAAAACTGTTTATTGTACCAAATACATCCATAAAAAGTAAAACCATAAGAAATTATAATTTTGCATCAGTGTTCTCTTATTTTTTCCAGAACTATATACATAGGCATTTTCTTTTACATAGTAAACACTTACCATTAATTGCACATTTCGAATATCCTGGGGGGGGGGAAAATATTTTTTAAACATGTCATGTGTATAAAATTGCTCTTTAACAAATTAATAGTTTTTATAGACACAATAACATAACATTAAAGATAACATACATTCTCATTGTTGTTGATCAACATTTTTCCTGGTTCTCCTGTTGCACCTGGAGGACCCTGATTTGAAAGAAAAAAAAATCCCACAAATATCTAAGTCTGTTCATACTAAATGTAATGTATTTGAATTCCTAATTTATTTCCTCATTTAACTCACTCTTGGTCCAGGTTGGCCTTCGGTTCCTGTTTCACCCTACAGACAGACAGACAACATTTTTACCCTAAAATAAAAGTGTAACACTAAAGTGCTTTATTATTGTACAGTAGTTAAGACATTACAAACCTTAATGCCTTGATCACCTTTTACACCCTGTAATAAAATACATCAAAATGTTAACAGTTGATAACCATGATTGATCTCAGACAAGTTGGCCATGCTTAAAATGCTGTACCTTGGATCCAGGCAGTCCTGTCACTCCAGGTTCTCCTTTAATTCCAATACCTGAAGAGCTTGGTTCCCCCTTTTCACCCTGTAATAAACGAAAGACAAAAAGACAAGAACTGGTTCCAGTTACAGCCAGACTAATTATTTACAGCATGACGGATTCACTGACACCAAAACACATGGCACATCGTCATACTGTTCACTAAGTATTATTGTATTACATTCATTCATTTGCAAATGTCATCACTGTACAGTACATTTCAGGCTTTACATAATTAGTCATAAAACACAATGACCAAACATGCCCATGTTATTCGTTTCATTTTAAATATAATTGTGAAAGTCAGATTAGATACAAAGCCTGTAACTTTGTGAACAGGCTGGGTGCTTAATCTCGATGGGATGATGGGCAGCTTATTGCATTAATACAGAATTAGATACTAAAATTGTAATGAATTCACAGCACAAGGTCAGGTCAGCATACTGTATCACACACACTGCACTTTCATGCCCAGACATACAAGAATAATACAAATTTATAAAATTAACAAACAACATATGGAAAAATGTCTCTCAGGCAGTGACACAAAATTATATTGGTTTTACACAATGAACCAAGGACCAGAATAGCATGGGGTGCACAAAACATGACACTAATTGTCAATGAGGTTCATGCACCTTTTCCATTATAGGCTTACCTTATAGCCTCGTTTCCCAGGTATACCAGAAATACCTGTCTGACCCTTTATTGCAGTGATAGAAAGCACACCGTTTGTCTTAAATATCACTAAGACATTAAGACTTGTGATTTATTGTCACTCTGTATTTCTCAGACCATTACCTTTAATCCAGGAGCCCCTGGAAAACCAAGATTTCCCTGAAGCGAATAACCAGCACAGTCAAAGACAGGAAAAAGGAGATAGTAATAGTAAGGAAAGAGAAAAAGATAATCTAAAACTCAACAGACTTATGCCAGAGTTCATGAGTATTATTAAAATATTTGTTTACATTTAAAAGCCTTTGTTAGAATAATTTCCTATATATTGTATCAGCATAAATTAGCCTTAACTAATTTAAAACATCACAGACATCACTAGTCCTATCACTGGAGAACATGCTCTAGTGCTAATATATAGAACATCGGGTGTGTGGTCCAGTCATCCAAAGCTAATCACTGGCAGAGCCACAATGAGCTGTTATTCATGGTAAAGGGCACGTGATATGCATTTATTTAACGTCTGACTCAAACTAATGAGCAAAAATCAAGGGATTGAAATCCAGACACAGCTAAGACTATATACAAGAACTTGTACTGTAGTTAGTCACTGCCACTCTTCCACATGCTCTATCATTTCTCAAAACCACCAAGCCACAAAGAAAGTAAATGAGATTATTCTATAGTCCCATAAATGTACTGGAACAGCAAGGCCAATTATTTTGGTTTGCTACATACTGAAGCCATTCAGTTCTGAGACCAAAAGATAAATACTGTAGCTATCATAGCTTTACTGTATGTAAAGCTATGATAGCTTTCATTTCCTGATAATCATATCTAGATGTGAATCCACTGTCGGAGACCCACTGACAATACCAAACTGCTTCATTCTTTTTTGTGATGATTTTCCAGGCTTGCAATGCACCTCTTTTTACTTGTTGTTTGCATTGAAGGATTTCATCTTTCAGTCTCCTTTTCAACAGATGAAATGCAACTCTCAGTCTCCTTTTCAACAGATGAAATGCAACTCTCCATTTTTTCCCCTGAAGAACTCCTTCTTGCTGTGTGATGAAGTTCTTTCCAAATAGACCATACACATTTCTCTATGGCAGACAGAATTTGGCAGACAGAATGTTTCTGTAGACTTCTACATTCAGTCTGCTGCTACCATCATGAGTTACACTGTCAACAAAGATTAGAGACCCTGGCCCAGAAACAGTCATGCAAGCCCAAGTCATCACATACCGTAACCTCGGCTTTACTTGTTTGCTGGTATATTGTAAATTATGATAAACTCCTTTCTTTCTACGCTGTCCAGGGTGTATCCTGCCCTGTGCCCTGAGTCTCCTGGGATAGGCTCCAGGTTCCCGCGACCCTAAATACAGGATAAAGCGGTATAGAAGATGAATCATGAATGAATCCTTTCTTTCTCTATGCTTTGGCCTTTTCGTTAGTTTGGTAGAGGTTAAACTTGGTTCCAAAACTTTATTTATAAAATCCCAATCTGGCGTTCTGATTTTTCTTGCTGAGGAATGCTTTGCATTTTGTGGCATGATGGCATATTGTGGCATGGCCTCTATATATCGGCACTCAAAGTCGGCTTTTAATGGTGGATTGTGATCCCTTCACTCGGTCCTTTGACGTTGGCTGTTGTTTGGGTTTTCTTTATAGCTCCCACAATATATTGCCATCAACTGACGACATTGACTGTCATAGCATTTTTACATGATATTTGGCAGGCACCCTTATCAGGAGCGACTTACAATTACACATTTGAGAATCTAAGGTTAAGGGCCTTGCTTAAAGGCCCAACAGTGGCAACTTGGTGGTGCTGGGGTTTGAACTTGGGACCTTCTGATTCATAGTCCAATACCCTGTTTTGTTTAATCTCATTGTTAGTGTACCAGTATTTACTTTGCTTTCTTTTGGACTGTCCTATTTGTTGTATTGGTTATGCCCAATCCATCTTTTGCAGTTCCAATACTTTTTAAAGAGACTGCACATATAACACAATCATGAGTAGATACAGCACCTGGCTTAATTAATTAATCAATCAATCAATCAATCAATCAATCAATCAAACAATCAAACAATCAATTAAAAAACTGTCCACTTCTGATGTTATTGGCATTCATTTCATGCTTTTAGATTATTCGTAGCTGTGTGATCACTCAGATCTTGTTGAATATTTCCACTAAGGAAATCTTCCTCCTAAAGCATGCTGGGTAAGTACTGCAAGATTTATAGTTTGGCTCAACTTTAACATCGAAATGTGCATGAATAGCCAAGGCAAGTGAAGAAAAGTAGCAACCAAAAAGCAGAACAAGCTTTTGTACTCAATGACCATGGCACATTCGCTGCACACTACCTTCACTCCTTGTTTTCCAGGCATTCCAGGCATCCCTCTCTCACCCTATAAAAATGGCATCAATTTTCCTTCTTTTAAAAGACTCATAACACATCTAAAATACCAGCTGACTTGAACAGGCATTGTAGACGTGCAACCAAAATGTCAGTGCAGTTACTGAGTTGTGTATCCTCAATGAAATGTTCTAGGAATTCAAAGCTTCCACAGAATACATATGTGTCAAATGCAGAAAGGCAGACCCCAGGGCACCATGTGCAGAGTTAAAAGGTGGATCCTCTCTATGACCACACACACTCTGCTCTCTTGGATTTTGTGAGCCCCTAACAGGTGCAGC
The DNA here is from genome assembly GCA_030522415.1 of Channallabes apus. Taxonomy (NCBI): domain Eukaryota; kingdom Metazoa; phylum Chordata; class Actinopteri; order Siluriformes; family Clariidae; genus Channallabes; species Channallabes apus. The sequence continues at coordinate 25,266,769 of CM060118.1, forward strand.
GGCCTATCTTGGAAGGGTCATGCATTGTCAAGCGATATGCGGCATGAGAGTGCACAAATTATCTCAAGAACTCAAGAGGGGCTTTGGACTGGAACACGAGTGCAACATGCTCAGCTGCCTGTCATGACTACCAGCCAGTCCTAGCCCAGCCAAAGTAATCTGGTGGCATACACTTTACACACAGTGTGCAGTGGATATGGCGTATATATATATATATATATATATATATATATATATATACTGTCCCTAAAGTTCTAGTAACGTGAGTACTGTGGCTCAATGCGTCTGGGAAACAGAAAGATGCTATAATGCTTGCAGCCTTCAGTATTTCCAGTGAGGGAGGAAGTCTTGGGTCTCTTTTATACTTTTCTTTTATTGTCAACTCACACCGAACTTGACATCTTCTCCATCCTTTATCATTATTTCTCCATCCCTTGTGGATGGTTGATCGGTTCAGTATGCAGTGTGTGGACAGAAGCAGTCCACACACGATTTATCACGCTGTCTACAGCAAAAGGATGTGGGCGAGGTCTTTGGAACACTGTGGAATTGTGGGAGTGTGAAGAGATCAACAATCTACTCTTACAAAAGACTACATTTACAGTAGAGCCATACATCAGAGATGTAGGTTTCTTTTATTAGAAAAATTGAGCCAGTACAGAAATAGCAAATCATTAATGCTCCAAATAACTGCAAAAGGAGCTACTAGTATAATAGTGTACTAGAAGGTTCATAAAAATGTAGCTTCAGGAGCCACTGAGAATAGGTTGAGCAAAAAACATAATACAAGGGATGAGAAAATGTATAGTGCCTAAGGTTAGAGTGTATGTTGTAAATGATAAATACAAATTAAGCATATGTGGTTTTACTCGCATTAGTTTCAACTGGTTTCTAACTGGTGCACATTCTTCTCAGGAAAGGGACAATGAGAAGCAGAACGTCTTTTTCCCTTTCAGCTGCAATTGGCAATAGCTATCTTAAAATCCTTTCCATTTTTGAGTGATATCACTGAGGTCTCAAACTTTCCTTACTCAAGGCCACCTGCTGGCAGAATCCCATAAAGAGCTTTCCTGCATGTGTGGGGGAGTGTATGATGTAGTGAGTCTGCTCTCTTTCATCTCATTAAATAGAGATCAAAAAGATTCAGACTGTCCCATTCTCAGCTGTTGAAATGGATGACTGTAATTCAGAGGTTGTGGTCATCACCTCGCTATCTCCTGCAGATAGTCTAGCCTGCAGAACAACTGGAGTGGTGACACTGTTTTATGATGTAGTAACTGGATTGCATTTCTTTCACAAGAGTCTGACACATGACGGTAACCAGCGCACGTTACAGTCATGGCAACATGTCTAGCGAGCTAAAATAGGGCAGTGTATTTTTGTGGTGAGAATATGAGAGAAGACAGACAGGACTATGTGGACTAAACATCAGACCCCTGGGGATCAGATACGTCTTCAGGAGCTCCTTTTTCCGTGAAAAGGCTTTTGTTCTGTTTCTTTTGGCAAGGTTTCGCTTTGACACAACTGAGTAAATGTGGTGGCCTCAAGCAAGTAACATGCAAAGATCATTTATAGATGCAGTGGGTCAAGATAATCACTGTCGAATATGTCATTTTGACACTATTTTAGCATCTTTGATTAAGGTTCGATTTTAGCTCCGTAGTAATAATGACAATAAGAATGATTCTCCACATTATGGATTATTCATGCTTTTTGAATCAGGGGTCAAACCATGCAATGCTGAGATCCACACAAAGGTGAAATTACTGAGAGAGGATACCTTCTCTCCTTTCTCTCCTGCAACACCTATCCTCCCCTCCTCTCCCTACACATCACGCAGAAGGAAACATCTTTAGCAGAACAGTAGACACACATACTGTATGGACGCGCGCACACACACACACACACACACACACACACACACACACACACACACACACACACACACACACACACACACACACACACACACACACAGAAAAGCAAAATAGAAGCATAGGACAAACAAAGGCTTTGATCTTTTTGTTTGAGAGCACAAATAGAAGAAATTGTGTGTTACAAATCAGAAACAAAGTAGAGAGCACTGTAAAAAGAATGTTTAATCTAACCATCAGGAACCCAATGGGTGGTCCTGGGAGCCTGAGCCTGTTTCTCTCTGTACTGTATGTAAAGAGACGGGACTTGAAAAAGAAAATTCCGTTAATCCCATTAAAAAAAGGTAGTAGCTCCATCTACTTTACTGAAATGTGGTTCTGATATTTGCCATTTGGTCTCAGGTGGTCCCTTACAAGAGCCCAAGGTTTATTTAAAATATCACACCCTGTCTCTGACTGTGGGGTTGGCAAATATTCTTTTGGAAGTCCTGTAGCACTGTTGGCTGCAGAAGACAATACTCACAGCAGCTAGTTAGACAGACAAGATACAGTACGCTCTGGTTTCTACTGGCTGTTTACTGGGTCTGTAAAGAGCCAAGTGACATCACTAAGGCAAATGTTTTAACCTACTCTTCATGTCACTATAAAGTAAGCTGATACTAGTCCAAACATGCTGCACTACTTGTACTTACTTTTCTGCACTGTTTTTACTTGCAATAAAGAGCAAAATTATTTTGACAATCTTCATTCAATAGAAGTGTAACTGAATGCAAGTACATTGTATTGAGAATGAACAAATGATGTTTTTCTAATAGATACAATTGCAGATACCACTAGGAGGTGCACTACTACCCAGACAATTTCATAAGACATCTGGTTAAGACTTAATGTGTGCATCAGGACTAGAATCCAAGAAAAGGCAACAAAAAACTCAAACGTGTAGGAGGGTTTTTGTTTTCCTGTGAATGCAAAAGAATGGTCAGATAAGAAGCTTGCAAGGGAAATAAGGATCCCATTTGTACATAAATGCCTGGCAAGGGTGATGAGGTATAAATTACTGTACTAATGTGCTTATTTTTCAGGAAAAAGAAGCAAAAAAAAAAAACTAAAGTTTAAAAATATTGTGGAGTAGTACAAACGAAAATAGCTGTGTGAGGGGGATTCATAACATTTTCGGACAGCCAGAACACACACACACACACACACACACACACACACACACACACACACACACACACACACACACACACACACACACACACACACACACACACACACACACACACACACACAAAATGATCTTTAAGTAGTCAATGTCCACTTACAGTTACAGAGACAGATATTTTGAATATTAAACAGATGATACAGGGAGAGAAGGCTGCATTGCATTACAGGCCTAAAATTCAGTGCAACCACTCAAGATGACGTTCAGAATTAGAAAATTTGGCAAAAACAAAACCACAGTTGTCTTACGGACGGTACCTTCTGTCCTTGATCTCCTTTGGATCCCTAAGATAAGAAACACCAGAAGTACATTAACCACGCAGTATGACATAAATTGCTGTTTCTTTCTTATTTATTTCTGGTGTTTTTATTGTTGTTTTTCCTTTCAAAGGCAATTGACTTGACCTCAGGTACGCAAGGCCTTTTGTGTCATGTAGGAGATGCTATAATTTATCTATCTTCATAACAATGCGCATTATGGTGCACATCAGCTGATTCAAAGACCAGTGTCTTACATTAGCTACTTGGAGGCATGGTCTATGTCGAAACTGACAACTTACTCTCTGAGTTGTTACATTCAACTTGGGTTGAAAAACATTTCTTAACAATGTGTTTTTCCTAAAATCTGCTGTGCCCCATATAAGATGATTACTCATAACCTGGCTCAAGATCTTATTTGGATGGGTGCATGGGAAAATATCCATGTCTGTGGAAGACATCTAAAGTTTACAAGGCTCAACATTGAGGGAATGGAGTAGCAGGTTGATTCAGAGTTCAAAATTGAGGTTGCACAGTAGGATGCATTTGATCTATTCCATGGTAAAGTTCATTTATATTCAAATAATAAAACCGTTGGCAGTTTGAGCTAGGGTGAGCAGTCCTGATAAAAGTGTCAATCATACACTTGTCAGAACTGACTTAACAAAGTGCTGAGCATGTGTACAGGAAAAGAGAATGAAAAGAAAAGAAAAGAAAACCGAGGTTTTAAGAAAGAAAAACATATGAGCTAGAAAGAAAATCTGAATAGTGCTGCTATGGATAAGTCACATGAAATTATGACTAAATGCAAGGCAAAGGCGTTAGAAATATTGGGCCGTGGGAAAGTCCCTTAGGCTTTGGAAATAGATTCAAATCTATATGATGAAGTAGGAAGATAGAGGCTGCCTCACTGATTTTATTTCTTTCTCTGTATGTATATACAGTATGTGTTTTCTTAGGGTACTTTCACAAATGTTAGTTCATTACTGGAGTCCCAATCAGTGTGAAATTGATACTTTTGGCTTGTTGGCTATATGGTTTGGTTTCGCACTGCACATAACTATAACCAAACCAAAACGCAAAAAAAATAAATGTTGGTTGAGGGGCATTCGCGACCGAAAACGCACCCATCACATGCTTTCAATCATCAGAATATGGCGATGGAACAAAGTAAACAAACTTTCATGTGTGCCTGTACAAATCAGAAGAATCACCCAACCATGGAGAACATAGAGCTGGCACAACATAAATTAGTTGATAATATATAAATAACTAGCTTTAAATGGTCTGTGTATTGTATCCAGCTTTAAATTGCTTTCACTTTTATTTTCATACTTTCCAGATTTTGAAAACATAGAGACTGCCTCAGACAGGTTCAGATCGTATATTTTGGCCAGTCCCAAAGTGTGATTGCTATGTTCTCACTAACTCATTCAAATTGCACAGAAGAAAGATGCATGAAAGATGTTCAACATGTACTAAACACTAAAGCACACTAAAGACTTTATTTACAATGGTGACTGACAGAATCCTTCACAATGAAGTTAATACGTAGGTTTAATGGGCTTATAACCATGATGCTCAAAGATGATCATTCCTTACCCTTGGGCCTTCAGGTCCAGCTAACCCTGTCTCACCACGGTCACCCTGCACAGAGAAAAAATGGTAGTCTTAGTGGAAGAACATCCTTACTTATAGTCTTGTATTTATTTGGTAGGCATGATATTGCAAGTTCATCTATATTGTAAAACTCTTCAGATTAAATGGATATCAAATGATTCGGACATTAATTACAATGCTTTGCTGCATTGTATGCAGGATTACAAATATGAATTCTCATCCCAAAAAATAAACAGTATTTTACTAATTTGTCATACAGTTTTATACAATGGGTCACCATATTCATAAAAACATAAATTTAACAAATATTAGATCATAAATTAATCTATGCCTTTGACTTGAGATACCTACCTTTTGGCCTGGTACACCTGGCTCTCCCTATAATGAAAAGCAAAAGTCAGATACTTCAAAGCAGTCATGACAATCCATTGCCATTAATCACTTTACTGGACTGAATACAAAACAGCATTAGATTGCATAATAAATGCTTTTATTGAGAAGTTATTTTGCTTGATTTAAAGAGTTTCAGCTGATATTCAAATTATATGAAGCCGTTTCACTTATGATCAGGCCAATTTGTAGGGAGATATTCCTTTATAGCATCCACAAAAGACAGATATCCACAAAAGACATGTCTGGCTCTTGCTAATATAAACTAGTGTGTTGCTTTTATTTGAAGCTTGGGTGTGCTATTTTATGGGCCCTGCATGTTTCAACTTACAACAGTTAAAATTCTCCAACCTAAACAATCCATGGCAATTAATGCATCAGGGGAAATGGAGAATTATCCAACAGCCATACAGACCAGTGAAATGCAGCATGTCCCTTCTGTACTGGTAGCACAAGTCTGCAACCTCACTGTAAATGTCTGAACCTTGCCTGAACCTTAGAACTGTTTATAACACCTAGAAAAACACTGTTGACACAGCTGGACTAAAACTCAATAAGGTTAAAGCTAGGACTCTGCACCAGTAATACTGCACCAGTTACAATAGGTAATTAATCACTAGGTTTGTAAAGTAATTATTAATCAACCTGAACAAGACACCTTCTTTAGCAGTACTGTGTGTGGTCTGTCAAATCAAAATATTAAAAGAGAAGAAGTTATTGGATTGTTATGTTTAGGCACTTCAGGGCTTCACCTGAGCGTTTTGTCCTAACAATAATGTTTCACCATTAAGTAATATATTTTTCATAAAGCTTACCTTCATTCCTGTCAACATCTGCAACTAAAAAAAATTGCTAATTACTAAAATGGCAATAAAAATTGCTTAAAAAGTTTATGCTGTAAAGTTTGCTGTCTAGAAAAGAGACAGTGTTATTTATGCATTTACATACCCTTAGGTCTTTTCCCGGTTTTCCAGGTTCTCCAGGTTTTCCCTTCATCATAAAACATATTCCCATATAAGAAATGACTGGTAAAAATAAAGGCTATGTATGTAGATTTCCTACATTCAAGGCCTTCAAGATTAAACCTAGCAACCAGATTAAGATTGGTGATTCTTACCGGTGATCCATTAGCACCAGTCAATCCTTGGCTACCAGGAGGCCCTGGGGGGCCAGGAGGGCCCGCTGGTCCCTGTGCTCCAGGTTCGCCCTGCTGAGAAACAAAACATTACAATCTTAGTTAAAGAAGCCAACAAATATTATGCACAGCACATTCAACATCAGCTTCAGGATCCCTTGTGTTTCAATTCCAGTCCATATTATAGATGCTTCAACTGTAAATTGTATTTAAAGACTGAAATGGAAAGGAAGCAAATCCTTATGGCTGAGTTGAAAATGAAATTAAAGCATGGTGTGGTTTTCATCAAATGGAATGGGAGTAATTTAAGTGGTTATTCTACCGGTGGTTATCAAAATTCACTGAGAGAGAACCATGTTTGGAAAACAATCGCAGTCATTGAGTGTTGGCTGTACATTTATCGGAACCATGCCAATGTGGCTTAGGTTCAGCTAAAAAGCTTCAGCGTTCTGACCACTGACCAGGAAACCGCGCACTCATTCTGTTTTCACGTCTGTCAAAATGAGAACCTGGAACCTGGAACATGTTCTGCTAAAACTTTCTTTGGTGTTAAAAAAGAAAATGACAGAACGAGAATAAAATATAAACAAAATCAACAGGTGACATTGAAATAGGAAGTAAGAAAATGTATGATTGTATTATTAAGAATGTTTTAACTGGCTCTGTTGTTCAAAAAATGATATATTCCACCACAAAAGCGTCAAATACTCTGGCCAGTTATAAAAAGACAAATATTCTCTGTAAGTATTCTTTTTTAAACAGTAATAATCTTTCTTCCATTGCAATATCTGAGTAACTCTAGATAACACATCATAAAATTTAGAAGCCATCTTTTTTCATTAATATTTTGAATGGGCCTGGGTAGACATGATTTATTATGCTAGAAACCAATTCACTGAATTAATTCGCTTCATTGCCCCTGTCCAGATGGGTCAGAAATCAGAACCCTAACCCTCTCCAAGTGGAGCTATTTTCCACTATTTCCTTTAGTCAGTGGACCTCAACAGGGACTATTGTCTCCAAACATGGTGCATTATCCTGGTACACTCACACACATACACCTGTAGGAACAATATAAGGGATGGATGCCAGCCGAGGTCGGTCTCTGCCAGGGCGAGGTGTACAAGTACTGTAAGCCATTACAGCATGAATGCAAAGAGAGGCTTTGAGAACAGGAAGCAGGGCTGGCATGCTCTTTTGGGCAGTCCTTACTTTCCTGGCAAATAAGCTTTTGATCCCATTCTTTTGTTATTTTTAGTCTGACATTATGAAAACTGCAGAATGGGCTCGAGTACTGAATTTCCTGTACTTTATAGCTTTATATAAATGTCAATTGGTTACAATATTTTCTTTAGAGAATATAATGGAAGCCAAGCTTGTGATAACATCATTTGTCTCAATTGGTAGCTTTAAACCCTCTTGACCACTGTGGTTTTTGACCTTTTATCACTGAAAGCACAGGAAAAAACCCTTAAATTTTTTAGTTTTCCAAGATAACTTCCTGTCAGTGTGCTAATAATTGCCCATTTACTTGTATAGAATTTCCATGGAGATATCTGGGTGAGGACATAAAATGTATCATTTCTTGGAAAGCTTACTTTGGCACTGGGCTGAACATTCAAATGTAAATGCCTATGGCTTTGAGAAATAGCGTGTCAGTATTTAAGAATGCCAATAAATGCTAAATCACGACTACAAATGTCAAACTGAGAAACCATTGTAAAATCTCAGATAAGTTACTATCTTATTTGACTGCATTTGACTGGGCATAGCTCAATAAAGGGATGGACCAGTTCTGTTGCTGCTCTCACATTTCCAGTACTTAAAGTGAAGGCTTATTAACACAGTTGTCCATGGAGGGTTTAGTAATGTGATTAGGTGTGAGTTCAGCTGGCAGTTGGTCGACGGTGGCTGGCATCCTCGGCAGATGGTAAGGTGGTTGGGAGGATGGCAGAGAGAGATGTACCTTGAGGCGCTTTAGAATTAGAGGGCTTATTGAGGGCATGTTGCGCACGGTGATGGGCAACATCTGCTCAGGTCACAAAGCACAGGTGGGCCGCAGTGCAAAAAGTCACGAGGGCAACAAGTTGACCAGCAGGCCAAAGGAAGGAAACGGTGTCAGCGAGATGCAGAGGGGAAAAGGAAAAGAAACAGAGAAATAAATGCAAAAGAGTGAATAACAGGGAAACAGCAAGGCAGGGAGAAATAAAAGAAGGAGATCAAGGTGGAAAGGAGAGAAAGAGTGAAAAAAGGCATGAGAACTGACAAACAGAACCCAGTAATCAGTTACAGTGGTGAGATAACTGTTTTAAACAGGAAGCCATATTATATGCAGCATCCAAGCCCAAAGGTCAAAAAATTGAACAGGGCTGATGAGGAGGTATTTTAGTTTAACAGGATTTAGATATCTCAATCCACTGTCATTTGGTTCCTGTGTCCTGCATCAGTGCTGTGCAGACTTCAGTCTTGCCACAAAGAGAGTTTAGCAACAGACTTACTGCGGCCTGTCCTCCAGCACATGGGTGGACAATACGCCGTTTCTGTTGAGATCACCAGCATTATGAAGTATAAATTGAAAAGTTGCTAACCAAATTTCCACTGATCTATACTAGTAACTAAGCCCCTTAAATTCCCAAAACAACAGATACCGACTCATTTTTTACACTCTTGTACCTTACCCAATGAGCTGGTACTTAAAACATACAGAAGCAGTGAAAAACTTGTCTTTGTTTTGCAATGCTTCTTTGCATTTACTGTCCCAACAGTCAGATAATTCCACTTTAAAAATTATAAAAATGCATTTAAGGACTAGTCAAATAGTGATAAAAACAAAACAAGGAGGTTCAATCACTATGCATGAAGAAAACTCTTTAAATGAATTGATGCATATAATTTGGTGACAGGCTCTTGTCTCTCCCCCCTAGCTTAGTCAGAGGACAGGCCTTCTCTGTTCTCTCTTTGCAGCATGGCTTAAACACACACACTGGGGGTGAGGGAGGACCCCACAAACCTTTAACATCAGAGCCTGACTGGAGCGTAATGCTGCCAGAGTTTTCACTGGACGTCCCTGCTTAAAAGTGGCCCACCACACACACACACACACACACACACACACACACACACACACACACACACACACACACACACACACACATATACACACACGCACCCACACACAACCATATGCACACGTGAACGCACATACCAAAACGCAAACACACAAGCACTAAGTGATTCCCATCTCTGTTTCATGAAGTAGTTCTTCCTGTCTTGAAACCAGTGACCTCTTGGCTCCCTTTAACATAACTGTAAGCACCCGCCAGCACAGACCTCCCACAGAGAGACTTGTCGTTCATGCACTTAACATGAGCCTTAGACAGGCTGCTGTCTAAAGCCATTTTAACCAAAGCCATTTTATTGTTAGCTAGAGTTTTTACTAAACTTAACCTTGTAGTCAATTCACTTTAAAACACTTTGATATGATTCCAGTTGAGTCTTGGTTTAATTCAATATAACATACTGCTAAACCTCAACCAATTTCTATAATAAACTGGATTCCACAACAATTAGCTCGGAAATGACCGAACAACTTGTAAGCTAATCCCAGAACACAAAATCTTTTTCTTGGCACTAATTATCAGAAATCCTTATCAGATCTTTTTCAGTAAGCTGCTTGTACAGACCGCTATTACCCCAGAGAAAAGCACCAAGGGTCTCTAGCTCCACATGTTACAGTACATGTGCTATCCATCACGAACTATACCAATTTATCAAACCAGTGTTCTTTGCCTTCTTTTCATTAGATTTTTACAGACAGGTAATTACAGCACTCTGTTTTATCTTCTTTGGGGTTAAAAAAAAAAGACAAATTACTGAGGCAAAGCAAAATAACATACAAAATGCTGGTGCATCATTATTATTATTAAAAGTTCAAAGTATTCTTTGAATGTACAGCACAGCGCAGTATACATTCTTACAAGACAAACTTTCACTCACCCGATGTGTATAATCACCACACACACCCTGAAAAACACACAAAGACAAAACTTGTGAGGAACTAAAAAAATGTATAAATTAAGTAATAATGCATATATTTAAAAGTGTGTCCATACCTTTTCCCCTTTTGGACCTGGTTCACCCTAATAAAACCAATAATAATTGTGAATAAATGTTCAAGAAGTATAATACTGTGAACTAGCATAGAGTACAATAGTATAATAGAATAAACAAGCTTATAAATACTTACAGGAAGTCCTTTGGGACCAGGTGGGCCCTAGTAGCATTAAGACATTACTAATTAATCACATTTTTAAAATGGAGTTTCTTAATTTAACATTAATACATTAATAATTAATCACATTTTCTAAAGGAAGGTTCTTAATTTATCATTAATAAATTAATAATCTAAATCTTTAAAGGAAATTTGTTAATACATACATTTTACACATGCCCCTCTCTGACATGAATATATCATATTAATCCTGTTCAAAGTAATGTTCTTCCAACATAAATTAATACAATGTTCACTCTCACACCACCGCAAATGTGTTTCATATGAATAACGGCAGCAAAAAAAACTTTTAAAAAATTATATTTTGGTAAAGAGGGAAAAGCAGCGGAAATGGGCTCATAGTAAAAACTTTTTTTTCCCCAGCTATTCAGCCTCAGTTATTTGATGAACTTGTCCAGGCCTGGAGTGGACAGCCATGAAATTTGTTTTGGCTAGTGGGAGCGAGCTTCTGTTGGCCGCCAGCACCCGAGATTCAAAGAGAGGTGGTGCACGCTCGCATAAGGGAGCACCAATCAGCGCTGCTAAAGGGGTTGAATAAGACAAATATCCCCTGCAGATGAAAATCTGAAACACACTTTGAGATCCAAACACTAGACAAGAATAAAGCTTCATCCAAATACATAACATATACTAAAGTTCATCTAAATACACTGGTGCGTCTGCTATTTTATTGCAGACTAAAAATACAACCAAATCATCAGAATGCTAAAACAAGGGAGTATCTGAATCCCAAATAAAGGTGGGTTTGTAGCCTCATTGTGCTTCAGTCACAAGCCCTGTGAGGGCGATCCAACAGCCAAGCTGACCCCATAAAGGTGTCAACATGATGCAGGGAGACTTATAACTTATAACTTGGCGTTATTCATGATACCTTGTAGGTATACCCCACTTTTACAGTAGTCCATGGCTTCCTTTTTCTTTTCTTGTTTGTATCACCAATATATTCAGGTGAAATTAACTAGACTTCAGTGTATTGTTCACTTAACGATGGATAATGTTTTCCTTTGTCAGAAACAACAATATCATGAATCTATCAAGTTACATGGCCAATAAATCAACTTAAACTGTTTGCTTAGTACAGGGGGGTTACACTTCAGGCTTGAGAGGCTGTTGCAGAGTTTACCATTCTGCCTCATTTAACACAACTGATTCAACTCATCAGCTAATTACCAAGACTTTCCTGAGATCAATTTGGTGTCCCTGAAAAGGAAATCAGTAATCTCTGTGTGTGAACCCTGCTATCCTTGAGGCGTCATGTGGTCAGGTTGATCAAGCTACATAAATATCAGTTATCACTAGAAGTACTACTGCAGTAGCAGGATGCTTACCATGTCCCCTTTCTGACCATTTTGTCCCTGTGAACAAAAAACAAAACACATACTGTACTTTAACACTTTAATTAAGTTTTTGTCTGTTATTTTCTCATTGCAGATAGCCAGTTATTTTATTTTACCTCACTCACTTAGTCACTCATTATCTATACCGCTTTATCCTGAAATGGCCTGGAGCCTATCCCAGGAGACTTAGGGCACAAGGCAGGGTACACCCTGGACTGGGTGCCAATCCATTATAGGGCATACACACACACACATGCTCATTTATATACTACAGGTAATTTGGGAACACCAATTAACCTAACATCTGCATGTATTTGGACTGTGGAAGGAAACTGGAGTACCCGGAGGAAACCCACCAAGCACAGGGAGAACATGCAAGCTCCATGCACACAGACCCAAGGCGGGAATCGAACCCTCGACCCTGTAGGTGAAAAGCGACAGTGCTAACCACTAAACCACCGTGCCGGTTATTTTATTTTATGTAATAGTTAATTTATTTAGAAAGTCACTAAAGATCATAGTTAGTACAGTTACCCTAGGCATGAATGTAACTAATGTTATCAACATGCTTTAAATAAATTGAAGTAAGCATTTCAGATTATTAACACTTAAAAGCATGAAATGAATATTTGTAAGGAGACTTACAGGTTTGCCATCCAAGCCAATCGGGCCCTAAAAAGAAGAACATACAAAGGAGACTTTTACACAAAAATCCTGAGTAAGAAAGACGTCCATGGCTGTCTAGACCGCTAATCTGATGTGATGATGTTTATGGGAGAAAACATTTCCTCAAAAGGTCAGACCAAAGGCACAAGTCAAATATTAAAACCCATGTACTAGAAGAACAAACTGGAAGAACAGTAAAGCTACTGTATTCACATGGACCCAATGTGTACCCAGTAGATCACAACTTATACATGCATGGTAATAAACACCAAAAAGGAATTTTGGTCTACAGGACCACAGCAGATAAAATAAATATAAAATGTATTTATTCATTTTAAAAATTAAGTTTTCCATGCTGGTTGTATGTCATGCAATAGTTTGAGTTAAATAAAATTTAAAGCTTGAAATGAGCAGCTATGGCTAAAAATAGGTTAATATACTGTCATATTTGGTTGGTTTAATATTATAATAGGAAATTGTGAATAAATGTGACTATATTGTAGATATTTTCCATTGCTCAGCCTAATATTATCGTTCGGTCACTGAGGAAACCTAGTTTTAGTTATCGTTGCTTATTTTAAGCTTTAAACTTGCTTATTTCATTGCCATCATTTTAATTATAACAATAAATCTTTTAAACGAACAAAATGCACTACAAGCTCAAAAAAAATAAATAATTTCATTGTTCCCCCTTTAGGACTAAATATGGCACATGTTACCTCTGTCACTGGTTCAATGACCTTATGCAATGTTTTTCCATCCGGATTTGCATTACATTTTCACTGCGACCTTGTATAGATGACAGGAGTGTCGACCCACTCTTCTCTTGCACATCCCAAAGACTTTAAATAGTGGCCAATTCATGTGTGAAAATGATTCCACATGCTCCGAAACCCACTCTTGCGCAATTTGATCCTGAAGAGACTTGCCAATGTGGTCCTGGAATATGTCTGTGCCATCAGGGAAGAAAAACTCCATTGATGGGATAACTCGGTCATTCAGGACATTCAGGTGGGCAGCTGACTTCATTTTATTATCACATAATGTTGCTAAGTCTAGACTTGACCAAATTAAATAATCTGTCCTGTGCGTGATGGATTTCTTTTTGGCTTTTTGCATTTTGCAATTCAGAAAAGTGAAAGTTTTTTTTCTTCTTTGTTTTCTTTATGTTTTCCCGTTTTGTTTCATGAACTTCCTTTCTTATCCTGACGTGCCCCAACATGACCTTTTAACAAGGTCCCCAGCAAAGTGAAGCCTTCTGTTTCCCAATTAGTCTCACTAACAAGTGGTTATCTTATTACCACACAGCTGTTTAGTCCCAATCCTGTGAGTTCTTGTCACATTGTGTGTGTGGAAATGCTCTTACCCTTACTATTAAACATAGCTGTGATTTCTACTGTCAAATGATTTTACGAGCATTTAAGTGTTGTCTGATCATGGTCATTTATGATTTTTTTTCCTGACCACATTTCTTCCACGCTTCAGCACTATCCAGGTTTTAATAATTAGTTGGACACTGATTTTATAATTCCTTTTTTTATGTACTGTACCATAATTTGACACTTCTAAAGCACATTAACGTCTTCGCCAGGACCAGGGGATATATCTCCCTACATGGTTGTTTAAGAAATAAGAAGCTTTACCGTAGCTCTACTGTAGCTTTACAGTTTGGGCCAAAATAATTGACAACAGATAAAAACATGTTAATCACTGCAGTAATTACATATTTGCCTATTTATAAATAAAGCAAGCATGAAAATGAAACAGCCATTCAAAAACCAAACAAACAAACAAAAAAATTAATAAATAAAAGAATCGTATGGAGGCGTTCAAGTCATACTGGGACTGGTGAAGACATTTCTCTGGAATTAAGGTGTAAAACCGATATGGCACTATACGGTGAGGTACGGTGGCACTGAAGTGTAAAACAAAATAAAACGAGAAAACTTTCAGCTCTGAAGTGCAAAAACCCAAGCACACTTGTTTTTTGTGTGTTTATGTTTTGCAATTGCACCATATTGATGAGACTTTTAGCCATAGTAAACAATTCGATGGTGCAAATGTTTTCAAGAAGGTCTGTGAATGATGATCCCGGGCCGAGGTGGCTCAGAGCCCACTGCAGTCGTTCCCATGAACATTCAGTGTGTGGAACAGCTGAACCTTTAACATCGACAAATAACTTGTCACCAAAATGCAAAAGAGACGCATCTGTCTGTGGGAACTGTACACACAATCATTCACAAACAACACTTGCACGTTACATGAACTTGGAACTGGGAATTATACCCACATGCATTGCAGTTCTGACCACAAGTTCCACATGTTTGGATCCTTAAACATGGGAGGCCAGCATTTCAGATATGAAGCAGGCTCTGCTGTACTGAAAAAACTTTAACATCAAAAGTACTAATGAAACACTGGGTAAGTGCATTAGTGTATCAGGGGATTATATAGAGAAATACTCTCATAGCTGTGCTCTGCAGTCCCAGTTTGACTTGAACACACCTCATGTAAGATAAAACTGTATGTGGTTGTTCATTCATATTTTACTAATGCCTATTTTGCTCTTTTTTTATAATGTAAAACATGCATAGTTACACACCACCTACTCTCCCGAGTGTTCTTCATATTGCTTTAAAATACATTCTGGCAGCAAAATGCTGACTAAAATCTTTATTATGTGCAAAAATATGAATTATCTACTTTTTTTTTTTTTTTTACTTATTTCTACTTTTACAACTACTATTATCTACACAATTTTGGTTATTACTGTAAGGTCATACAAGTGACATACCGGAAAGCCAGGAAATCCTCTAGTGCCCGGCTGACCCTGAATGGAGACACACAAAGAGAAAGGCAACAGCGGAATTATTACATACACACATTATTACTGTAATATATATACACACAAAATAACAAAAATTCATTTTTGAGGAGTGTACACACACACACACACACACACACACACACACACACACACTAATAAGTGATGTGAGCTCAGGTCAGTGTTAAAAAAACACTCCTTGTTGCCTGTGGGGAGCCTTTTGTGTGGGATGCGGGAACAAAACGCACGGTCAAAAACTAAAGTAGGCTGTGAAATCCTGCATTAGATGCATTAGATAAACAAAACAATACAAATCCAATAAGTGAAAACCAACATTGAAGTTACCAAATTGAATAAGTACATGTCACTTATCATTAGTACTACATTCCCCTGGACACAATACCAAGGTTGCTCTGCTGGTAAAATCTTTTAGTGCCCCTAAGACAGGAAGAAGTCATTAAATATCCTCAGAAAAAAAGAGGTAATAGGCGGTGAATAAAAACTAGAAGAATTTACAAGGAAGAAGTGAGTGCAAGTAATGAAAGAGATTACGTATACAGTATGTCTGGCTCCCAGGTAGTTACTGGGAAAACAGATCTCACATATAGAGCCTCTCTCGCAATAGTGACCACCTCTACAGTTGAAAAAAGTGGGAATAATAGTCTTGGATCAAAAATAAAATACACAATGTTTGGGACCATGTGCTTTTCTGTGTTATCTGCCTACTGCACTTACAGTATATTTAGTTCTGTATTTCTGTTGTATTGTTATTATGAAATACATCAGCCACTTATTGCCAAAAAGTACTACTGTATTTTATGGTAATGCAATGGTAGTAACATAAGGACTTTAAGACATTGTCCACGTGGGCCCAGATGAGTGCTCATTCTCTTCTCTAATCTGTTCATTTATGTGTGAGAAAGGCATTGTAACAGTGCACTCAGTCAGGTCCACCTGGCTGATTTATCATTTCCGTTGGCCTCTCCACACTTCTCTTTCAAATCAACCCCAGTGACCCACTCAGCACAAAGCCCACTCTCTCTGCTCGCGTGTTGGGAGAGGTCCCCTCCTAAGGCAATCCTGCTCTGACATTTCCCTCTGCCACGACCCTGTCTCACAGCCTGCTGTCTCCTTATGACTAGTGGAAGGACTTGGGTACGGAGAGGCATGTAATCAGCAAGCTTAAAACCAGATGTCTGGTCTTGCCTAAGCAGTCTGCTGGCCCTGCCGTAAGGTATCTCGGGTCTGTCAACCAGGAGTGCTGGGGGATGGATTGGAAAACCGCAGGACGAAGAATGGCCAGAACGTTTCACAGGATAATCAAAAGGGAAAATTGTACTTCTGAGGGCGAAACATTACCCTTTTGTCTTCTGCTTGGAATGTGGACTGCAGATAGGGTGTGAGTGCTTTTGGGGTAAGCCCCATTTCATCTGGAGCATAAAATACTCATTTATAGACGCCGTACAATAGTAGGCAATCTAGGAGTCTAGCGTCTGGATCATTATCTTGTAAATTAGGATGTTTTCGTTTCTCTCCCTAATGAAGATGGGGTTCCAAATGACCATCATTATAGGCAACTTAAGGCCCTTCGGTGTTTAAATGAAGCTTAAGTATTTCCATACAACCTGCTACGGGGATTCTGTTTAATTCATCTCCATTAGAAACGGTACACTGCAGAAGAGAAATGAGCACTTTGAGTTCTTTCCTTCCTATAATACTGCTCAAATGTCACATACAGTAAGTGTTGCTTTGTCGATTTAAACCAACTAGTTGGTTCATGGAACGGAAAGGGAGCTGTAAATTTATGAAGAATTTAATCGGAAGTAATGTGAGGGTTTTATTGGTGCCAGTGACGACACTTACAGGAGGTCCTCGTGGGCCAATGATAGATAGACCTGGCTCCCCTGGAGCTCCCTAAGAACAGACAGAGAGATAGAGATGATCAAAAGAAGTAACAAAGAAAAAAAGAAAAGAGAATAGTACTGTGTCTAAGTCTAAGTATACCAGAAACAGCCCATTAAACAATCTTTGGCATATGGGGAAAATTCCCTGCCACAGGACTGTATATAATCTTAAGACATTCTGAACTGAGTGGCTAAGAAACATGCATGTGTCAGTGTGGCTTGTATGATTTTGGGTTTTAAACATACACTCATACTTTGAGTGTTGATAGCTGGGAAGGTCAGAGTACACTGTAGTATAAACAGAGCAAGGCCCTGTGGGCTGGTTTTCTGGCATAAATAAGGCAATTTGCACAGTGTCAGCCAGTCCTTAATGGTGTACCCAGCCTCGAAGCACAATACCACAAAACATTGTGGCCAGACTAGAATGTTATCCTGTTTCTAGCACTTTCGCTAATTAGCCCTTTCCAACGAAACCCTATCGCGGATATACCTTTGATGACCCAGTCATCTGTGCAGTAACAGGTCATTTAAAGGCTTCTGACAAATTTCTTTGTGTATTTCTCTGCATTTGTAAGCTTTGCTGGCTATTATTGAAGGAAAGTGATGAGTTTTATCAGTAGCGAATTCAGGCCAGACAAAAAGAAAAAGACTCCCAAGCATTTTTGTTGAAGCTGCGATCCAAGAGAACCGTACAGAGATCTGTCCAACAGGCCAACGGAAGAGCTTGAAAAGTTGTTAGTAGCTTGGAATGGTCAAATAACTCGGATGTAAATCCATACATAATCAGTCAAAGCAGAGGAGTAAAATCTATCCATTAAACTGCCAAATAAATTCAACTGCACTTTTTAGGACAACACTAATGACCAAAATGGACTTACTCGATTTCAATTCCTTCAAGAGAGCCCTTCTAAGTAAAATGAAATATACTGACTGAGAATTTTGAAACAGTGAAGCAATTAATTATAGCTATTGCTGCTTCCCCCCCTTTTTAATGCTTCTCTGAACATTACACAAGTAACCAGTATATAAAAATAGTATCTACTCCAGACAATATGCAAAAAAGATCTACACATCAACCAGGATCTTCTGCTCAATCAGGACTCTGCTTCAGGAAGCCATAATTTAATCACACTTTAATCACACAAATAATTATAAATCTGAAAAGACTGATACAGATAAACACAAGCAAATTTCACAAATAGTTTGGATGCACTTCTCCAAACCTGGACATTTTAAATGACTACATTTTCGGATGGTTGATTTCAAGAGACTGGCCATGCTTTGATGTTCTCGATCCAGAGCCCTGAGACAGCATACATTCCTGCACTCATCCAACTACCAATACACCTGCACCATCTACTATTTGCCCTGGATTAATTGTTTGAGGGGTGTTGAGAATTGGGATTGATCTATAGTAAAATGTGGCCATTCTGGGGTCCAATGAGCCCTGCATCATAGAAAGGTTCACATACTGTACAGTACCAGTCAAAGCTTTTCAAAGTTTTCCAAACAATTAAATTACAAGTAATTAAGTAAGAACAACAACAACATTCAGTTGTTATTTTAGGACATGAAGGTCAGCTGATCTGGAACAGTTCTTGCAAGAACAGTACAGTACATTTGCAATCCCGTCAAGCACCATGATGAACCTGGCTCTCATAAAGACCATCCCAGGAAAGCAAGACTAAAAATGACCTCTGCTGCAGAAGAGAAGTTCATTTAGAGTTACCAGCCTCAAAAATAACCAATTAACAGCATTATTGCATGGTATTTTCGATGCCTTTAGCAATGTTTTACAATGTTGTTGTTGGTGGTCTTTCGGCTGCTCCCGTCAAGGGGTCGCCACAGCGGAATATCAACTTGGCACAGGTTTTACGCCGGATGCCCTTCCTGACGCAACCCTCCCATTTTATCCGGGCTTGGGACCGGTACTGCATCCAGTGGCTGGGGGGTTCATATAAAGTAATAAAAATCCCATGTAATTAGAAGGCAAAATTGTGACTGGTACTGGGTGAATCAGTTTATGCTCTCAGATTGTTCACTAAACTATTTTATTTAATACAGACATCAAAGTCCATCCATTACAGGAGAATCGGAAACCATAAAACTGTATATGTACTAACAAAAAGATTTTTAAAAAGATAAAAAAATTAACAACCTGGCAAAAAAAAAAAGGCAAAAGTAATATACTATTACATATTTGATTACACCAAACGCACAGATCTATTTCACCAACAGGAATTATGAACTTCTGAGTAGTTAGTCTTTATAAATCTTTTCCATTCTAAAAATTACACTGTTTATAAGAGCAAGTCTTGGGTGTCTGGACCTTTTTCAAATTTTAGAGAGCTGCTTCAGGGTGAATAAATGCAGGTAATCCAACCGTTGTGGGAAATCTCTTCAGAAATGGAGTCCCCACAAGGCCTATTCAAGATAGAGCCCAAAATCTCCCTGATATAAATCATGACGCCTGCACACACAGTACTTTGGACTAAGCCCTCAAACCACCCACGGTGAGAGATTTTTTTTTCATTGTGCACAGGCGGGCTGCCGTCCTGCACTTACCTTTTCCCCTGTGCTTCCCTTTAAGCCCTGGTCAGTCACAGCAGACACAGTCACATGCACAGTGTGAAGGAGAGAGACAGAGAGAGGAACCAGGGTTAGAGAGGCATGGAGAGGACACAGACATGCAGCAGACTGAGTGGGGACACTGGAAAGTTGCGAAATGGGAGAACATGGAGTCAGGGAGAAAGGATACTGGGATGGGAATATTTAATATGGTTGAGGCCATGGTGGCATGGAAGCACTGGAGCAGAGTGTTGCTGTACACACTGCTAGGCTGTGTAATGAATAGTAATGAAAACTAGATGGGGGCTACTAACTTTTCATACACACAATTCTTGAAGAAAGTCTGCTGGATAAGCAAAAAAGCATTAAAAAATTTTTTTTCTCAGAACGTGCAGGACTACTAACACTACAGTGAAATATGTTCAGGTCTGCCAAAAAACCTGCTATTAAAATGAATTTGTTTATATCCAAAAGTAGCACAAGGGATCCATTATAAGTCAGGCTGTCTGGAGGCCACCACTGTATCTTTATTATTTAAATAAAGCAGTATTTATACCTTACATGTCAACTATTTCTATTAACGTAACACGAACTGGGGCTAGGTTATACTGTGGGTTTTAATTGTTTAAATATTAGTATTTATGGCATGTCAGTGCTTTGGAGCAGGTCATGATTTATTTTACTCATAATATGCTATGTTGGGATGAAAACGTCTGAATTCATAACACACAAATCTTAAATCTTATTAAATAAGAAAGAAAGCTATGTATAGTATAAGCCTTCCTAAATATCTCTTAAGGATAGGTTTTTAACACCTAAACAAGGCATGCTCATTACGATCTACTTCTCGAATTCATTAATAACATCTTTTTTTTTAATCTCATATAAATAATAATAATATATAAATAATATCAATTAAAATATCAGCTATTTATGAAGATAGTTTTCGTTATGAATTAAAAAAAAACATGTAAGTGATAAATTACAGATCTTTGTTTTAAAATAAAGACATGAATACTTTATATCATTATGATTTAACAAATTAAAATACTTTATACTGTAGATTCCTGTCAAATTTAGGTAAAATATCACATATGACTTACTGTAAGGCTTACACAAAAAGGTAAATACATAGCATGACATGAATATGCTCAGTTTATTGCATTACATAAGCATACCATGAGCATTCCAAACTAATTACTGAAAGGCCTTAACCTGCTTTTAAACACTAACTATCTGGGCTTAAGGCACATTTTAAATCACTCACCATTCTTCCAGGAATGCCCATTGATCCTTTGTCTCCCTAATGACCAATGCAAAGTCAAGAGGAAAGTAAGAAACAATAATTCTGAAAGATTTTTTTCTACACAAGCTCATTTAGTAAGACACACTTAATTTATACTTTAATAATACATTTTAATAATTGAGGTAAAGTCAAACTGGCCAATGTTACATCAGTGCAGTGCTCTAAATTCTCAAGCATTACAGTATCTTAGTTGTTCGTTGAATACGTTTGATGCAGACATGCCGTATATGATCTGATCCGTAAGGGCCAACGGCCAGCTATGCAAGGCGAGATTAAGTGCAGACACAGAAAGTTGATCAGAAAGCGGCATGACAATTGTGACATGACAACTGTTAATAGACCATTCTGCAGGTTTACTTAAGATGTAGATGTGTACCACTAAATTGTCTGGACAGACCACTAGGACTACAACTTCTAACCCAGTTTGATATCCTTCTTGTGTCTTATTTAAAAAAGCGATGATGAAATTATGAATGCTAAGAGGCCGTAAAACCACAGGTCAGCAAATCCATCAAAGATTAGGCTAAAACCCTGAATCTACACTGCGTAGTGCTTTAATTTTCAAGCATACAGTCAGTGAACACAGACAGGGATTGGTGAAACTGTCAAGAGGCCAGGCTGGGTGGAGCCCAGGGGATCTGACCCCATCTGATCAAAATATATTGGTCAAAAACATTTTGTAACAAGCCTGGATATTGATCTTATTCTTATTGATCTTATTGCTACTGTAACAATAATTTTATATTGGTTCCTATTTATTTACAGTTTTATGAAATAGTCATAAATAGTGCAATATCATTTACATATCTTTTTTTTTTTTTTTACTTTTGTTTTAATCTTGAGAAAATTAGTAAAAGTGTTTGGAGAAATGCTTAGAGAGTCTGGATCTGTCCAGGGTGCTGATTCCAAGAAATGCAATTTCAGTTTTATTCTGCTGCTCCATAACTTTCACAAGCTAAATCCATTTCATACAGTTGTAGCAACTGAATGTATTTAAAACTCTGATGATCCAAAAGATTAAAGCATCTGTAAAGATTTTTTTTAGCCAGAGTTCTTGAACTGCCCAAAGATGTAGCAATGCTGACAAAGAACATGCAATGCAATACACATTATATACACTTATACCTTAAGTATAAAACCAAGCCATAGCTGAATGTATTAGAAATATAGTATTTTAAATTATGGCACTTAATATGACCTTGCAATCTTCACTTCTATTTACTTAGGAATAGGACCAGCAATTTAGTGCAGATCAAAAGGTGACTAAGGTCATCACTCTGACAAGAGGCACACATTGGTGAATTAATCTAATGATGTTTATTCCTTTATTCCCATGTGTGCCCATATATTCTATGGGAAACTCTTTTCCAGACAGTGCAATAAATCTAAAATATCTACAGGAATCACATTCAGTCTTTGTCCAACATGGTCAAATGTCTGAATGAATGTGCTGTTTCTTCCATTTCACCCACTTTTTAGTTGATCTCTATGATTGGGTTTCACAAGCCGAGATGTCATGAGCAAGGGGAGTTTGCTGTTGTTATAATTGACAGCTTAGCGCTATAGGTAGCCTCTTGAAAACATGCTTTAATGAAGACCAGGTGTGTTTTAGGTCTTTGTTAGTAATACTAGTATTTCAACAGATACTCTATAGAGAACATTAAGGCAGAGTGCAGAGGGACTGTGAAGAAGTGAACAAACATGCAAAGCAGACTTTGCCAATGGTAACACTGGACTGCCTGAGTTTACTGACTTTACTCGTAGATAACGTCAATCAACTGAAATTAAATAGGTTAAAATAACTCATCCCAAAAACAGCAAGCTTATGTTCACAATTGCTTGTTCAGCCTTGCTGTTGAAACCAGTCTTACTAGCTATTTTATTAGAAAAGCTGAACTCTGATGTACTGAATGTGTGTTTATCTAAAATCTAAAACTTATCAAATATTGAACAGCTTCTCAATAAAACACACTAGAGACAGAAAAAGCCCTAGACAAGGACAAAGACACACACACACAACTACAGTACTGAGACAATTACCGGAAAGCCAGCTCGTCCAGGAGGACCCTGAAAAGGGGTGAGAGAGATGGGTACAAAAATAAAGAAAGAACCTGTCATCAATCAACATTCCACCACCCAGCCAAACTAATATAATTCTACATTTACCAGTCTGTTTTACTTGACAGAATAACCAAAATTTGGGAAGGGTCGTAAAATTACATTGTGATTTCACCATCAGAAGCTCTTAGTGTGCAAATGCAATGCAGAAATGCTTTACAAACAGCGAAAGCGTGCAAATACTCCAAGCCTGGAAAACTGACATCTAATATCCTCTTCCATAACATGCTGATTAAAGTTGATATTATCACCATTTCCATTATTACAAATAAATCAGGATATTAATTCAAGGACGAAATGATGTTACTGTAGGTGTTTAAATTAAAATTAAAGTATAAAAATAAAATGATATTGAAAGGAAAGTTTACAAGTCTTAATAGATTTTAGAGGCACACACATGCAAAAAAAAAGAAATTCAGGCAGGGTTTTTTATGATTATTATTAACCTGAATGTTATATAAATTACTGTCCTAACAGTTTTTACATATTAAAAATGAAAGATATTTAGACTACTGCTATTATTCTCCTTCTAAAAAGAATTGGATTATACTTAATTACTGCCAAAACCTGATAGCTTTTATATCACTCAAATGGAAATATTCTTTTCATGATTGAAAGCCGTCATGGAAGCAGTGGTCATAGATCATTTAGCACTGCGAGTGTGTTTGTGTCTTATTCTTGGCCTGCTACTGAGTAAGGGAAGTCATTTATCAAGACTCAAGCCAGCAAGGAAACTGTTAGGGAGACAAAAACATCCTTTTTACTTTGCTGATCTGCCTGTAATGCATTCAGAAGTAACAGGTTGAATTTATAAAGTCATAAAACGTAGAACTGTCTCATGCCTTTTATAGCCTGAAGATGCTACAGTATAAGCTTTTAAAGAGGTTTCATTAAACTGGATAAAGGTTTTATCACATTGATGCTTCTCTTAGAGAGCGTACTGCTAATTTTGTGAGTTGTAACAAACCTTTTCTTGGTTGGACTCAGTTGCTGTTTTCCTGTGCGGTAATATGAGTGGCACAGGTTTTAATAGTCAAAGATTTCCAAATGCAGAGGCCAGTTTTAAATCCACTTTGTTCTAAAAGTATGTAAACACTCGCTGAGTTATCTCTACTTAGCACAATGCAATGGAAGAAGTACATTTAAGCACTGCTTCTCAGCTGTGTTACTTTAATTTAAACAGGCTGTAGATTACATTACCCCTAAAGGAGCTCATCCTACTGTATGGCCTCTCCTCCACATCATCACTTGTGCCAGTGGTGTCAGAAATATGAAGAACATCTTAGTAAATTTTCTTACACCACTCTTGTTTTTTTTTTGTTTTTTTGCGCTCCACCATGACCATGAAAACTGGTGGCTCATACATACATTTATAATGAAATATCTCGATTCAGGTAGGTCTGTTATTTACAGGTATCATGACAGACCATGATAAGTGTATACAAGCTCTACAAAAAAAAAGGAACATCAGAAATAACAGTGTTTTAAGTTCGAAAGCAAGTGTGTATCAAAATGCTTAAGAGAGGAAAGAACAAATCAATGCACCAAGGAAATGGACGTTTGTCCCCTAGAATGCAGTGTGTTTGTGAATGAATCAGTGAAAGAGGGAAAGGCAATGAAGTGAGAACAGTGTGTGTGTGTGTGTGTGTGTGTGTGTGTGTGTGTGTGTGTGTGTGTGTGTGTGTGTGTGTGTGTGTGCGTGTGCGTGTGTGTCTGGTTAGGATAAAGCATTTGCGTGAGTGTGTAGGAGTGTATATATTCTGCTATGAGGCCTAAAACCAGATGCTGAGTGGGGAAAGGCCACCAATGGCTTCTGGGCACGTCTTAGACTGGTCAAACGATGTCTGGCAAGGTCAAAGTTCAGCTACTGGAAAAGAGACCCTCATTTGTGTTACACGGTAGCAGCACACATGTGGCTCTCATTACAGCTACAGTGCTTCTGGGGGAATGATTAGGTTCCCCACAGGGGCTGAGGGGTTACAGTACCACCACACTTAGTGGTAACTCAGTGAGACCTTAAGCAACTAGACATTCTAGTGAATTTCTAGTGAAATACAGCAGATTGAAATAAATCTATCGACTTTTTTAAGCAGCATTGAATGTTGGGATAATTTTTTTCTTCAAAATGCAAATGCAGTGCCATGCAAACCTTTATTACAGCTGCTGGAAACCTTTATTACAGCTGCTTATGTAAAAAAGAATCAATATTTTAATGAGGAAAAAGTCCTGGATAAGCTCTCTAACTGCACCATGGTACACGTCTGGGCTTTTATATAATCAGCATCCACAATTCTCATCACTTTTCTTGCACACTCATGTTTGCATTAATCCCCTTACTGCAAAAAGGATCATCATGATAAAAAAAAAATGCTTGTTCCGGAAACAAAGAGTGACATTTATACTTATTATTATGTAGCATTATCCTTATAATATATTATTTTTAATATCCTTATAATATATTGTATTATTAAATAGCCTTATTGCTATTTTAATGAAGAAAGGCTTAGTAATGATATGTGTGCATATAAGGTCATGTCTGCTTTGAACAGGATGCAATTTTCTTCGGACATGTGCAGACTTTAATGGTTGTGATCTGGTTCTGCTTAAGTGCCATGTTGAACTAGTCCTGCCTCACACACAGTTAAAGGCCATGCCCATTTTAGTTGACCTGTAAAAAAATGAAAGGCAATTATACGTTTTAACTCATGCAAGTATTCGCTTTCAACAGGAAACAGTCAATTTCTTGAAGTTGGAGAATTAGAATCGCACCTGTAAGTATGTTATGCTAACGTGCTTGTGTAAATGTTGGTCTAGAACCTCACCTCCCTGCTCAGGATCATCACCCGTCCACCACATAACTAGATCAACACAAAGTCTGTATGGAGCTGAAAATCATCCATCACTCCAGAGGAGTGTTTGATTGTTTCCAACCGGGTTTGAAAACATTGCACTTGTCACATCCCCACTGATTGCCAGTTAATCATTTCTGACACCAAAAGACCTCACGGCTGCTTGTGATTTTGAGAATATGACTTGCTGCCGATTAGAAAAATTAGCCATATGCATATACAGTAACCTGTCTGCTTCTATAACTGTATTTCCATCATTAATAGTAAAAATACTGTATAATTAATTACAAAATCAGTTAATACTAAGGGTATTGAGTAAATAAATTAATTGCATAATGTGCATATTTAATAGGGAAAATCTTTAATCACTGATGTATAATCATTGTCAAGCTTTCTTCTTTTGTAGTATGTTTTTCACAATAGGATCGCCTTAAGAAAAGAGGAGTTCTCATTGTATCATTACCGTGGCAATAGAGGTTGAGGCAGGAAGAACTATTTACAGCTGTTGTAATCTAAGTGATAATGGGGACTAACATGTCGCAGGTTGGGATGGCATGGTTACTTAGTGGTTAATCGAAGGATCGAAGTTAGATTCCCACCACGGGTCTGTGCACATGGAGTTTGCACATTCTCCCCAAGCATTGGGGGTTTCCTCCAGGTACTCCGGCAGAAACCCCCGCAATTCAACGACATGCAGGTTAGTCTAATTGGTGTCTCCAAATTGTGCATGCATACAGTATAGCGTGTGAATGACAAACGTGTGTCGGGCAACAAGAGGTGTTGTTATAGGGGGATAAAACACAGTGGCAACATCACCCTATTAGTTTAATTGTGGTTGAGAGATTGATATCTATAAATTATTAAGATCATATCTATAAATTGTCTGCATATTATTATGATTTAAATTTAAAACCCTGGGTGTACTGTAGATTCAGTGTTTTCTGACATCGTAAAAAGGTCTGAATACATTATGTTCCTCCATGGGAAGATATAAACATTATGGTTTTGCACCAGTTTAAACATTGTCTTGTTTCAAATGATAAATTATAATGTTGCGTTTTGAGTAGTTATTTTTGAGTCGTTTATACTTAATATTTTTTAAGTACAAAGTTGAAATTTGGTGCATGTGGGTTTGAGCTCCTCCAGTGCCATGAGGCTGCCCTTTTATTATGTCTGTGGCTGTTGTTATATCATTAATCACTGCCAGGGTTTAGAGGAGGAGCTCGACCTTCAATCTCTAAAAGCATGGACACAGCTGTCCCTAACCACACCTAATTTTAATCCTCTCGTTGCCGCCTCTCCTCTGCTTCCCTCTCGTCAAGGTAGTCCATGTTCCCACAGCAAAAGTCAGGTGCTTGCATTTATCAGCTTGAATTAATAACTATGCCTTTGCACATTGTGCTTTATTTCTCACTTTATTTAAACATGTAAATACAAACACATCACCAGTTTAAATGCACAATTCATGTCTTATCTGTGGTTTTGTAATGATGGTTGAAAGGTCTGAATGTGTCCAGCTGTTTTATCAGACGTGTACTGTAATGTCCTTACGTTTTCTCTCCTTTCGTCTCCTTATACATTAACTGCCTTACACTTTTTATGCTAAATATTTCAGGTTTCTACAGTTGGCTGTTTGTGAGAACCCTAACAAGGTCTACTTAGAACTCTGAAATCAAGTGTTTCCTTATCATAAAGTCAGTAAGTCGTTTTTTTGTCGCTTTTATTAAAAGAAACCCAGTGTAAAAAGAGTGTAAGAAACGTAGTTCACGTTTTATATCCAAATGGATGTAAAGGTGATGTGATGAGGTGATGCGACATACAACATGCCAGCTCATATTTACACACACACACACACACACACACACACACACACACACACACACACACACACACACACACACACACAAATACACACACACACACACAAATACACACACACACAAATACACCCAAACATGCACGCACACAAACACAAGTTCGGGTCACTTTACCACAATCCAGGCAGCAAAGGTAACAGGTGTATTGTACTTACAGGAGGTCCTGCAACAGAGGAAAAAAAGAGTTTGCCGTTAGTCGTTTGCACTAACGTAATAAACAATAAAACAATTGTAATAAAACAATTCTGACATTGAGAAGGTTAAGCTGATTAGTTTTTGGTGGTATAATGTTTGAAATACTGATAAAAAAAAATATGAATTGAAAGTCCAGTCCTTTCAGACTAACTCAATTGTGTGTTTAAACAAGGCCCTTAACCCTAATCTGCTCAGCTCGGTTTTCTGTCGCCTTGCATAAAAGCATCTGCAAAATGAATAAGTGTAAATGTAAATGAGTTTAACAGTCCTAGACCCTTTACCTCTGCATGTCAGCTAGTACTATATTTGGCCTGTATAAACTAAATTGTGATGACTCTAAATATCTAGACAGCATGCCTTGGCCGTAGTCTCTGTCAGTACAGGTGCAATCAGTGCATCGCTGATGACTCTTTTTATTCCTCTCAGTCGAGAGCTGTAGGGAAGGTAAACATCTCCTCTACTGAGTCACACTGATGGCTCTGCACATACATAAAGCAGTTTAATTTCAGAGTTGTGTTTATAAAGTAGTAGATCACAGGCCTGATGTCAGTGCCCGTCAAGAGATCCAGCTGGTTTTTCTGGCAGTGTGTTAGAAAGCCTTAAACACTGCTGACAGCAGGGGGGGAGGTAGAGATGCGTGTACCACAGCACACTTCGGGGATATAGTTATCACACACTGCACTTTAAGTTAAAAACCCTAACTAATTCGTCACTGAAGTAGTACTTTTGCAGCTGCTTGGTTTATCATTTTTAATTCTGCAATCAGTACACTGCTGCTTTATTCCTTAAAACATCCAGTCTGTGTGTTGTTACAGTAGACAGTGGTAGTATTCAGAATACTGCATAAAACAGTGGTTGCAGAGCAGTTTAGTCTCGTTTCAAGTGATTAATGTATCTTGTGGGCTGCATCATGGGCTGATGAAACGTCCTTTCTTTTAAATGCACTTTAGCTAGCATCAAAGAAGGATTAAATCAGTACTGTACTCTGGAAACATCTTTATAAAATGTTCTTTCAAGATAATAATAATAATAATAATAATAATAATAATAATAATAATTCATGCATTTATTCATAAACCACTGACATACAGGATTCCAAATCTTGCCATAGACACATATGTAAAAATCACTTACAATCAAATACCTCATGTCACATCAAATTCAGATCATCTCCTCATTCAGCCATCAGGCACAAGTACAAACCACTCCATCAAACAATTTGTGACAGGCAGCTTTTTTTTTTTTTTTTAACTTTCTGAAAGTAAATGATTAGATCAAGCTGTTTTCCTTTAGGTACAATGCATAAGGACAGAATAATAGATGGCTTTCCAGACTGCTTACGTTTAAAATAGCATGAAAATGGAAGCTGGTGTATGACAGCTTTGCTTTTAAATGGCCCAAGGAAGAAACAGGCCACAGACATGGACATATGGACATAAAGCCCAGGCACAGTGATCCAGATGAAGACAAATGGAATGAGAAATGAAAAGAAATTAAGTGCAACTTAAAGTCGGCTTGCCTTAGAGACAAAGATGTATGTCTCCTAGGTCTGAAACATTTCATGCATGTATTATGTACTCCAGTGAAAAAGCAGAAAGCAGAAGTCTGACCAGTCCTTCCTGTAATTTAGATGTGCAATAACTAAGGCAGGTATAAGTAATGGTACGGTCACAACAGTGACAAACCTTTCCTAGGGTCCTATGAATTATTTTCCTTTCCTGTTTTGAGAGCCCTGTGTTTTTCTAGTAATTAGAGGAGATATTTATCAAAACTGCTGCCAAAGTGCCAAGTGGTATTTTTTGGAGAAAATGCCCAAATGAAGCACAAGAGAAATCTGTGGTTAAACAGGCATAGGCAGGGTATTGAGAGCAATTAGATCTGTTAATAGAACTGACCCTGAGTCACTCCAAAGCAATAAAACATCAAGAAAGGACTTTTAAAGCCTCCATATAACCTTATACTGTACTTTGCAAAGAATTGTTTTTTGACTAAGGAGGCTCAGAACCTGGTTGCAAGTGTGAAAAAAAAATGCAAAGCAAACTGAAGTAACTAATAGGATTGCATTAGAAATAAATATGATTGAAAAGTAGGTATTACATTTGCATAAGACTGCAACTTAAAGTCGGCTTGCACCATTTTCACCATTATGTCATCAACAGTATGTCTCAGATATGATCTCAAAATAACGAGAAGTTTTCTCCAAATGATAACTTTGTATTTTCACAGTAAAATATTTTTGCATTTTATACACAGCAATCAGCCATACCATTATGACCACTGACAGGTGAAGTTAATATCACCACCAACTATATACACGTAAACTGGTGACAGGATCATGGGAAAAGGCTCACCCATGCCCTTGGGGACCACATGCTAGTACACACAAAAGTAATGCGGCACAAATTGTCAATGCTGTCCGCCATAGAAAGGCAGCAGAACTCCCAATGTATCACAGCCCACCTCACATGGGTCCAGCTGCTGACCAGGCCTCCAAGCTCCTCAGATCTCAATCAGACTGAACACCCATGGGATGTGCTGGACAAACAAGTCCAAACCACGGGAGCTCCACCCTGCAACCCACAGCACCCGCCAACATCCTGGTGCCAGACACCACAGCACACTCACAGAGGCCCCGTGGAACCACACAGTGAGGGGCCAGTACTGCCCCGATGGCACAAGGGAAACTAAAGCTCAGGTGGTTTTAATTTTAATGGCTTTATCATTATTGCTGATCAGTTTATTCCACATGATTGCATTCCAATGGACATATGATTGTGTGTTTAATACTGTCATACATGCACAATTAAAGACAATGTGACAGATTTTATTATCCATCTTTTAGCATTCTCTCGAAGTTTTGATTTCTGAGGTGTTAAGTTCCAAAAAATTCATTTAAATATTGTTTTCAAAGTTATGAAAGTTAGCATCGTTTATTTTGGGATCCTTTTAAATTAGGATCTTCTACTTTTGGCCATTATGGCTTACAACACCTTACTAAAATAAACATGGTCAGTTTAATATGAGGAGAGCAGTTTACAAATTAGAAATGTTTTGGCACAGACCATATGTCTAAGCGGACATACTGAAATACCCAGAAGGCATTTTCATTCTCCTTAAACCATACTGGGGATGTATTCAATCAGGCCAGGCATCAGAATTATTTACTCCCTTGACGGAGCCCATACTGTATCTTCACACCCAGAGAGAGAGAGCCAAGCACAATGTGGAATGAGCAATACATATCAAACATGCACGTATTGCTTTTGGACAAAAAATCACCGCATGATAAACAGGACGCAAAAAGCAGATAATCTTCTAGGAATGACTGGTAGTGATACCAAAAAAAAAAAGTGCTGGCATGAATAGCCATTTTGGTGTAGAGACAGGCCACTGAGGTCAGGGAGTGGTGGCTGTGAAAGGTGAAACCCTATGTACAAGCATGTGGAAGTGTATACTCAGATTCCTGACACATTCTGGGCTTGCTACCACTTCCTGTTCTGCTGGATTGCTCTGGGACATCTTTAGACAACCTTCGTCAAAAGGCACATCAAGCACTGGCTTCAAATATACTGCACATGAAGATGTGTACAGGAATCCTATTCAGAAGTCCTTCTCTGTGTACTGTGAATTACATAATACTCAGTATGTTACAGTACATACAGTATGCTCCTGTGAAAATATACTACAAAAGCAATATTAAACAAAGTAATTCTAAAAAGCAATTTGGAATTTCATTTCTCTCTAGTCGTGAGTCATTTGCAACCAGCTTGCTGACTGATTTTCTAATTTTAAAACCATTTGATGCCTTTGGTGAGCCACAGTTCTTTTACATACATGTGTTCACAATTTGCAATATAAAATAATTTAATATGGGGAAAAATATATAAAATATGAGGATGTATACATAGGTAATACAACACAAGTAATTTTATTTAACTTCATTATTGTACGAAACTTGACTAGGCAACCCAGACCAAATGGGACACCATCTTGGAAGCGTCCAATTCCCACTCCAGTGATCCTGGAATTCTATACCCCAAAATACCCAAGCCCTGCTTCCCACCACTACTCCTCTTATCTTGGGCCAGTCTCTCAGATTCCCCTCTCCTCTGAAAGCCCCCTGTAAAGACACCGCACAAGCCAAGAACACATGTGTCATCTTTCCACCTTCTGCATTGTAAGCATAGTACAGGAATGTCACAGCGGCGGGGGAAGATAGGAACCTTAATAAAACACTTGGCCTAGAGTTCTGTTGGCATGGGGAAAGTGCTGTGATGGTTCTCTAATTTCAGATTAGAGGTTTGGCAAAACGTTGACTCACCCACAACATTACAACATAGCAAACACTTATTTCTTGCCAATTTCTGAATTTATATCTCATTATATCTCATTCAGAAGTTAAGAAGAAAACAAATATAAGACTATTCTGCCTATTTCTGGATATTTATTGATACAGGCCTTGATACATTGAGACATTACGTCTTGATATCTGGTCATAAACAAAATGATCTCTTTTTTTAAGAGCAAGCTATGTTAAATCCTAAAATGAAATGTCAAGTGATAGGGTGAATAATCATATATAGCTATAGGACCAAAAGCATATGGATGTGGGTGTGTAACTATTAGACCCATATGTGGGCCTGTCCAAAACTTTTGCCACAAAGTTAAAAGCACAAAGTTGATTGTGTACAAATCCCCAAGGGATGTGCTCCGTAATCTAATTCCAGGAGTTTGGAGACTACATAGCAAAGGGGGATCCAACTTTGTTTTAAAGGCTTTCATTTTTTAAAATGGTTACATACATTATGGGCACTGGTGGCTCAGTGGTAGGTGTTTTGCCTGCCATGTAAAAGGCGAGGGTCCGATTCCCAGCCAGTGCCCAAACCCAAGCAACTGGAGGCTGTGCTGGTCCCAAGCCTGGGTAAAATGGAAGGGTTGCTTTAGGAAGGGTATCCGATGGAAGAAACCTGTGCCAAACTTGTATGTGTGGACCAAGCGTCTACTTGACAACAACAACATACATTATGGGTATAATGGTCAGGTGTCCACATACATTAGGCCATATAGTGTACAATGAGACATTTTAGCTAATGGTGAGTTCACAAAAAGTGTCCATCCTCTTAACTACTTCACTGCTGAGGTCATTATAATGGTCTAACAGTTTCTGTGGCGTTTTATTTTACTTATCAAATGAGACTTCTTTTTGTCAAATATAAACCCTGTGTGAATGTGAAGTGAAAAAATATAATTGCTTTCATAGAGTTTCACATCCTTTCTATATAGCCTTGTTAAATACAATTCTCCGAATAAAAATACTTTTGTGTGACCCTTCAAGAAAGCTGAGGAGATGCAATGACTTGCTGGAAAAGGGGGTACCATAATCTATCCTACTTTTCTATTCTCACAAAACCAATAAACTGTAAACAAACACCATATCAAATTTAGCTATTTCCACACACAAAAAAAAAATGAAGAACAGAAACCAACAGTTCATCATCCACAATCCACATACAGTATAGGCAGGTCGAGTCAGGTGAATCACCACGCAAAAGTAATTTGCACTTACTCTTAGGTCTCCTCTGAGCAGGTATTATAAGATTTAAATGGGCAAACAGGGAACCACACACGCCAGCTTTTATACAGAACAACTTCTATAATCCAAAACTGGTTCCATTTGGCTATGCAGCTCAGATGATAATTCCATTTGTTTCTTTTGGTTATTGCTTGCGCTATATTTCTCAGATTTTTTTCAGTTGCAGCTTTTCTCGAAAGGCCAGAAGGTTGACATTATATTCACTTACTGAAATCTTTCTGGCTCATTTGTGGCAAAATAGAAGCTGAAATATCTTCCCAAACAGTCCATATAGATGAAAAACTGCGCCACTAAGCCTGAGATTAAATAATTACCAGAAGCCTCTTACAGATCACCACAAAGCACTCATTGTGGTGGTGCCAGGAATGTCACTATTACCCTGACTTTACCATCTTTCCCCCAAATTGCTCTCAGGAGGAAAAGCATACATTAAAAAGCTGACCACCTTTTCCAGTCTGGGTAGAAGAAAAGCTTCCTCCTCTAATCCATGGAGATGATTCGTGAGCTGGAACAAGACATAAATCTTGATATATTTTTTTTTGTATGCCTATGACATATCCAGAATTCAGTAATGGAGCCTGCACAGGAACACCTACTGTCTTTCAATTTTCACATGAATGCACATACTAACACCACATCACACAGTCCACATGCCCAGTGAATGGATGTTCCAGAGATTCATAGAAACAAAGGAATAGTGCTGCTTTAAACTCCAGCTTGCCTTTTGCAAGTTATGATGTACTATAATAATGTGGGAAGACTTCGCTGTTGTGCACAGGGTTTAATAAGGGCTTGTTCTGACTTCACTTCTTTCGATTAGTATGAAATGCAACAATTCACGCTGGTTGACATGGTGAACTCTTTCATGCTCTCCACTTTAATTGCGTCCTGCTTAGTGAATCAACAACACAAAAGAAGTAGCCAGGAAGTGCAAAGAGAACTTAATTATCAAAGAAAGAAAGAAAGAAAGAAAGAAAAGAACACAGAGTTTTAAAGTAGCAGGAATAACATTAGGGGAGAAATCCTACTTTTTATCTAGTGGGAAAATTCTTAGTTAGAGGCCCTGAGCTCAGCTTATGTATAACAGATAAAATTCAGATTTGAAAAAGCAGGGTTGCGTTAACACCTGCGCAGGTGTGAGATGTTATACCTTAGCAGCTACTCTGCTAGGGGCTTGAAGAAACAAGGCTGCAGGTAGAGAATATAAGAAACACACACACATATCTAGTTGATGTACTGTATATAGAATGCAGCACAGTGAAAGTCAAAACCTTCTAACCTAAAGAACTTTATGTGGTCTCACACTGATGTTTGCATAGCTTCACATACCTGATGTAACCAGGATAGCTTTAGGCAACATTCATGGTATAAAACTATCCAGTGTTAACTTGGATCTCAGCCCAAGAACCTGGAAGACTGAATGGTGTCGAAAGGAATAAAAAAAACAATAGATTGAGAGGTTATGAACTATATATTTTGAGATGCAGTGCTATAGCAGGTTTTATTCAATGCTCACTGCTTAAACAACATGGAAACAAATATGATTTACCAACAATTCGATCGTTTTAACACAGCTATAACACAACTTTAATACAGCTACGAATCCCAAGGATTAACTACAAAGGCTGTACTGAAAGAAATGCAAACATGGGCATAATGTTTTTATTAACCGACCTGGCACACAGTGGCTTAGTGGTTAGTACTGTTGCCTTGGACCTTCAGGGTCTGGGTTCAATTCCCATCTTGGGGTCCCTGTGACTCTGTATACAGGTTAAAGCGGTATACATGATGAGTGAGTGAGTAAGACGACATACAGCAGGTCTATACCTACTCCATAGTAACTCTTCATGATGTTCTTCCATCATTGAGTTCTTGACGAAGAAGGCTAGAGGTTTATGTGGATGACACCACCGACAAGAGCAATGTGCACAGATAGATGAATAAGAGGAAACCATGCAGTGCTACTGTAGATCTACTGTAGATCTACTGTCTACTGGCATGACAGTGGGTATCACAGTTCACACCTGAATTTATTCAAAGAGGCTCAATGATGCCGTAAATGTTTGTAATTAGATTAGATTGGAGCCAACTTTATTGTCACTGCACATGTAGGTACAAGGCATCTAGGTACAAATATAGTTAGCATCTAACCAGAAGTGCATTTTCACAATGCAGAATAGTTTGTATATATATATAAACAGTATATAGTGAGGGAGACAATGTCAGTTATGCCCACTTTTGGTACAGTACTTGTACTTAATTTAAATACAATGACTTTAAAATCTGCAAACAAGAATGAAATTACCGACTTCTGAATACATAACACTTATTCACAGTATAGATAAGGCCTAGGAGCAGTCTGGGACAAGAAGGAGCCATGCTTTTCCTACAGTACTTACACACCCACACACACACACACACCCACACACACACCCACACACACACACACACACACACACACACACACACACACACACACACACACACACACACACACACACTATTATTCCATGCACAACAACAGTTGCTTATGAAAGACAAATTGCTTCCTAGATAAGGTTAAAACAGCATCTAAACTATTGCAGGTCAGAAAGGCTTTAAACTCACAAATGAGATCTGTGGCATTTTCCACTTCTGCTTTAGAAACCCTAATTGCCGTGTCCATATTTGTAAGGCCCTCTTTAAAACTCGGGAACCTTTATTTATGTTGAGAGGGTGATAAAAGACATGATTTGTGCTCTCGTTTTAAAACAGGTTTCTCTTTGTACTCCAAGGGGAAAATCCACCCTTAAGAGTAAAGAAAGCACACAATACAGTCCATAAGGAAAAGGGAAAAAATCCACTCACATTATGAGAGACTGCTGACATAAGCAGAATATGTTTCTGAAACACCAATTACTCTTCCGTACAATCCAGCTTTCTTATAGCCTAAATGTGAGATTTTTACATGGGTAGTTATGTAGTAAACAGGATCAAGTCTAACAAATCTGCTAGTCGGTTTTGTCACGTCATTGAAATGAAAGACTACAGACGTAGGAACGTCTCAGAGGGCCATGATGCTGAGGGTTTACTCACTTACGATTCGAATTAAAAATATGGTATGATACGGTGCTTGGGGAACATATCTTGGCTATGATTAGGTTAGTGATAGAAAAGGGCAGTACACTGCCATGACAAGAGTTATTAAAACAGAAGCTTGATGATCAGACTACAGTCGCATTTCTGAAATAAACATCGAGCACCTTGATGCTTTTACCATGTGTGTTTCTGAGCAGGCATGTGGCCAAGAGCACTCTACACATCGTTGCTGGTGTTAAAAGTGCCTATCAAATGAGTGCTGCCTGCTGGCTGATTGCAAAACCAGAGCTGTTGGAATAAACATTACACAGACACTAAAGTGTTAAAAGAGCTGCACAGTCTCAGTCCTACTGTGGAGCAGGAGGGCAGTCAAGTGCAGAGTTACTGGGCAGACTGACCCATGCAATATATTTATGATTTATGAAGTATTTCTATAATGAGTAAAACCAGAGCTCAGACAGTGAGCGCACCACCTGTACAGTAAATAAATGTACAGTGAGTGTGGCTTACACTTTCCCACAATGTTTTTTAGTTATCTACAGTATCCTTCTCTCCTATGAGGGATGGCACATTCCTTGTCATGTGATGCCTGAGCCGTGGTGGTGAAGAGAAAGAGCAACCTGTGTCTACATGAATCTCAGATGTTACTTCTTTTGACACTTGATATTCTGTGACATTCAGGTGTCAGAACGGTGTTAAAATACTAAGGCGGTCCACAATCTTCTCTTTCTATTAACACTCTTTGTGTGCACATTGCAATATTTCTTCTTTTCTTTCATGATTGTTTAATATTAAGCTATCATCAATGAGAACAACTGTGAAGCAAACAGGTGGCAATCATCTGAGAACGGAGTTAACTGCTGCTTCATGTAAAGCCAAGCATTTTATTCTGGTGAGAAACATACTGAATATATGACTACAGAATCAACAGTTTTATTTTGTCAACCAAGAGATCCAGCTGCATAAAATTATTTTGCTCCTAATACAAGGGGTGTTCAAGTCGAATAAGGTCTTGTGATGAGCTTGCTCATGTATGATGGTGTAAAACTGATTGACATTTACAGGAGACTTCAAGCACAGTGGGTTGATGAGACAGTGACAGCGGCTGAGATGGCTCAGAGCCCGCAAACATTCAACAAATGTAACGCCTGATCCTTGAAAATCGATGGATAACTTGTCACCAACTAGTGGAAGAGACTCATCTGTCTGTGGGGGCTGTACACACTATCATTCACAAACACTACATTACAGGAACTCAGTTGGGAGTTACTGCCAAATCCCCTGTACGCTTCTGAACTCTTTCCAAGCCATTTCTGGATGTTTGGACCATTAAAGGAGTTCCTGGGAGGCCAGAGTTTTAGATTTGAAGCAGACAGTCTGATCATGGCTCCGGCATACTGAGAAAAGTTTTTACCTTGATGGTATCCAAGCATGAGGTAAGTGCATTAGTGTAGTAGGGGATTATATAGAGAAATAAAGGTAGTTTTTGCTCTTATATTTGTGTTCTGTTATTCGACACAAGTTCTGATTTGAATTGAATTGAACATAGCTTGCATATTGACATGCATATTTAAAGAAAAAATATCCTTAAAAGATCTGAAATAGTTATTAATATATTTAAATCTTTTGTTGGGGGCCACGGGCCACTGCTTAGTCACCCATCACAAAAAAGGGTCCGCTCTCAATGAGGCACTTCAAGCCCCTTTAAAAGGGAAGCGAAATAAACCTAGACTTGTTGAAGGATGACAAATCTACACAAAAGGCTACCAGGACTAAAAAGGGGAAAAAAAATGCATGAAAATATCATGTTTCCTCACGATGAGGAAAACAGACTTGACCCCGAACAGTGAGCTCCATCCAGAAACGTTAAGGTATGAAGGACACACACACATTCCTTTATTTCCCAAACACAAAACCATCAAGTGTTCTTCCACAGCTTTTCTGTCTGAGAAAACTCAAGCTGCAGCAAAAATAATCAAATCCAAATGAAGCACAATCTGCTTGGAAATTCTTGCTGCTATGTCCAGTGATCCTGTAAAGCTTATTCAGAGTCTGTTGCTGTGGTATACCAAGAACATTTTGAACCAGCTACTCAATTACAGCTCAAAATAATCCCTAGTCACACAAACGCTAGTGTCCTGGACCTGGAGTGTCACGCTGGTGTTGTGTTACACAGGCAGAGTAAAAAAAATAATAAAAAAAGAGCCATATTTAATATAACGTACAATCAGAAAGTCGACTAATATTAATGAACATTATTTGTCATCAACTTACAAGACAAAATAAGCTCGATGA
Organism: Channallabes apus; assembly: GCA_030522415.1. Lineage (NCBI taxonomy): Eukaryota > Metazoa > Chordata > Actinopteri > Siluriformes > Clariidae > Channallabes > Channallabes apus. The sequence goes on from CM060118.1 coordinate 25,306,171, forward strand.
CTTACAGTATGTGTTCATCAAAGTCAGATCTGGTCTGAATGTAAAAAAAAAAAAAAAAAGGAAACAGCATCTCATTAATGTGTTTACAGTACGTCCGTATACTGTGTTTGAGGCACGTTACCGGGTGACTGTCATGTTGAGAAATCATTTCAGAAACGTGTTTTGGAGAGATGTTGATGAGCTCTGTTCAGTTCCTACATCCAGCAAGCATCCGTACTGATCACAACAATTTTTACAAACCTCTGAACGCACATAAACCAGAATCCTCCCAATCCCAAATGTTCTCTCTGTCTATTCACTTCTGTGTAATTTATCTCTTGTTTCCTCATTACTGTTAGTGAAGTAGCACAAGAAACATGCCTGTGCTCTTTAATACTGCTTTCGTTCACTATGAATTCAAGCAGAGTCTAACATCTCCTCATCACCCTACACCACAGAATGCCAGCCTAGACTCTGGAATCCAAACACTCTGGCATACTATACTGGCTTGTAAAAGTCACTCCATCCTCCTTACTTCAGTACGACCACAGTGAGTCTGCATAGGTCTTGGTCAATGCCCTAAAGGCATGGACAAAATGCTACATTGGAATCAACTGAATTCATAGCTTTCCTATTACAGTATCTCAGTACGATTGACATGTAAATAAGACAAAAAGACCAAGACACTTCGTTTGTACATCATACATGCACTGTACACTGACCAAACACTTTACTAGAAACACTGAATTTGGACATTTTGAAGTTCTACCGCATCACAAGAGTGTTCTATGGGATTCACAAGTGTTGACTTGGAAAGTCACTGAATAACACTGAACTCATTTTCATGTTTGTGAAACCAGTTTGACACAGCATTTGCTTTGTAACATGGAGTATTAATGGACTGTACCATTGAAGCGATGATTGCTTGGTATTAATTGGCCCAAAATGTGCTGAGAAAACATTCCCCACACTATTACACCAACTTCACCAGCCTGGACACAAGGCAGGCTGGGTCCATGAATTCATGCTCTTGGAGCCGAATTCTGTGAAATCAAGGTTTGTGCTATGCTTTCCAGTCTTTAACAGTTCAGGTATGATGAGCCTGTACCAACTGCAGCCTCAGCTTTCTGTTCTTGGCTGACAGAAGTGGACCCTGACATGGTGTTCTGTTGTTGTAGTCCATCCATCAAAAGTTGATGTTGTGAGCATTTTGAGATTTTCAAAAAACATTTTCTACTTGCAACAATTGTACAATATGGTTATCTGAGATACCGTACCCTTCTATCAGCTCAAACCAGACCATTTCCCAAAACTGCTGCTCATTGAATGTTTTTTCTTTATTGCATTATTCTGAGCAAATTCTAGAGACCATTGTACGTGAAAATACCATCAGATCAGTAGTTATAGAAATACTCAAACCAGCCTGTCTGGCACCAACAATTATGGTTAAAAACACTAAGATCACATTTTCCCCCATTCAGATAGTTGATGTGAATGTTGCCTTAATCTACTGACCCATACCTGCATGATTTTATTCGTTGCACTGCTGCCACAAAATTGGCTGATTACATAATTGCATAAAGAGTTAGATGTTCCTACTAAAGTGTACAGGGAGTATATTTTCACAAACGTTCAACAAACTTGGAGCAGGTTTGGCTTGCATCGTTCTGACCTGAGCATATGGCATTTCTCTTATTCAGCAGCAGAGACCTGGAATGTTGTGCACAAAAAGTAAATGCTTACCCCCAAGGCATTTCAACATCGCAGGAAGTCAGCAAGCTCGTTGTGGAAAATCAATGACCTACTTTGTCACTCATCCAAAAGTCTTTGTCTTTGAGCCTCTCTAAGCCCGAATAGCAGACAGCAGGCCTCCACAATCTCACGTTCAATTTGCTAAATGCAAATCTTTATTACAGCAATGGAAAAATGATGTCTAATTGGATGCTACTCCAGAATCAAGATTTTTGAATGAAAAGACATGCTCTCATGAGATTTCGCTCCCACAGCTTCTATTATAGAGCTTCTATTATCCAAATAATACAATGAAACCTTGAGCCAGAAATAACATCATGAGTAATGCATATACTGGATCTGAAATTTAGAAAAAGATGGATCTTTACTTTCTTCAACATATCATTGTGAGTGTGTACCAACCAACTGCTATTAGGCTGGTGCGTTCACAACGATGTGAGCTCCTGTCATTCTCTGTTCAAAGTCATCATCCCTGACCCTCTGATCAGCCAAGCAAAACCTCAAACTAAATACCACCACTGCTGACTGGCTCTCCTGCAGCGTCTACCACACACACACATGCACACACACACATACACAATACATTCGAGATATTGGATGCTATCCTGATCTGATCATGCATACAGCCCTCCAGCGTCACTCTGTGGTGTCCTTACCAATCCATCCTCGAGGCCTCACGTGTCAGGAAATCTTTCTTAACACACGTCAGTAATCACAAAAAAACTGGTTGAAGCTGAGGCGTCAACCGTGAAGGCAAATAACCCAGTCAAACAAAGAAAGCAATGTTCAGGCTACCAGACAAGAAGGTCATGTAGGTGGCTTGCCCTGAGGTGAGCTCATGCTTTAATCCCAAAATTCAGTCTCAATAGGTACAACAATATAAGGCGATGTATTCAGTGAACACCACATCAGACAGCTATTGTTGGCCTTACTTTGTGAATGAACATGCTTCTGTCTGTATGAGTTTGTGGGACATGACTGACTTTGTATGACAGAAATACCTGGAGGTTTTCAGTAAGGATGTAGGAAAGTTGGTGTGTGTATTTCCAACTGTGTCTCTTTTCATTTTACACTCTGACAAAGACCACTGTGTTACCACTGTGTATGATATGGGGGAAATTGGGTCAAAATGGAAATATGTACATGTATTAAGTTGATATTACTTCCTGGCCATGTTCCTGCCCGTTTCTAAGTGCGTCTATCATGTTATCTCTAATTTCCTATCATGCGCATGATCACGCGCTCCTCACGTCTATTGAGATCAAACCACATTATTAGATCAAACCATGCTATTGCCAGGGTCTTATCACATACTTACTCAGTTATCATCGCATCTGGCTTGTTGGTATAAATACCGTGGCACATGCACTGCTTTTCCTCAGGAAGTGTGGTGTGTGTAATTGGATCCAGTATTTATGCAAATTCTCTAAACTCATCATACACACGGACATAGCCTGTTTGATACATGCCATAAACATGGTAAGCAGCAGAAGAACCTGATATGAACTTAAGCTGATGTTGATGTAACAACAACGCATTGACATCCCAATTACAGCTGAGTCACAATGCCATTCCAATCTTACTTGTCTCTACGCCATGCTGGTAGGATGTCAGAGAAGTCCCTAAAAGGTGTAACTGGTTAATGGCATCATTAATAAATCCCTATTACGTTGCTTCAACCATGTCCTCACCAGGCTTTTTTTTTTACATGTCCACGTCATGGAAGACAATACCTTACCGATTTATACTACATTTGTGCCAAGTTGTATTTACTGCATTCACCCGATTTTTTGAGGATGTAGTGGGAATGTTGTGCAATATGATGGGGGTTTTCTTCCTGCATACATTTATGGACCACAGTTTTTTAAAAGTCCACAAGTTGCCAAAGCATTCCCAAAATACAGATAATTGCCTGAATAATGCACGCTTCCTGAACATAATGTCTGATACAGTATGTAATAGAAATTAATGGGAAAAAAAGAAGTTAATATAAATAATATATAATAATTTCTTATAAAAAAAAGTTTGGTTTTATGTCATCTGTTAAAATGAAACAGGACAACATGAAACACATCTCAGGATTAAAACAAGATCAGTGAAGTCACATTCTTTGTTGACATTGAGCCGATGCCGTTAGATGGCTCGCAATCTCAAATGGAAATAAGGGATAAAAGAGGGGCGCACATGGACATACACACATTGCCTGTGTTGCTCTATCATGGTGCCCTTTGATAAGATAATCTCGCCCTCTACCCCAGCCAAGTCTTACCAGCTTAATGGTTAAGCTCCAATTGTGCTGAAAAGCTACAGATACAGTATATACCGTATATGATCCCAGACTGCTTTTATCTGAAAGTAAAAAATTAGAGGCCCCTGTGTGTCTGACTAAAGGGCGTTTAGAGAACAAGCATAGAGCTCAAATGCAAGTAATCACAGATCTTCTAATTCAAGTCATGGAAAAGAAAACAAGAGACTGTTTGTGGTGTTTTCTGATGTCTTTTAAACTATACTGAAAGAAGCACAGCATTTTCCATTCCTTCGTTTTTCCACCTCTCTGCATTAGTGAAGAGCACTCTGTTAAAGCAATCGCTATTGTCTTGGAGACATAAGGTCTCCATCAGGTCATTCCTTTCACAGTGGAGAACAGTGTATATTTGACTTGTCCAATGAAAGGTTTGTTCTGCATTCGAGAACAAGACTCTGATGCTCTCTCACACTTGTACACACTGTCGTTGACACACACCATGAACATAATTTGCGCTGTCCTCTAAGAGGAGGGCCTCTCGGTGAGGGGCAAAGTATCCCCTCAGCACTGTAAATAACCTTGTTTACCTAGAGGACATCAAACGAATACTTTGCGGTGAGATGAGCAAACCACCTGGGGGTGGGTTCATGATGAGGAGCGAGGGAAAGCTGACCATGTTTACATCTCCAGGCCCAATTGCTTTTCTCTGTTTGATAATTCCTGTCACCTCTTTCTCTAGCAGGATTCACAAATACGCACATACTATACACAGATGCAAAAGTTCCCAGGACTTGCACCAACTGAGATGATCTCACAAGCTGACACAGGACTGTAGTTGGCCTCATTTAGAGGATATGCACATACAGATTCAATTTACGATAATTATATTTAGATTGTATTTTCAACAATGGACACTATTTACGAAATTGACAACTATTTGTCAGCACAATCATTCAATGCTCTTCACACTTGACACTCAACTAACAAACATAATATGTCAATCTTTACTAGTAACATCAGAACTTTATATCAAATTAAACTTACAGCCTTAAAACTAAAATGTCATTCATATCCTGTTGCACAAGATGTAACATATAAACTCGATGCATCCTTGTCTGTAGCAACTGATAAACCTTCTGTTCTTTTCACAAATCTTTCTTTTCTGAATCACTCAATATTCCAAACACTTCATCTGTTATTTTATTACATTCAGTTCTGCTTGGTAATTTTTCAAATAGCTCATAAGTATGCCTAATAATGCCTGACAGTGCTCTAAGTAGATTGCTGCATCTTGGGATTTCGTCTACTGCTTGTACTCAACCTCTTTTCGAGGACCTCCTGTTAAATTCCTGTGTAAATAAACAAAAGGGACTACACCAGACCCAACCAAAGCTCTGCACAATTTCATAGCATTTGACGGATCTTACATATGAAAGTTTGGCGATGGATATTAAATATAGTGCAACATGAACTACAGATAACATATATTATTATCATAATATTAATATTTTACATAAAAGGCTCTATTCTGCTTAGATGGCAAAATAGAGTCATTTGGTGTTTTGGAGGTGAGTTTAGTAGCCCGGATATTCTGTTGGCAGAAGTTGAGACCTGTCTGCAACACTAGCTTGTGGGCCTCGTCTCTATCTGGAATCTGATAATTGGTTAACAGAGTTCTCTACTATTGAACATGGTATATACATTGAGTTATTTAATGGACCTTTCCCTACATTGTGTGTCTTGTAATGCCAGCAAGCACTGGAACTAGCTTTGAGTATAAAAAAGAAATTCTACTTCGTTAAACATGACTCCGTTTCTGTCTTAATCATATAAAGACATGAAAGTCATGGTGTTCTCTTCCATTCACTCTCCTTGTCATCATCAGAAAGTCAAGCTGAAGCTCCCGGTTTCTTGGCGTCAACAGAAATGGAAGCTACGTCTGGCTCCAGCGTCTCTGTTAAATGCATAGACCTCCTTGCCTCTGAGATTTCCCTCTCTAAAAGCTTTGCAAGACAAAGGTAGACAAGCAAGAGCCTACAGTATGTGGGAGTTTTTGCATTCTCTAATGAGCAAAGAATTTCAAATACTTTAATACTCAAAAGTAAAAAATGATAGCAATGCTTAGCATGATAATAAGCGATTCAACTGCTCCATTAAAAGGTCAAAAAGTAGGATGAGGATAAAAGAACAAAGGTTCAGAGGAACAGAGGAAATCAGCAGTTGTGGATTCTACCATTCCGATGCTAATCTAAAATCAGCAAGCAGAACTTTTATTTGTTGAACAAATGTGACTGGTTTGGTGATCAGCAATTCCTAAATAACTGACCTCAATAATGGGAATAACAGCAAATCTTGGACAAAATCTGCCTCATTTCTACCAGTGCAGCGTCCACATGACAGAATGCAATAGACAAATGTTACTGTGGATAAATCCTTTAACATAACCATTAATTTACTTTCTCATTCTCTCAACACTAACCTCTAGATTCACTGAACCTAAACTGAGTGACTGCATTCATCAAGGGCAACAGTTAAGGTCAATATCACTTACAGAAAATACTGAAAGCTCTGAGAGTCAAAGCTCAAACTCTTGCCTTACTGAAGAATAAAATCTGTCTGGCTAGGAATATTGTGCCTTAAACAACTGTTACAAACTCACCTGAATTAACGGTTATGTCGTCTCTACACAAACTGATATGACTGACTATGTGACATTTTAATTGTAACAGTCTAAAGTGTAATGATCTAAAGTTAAATGACGTATTTTAACCTAATAAAAATCAGCACAAAAATGTTGTACTGTACATGTTATCACATTGCACAGTATCTGTTTTGTGTTTACTTCTTAAATTATACATGTTATTAAGGTAAGATCAGATCAGGTACACTCACCGGCCACTTCATACTGTAGGTACACCTGGCTAGTACTGGACTGGACTCACTTTTGCCTTAAGAATTGCCTTAATTCTTCATAGCATAGATTCAACAATGTGCTGAAAACATTAATTTTGGCCACATTGACATGATTGGCATCATGCAAGTGCTGCAGATTTGTCGCTGTGAACTGTTGAGTGTGGAGGCCATTTGAGGACAGGAAACCAATTTGAAATGATTTTAACGTTGTGATATGGCATGTTATCCTGCTGGACATAAAGGGATAGACATGGTCAGCTCACGTAGGCATTTATACAATACATACTTAGTAAAAAGGGGCCCAAAGTTTGCTAAGTCCCCCAAACCATTACACCATCACCAGCAGCCAATTGCAACAGTTTGTCCGCAATTAGGCACCCCTATCTATTATAACGTCTGTTGTTAACCCTATAATAAAAATAAAGGGATAGCCTTATAGCACTGGTTTTTCATCAACTGTTGTCTGCCTAATACCGGCCGTGTGTAAACGAACATTTTAAGCCAAAGCCACTAGTTAGAGCTATCATAGCCACACAGTCAAAATCGAGTGACAAAGCTTTTGATTAGTCAGTAGACTCAGAGCAAAGTATCAGCTAGAGGAGTCTAAAAATAATAACTGTTTTCAATGTGGAAAGTTTTATCTGGATATTTTATTAGTTTTTCACTTGCCTGATTGGAAAGTGGGCGAATGTTAATGTTGATCACGTAGTGATTATAGGGTGCTGCAACTGATTTGACCAGAGGACATGTGGAAAGGATTGTGTGATGTCACACATGCCAATGAACTACATAACATTTGGGAGAAATGCTGAAAAGTAAAAAAAAAAAATTATGTCCATTAGGATTCTCTCAGGAGCAAAGTAAAAACCTTGTTCCATGAGACAGTAGGGCTTAAATGTTTTTTTTATATATATATATATATATATATAATTTTATAATAGTCTGTAAAATTCCTTGAATCTACATTCTAACATTTAATATGCTTTCACAAACTGGTCATGCTAAAAACCCCAAGATAGAAATTGGTCAATTTTATTGCTGCTATCTATAAAGCCGTTATGCCCATAAGGCACGCTGATAAAAACATGAAAGCCCTCTAATGAAACACACAGTCCAACTGACCTTTATTTTGATATTTTCCCATACATAGTATCCTACTGTATATCTTCCTATATTTTCCTTATTATAGCTTAAGGAAAGAGTTCTTGTTTCAAATAAATTCTGGGTTTAGAGAAGAATCACACTAGAGAAAGTACAGGAAAAATAGACTGTAGGCAAAGAAATGCCATTAAAATAGCGAGATTTACATATGAGCTAATCTTTTTAAAACAAATCCTCCTTTAAGATGTTATGTCATAATACACCAAGAGGAGCTTCTTTAGCATAACATTTCAAGATTTCTGCTATAATTCTTTTTTTCCCTACTTTAATTCTGTTCTATTTTATGTGATGCGTATGTGATTTAAAAAAAAAAAAATATATATATATATATATATATATATATATATATATATATATATATATATATATATATATATATATATATATATATATATATATTATATTATATACCCAGCCATCATCTTTAACACAGTGACCTCAGTGGAAATAGACTTTTGTAACATATTTATAATAGATTCCCTCCCTAGTCTGGAAGAAGGCTATGCAATAGCCACAAAATGACAGTGAAAACTGTATTAAAATACATTTTTAATTAGGGTAGCTTAGATTTCTACACAGCATTGTAGGTCATGCAGTTTAAAAAAAAATTTTTAAATCTCATTGAAAACAATTAGATTCAGATTAAATGAACATCTTAACCATTATCCTCGTGTGATACAATCTTTTCATGGGTCATTAATAACCTGAGAACAACATTAAACTTGAGCATTTAAGTTTCATAGAAAAAGGAAATTAAACCAAAAAGGAAATGGCAAAAGCCAATTCACAAAATCAAAGCCTGATGTGGACATAAAAGATGAACGTAAGTCATCAAGGTAAGGCATTTCCATGCACAGACATCTGGTTTAGTCTTTATTCTTATACGGATAGATGTCAAGGCTTTAGCCAGCAATCTGATTCCTTCATTACCTTGCCCTTACTTTCACATTTTTCAAACCGAGGTTCTCCTTTAATGTGATGACTTTTAGCATGATTTTTTCCCTGTCCACACAGGTTGTGAGGTAAAAAAAAAAAAAGTCACTTGTGAGTTATTGAGAAAATCAAGACACCGAAGAATAATGACTATAAAATGTAACAGTATTTATTTCTGATGTTTGATAATGATTGAGTTTAGGCTCAAAATAATCATTCCATCTAAAAATGACAGTTTAGGAAGTGGCCACAACCATGCTCATAGTGGTGAAATTCATGGATTTCTCTTATAATGACTGGAAGGTTGGAAAGATTCTATCACTTCCCTCCAATATAAAATTTCATCTAAGGCTGTTCGTTTACCAGAAATTAGTGGCTGATGCAAAGCAGATGGGCTTCTGTTCCAGCACAGTTCCACTGAGAGACGTACAAATTCATGACTCTAATGGTGCTTAATAACATACAGACTTTAACAGACCTCCTTTACACTGCATATAGAGCCCCTGGAAATGTCAGGGCAGTTGTGCAATGCTTTAAAGCCTGTGGTTCACCTTTAGAGGGGGACCTGTTCCTTTTTGGAGGACCGGCAACATCCTTAACCAACAGAACTTTTGAGGCCATAATTAGACTTGGACTCCAAAAGGTGATGCATGACCTTCTGAAATGAGCTACTACAATTCCAACTACCATGGCTGTTGTGGCCAGTGACAAAAATACTCCAAAGGGAGATTTTTCTTCTAGTTTCAGATTCAATATAAAGTGTTGTTTTTGGCAGTCAGTGTAGAACTGTTAACATAAGAACTGGCTGCCTCAGAGCAGCGGACAGCATCATGTGCTCTGATGCCCACAGGAAGTCTGCTGCAAGCAAGGGGCCTGTTGAAACTATGCCAACAAACACTGCTTCACAGGAAGCTGACACCAAGGCCTAGACACAATATCAGTAAGAAAGCTCTGCTTTAATGATTTGATAATGGATAAAAGCTGAGAACTGCACTACACTCTGCTTTGCATCCCTTGGTGATTGATTGTGCTGCTCCTTTCAATTTCAGCTTCATTTCAAAAGCATGCAATTCAACCATGTTTGAACAAATGCATACATATAGGTAACAATATTAAGAAGAAGAAGAGGTTTGAGGACATCTGACCATCACACGAATGTATGCAGGTTCCATTGAATATTCCATCCTGGTTTTAGCCTGCCTCTCCCTTGCTGTTATAATACCCTCCATTCTTCTGGGAAGGTTTTCCATTTCCATTTTGGAGAACGTAAGTAGAGATTTGCTTAATCAGTGTACAATCAAGTCAGGTACTGATGTTGAGTAAAGAGGCATGGGGTGAAGTCAGAGGTCAGAGGTGTGTTCTTCCACACCAGTCTTGGTATGTGGAATGTCTTCATGGACCTCACTTTGTGCACTGGGACATTGTCATTCAGAAACAGGCTTTTTTTCCCATTGAAGGGATCCCACAGTATATAACTCTGTACTTCCAATTTTGTGGAAACAGGTTTGTGAAGGCCTATACGGGCATGATGATTAGGTGTCAAAAAACGTGTATAATGTGTATCTTACAATTTATTCTCTATATACTGTATGGGTTTGTTTTTTTTATACATTCCATACCACCAAAGAAGAAGCAATCCTCCCAAAGAAAAACTATACAATATTCTACATAATAAAGCAATAAACTAAACTGCATGGTTCTACACATTCTTGCTTGCAAGTTTCATCTGCTTAAAGCTTTCCAAGAGTAATTTTCATAGCAGGCTTTGTGGCACTGGGTGAATATCCCCCCTCACCTCCACACGTTCACTATCATGCATTTATTTGTAAAACTAGTCACACATTTGGCCACACACAGAGGACTGTCCATGCATTTCCTTTCATTTTTATTCAGGAAACATGCCTGGAATGAAATAAGATGAAACTAGATCCAGATATTCAGGACCTCATACATGAGGCGATATGATTTAGATTCTGACCACAATGAGTAGTTGAGTAGTCCTTTCACAAGCACCAAATTCATGTGGAGTGCTAATATGCTGCATAACCACAATTAAAAAACACAAATAAACGTAGTTCTACGTCCAATATCCTCAGTCTCATGGAATGTATATAAGTGTGAGCCAAGTCCTGCCGAACTGTTTGTTTCCGGAATAAGAGTTAAGAGGTTGCTGTCAAATTCCTCTAAATAAGATAATAAGAAGTTAAAGACATCATTGTTTTTATGCATATGGGCATAAATGGGGATTTTAAAAGCAGATCCTTGGTCAACACAAGATTCAATGTGAAAAGCAGATGGCTAACCACATTGTGTTCTCCTTCGTTTCCAACTCACGCGCACTTTCCCTGCCTGTCGTTCTCTACCTCTCCCATTGTCAGTGCTCTCTGGGCACAGGTTTTTTTTTTCTCTTTTTTTGTATACTACAGACTTTCCTGTGACTATGCTCTTCCCTCATACATTCTCTGGCCCTCTTGTGAGACTGTGTGTCTGTGTCTGCAGACAACACCTCTCCTCTCAGCAAAAGTGTTCTCTGGCAGCTGAGCTGTAAGCTAATCACATGCCAGGAAAGGAGATCTGCCACTGCCTCTTCCTGTCAGCAGTCATGACAAGTTGAACTTGGGGGTGCTTAAATGGCCCGAGCCACTAACCTCTATGCCTGACCTCTACATGGAGTTTAAAGCTGCCTCTCATTTACAAGGATGAAGCGGCCTTGCCTCTTCAGGGTATCTGAGGGGTATTTTTACATTTGGATTAAATGGCTTTACTGGACTGCCTTAATTTGGACATGCATCCCATGTGCTCTCACAGGTGCTCTCTCATTCTTTCCCACCCTCTGTTTCTCTTTTCTGAATCGCTATATCTCTGACTTGCTCACACACACAGCCATTCTTTGATCCAGTTGAGTCTGCATTGGTCTGTCATCAGGCAGAGCACTGGACGTTCTCCGAGTGCCCAGCATGCCAGGTGCTTGACGTCCACCACTATCCTGTGAAAGTCCTGACACAAGAGGGCACTCTCATGAGACAGCATGGAACCTCTGCAACCAAACAGTCCAAATGACTCCACATAACACTGCTCAGCATTTATAATTGACTTGTCCTCACTTCTAATCCCATTAATGAGGGTACATTAGGGTACATTGGCAGGACTGACCACCTGTAATTTAGACCAGTACAAATGGTTGATAGATCTCGGTTGGATTTGTTGAATCATTTTTACAGGAAATTCTAAAAGATGTTTACACTGCTGAGGAAAAGACTTTTAAACACCAAGACAAAGGGCCATACAATTTGATGATATTGTTTATATTAATCCTTAATATTTCCTTAAGCTTGACTGTGTTACATGGTATACCAGGAGGAAATGTAGTTACAGAAACCGCATGACCAAATGAAGTTACCACTTGGATTTGTCTAAATAATTAGGTAAGGGCTTTCAGCTGGCAGCAAGTTACTTAACCCTAAGTGATGCAGTGAGTAGCTTCTCAGAGGACATATCCTGTGGTCATGACAAAAGATGTTACTTGTTTCATGGGTTGAAATATTTGCATACATCAAGCAATTTAAAACAACTAAGGAGACTAAACAAAAGACTAAACAGCCATGTGTCCTTAAGAAAACCACTTGTCAGTGAGGCTAAAATTGCTTTATTTTGCTAGGGAGCATAAAGAATGGACTGTCATGCATTTTTAAAAAGATGTGGTCTGATGAGTCCAGATTTACCCTGTTTATAAGTAAGGGGTGCAACGGAATAAGAAAAGAGGTGGCTGAAGTGATGCACCCATCATGCCTAGTGACTATTTTACATAATTTACTATGATATAATCTGGAGTTACTTCTAGTCAGGTCTAGGTTCAGCAACATTATGTGTCCAAAAAGCTGACTACAGTAGCTGAATATATTGAATCAACTGGTCCAGACCTTAACCCTATTAAGAATCTTTGGGATGTGGTGGAGAAAGGTTTACACAGAGGTCTGACTCTCCCATTATCAATACAAGATCTTGGAGAGAAATTAATGTACGGAATCTGGATGGAAATACATGTTGTGACATTGCATAAACGAATGAATGTCGTAATCAAAGCAACAAGTGGTCCAAGGAAATATTATGGCTTGTGATCTATTTTTATAGCCCAGATGACAAGGCAGAGTGCTAGGTATCAGGCTAGGTCTCAAGCAAAAAACAAAACTGAGCAAAATTAAGCATTACTGTCACACACTCATTGTCTATACGTCCAGGAGGCTTAGGGCACAAGACAGGGTGCCATACCATTGCCGGGTACACACACATACAAACACACACATGGGCAATTTGGGAACGCCAATTAGCCTAACCAGCATATCATTGAACTTTGGGAGGAAACCGGAATACCCGGAGGAAACCCACCAAGCCAATGCTTGAAAAATGAATCAGTAAAGTACTCAGTGAACAACAGAAGGAAAATGTTCTTTATCTGCCAATGTAATGCAGTAGTAAAAGCATTCAACAAGTTTAAATCCTGCTGATGTACAGCCTTTCTGTGCTATGACTTCTTCACTTCACACCACTTCACAAGTCCATTTGTGTCTGAAGGGATTTTATGAGAGCTATTTGTGACAAAGTGGAATACCAAAATGAAACAAAAGGAATCAATATCACATATCACTTAGAAACCTTTAGGAAAATATAGTTTTCTCTGTGTATATATAAACGAATTAAAATGGGTAATTTTGGAGAATAAAAAAATATAAAGTTTTGTGGTAATAATTTGTTGTATTCTGTTGTGTTGTGTTGTTTTCTTTTCTGTTGTGTGCTTTGCTGTTGCTATTGCTGGTTTGTGGCTGCTATGATAAATATGCCATGCTCAGAGACCCCACAGTCCAGCTCTGGTTTCACACACACTAGACATGGCCTCCCTTCGGACCCTGGCCACATAAACTGTCAAATCTCACTTCCGGCAGCTGGAGGGGTGCGGCTTTAGAGGCCTTTATCCACTGGCCTTTCCTGCTCACTTTTCCCCTCATGGCTAATCCACTGCAGATGACCTCTGCAGACATGAGACTCTGCCCTATTCTTTCCATGAGCCAAACAACAAACAAAGTCCGCTGGGAAGTTTTTGACGAGGTGGAAATAAGAGTCATGAAGGTGTGTGGTGTATGAAGGTGATGGGACAGCAGCCTCTTTCTTCTCCTTTTCCTGAAGCACTGTCCAAGAAAGTGCCACTCAGTTCCTCAGCATACAATATGTGAATTCAAGAGAACTTGGTGGAGACCTGGACTCAATCTAACAGCCATGAACGTTTTCCTGTTTTCTGACATGGCCGTTGGCTCTTGTCTCTTTAATCCAGTACTAGCCAAAGGGTATCCAGTACCATGTTATCTATCTGTATTCTCACCTTAGTTATTGATCCTTGATTTGATCCATATGTTCAAACACGATACTAACACTAGGCAATTACCGCCAAGAAGCACACCATACGCCATGCATTGACCTTTCCACATCAGTTGTTTTTATGTGCCATATAGCACACATGTATGTCTGTTTTAGTGCATTACTCATGCAATAGTGACTCAATCACCAACTGTGTCACTATGACACATTTAGCAACATTATCTAAGTTAAAATCAATTTAATTGCAATTATGAATAATAATGTTTAGACCTACTCGCTTGGCTGAAGTCACAGTACAGTTGTGGAAAAGGGAAGAGGGGTCTGCTCCGGAAAGAAGGATTTGACTAATAGCACAAGTCAACATGGACAAAATCCATGTGGATCTATTTTGGAGAAGGAGAAGATGAAAGTTACAGCTGTCTCCATACCTCTTGTTATAATCAGATATTATTGGCAATAATAAATATTCACTCGTAGTGCAGCTCTCACAAGACACATTTCATAAATAAGGCATAAATCTGTGCACAATGAGCAATTTGTGAATGCATGTTTTTTTTCTTTTCATTTAGCTAGTGAATCGTAATATTTTAACGAAGTGTGGGCCCAAGCGAAAACATGTAAGATATAATACAGTATCTCGTGCTAATGTTTCTTTGAATTAAAAAATATTTTTAAAAATCTAAATTATATAAATAGACAACTCAAGACATATGTTTCTTTAGTCTTTGTGTTAACCTCTTCCCTTTCGCCCCAAAAGATACACCCCTTCCCAACATTGTTTGACTGGTATTTAGTTAGTAACTTTAGTAAGCCAGTGTAAGGATCTATCCAATGACGAAAACTTAAGCACTTTTGTAAGTCGTTCTGGATAAAAGCGTCTGCCAAAGGCCTAATGTGAATATAAATGTGAATAGGGTACGGAGCATTTTAATTGCAGCTAAGTCTATGTTGGAAAGCTCCCTAAAAGCCAAGCCTTTATTTGTCACATATACTGCACAGTGAAATTCTTTCCAGGAGAGGCGGGGAACAAGTCAGAATGCAGGGTCAGCCATGGTACAGTGCCCTAGAGCAGACAGTGCAAAAGGCCTCACTCCAGAGCCCACAACTGCAGCATGTGAAGCTGGGGCTTGAACTGTGAACCTTCCGATCAGTAACCCAGAGCTTTCACCCACTGACCTACCAATGCCCCAAAGGCATGCATTGGCGAGGAACCAAGGCCAGTCTTGCCTTCACCTGCTTGGAAGGCAGCTATACTCCATACCACTACACCACTATACACCAACACCACAGCATAAGATAGGACACAGACCTTCGAGACAACTGACACACAATGCTTGATTAATGTTAAGTCAACCATTATGGTGGACCATTATCATGTGAAGCCAGACTTTTAAGTGTCATTTAGAAAACTGTAGTCAATTCTGGATTTGCTTTAGTGAAAAAAAGTTATTTATGGAGTATGTAATAAAGTTTCATGCTTATAAATCAGCTTAAACCTTGCTTTGAGCTCCTATTTATGCGATTCATTGAGCTTTTAACAAGAGACAGCTAACATTACAGATGCAGGAACACTGAATCTTTTCTATATTAACACACTGTGACTGAATGTCAAGGACACTCAACATTGCAGATGTACAGCAAGCTCACTTTACTAATTGAGCTTGTTAACCACAGTGTTGACAAATGAATGTGAAATACAGAGACTTTCTTCAGTTTAGACTTTCTTTGTTAAAAAAAAATAAAAGGATGGTATCTAGATAGTCATAAAAGCTAATAGGGGTAAACTTTTCTGGATACAGGTTGAGTACAAAAGTGTGATGTATGAACACCTTATCAGAATGAGACAACTACACTAACAAGCAATAACCTGAACAAATATTAAATTCAATGTACTGATTTTTTTTCCTTGCATTGAAGGTAGTGTGCAAAGCTTAATGACCCTGTAAACAAGTTATGGTAAATTTATTTTAAGCAAATAATTAATCTTTTTTTTTTATATAGGGGTTATGTGATGATAAATGATACCCTTGATAATGTTAAGTTGTCTACTGAGCAAAAGTTTGTGTGTTATTATGTAAGCATGTGAGCATTTCAGGAGAGGCATCTGAGGGCCGCGGGGGCCACTACTGCATGTCCCTTTGCACTGAAAATAAACAAAGGAATGGAAGCAACCCGAGCATGGCCTGAGGGAACGATTGACAGGCACCAGCTGGAGGAAGGAGAGCAATATGTATACATGCATATTCATATTGTATTCACACACATACAGTAAATATACACATGAATAAACATATATGTAACAAAGGACGACTTTCCTACTTTAACAAAACTATATGCCTGCAATTCTACCATAATGTGCTAATAAGTTATTTTAAAGCATTGCCTAAATTGGAATTAGAAATGACAGAATTGACAAGGTAGCAAATATAACTTTGGTCATCGTGCGACCAGGAAGTCTCTCACAGCAAAGTCATAAAGTACAAACATGTTCAAAGACAGACACCATCTGGGCCATCCACTCCGTTAACACACTGATGGCTACTGCTGATGGGCAAATTAACACTTAGATGTGTTTGCTGTCTCACCTTTTTCTCTTTTCTCTTCTCACACACACAAGTTAATGGCTTGCACCTGGAGTCTGGAGTAGGAAACCGAATATCTGCATGACTGACACTGCAAATTTATTAAGTACCCTGTTTTCCAAAGAAACTTAAGAAATCACAGATCCAAAGTTCAGCATTAGCAATCTAACAATAACCAAAACTCCTTACTTTTATGCCCACATTACAACCTGTCATACTATTGTGGTCACTGTCATATGATATCACTAGACCACACTATGTCCCCATGCTTGTATTACTCAGGTTATATAGCAGGAGACTCACTGAGCCGGTGTGACTTATTAGCCATCAGCTCTGGACTTTGACGGTTTGCTCTACACTGGAATTCTGAGATGATGCCACCCTGTCACTCTGTTTTGCATCATAACCCACCATGACACTAGTGAAAGTCAATGACTGCCAACAGAGCCCAAAATATGACTGCACCTGTCACTATAGAGATGCCAAATCAGACACGCAAACACACTCTTTGCTTTATGCTTTGAATAAAGCAAAAAGGACAAACACTTTCGACATCTTTCAATTTACGGACAAGGAATCTGATCGACTAGTTATGATTTCACAGCACAACCATGCCTAATAATAGCTGCTTTCAAATATACCTGCAGGACCAGAATAAGTGTAGGATTTGTAGATTAACATTTCAAAAAGCCGCTGTCAAAGACTTAACCATAAAGCAAACCTAAACAGCAGTAACCACAGCTTTCTTCAAAAGCCAGGTGTGTTATACTCAGTATGGTTGGGTTCAGAAACAAATGGTTAGACCTACCTGGTGGACACAGACAGGCGTGGGAGACATCCCGAGTATCTCTGGTCTTCGGCAGACGAGACGCTAACTTCTGCAAAAGAACAAAGAAGACTTCAGTTACACCAGAAATTACTACTGATAATATACTACTAATCAGGATAATCAAACAAAAATTCAACAGTCAACATGAACAGATAAACTATTTACTTTAGATCAACTATTATAAATACATTTACTTTAGCTGGGATACTGTATGCATTACATTTGCAAAATAGATGGTGTATACAGTTGTTATTCTAACACTATTTCCATTGACATTTAAGTCATATTTCTAATAAATCGCTACCACAACAGCTTACAGTATATGATTCAAAGTCAGAATCTGAACAAAATATGCTATATTTACCACAATGAGATGTATTATATCCAAACTAAAGCTAAGATTCATCAGTTGCCACTGACAAGAAGAAGAAGAATGTAAATGGTTACCTAGCCATTACTGATTATAACAGTATTATTATTTCTATGCGATAAGTGAGACAACTTATTACCTGGCCACACCATGACCCTTTTGCTAAAATCCTACGATGATGATTAGAGCACTGCACATGATGCCCAAAAATGTAAAATTAAAATACTATAGTTAAATTATCCTTAGAGTTTTATCCAACATATTTCCCTGGCCCCAGTGCATGCTAACCACAATTCATTCCAGGGGTTTATTTGGTTGATACTGGCACACTCTCTTCCCAGCTGCAAAAGTTCTTACACAGACCAGGCTCAGGCACTACAAGCAAGCTTTTTCTTCCACAACACTGACACTGACTGAAGTACGGTCGAGTGTTTTGTATAACAAATACTGAGCTAATGAAGATTAACAAGAGATGAGAAACAATGTTGTGAAAGAAAGCTGTAAATATCTGGGTTAAGCAAAAGTCTGTTCTTTACAATGAGGCTTGGAAAATTCCTAATTTGAAAAGCATGAATATTTTTCTCGAAGTATTTTTCCAAAGTAATAGTGTGCACTGACTTTTCTAAAAGTTCTTTGTTGTTCATTAAATATGGAACAAATTATTTTCCAGTTTCACAGTCTTTGCTGAGACCATTTGTTTTTACAGAGTAAATCCTTGAACACCCAAGCTAATTTAAGATGTTTTTCCATTTGAATGTCTATGTTATTATTATTATTATTATTATTATTATTATTATTGCACATTTCTCAGTGTAAGTTTACATCAGGATTCAGTGCCTTATGGTACGGGGTGAATGCTGCTGTGTGAACAAACATTTTGATAATCATAATGATGAGGCAGCTGCTGTCAGAGTACTTATGGGAGAAGTTATAATTTTTGTACAATTTCATTCTTGTGCATGATTATTGAACCTTAATGACAGATATGCTTTGAAGCTAAGAAAAATCTCTCTTTCTTTTATGTTTCAGTACGAAAAAGTCTTTTGCTTTTATTAGTTTCGAGACTGGAAATGATTTAGGTTGTCTTTCTGTAGTTATATGTTGAGTAATGTAAACTGAAATGCAGACATTAAACATAAGTGGCTAAAACAGAATAAGTTCATTGTGACATTAACCTGACCACACCAGATAAACACTATAGGTTCAATAATTGGACACCTGCAAGCCACTGTACAGCAAACGACTAAGATTTTTCAGCACTGTCCCAGACTTGGAAAGAGTCCCACCTCACTTTACTTTAGCCCTGAGACGTTCCGGCTGTCTCTCTTGCAGTCTGCTTTGCTTCATTAAGGACCTGACTGTCCTCTGCAGTCCTGACAGCTTTACTAGCAATAGACTGAGATTCCAAAAGCAGGGTTCTGTCTTCCCAAAACACAACGGCACAGCACATACTTTACACACTGTTGGGTGAGTGACCATTAGAGGCCTGTGTGAGGAAAGGATAGCTGTGAGAGACTGTATATCTCACTTTTCTACACCTCACTGTTTCAGACTCAAATCTGCACAAAGTTATGTGTGCAAGTCTAGTGCTGAAAGCTCTTATAGGTTCATAAAAATCTCAAATAGGATGCTTAAAGGTTAACTGGTGGTCTGTGAGACAAGGATTAAACGTTTTAACTGATGCTTTTCTTACAACATATAAGTCAAAATTGTAAAAAAATAAAAAATAAAAAGGTTAAAAAAATTAAATAAAAACAGAAATATAAATGTAACAAAATCAGTGTCATTGCATTATGTTATGTGGAAACACTTGTAAACTGTTAAATCATTAGGATTGCATTCAATTCTACATGGTAAAATACAAATATGGAATGTGGGTAGCTCACATAATAGGTCATTGCAGGAATCACTGAAAATCCTCTTAATAGATAAAACACTGCACATTATGAAATAGAAAAACGTGCAGGGTAGCTCATTAAAAAACATTTAAATGTGTTTTGCATCATAAATAACCATAAAACAATTCTTATAAGTGCGAATACAGTTTGCAAAATAAAAAAAACACTGGTGAGCTTGACAGGTGAGGATATGAAATTTCCTCATTGTATAACATTATTCTAACTTTTTCTCAATTTTCCCCTGCTTTTACATAACTTCCACAGAAAATCAGAAAATACTTGAAATGTTCATTAATTATCCCCCGGCACATGGTTTAGCATTGGTCAGTGCTGAGATTGAGTTGCACACAGTGTAGACCAAGTGCTCAGCGAAAGTGCATAAACAGAAGTAAAATAACAGAGAGAGGACATCTGGACAGGGAGAAGAGCTGCAGTCTGTGAACCTCTAGAGCCCTTCATGTGTCTTTTTAAATAATAACTGTTAAAAGTTTTTGCAAGTTGCAAGTATATATATATATATATATATATATATATATATATATATATATATATATATATATATATACAGTATATATATAATTTTGATTATATATGCAGGAAAACCTGCACAACATATTTACAGCACTCTGACTGGAGGGTAGGATCGCACTTCCCCTGTTCTCACTCTCACCTCTTCCAGCATCTGATCCAGGCGGTTTAGAAGAACTGGTTCCACCTGCTCGAGAAACATCCAGGCTGTGTACTGAGGCTCTCTGTGCTTCTCCATGCTGTTGACCCTTGCCTGTAGTTCCGAGGTGCGCAGATACACCAGCACACACACTCCGAGAGAGAAGAGGCAGAGCGCGACACACACGGCCACCGCGCCGCTTTTACACGGATGCTCGGCACAAGTCCTGTCTCCAGGAGCATCGCGAGGAACTTTACTGTCCTGTTCCATTGTAGTGTTAACCTGACTTCTTCCAAATCGCTTTCACCAAGCTTATAATCTAATCATCAGTTGAAAACAAGTTGGAAATGCAATAATAATTCATCCAAAAAAAAAAAACCTTCCAAAAAAGTCCAAGGCTTACTCAGAGAGCAGGATAGTCAATATGGAAAAAGGAGTTTTGTTTAAGGAGTTAAACGCATGGTTTCTACTGGTGTGTGCAGGTGGATCGGAAGGCTCTAGTGTTGTGTCGTGCCATCTGAGTGTGTCCTCATGAGCTCCAGTGTCAGCGTTGTAGTGATCTGTGATGTGAAACTCGAGCCTCTTCCCTGCACTCCGCTTCAGCTGCAGTCTGTTCACTCCACACTCCACACTCACACTCACTGCGCCTCTTCCCTGCGCGCTCCGCTCAACTGCGCTCTCACGCGCCCTGCGCCTCTCCTGAACGCCAGGCTCCTCCCCGTGTGTGTGTGTGTGTGCTCGCGCGCGCGCGCGCGTGCGTGTGTGTGTGTGTGCCCGCGTGTGCGTGCGTGTGATCGCTGCCCATCAGCTCTGGGCGGAACTGAAGCTTCAGTGGAGCCGCGCGTTTCTCCACAACCCCGCCGACAGGATATATTTAGGTGCCAAGAGCCCATGTGTATAAAATGACCCTTTGATCTGTGCGGCACTTTTTTTAAAATGTACTTTTATTCTAATACATTTCAATGCTATAATGTATTTTTATAATAATAATAATAATAATAATAATAATAATAATTAGTAGTAGTAGTATTGACACAGTTATTGTATTATTCAACATATAAACCTACCCTAATTATAAAGTGAATGTCATTTTTTGATAGTCATCTTACTGTCTGTATTCATCTTTTTAGAAATAATCCAGGCACAGATAGGACCATACTTTACAGTATATATACAGTGCTCAGCATAAATGAGTACACCCCCTTTAAAAAGTACAAATTTAATCAGTAGTTCAAAGAACAAAAGAACAATTTCCAAAATGTTCACAAGACTGAGTTTTATTGAACACTTGTTTAAAATTAAAGGCTAATAATGTAACTTAGATCACAAAATCTTCAGGATTACTCAAATTGGTTGAAGCAAAAATGAATACACTACTAAAACAAAAACTACTACATCTAGTATTTTTTATGACCACCGTGATTTTTAAGGACAGCACCAAGTCTTCTAGGCATGGAATGAACAAGTTGGTGACATATTGCAACATTTATGTCTTTTTCCATTTCAAGAATACCCTCTTTTAGAGCCTGGATGCTGGATGCTCAACTAGTAACTTCAGAATTCCCCACAGGTGTTCGATTGGGTTCAGATACATACTTGGCCATTAAATCACCTTCACCCTGTTCTTCTTCAGAAATGCAACAGTAGCTTTAGATGTGTGTTTTGGATCATTTTCGTGTTGGAAAAGTACACGACGACCAAGTGCATGGAGTGATGGCAGCACCTTCTCCTTCAGTATAGAGCAGTACATTGTTGATTTCATGATACCATCAATGAAATGCAGCTCCCGAACACCAGCAGCACTTATGCAGCCCCACATAAGGACACTGCCACCACCATGTTTCACTATAGGCACCATGCATTTTTCTTTGAAATCCTCACCTTTATGACGCCATACAGTTTTGAAACTATTAGTTCCAAAAACAGTGATCTTTGTCTCATCACTCCAGAGTACAGAGTCCCAGTAGTCTTCATCTTTTTCAGCATGGGCCCTAACAAATCCTAAGCATGCTTTTTTGTGCATGGGCTTTAGGAGAGGCTTCCTTTGTGGATGATACCCATGCATGCCATTCCTCTGCAGTGTGCGCTGTAGGATAATGGGAAATGGTCACTCCACTCCACTGGTCACTTCTACTCCTTTAGCTAACTGCAGTGAACTTGTATGGCGATTTTCTTCAACTCTTCTCATCAGAAGACGCTCCTGTCGAGACGTTAACTTCCGTGGATGGTCTGAACGTCTCTGTAAGATGGTTGCACTTCCATCTTTCTTAAAATTTTGCATCACTTTTGCTACAGTATTTTGACTGGTATGTAAAGCTTTGCTGATCTTCTAGTAGCCCTCATCTTTTTTGTGTAAAGAAATGATTTCCTTTCTCAGATATTGTGACATTTTTCTTCCACGTGGAGCCATTGCTGACAGCATGAAATGGGAACAGGTTTTCTTTGTTAAGTAATGCCCTTTTATAGTCACCTGTCTGCTGGACACCTCTTAAATGAATCAGTAGACTCACCTATGGTTGAATGTCTGTTAATTAGAATTTTGTAGTCTTAAGTATGGCTTTTCTCCTAAGACTATAATTGGGGTGTACTCATTTTTGCAACATGGGCTTGAATGAATTTGTTAGGAAAATCACTTTTTTGTGTGTGCAAATTAACAAATGTTGTTTGCAATCAATGGCCCACATTTGAGGGAGTATTTTGTAGTATAGAGTCTCATAGAAAATGTTGATTCTGAAAGGAAATTAAAGCTTTTCTGACAAATGTAGTGGGGTGTACTCATTTATGCTGAGCACTGTATATGTTCAGGAACATTCTAAATAGAGACCCTCTGTGGACGTCTTTAAGGCCAATATCCTCATACTAAAGTTGAATATCATCATCATCATCATAGTAGATAGAGCATCTTCACAAAGGAATTAGCAATATCTTATTTTTTTGTGGACAACCTATAGACATCGGCGGCATGGTGGCCTAGTGGTTAGCACAATGGCCTTGCACCTCCAGGGTCAAGGGTTTGATTCCCGCCTCTGTGAGTTGTATGCATGTATGCATGTTCTCAGCATGCTTGGAGGGTTTCCTCTGAGTACTCCGGTTTCCCATAGTGCAAATATATTCCGATTAACCCTGTCCAGGTTGCACTCTGCCTGGTCTCCTGGAATAGGCTCTGTGGCCCCATGACCCTGTAAACTCTATAAGCAGTATACTGTAGAAGATGGATGAATGAACCTACAGACATCTCTAGGAGTCATGTGTTTAAATGACTTTCTACAGGTAATGAAATATCAGGTCATGACAACCCGTAGGCTACATGCCCACAAGGAAAGTACACTTACAGTAAAGCGCTATTTAAAAAAAAAAAAAAAAAAAGAACCTGAATGTCATACTAAAGACATCTGCCAACTTTTCCACCTTGAAAAGTGGCCATTTTCACTATTTGAAAAGTATACAAAAATGATTATTTTCTCTTGCACCACATATTTGAACTGTTATATATTTAAGTAAGCGGCAGGTAATAATCTGAAAAGTACTGACTGAGCAGATTAAATGACATGACATCTTAATTCTGGCCCACAAAATAAGATACATGTGAATGTATGTGTGCATTATTTGCCAAATGGACAGCTGACAGCCTGGGTATTTTATTTTAAAGGTAAATTAGCAATGCTTTTCAAAATGTGGCCAGTAGCAGACTGGAATGGATAATTTACAATAGTGTACAAGAAGACCATCACAATGAGCACAATATACAGTGAAAGAAAATCTTCTCAAGACTTTTAATAAATCTGTAAATACAGAAAAAATGACTTAATTAACCAACAACCACAATGTTTTTATTAATTATCCATAACCATTTCATTGTGATCATTGGGGTATTATATCATAATTATGATATTTTTCTCATACAAAAAGAAATTCCAAGTCTTCTAGCAGATGTTGTAATAACCAATACCTTCCTGTTAACAGTTTGTTTGGCCCCTGAAGACACACTCTCAATTACACATGCCCTTCTCTTTTAATTCCTGTTTTGTCAAATTTCCATTAATCCTTTGATTAAAGGTCAAGTCAGTAGCAATAAAAATATCAAGGTTACTGTTTCTGTAGCAACTAAGGCAACTACAGTAGCACTACAGTAAGAGAGCAGATGAGCACTGACTCACCAGAACCAAGATGGCCATCTTAAGGAGTGGTTGCTCAACCTGCATTTATAAAACCACACAAACAAATTGGACCATATTTCCTAAAAAGGTTTTAAAAGTTAATAGTGAATTTCCTGACTTGAGTCTCCAGCTTTGATTTATTCAAACCAAGAGATGTTCCCCCTACTTTCGGCCACATCTAAAACATTTTTTTTCCACATGGTTTAGTCACTCTTCAGTGCATTTAATGAAGGAAGTGTTGAAAACCACTGCAATTATAACATAAACAACTGTCTCAGGAGTGAAGCAAATGAGGCTGATGAATATTACATGACTATAGATGATTGTTTAACACACAATAATAGAAAGAAGTTGCTTTCCAGTATAACAAATTAAAGTGCAGATTAATGCCTTGAAACAGTGTATAAAATGTAATGTAATCAGTGTTCCAGTTCCAAACATAATTATTGAATGCATGTAGCAGTCTATGACAACAATAATAACTGTGGAAAAATTTTTTAAACAACATTGAAAACTATCAACAAGAGCAAGAAGAAGAATGAAAGTAAAGAGAAAACCATGGGATTTAAAATATAAATGGAAAGACTGAAAATGAAACTTGAGTTACAGAATTACACCATTTAGAAAGCATGACAGCTAACCCCACCTGTTACCCATCTGAATTTAAAGCTAGATGCCCAGTGCCAGAAGAACACAGAGTACAGACAGGGGAGCAAGAGTGAACAGGCTGAGTTAAATAGCACAGCAATTCAAAATGCAAGGCTTTATACACTGCCCGGGCAATAAAAGTCACCACCTGGATTTAACTAAGCAAAACAGGTAAGAACCTTCCATTGGACAATTGCTGCACTGATTAATATGGTTCAGCCGGCAACAAGCAATTTAATTCTAGCTGATGCAGTGAGAAGCTTCTGATTTTTTAAACAACCATTTCAGAAGACACATCCTGTGGTCATGGCGAAGATGCAAATCAAAAATTTTCTGATGTCCTGCAACAAGCAAATACAATTAATTGTCCTGCATCAAGCAAATAAGGAGATTGCTGAAACTACTAAAATTAGCTTAAGAACTGAAAAAATGCCTGAAAAAAGAACCACCATCTTCAAGGATAAAATTTTGTGCGGAAAATATCCTCAATGAGTGCGATGGGAGATCACTTAAACACAGTGAAATCTGTCACAGTAAGAGTATTTCCACACACAATGCTAAGCATATACTGTATATTCAATAAGTTTATGCAATGTCACAACATCTATTTCTGTCCAAAGTGGCATTTCTCTAGAAAATCTTGTATTGTAGACGGTAGAGTCAGACCACCATGTAAAGCCTTTTCCAACACATGCCAAAGATTCTCAATGAGGTTAAGATCTGGACTCTGTGGTGGCCAATCCATGTGTGAAAATGATGTCTCATGCTCCTTGAACCACTCTGTTACAATTTGAGCCTGATTAGTCCTTTAGTATATTCAAGTAGTCAGCTGACCTCATTTTGGAAACATACAGTAATATTGCTGAACCTGACCAACAGAAGCAATCATAACATTGCCCCCAGAGACTTGTACTATGCAAGATGGGTGCATCCACCTCTCTTCTTACTCTGATGCACCCATCGCTCTGGAAAAATCTTTCAGTGCTCCACTGTCCATTCTTCCTAGAATTAGTTTTTTCCCCCCCGATTAGCCTCATTAACCACCTGATGACTGGTTTTCTTAAGGATACACAGCTGTTTAGTCCCAATCCCTTGAGTTCTCTTCACAATGTGCTTGTGGAAATGCTCTTACTTTTACAATTAAGCATAGCTTTTATTATTTTATTTTTAACAACTTAAACATTTTGTGTTCTCTGATCACAATAATTCAGAATTATCTTCACCACTATCTTGCCAGGTTTTAATAATGCATTGGACAGTTCTTAACCCTATTTTAGTTGTTTCATCACTCTCCCTAGTTGTTTTCTTCGTTTTATACAAGTCAGTAATTTGAACGCAGAGTAACATCGCTGCCACAACCACAGGCTATGTCTTCTGAAATGGTTCTGAAATAAGGAATGAGTTCACTGCTTCAGCTAGGGATAAATCAATAGAAACATATTAATCACTGCAAAATTATACAGTAGAAGGATCTTTCTGATTTTCAAAGTGGTCAGATTTAACTATTTGCTTAGTTAAATCCAGTTGGTGACTTTTTCTTTGACCATGCAGTGTGTGTATATTTCTGATTTTCAAAGTGGTCAGATTGTTGACTGTACCCAAGCGATTACATGAGCAATTGAAGGAAAAATGTCAAACATCAATGGAGTCGAAACTTAGGCATCCTAGACCTTCTCAAAGACATCTTAATTATGTTTGATAGTCAAAGCAACCCCCTTGTTAAAGTCAACAAAGTATCAACAATGTATTAATATAAAAAATGTAACAAACAAAACCATGTGCATCAGTTTACCTCTTCCATGTCTGTAAACACTGATGCAGGCACTAGTAGTGTATTTTTTCTACCTACTGTAAGTACAGTATGTATGTTTCTTTTTCCCTATACAATTGAATGTTAGGGTTATGCACACTATTATCGTTGCTGCTAAATTACTATATAACTATTATGATTATTGTGTTCTATTAATCATTAATAACACTGCTCTGAAGTACAGTATAGCATCATTATTAGTTGTATTATCTTAGATACAGTACCATTCTTTCTCACTTTTTACTTGATTTTGGATGAATATGTAAACCAAATGAATAAATGCAACATATTGCCATGTTTAACTAGACATATTTTTTTAAATATAATTTTAAGACATCTGGACATGATCAGAACATAACAATTTCCTGGGCAGCTACTCAGTAATCATGTAATACACCCAACAGCTACTAAGGACCATTAATAGTGGATGATCTGAGACTGGCCTTCATGAAATTACAGTGCAAAATTACAAGGTTTAATTTGAGTTTTCTAAAAAAAAAAAAAAAAAAAATGTTAAATAATAATAATAATAATAAAAAACAGAATTAGCACAGGAAATGATGGAGAGAACACCTTTATTTAAACATAAAAGAAAGCTTTATCTCTGTAGTCTATGCAAGACCACATGGTCCTGTAGGGGCAGTAAGACTCTCGTGCGAATGAAAATGGAAGTGAGGCATTTCCCAGATATCCCCACGATACCATTTTGCAGTTTTCAGTAATTTGTTACAACATTGCATTTCCAGAGCATAATTTTTTTCCCGCCTTGAATCTCAAATTCAAAAACCCTCAATCACACCACCACACAGTACTGACCCACACATATGGTTTTTACACACACTCTGGACATTCTGGGCATTCGTTTACACTAGTGACCACTGCACAACTACACTTCGTGGTCATCAAACCACTCAATCACTATCACAAGTCACTTTAAATAAATCACTTTAAGCATATTCGCACTGCACAAGACACTTTTAACATGTGGATTGCACAACCCTGGACATTACCATACAGTACTTTTCCTACTCGTACAGCTGCTCTTACTGTTCATATATTCTTCATATATTTTCTATTTTCTATATTGTGTATTGTTGTACAGTTATTTTATCTTAACTTCAATTTTTATATTTTTATTTTATTCCTCCCTAGTTAAATTTACCCTCTATTTTATTTTTCATATTTATTTCCTATTCCAATTCATTGTCTTTTATTTTAAGGTCACGAGCAGTTGTCTAAGCATTTCACTGCATATCGTACTGTGTATGACTGTGTATGTGACAAATTAAATTTGAATTTGAAAATTCAAATTCAAATTAAATTTTTATTTGTCACATACACAGTCATACACAGTACGATATATGCAGTGAAATGATTATATGACCGTCTGTGACCTTAAAGTTTTTTAAAAACAATTGACAAGAAATAAGAGAAAAATGGAAAAAGAAGCAAGAAATAAATAAATAGTTTAACTATAAGAACTTAGACCAAAATATACAAGTTTTCGAAATGTATAGAAATATAAAACTTTTCTGTACAAGACCAAATAAATTTAAAGTTAAATGCAAATAAAAAGTGGAATGAATGAAAAATGTCCAGAAGTGTGCAAATGAGCATCATGAGTGCAAGTGTGCAATATGCAATATTGTGCAAATGTTGCAATGTGTGTACAAATGTGCAATGTCCATGGTTGTCCGGTCTACAGTGTATTGGGGAGTGTGCACAGATAAATAATGACCATGAGTGACCATTTCTGTGCAATGTTGCAAAAACATGGAGATGATTAGTCCTGTGTGTTAACCTGGTTGAGAGACCGTATCGCCTGCGGGAAGAAGCTCCTCCTCAGTCTCTCTGTGTTGGCCTTCAGGGAGTGGAAGCGCTTTCCTGATTGCAACAGAGAGAAAAGTACATTGTTGGGGTGGTTGAGGTCCTCCACGATCTTCCTGGTCTTGGTCCAGCACCGTTTGCTGTAGATTGAGTGCAGGTCAGGGAGCTCGGTGCGGATGGTGCGCTCAGCAGAACACACGACCCTCTGTAGAGCTCGTCTGTCTTGCATGGTGCTGTTCCCGAACCAGGTTAAGATGTTTCCCGTCAGGATGCTCTCTATGGTGCAGGAGTAGAAATTCCTGAGCATCTTGGAGGGCAGTCTAAAGTCTCTCAAGCGCCTGAGGTGGTAGAGACGCTGCCAGGCCTTATTTTACCACAGTGTTGATGTGACAGGACCATGACAGTTCCTGCATGATGTGAACACACATCTCTAGACAATGCTTGGTGTTTGAAGGCTTATTCAGGTCTCTAGATACAATTTGTCTGTTAAACAAATTCCTGTCCTTTAAGCCTTGTGTGTCCCCGAGCAACTGGGAAATCAGGAATATGACAGATACCTGTGGTAGTTTTCCATCTTGTAAACTCTTTAAGTCAAGCCTCACTAGCCATTAAAGGGCTCCAATAAAGTGCATAATGATGAACAATATGAGAACTGACATTTAATTCATATGTGGACCAGTGAAGCAGTTACCTGTGTGTAACAATTTGCTTTGGAAAGTTTAATTAATTCACTCATTGTATGCATTTTTTTTTTTAATCTTTATTGTGAAGGATGCAGAGACAGTGCTGAAAAATATGATATATTTTGTTTGTTTTCACGATAAGTAAAGATATACATCATCATTTCCATAATCAGGTATATATTCTCTCTCTCTCTAAAAAGATTTAAGTAGCATACATAACCTCAGAGGTAAACAGATACATCGAGCCTAAATTCTTCAAATCATTCACTAGTGAATTCAGCATTTCATTCCCATCCTCATGTCACTTATATGTGTTCAAAATGCACATTTGCTTGTTTTTTTAAGTGACAGTGTATGCACCCCGTGTATGCAACGGGGTTTCAGGGGTCTCTGATGCAGCATCAGACCCTATGTTGCACATTTGGTTCTCTCACCTAACTATAATGTATCCAATGCTCCATCTCCAACTTTTATTACACTTAACATTGTAAATTTTACCTTACAATTTGAGTTTTAAGACAAACAAATAACAAAGAAGAAAATGGGAGGAAGAAATGATCAAACACTCCCAAAGAATTGAAAAATGTGGGGGAACATATGCATTTCAATTTACTGCACAACAACAACAAAAACTTAATTTAATTAACACAATTATACTAATATCATAGTCACTGCTCTCACAAGTGCAAGTTTCAAAACATTCATTCATTCATTCATTCATTTTCTATACCGCTTAATCCTGTGTTCAGGGTCGCGGGGGACCTGGAGCCTATCCCAGGAGACTTCGGGCACTAGGCGGGGTACACCCTGGACAGTTGCCAATCCATCGCAGGGCACACACACATACACACACTCACACACCCAGTCACACACTACGGGCAATTTAGGAACGCCAATTAGCCTAACCTGCATATCTTTGGACTGTGGGAGGAAACCGGAGTACCCGGAGGAAACCCACCAAGCACGGGGAGAACATGCAAACTCCATGCACACAGAGACGGGAATCGAACCTGGCCGGGGAATCGAACCCAGACCCTGGAGGTGCAAGGCGACAGTGCTAACCACTACACCACCGCCAGTTTCAAAACATTCATTCTTAAACTCCTTCACGGCCAGGGGTAGCTCAGTGGTTAAGGCATTGGACTACGGTTCGGAAGATCCCAGGTTCAAATCCAACAACCACCAAGTTGCCACTGTTGGGCCCTTAACCCTCAAGGTCCTTGCAAGGCCCTTAACCCTCAATTGCTCACATGTGTAATGAGATAAGAATGTAAGTCGCTCTGGATAAGAGCGTCTGCCAAATGCCTAAATGTAAATTATCATTCAATCTAGTGCATTCTTGATAGTTCAGAACTTATTACAGTCAAATAAATAAACAATTTCTGACAAATCAGAATATACGAACTGACATTACTATACAAAATGACTATTTCAACAGCCGTATTTGATCATGTATTGTAATTAATGTAGTTGGTAAACATTTGGATTCTCTCACATGACAGTTTTTACTGTGTGATGCACCATAAAGCTGCAAGTTTAAAAATACTCATTACTTCATCACTCAGTCTGTTTGAGGGCTTGCTGTCTTTAATAAAGTATAAGGAAGGACAAATTGGAAACAGGTATCCTGTGGAGACAGATGGAAGGCCTGCAATGCAGAAAAGCCATCACTCAGCACATTGGAAAGCCTTGGGACATGCTCATTGCATTAGGTTAAAGCTGTTTAAATAACATGTATGGATCTTCTGTGTCAAATTATAACTTTATAACTGTCTTTATTTGTCTAACATCTGTTATACAGTATTATGTATTTTGTTTTTTCAGCAGTGTTCTTTCCTTTAGTGGTTTACCCAATAGTTAAAGCTAAAGCTCTTATCCCCTGGGACGAGTTAACTCCCATTAAATTACCCAGTTCACAGTGTAAGTATATTCTAGTTTTATTTGAGGTATGAAATAAAGGAGTGAACCAAAATGTGTGTTAAGTTGATATCTAAGTATTAATTCCTTAATGAACTAAATAGTAATGAATTCATTTACTTCTAAATAAGAAAAAAATAGAGCTTTCATTTTATCCTGTGCTTCATTTTAACTTAAAAATCTAATTTAAACTATTCTGCTGGGTGGCCGTTTTCTAATTTACCTTCGGTACTAATCAGCAGTGGTAATTAGACTTCATGAGGTGAAAACCGCTTACTTATCATATATCATTACCATGTATCATTAATACAATCTTTGGTGATATTTCTGGACTTACCAAATTAAAAGTTGGGCTTCTGCATTACCGCACCGCAGTTTAATTACATTGGGCTGATGGTGGGTGAGGTCACTGGGCGAGGTTTGTTTTGAATGGCCTGGCGAAGTGAAATGAGCTGCTTCAGCATCAGCGTTTGGCATGGTCCTGGTCTGTATAGACTGCTTGCTGTTTGCTCATGCTTTTAGCAGTGCGTGCAATGTACTCGTGTAAGGCTTTGCTTTTGCTTTCCTTTAAATTTACATGTGCATTACATAAGTTCCTATATATTTGTTCTATAAAATCTAAATATATTTAAGCATTCACTTTACAAAGCTTTTATTTTTCGACTCATGTAATTGTACATGTTCTTTAGAAATATTAATCAATAAATTCTTTGGTAAATGTCAAATGCAAAATGTGGCATCAGAATGAAGACGATAAAGAACCTGCTTGTCTACATATCCACCTCCTTGTCCAGTTACCATGTACTGCACTAGTATGGGTAATATATAAAATGCTCTCTCTCCCTCTCTCTATAGTGTGCACACTCTCTGCTTTTCATCAACCTGTTGCTGCTAAAATCCCATATAGAGGTGGAGAAGAGGCAGACTGACAGGTGTAAAGAGGGGGAGGACAGAGAATAGGATGTTTTTGGTACCTCCGACATTAATTTCCATCATCCATGACATAGGCAGACTCTGCTTTCTCTCCATCATTGCTCATTTCTGCACTGTCTCCACACTGTGTTAAAAGAACCTTTTCTTTCTGCCTGTACACCAGCACATTTTTTTAGTTAGAAAAGACAGCAATTATTTTGTGACCTTAGGTGTAAATTATATTTTGTTGTAGGAATAAGACAGCAGAAGGACAATAAGCATAAAACAGTGGTAGCTCAGTGGTTAAGGCATTGGACTACGGTTCGGAAGATCCCAGGTTCAAATCCCACAACCACCAAGTTGCCACTGTTGGGCCCTTGAGCAAGGCCCTTAACCCTCAATTGCTCAGATGTGTAATGAGATAAGAATGTAAATCGCTCTGGATAAGAGCGTCTGCCAAATGCCTAAATGTAAATGTAAATAAAACAAACTCAGAAACTCTAGAAAAGATTGTTTCATACCTGCGGTCTACAAGACTATGCTCTAAGAAATTTGACTGGTGATGGTGTAGTATTTTTATGTCGTTTGTTTTTAAGTTGATTTTGATCTTGTTGAAGGTTGCAGAAGTACTTGTAAAAATTGTGCAAACTGAATAACTTTGAATTTACAGATGTCAAAGCTTTTTATTTTTTTTACTCTTTTGAAAATGCACTGTGAATTAAGTTACTATAACAGATGATACTGATCTCTTACAGGATTGGTATCAGTTACTGTGAGATGCATAAGCTCCTTTAACACAGCCTGTTCGGGGTGGAAATATTGTGCCATATTTGTACCTCAACATTCAGTATGAAAGCAATGGAGGTGAAAGAGATATCATTGGTAGTAAGAGGGGGTGGGACAGGATCTGTGTGAAAGAGAAAGCCCTGCATTGTGGAATGGGGGTTTGACATTTTCAGAGGTGTGATGTGTGTGACACACTATCGGGAGGTTTAAACAATAGTAAACAGGCACTAACCCACTGATACTGTATCTATGTAGAGTAGATCAGACAGATAATTAGTGCTAAATCTATAGTGCATCAAGAACAATGAACTGAAAGATGAGGTGAGATTGAGATTTATTTTTGGATTACATAAAAATATTTCAGTGTCTCAAAGTGCAATGCTGACTGTAACATAAAACAGGCAGAAGGAGAAAAAAATAACAACTTCCACCTTCTATAGTTATAAGTGCTATGTGTTTTATAAGTCGCAGTTAAGCACCTCATAAGAGTAAAATAGCAGTGAACTGGAGAGACAGTGAGCTCAGAACAGATCACTTGTGGTGAGAGATGTACTGTAAATGTGCATGACTAGTAAAAGCACCTCAACACTCAATTCAGCTGCCTTCCTTGTTTTGAAAGCAGTGATATGAGTGGTATTCCTGATGCATTTGTTATACATCGCACTAGATGCTATCACATGTGTGAAACGTCATACCTCCTCTGAATGAAGAATGCTGCATGCACTGTACCATAAAACAATGTGAATTTGTGTTCTCTTTATGAATTAGAAAACAGTATGGAATGCAACATTATTGATGTAGTCTTTTTACACCCGTTTGCACCCGATCCCGTTTGCATATCTTAATTTTAGTGCCAATAGAATCAAAACCAAATAACAATAATTCTTTTGGACATACCATTATATTTATTATACAGTATGCCCAATGTAAGTGTTTTTGTGGGAAAGAGACTTTTGAGTGCTTTAATAAAAAAATAACTAAAAGAAAAAAAATTAATAGAAAAAAATATCAGATGGTCTTCATAGGCTTTGTGAAGTTACTAGTTACTATTTTTGAACTGTCAAAATGTTTGAAAAGCATTTGTATTTAGGGTCTGTGTGTGAATTCCATTCTAGAAGTGTTATTAAAAGAAAAGAAAAAAAATCCTTACTTGTCTGATCCCATAATGAGGAGAGAGCAGCTTTGCTTGTGTGTGAGGGAAAAGGGTGATTTTTTTAGTGAAGTGAAAATAAACAACGGTCATGGCCACTTTCACCTTCCTTTTGTAGCAAGAGACACCAAAGGGACATTTGTTCCTGAATCTTGACTGGCTTTGAAACTGTAGCTAATTCAAAACCTTTGTTCTTTAAGGGGGGATGGGACAGCGAAAGACACACACACACACACACACACACACACACACACACACACACACACACACACACACACACACACACACACACCTATACACACACACACACACACACATTACAATTTTAATAATTGTAAACATAACTTTTTCTTCACTGAAAGGAAAAATAAATGAGAAATACACATTCATGTTTGTAACCTTCACCAACTATAAAGCGAACATGCCCGGTTCCTGAGGAACAATTCCAGTACAGGGCAATTTATGGATGCTGGGCCATGTTTTTGCTATTAGAGGGGAGAGGATGGTTAATTGCTGGCCTGCAGCTAGATTCCATTGAATGTCAGCTGAGAAAACATGAGCGCTTGTCTCGCGATCGCAGCAGTTGAAGGGGTAATCAAATGCCCCAAGAAACACATTAGAATAGCAGGGATCATAGCAATTCCAAAGAAGCTCTTTCTATCAACAGAAATGAACAATTAATGTGGCAATGTGCAGCACAGCCTCTTTGCTTAATGAGGAAAGTTTTTTTTTTTTCAAGCACTGCAATTATATTACAGACTGGAACTAGAATTTAAATAGTGGACTAAATCAGCACAAAAGTAAATGGGCAGCATGAAGAAGTTCAAATCTATAGACTAAACTATCTGCCTTTTTGACCTCTTCACTACTTAAAAAAAAGAAACTGTTAGATTAATGTATAAACAGCAGCTGCTTTATAAATTTTCCTTGCTGTCAGCAAGCTCAATTAAAACCTTTGTGGGTCTTCTACTAGAATAAATCAATTTCTGTCACACTAATTCTACAGAGCAGAACAGTTCCCACCTCAGCTGTCTATATTTATATTTAGTGTTAAGGGGGAACATGAGCAATGCCATAAATTGTATAACTTCAGAAACTCACCTTGCTATCTATGCCATAGTGTTTTAAAAGATCCATAAGGTGTAAGTGCTTTTTAAGATGCTCCTTTCAGAATTTGGGTCGTAACTTATTATATCTTGTTAACACATTGCATGGTAATAATGCGTTATGTGTGAAATGCAGGTTATGACACATTAAACTTGCTCACAAGACATTTTCTGTGAACATCTAATCAAAGTCCTGTATAAGGCCTCCCTTCCGTCATTTCCTTTTGGATAACTATTTACGTTCATCCATTATACTATGCAAGGCTACTGATATATTACTTCCGTTACTATTTAGTTAATTTGAAAAGCTCATATATATGTTTATTATCAATATTTTTATCTTGTGCTTATAAAAAGCATTTTTGACTTTCAAAAGCACTCATATATAACACCTAATATATATTTGTAACAAATACAGCATGACTGCGCTATAGACAGAAAACTTCTAGTATACATCTTTTTCTCATGAAAAAGTTCCTGACAAATATCAAATTTAAGTTTCGCAATGTAAAAAAATTGAACACCACATGGCATATAAAAATCTACACTCCAACATAATTGCTACATCATCCGAAATAATGACCAACATATATTGCCATAGTTTGTAAATGAGGAAATTCCATACACATATATTCTACAAGCAAAAAGAAAATCTGTGAATTACACATATTGTCTACGGTTGACAGAGGTGTCAAGTAACGAAGTACAAATACTTCGTTACCTTACTTAAGTAGAAATTTTGGGTATCTATACTTTACTGGAGTAATTATTTTTCAGCCGACTTTTTACTTCTACTCCTTACATTTTTAAGCAATTATCTGTACATTCTACTCCTTACATTTTAAAAATAGTCTCGTTACTCTATTCTTATGATCAGAACGCGCAACCCCCCCAGTCGCATGATCAGAACGCGCAATCCCCCCCCAGTCGCATTATAAGAACGCACCCCCCCCCCCAGTCGCATAAGAACGCACCCCCCCCCCCCCCCCATTGCATGATCAGAATGTGCACCCCCCGTCCGTCCGTCGCATGATCAAAACACGTGACCTTAATGCTTTTTTCCCCCTCACGTTACTTTTACTTTTATACTTTAAGTAGTCTTGAAACCAGTACTTTTACACTTTTACTTGAGTAAAAAGCTTGAGTTGATACTTCAACTTCTAAAGAAGTCTTTTTAAACCCTGGTATCTATACTTCTACTCAAGTAATGAATGTGAATACTTTTGACACCACTGACGGTTGACAATAATTTTACCACTGATTTTCTCTAAAGAAGGTGGTTGTGCTTTATTCTGGTCAGTAGTTTACAAAGTTTTAGTATGGAGTTTGATTTGCCTTAACAAATGATCACATGATGGTTGAGGGCACTATACTAACAATTATCATAACCTTCTGATCAGAAGTATAGCTCACTAATCACTGAGCCACCATTTCCCTGTACGATCGGTAGGGATATCATTACCAAGCTATGCATTATATTGTATATAACCTCCCTGCCATATTCTGCAAAGAACATTGTATTGTAGTACTGTATAACTGCTAAAACACCTGGGGTTGCCTACTTACTTTTCAACCTTAAAGAGACAAATAAGACATTTTCCTTCAGGTATAAAGACGGATATGCAAACTGACACTATACAGTGTCTATAAAAATGATTTTACCATTTCTAGAATTTCTACAATTCTAAAACCATACAAAAGAATACAAAATACAAAAGACAATCACACTGAGAAGGCAATTATGGGCTTTTTTTATTTTTATTTTTTAAAGATGATATCAAATTCAAAAATAGCTTTGAAACCTCAGAGGAAGATTAGATTGCAAGTCCCAAAATCATAGGATAAGAATAATATGATAAGCAGCAGCCTGTTCAAGTTTAAAAGATGGGCCAAGAATAACAGTCCTTTCTCTAATGCATTAAGGTTCTGTAATAATGTTAAGAGCTTATAAAGAAAATCACTTAATCGCTTAAGTATTCAACATTTTGATCAGGGCTTATGAAATTATTTATTTATTTATTTATTTTTATTTATTTAATTTTTTTTATCTCAGGGGATGATCTTTGTTGGAGCGAAGCCGCATCATATGATCCTATGTTAGGGCAATGTTTTGATTGGATCCTCATTCAAAGACAAGGATAATGGATAATGTCCAGGATAATGCTGTGTCATTTTTACATTTCCCCTGAGACATTTTACAACACTGATATGACATAGATATTAATATAGCAAATTATAATTACATCTGCAAAAAACATTTCAAACAGTTCACCACTTTCACAATCTACGTTAAGCAACATTAGCATTTCTTCTGGCAAATGCTAAAAATAAAAGTAATAAAGAAACAACAGTCAGTTTTTATGTGTACAGAAAGCAGGCACTTTCCTGAGCACTCAGAAAGCTGTGATAATTGCAGTCATGCTACACTTGTCATGACAGACTGAACTGCCTGTTATGTTCATTAGGTGCAGAAACAGATGCTGTTGACACAGGTGCTAAACTTATCATTAAGGACTAATGCACTATATTGTGGGGGGTAATTGCGTTCAAAGCTATGCTTTTCTTGTTAATCTTGTTACACCCTGCTGACTGGACATGTCTCTGCTAAAGTGATGAGTGTGTGATCTAAGTAAATTGTGTAGGAAGTGGATTAAGGTGGTGGTGGAGCAAACCATTCCTTTCACACACTTGCTTCAGGCACATCACCTATGTTTCATTTTATTGTCAACCCAGTATGATCACTCAGACGCAAAACTGTGGCCCCTCTTGTGACCAATAAATGATATAACTAGCACCAGCTGTCATGTCTAACTAGAAAGCAGTGTAAAGAGAACTAAAACCTATATAGAATGATTATAGTTATGAATAAACCAGCTAATGTAGTCTCTTTAATTTTACTTTAAGCATCAGGAAGCAAACATGTGGAATTACTCAGAGAGGACAGAAAACTTGGATATGACCCAAGAGAGCATGAGCCTAATTGCAACTGATAAAAATCTCCCAACTGCCATTATAGCCTTGAGCCTAGGGCTTAATGTTATCAATGTATTCCAGATACCCCAGAGAGATTGATGTGCATCTGTAAGACAGAATATAATAAGAATAAAAATACAAGAGGGAAGAATATCAGCATCAATGGGTACACCGGCAATTACTCTTAAATGTGAACGCATGTACAGTACAGTATGCACTGTGCCTTGTGAAGGACTAGCAGCACAATCATTGTGTATTCTCACCTTGTGTCCAGTGTTTCTGGGACAAGCACGAAATAGTTAATGAAATAAATCATAAATAATAAGATACATATACATACATAGCTCTCTCTCTCTCTCTCTCTCTCTCTCTCTATATATATATATATATATATATATATATGACATGTCCCATTTATAGCTTTATATATTTATATATATATATATATACAGCTTACAATGGTGTAGTAAAAAGAGAAAATCCTGCTGATTTCTAATTACCAGCAGCTATAGCTCAATGGCATGCTTTGGATAGGAAGATAAAAGGAAACATCTAATGAGCAGCTATCAAGTCCAATGGGTTAGGTTCAAAGTTTTTTCTTTTTCCTTCAAAGAACTAAGGCCCAACTAAGAAATAGAGTGGTTATATTGTAGAGTGCAGATCATGGTTATTTTTAGCTTTACACACACACACACACACACACACACACACACACACACACACACACACACACACCTAAAGAGTGTACCCAAGGTACCCAAAACCTTCAGACTACTTTTTATTACAAAGTTAGTTAGTTAGTTTGTTATTTTTGTGTACTTAGTTTAGTTTTATTTAATTCATTGCAGAATGCATGCACTATACAAAGGAGCCTGTCCTATTCGAGTGGGAAAATATAAGAGAAAACAATAGAATAATGCTTACAGGGAGTCACTGGGAGGAAACAATTCCATCATGCCTATAAATTGCTCATCCAAGGCTGTTTTTAAAATAGCATACGCTAAGAACATTTAGGTGACCCACAGATATAGAGAGCTATGTAATCAAACATGAAATTGATTATAGAGTGTCAGTGTGCTGGGCGCCAGTTCTGAAGGACATAGGGTTAATAAGTCATCTGTAACAGTGGACATGACGCAGGTTAAAACAATATAATCTTCATGTTTGCATAAGTGAAACATAAACAATAGTTTTTCCGTACCACTAGTGTTGATGTTAGGGATATCCTGTACTGCAGATACCAGTAGAAAGAATAAAATAGAAAGCTTCATAGAAAGAATAAAATGATGGTCTACCTTGACACAGTAGTATCAGTCTGACATTAGATTGTCCTCTTCTAGTCCTTATCATTTCCGATGTTCAGCCAAAGAACCGATATGTCAAAGATGATACAGCAACAGTTTTTTTTATTATTATTAATTGTGTAACCTGTTTAAGCTGGTCTCTTCCCAGTCAAATGTACTGTCTCCTTTTGTGCAGAATCTGTGTATAAACTAGTTGGCTCCTGAGGTTTCTTCTTTATTTTCAAAATGGTACTTTGGCTCAAAGTTGAGTAATTTCTTTTTGTGGTTTCTGGGACCAGTTATGCAAAATTACCTGCAAGATTTTTATTACGGTGCTTAATAAAAATGTATTAAAATATTATATTACATCTAATGAGCAATAGATAAACTAAAAGGCTGTTTGTTAATTGTTAGAGGGATCTAAGCAGATCTTTCGCTTTCAGTGAGTTATAACATAGTAACTCAGCCAAGAAAGACTGAGAAAGCATTAATCTAATGATAAATCTCTACAAAGAGTGCTCACAGACTTTGTTGCATCAAACAGCAGCTTATGCATGTTGTTAATCATGTGTATGTTGTTAATCATGTGTATGTTGTTAATCATGACCTTAATGGGAAGCATCTTGTCTGAGTCACTGGACCAAACTGACCTTTAATCTGTCATTATACTGTACTGTATGTTTAATGCAGAGATACCTTTCATATGGCTAAATGGGCTGAGTTTTAATTATTTTCCATTTATCCTGCGGTTCAAACTCTGAGCACATGGCAGAAACATTAGCTTTAATGCAGTCTTTAATGACAGCCCATGTCTGTGTTCTTGCTTTAGTGCTTCTCCTGCATGGTGAGTCCGACTTTTCCTGCCTTCCTGTGAAATCATCAGTGTATTGAGGTGGTAGGGAGAGACTTCAAAGCAAGGACATACAGATATTTTCTACAGAGACTGAACAGCAACCCTGTGCATTATAGAGTACTCCATAACCTTCACATCATTTCTCATTTCTGTTTCAGTACAATATATGTTTTTTTTAAATACTCATAGAAACACCTATGAGCAAACATTGAATGATAAAACAGCTCAATCTAAATATACAGTAGACAGAATAACAACAAAAAAAAACAGGTCTAGTATATGAAATAACGTGGCAGTAGGAAACACTGATACTCTATATACAGTGATGGGAGTAACACGTTACAAAAGTAACAATTTTGACACAAGTTGTTGAAAGCCAAGTGCTTCAACTTTACATATTGTATGATCAAAATGATCCTTCTACAGACTTTAATTTAAATTTATTAATGTATACATTTATTATTATTAAATTATTATTATATTAGTAAGTCATCTATTGAAGTGCTTAGATGTGACATCAAGGCTCAAGTGTTTATTATTCCACTTTCTCATGCTAGTCTTTA
This sequence comes from Channallabes apus, assembly GCA_030522415.1. Lineage (NCBI taxonomy): Eukaryota > Metazoa > Chordata > Actinopteri > Siluriformes > Clariidae > Channallabes > Channallabes apus. Next base: position 25,347,538 of record CM060118.1, read on the forward strand.
GTATTTTGGAAATGGAAAGTCAACGTTCATTCAAATGATCTGTGTACATTGAATTCTAATCACAAATACTGCATATAAAAATGTTGATGTGAAATGTTAGCTGTAAATGTAAGCCCTACAGAATATCTGCAAACAGTACATCAAATTAAAGAAGCATCTTGAGATCGCATTTTTATTTGTTTACTTGTGTGAGTAGATCTCAATACGGGAACTGAAAACTATATTTGTTGATAAGTATAGCAACAGTAACATGTAACAGTGATGCATTGTATTAGATAGTAAATAGTGGTCGTAATATATTATTGTTATAGAAAAAAAAGTAATAATAAAAAAAAGATTTTACAACTGAGGGACACTAAGTATATTTAAGAATATTTCCCCTATTGCGACATCTGAGAATCTTATGTCTTTTCCTAAAATTGCTTGATACTTGCTTTATTAATGTTGCTTAACAAGAATAATAACATTAAATCTGATGCAGGTTGAATATATACTCATGACCAGATTTACAAAAATCAAACATGTAAAAAGTAAATAACTGTCAATTAATCCCATATACATGAAAGTGAAATGGTTATGCAACAAGAAGACAGATACAAGATGACAGACTACACCTGACAAATAACAGATCATCCACCAAATCTCAAGTCAGATTATGAAATGGTGGTAAATGGTGATCATATGACCACAAAAATCTAATGTGTTCCCCCATTGGTGCATTGCACCATTTAATATTTTTATTAGCATTGAAATGGTTTTATTGAAAAACGAGCAGTAAAGCATTTTTCATGGCGCATTTAATGGCTTGTCTGTGTGTTCCTTTGCTCCAAGTCTGCTCAGGTTCAGACAACGCCTTAGGCTTTAGGACAGATCAGATGGGAAAGGTTTTTTTTTTCATCACTGTGTTGACAAATCTGTTCACTCCGGTAAACGATCAAGGCTTTACTTTGTTGTGTAATTACAAAGGCAAAAATGTTTCTCTCTGGAAGTGCAAATAATTACACCCAAAAATGTCTTGTAAATCAGAACACTTTGTGTAAACTGCCTGGGAGTCTGGTTCTGACCGTCTTCTATCTAACAACCATAAAGCCACAAACACAATAAAACCTATAGTGACTGTAAAACATACTGTATCACTTTCCTTCTCTGTCTGTGTGTGTGTGTGTGTGTGTGTGTGTGTGTGTGTGTGTGTGTGTGTGTGTGTGTGTGTGTGTGTGTGTGTGTAGATGATATACAGTATGTATATCTTTTGTTTTTCTCTCCACCCAGAGGAAACATGTGAGCACGAACCCCACTATTCAACACCCTTGAGACAAACTTAAATGGAAATATCTGCTGAGGTGACCTGAAGTCCAGACTTCCTAACCTTAACAAATTGCTTCCTCGTCATGCTTTCAGATAATCACAAGCACAGGAGATGCCTCAGCAAGGTCATTCTCCTGGAAGCCCTTAAGAGAATCTATCATGGAGACATAGCTGTGTCTAAAGCTTTTCAGACATAATTAAAAAGAAAACACACTTTTTTCTACTGTATATTACATGATACATATATTTATACGTTGTCAGATATTTTGATTTAACTAATAAAAAAGTTTTATAGTTCAATTAAATTTATTTTAAAAATCTATTTGTACTCAAATGACCAGGTTATCAGACCTTCGGCATGTTTCTTCACTATTTATCGTAGTTTTAGAAGCATGAGGAATCATTTTCACACAGGAACTGGGCACCAAACTGCACACCGTAACCAAAACTAAAGGTAGTCTAACTAAATCTTAGTGGGTGCAACTTGTTTTTTTGGCCAGGCAGTCTATGATAGAGGCAGATAGGGAGGGTAGGTGGTTGTGTGCAGTACAGCAGAATACTTTCTTGGAATGATCAGTGCTGAGGAACTCTGGAGAACAAGAGTCTGACATGATGTCATGATGTCACACTCAACCAAAGCTGCTTGATGAGGAAGTAAAGACACAAATCCATCAAGAAGTAACAATCATTTGAGAACAAACTCAATACAGCAAAGAACCAGATGACATGGAAGCTCAGTCATTGAAATCCTCCTGTCATGACCAGATAGAAGACCCAGACCAACAGGTGTTGACAGGAGTGAACCTGTTACATACCACAGCTGGGTCCATAAGAAGTCAATTCAATTATTAACACACACCTGCACACACCCAGAAAAAAAAATATATATATTTTTTTTCCTGGATGTATATCTATATACTTAAATGATTTTAGCAAATAGCTGCAATATAACCAAGAGTGAAAAATTTAAGGGGATCTGAATACTTTTTTTCCCCCTCATTAATGTACAGTACAGCACATACAGTACCCCATATTGACAGAAAAACACAAGTTTATATTTTTGCAGATTTATTTAAAAAAGAAAAACTGAAATATCACATGGTCCTAAGTATTCAGATCTTTGATGTGACACTCATATATTAAACTCATGTGCTGCCCATTTCTTCTGATCGTCCTTGAGAGCAAATGAGAATCATGAGGTCAAAGGAACTGCCTGAAGAGATTAGAGACAGAATTGTGGCAAGGCACAGATATGGCGAAGGTTACAAAAAAGATTCTACTGCACTTAAGGTTCATAAGAGCACAGTGGCCTCCATAATCCTTAAATGGAAGATGTTTGGGACGACCTTCCTAGAGCTGGCAGTCCAGCCAAACTGAGCTATCAGTGGAGAAGAGCCTTGGTTAGAGAGGTAAAGAAGAACCCAAAGATCACTGTGGCTGAGCTCCAGAGATGCAGTTGAGAGATGGGAGAAAGTTGTAGAAAGTCAACCATCCCTGCAGCCTTCCACCAGTCGGGGATTTATGGCAGAGTGGCCTCTCCTCAGTGCAAGACACATGAAAGCCTGCATGGGGTTGCTAAAAAAAACCCTGAAAATATTCTCTGGTCTGATGAGACCGAGATGAAACTTTTCGGCCTTAATTCTAAGCGATACGTGTGGACAAAACCAGGCACTGCTAATCACCTGTCCAATACAATCCCAAAAGTGAAGCATGGTGGTGGCAGCATTGTGCTGTGGATGTGTTTTTCAGCTGCAGGGACAGGACGATTGGTTGCAATTGAGGGAAAGGCAAATACAGCCAAGTATAGGGATATCCTGGACAAAAACCTTCGTCAGAGTGCTCAGGACCTCAGACTGGGCTGAACGTTTACCTTCCAACAAGTTTACCTTCACAACAACTCTGTGCCTGTTTTTGAATGGCCCAGCCAGAGCCCTGACTTAAACCCAATTGAGCATCTCTGAAAAGACCTAAAAATGGCTGTTCACCAACGTTTACCATCAAACTTGACAGAACTGGAGAGGATCTGCAAGGAGGAATGGCAGAGGATTCCCAAATCCAGGTGTGAAAATTTTTCCCAAAAGGATTCATGGCTGTAGTAGATCAAAAGGGTGCTTCTACTAAATACTGAGCAAAGGGTCTGAATACTTAGGACCATGTGATATTGTTTTTCTTTCTGAATAAATCTACAAAAATGTCAACACTCAGTTTTTTTGTTGTTGTTGTTGTTGTTAGTATGGGGTGCTGTGTGTACATTAATGAGGGACAAAAGTTAACTTAAATGATTTTAGCAAATGGCTGCAATATAACAAAGAGTGAAAAATTTAAGGGTGTCTGAATACTTTCCATACCCACTGTATACTGTATGTAGATGTTGAGAAGACTTCTTTTCCATTCTTTTGATTGGTTTACATTCAAAGCATTATTTCAAGCTTTGAAATCAGATTAAAAACTGTATTCCAGATTATGTTGACTGGTCATGTAAATTTTCTTCCTTGTTATCTGGAAACAGTCTCTTACCAGATGCAGGTTCACAGAGAAACAGGTGAGTGGAACAGTTTCCATGATACAGGAAATGGAAGCAAGCTTTAATCCCAGGAACATATCTCTAGATTCCCCACTGTCACAATCTCCAGACTGAGCTTATCCTGTCCTTTAACAACTGTGAGGAGCAGTCACTACTTGTTGTTTGGCCTCACTCTGCATCATCTGGCAGTTATCAAGCAAATTAAAAGAACACATGTCCATAGCAACAGTGCTCTATAGACAAACACGCTCCCAAAATAGTAGCGTTCGGGAAGATATAACAGAACTTAAAGGGATTCAGGCTCTCAGGTGAAGTATTTTCCCACTGCTTTATACCTAGGGGACAAAAATGTTTGGTTGGAAGATTTAGAAGGAGTACGCAAAGAACAAAAAGCATTTAATGTCTTATCGTTAATAACGTCTTCTGATATAATTTTCTGAATTATATCTGGCAACCAGAAACCTGGAACCACGTCTCTTAGCCAGCAGTCCGGTGCGAAAGGATCCAGATGTATGTTGTTGTTGTTTTTTTTAACAAAAGGTAAAGTTTGTAAAAAAAAAATAATAAAAATAATAATAATAATAATAATAATAATAATAATAATAATAATAAAATGTTGCATTGTGATTGATTACACATAGCATGTAATGTTACCATATACTGGCATAATCTTTGTACTCGTTTGTCTACAGCTACTTCAGTCGACTCCAATTATCTGTCAAGTTGTTTGGTGGATAATTACCACAACCCCAATTTCTGTTTCCTGTTTGGATTTGTTCTCATTTTTTAAATTGCTCTGAAATAGTGCTCTGGACATATGACACTGGTGAAACAAAACTGTATAAGTAACTAAAATTAGGTTATTTAAAACAGGATCTTTCATGAATACAACACAAAATTTCATGAATACAACCAGCAACCACCGACCCTGACCCCTTAGTATAATTATTTTATAATCATGAACATTTCTCACAATGATTTAATAAAAAAAGTATCAAGTCTTTAGAAATGACAATTTTACTAAAAAAACTAGAGAACCTTAAAGGCATGGTTTATGCACTCAGTCCATATTATAGGGAGTATCTCGGTTCCAATCATAATACCTTCATTAGCAGTGGCTCTTCATCACACTTATCCAGTGGGGGACAGTTTTACATGCTTTGGGATCAACTATAGTGACCCCCTTCCTGCAGTAAACAGAAGCGTCCATCACTAACGCACACGCACACGCACACGCACACGCACACACACACACACACAGAGAGAGATGACTACACATCCACATCCTCTGTGAAACCAGACTCTTTAACAGAACCAGAAAGAAGGAAGATTAATATCAGGGCTAGGTATAGAGTAGGTTGATATAGACAGATACTTTCTGATTATTCAGAAAGAGATCTGTATTTAAATAAATCATGTACTAACATATATTTAAAAAAATAATTGCCATGAAAAAGACTAGAAAGAGAGATAGATAAAGACAGCGAAAGCAATGTATTACAAAAGGAGGACACTTCAATTACAAGCCCTATCAAATTCCTTGAGGGCTTTTCCAGTCCCAAGGCTTAATCTCTGGCCTAAATTTTACTCAGTGTCACCCATCAACCTCTATCTCTACTCATCCCCGAATCTGCCAAGTCCATCATAGCGAGAGGCGTGAGAACATTCCAAATTCTGTGTCCAAAACTCCCTGCCTCCTGGTAGTAAATTGTTTGGTGATGAGAATGTCGATTTCAGGGTTCACTGGAATGTACTTGTTAAACAAATTTCTTTCTGTTTGTCAAACCTTAAACCTAACAGCTAATTATGAAATAAGTAGTCTTATTTTTCGTAATAAAGCAGTTAAAAAAATTACAAAGCATTTTCTTGCTCACTTTCCCATTCTCGAGTCTGTCTGTCTATCTTTGCTCAGCGTCACCAGCATTTCTCTGTTCTGTGTTAGTAGGATGTTTATTGTGTGTTGTTGTTGTTGTTGTTGTTGTTCTTTCGGCTGCTCCCGACAAGGGGTCACCACAGCGGAATATCCAGTCCGCACTACAACTTGGCACAGGTTTTACGCCGGATGCCCTTCCTGACGCAAACCTCCCATTTTATCCGGGCTTGTTGTGATTTTTTTAATTATTATTCTTATTCTAATTTATTTATTGCAACCTGATTTGCTTCTTGCTGATGTAACCCACAAACACACACTGTCAAAGGCCAAAGTGCTATTTTCCCAGCAGCTCTCCAGTGATCTGGTTTTTCACTTTGTTGTGAAAACATCGCAAAAATGCTAGCCTGTCTCACAGTGGGATATGTGAGAATGGGCATCATGCATAAAGCCCACTATTCTAAGAGGGTTATGGCCCTCTCACGGAATACTGCCTTTAAGCTCTGTTGCTGATGCCTTTTTCAGACATTGACTTTAGAGGAAACCAGCTCTGTGTGCTGAATGACTGGCTTTTTAGCAATGCAGAATTTGCCAAAGTAAATTTAAAAAAAAAAAATATATATATATATATATATATATATATATATAAAAAACTAAACTGGTATTTACACTGTGGATTAATAAACTATGGCTCAGGGATTAAGGATCTGGTTTACTGGTCAGAAGATCAGCAGTTCAAGCTCTATCAGCACCAGTCTGCAACTGTTGGGTCAATGAGCAAGGCCCTTAACTCTATCTGCTCCAGGAGTGCCGTATCATTACTATCCCTGTACTCTGACCCTGGCTTTCTACCTGGGGGTCCTTAAGCTGGAATATGCCAAGAAAGAAATTTCACTGTACTGTATGTGACAAACAATAGTTTTATTAATATTATAAGTAAAAGTAGTAGTAGTAGTATTGTTACTATTATTAGTCTCTCTACCGAGACCATATCCCTCTTTATTACTAAGTATTCTCATATCCCCTTCATCCTGGGCATTCTCACAAACTGAAATTTGAAGAACTCACAAATTGTAGCCGACTATGTCACCATGTAAGCCATTTCCTTCTATGTCATGAAGCACAAATAGACAGCCAAATAAAGAATTGCAAATCACCATCCTCTACGCTGTCCTTATATAGGTGTTCAGCAAAGCTCTGAATTACCCTATCATTGACTTTGGTACTGTGCAATCGTCCTTTAACAGGAGTGTATCAGTAACTAAGTCCATGGAGTTTTATGTAAATTATCCTTCTTTATCATTTTGTTATAGCTTTTTGTGATTGGCACGATTATCCATAGCAACCTACAGTAGAGACAGAATACCCATAAACAACTAAGGGTAAGGGGTGCTGGGATTTAAACCCAATCTTTTGATAAATAACCCAGTAAGATGCTCTAGTACCCTGACCTTCAATGTCCTGAGCTGTTAGTGTCCACTCTTTCCTTGGTTGGGAAAGCTGTTAGAAGTCGCTGTGGTCAACAAATGGTTGAGGGTGAGTAAGGAAAACTACCCACATTCAGTTACAAAGTTACAAAAACAGAACATCCAAGGGGACAAGAAACAGCACCATCACAAAGTATCACTCAAGCCAAGTATCTAAATCTGAAACTCATGTCAAGAAAGTTAAGCCACAGATTCCCTAGTGTTTTTACAATTTTCAGACAAATGTATCCTGCTCCCAGGCTCAGGGCTAGGCCCCATCATATGGGTGGTTCAGCTTTTGGAGCAGCCAGGACGTTTTCCTTGCCAGCTAAAGATCAGTATTCAATGCTCACTAGATTATGCTCTAGTTCTGTGGCTTCTCTGTGTATTGGTCTTGTCAATATTTCTTGCATGTGGATCCTAAAGCTTCCTGAGAGCAATGTTTTATGTAAAGATTTATTTGTATCACTGTCAGTGTTAATGAACAGTATGATAAATTCTTAATGGACTACTATTAAGTTACAAGAATATGTTTTACTTACATAGTTATGACACTGTACATAAATTAATGAATTATAGAATTATTATATTTGTTTACCTTGTAACAAAATAACTAACCAATTTGTACTCTTATTACAAAACTTGCTTATGTTCTGTTTTTGAGCTAGAGTTCAGCATGGTGTAGAAGATGCTGATCTGCACCTCAGATGAAAAATATAAAGTGAAGAGTCCATATTTGCTAAGTGGTGAAATCAATCATTCCAGGTGCTTAGACACTCAGGGTTAAACTAGGCAGCTATTCTAAAAATTAAGTATGACCCAGTGATGTATAAGCCCTCTGACACCTCTTAACCTTTCCCTCTCCACTGGGTCACTGCCTAATTTCACATGTTGTGAAAACACTAATACTACAGTACATACACAAAGCATGAAAGCATGTATATACACACACACACACACATATATATATATATATATATATATATATATATATATATATATATATATATATACACACATATATATATATATATATATATATATATATATATATATATATATATATATATTTTTTTTTTTTTTTTTTTTTTAATTAAGACCAAAAGTAAAAATTTGTAACACCACTAAAGAAATCAGACTCGAGACAGTTTACTGTTCAATAGCTGACAAGTACAGAGTGCAGGTTAAAAAAAATATGCTCAAGAGCATTGCTTTTCCAACTTGTACTTTTGCTCAGGATTGAGTTTGCATTTTACAGTTCACATTATAACTTACAGATGCTAGTAGTACACATGCATCATATGAGCAACATAGTATATTGTGATTTATTTTTATTTTCTGTTGTAAAATTGCTTTGGCATTTTAAAATAGTGATCTTGGAGTACCTGTCTAAAGAGCACAGTGCACTCTTGTTAAACATTTCAGAAAGAGATTTAGTGCTTTTAATTTTTTTTCAAGGTAATTCTATACCAGATTTTATTTTTACATAGCAAAAAAGCAAAGTACTTAAGAAACTGTTTTATGTTTGAAAAAATCATAATAAAATTATGCAGCCTTACCATACAGTATGTTTAACATCATATATTTACACATTGCATGTAGAATTAATCAGTTTTTCAGACATGAGAAAACTGGGCATTACTAAGAACAATATAGTATTGTGGAAATTTAAAATGGATAATGTGAGGTAGATAAGATGTGTAATTCATAAACAGAGGTGCGATTGATTTCATGCCCCACATAATGCTTTATATGGAATTACTTGCGTTCCTATTAGTACTTCCTATTAGTTGGTTACAGTTGTCTGAAGGCATCATGCAGATTTGTGGACAAGTTTGTAAACATTATAAGTAATATATATTTTTTTATATAGGTATATTTCTGATAAGTTCTTTGTGTGGTTAATGACTGTTTATAAAAGTTATTGTTAGGTTGCCCAAAGATAGTTTAACTAAATGAAAAGGTGTCAATATATAGACTTCTCCAATCTTAAACCCCATAACTTAGAGGCAATACAGAAATAATCAGAAGGCTGCTACTGTGCTTACTTGACTCACACAGCTGCATGGCACAAGCATGAACAGAAATGTTTGAATATTTATTGTATAAACCAGTTTATCACAAGCTAATACATGTGTTGCAATAAATTCTACTGCTATAGGCACTTTAACATAACTAGTTCTTACATACAGAAATTTAATACACAAGGACAAAGAATCAAGTATTAAATCATACACCTGTTTTAAAAGCTAAACTAAGCTGAGCTATCTAAATGCATTCCTTATGAGAGCAATACCTTTTGGATAAGTGTGTCTTTGCCCGAAGCGTGAAGTCATGCAGTGACTTTGGCTAGAGAGACAAAATCAGCACTTTACTCACATTCTTAAGTAAATACCGAATGTATATGTTGCTGTGATTGGTGTCAGCTGGTACACAGACTCTGGCTTCCTCTAAATACTGCTGTTATTCAAGACGACCTCATGAGGACCTGGGATGCGATCCATCATTTATGTGCTAGATCACAGCATAAAACAGCATGCTAAAGCATTAAATAGAGGAACTTTAAACGGAAAGTGAAAACAGCTGTGTAGTGTAAATGTTAACATAGCTGGCTGGTACTATTGATGAAAGATCTGCTTAAGGCTTTACCTTTTAATGTAGGGTTTAAAACCTAAGTTTTTTTTTTTTTTTATAGTTGTAAGAGATAGTAATGTCACTTTAACAGAAAATAAAAGCTTTCTAAATTATTTCCAAATAGAGTTATCCATTTGCAAAATAACTTTATGCATGCACATACAGTATTCAGAGGTACACAAACTCTTTTCTCAAGTAAAAGACGAGTAAATGTACTCCACTATAAAAAGTAATGTATATAATTTTACTTATAATTTTACTCAAGCTGAAGTACTAAGAGCATGTTCTAAAAAGTACAAGTATTGTATAAGTACTGTATGTACTTGATATTTTTCTGGATATCTATCTGACTGAGTCACTGATAAACAGGTTTCTATTGGCAATTTGACATTAACTAAATGAATGTAGGGGAGTATTGTTAGCATCTTTCATTATTTTGGTAGCTTAGCAAGCTAGTTGCTACACTGTACTGTATAATACACGCTGTCCACACAATTAATAATGAGCAAACTGTAAAATATGGATGTGCCAAAACATTTTTATAGGCTTGTTACAAAAACTAAATTGGTATTAGTGTGAAACACAAATTCGTTCTTTTTGAGCAAGTCTTTAACGTGACTCGGAAGAACGAGTAGTCTCGGAGAGTAAAACAGGAAACCAAATTGACTGGCTCTTCTCAATGAGTCTTCTAGTCCTAGTTATTTGTTCCTTTGTCACCTGACTCCCATAGATGCTATGCAGTGCAATATTGAACAAAAGAACAAACGACTCAGACTAGAAGATATGAGAAGTGAGCTGCTCATTCTGTTTATCATAATATGTTCTTAGCTGCATTGTAAAATTTTCATTACTAGAACTATAGCCAAAATGTGTGTGTACGTAGATGTGCTGGGGGTCTTTTTATTGAAAAAGAAACGTTTTGTTTTATTACTCAAAAAGAGATTAGTTCATTTTGATGAACAAGATTCCAAGAAACGAGGCAGTAAAATGATTCAAACTTCCTATCACTACTGCACACTACTAACATAGGTGGTTTGCTAGGTTGATTCTTATCTTACCTTGACATAAACAAATGTTTGAGAGGCTTGAAAAAGGAGCGAAAGGAATCTGTGTCCCAGAAATGAAGTGGGTGGGATCTGTTGGCCAGGTAAAGGTCAATCAATTTGGTGCCCTAATCAATCTGCGCTTTCATAATGACCGGCCAGTCATTTCTGAAAACTTGGACTGCTTGGACTGGTAGATTTCCTTGCCACATGGGGTGTAGCTCAGTCATGACATGGGTGGCTGTGTAAACACTTATATTTAGATTAGAAAATCAATACATGTTTGTATGATCATCAGAGGTTTTTCGTCAAAAAAGTTATTGAGTAGAATATCAAATATGAACAAAACTCAAGTAAAGCACAGATTCATGAAAAAATACAGTAACTGAGTAGTGAGTTCGCTACTTGCCAGCTCTGTACATATCGATCATTCCGATCTTTAGTTTAACTTAATCCAAAAAAGTTGAAATTAGCTGATATTCACATTCAGTTCAAAATGAACATTAAAACAATGGTGTGTACTTTTCATTTGGCTGTTCAGAGGACTTCCGTTCTTGTCTCTAGATATTATTTTTCCAGTTTCCGCCCAGTTCCAAATTAATTTATTTTAATACATATAATGAAAGAGGGCAAAGAGTGGCAAATGTAGCTCTTTTGTATATTTCCAACAGTTGATGAATCATTATGTTATTCCAGATCATCATCTTTTATTCAGTGTCCCTTCTATTTGCATGTGGAAATCAGCTGTTGCAGTCATTCCCAGTAATAAAAAAATTCCCACTTATAAAAAATACCTGACATCTATGACCATGTGCCCTGTACACCTCTAGTCTAGCACCTGCATTAAGCTCTAAAGTTACAACATTTATGCACAAACACATCTGCCTTCCTCAGAACTCAGCAGTCTGTCTCACATGCACAGCAGATGGGAGAGAACTATTGCTTTTACATAAATACAGAGAGTTTGTATTAAAGCTGGGTTTTTATGAGAGAGGGCTTTTCCAGTGTTTCACCTGTCTTCTGCTCTCCTGGGCACCTGTGAAAGGAGGAAATGCAAGTAAAATCTAAGTTCAAAGCATGACTGCAAGCAACTTGCAAGCTTGGGGCCAGTAGTCATTACAACACTCCAGAGAGTTCATTTTCCATCTATGTGAATGTTTAAAACATGTGAATTTAAAACAATAAAGTCATTTAAATTCTTGAGGGGTGCAAATATTCCACAGTAGGGGTAGCAGTCCTTTGGATAAAATATTTTGTAGTAGTGTTCCTAAGCTTTTCATTGCTTTTTTGCTTGTCTGTAATAAGCAAGCATTATTTATTTATATATCATATTCTACTTGTTTAATATTTTCAAATGTTTCATTTTGAAATTGCTTGTAAATTTTTATTCGTTTGTGTTCATAGGTTCTGACATTGTATTTTCCTAATATGCCTGTGCAATATCAGTACCAGCCAGTACCAGACATTTGTCAAATAATGCTAAAATAGATCCCAAATGTTTCTCTACTTTGTCACTACTGCTTCTTTTCATCATAATTTATGGCATTGTGGCACACCCCATTATTTACATAAGTTAAGAGATAACGTCTGAGCAGCCACTATTTGATGCTGCTGAGCTCATCTAATCGCCTATACAGTACAATGCTTACTACCACTGTCCTTCTTCTACAGCTGTAGATTATTGTACTTTATATTATAAAATATAATTCTGATGTATGATAAATGCAATGACTGTAACATTTCAAATGCCATCCCTCTGTGAAAAATAGAAAAGTACATAATGAATGCATACACGAATGTTAAAAGAAAACAGTTCAGAAGATAAAGATTCTGATAATCCATGATTTCTTTAAAAGGTAATAAAATAGTTGGATAGTCCAATTCACATAATCAAAAAGCATCTTTATACTTCCATAAATAAAAGATCACCTGTTGTATGTTTTTTGATTGTCAGTAGAATCTTTATTTCCAGTGAATTAGGAACAATAATACAGCTGAAGATTTATGTAATCATCCAGCCACTGCAATACATGAAGAAAGTGCATTATACAAAATAGAGAGGAAAAATTTTTTGTCCATGGCATGGTTGTTTGTGCCAAATAGGCTGGTTTAGATATTACAGAAACCATTAAACTAGTTAGTGTTTCATTTATACAGTATGGTGCTGAAAACAAAAACCACTTCTTGAATGACAGTTCTGTGGCCAAAGAAGCTTTGTTGGTGAGAGAGGTCAAAGAAGCTGACAGAAAGGCTATGTTAATTCTCAACAAGCACTTTTAACATAAGATAAAGATAAGATAAAGCTCTGGTAAGCAGATAAGCATCTCCAAGAAGTATTTGAAAAGGCAGATAGGCTACAACAGCACAAGATCAGGTTCCACACCTCAGACATATACAGTATATGAGAATATATGGGGTGCGCTGATTATATAATCAGTATCGATATTAGTCCATATATCGATATTAGTCCAATACTTACCAAAATCAATGTATCAGATATAAAAAAAGCAGTATATTGTGATATTGTACATGAGTCTAAACTATCATGTAAACGCTTTCCTTCCACGAGTAACACAGAAGAGCAGTATGTGTCATGCGAACAGTAGCTATAATGTGCGTAAGACTGTTAGTCTTGCTGTCATCATGTCAGCTGTGTGGAGTTATTTAAAGCTCAATGAAAAAAAAAAAATAGAATACAACCCAGTGCAATTTATGCCAGCAAGTTATACGAGGGGTCTCAACAGCATTAGAAACTTCAACATAACAAACCTGAATACACATCGAAGCAATGCTGATAGCAAAGAAAATTATTGAATACAATGGCTAGATGTCCATCACCCTTCTGTTTTCTTCTGAAAATTTGGGTTTTCAACACTTAAACTTTGAACCTTACCACACATTGCCATATCAACATTTCACCTCCAAAATGACAATCTAAAAAAAAGTACAAGCAAGTGTGTGAATCCATTTCAAAATACGTGGAAATTGTTGCCATGGTTAGCTTCTGACATCTGGAGCTCAGACGTGCATCCAATGCCATTACAAAGTCTGACAGCACAGTGGGTATACTTTTACCTTGCAAAAAGCAGTGCTGCAGGCTAAGCAGATCCATGCCTCATACACACAGAAGAATCCACGCTACGGTAATGAGGGAGATGTTAAATGGGTGGAAAATCTGAGAAGAGGAAAGTCTATGTCATTTTATGAAGCAATGCCAGTAATACAAGCAATAGATTACCTTTGAGTTGCAAATTTGTGATGCTTTGCGCATCCTTGCAACTTATTGTGAACGAGGGACTGCTATCACAGCATAGTGATACATGATACATTGGCGATTGACAGCTATTGATATTCCTTCAAGCACTTACCACTTGTATATTCACGCTTGGAGGACATTCAAATGGAGCTATATATACTGGCCAAAGATCTGCAACAAAATTTAGTAAGGATGTGGAGCAGTACATACAGTATTACATGATTGAGCACCTCATCGCATGGCCAGTGTGCATGTACAGTGGAGTACAACCTGCCAGCCACACTAACTACAATCCGGTGGGAAGTACTGGAAAAGACTGTCACAGCTCTAGACCCTTTTCAGGAGTTGACAGGGTAGGTAAACTCTTTATCTTGTTATTCATCTGATGCCATTCCTATTCTTTGTGCCCTTAAATGTTCTCACTTGAGAAAATAACGCCAACGTAGGAATTACAAAAAAAAAGGAAGGGCACCTGTGAAAAGAAATTTCAGTAAATTTTAAGTGTTTTTTTTTTTTTTTGTACATTTTTTAAATCTTGGAGAGTAGAACCTGGTCCAATTACCACTAGTGCACTAGTTAAAGTTCAGACCAACCTCAGTCTATACCATTTATTCCTGCATACACGGTCAATCTGTCACAATGCCCACACAAATACACACACTTACACACTATGGCAATTTGCAAACACCCATCAGCCTAATGTGCATGTCTTTGGACTGTGGGAGGAAACCAGAGTACTCGGAGGAAATTCACCAAGCTTGAGGAGAACATGCACACGCCATGCACACAGAGACAGTAATCGAACTTGGCCGGAAATCGAACCCGGACCCTGGGGGTGCAAGGCGACACTGCTAACTACTAAGCCAGACGAAATCAGAATGATTAAAATTAAAACATGCCCCCCCCCCCCCCACCCCGATTTTTTCTCCCTGATTTAGTCGTGGGCAATTCCTCCACATCACTAGGGGGCTCCCACATTAAGCTACTACTCCCATTCAGTCGGGAGGGCTGAAGACTATCACGCGTTTCCTCCAAACCACGTGACGCCAGCTGACTGCATCTTTTCGAACTGCTCGCTTACACACCGTTGGGGGCGGAGTAACACACTCAGAGAACAGCGCTCCCCTCTGAGAGAGCTCAGCCAATCAGCTCTCTCTAGACCTTCGGCACCGAGAGGTTACAGCATTACCCAGGAATCGAACTTGCGATCTCCGAATGATAGGGCGAGCACTTTACCACTGCACCACTCGTAGGGCCGATATTATATTTTAATAATATTTTACTTGATGTGTAATGCATTTAGAATATATGGGAGTTTCACATTTGATTTTAATTTTATATGCTGTAGTAGTTTTAAAGCTCAACCTCAAATGCTACTTGTGAAAAAAATATAGAGCTTGCACTGTTTATATATTGTTTTTTCAATGCAACTATGTTGATATCAAGCGGAAAGGCCTAGAGTTTTGGTTGTGAGTTCCTTTAGATGTCATGTCATGTCATATTACACTGATAATTTGTGTCACTGTCTCAAACAGAATACAGTTTTCCTGCTTTAGTCCTTAGCTATTAATCATCTGTGTTCTTAGACAATATAGTTCAGTAACAGCTTTGTTGAAGAGGCAAGGCCAAGAAGGACAAAGGCCCTCAAATTTCTCACAGCTCTAAATCACACAGAGCTCAGGCAGATCCTGTGGTCGCATGGATTACACGTTTCCTTCCACACCAACACAGCAGCTTGCCGATCAGGTTATTTATGGCAGATAGTTTAAAACCCACCCACCCCTCTTGCTTGCTGACGTATGTTATTACAATATGATTTATTCTTCTCTGAACAGAATGGGCTGATGGTTTTAGCAGCCACCCTGTGCCGTGAGGTGGCCTAGTGTGGGAAGAGATCAAAAGGATTCGGATCAGGGATAGAGACTGGGTGGGACACCGGAGGAGACTGAGGGTAGTGCAGAAGCGTCCATGGGCAAAAGTTTCTCACCATGACTAATTCATTTTCGACAGTTCAATGGAAAAAAAAAGACATTATGACTTTTGAACAAATGTTCATGTCCCCATATCAATAACTTCAACTTTTAGTTAATTGCCAACATACATCATGGTCTTAAATGATTCTCGGTAATTTACAAAACTGAGAAGCTTCCCTACAAATTTAAATGTTTAGAAACCTTTTGTGCCTCTATACCTTAATGTTTACTAAGCTCACAATGAGCCACTCAATGAAGAATCAAAGCCATTTTCCTTACAAAGGGTTCTCAGCACAAATGAGGAAACACTTGTCCAGAAGGTGTACACATAACACAAACATCCTTTTTTAAGGGGAGTTACTGTAAGAACTAGTATTGTGAAGTGCTAAAGCTGGGTAATTGATAGTTCCCAAGCATCTTTGAGTATTATGACTACAGGTGAACCATGCTCTAAAGATAGACATGGGCCTACTTTTAATGCTATTCACATTTACATGCATTTAGAATGTCAGGGGAAAAAATCCTTCTCGTGAATTTATTACTCACTGTGACAATTACAAAATGTTTTATGCATAGCTGTATCGTTATTTATTATTAGAATCATGGATTGAAAAACCCCTGAATGAACTCGATTAATGCCTTGGGCTCATTATGGCATTTCCTACCTCTCATGTCCATAACATTTTAAACATTATTATCTTAATGCAGATTATTATTATTATTATTATTATTATTAAATAAAAATCTTTTTCATTTAATTAAATAGAACACACTTTTAAAAAAACAGCAGGATTGTCTGCAAAGTATAGGAACTTTTTCCAGGGAACAACTTTTACATTAAAGCACTTTAATATCTTACACAGTATAAAACAACACATAACCCAATGCTTATTTGGCTGATATTTTTCATGAAATTGATGCATGATGCAAATGAGCTAAGGGCAAAAATTTCTGGTTTGTGCCTCAAAGCCTTAATTACTGAGCCATCACAATAATTCACCTAGCTTGCATTATCTTAATACAACGTGCAAGCATAAAGACCAAAAAAGTCGGATCTGTCAGATTGACCCAAAGGACCAGGCAAAAATCACAATGATAAATGAAAAATCTTTTAAAAATATAAATAATTCTAACTAATAACTGGCTCAGTATTGCAGTACATGAATGTATGCAAGATTTGGTAAAGTTTACATTAGAATCTAGAGTCATCTGTGTCATTAGCTATGTTTGTTATAATAATGAAAGATGTGTATTATTTTTTATAATACCTCATTTTTTTTATATTTCTAGATGTAAATGGCATAATCTTTTTTTTTGTAAGCATAAAATGTTATCACTAACCTGTCTTAAAAATGGAATGGGTGTGTTTGTATGTGCAGGAGGAATAGCTTTATGATGAGACTCTGTGCTTTAAGGCTTAACTCTAATGGTAATTGGTAGGTTTTTTTTGTCCCTCCATTAATAAGACAACCAACTGTCACTGACCTCCAACTGTCAAGCTGTTCCCTATTTATCTGAGGAAGTACAGTAGTTATTAAAATGTAAACGAATTAGTTAGTCCAGAGTGTAGTGGTTTGCACTGTCACTTCCATGGTCCGGGTTCGATTCCCATCTCTGTGTGCATGGAGTTTGCATGTTGTCCCTGTGCTTGGTGGGTTTCTCCCAGGTACTCCGTTTTCCTCCCACAATAATTGATGTTCCCAAATTGCCCATAGGTTGTGAATCAGTGTGTTTGCCCTGTGATGGATTGGCACTCTGTCCAGGGTGTACCCCGCCTTGTGCTCTAAGTCTCCTAGTATAGGCTCCAGGCCACCCGCGACCCTGAATGCAGGATAAAGCGGTGTAGACGATGAGTGAGTGAGTACGTTTGTCCAGAGTAAATAATAACAATGGAAACCATTTAAACAATCTTTCATATTTTCCAAAATCATAGCATGGTTTAAAATAAACAGTATAAGACTTATTTTGCTATATTTGCCGTTACTCATCACATATACATTATTGCACAGTGAAATCCTTTATTCTTTGCATATCCCAGCTACTTGTTAGGAGGCTGGGGTCAGAGCAGAGTTAAGGGCCTTTCCCAAGGGCCCAACAGCGGCAACCTGGCGGAGTCAAGCTCGAACCGACCAACCTTCCAATCAGCCTTAACATCCTACACCACTACCACCCATACATTTTTCCACAAATCTGAATTCTGAATTTTTGTTACTCCCTTTTGTGCATAGATTAAAAAAACAGATTAAGCAACCTGATTAAACAACCGGATGTTGGTCTGCTAGATCTATATCAAACATATCGTGCATAAAGACTGTTAAATGGTTTCATGTACAGGAAATGGACTATTGAAAACCAAGGACAAAGTACTTTTGAGCTACTCCCACAGTTTTGACACCTTCCATACAGTATATGAAGTGTTTGAACATTTTAAGGCAAGAGCATAATTCCTTGCATGTCCACATGTCACACTGTTAGTCATCCAGTAACAGTGACATGCAGTCGGTCTACATTTTCCAATTCCTGATGATTCTTTAATATCCACATAGATCTTCTTTGTTTTCCTACCTCTACTTACAGCTGATTTTATTTTGATATTGTGCCATCTGGGAACAAACTACTATCACTACTACTATTTCATAACATGGTTTGTCCTGTGCTTCTCCTCCACAACACATATTAATTTCATAGCTGAAGGGCTATGCTTGTTATTTTTGTTAATAATCTCAATGTTTTGTTTTTTTTAATTAGCTGACCTTATGAATCAGTGCAATTTTTAGTGCAGTTGTAGTAAGCATATCTTTCTTCTGTAGACATTACCTTGAGGGTCAAAAGTATTACTGATATAATACTGATAGTGATGTATAACTCTGAAATAAATACTCTGGAAGTGTCTTGCTCACTTCAATTGTGTAAATGTTTCCATTTCTTGCATATGTACAAATGGAAAACTCCATGTGTGTCCTCAATGCTATCAGATGGATGTAGCTAGAGTTTCTAAACATTGCATGTTGGTGAAGCTCTAGTGAAGTTAAATGTTCTCTGTGGTCAGAGTGCATCTCCAACAGAGAGCCATTCTTGGCGCAGACCTTTCATCTCCCTCTTAGTTCTAAGGGGCACAGGACAGGCAGTATATCATTTCAAAATGAAACAGAAAAGCTTTTAAGTAAGCACATCTATTGAAATGTTACCCAGACCGTAATTATAGCACAGGAAAGTGGGGAGGCCTTGAGCTTTGCTGCAGAGGACTGTGGTAGCTGGCAGCATGAGGATCAGGCTCTGGGCAAGAAGATGTAGAAAAGCAGGGTGGAACATGGGTATTATGGATGAGTCTGATGCTGCAAACAGAGCATGTGATGAACAGAGAACTTTATACTATAAATTTAATGAGCACTCAAAACCTACTTGATATCTTTCAGACTACAGGACCAAAATCCATGATGAGGAGCTTCTATTTGGTAATATTTCTTATTTTATAACAGAATCATAAGCCTGTTCAGCATTTGTTGCTCTAAATTCTCAAGTGTGATCAAAGTTTCTTTTAGAGAATTCCAGCGCTATCTACAGTATGAGCAGCAGGTTAAACTAGTGATGCACAACATCCTAAAACTGCTTTAACATCTGTGTGTGGCCACTATACTGTTTTTCAGAGGATATACTTCTTCCAGATTCCACATGTCTGCCTTAGTCATTTTCGAAGATCAGGAACACACAAAGTGAAACAAATAAACTTGATGAAAAGCAGACAGACAGACTGAGTTAGGGTGAGCAGGTCACATCCTAGCCCTATAACTATTAACCCAGTGTTGTCTTCATTTCTATTTTCTGAATGATATTGGCCATTACTGGACAATGTCAAACTTTTTTTTATTATTATTTCAAGCTCCCAAACAAATCCAGATGGGGGAGATGTCAGACTCAGATATATCTTCAAAATCATTTTAAAATTATGGTGAGATTGGAATCGTAACCTTCTGCTGTACACTGACCTAAATATATACAGTACATGCTCTACTGTGGATATGGTTTGGGCTCGGCGGTACAAATATGACACGAAAGCACAAGATGATTAAAAGCCAAACTGTATGCATATGTTTCAGTAAAAGACTCTACTCTGTTGGCATCTGTTCTGAATCCTCTACTCTCTGAGTTTGATCTTTTGAAGTCACTGTCTATGTGACATTTTACATTTCAGTTACTTGATTGACAAGCACTGAATGATTATGGAATATATTGCAGCATGGTAGCTTTGCACCTCCAGTGTCCAACTTAAATTCCTGACTTGTGGGCTGTGTGCATAGAGTTTGCATGTTCTCCCTGTTCTTGGTGGGTTTCCTCCCACAGTTCAGAGACATACAGATTAGGTTAATTGGCATTCAAATAAACACCTTGAACTCTTTGTCCTGTTCCTCAAACCATTCTTGAAAAGGTTTTGCAATGTGGCAGAGCATGTTATCTTGAAGCAATTTTTGTTGCTCCATGGCCCAGTTCTGATGTCCACATGCTCACTATAGTGGATGAACAGGTGCACAGAGTGCATGGGCAATCTGGCCAATCTGCGACTACACAGCTGCATCTTCTGAGGGATCGGACCAGAAGGCTAACCTTTGCTCCCCACGTGCATCAGTAAGCCTTTTACAGTATGTCAAAACTGTAGTCATATCAGTATAATTTTTCATGATTTTGCTAAACACTATATATGCACCTCCTACAGTTCTGTCATAGTCAATAAATTAGCTAATTGTGTTTGTGGCAATTTAAGCATGCATCATTAATTTGTGACTTGAGGTTTTATTAAGAGCAATTTTTTAATACCAAACTCATATCTTCATTTTGTTTGTAGTGAGTTCATACTCACAGCAGTTTGGAACAAGGACAAAAGTGTCTTATTCTTTTAGGACAATTTCACATATTTCAAATATATTAATTTTTATACCTACTGTACTGTATAGTTTAAGGCAAAATTATTCAATAGTTGACTGAAACCTAAACATGTTAGTAATAACCACTGATTATTGTAGAAGTAAATGTTTGCCTTTGAGTCAGGTTTCCAGAGTTTAAATATTAGGTGTATATATTATTGATTGGTTATAAATTGGTTGGTTTAAATTAATCTAGCTTTGTAAGGCGAAAAAAATTGCTTAATGATATACGGAGCCAGACAAAAAATTATGCACCCTTTAGGGGGGGAAATGGTATGATGTATATTATATTAATATAATATTAATAATTTAATTAATACTTAAGCCGTTAGTTGCCTTTGTAAATGCAGCAGCAAATAGTGTAATGGATAAGGAGAAGTGTGATTAAAGCAGTGATGTCTGAGGGATCGGAGAGCATGTGTACTCAGAATTGAGTTCCTTTATGTAGTGAAATTTGGCTGGTTTCCTTGAATTTCTTGATGATCTTGGTTACTAATAGTTAGGCCTTGTTCACACGGGCGTTAAAATCGAGTGTTTTTCTGCCGTTCGTAGCGTCCGGTGAGTGCGGATGAAGCGCCGAGGGTTTTCTACACATAGAAGTCAATGACGGTGTTCACACGGGTTTTGGTGACGTGCATTTGTCTGGCTGCGCGGTTATACGACGTTAAAGAAAGTTGTATGCAGCTTTTTCTTGGCGTTCAAATCCCAACGAGCGCAAGGAAACGCATCTAGTTCGTTTTCTCCGCGTCCATTTTACGCTTCGGAGGACCGGATATATCCCATGATCCTACATGCTATACATAGGGAAATGCGGAAAAAAGCAAAAATAAAATGCTTAAAAAATAAAACTTGCAAGGAAATGTTCGCATTTCTTCATAATCGACAAAAAACTTCCTTTAATCCGACGTTGTGCAGTCAGAGGGTGAACCCAGTAGCGGCGGCGATTTTTTTCTCTCCCTACGTCGCCGTATTATTTTAATATTTTTAAAATATTATATAAAAATATAATAATTTAATTAGAATTTTTAAAACAAGAAGATTAATGTCTAATATAGCAAAATGGTCCATATTAAAACGAGGCACCTCGAATAAAACGACAAGGGCTTTCCAGTTCCCGACACTGACTACACAAACTAATCTGACACAAACTACAATTTGGGCTGCAGGCTGACGTTAGGCTGAGACAAACGAGCACCACTACAAAACGCAACATAAACGTCTAGGACGTTCAGAGTGCGTTCATTTATCCAAATATTTAACGGCCGTGTGTAATGAGATTGTTCACACGGGCTTTGGTGACGTGCGTTTGTCTGGATGCGCGTTAATACGGTTTAAAACAAAAACGTTGCATTCTATACATAGGTAAGTGCGGAAAAAAGGCTAAATAAAGAGAGTGAATCCAGTAGCAGCGATTATTTTCTCTCCCTACGTCGCCGTATTACGAGAATTTTTAAAACAATAAGATTCATGTCTAGTATAGCCAAATTGTCTATATATATATATATATATATATATATATAATTTTTTTTTTTTGAGACAACAAAAGAAAAGATAAAATACACGAGAGGATCGAAATAATGTAGAAACCGTGAAAAGAAGTCAATTATTCTTCTTATTAAGTTGAATTAATTTAAGAGAATTTAAAATTGAGGTCATTCTTAACAACCGAGTATTTCAGTATATACACACTATCAACTTGCCATCTGTAATTATTGTTAAAAACAAAAATGTTGATTTACATAAAATAAGGTTTAAATGTCAAAATTAAAGATAATTAAACTCTACATGTGGCTTTTGCATTTTTTAAAGTTTACTTTTACACATAAATAATAACCTGATTTATGGTTTTATATAGTTAAGCAAAACATCAAATTAAAGCGTTTACTTGTTATCCGATTAATCAAAAAAATTATCGCCCAACTAATCGATTATCAAAATAATCGTTAGTTGCAGCCCTAGTTTTATAATAGCTCCGTCCCATTTTTTTTAAAGGGGTTGCAGCCACCAGATTTGAAATAATGACTCCTTTTTGTTTTTATTGCCAATTTTCCATACTGTCCCAACTTTTTTGGAATCAGGTAACCAACACATGTTAGTGTTTCATGATGTTTTCCCCAGACTGTGTTAACTTTCCGCATGCTTCCTCCATTCATTGAGGTCTTCCTCATTCCTTATATGGCAATGCTTCCTGAGGTTTGTTTTCAGACGTCTATATAACTTTCTTTCTGATTTAAGTAGGACATACACATGGCTTGTGCTCTTTAATGTAATTGCAGATGTACATTATCAGGGTGTTTGGCTCAGGACTTGTATTCATCTTTGATCTGTGAATATACCATATAATGTTCACCAATTCAGAGGATTATAATATAAAGAAAGGTCACACATGCTGAAGACGTGGTCATACACAAGTCATACTACTGTATAATATAGGACCTGTGTGTCAGATCTTACATTAAAATTATTTTATTTCAGAATTTGTCAAAAAGTATGCACATCACTACTCCAATACAATAATAATAATGAATGGCTTGCAAGGCAATAACCAGGGGAAAAAAAATGTAATTCCACATTGTAGATACCATAATGCTACATGTGTATTATACCAATTGCTAATTTAAACATTTCTTTCACACTATGATTTCGTTGACCTCACTGTTTAATAGAAAAGGCTTCTCTATCTATTTCTTTTCTTTTTTTATATCAGGGTTCCAAAAATTTAATTTTGAAAGAATTCCACAAAATATTTTTTTGTTGTTGTTGCTAAATACATTATCATGTATGTATCTCATGTATCGTAGTTTTATTATTTTATAGTGTGGCTATCACACATCTCAGAGGGAAAAAAAACATTGTAACTTCCCTGTATCTAAGATGGGGTACATTGGCCAAAGTTTACTGCGATTAGTTATTGTTACTACATTTAGAAAGTTGATTTGGCTGGCAGCACTACAAATACTTTGCAACCTTTCACTTTCTCATACAAACTCTCACTACTCTGTTGTTGTTAAAATGTATGCACTTGTTTTCTTACTGCTTTAAGTTCAAAACCAACATATGCTATGAAGTACAGTAGACTTCACAGTCATAGATAAAATGACTGTCACAGTACTGTGAAACGCCACTATGAGACAAATTGTTGAGTGTCACTCATGAACTATTCATCAGTGGTAAAGCATTAAGACATAACTGTTGCACTGTTCTTGCATTATTATTTTTCTCCTTATGACCTCTGACTTTAAACATTGCATGATGCTGTTTCAAATTTAGATTTTCTTATTTTTGTGTTCATTTCTACACTGCTCTACACTGTCACAGTGGGGGCCGTAAACAAAAGATCCACCTTTTGCCCTTAGAAAGGCCAGTGGGGTGAAATTCTCGTCCAGGTTAGCATGGGGGTGCTGCGGTGTGGGAATTACTGCTGATGGAGGACAGGACAGGTGTCTCCACCACTAATCCACAGCTGTATTCATAAATCAATGCCTGCAGGGCTTTACTGTGCCCAGAAGCTTTGCCATCAGACAGCAAAGGAAGTTCAGTCATAAGGATTATCTTATGTCATTTGTTTTTATGCAATGATATGCAAAACAAACCTTTTTTGGTCTTCCTGTGACATAAATTATTGGTGCTGCCAGGTTCTATGTAATATTTATCTTATGTTATAAATATTACATAGAACCTGGCAGCACCAAATTAATGCATAAAGACTTAATGCCACCTGTTTAAAGAGACTCCAAGTTCTGTTTTTTAAATTTTTTTTATGTTTATTAATTATTTATATTTGATTATTTGGTAGTAATACACTGTGCAACAGATTAAGAAACTGGAATAAAGTGTCAAATAAATTTATAGATTAAGCAGTTTCTATAAATGTGTTCAAAGTGTCTATTCAGAGTATATACTGCAGTCTCCATTTGAGAATTTTGTTAATGCAACAAAACCTTTGTGGTATCTGAGTAACAGGTGCATCATTTTTTCAGTCTAAAATAAATGCCACTGCAGGCCTGCTTCGCACTTGTTTACAGCCTGTTAAGGAATTACGATGGTTCCTGATGGCCACAGTGGGTTTTGCTATGACCATCTTAGACCATCACAGGTCAGTGCATATATAAACACTCTCCCCCTGTGGTCAAGGACTTCTCTTGGATTTCACAGTCAGTGCGTAACCCCTTCATTCTCTCTGTGTCTCTCATGATCCGACACTGATTTAAAAGCAGCATGGGGGTGGTTATGGCCAAAAAAAAAAAGGAGGATAAAAAGGAGTCAGTGGAGCTTACAGTATGTCCTCGTCTCTGTATGTGTAAGCAGGCGCGCATGCTAGCACACTTGTATAAGAATGTCTCCAGTTGAGCCAAGAACAATGATGTCAATGTTTATGATGATAATCAACTCAAAATATATTCATAGGAAAGAGAGAGAGAGAATCTAGGCACAACAAACTCACTATTATGACACAAGTCTTTGACACAGTTATGTACAATCATAATCCTTGACTGTGTGACCATTCATCTGTGTCCTGTCTTTAATGTGGCGAGACTCAAACCCTGCTCTGAGGTTCTGTGTAATACCTGATGGCAAAGCTCCTGTATTCATATGAATCAGATACTAGCTATGAGCTTCAAAGGGATGCACACATGTGAAGCTAGAGTACCACATGGCTTTGAAATCTAACACTGTTATGTGATGTTGTTGGGGTGACTGAATATCAAAATGTTCAGCCAATAAACAAAAAGCATAAATACTGACATACAGGCTCATCCAGAGATTCTTAATACACAGGACATTTTTTTTCCAACTCTTACTCAACAAAACAATGATTTGCAAAATGAAATAGCAGCTGGCGACAAACAGAGATGTGTTCATTACATGCTACGTAAACTGTAATTACTGCATCTCACAGGCATTAAATTCAGCTTTTCTAATCACAGGCCAGATGTATTTTTATCTTTTAATAAGTTGGCATTACAAGATGTCCAAAACTTCTAGAATAAGGAGTGCAACTGTATATGACAGATTTTGCATTTATTTGCATTTTTACTTAATTCTTTCTTTCTTTTTTTTTATTGGTGAAAATTTGAATTAATAATATAAGAAAAGGTAGAGATAGTGCTTCTTTGCACGGTCTTGGTACTCGTGAGCTCTTGTTTTTTCAGAGACTCCTTAAAATTACATAGATCGGCTTCATTAATCATGTGTTTCATTCTAGTAAAACACTATCATAAGGCTGCATACATTGAAAATGTAAGCATTTAAGCAGAACCCATCTCTGAAAAAGATGCTTCACTTATGGAAACATCTGCATATGTGAAGACTATTCTATATCTCTCTCTTTTTTCTTACAATAGACCCCCGTTTTTTATCCTACAATTTATGGGCTTGACTCCTTTTCCAGATGTATTAGGGCCTGCAGAAGGAAGCTGACCCAATCTGTGTCCCAATCCTTTGTCTGATGCATGTGAGTGACACACACTTTTCTCCAGGCATGGAGCAAAGACTAGGTAGAGGACTTGTTTTCCTATCCTGCTATTAAGGGCACTGACATATAGTTTTGTAGAGCTCTGTGATAGTTATTTAGATGGATTATGAGTGTTAGCATGCATTGTCTTCTCAAAGGCAAATGTGTCTAAAAACAGGTTGAAGAACCTATTAATGAATGGCGGTAGACCTGTGAGACCTTCAGTATAAAACTAGTGACCACTGATCAAGAGTCCAGCTGTAATTTTCATTCGTATTTTTTAAATAAACAAACACCTTATATATTTCGACAATAAACATCAGTGGTTAAACTTTGAAAGATGGTCTAACATCCTGATTTATGAAGCAGTTAATATGAACCTGTCTGAAATTGGGCTTAAACTAAATAATGGGAATAGATAAAGCTTAATAAATATGAATATTAAAGCCAGCTTTAAAGTTGTTAGGAAAATAGATCAGATCCAGCTTTGCTGTAGAGCAATATACAGGTGCACAGCACCAGCATAGCAGAAACCCTTGTATAACATCATGCTACAGAGGTGTTAAATATAAAGCAATATAGTATAAATAATTAATTAATTATAAATAATTTGTAAAGATAAGTCTGGTGTTATTGAAAGTACTCCTACAGTTGAACAAGTGTGTGAAAATTCAGAGGGAACATGCAACTACAGTATATAAATATTTCTAATATTTTTTTTTATTATTCACTACTATTCACTAAATGTTATTCAGTGAAATTCATCTTACATCTAATAATTAAAAAATTCCAAATAAATGTCAGCATTAATGAGCACATTTATGTAAGTATAAGCATTTTTGCAGGTTATTTTCTATTAGATTTTACATAAATTCTCTAAGCAAGTGATCATTTGTCAGAAAAACTTTTAAACTATAATAATAATAATAATATTAATGATGATGATTATTATTATTATTATTATTATTATTATTAGTCCACTTTAGGGGCTAAAGGGTCTGATGAATTAGAAAGAAAATATTGAATACTATCTTTATTTTTAGATGTGCTCAGGTTTTGTCCCTGTCTCTTTGGAAGTCTATGTACCAGAGCTCCATGTTTAACAGGAACAGGAAATACTACAGAAGCCTAGAAGTTGATGCACTGCCAACTTTAAATGCCATCTCTAAAAATACCCACCAGGAATTTAGGGCTTGGCAAAAGGGGCAAGGTCACTGGCCTAGGGCTTGTCGCCACTTTGAGGGCCTATTTCGACACGAAAGCCTTGTCTAACTGTAATCCAACCCTGTCTCTCTCTGTCTCAGCCCCTGTCACTTCTTCTCTATAATCACCTCCTGCTTTTTAACTCACTTCAGTTTCTTTGTGCTCAGCCAAGACTTATGAAGGAGATTTAGAACAAAGGTGGTGCTTGAAAATGGTCTGCTTAAAGTTTAGTCCAGGAGACTGAAAGATCCATCAGCTTGCTATTTGCTTTATGAAACCTACAGTATAAATACTTGCCCAAGCTGACCATGCTGAGTGTGTGATGAGGACTTTTTTTGTAAGTAGGGGTCCATCAGAAATTGCAAAAGTATGCACCCAAAGAACAACACTGGCACAAGCTTGGATATCTACAATGAGCTTAAAATATGATTAGGGGGTATGAATTTTTTTGGTTTCAAACAAACTTTTAAAAAAATTAAAATCTCTTATAGCTCTGGTACAACATATTTACAGAAAAAAAGAAGAAAAAAATGTGCATATCCAGCACAGTGGACCATGAGCATGAGCATCATGGATATGGTTGGCCCTGCTTTGACCATGAGCTTGGCTTATTGTCTGTAGAGAGTTCTGCATGTTCTCCCTGTGGCTCTGTGGGTTTCCGCAAGGTTCTCTGGCTCTCCTTCACCTGCCAAAAAACATACCAGGAGATGGATTGGCTTAATTAAAATGTCCTTCGTATAAATGAGTGTGTGAATGTGAGAGCTTTTTTTTTTTTTTTTTTTTTTAATAGTATGATACAGACACTGCAAACAAATAAAAGCATTCTCCTGTGTTTTTTTTGTCTGGCAGACTATAATGGAGGTAAAAAGCAAATATTCACGTATAAAACTTTCCACAAAGTTACCTAATTGTGGTTTTGAGGGTTTTTTTTTTAAAGTGCTTCTGGGAAACAACTTCAATCCCATCCATGCCCGCAGGGGGAAATCGTCAGACAGAAAAAGTAAAATGGTGAAATGTAAAATAGGATCATAGAGAATAACAAGGGATGTTCTCAATTACATTACTATAACCATACAAATTAAATTTCTAAAATACACTGGCCGGATTCAATTTAAACTATTTGACATTTATGCACAGTTGATTAACAAAATTTGTTGATACAAAGAAACTTTTAAAAATACTACTCCATGCCATTGTTCCCTTTTTTATACTTTTATTCCCATTTTTTAAGCCTGGGCTAAATTTTGTGCTGCACTCTTGCTGCACCTTTTTCAGCCATAACAAACAGTGTGTACGGGTACGTATGAACAGGACATGTGCCCAGTTTAATGTGATAGATGTGTGTAAACATACACATAGACGAAGCACAGTGCTTCCTTTCAGATACTCTTGCAGGGAGGAAAATCCCAGCAAGAGAACAGGAGAAGAAGCCTGCCACTAGATATCCTCTACAACACATTTAACACAATTTTCAATCTAAATAGTTTGATCCTGAACCACAGGATGTTATTTGTGCATACTGGAAATGCTATTTTTTCATTCCATATTTGTGTATTACTTTATTAAATTAGTTTTTCAAGTTTAAGTTATTTTTTAAAGAATTTATTTAAAAACTAAGAGATGAAAAATATTTTTTTCATTTACTTGATTCTTTTTTTCTTATTATTGCAAGTATTGAAGAACACACAAAAAATGTAAATGTTGCTAAATTATAGCACTGCGACGAGCTCCTTCCTGCTCTCTGTCATCTCCAGTAAATGCACAGTGGTTGTTGCTGGTGCCTCTGGGCCCCCAGTGGACCAAGTACAATCATCAGCAGGCTTTTTTGTTTAGACTACTTAAACCAGGTGTTTAGACAATTCGGTCTGTAGCTGCTGACTAAGAGTGCATGCCCCCATTCCCAACACATCCCTTTCTAAAGCAAGACGCATGCTTACCCCCAAAAAATGTCCCCAGAAGAGCAGTGCACGGCTGGGGAAGTCATTGTCAGACATCTACCACACAACGAGTATTGCAGATTTAACTATACCCGATGCACTCGAAGTAGTATAGCATTCAATTAGGGCTGCAACTAACGATTGTTTTGATAATCGATTAGTTGGGCGATCATTTTATCAATTAATCTATTAATCGAACAAAAACTAATCACTTTGATTTGATGTTTTGCTTAACTACATAAACCCATAAATCCGGGTATTATTTATGTATAAAAGTAAACTTAAAAAAATGCAAAAGCCACATATAAAGTTTAATGATCTTTAATTTGGACATTTAAACCTTATTTTATGTAAATCAACATTTTTGTTTTTAACAATAATTGCAGATGGCAAGTTGACAGTGTGTATATACACAGGTCCTTCTAAAAAAATAGCATATTGTGATGAAGTTCATTATTTTCTGTAATGTACTGATAAACATTAGACTTTCATATATTTTAGATTCATTACACACAACTGAAGCAGTTCAAGCCTTTTATTGTTTTAATATTGATGATTGTGGCATATAACTCGTGAAAACCCAAAATCCCTATCTCAAAAAATTAGCATATTTCATCCGACCAATAAATTAAAAAAAAAGTGTTTTTAATACAAAAAAAGTCAACCTTCAAATAATTATGTTCAGTTATGCACTCAATACTTGGTCGGGAATCCTTTTGCAGATTCTTGTCTTGTGTCTCTCAACTTTCTCTTCACAATATCCCACAGATTCTCTATGGGGTTCAGGTCAGGAGAGTTGGCAGGCCAATTGAGCACAGTAATACCATGGTCAGTAAACCATTTACCAGTGGTTTTGGCACTGTGAGCAGGTGCCAGGTTGTGCTGAAAAATGAAATCTTCATCTCCATAAAGCTTTTCAGCAGATGGAAGCATGAAGTGCTCCAAAATCTCCTGATAGCTAGCTGCATTGACCCTGCCCTTGATAAAACACAGTGGACCAACACCAGCAGCTGACATGGCACCCCAGACCATCACCGACTGTGGGTACTTGACACTGGACTTCAGGCATTTTGGCATTTCCCTCTCCCTAGTCTTCCTCCAGACTCTGGCACCTTGATTTCCGAATGACATGCAAAATTTGCAACCTGTAGCCCATTTCCTGCACACGGTGGCTCTGGATGTTTCTACTCCAGACTCAGTCCACTGCTTCCGCAGGTCCCCCAAGGTCTGGAATCGGTCCTTCTCCACAATCTTCCTCAGGGCCCGGTCACCTCTTCTCGTTGTGCAGCGTTTTCTGCCACACTTTTTCCTTCCCACAGACTTCCCACTGAGGTGCCTTGATAGAAATTTCTTTCTGTGACTTACCCTCTTGCTTGAGTGCATCAATGATGGCCTTCTGGACAGCAGTCAGGTCAGCAGTCTTACCCATGATTGCGGTTTTGAGTAATGAACCAGGCTGGGAGTTTTTAAAAGCCTCAGGAATCTTTTGCAGGTGTTTAGAGTTAATTAGTTGATTCAGATGATTAGGTTAATAGCTCGTTTAGAGAACCTTTTCATGATATGCTAATTTTTTGAGATAGGGATTTTGGGTTTTCATGAGCTGTATGCCACAATCATCAATATTAAAACAATAAAAGGCTTGAACTGCTTCAGTTGTGTGTAATGAATCTAAAATATATGAAAGTCTAATGTTTATCAGTTCATTACAGAAAATAATCAACTTTATCACAATATGCAAATTTTTTGAGAAGGACCTGTATATATATATATATATATATACTGACATATTCAGTTCTTAAGAATGACAAATTTAAAATTCTCTTAAATTAATTCAACTTAATAAGAAGAATAATAGACTTCTTTTCACGGTTTATACATTATTTCGATCCTCTCGTGTATTTTATCCTTTTTTTTTGTTGTCTCAATAAAAAAAAATAAAAAAAATTATATATATATATATATATATATATATATATATATATATATATACAGTGGTGTGAAAAACTATTTGCCCCCTTCCTGATTTCTTATTCTTTTGCATGTTTGTCACACTTAAATGTTTCTGCTCATCAAAAACCGTTAACTATTAGTCAAAGATAACATCATTGAAGACAAAATGCAGTTTTTAAATGAAGGTTTACGTTATTAAGGGAGAAAAAAAACTCCAAATCTACATGGCCCTGTGTGAAAAAGTGATTGCCCCCCTTGTTAAAAAATAACTTAACTGTGGTTTATCACACCTGAGTTCAATTTCTGTAGTCACCCCCAGGCCTGATTACTGCCACACCTGTTTCAATCAAGAAATCACTTAAATAGGAGCTACCTGACACAGAGAAGTAGACCAAAAGCACCTCAAAAGCTAGACATCATGCCAAGATCCAAAGAAATTCAGGAACAAATGAGAACAAAAGTAATTGAGATCTATCAGTCTGGTAAAGGTTATAAAGCCATTTCTAAAGCTTTGGGACTCCAGCGAACCACAGTGAGAGCCATTATCCACAAATGGCAAAAACATGGAACAGTGGTGAACCTTCCCAGGAGTGGCCGGCCGACCAAAATTACCCCAAGAGCGCAGAGACAACTCATCCGAGACGCCACAAAAGACCCCAGGACAACATCTAAAGAACTGCAGGCCTCACTTGCCTCAATTACAGTAAGGTCAGTGTTCACGACTCCACCATAAGAAAGAGACTGGGCAAAAACGGCCTGCATGGCAGATTTCCAAGGCGCAAACCACTTTTAAGCAAAAAGAACATTAAGGCTTGTCTCAATTTTGCTAAAAAACATCTCAATGATTGCCAAGACTTTTGGGAAAATACCTTGTGGACCGACGAGACAAAAGTTGAACTTTTTGGAAGGTGCGTGTCCCGTTACATCTGGCGTAAAAGTAACACAGCATTTCAGAAAAAGAACATCATACCAACAGTAAAATATGGTGGTGGTAGTGTGATGGTCTGGGGTTGTTTTGCTGCTTCAGGACCTGGAAGGCTTGCTGTGATCAGTGGTGTCAAAAGTATTCACATTCATTACTTGAGTAGAAGTATAGATACTAGGATTCAAAAATACTTCTTTAGAAGTTGAAGTATCAACCCAAGCTTTTTACTTAAGTAAAAGTTTAAAAGTAGTGGTTTCTAAACTACTAAAAGTATAAAAGTAAAAGTACCGTGAGGGGGGAAAAAAGCATTAAGGTCTCGCTTTCTGATTATGCAACGGGGGGGGGGGGGTTACTTGACACCTCTGGCTGTGATAGATGGAACCATGAATTCTACTGTCTACCAAAAAATCCTGAAGGAGAATGTCCGGCCATCTGTTCGTCAACTCAAGCTGAAGCGATCTTGGGTGCTGCAGCAGGACAATGACCCAAAACACACCAGCAAATCCACCTCTGAATGGCTGAAGAAAAATGAAATGAAGACTTTGGAGTGGCCTAGTCAAAGTCCTGACCTGAATCCTATTGAGATGTTGTGGCATGACCTTAAAAAGGCGGTTCATGCTAGAAAACCCTCAAATAAAGCTGAATTACAACAATTCTGCAAAGATGAGTGGGCCAAAATTCCTCCAGAGCGCTGTAAAAGACTCGTTGCAAGTTATCGCAAACGCTTGATTGCAGTTATTGCTGCTAAGGTTGGCCCAACCAGTTATTAGGTTCAGGGGGCAATTACTTTTTCACACAGGGATATGTAGGTTTGGATTTTTTTTCTCCCTAAATAATAAAACCCCTCATTTAAAAACTGCATTTTGTGTTTACTTGTGTTATCTTTGACTGATAGTTAAATGTGTTTGATGATCAGAAACATTTTGTGTGACAAACATGCAAAAGAATAAGAAATCAGGAGGGGGCAAATAGTTTTTCACACCACTGTATATATATATTATTATTTTTTAAATTGAGATAGAGAGAGAGAGAGAGACCATTTTGCAATACTAGACATTAATCTTATTGTTTTAAAAATTCTCGTAATACGGCGACATAGGGAGAGAAAAAAATCGCCGCTACTGGGTTAACTCTCTTTATTTAGCCTTTTTTCCGCATTTCCCTATGTATAGCATGTAGGATCATGGGATATATCCGGTTCTCCGAAGCGTAAAATGGACATGGAGAAAACGCACTAGTCGCGTTTTCCTTGCGTTCGTTGGGATTTGATTAGTCAGCCCAACTAATCGATAACGGCATTCGTTGACAACGAATTTCATTATCGATAATTATCAATTTTATCGATCAGTTGTTGCAGCCCTACATTCAATTACTAAATAGGATTCAAAGTCTTCTTCTATATCTACCCTAATTTTAGGCCTGTCTGCTTCCTTTTTCTTTGGATCCTATAAAAGCCAGGACTGACACGGAAGTCTCTTCATGTCCTTCTGTCTGATGATTTAATTGTGGTAGAGTTTGGAAATTGATGGAATGGATTGGAAAGCATTAGATTACACCATACAATACAAT
Source organism: Channallabes apus (assembly GCA_030522415.1). Classification (NCBI taxonomy): domain Eukaryota; kingdom Metazoa; phylum Chordata; class Actinopteri; order Siluriformes; family Clariidae; genus Channallabes; species Channallabes apus. Next base: position 25,381,567 of record CM060118.1, read on the forward strand.
ACAGTACATCCCAATCCTTGCTGGTATCTCATTCATATTCAATTATGCTACTTGATTACTTGATCATACAGTACATGTCATACATGTAAATTAAACTACTGGAAGCACATTTCTTTATAAAAACTGTTCACTATACTCACTTCCTCATTTTCTATACTGCTTATCCTGCACAGAGGCGCAGGAGGTCTGGAGCCTATCCCTGGATACTCTGGGCTCAATGCCAGACACACCCTGGATGTGTCTGGCATTGTGCCCATTGCATGGCACAAGCATGCACACACACACACACACATTCCGGGCAATTTAAAAGAACCAGTTAGCCTAATCTGCAAGTCTGCAAGAAACCCAGCAAAGCATGGGGAGAACATGCAAAATCCACACAGACAGACCCAAAGGCACAACTCAAACCCTCGATCGTGGGCATATGAGGCCACCCTGATTGACCATATTAATAGTAAAGTATATATTTTTAAATCCCTCAGTAATTAAAGCAAAGTGAGGCATTGCAACAAACAAAGCCATAACAACAATGTACCCAGCAGAAGATGCTGTGCTTAATTTTCTAATGTTGTTTATTTGGGGAAGCTTGGTGCTGGTACTAAGACACTGTCGTAAACATTTTGGAGTTGTTTTTAAGCATGGTATTGTTACTGTTACATGGCAGTCTTTGCGCATAATTTTTGTGTTGTACTCATTTTCATTTTTATTGTTACTGCTCACTTATTTCCAGCCAGATCTCAATTGTCTTAATTTCTTTTTACTGGCAAAAACATTTTGAACATCTGCACCATTATCGTAATCTGCATCTAAGCATTGGACTGTATCAGACAGCAAACATACACAAATACTGCCAGATACTAATGGACTGTTCTCACTCTTGTTTTAATTTATAATAATTGAAGGATTGATAGGTTTATTGATATAATTTTTTGACACAAATGGTGTCACCAGCCACCCCATTCACATTAAATATTGTACACCGCGTTCCAAATTATTATGCACATTAGATGTAAGTGTCAAACATTAAATGTTTAGTATTTAAATTAAACTCATGGATGGTGTTGTGTCTCAGGGCTCTTTGGATCACTGAAATGAATCTCAGAAACGTGTGATAATTAGTTTGCCAGATAAGCCCAATTAAAGGAAAAGTACTGAAGAAAGTTGTTCCACATTATTAAGCAGGCCACAGGTTTCAAGCAATATGGGAAAGAAAAAAGATCTCTCTGTTGCCGAAAAGCGTCAAATAGTGCAATACCTTGGACAAGGTATAAAAACTTGAGATATTTCATAAAATTTAAGCGTGATCATCCCAACGAACGCAAGGAAATCACTTCTAGTTCGTTTTCTTCGCGTTCATTTTATGCTTCGGCGGACCGGATATATCCCATGATCCTACATGCTATACAGAGGGAACTGCGGAAGAAGAGCAAAATAAAGAGAGTGAACCCAGTAGCGGCGATTTTTTTTCTCTCTCTCCGTACGTCGCCGTATTACGAGAATTTTTAAACCAATAAGATTGATGTCTAGTATAGCAAAATGGTCTCTCTCTCTCTCTATATATATATATATATATATTATTGAGACAACAAAAAAAGGATAAAATACACGAGAGAATCTAAATAATGTATAAACCGAAGTCTAGAAGTCTATTATTCTTTTGATTAAGTTGAATTAATGTAAGAGAATTTAAAATTGAGGTCATTCTTAATAACTGAATATGTCAGTGTATTTTTTAAACTCTATATATATATATATATATATATATATATATATATATATATATATATATATATATATACTGTCAACTTGCCGTCTGCAATTATTGTTAAAAACAAAAATGTTGTATATGTGGCTTTTGCATTTTTTTTTGCAAGTTTACTTTTATACATAAATAATACCCTGATTTGTGGGTTTATATAGTTATAGGTGAAGCAAAACATCAAATTAAAGCGGTTAGGTTTTTATCCGATTAAGCGAAAAAATAATCGCCCAACTAATCGATTATCAAAATAGTCGTTAGTTGCAGGCCTAGTGCAAACCCATATGATACATGACAGCATGATGAAGCCTAACATTCATTCATTCATTCATTCATCTTCTATACCGCTTAATCCTGTGTTCAGGGTCGCGGGGGACCTGGAGCCTATCCCAGGAGACTTCGGGCACTGAGCCTAACATGCACTGAGCAATCACAACTGACATCAAGACACTATTCAGTGACATACCATACTTAATTGAAACAGCTATATGCAACATCAAAAAGGTTCATATGGCATACATGTTGAACTTGTTGAACTGTTTGATAAGGAAGATCTAGTGCCTCACTATGTACAGTATGCCACTGACCTGACAAGTAATGTTAGCAGGTGACATTGAGTTTGTGCCATGCTTCCGGCCATGGCGGGCAACTTGCTTTCTCAGCTGTTTCAACAAGTACACTGATCTTCTGCACTTTACTGTAGCATTTATCATTGCTTAGTTGGTGATGCCTGTAGGATTTTTGTCCCCACTGTACCTGCATTTATGGACATTATCCCATTAAGAGCTATGAACAACTGTGTCCTATTTAAGGGGTTTAACCCACATTCATCATTGTCTTGTAAAGCACATCCAAGCTTTCAACAGCATGTAGCACAACCATCAGTGTCTATAAAAGAGGCATTGATCGTAACCTTAGTGCATTGCATCTGCCAATGGAGCCGGAATACATGGTCTTTTCTATGAGTATATTCTTATTGCAGCAGTAGCATGCTGTTATACTTCTGGACAATTACAAATACTAAAAAAGGTACACTTTTGTACACTTTGTGGTTAATACAAATATACTTTATTGTATCATACAGTACACACAACCTTCTATACTACAGTATTGCAAATGTGTTACCAGTACACTAAAGGTGTTTAGGATAATTTACAAATGCTAAATGCATTTTAGAATATTAGAATATACAGATACAGTATTAGTTTAAACCTGGCGTGTTGATTCTACAGTAGCTGTTACACAGAGACTGAAAACAGGCCGAGAGCTACGGAGCCATTATACCACAAGCAAAGTACATAAATTAACAATAACACTTTAGACAATACATTCTATAGCTTAAAGTATGTACTTAATGACAAATTACCTAAACAAAAACCATAAAATTTACCTTATGCAGATGAAAATAAAATAATAACGATACGAACTAATGCACGCAATTACGCAGCTTCCAGCCGTTAATTCAACCTAGAAGTGGAGGAGTGGGGAGCAAATCAGAGAACGGACAGTCCGAATCTGCCCGCCTCCAGTCTCTGATTGGCTGGTGGGGCGTCGATTCTAGTCTCTGGTTGGCTGGAATAGTTGCAGAGTTTACAACGCTGCTGCAGTTTGTGTAAGTGTAGCTTTATGACAGTGAGCGGACAGAAGAGTGAGAGAGTGCAAGCATAAATTATCTTGAACACGCAAAAGTGATTTTCAGCGCGCAAGAATGAGTTTGAGATCGCGCGTGGGAGAGAGAGATTCAGCGTGCAGAAACGAGTCTAAAAGCGCGCACGCACGAGAGAGTAGTGCACTAAATATAAGTACATATGAATAAGTACATTTAAATTTAACTGATAATATACTGAGACTACCGTATATTAAAATTGTATTCTAATGTATACTTTCTGTACATTTGTACCAGGGTTTTACATTAACTTTATTGCTCACTGGCCAATGTGGCTAGTGGATTTCCGGAGTCACTAGCCATTCAGCCTTTTTACTAGCCACAATTTTGTTACCAGAAAATCGCAGTTTTTTTCTTCACCATGATACGTTAATGTTTGTTATATCTAGATTTACTTATAAATGACAGCATACACTGTATCACTATAGTAGTAGTCAAGTATTCAGTACTGTTAAGAAGCTCCCAATATAAAAACATGCAAACATGAACAGTATATTCTGCTTATTGAACTTAAATTCAAGCCTCTTACCACATGAAATTGAAAAATAACACATTCAGTACAACTGAACTCATTCTGATATTAAAACTACAGCAACTCAGAACATTTATCATTTTAGTGTTATTATGTGTACTATTACCAGGTATTATTATTCATTATGTATTATTATATCAGAATTCTGAGTTAGGACAATGTACTCTGGTCTATCTTGTAGTGTTGACTCTTTATAGTGTGAGGTAATTCAATCAATTGATGAATTTTCTATCATTCAACATGAAATATAAATAGATTTTAATAGTGATTACTTTTTTATATATAATCAGTAAATAACCTATGCGAAAGGGGCAAACATTCTCATCCTATTGAGAAGCAATAGCCCTTTAAGGAAGTGATACACACACACCAAACAGGAAGTAAAAGTGAGTGTGTGCGCGCGCGCATGTGTGAATGTGTGAGCGTAATATCACGTTGCAATGCGTTTATTATATCGGATGACTTAAAATATATTGTCAAACCAAAGAATAAACTACCCACCAAAGTGGCTAGTGAGACTAAAGTTATTACCCGCCACAGCCGAATTTTACCCGCATTTGGCGGGTGGGCGGGTGCCAATGTCAAACCCTGATTTGTACAATTATTATTTCGAGCATATTTTATAAAAAAAAATATAACAAAAATACATTGGAAAATAAGTTTAAATAAGTATACTTTGGAAATTAGACCAGCCTTTCACTTATTTTCCAATAATATATTTTTGGAAAGTGTACTATAATACAATTATTTTTAAGTAAACTTTAAAGTTTAATTCCAAAATTTGGTAAAAACATGATGTTAGTATACTTTTTACAGTATATATTGATTGATGGTACAACTTTTTGTTAGTATATTTGCAATCCTACTATCGAGGATTTCAATATATTTGTAATACACTATAGTGTATTTTTTTTCACTGGGGCAGTTATATATTCATAATGAATAATGGACTTTCTCTCTTTTAAATATATCTCAAAATAAAAATGTGATCCATGTTACTGTCCAGAGCTTTTGTTTTTGTATAATTAAAATTATACAACTGAAACGAGGCAACAGCTAACAACCAGGCAGAGTGATGGCTATCATATGCTTCCTCCAGGACACGAGACACCAACCAGCCACAGGAGGTAGCCTCTATTCCTATGATTGGTTAGTGTTGCTATAATTGATGTGAGAGTAGAAGCATCTGCTCTCAAGACTCAGCATTTGAACTCTGAATCTACAAATTATAGGCTTAACATTTTCTTTCAAGCCACTCAGGAACCTGCAAAAAAATTGTCCACTCAAGCAGAAAAGTTAAGGCTTCTAGTCAGTGCCTAATTGATAATGCATCTTTAGTGACAATACCAGGAGTTGGCTTAGGCATTTAATCAGCTATCTTGATTGAATGATCCACCTTTAATTTTTCTAAGATGTAGCCTGTACTGACCACTGTTATTGAGTTCCACTCCTGCCTTATATGCTCATCATCAGATACTCTGGTGGCAAGCAATCAGTACTATCAACCAACTCAAAGACTGGGACACAGAGTCTGAACTTTCTCAGGATTTGTCTTTTAATGTGAGGCAGCAGTAGGCTACAATAATTCTACTATTCATATTCAAAGAAATCCTATTTATGCTCCAGAGTTTGTGTCAGTTTATGCATAAGAAGACCACTTACAGTTTCTTGCAAAAGTATTTATACCCCCTGAAGTTTTCCACATTTTGTAAAAAAAAAAATTTTTAAACAGTGTGGCATGCATTTGTATTCAGCCATCTTTACTCTGATACCGCTAAATAAAATACAGTTCAACCAATTGCCTTCAGAAGTCACCTACAGTAATTAATAACTAGAGTCCAGTTCTGTGAACCCTCAGAGGTTAGATGTTAGATACCATTAGTGAACAAACAAGCATCATGAAGCCCAAGGAACGCACCAGACAGATCAGGGATGTCGTTGAGAAGTTTAAAGCAGGGTTCGGTTATAAAAAAAAAAAAAAAAAAAAAATATATATATATATATATATATATATATATATATATATATATATATATATATATATATATATATATATATATATATATATATATTATATATATGGAAAGGTTTGAGGTTTGAGGAGTGTGAATACTTTTGCAAAGCACTGAACTAGACAGAAAACATTTACAATGTTAATAAATGATTAATAAATGGGGCTCAAGCACTGATCATGACGAATACAGCATACTAGCCTGAAATACAGAGTAGGATGGAGTTGAACGCTGAAAAAGTTCAACTTAAACACTTCCTCAGCAAAGCAAGAATGGGAAAGACGTGGGCTTTTTTTTTTATAGGCTACACACCTAAGGTCATGGTCACAGACAGTCCATCTGTGGATGGCTTTGCTACTAACACTGGGCAAAGAAACTAGCAGATGGGAAAACGTCAGTAGTTGAGAAGAAAACCACACACACACACACACACACACAAAAGAGTTTTTATAGTGATCTGTACTGGTCTTCCTCTGCCCTCTGACGGTGATGTTTAGATGTGCACCAAAGAAATGTAATACCCTGTTAAAATTCATGTAAGCAACAGTAAGCAAGACAGTGGACAACACTGGAGATTACACTAGATCTACACTCCATTATTTATAAACCACCTAGTCTGAGCAAGACACTATGCATACAGCAGGCTAGTAGATACAGCCCTCAGTGAGAGCAGCGCGGATATTTATACAGTCAGGTGTTAACGAAATCAAAGCTGAATCAAAACTGCGGATTTCATTCAGGAATTTAAAAAAAACACAGTTCTGATCTGGTGATCTGGGGGATACGGAGTATTTCTTTATACCTAATTATGGACATAGCGGTCATATCTTTTTTTATGAATAAATAATAATAATAATAATAATAATAATAATAATAAATTACGGATTCATGTAGGAGTTTTTAATCACATCTTCTATTTTATTATTATTTTTTTTTTTAATAAGGATTTCTCCCCCTCGAATGCACGAACAGGGGCTCTATTTTGCCCCTCAGCAGCATCAGGAGCATGAGCCTGCCTCCATCGCCGGTACGCTGCTACTGGCTCCAGTTTGCTATCCCTTTTTTTTTTCTTTTTTTTTTTTTGAGAAGAAGAGGAGCTCAGCATAAGGGCACATAACACGGATAAGAGCAAGAATTGCTTGTGGGAGCATCAAAAGACAAAAGCGTATTTTATATGTGGCGTTAAGTAGGAGACAGAGAGCAGGTAAATTCCAGTAAACAGTAACGCCGGGTTGGTTAATAGGGTTGCGACGGAGGGACTACTGTTCCACTGTCCGTGTGCGTGTGTGTGCAGATTAGCCTCGGCTCACCGTTACTGTACACGGCGGCGGTGAAACAAAATGGGGGTTATTTCGTGGGCGGAGCGGTTTTTAAAAACGACACGCTTTCTTTGGCCTGTAAACAGCCCGTGTTTTTGATAAATCACATACATGGTGTCGTTCGGCGTGTAAAGCGGTGAAGTTAATAAGCGAGGCCTTTTTGTTCGGTCCGCGGGTTCATGTGCGCATATTCGAGCCGCGCTTCTCCATGGCGCCCACGTAGCGACTGCAGCTCGAGTTAGCAAGGAGGCGTCTTTTCCTGCAGCACCGCGGGTCTGTCACTCGGATTTTATTTACTGACGTTATTGCAATATTTTTTCTCCTTTTATTAAAGACGGAATTACAAAATCTGGAGGAAAAAAACGTACTGTTTTTTAAAGAGGCAATTTTCCTTTAAGTGTGTGTGTGTGTGTGTGTGTGTGTGTGGAGCCGCAGCAGCGATTGAGATGATCAGTGTCTGTTATTCGCTCGTTCATTACCGGTATTTATCACAGCTAGCAATTTATATAACTCGAGTTTATATATCAGGTTAGACACAGTATGATTTTATTTCATGCAGCACTTGAAAATAAATCCCGCTCGCTCACAGTGTCAGGATCATCAATGAATTATGTATTGGCTGTAATGCGAGCAGACAGGTGATATACTGCTGCTGAGCTTCTGCTACTCACACCATCTCATTTCTTTCTTTCTTTTTTACAAATATACACGTCTTATGTTTTAAGGTTTTTTTTTTTTTTTTTTTACAATTCCCTTGTGAAATTATGACCATCCCTTCTGACATTATAAAAAAAATTCCATATCATAGGAAAATCATAACATGTGCTGTGTAACCAAATATTGCTTTACTGCAATCATATTTGAATATTGATATATGGGTAATTTATTGCCTTATTGCATGTAACTGTATTTCAGTAAGTAAGGTGATCATCCAGTGACACTGTGAACCAAAAATAAAAAGGTGAGCTTGCTACTTATTTGTCTTCAAATTTCTAAATATATTGTTTTTTCAATTAAAAAAAAGGCTGCCTTAAATAAAATGCCTTGTCATTATGTTTTTCCCCCCCTTATTGCATCTAAACCAGCATGTCGGCCAGAGGAGGAAAAAAGAAGACCACCAAGCTGTCACGCTCAGCCCGAGCTGGCGTTATCTTTCCTGTAGGGAGGATGATGAGGTATTTACGCACAGGGACTCATAAGTACCGCATCGGTATGGGTGCTCCTGTCTACATGGCAGCTGTCATTGAGTACTTAGCAGGTGAAAGCAGGCACACACCACAGATACAGATGTCTACACATTGCTGTTAAAAATTGCAGGTCCATATACAGGTCCTTCTCAAAAAATTAGCATATTGTGATGAAGTTCATTATTTTCTGTAATGTACTGATAAACATTAGACTTTCATATATTTTAGATTCATTACACACAAACTGAAGTAGTTCAAGCCTTTTATTGTTTTAATATTGATGATTGTGGCATACAGCTCATGAAAACCCAAAATCCCTATCTCAAAAAATTTGCATATTTCATCCGACAAATAAAAGAAGTGTTTTTAATACAAAAAAAGTCAACCTTCAAATAATTATGTTCAGTTATGCACTCAATACTTGGTCGGGAATCCTTTTGCAGATTCTTGTGTCTCTCAACTTTCTCTTCACAATATTCCACAGATTCTCTATGGGGTTCAGGTCAGGAGAGTTGGCAGGCCAATTGAGCACAGTAATACCATGGTCAGTAAACCATTTACCAGTGGTTTTGGCACTGTGAGCAGGTGCCAGGTCGTGCTGAAAAATGAAATCTTCATCTCCATAAAGCTTTTCAGCAGATGGAAGCATGAAGTGCTCCAAAATCTCCTGATAGCTAGCTGCATTGACCCTGCCCTTGATAAAACACAGTGGACCAACACCAGCAGCTGACATGGCACCCCAGACCATCACTGACTGTGGGTACTTGAGGCATTCAAGTACATACTTCAGGCATTTTGGCATTTCCCTCTCCCCAGTCTTCCTCCAGACTCTGGCACCTTGATTTCCGAATGACATGCAAAATTTGCAACCTGTAGCCCATTTCCTGCACACGCCTGTACACGGTGGCTCTGGATGTTTCTACTCCAGACTCAGTCCACTGCTTCCGCAGGTCCCCCAAGGTCTGGAATCGGTCCTTCTCCACAATCTTCCTCAGGGCCCGGTCACCTCTTCTCGTTGTGCAGCGTTTTCTGCCACACTTTTTCCTTCCCACAGACTTCCCACTGAGGTGCCTTGATACAGCACTCTGGGAACAGCCTATTCGTTCAGAAATTTCTTTCTGTGTCTTACCCTCTTGCTTGAGTGTATCAATGATGGCCTTCTGGACAGCAGTCAGGTCGGCAGTCTTACCCATGATTGCGGTTTTGAGTAATGAACCAGGCTGGGAGTTTTTAAAAGCCTCAGGAATCTTTTGCAGGTGTTTAGAGTTAATTAGTTGATTCAGATGATTAGGTTAATAGCTCGTTTAGAGAACCTTTTCATGATATGCTAATTTTTTGAGATAGGGATTTTGGGTTTTCATGAGCTGTATGCCACAATCATCAATATTAAAACAATAAAAGGCTTGAACTACTTCAGTTGTGTGTAATGAATCTAAAATATATGAAAGTCTAATGTTTATCAGTTCATTACAGAAAATAATGAACTATATCACAATATGCTAATTGTTTTAGAAGGACCTGTAATATAATAATCAGATGTTTTCTCTCTATTTAATGTTATAGATGTAGCAGATTATTAATGAAAAACAAATAAAAAAGAAAAATATTTAAAAGAAAATGCAGTACCTGGTTGCTAAAGGGGTGTGTGAATGAATTAATAATTAATCTTCAATTCCCATAAACATCAATGAAGTGATTGTGATCTTGGTTCCATGCAACTGCCCATCCAAGCCCACCAAAATTACATTAAACCTATGTGCCAAAGTGTTTATGATTCGATGAGACCAAGGTAGAACTTTCTGGGCATAATTGTAAAAAATGTCTTTGTCACAAAACAAGACAGCTCATCACACAAACAACTCCATATCCTCTTTGAACTGTGGGGCTGTTTCTCTACAGCCTGGATTGTATAGAGGGAATCATTAATCACTACAAATTCCAATCTATTTTGGTACAATAACTGAAGGCTTCTGATATCCAGCTGAAGAAAGATTCTCACCTTCCAGCATGATTATAAACCAACGCAAAACCCCAAGTCCACAAAAGAATGGCTATACAAGAAGAATATCAATGGTTATGGAATGATTACTGTATGTCAGAGCCTGGTCTAAATCCTAACAAATCTGTGCACTATCTTGAGGACGGCCTCTAAAAACTGGTAGTTTTTGAGCAATCTGTGCAAGTAGAATTGTCAGTCAACATGTGCTACTGCAATGTGGTAGCTTCTTTACCAAAAGACTAAGTGTGGTAGTATAAGGAAAAGGTGCTTTAATGTACTAATCTATGGGTGTATAAACTTGGGCAGCCAGTTATTAAAAGTTTTTTTCTTTTCATTTTGTTCTAAGAGTTTTTCTATTCTGTTGTTTTTACTTGAATATTGTTGATTGCATCATCACATTAAAAGATGGGGGGGGGGGGGGTAATTTTTTTACATCTCCAAAAACCTGCAATTTTAATAGGAATGTGTATACATTTTCTATCCACTGTACATTGTACATACACTGATTTTATTTGATGGGTATATGTAGAGATAAACGTACATTCTTTTATTTTTTTCATAATGTTTAGCTGAAATTTTGGAATTAGCCGGTAATGCGGCCAGAGACAACAAGAAAGGACGAATTACTCCACGGCACATCAAGTTAGCAGTGGCTAATGATGAAGAGCTTAACCAGGTACAGTACACTTTAAATGAAATGGTCTTAGGTTTTGGGTAGATGAAAGCACTGTTTGTTTATTGCTGTGCCAGTTCGTTTGTTTTATTCCACAGGTGTCAGTGACATTTCTGATGATATCCCAACAAAAAGGTTACAAATTAAAAGCACATTTTATTTACATGTACATGATCCATATGCACAGATCTATTTAAGGTTGATTTACTTTTTTATCCCACAAAAGCTATTTCTTTATCTGTTTAGAGTAAGAAATGAACACAACACTAATTATTCTTAGAGGTATTATGAAGAGCTGTGTCATCAAAGGATTTGTAGGTGGTTTGCAAATAATTGAATTAACTTTGACATAATTTACAAGTTATTTTTGGAAGATAACATTCTTGTTACCTGTTTATCAAAAAGTCAGAGCAACCCATGCATCAAAAGAAATTCTGTAGCAGGGAACACTTAAATTTATTGAGGTCACTGGCAGAAACATAATAATTCTGCCAGTAATAATTCACACTTTGTTTGTAGTAGAGATCAATTCTTCTGCTGTTAATTATAACATGATGATTAACTGCATATGCTGTAACCTGTATATACTATAGCTACTCAGAGGGGTTACCATATCAAATGGTGGCGTCCTGCCCCGTATCCACCCTGAGCTGCTCTCCAAGAAGAGAGGAGGCAGAGTAAAGGTGGACTCACAGATGACGGCGCCAGAGAAGACAGACAAAGAGGGCAAAGCCAACAAGAGGTCCTCCAAAAAGGGCAGAGGAAAACCAGGCCGTAAACCAAGGGTCAGTCCACTGCTACCTCCGTTCAGCATGACCTTCTGTACATAGTCACACTGGCGATTTTTTTTATTTCAGGAAACACTTTCATATAAAGTCTAAACATTTGAACCTATTGTATTTTGTAAAGAAGACATGTATTATGTTTACTTTATCTGTTTGCAGAAGATTGCAGAGAATGACAAAGACGGGACCAATAGCACAATGGAGGATGGACCAGGAGAAGGATTTACTGTTCTTGCAGCAAAGAGTTTGTTCCTTGGACAAAAGGTATTGATTTGACAGCGCACATAACTGTCAGTTTCTCAGTCATTAACAGTGATGTTTTAAAGTTTCTATTCAAAAGTATTAAATCTACCTGGAGTGTATCAGCTTTGTCTGAATAACGAATGTTCAGTCTTCCTGTTTTTATTTTATTTAAATTCCAATTTTCTTTGTCACATAAACATACTATATATACAAATTATACAAGATTTATATACAGTGAAACCTCGGATTGCAAATTACGCGGTTTGTGAGTGTTCCGCAAGACAAGCAATGATTTTTAATAAATTATGGCTTGGAAAACGATAAAGTCTTGGTTTACGAGTACCGAGTATCATGTATCACGCATGCGCTTCTTGTTTTGACACTGAGCGTCACGTGATCACAACTGAGCCAAAGGTTTTTCTCTCCCTTGCGCTGCTGAATTGTGGCTAATCGTCTCCCCTGGTCGGTCTTAGTGCATGTCTCTTACTGGTATAATCAACATCTGTGTGCATCTGTACTGTTTACTATAACACTGTGACCATATGTGTGTGCGTAAAACATTTTTTATTTTGTATTTGTATGAATGTGTGTACACAGTCCGTGTACTGTTTATTATAACCCACATGTGTGCGCACGTGTAAAGCAAAAGAAAGTCTTGTTAGAGAGGTTAAAGATCCATTTTCTCTCTTGCTCTCTGCATCAGCATGCACTTTGTCTGCCAGCGCCATTGGACACAGTGCCCCTTCACACACACACACCCCTCCCGAATGAATTATGCTCGTAATCCAAGGTTCCACTGTAATATGAAAAGTTAAAGTGAGAGGTATAAAATATGGTGCGTGGGTATGACAGCTGCTAAAAGCATGAAGTATGAAATAGAATGAGGTGTGTGTGTTAGCAGCAGTGTTAGTGTTCATGTTTCAAAGTATTGCCTGCTGATGTGCTCTTGAAGTCAATTTCCAAAGTCAAAGTTAATTATTGGTCATCAAGTATTTAAAAGAGACTCAGACTTCATCATAATGCTGCATGCATATGCAACCCTGCAACTTCAGAAGCTCCTGGAGTCCTAAAGAAAATGCTTGTGTTTCCTCCCACAGTCCTAAGACACTAGGCTAATTGACTTTTCCAAATTCCCCATAGTGTGTAAGTGATGTGTGTCCTTGCGTGCTCTGCGATGGATTGGCACCTTGTCCAGTGTGTACCCCGCCTAGTGCCCCAAGTCCCCTGGGATATACTCCAGGCCTCACACGACCCTGTATAAGTGACACAGAGATTAGTGAGTGAGTGTATAATTGCGAATTGAGGGTGGTTAGAAATAAACCGGCCAAGTGGCCAAGATGAAGTCCAAAACCTATTAAGTAATCTGTTCCACTAGTTGAAATTGCAGTCGAAAAAGAAGACCCATTCTGGAGCAAATCTGACAGGAAGATCGGGTGAAAAACTGTCCCAGACAGTGTGCAAGGCTGGTAAAAATACTGTTAAAATGATTAGTGCAGCAAAATGGGTTATAATAGTAAATACTAATTTGGTTTGCAATAAAAATACTAGAACAATCTTTGTTATCTGTAACCCAGACATATTTTAAAGCTACTGTGTAGATGTGTATTTATAGGTATTATAATAGGTTTATTACGCTACTGTCATCCCTTTCAGATCTCTCTTGCAGAGAGTGACATCAGCAAAATTGGAACTATCAAAGTTGAAGGAATCATTAATCCCACAAATGCAGAGATTGATCTAAAGGATGGAATTGGTAAGTAGACAACAACATGATGCAGAGAACGTCTAAGGCTTAGCTGTTGCTCACATACAGCACACAATGGTCTTCTGCCTTTTCAATTGAAATCCAACAAAGAAAAAGCATTTTACCAAAGAAGAAAGACACACATATGTTTCTAGTTACTATAGTTTTGCAGCAACTTTTTAAGCGAACTTTCAACCCATGAATTCATGCGTCCTGCGAGACTAATAGAAAAAAGCAACGACTATACTCTCACTGGATGAGCTGTTGATCATTAAGAAGAGATCACATTGGACTGCTACTTAGCACATACTGGGAGAAAGTAATTATAATGTTTGCCATCGTGTTGTCTGTCATATACTAGAAAAGATGTAGCTCACAGTAAAACATAATTTCTATTGAATGAGTGATTCATGTTTAATTGATGTATGGAACTGATTTATTGCATGTTCTTAAACACCAGCATCACTCATATTTCTTTACTTTATGACCTAGGTAATGCATTAGAAAAGGCTGGAGGAAAAGATTTCCTGGAAGCCGTAAAAGAACTGAGGAAAACACAAGGCCCTTTGGAGGTTGCATCAGGTACAATTTGCACACAAGTACACAGAGGGAGTAGAAGTTGACTGTCTGTTTTTATGTCCCATCTATTGTTTTCTCGTTCCAAAAGTTATTTGAGCTCTGACCTTTTGCGTTCTCCACCCAGTTGCAGTTGGCCAAGCCAGTGGGATGGCGGCGCGTTTCATCATCCACTGCAATGTCCCTCAGTGGGGCTCTGAGAAGTGTGAGGATCAGCTGGAGAAGACGGTGAAGAACTGCCTGTCTGCTGCGGAGGAGAAGAAGCTCAAATCTGTGGCCTTCCCTTCTCTACCTACTGGAAGGTAAATCTTTCTACAACACAAATTAAAGAAAGTATTATGGTATAAATATTAATTATTCTATGAAACATTAACTTTATGTTTATATTATACTTAATATCTATATCATACAGTACACATATTTAATATTTATATCACAATGTTACTGTTTCATATTACGTAAACTATAGCACAGTCGAAATTTTTTTTTATATTTATTTCTTTTATAAAAAAAATTTTTTTATAATGGCAGCTCTATCAATAGTTCAAGCTGTGATTCAAATTTTAAATTAAAGGGTTTTCATTAATGTGCTCATTTTGAAACGTTAACATTTCTATTGTTGTAATTATTCACAGGGAATGTCACACAATCAATGTCTAATAAATGTTAAAGAATGGTGTTTAAGAAATAAAAGCATTTAATTGTTGGTAATATTTTTAGTTAGTTAGTTAAGTAACACAACATTTAATGTATCGTAAAGCATGATAAAACCACCCAGTCACTGATTGTTATTAACAGCTGCACTTAGTTTCATTTATTAAATAATAATAATAATATATAATTTACATTTAATGCAGCTGAAGACCAAAGTGCTGTAAACCGAAGAGGAATTACGATTAAAAAGAAACAACCATTGTAGCAGAAGGCAGGGCATCATGCAACAAAATGTATTAGAGATGGGGGAAAATTCATTCAGTGATTTTTTTGTGATTCTTTTATGTGGAAATTCATTTATCACCACACAGATTGCAAAATAATTATTTTTTTAATATAAATATTTAATTTACATGTGTTTTCATTTCAGGTGGTAAAATGTTGCCGTTCCTCTATAATGCTGTAGGTGGTACATTCTAAACGATATATACAAGGCACAGCATCCTGTATGGAAGGAGCATATTATTTGCAAAATTTGTTTAGAATTGTAAATCTGGAAAAGAAAAAAAAGACTAATATTGAATCAGATTTTTTAAAAACTTGTGATACTTACAGAATCTCAATATAAATTGAATCGGCATCTAGGTATCGTATCAAAAGAGCCTATTCCCTATTATGTATATTATAATGTAATATTTTTTAAGTTTTTTAAGCTGAAATAATATACATTGATCATCCATCACACTAAAACCACAGACAGGGGAAGTGAATAAGATTGATAGTCATCCTATAATTACACTTGTCAAGGTGATATACTGTATATTAGGCAGCAAGTGAACAATCAGTTTTCAAAGTTGGAAACAGGAAAAATGGGCAATGCGTAAGATTCTGGCCACATTCACAAGGGCCATATTGTGCTTGCTAGATGACTGTGTGGGAGTATCTTCAAAACAGCAGATCTAATAGCGGTGTTCCCGTTATACAGTGGTTAACGTTTCAAGGAAGACAACTGGTGTAATATAATAGCAGGGTCACGGGCAACCATAACTCACTGATATATGTGGAAAGCCAAAGCTAGTCTGTGTGGTCCAAGCCCACGAAAGAGCTACTATAGGACAAATGTCTGAATAAGTTAATGCTGGTTATGATATAAAGTTGTCAGAACACAGTGCATCACATCCTACTACATATGGGGCTGCATACTGTAGGTACACGTGAGCATCAGTACTAGACCATGGACTAATGGAAGAGGGTGGCCTGTGAACCTGATGAATCAACATGCAGATGGCTAAGTGCCTTGGGAAGGGATGGCGCCAAACTGCTGGACTCAGTGTGACGTTCTGGGGAAGGTTTTGTTGCGAAACTGTGTGTCCTGGCTTTCGTGTAGATGTTAAGTGTAGCTTTGAACTATATAATCTACCTTAACATTGTTTCAGACCATATACACCACACATAGCAGTGGCCTCTTCATGCACCCTGCTGTGCAGAAATGGCTTGTTGAACATGACAGTGTTCAAGGTGTCCAATCCAACTTGCAGGACATCAAGGATCTGCTGATAACATTTGGTGCCAGATAAAACAGCACACATTCAGTGGTCATATGGAGTCCGTACTTTGTTATAATATGTTGCTAATTAGAACATGGTACATAGTCCATTTCACATTCCTGTGAATAAATAAGCATTTATAAGCAAATTTTCTTGCATTTAGCATCTGAACAAACAGGTTTAAATGTTTAATGTGGCCAACTCTGTTTAAATCAACATATTTTTCTCTCTTTTTGTTAGTAAAGTTCTTTTTCAATCTTTTCAGAAATGGTTTCCCAAAGCAAACTGCCGCCCAGCTGATACTGAAGGCCATTTCAAACCATTTTGTTTCAGCAACCACATCCTCACTGAAGAACATTTACTTTGTGATGTTTGACAGTGAAAGCATTGGGATTTATCTGCAGGAAATGACCAAGATGGATGTCAAGTGATGATTGATCAGTGGGTTCTTTTGTTGGTAGCTTGCATAGCTTGGATGCTAGTCTGTTTAATCTGATGAGTTCTGTGTAGGCCATCTTTTTTCATGGAAAACCGAACAGACAGATGTTAGCATCCAGGCTAACAGCAGAATTTCGGCTCGTTTTCCAGCTGACGTGCTGTTTGACTAAAGATGCTGTAGTTATTTGGGTTTCAGAACAAATTTGGAAAGTATATAAAAAGGATATTTGTGAGTGATGTACTATATGCGTTTATGTTACACTGTTACCATCATGACACTCATTTAGAGTAGGCCAAATTCATTTGTTCCATTTTTGTTCTTAGACTGAGCTTGTTTTAACATTCCATGTTGTATAAAGACTTTTACTCACTGTTTTTCAGCTAGAGTTCTTGTGTAGTTTCTGATACAGTTAGTTTCTTAGGAGGAAAAAAATGTGTTTGTCATTTTGATTTGAAATAAAACAGATGTTTTACACTGTACTATATCAGGCTCTTGTCTTCAGCAATTGTGTTGTAATAATAACCAAAACTTTTGGTTATAATGCATTCATTACATTTTTGTGAAATGAATTTGTAGAAATAGTTAAAAGGTTAAATCTAAAAAATAAGCTTATCAGCTTAAATGTAAGCAGTGATATTATTTCAGGTTGGAGTCCACATACATGTCTGCCTGTTTTTCTGTATAGCAGAAACTCAGTAATACAAAGAAATAAAATTTTGTAAGGTTGAGTATCTTACAGTACACCTTGTTTATGCTACGTTTTACTTCTTTTGTTGTCAGCCAAATACTGTCCCTGTTCGGTAATCAGAGAGTGTTTACATTGAGCTTATTCGTAGCTCATTTTGAAGTAAATTATTAAATCCTGCACATAACTGTTCATACAGTACCATCACTTTTATTGAACATTTTTATACCACCTTCACCCCGGACTGTTTCAGATATGTTTGTTCGAGCAACCCATGTTTTATCTCATAATGTCGCTTCACATTACTGCTTTTTATAAGCACCACGGTTTCAGGATATATACAGTAAAACAAACTGGTTCTAAACTTTGCATTGATCTGCTCATAACTGCTTATAACATCCCTTCTGCTCAACATTTTGATTTTATTTATGGTGCAGATTAAATTTCAGGCAAATACTGCCAGAAGAATTGTTTGGGATGCAAAGAAAAACCCACAAACCCCTTCAAGAGAAATACAGGCTGCTCTGGGGGAAAAAATGGTGGTGTTTCAAGGAGCACTAAAAGTTATTACTTGAACACAAATGACTTGGATGTAGGTTGCCAGGAGAACATTGTTACTGCGCCCATGCCACAAAAAGACCTGCTTACAGTACGCCAGACAGCACCTAGACAAGCCTCACAGCTTCTGGAGCAGAGTCATTTGAAGTGATGAGCGGAAAATCGAGCTTTATGATTGTGTCAGAGATGAACTAACCTGGGGTGACCAGAAGACGTAGCTTTAGCGGTTAGCCCAATGTAGCGTGGATGGTAAACCTAAACGTGGAGTAACGGCAAGTAGGCAGGATAACCACGCGATTTAGTTTAAGGACTCTCACGAAAGGGGAGCAAGGGAAAAACACAAATTTAACCCGCGTCCTATAAATACACACTCAACGGTAGGAAGCAACAACCAAAACACAGTGAGTACTCACGGTTTGAAGAAAGCCAACGTGAACCGACATGGGCCGAACTCAATGACTGAGCGGAAAGCCACCGTTTGTTTACTCCTCTTATACTTCCTGGTAGGCGACCGTCTTACTTCCGGGTCCTAGTGCCGGCCGCAGATTGTGTGCATGACAGTACCCCCCTGTCCAGGACTGACTCCCGACGGTCCTGGGGTGGAGGATACCCTACGACGGTAGTCTTGGATTAGTTCGGGGTCGAGAATGAACCGGGCCGGAATCCAAGACTGCTCCTCGGGACCATAACCCTCCCAATCAACCAGGTACTGAGTACCTCTGCCCCGAGGGCGCGAATTCGAGGATCCGGCGCACGGTGTAGGCGAGACCACCGTCGATGATCCGGGGAGGAGGAGCAGGGGGGGAGGGTGGAATCATGGGGGATGTGATGAAGGGCTTTAATTGTGAGATGTGGAAGACTGGGTGAATTCGGAGCGCCGCAGGCAGCTGGAGCCGGTAGGTGACAGGGTTTATCCGGTGGGTGATACGGTATGGGCCGATGAATCTAGGTGACAGTTTCCTTGACTCGGTGTGGAGGTGAAGATTTTTGGTGGAAAGCCATACCTTGTCACCTACTGTACATGGAACAATCGTCCCGGGGGGTGTCGACGGCGATGTTGAATCGTGTAGCGGGGGTTGGCCTGTTGGATGGCTCCGTTGGCTTGTGTCCACAGCCGTCGACACCTGCGGACCAACTGTAGGGCTGATGGCACATCAACCTCCGGTTCCTGGTGGTTAAACATCGAAGGTTGGAAGCCGTGGCATACCTCAAATGGGCTTAGCTTCGTGGCTGATGAGACATGGAGGTTGTGGGAAAGTTCTGCCCAGATGAGGTAGCGAGCCCAGGAGCGCTGACGATCGGCAATAAAGCATCTCAGGTAGCGCTCCAGTTGTTGGTTGGCCCGCTCCATCTGACCGTTAGTTTGTGGGTGGTATCCAGATGAGAGACTGCAGGTTGAATTGATCAGATGGCAGAAGGCTTTCCAGAACCTGGCTGTGAACTGGGGCCCTCTGTCCGAGACGATGTCCTTGGGACATCAGACGGACTACGTGCTCTAATATCAGCTCAGCTGTTTCCTTGGCTGACGGGAGTCCGGCATGGGCCACCAAGTGCACGGCCTTAGAGAACCGATCTATAATGGTCATGATGGTGTCCTTTCCCTCCGAGGCCGGCAGGCCCACGACAAAGTCGACGGCAATGTGCGTCCAGGGCCGACGAGGAACCGGGAGAGGTTGAAGATCTCCTGAGGGTGGTTGATTGAGGTTTTTGGCCCTGGCGCACACTGGGCACGCCTGAACGAACTCTTTGACGTTCTTCACCATTGATGGCCACCAGAAGTCCCGTTGGAGGAACCGGAGGGTACGCTGAGTGCCTTGATGTCCTGCGATGGTGGACGAATGACCCCACTGAAGAACCTCGGACTTCATGGCGTTGGGCACGTAGAGTCGTCCAGGCGGCACACCTGCCGGCTCGGTCTCTAAGGTCTGTGCCTGGCGGACCCTTGTTTCCAGATCCAGGTGAAGTGGTGCGATGATTCTGGAGGAGGGTAGGACAGGCGCGGGGTCTGCCCGGGGTGTCTCAATCTCGAGTTTTCGCGAGAGAGCGTCTGCCTTGGTGTTTTTCGACCTCGGGCGGTATGAAAGGTGGAAGTTATAATGTTCAAAGAACAATGCCCATCGTGCCTGTCTGGGGTTGAGCGGTTTCAAACTTCTGATGGTGATGAGATTTTGATGATCCGTCCAGATGATGAATGGCTCCCTGGCGCCCTGGAGGCAGTGACACCATTCCTCCAAAGCCCACTTTATGGCCAGCAGCTCGCAGTCCCCTACTGCATATCGCTGCTGAGTGGTCTAAAATTTTTGGGAGAAGAAACTACATGGGTGTAGTTTCTGATCTGGACCTCGTTGTGAGAGAACAGCTCCAGCGCCCACATCTGAAGCATCCATCTCCACAACGAATGGTTTACTGGTGTCAGGATGGAGAAGGTTGGGAGCGGTGGTAAAGCGGTCACAAAGTCTTTTGAAGGCGGAGATGGCAGTAGAGTTGAGGCGGAAAGGGAGAGAGGAGGGGCTGTACTGTAGTCCCGGATAAAGTGACGGTAGAAATTCGCAAACCTGAGAAACCGTTGAAGTTGCTTGAGGGTCATGAGTAGGGGCCAAAGACACACAAGTTCCAGCTTCTGCGGGTCCATGGCCACACCCTGGGACGAGATGACAAAACCCAGGAACGTGGTGGAGCACTCGTGAAAAGCGCACTTTTCCAACTTACAGTACAGCTGATGGGCGAGTAATCTCTTTAGAACCGTCCTGACGTGCTGGGTATGTTCCTCAGTGGTACGGGAGTAAATGAGGATGTCATCCAGATAAGCAAACGCCCACCGCCCTAACAGGTCTCGAAGAACATCGTTAATCAGGTGTTGAAAGGCGGCGAAGGGCATTGCACAGTCCAAAGGGGATGACGAGACTTTCATAGTGTCCAGTCGGGGTGATGAAGGCCATCTTCCACTCATCGCCCTCTCTAATGCGCACCAAGTTGTAAGCGCTCCGGAGGTCCAACTTAGTAAAGATGGTGGCACCAGAGAGGGCGTCCAGGGCAGAGTTGGTAAGAGGCAGAGGGTGCCGGTTTTTTATTGTGATGTTGTTGAGCCCCCGATAGTCGACACATGGGCGAAGTTCACCACCTCTCTTCTTTACGAAGAAGAACCCCGCGACAGCAAGTGAGGAGGAGGGCCTGATGGTCCCCTGGCGGAGGGTGTTGGTTATATATTCCTCCATCGCCTGCGTCTCTGTTGATGTTAAGGAGTAGAGGTGGCCGCGGGGTGGGACTGCGCCTGGTTGTAGGTCGATGGCGAGATCATATGGGCGGTGTGGAGGAAGATGGATGGCCCGCTGCTTGCAAAATACCTCTGCCAGGTCCCTATAGGACTCTGGAATGGCATTGGTGTCGACGTCGGGGGCCTCGGACTCCCTAGAGCAGGTCCCAGCCGACGCCCTTAGGCATAGTTCGGTGCAGGTCGCGCCCCATTGTAAAATCCGGTGTTGAGTCCAGGAAATGAGAGGGTCATGTTGCAGGAGCCACGGATGTCCCAGGATGATAGGAGAAGAGGAGATGGAGGTGACGTGAAATCTGAGCTGTTCGCGGTGTCGATCGATGAAGAGGATGATGGGTTGAGTCTGGGTGGTGATTGGACTGGTAGATAGGGACCGACCGTCGACGGAGGTGATCCGAACGTGCTGGGATAACGCCTCAAATTTTACCCACAATTTTTTGGCATAAGAAGAGTCAATGAAGTTACCTGCTGCCCCGGAGTCGATGAACGTAGTACTTCGGACTCGTTTGTGGCCAATCTGGAGGGATACCTGAACCGTAAGGCGAGAGATGGTGGCGTCGGTAGTGGTGGAGATCAGGAGTGGGCCCGGTGAGTCTCTCCCTTCGCTCACCGGGGATGGGCGTTTCCCAGGCGCAGTGGACAGATCGCCCGGTGATGTTCTGCGGATCCACAATACGGCCACAGGCCCTCTCTAAACCGGCGTGCGCACTCGGCTACGGTCAGGGAGGCGCGCCCTAATTGCATGGGTTCCCCGGCTCCGGTGTCAACCACGGCAGGAGGTGGAGAACCGACAGTTCCGGTATTGGTGGTGGTGAAGGTTGCAGGTGGTCGTGGGGTGGTGTAGGAGAAGGCGGGTGCAGGCGGCAGGGTCTTCGGGGCTGGCTTCGGGCGAGACAGAAGGTGCTGATCGATCCGCAGGGCAAGTTGGATCAGTCCCTCGAGTGTGGCGGGAAGTTCTCGCCCGGCGAGCTCGTCCTTGATGCGTGAAGCCAGTCCCTCGTAGAAGGACGTCCGGAGCGCGGCGTCTCCCCAGCATGGTCTGCACAGCGAGGGTCCGGAATTCCGCTGTATACCGGCTCACGGACGATCCTCCCTGCCGCAGATGGTAGAGTTTAGTGTCGGTCTCCACCTCGCCTGCTGGATGTTCGAAAGTCAATCTGAGCTGGCGGGTGAATTCATTGTAAGAATGGGCGGTATCAGAATCTGATTTAAGAACTGCCGTGGCCCACTCAGCTGCCTGCCCTGTTAGCAACGAGACCAGGAGAGCGATGCGTAGCCGATCGGTGGAGTACTTGGTGGAATTGAACTCGAACACCAGATCAAGCACTGTCAAAAACACATCACATCTCCCGTCCATGCCATTCCATTTTTCTGGAAGTGCAAGAAAAACATCAGTGGGGGGGCGGGGGTTGGTGCGGCACCGCGGCCGCTGCGACGTAAGGCCGGCTAGCCGTGCCCTCAACGGCCGCCCGCAGATCCGCGTTCTCCCGCCTGAGCTCCGACACCCTGGCGCAGAGTAGCGAGCTCCGCGGTTAGCTGGTTAATGAGCACGGCATGCTGATCTACCACGCCGCATAGGCGCGCATGATCCGCTGGGTTTACCGCTTTGGGCTCAGTCATTCTGTCAGAGATGAACTAACCTGGGGTGACCAGAAGACGTAGCTTTAGCGGTTAGCCCAATGTAGCGTGGATGGTAAACCCAAGCGCGGAGTAACGGCGAGTAGGCAGGATAACCACACGATTTAGTTTAAGGACTCTCACGAAAGTGCCGGTCGCAGATTGTGTGTGCATGACAGATTGGAGAAGATCAACAAGGCCTACGGTGAAAAGTAAACCATCCCCACTCTAAAGCATGGTTTGTTTTGGGGCTGTATGAGCTCCAATGGCACAAGGAAGTTGAAAAGTGAATGCAGCAGATTATTAGAAAATACAGTACTAGCAGACAATTTGCATTCTGCAGCATGAAACATGTGCCTGGGATGTTCTCTTGGATGTTCCAACATGACAATGAAAGCAGGAGGGGGAAAAAATGGCTCATTATGTGAGGAAGACAGGGTTAGCAGCTATTAAACGATGGTAAAAGACCGGCCATGGAAGCCATAAGAGCAGACACAATTTCAAGATATTGTCAAGTTTTTGTATTGACAAGAAATACAAAAGCCATTATTGGCTCTTCCGAGAGGATCACCCCAACTCTCCAAAAAATTGTACGCCTTAACTCCTTGCCATAAAGAAATATGCCGCACTGATAATGCAGTGGAAGGACTACACAGTAGTAAACCCATGATATTCAGTTGAAGTCAGACGTTTACATACATTAATCAAGAACAATCAATGCCATGGCAACATCGTGCTTTAATGATTTCTTGAAAATTTGGAAAAATAAAGAGGAGTAATCAAATATCCAACTAGAATTCTCCCACAAGCTTGTTAATGTCTAATAAAAGCTTATGCAAAAGGTGAAACTGGAAGGGACATTCAACCAAATAGTAAGTGTTACAGAACATTGACAATGGTATGTCTAATTTTGTCCTGTGCTTCAAATTATTTGTGGTTTTCTTCCCATGTTGGGCAAAATATAATGAGTCACCCCTAACTGGAACTGAAGCAGACATGATCACAGAGAGGAGGATAAAATATCAGTGCACCATACAATTAATCATCATATTTCATCCATCTATCTAGAAACCTCTGTAGTCCAGCTAGGGACTGTGAAGGCCAATGGTGATTATCATCGTATTTATTTCCATTAGTTCCATCACTTCGGTTCAACATACACACACACATTCAAACACTACGGGAGGTGCAAGATGACAGCGCTAAGACACTGACACCAATCTTCATATTACTCACGTATTTATTTAAATGCACATCAAGCACCTTTGATCAGCTAAAGATTTATTAACCTTCTCCAAACTCCAAAGATCAATAATAAACTCCAAAGGTCAATGGAATTACAATCTCTGAAATTTCTGATGCAACCAATAAAACAACTGGGCCAGATGAGCTCCCTATTCTTCTTATTTTAGTTGTTATGGGCTGCCACAATGGAAATTCCTTTTTTGCATAATTGATTTGCACAGGTTTAACAAATAGGTTATCAACTGATATTTCAGTATTAGTTAATTCTAAATTAACAGGTATGTTTATATAAAACAATGTTTGTAAAAAACCTTTCATTCTGGTGAATAACTGGGAAATCTCCTTCTATTGACCCCTATACGTTAATAAAATTTGCTGGAAAAATTATTGCGTAGCATTATGTCACATAGCATTAACAAGCCTAGACCTGACCAAATAAAGCAACCCCAGATCTTAACCCTGCCTCCAAGAGTTTGTGCAGTAGGCACTATGCATGGTGGGTGTGCATAGCTTGCCCTATAATGGGGTCAGTCTGGACTCATCAGACTACATGATGAAGTGGAAGTTTTTTTCCCACCCAATAGCCTCACTAACAAGTGGTTTCTTATGGCCACACAGATGTTTAGCTGTGAGCTTTCATCACATTGAACATGTGGAAAAGATTGTACTTTCAGTATTAAACATAGCTGTGACATTTACTTTCAATTTGTTATGCAAGTGTTTGTGATCTCCGCTCAGGTTCCTTGTTTTTCCTTTATCCACACTTGTTCCATGAACTGGACAATACAATCCTTTTAAGTTGTTTTAATAATATTGTTATAAAAAATGTGTTGGGCAGTTCTTAACCCAATTTCAGCAATTTCATCTCTTTAGCTTGACACAGGCCCTACTGAAATGGCAACTTTTTTTGACCAAGCAGTTCAGCAGTATATCTGGACATTAAAAAAAAAAATAATAAAAATTCTTTATCACAGGGTCAAACACAAATTTGACAGCTCCTTTCAGCTATGGGAGTTGTTTTTCTAGTTGGATATAATTAGTTTCTAAAACCTTTTTGCACATCTCTGCCTGAACGCCATTTCCTCACTACTCCTAAACCAGTAAGGACACATCGGTTGCTCTTCTACAATTTGGTGGAGATAGAAGTGATTTCCTACTTTAAGAATGTTAAGAAATAGTTTCTCGTAAAAGTAGGACCTAAATTGCATTACTTTGGGCCAATTTTTGGCCACGTAGGATTGATTTCTTACCCTAAGAACCTTAGTCAATACAGGCTCTGAACTTCAATATTCTATGGTATTTTTGTTACTCGTGGAAAACACTATACAGTAGGCAAAGGCAAAATCGGCCAAATTTAACATCAAATCTCATTTATAGTCCTCTCAAAACAGGAGCATGGAATACTGAATGTAGACAATGATGAAATTTAACCAGATTAAATATACTTCCTCTGAAAAGTTTTTTTTAATTCAAACTATCTAAGCAAAAAGGTTGCAGGTCACTTAAAATGTCCTGGAATTAGGATTAAAAAAATAATAAAAATTGAATTTGGAAATTGTTACCTCAATAAGATTTATTTTGCCAAGTTTTTTTTAATCAGATCTGAGATGATCATCATGGAACTTTACTGTAAATTACTTGATTTTGCATGGCCAATGACCCCTAACAAGGTGAACTCCTAGCACTGTCTTAGTTCACACCAGTTAAATGTCTTCTTGCCTGGCAAGATGAGATTTAAAATTTGGGCAGAAAAAGGTAGAGACTCTTTGCATTGCATATATATATTTAAAAAATATATAAAAATTCCTTCTGTAGAAAAGGTACCAACAATTTACCAGTAAACTTGATTGATGTCATACAATTCTCATGCCTCATCTAACAATTAAAAAAAGGTGTGCATGGAGTGCAGACATTAATGATGTCATCAACACTGAGCAATGGCAAGAGATCTGTTTACAATGCATATATAGTTACTTCACATTATTTTAGTTTAAATAGATAATAAGAATGTACATAACTTCATCTCCACTAAATCCATACGAAACTAATTAAATTTAATCCCCCTGGCTGCAGGCATTAATCGCAAAACACAGAAAGACACTTTAGTTTAATTAAGTTAGAGACTATCCAAGTTTTTCAGTTAGGAGGTACTGGATATCCCTCTTTGTTACTAATGTAGAATTACTGTTATCACCAAAGCAATGCATCTTAAGAATTGCAGAATGTACAGTAATCATGATGAAGCTAAGAAAAACAATCATCTGTTTATTTCAGGCTAAGCATACTATATCCAATCAGAAGCAATTAGACAACAGGCCGGCCCAGCCTACAAAGCTGCCTGGATAAGTGGAAATAAAAAATATGGAGATCATTTAAGAAATTTTTGAAGGAAACTATTTAGCTAAAGTGTGTTATGTGCACAGGCTATAATCAATGCCAAATGGCTTTGTTTTTCTCTTCATGTGTTTATCTTTAGGTTCATATTATTGTCTTCTTTATGTTTTACTCTTTAGTTCTGTTATGTTATAAGTACACACCACAAACTGGGTATTGTGACCGCTTGTATGAGTACTATGCTTCTACATGTACAGTATGTATGTTCATCTGTTTAATACTTGAAAAGTTGAAATTTCAATAAATATACTCATGGAGGGAAAAGCAATCATCATACAAACCACTTCATTTATATCATTTATTAGATTGTAAAAAGTACATTATATTTATATATACATATTTGTATGCGATTCCTGTTGACTGGAGAATTAAATAAAAGCCCTCCACTGCTACCTTCATTTTGGGTAATGACTCTTTTTCTGTTTGAATCAATGCAGTGGCATCCCAGTTTCACAATTTAAAGCAACTGATTTCTAAATGATTCTGAACCTCGGGAGCAGAGGACGTCATCGTGATTACTCCAACTTAACACACAAGTTTTGTCCTACGTCCATAATAGTATGAAGCCAGTCTGCAAAAAATCCAGTAAGACCTGGATCAAAAACTAGTATTCTGTTGGCCTGATTTTAAATAATGTCAATGAAATGGACTTGACTTGTTTACTTGCATTTCAAAGATTATTTTTTTTTGTATATATATATTTGAAGAAATGCGAGAAATCTTTAGGCGAATTACAGCAACATTAGAAATAGTAACATAATGTGACCCCCAATACTGTACTCAGTTTACAATAACTTTAAGACTCATCAGGACTAAAAACAAAAAAATTTAACTTGGCATGCAGATCTGTGTGGACAGCACATTCACCCATTTAAACCATCGCTGACAGGATTGACTTGGGAACAAACCTGGAATGTTCTACTTGTAGTGCTCACTGAACAAGCGGATCTCCTCTGTCTTTAGATTAGAGAATTCCCAAGATGATGTAGATTCACTTCTCACTAAAAACACTACATTTTGACAGATATTTTAGAACGCTGAAATGCAGGACAAACATTTGAGAAATCATCATGGTCAACTTAGAACACAAGATAACTATGCAAAAGCCTAAGAAAGCAAATATGTAAACATAAATTATGTTTAATGTTACTATACAGTTTAAATTATATTGAGTGGTGTGGAGAATTAGTGCGAGATCCATTTCTATGGTTTCATGTTCCTGCAGTCCTCATATCCCAGAAAAAAAACACTTAAGTACAGATCATGCTAAGCCTAAACTGGATAGTTTACTGATACGCCTGTTCCAATAATTTTTTAGGTGTAAGACACTGTATTTCAATATTCAGTATATATTAAACCTGCACAAATGGGTAGAAATATAAACCTGAATCAGTGCCATACTTGGACCCATCACTGTAGATTTGTCCTTCATTCCAGGTTTCCTTTGCTAATCTGAATAAATATTTCTGCAAACTGGAAGGTGAAGGCTTGTGTGATCAACAGCACTGGGCACAGTATATCTTATGTTTAATGTTTAATGTGGGGAAATAAGAAGCATGTCAATTGCACTTTCCCTCTCTTTAGCTCTCCATCACTCTTTTCAGGTCAATGTATTCATTTGTGCTGATTGTGAGGCAAGTCAGTGCATTTAATGCAGAGAGAGAACGGCAGCACGACAGGAACAATGATCCTTCAGTTTCCTCTTCTAGATGCTCAAGGATAATCTTGCATGTTTAATTTGACCTCAGAAGTGTCAGCAGGTTCAGTTGGACGAGGTGCTGGAAGCAGGGGTACAGGTGATGTGGCTTCTATGAGGGCGGGATTTAAAATGATTGGCAGGGACATGGGGGGTACTCCCACCTGCAGTGGAGATGCTAGAGGCTGGAGTATTAGAGGAGACTGAGTGAGAGTGTGCGGGGATTCAGGCGAGCTCTTAACTGGAGTAGGCATTGGAGGAGTGGAGGGAGGCACTGGAGATGATCTATCATTTCCTGTGAGAGTTAGAAAGAAAAGACCAAGTAAGCAATAAGGTACATCATACATTCGTTCATTGTTTAGTTAACATGCGTGATGGGTTGCATGTACGGAGTAGCAAGCGTTGCTTCGTGCTCACCATTGGCACTGGGTGTTTGTAAGTCCTGAGGAGATGCAGATCTGCTGTGGGTCTTTGGCTCTGTAGGGACAGTTGGCACTGGTACAGGGGATGGCACCGGTGGAGAGGGTGGAGAAATGGGAAAAGAAGCAGGAGCAAGTTCTACAGGAACACTGGGGACAGGTTCTGCGCATAACGAGGGTACACCAATAATTAAAGTAGTTACAGGCAGAAATCTTGGAAACCTGAAATCATTTATACTCTTTTTTTTTTTAATTATTATTATTTTTTGGGATTTTTTCCATGATTTTCTCCCTAATTTAGTCGTGTCCAATTCCTCCCTGCATCATTAGGGGGCTCCCACATTGAGGCTACTTCTACCACTCAGTCGGGAGGGCCGAAGACTTGTTTCCTCCAAACCATGTGACGCCAGCCAACCGCATCTTTTCGAACTGCTCGCTCACGCACCATTGGGGCGGATTAACACAATCAGAGGACAGCGCTATCCGCTCTCTGCGCTTGAGTGAGTTCACAGACGCCCCTGATTGGCTGTAGAGCCGTGATTAATGTGGGAGCACGAAGTACATCTCATCCCTCCCCTCTGAGAGAGCTCGGCCAATCAGCTCTCTCTAGACCTCCGTCTGCGAGAGGTTACAGCATCACCCGGGAACCAGCGATCTCCGGATGATAGGGCGAGCACGTTATAAATGGACCTCCGAGGGGCACAGTGGTACTCTATAGAGAGGGTGTATTACAGACTGTTGGGCGAAACTTTAAAGATCGGTATTGTGATACCTGGCATGACGGCTTGCTTGAAAAGCTCCTCTCGAAGGTGGGGTAGGAAGCAGTCGATCCTCTCCCAAGTGATCTCCCAGAGATCAGAGTAGCCTGTCCGAGAGTCTGCACTATGGAAGATCCCAGCCGTGTCCATGACCAGCAGCATGTTTTTCAGAGACTCGGGTATGGCTTCCAACTTTATAGCAAAAATAGATTACATTATTTTATCAATTAAAGAATAAATTGATACAAGTGTTAGTGTTTTAGGCTGAATCCCATTTCTATTTTCTACCCCTTCCCCTACCCCTTCCCCTACCCCTTGCCCCTTCCCCTTGTCCCTTGAAACGAAGTGGAAAGGGGAAGGGTTTAAATTTTTCCCCTAAGAAATGGGACACCACTACAACACTGTTATACGTCATCATACGTTGTCACTAGTTCCTAATGTTACGTTAAAGGACATGCGCCGATGTTTATCACACATTGCAATAAGAGAGAGATTACTCACTCCCAAAGTTTTTTTGCGCCGTATTTCATCCCTATACATAATATAAATTATAAAAATATATAAAAATAAAATATATATTTGTAATATCGTGCAATCGGTGCTAGCCGCTAGCAAACTTTAGCGATTTTTTTGCAAACATTTCTTTACAGAACATCACCATAAACACAAACACAAGACTAGAGGTAATATACATATAATGAAAACTTGTCATAAAAATCTTTATTTATGGCAAAAATTTACATTTATGGGTCTGTTTGCTCGAGTGAGCAGCCATGTTGAAAATTTCGCTTAGCCCTTCGTTTGAAGTGAGGTCCTGAAAAATCTTCGTTTGGAGGGCTATCTGGCCCTTCCCCTTCCCCCTCCAACCAAAAGAGAAATGAGACACCCCTACCCCTTCACGTGAACGTGCCAAACGGAGGGGTAGGGCTATGTGAAGGGGTAAGGGGTAGAAATGGGATTCAGCCTTAATGTGCTTACAGTGTATTAAATGCAAAAGCTCATGATTTGTTCATGTGAAATAACGTTTAATAATGCCTGTTAATGAAAACTTAAAAGTAAAAAGTTACTAATAATGACTATGACAAAGTCTTTAGCTCACAACACAATACAGTGCTTGACCCACCACAAGGCAAAACTAAGTTAGACTATTATTATGCAATATGCAATATTATTTCTCATTTGTGAACAAATACAAATCTTGTACAAAATAAAAAAAAAACAATTCTGCTTGTCATAAGGTTACAATACAGTTGAAGTAGCACCCTAAGCTTCTCTTTTGTTGTCAATCGTATAAATAAAATTTATTTTGCGTTAAATACAGTGCAGCCACAGATTGTATCAATGTGTAGTATCTATTGGCTCTACTGTGTAAATTATAATAACATGTATTATTATTATAAGTATAAGTAATGCTGGACATGTATCTCACCAGGAGGTCACTGGAGCCAGCATACATGTACTTGTCCATGAAGTCCAAGATAGTAAGCCAAAGAGCAGCAAATGTAGGCAGAGAAAGCAGCGGAGAGAGATGCTGGAGGAACACCTGAGGAGGCCAACGACCAGAAATCAATTAACGATTTCAAGCAGAAACCATCAAACGTGCTTTTTGATTACAGTTATGCTACACAAAAGACCAAATCTATCAGACCTTGGAGAGCAGTGTGCAGGCCCTCATCCTGGTCTCCTCCATGCCGCCGACATCTGCTGGGCTGATGTTGTCCAAGAGCTTTGTTAGCAGCGGAAACAAAACCTATAAAAAGGGATAAAGCTCTGAGTCAGCATAAATGAATGTTTTACTCGTATTTAACTAGTGTCTCACATGCTTTTGTCTTACCTTGTTGAAACAGGATTCCCACTCCACAGCATCCAGTGTTTGCAGATCATGTACAAGGAGCGCCCTCTGGAGGTAAGTGAGGGCCTGCATCCGAACCTGCCTCCGAGCATCACAGCACAGCCAGGCCATACCTGCGGGCATCACTTCAGTGTGTTATTCTGCTTAGACTAAAGGGTGTCACATACATGTCTATGACAGTGAAACATTAAAAAATAATAAATGTGCTTTTTAAATGTGAACTTCAATTATATAGTTGATTCATTGATTTGAATTTGTTCATATATACTTTTAAATCACCCCCCAAAAAAACCCATTCATCAATACTTCTCTGAACTTAATTTAAAATTATGTATGAGCTTAGTTTGTGATGGTACTAATTAAGCTCCAGAGCTCTGAACCTTTTAATGGTGAATATTAGTATACCATATTTTAATTACAGTACTGACAAATAATATATTAATGGTTTAAAAATATACTATAAATGGTTTACACACTTACAGTTTGTGTGTGCTTTAATGCTATTTGCATTTAAATCTTTCTCAGGCTGAATGCACTGAACACTGGAGAGGACAAAGCAATTTACTACAATTTAGTTTTGTTCAAGTCTGACCTTGGAGCAAAGGACACCAGCAGCTTGACCACAATGTTTGAGAGTCAGCTTCAATCTTCTTTCCACTGGCCTCCAGATGGCGCTGTTCTTCTGCCCATGAGCTGTAGATACTGGCTGCCCGGGTATGCAGCGTGTGCATCAGATCTAACAACTAAAGTGGGATCATTGTATTAACCACACAGTAAATGAAACTACTTCACTTGTTTTTTTTTTTCATCAATAACACATGACCAAAACACCTACGGTTAATAGCAAACTGAAAAATATATAGATGAACTTAAGACGGTAAATAAAATGCAGTGAAAAGTAACGTTATGGAAGAAACGCAGGAGCAAAAATAAGTAGAAATCTAATATTCCAAAGGAAATCTTGGTGTTGCAGAGATATGAATTTAATCGTAATGGGTGTTTTTTATTCTTCTCCAATTCATTCAAAAGGATAGTAACTAATAATCATTAAATTTGTATTAGGTGATTGGACACATAAATTTGATAATCGGAAAAAGAAAAACAAAGCAACACTCCTGACCCAAACCCCTCACCATCACACGACCCTACAACAGCAGGCATAGATACAGTAAAGGAAGTAGGGAAAGGGCTGCGGTACTTACGTCCTGACTAACCTGTAAAGACACCGTATGGTAGCTTGCTGGCACCCCCTCATCCTCCTCGTCGTCACTATGGGAACGGGAGGGTCGCTGACTAGCGGGTTTAGCACGTCGGGACACACCGTCTTTCTCCCGTGGCTTCTTCCTTTGCCTACTAGCTTTTGAATCATATCTGTGGCTCTTTTTTTTCTCATGAGTTCGATAACCTGTTTAAGCCACAGGAATGCAGGCAAATAAACAGAGTTAAACAGAGTTAAACCTTGTTTTGTCAACTTGTCCAGCAGTCTTTCCTGCCTTTTCAATAATTTGACAGAGTAACATCATCTTTTATCTTTTAACAGCAGTACACTGCAGTGAAAACATAGTTACCCTGGAAATTTATCAAAATATTTTTTTTTCTTTTTCCTGGTGTGCAGAAGACAAAGAACAAGCATTCTGCATGTTTAAAGCACCGTTTCCATTAGCTCTTTACATGTTAGAACTAAGCACTTTGATCAAGCTGCCTGTAAGCCCTGCTGACAGCAGGTATCTACAAAAGTGCATGGAGCCCTCTGATGAATAAGAAGGCCAAAAAGTGCTGAATGTCTTAACTAAGCCTGCTGAAGATAGTTGGATTGAAAAACTGACAAATGAACAGAGAGAGAGTATACAAGTCACGCAGTTAGATTGCCCCAAGTTAAATGACTCACCCTTAGTGCAAAGCTTATGATACCCAACCAAAGAGCTTCCAGGCCCTGACACATCCAATTACAGTGCTATGGAACCAACCCACACAAAGACTTCTTAATCCCGAATGAGGGAATCTGCACATTCAATGTCTGAAAAGGACTCTACAACACTAAGGATTGCGATATTCGTATGCTTAAGTGAAACAGAATGATGATGTCAGGTAAAGTAAGACAGCACACATTTATTTTGTGTACTGTTATTCTCACTAAGATTCCTATCTCTAGCAAGATTACCACATCCCCTTGAGAGTCATATTTTAATATAGTTTAGTTTCCAAAAGTGGTTGAGTTAAAGGGTCTTAAAAAAAACTTATATGATGCAAAGACTAGTTTTGTTGTTTTGATGTTCATGTTGTCGCTCAATAGCTAGCATGAATGTTACCCACAGCCCCAGAGGTGATCATAGACACAATGACCACTTTGCCCTATAAGTGACAACAATAAAAAAAAATATGAAAATGTGTATTTAGATACACTAACCTCCATTAAGACTGGCTTCAACAAACACTCGGATGGCTTTTACACAAAGCTCAAAGTTCTCAGGCGTGACGTGTGCAGCATCGCGTACAATGAAAGACAGTGACTCCACGCACTTGATGAGGGATTTGGTATCATGCAGGCCCATGTCTTGACCCAAGGTTAAACTGTACTGGTTAATAAGAGGAGTCTGAGACTTAGAGTCAGGAGCGAGAGATGCCTTACTGTTTTCCAGGTCATCCTTACCAACCTGTTAAAAGAAACATATCCAAAGTATAGTAGATTTGTGAATCACTGTCAATTTGATTAAAATGACATTTTTGGCATTGCCATTTTTATTTAAAGTGTTAATTAAAAAACAAATAAATTAACAGCTTTTCTGTTCCAATACTTTTAGGGGAGACTGGAAGCAGCCAATCCTATAACATCATAATCTAATCACTGAAAAGGGTTTGTGCGTTACATTTAAAATACTGATTGTGGAGAATGGAGATAATGTGAAAGTTTATCATGCTTCAATGAAAAGAGAAGTAGAACCAAAACAGCAACATATTTTCAATATTCTGGAAAATTGTCTTAATTGTGTTAGATTACACAATAAATAGGTTTCAAATTATCATATGAATAAATATTAAACTGAAAAGGATATACATCAATACATGAATAATGTTAAAAGTAAGTCATTTTTTTTCCCCCTGTACTTACCACAAGCCATCCCACTTCAACCTCAGTGGCAGAACGGGGTATTCTGGGCCTGTGTTCGGTGTAGACCTCAGAGTCAGAGGTGTAGCCTCGGTCCAAAGTGACTTCACTTTGGTGGTATGAGCTCACTTCACTGTCAGACTGAGCACCTAGACAACCCATGCAATTAAAATTCAGTTATATCACTTTTAATCAGGCTCAGTGTCAGGCACCTTGATCAACAGGAGTTGCCTAATTCTATAGCAAAGCACAAGATGTACTCCTTACCTGTGTCACTGTCAGGGTTGCTGCTGGTGAGCTGCAGTGCAGCTGGAGGTTTGACTCCAGCACCGATGCACTCCAACAAAGTAAAAAGAGTGTACCAATCATCAGTGCAGTGGATGTTGGCAGCATTGGTTTTGAGCAGCTCATGTAGACCATAGGCAACCTCTCGACTCACTCTGGACAACACGTGGGGCTTCATCATCAGTAGCAGGCGTAGAGAGAGCAGTACCTGTGCAAGAAATAAAGCATAAGAAAGAATGAGGTTTACCGTATACCGTATACATCTTCAATGTAATCGATTTTACATTGTACATCCTCCTTTCCCATCATCTTTAGGTGAATGTTTATTTATCAGAATGTCTCACAGTGTGATATGATGCCCCCCCCAATGTTCTCTACATAATGACTTGCACGCATTTCACATCAATGAGACTACATTGTACGGTCATACTGCAGTGCAACACAGGGTTGCATGTAGGGCTGCACGATATATCGAAAAAATATCGTTATCGCGATAAAGGCATGCGCGATAACCATATCGCAAAGAGTTGCGATAAATACTTTATGTGCCAAGCATTTGTGTGTCCAAATTTGACCAATCAGATGGGCCCTTACTATGTTTAAACCCGCTTATATCTTTTTATATAATTTATATCTTTATACTTCATTCTGTCGCGAACTAACCCCAGATGATCAGAAGACTTAGCGATTAGCCGTTAGCCTTTTGTAGCGTGGACGGTAAACACAAACGCGGAAGCAAGCGAGTAGGCAGGATAACCACGCGAATTAGCTTAAGGACTCTCACAGAAGGGGAGCAAGGGAAAAACAAAAATTTAACCCGCGTCCTATAAACACACACTCGAATCAGAAAGTAAACAATCTGAACCGACATGCGCGAACTCGGTGACTAAGCTGTATGAGGTTGTTTGTTTACTCCTCTTATACTTCCTGGTTCGCGTCCGCATTACTTCTGGGTCCTAGTGCCGATCGCGGTGCGAGTGTGTGTGTGTGTGTGTGCGCGTGTGACAAATAGTATTTTTTTATTTAATTTTTGTTTAATAATATTTATTTTTATTTTAAAAAAACAAATAAAACAAAAAAACAGGCAAGCCAAAGAGAATATTTTGTTTAAAAGATGCTCTTGTTTTAAGACACTATTGATGAGTGTATGGTTACACGTAAATAAAAAGTAATTTTTGAAAGTAATTCATATTGTGTTGGCAGGTCTACAGGAACAGCAAACCAGAAGTCAGAATATCTGCTGAGGGGTTTAAGTCATTCATAGTGTTTTGAAGTCTAAATATTTGCAACTTCCTTGACATATAGTTTCTTTTTAGCCTGAATTAGATTTAATTACATCAGACGAATATCTATTACCTGTTTATTTTAGTATGATCATTACATATAAATAAATTTAAAAAAGGCAATAATAATAATAATAATAATAAATGCATTTCTCTAGGGAAATGTTATATCACAAGAAATATCGTTATCGCAATATTCAACAATATCGCATATTTTCCTAATATCGTGCAGCCCTAGTTGCATGTGACTATGTAATGGATAATAGGCGTATTTGTGGTAATTCTGCATATATAGTGTTCAAACGTACCTGTGAGCTGATGTCCTCTCGGCGCAGCAAACGTATAGCAAGTCTCAGCAGTCCCACTACAGCTCTTTCCACCAGGAAGCAACTTTCATTGGCATGCACACACAGGTGATATAAACGGGCACGAACGGTCTGCCACACACATGACACCCGGTCCCTGCAGGTACCCAAGACATTAGATACAAGAAAAGTCCTTAATTGTTTCAAATTTATCCAACAGCTTTAAAGGACGTTAAGAACTACTTCATTAATCTCTTGAGTACACACCGGGCAGAGCATGTGTCTCTATGCAACAACACTTTCTTGAATACTTCAAAAGTCACTGTACCTATTCTCTAGAACAATGCGCAGAAGCATCTCTAGACAGAAAGCAGCATCTTCTTCATCATACGTCTCTTCATCAGGAGTCACTGAGATGAGGGCCTGGAACATATTGGTAAATATATTATAAACATAATGTAATTTACATAAATACCTTTCAGAAATGTTTACTGGAGTAAATGTCTTAGTTTTATACGCTGGTTAAGAAAGTTAACATGTATAGTGGAAGCGCTCAGCAATGCTAAAAGTCACCTTCATAAGCTCCTGTAGAGATTCTAGCTGCAGGAACTTGCTTTCTGTGATCAGTTTCTCAGGATCACATTGCTGTCAGAAGGAGAAATGAAAGTAAAATGTAAAGCTCAAGGGGGGGGGGAAACACTTGAATGAAAAGAAAAAATATTGTGCATTCAACATACCCTTATACAGAGCAGGGCAGCCTGTTTGGCCTCCTGATTCTCAGTGGAGGGGCCTCGCTGTCCGGACTGCTCCGCTCCACCACTCAGTGTTAACCAATTAACAAAGCTTAGCACAGCCGACTCTCCCCTGAGAAAAGACACAATCTTTAGTAAGCTTATTAATGCTCTAGAGCTAGAGCCAGCAATAATTTTTACAGAACATTAATTCTTAAAACCTCTGAGCAGAGGACACTCCATGAATGATGTAGACTTAATCTTTATTCTATTTACAAACAAAACTGAGAAATTTATTTCATAATGATCATAAATACAAATAGCTCCGAGTCATCACTGTTTATTTCATAAGGACTTGTCTGAAATTGTTTAAACGGATGTGAAATAAACTTACCTGTTCGAGGGCGTCTCCTCACGCTGTAAAGAAATCTTTCCATTAGGCTCAACAAAATCCTCAACCTTTGAAGAGAGCAGAATCATAGGAGATTTATTACCCTTTAAATGAACAAAACGTTGAGAAACAAACTCAAAAGTTCACACAAAATAAGTCCTCTTGCTATATTCACAAAGAGAGAGAAGAGTTCATGAGAATCCTAATCTCACCTCTACCATGGATTTGGGTAAGAGCTCAGCCCTGAAGAGCTGCAGCATCGCATCCATGATGTTCTTCCAACCCTCTCTCAAGATATCACCATGACGATGTGCAAGGTTAAATGTCGTCTTTGCTGCTATCTGAGCTTTGGTGTTGCTGCCGAATACTGTGGGCAGGTTTTCTACAGACTGATCATACAAAGTGCGGTCATAAATTCAACAAGCATGATCAAAAATGAAGAGTTGAATGTGATAGACTGGCATTGTTCTTACCTCACTGCTGAGTGTGGTAAACTTGCAAAGGGAGATGATTAAATTATCAAAAACATCACTAAAGCCATAGTGTGCTGAGATCATTGCACATTTCCTGGGAAGAGTTTAAAAAAAAAACTTCTATTGTTTGAAGACATCATTAATATATTAATATCTATTAGGCTCGGAGATTCGTTAGCATTCTATAAGGAGACGTCTATCAACACATACCTGAAGCCTGCAATGGCTTTTTGTAAAATAGTGTCCTCTAAACTCTTGTCAAACACGAAGGAAAGAGCAGCAATTGTAGGGCCCCAGGTCATTGTGAACAGGTCGTGATCATAGCTGCCTGCAGGCACGTGAAGGAACATCCCCTCAGAAGTGGCCCCTCTGTGTAGCAACACACTCCACACATAGTTCTCCTTTACCAGGCCTTTCTGCTCATCAGGCATAACAATTTCGTCATTCCTGCAAGACAAATTGCACAAATTACGGCAATTTTTATCCCCATTAAAAACTCAACTGGTACACTTGAGTTAAGCAAAAAATAAATAAATAAATAATTTAAAACAATATGTCTTTGCTATCTTACTTGATGGCATTGTAGATATCTTCCAGCATATCCTGATCAAAATCTGTACCACCATTCACACCTTTCAGATTTTTCTTGAATTGCTACATTAAAAAAATTAAAAAAGGAAAAATAAAAACAGATTAAAATTCTCTACAGCAACACCTCTTTCCTATCAGCTTCCAGATCTGATAATGGGCATTAGGGTTATTACTTCTGCTGTCCTTTAAGTGTTAGAGTTGGGCAGACTGGTCTAAAGTCAACCTCAGCTCAAATAAACACACACATCCACTGCTGAGTGATGGCGTTAGGCCACTGTTTTACTGCATGCCTTCTTAATGGCAGGTAAAACAAGAGAAAGCTAAGCTCCCTGGAGAGAGGGATGAACAGAAAGAGAAATAAACAGTAGAGTAAACAGGGAGAATGGGGGCTGTGCCAGCTGGGCCTGTGTTGTTCCATACTGGAGCTTTGGTCCAGACATTTACTATGGCTGCCTCAGAGACGAGACAGCTGCACTCACACACGTCAGCCAAACAGCACTGCGACCTCTCAGCTTCAAGAGCTCCACTTTCACTTAGAACTCTGCTCTGATACTTATCCCTGAAGTATGCTGTGTGGGCATATCCCTGGCCAAACTTCCAAGAGCTTGTGATGCATTTTATATGGTTTGTAGATAGATTTTCATAATTATTATGGTAGTAAAATAATATTGACATGCCTGGCTAGAGTATAAATCTCTGTGCCACATTTATATGAAGCAAGATGTACACTAAAGACTGGACAAAAGTGCTTGAGAGAATGCCAGAATGACCTTTATGGTTTTTTACTAAAGCTGTCTACATGGGTTCTCCATGAAACATGAGGGTAGGGTAATAAATATGGATATATATTGAAGGATGTTTTTACTGTGTGTGAGAAAGACAAAGTAAAAATACATGACAGCAATGTTGGGTAACAGATAGTTAGCATAGCCATAAATTTCTGTTTTAAAAGAGTTTTAATGGCACATCAATCAACGGGTGAATGACCTATTGCAAATAAAATAAATCCTGGCTAGTAGCTCCACAGATGTACAAAATTTATTAACCTTCATCATTAAACCTAAATAGCAAAAACAGGAATGCACACTTGTAGATAAAGATATGTAAAGCATTGAATGACAGGGAATGTTCTTAAAGAATGACTTGAAAATTTGTAATACTCGTCTGGCAGTGTTCTGGAGATGCCAGACTCACCTCTACAGTCATGGGAATATTCTGCTTGCGAACGTTGTGGTTGTGCTGATCTGTGTTCAACATAATGACAGCATAGGCCAAAGCAAATCCAGCATCATTTGACAGGAATGGATTCCCGTTTACTTTCTGCACATAGAGAACACAGCAGTAGGAAAAAAAGAAAAACACAGAAATAACTCTAGTAAGTGTTAAAAAAATTTCTAGATCATTTTGCATATAGATTGGTCCGGATGATTTCTGAGACCTTCCTCTCAAAACGACAATGAGTCAACTTTTTTTTCCGTTACAATACGCTGATGTAAAGGGGAAGGGCACAAACCTGTTGTATCTATTCTGTGTGAAATGAGCTCATCCACTTTTTTCAGACGGAGACTAAAAGAGACATTACTATGAATACTTTCCAGGTCATGGAGTGAACAACCAAGCTTATTTAAGGCGTACGTTCTAAATGCTCTCTTTCTTTGGTTTAGGTTGTGTCCTGCTGCAGGACAGATCGATTATGTCACACGTCCTACTGCAACATTTTCCCGGTCCATGATTACCTGCATGACTAATGTGCCTGTCCTTTATCCCTACTGGGTTTCTGTTCCACAGTCACTAATTACCTGATGATAGGGCCAGTTGGTGGTAAGGATTGACTTAGCATGTGGTAATGGAAGAAGTGGTGTGTGTGTCCTAGTAATTGTGTGCAAGTGAGACAGCAGTCTACACTCTATTTACAGTATGGGTGTGTGTGTGTGTGTGTGTGTGTGTGTGTGTGTGTGTGTGTGTGTGTGTGTGTGTGTGCGCGCGCGTGTGTTACTGTGTCCCTGCCAAGGTGAATGTGTGTATGGCAGCTGACTCACATGCCAGTTGTCAGTGAAGGTCTCCAAGAGCCGATGAATGACCGGTGCTTCGCCAGGAAGTCGGAAAGCCTCCAGATACAAACGCAGTGCTTCATCTATACGTAGCCCTTGGAAGGTAAATGTGCTGGAAAAAAAGAACGGTTAAATCAATTAAATAAATAAACAAATAAATAAATATAAATAAATATATAAATACACACATTTTAACAGCCGAGAGACTGATTATGTTTAGGTTTATTATGATTATTTCACATTAGCCTACAGAAGGGATAGGACACTGAAATGACAAATAAGAGTACAATAAACACAATCTTGAGGATTTTTGTCTTAAACTCCAACTTAATCTCCAAGTATAAGATTACAACAGCAGATGGCAGCACACTCAGCACTATTTCTTAAAACT
Organism: Channallabes apus; assembly: GCA_030522415.1. Classification (NCBI taxonomy): domain Eukaryota; kingdom Metazoa; phylum Chordata; class Actinopteri; order Siluriformes; family Clariidae; genus Channallabes; species Channallabes apus. The sequence continues at coordinate 25,422,804 of CM060118.1, forward strand.
GAAGGACAGCATCAATGCATCTTAAAGCCAAGAACCTTGCTGTTAATTATCTTAAAATAACTGCTGAAATGTTATATAAATTATAATATACTTAAATAACTTGCAATTACCTAAAAACAGTATACTTACTTGACAAAACTGTCGAGCAACTCTGTGTTGTTCCTTTCACTGATGAATTCTCCAATCATCTTTTTGTCCAGACGGGGGTTTTCTCTAAGCCACTGCGCCACCTCATTGGTGTCCATTGGACTGCTCAGGAGACTTTTTTCCTGCAGGAACTGAACGCCCTTCTTGGGCTTCAGATTAAACTGCTCTGTTCCTGTAATGAGAAGCTACAAATACAGAGCAAACACATTAAGTTGCTCATATTTTGCTTAACACAGATCCACAAAAAATGTGACTTTACTTGTAAGCAGGTCAAAAGATAAAAAAAATAATTAAATGAAAATAAAATCACTTGATTTCACTAAGCACATTTTAGAACACTTTTTTAAACTTGGCACTTTGCAGCAAACTCCACTGCAACGAAACAAATGCATTTGGCATTCCCCTGAAATGTGGCTCCTTCTCAAAGGGTTACATGCAAAACAACTTGGTGGTTGGAAATACCCTTACAATAAGCTACTTTGGTGCAACTTAACAACCTAATTTTAAAATGAAAAACATTAAATGTTTTTGAAGTTTAAAACATTAATTGCAAATATGTAATACATGTTAAGCAGTTTATTCCCTACAAACTCAAATTTTGAGAACTCGTTACCTTTTTCTTGTTTTTGATGTTCATCAGTTCCTGTGAGTCTGGAAGACAACTGCTGAAACGCTGAGGTTTTTTAGGACTTTTCTTCTCAGCTAAACATTTTTGGAAGTTTAATAGAAAAGGAAAAAACTGACATTATTCCACTACCAAACAAGAGACCCCACACACACACACACACACACACACACACACACACACACACACACACACACACACACACACACACACACACACACACACACACACACACACACACACACACACACACACACACACACACACACACACACCTGAATCTGCCTCCTCCTGGTCCTGTCTACCCAGTTTCATCTTTTCAGCCATAAGATGTCCACTGGTCGGAGGACACACTGATGGCACTCCAGATTCTACTACACTCTGTCCATTAGAACCAAACAAACCCTTGCTAGCCTCTGCAAGTAAAATATGATAGAATAAGCAAAAGGTGAGCAAACAACTTCTCCGTGACTACTGAAAATCCATAAACTGATCAAACCTGTTACTGCATCTGTGGTACTGTCGACAGAGGCGTCTCCTTCAGCTGTTAAAGTTTCTGAATGCTCTTGTTCAGCAATTCTGTTCATCACTTTGGCCTGACAGTGGGCCTCTGTGCTGTCTATTACAGTTAACAGGGCTTCAAGTGAGAGAAGATGGGTTGTGTAGAGCTGTCCAGAGACTGGAAAAGCATTCTGCAAACAGGACATCAAATCAATCAGTCGACTGTGTTTACTAAATAAACTTTGCTTCTTGATGTAGACCAGTCATCTAAAAAACGTGGCTGAGATGGAGCACCTTGGAGAGCAGCTTGGTGAGGTCCTCAAAAAGGTTGGAACAGTAAAAATCACAGTCATAGTTGATAAAGAGCTCAGTCACAAAGCTAGGGATTCTCCACAGCTGGACAACTGCCTCAAGGGCCATTTCCTTCATTTCATAGGGCATCTTTGGGTTCTCTGAAGTAATGATGTCCATTAGCTTCTTTAAATAAATCTACAAGACAAAGAGCTATGTAGCTCATTCACACAACGCCAAATGGACTTTTAAATTAGAAAAGGTATCTACTAAAGTGTTATACTAAAGAGTTTAGATCTAGAAAACTGCATTTGTGCAAATGTTCACATACCTCCAGCTGAAATTTGAGATGTCCCCGCATGCTCTCAAACAGAAGAAAGCAGATTCGTATGGAGGCAGCATATAAATTCATTCGCTCTTCACTTAATAACTACAAAAAGAACATCGAATTATTGGACCTCATGCAGAAATAAATACATAGAAAAGCTCAAAAGAAGGAGAAAAGGTCAACCTGTATAAGATGTCTGCAGAGTTCATCTTTGACTAGGACCAGAAGTGACTGGTAGGGAGCAATGTGTGTGGCCTCCAGCGCCACGCTGAGCAGCTGCAAACCCATGTGCTTCATCACATCCGTGTTGTGGCGGTCGTGAGGGTTGGTGAGAGAAATGAGAAAGCGGAAGAGTTCTCTCAGACATGGGAGTCCATAAGGGATCAGAGCTGCACCTGAAGGAAATAGAATATATGCATAGTTTAGAAGACACTGGGATTATTTACAAATTTTATCAAACTGCATGAGACAGAGTTTGAGCTGTACCGTCTTTCTGAATAGACTGAGTGAAGCGCACTCCTCTCGGATTTACATAGTCCATGTCATGCACGGATGCAGCGTCAGACTGATCCACTAACGAATCGCGGTCCTCAAGCACCTCAGGAATGGACTCTACTGAGGCAGACTGAGTGTGTTCAACTTGTCTACCCTCAATCTGTGAACAAAAGACAACACAAACAATTCTTAGCAAATATCTTTGCAACCAAAATATTCATCAGGAGTAATATCAAAACGTACAATGATCCGATTGGAAATTTATGTCACTTCCTGGCTTTCTGACAAAAGTTTTTTTAAATACATCAAAAATAGCACAAGCCTACAACAGAGTAGCATATTATTTCCATCATATACAGTGGCTTGCAAAAGTATTCGGCCCCCTTGAACTTTTCCACATATTGTCACATTACAGCCACAAACATGAATAAATTTTTATTGGAAGTTCACGTGAAAGACCAATACAAAGTGGTGTACACGTGAGAAGTGGAACGAAAATCATACATGATTCCAAAACATTTTTTACAAATAAATAACTGCAAACTGGGGTGTGCGTAATTATTCAGCCCCATTTGGTCTGAGTGCAGTCAGTTGCCCATAGACATTGCCTGATGAGTGCTAATGACTAAATAGAGTGCAAACGTGTGTAATCTAATGTCAGTACAAATACAGCTGCTCTGTGACGGCCTCAGTGGTTGTCTAAGAGAATATTGGGAGCAACAACACCATGAAGTCCAAAGAACACACCAGACAGGTCAGGGATAAAGTTATTGAGAAATTTAAAGCAGGCTTAGGCTACAAAAAGATTTCCAAAGCCTTGAACACGGAGCACTGTTCAAGCGATCATTCAGAAATGGAAGGAGTATGGCACACCTGTAAACCTACCAAGACAAGGCCGTCCACCTAAACTCACAGGCCGAACAAGAAGAGCGCAGACCAGAGATGCAGCCAAGAGGCCCATGGTGACTCTGGACGAGCTGCAGAGATCTACAGCTCAGGTGGAGGAATCTGTCCATAGGACAACTATTAGTTGTGCACTGCACAAAGTTGGCCTTTATGGAAGAGTGGCAAGAAGAAAGCCATTGTTAACAGAAAACCATAAGAAGTCCCGGTTTGCAGTTTGCCACAAGCCATGTGGGGGACACAGCAAACATGTGGAAGAAGGTGCTCTGGTGAGATGAGACCAAAATGGAACTTTTTGGTCAAAATGCAAAACGCTATGTGTGGCAGAAAACTACCACTGCACATCACTCTGAACACACCATCCCTACTGTCAAATATGGTGGTGACAGCATCATGCTCTGGGGGTGCTTCTCTTCAGCAGGGACAGGGAAGCTGGTCAGAGTTGATGGGAAGATGGATGGAGCCAAATACAGGGCAATCTTGTAAGAAAACCTCTTGGAGTCTGCAAAAGACTTGAGACTGGGGCGGAGGTTCACCTTCCAGCAGGACAACGACCCTAAACATAAAGCCAGGGCAACAATGGAATGGTTTAAAACAAAACATATCCATGTGTTTAGAATGGCCCAGTCAAAGTCCAGATCTAAATCCAATCGAGAATCTGTGGCAAGATCTGAAAACTGCTGTTCACAAACGCTGTCCATCTAATCTGACTGAGCTGAAGCTGTTTTGCAAAGAAGAATGGGTAAGGATTTCAGTCTCTAGATGTGCAAAGCTGGTAGATACATACCCTAAAAGACTGGCAGCTGTAATTGCAGAAAAAGGTGGTTCTACAAAGTATTGACTCAGGGGGCTGAATAATTACACACACCCCACTTTTCAGTTATTTATTTGTAAAAAATGTTTGGAATCATGTATGATTTTCGTTCCACTTCTCATGTGTACACCACTTTATATTGGTCTTTCATGTGGAATTCCAATAAAATTGATTCATGTTTGTGGCTGTAATGTGACAAAATGTGAACAAAAAGTTCAAGGGGGCCGAATACTTTTGCAAGCCACTGTATCATAGTCATTTTGTTCAAAACAGGCAAATTCAGGACCAGTGCTGCTGAACATGATTAGATTGATGTTTACCTGCGTGTCAAGCATGCTGGCATAAGTGGAAGTTGCAGTGCTGGGAGTGGTGGCTGTGGAGCAGCTCTCCAGGTCTGTGAGGTCTTCCTTAGATGTGGCTTTAGAGCAGTTGGACAGTCCACTGTCTGCAGTAGGGCTAGAGATAGAGGATGCTGCACTGTCAGAAACGGGCAACCCTGCACTACCCTCACCCTGCTGCTCAATAAACGGCACTCCACCTAGAAACACATGGATGAAATAACAACACTTCACAAATGTGTCTGTAAAAGTTGAATGTTGATAATATAATTTTTTGATTCACACGAAGTGAAGCAGATAATCCCTTGAGGAATGTGATAAACAGGCTTCACCACTAAAGACCAGCCAACTATTTGCCTACACTTCAGACCAAGACTGAAGGATAGGACTGATAGGACTGACACCTAAAAATTTTCCAATTAGACAGGGAAAATAGCAATCGTCACATCACAAACGTCAATAGACAGATATTCGAATCCATTTCACCCCTCATAAGCAGTGATGTCCGTTTCACATTATGACCCACACAAGATTTGGGAAAACAGGCCATAATAACATGATTTTTAGTTAGTCTTTAGAACTATTGCATGGCATTTTTAGGGATCTGTGTGTGAAAATGTACATTGAGTATTTGTCCAGCCATTGGACAAGTAAAACTAATTTGTATTCAGGTGGAAAATATCTAATAGTGTCTGAGCTAAAGGCTTACCCGAGAGGTTGTTGCTGAGCGTGCTGAGCTGAGCCTGGTCCATCTGTCCTGACGAGCTGCGAACCATATCCAGGTGACGAGAGGGACGAGGAGAACGCTTCTGTTTCTTCCACTTGGATGACTCAGTCATTCCACCAGCACGCATCTTCAGCTTGAAAAAAAAATTACAACTAAATTAAAGTGCAGAAACCAAAACCAAATTTTTAAAAATATTATTAGTTGATGAACAGCATCCTCAGGAATATAATCCACATGCACTTGTCAAGATACAGATTATCTCAAATAAGCTCTGTGTGGAAGCAGTCCTCAGATGCTGGCATAACTTTCATACACAAGACAAGAAGTGACAAGAAAGGAGTAGATGAACATGCAATGATAAATTCCTGACATGTAAAAACTTAAGGACTCGTCTACAATAACATCTGGTCACAGATATATAAATATTCCGTCTATAAAGTCACGAAAAATTCAAAGTTGGTGCTAGGCTAAAATAACCCACCATCTTTGCAAAGCCACACCATGAAACCACCTGCTCTATACAGCCTGTCATTATCTTTTTGACATTTAAATAAAATATGTCATTCACATACAACAGTGGAAAAACTGGAAAATCATGGGTCAGGAAGGAGATAGGATGGAGGAGGTTACACTGATTATTGACTGCAATCTCTTCTCCTTACCTGGACTCGTTTATTTTTCCACAAGATATTGTAAGCCTCGGGAGAGAAGGGGCATGCCCCGGGATTAGTGATGAACACATTACACATGCAGACAGTACAGAAGCTAGACAGCGGAGTGCACACCACCATGCACAGGGCTCACACACATACAAAGACACACACACACACCCCTATCAAAAGTGAGTACTTCGTAGCATTCTATTTACTACATACTGAAACATGCATGCAACTCCTATGAAGGCATACAGTCACAGACATAGAAGGCTCTCTAACACAAAACCTGTCAAACAACCTCACAAACACAAAAAAGAGAACCTACTGCATTTTTCAGAACATGTAAGACATGATTTACATACGGTAGACAAAAACACAATCTCATTCATAGTGTGCGGCATATAAAGTCTACATTAAGAAAGTATAAGCATGTACTGTACTGTATAATGTGTGTGTGTATATATATATATGATACAATAAATATGGCATAATAACATATATGTAAAAAATGTATATTCAGTGAAAAGTATGCTTTGTGTTTTTCATCTAAAAACTTGTGTGTAGGTGTGATTATGGGGACCTTCACTGTAACACTGCATTAATCTTAATTCACAGACAGTGTGAACCAGAGAGCCACAGATCTCAGGGTAACGCAAGCAATTCTGTTAACTATTTGTGTTACAATACCATCTGGAACATCTAGCAAGGTATCAACATCAATAACAACCATTCGATTAATTTTATACATCGACTATCTTTACTATTTCAAGTGTTACTTTTTAAATTCGCTACAGTATTTCTTATTTAGAATGTACTTCAAAAACCCCATGCAGTCACTGCTTAAAGCCATGCCTCTCAGCGTATTTAAATGCACTAGCTGTAGCCCAATCACTACTCCCGCTTTACATAAACAAAAAGTACCCTGTCTAAACCACTCTGACTGCTGTTTCTAGGGTGATCTGCATTAATAAGATCTTGTGTGTCCAGGATACAGCCTGGGATCTGTAGAAAAGAACCAGCAAAGAAAGGTACTATGGGAAAGAAAGACACAGACACTGCATCATAGCAACTGGAAGGTAAAGTTGGAATCTCAAAAAAAAAAAAAAAAAAAAAAAGGAGATGCAGCACAGTCAATCATATTAATAAAACTATAATACGATATGATATTTGTCAACGTCGGAAAGAATGATTAATGGAAGAGTTGAACGATGGGACATGAGGATAAATGAGCTGTATCATTGTACAAAGCTGTGCAGGGAGAACAGATGTAAGGGAAGCCGGTCTAAGATTAAGGCACCGTGGAGGAAGCAGACAGATGAGACAAAGTCAACTGAGACAGTCAATTCAATCACTCATCACATCTTTGATATTTACCTTCTTCATGTTGGTCCCCACAAAACTTTTAGCCTCCTCTTTAAACTGTGGTAATCTGCAATAAGAATAGAATAAGAGAACTGTACATGAGCAAATGGTGGATATTTTTAATACCTTTTCTTTTTAATTCCAAGTTTGGAATTTATTTACAGAAAAGTAATCTGTATTTGGACACAAAACACTGACATATTTTCACACCATAACTATGTGTGAGACAAATGTCTAGTACAAAGCAAAGTAGTTTTAGCGGAGATTAAAAACTGGGGGAATCTGGTTCTTATCCAGCTGGACCAAATTAAAAGTCTTGTTCGTTCCAAGAGGCCTTTCAGGTCTGGTTGGAAGACAATATGTCAGAGGAGCTGCCATCTTTGTTCAAGTGTCATGACTTTTTGACCCGTGCGGCCAGTTCATTAGCTGAATTAGACGAGATGATGTTCTCATGGTGCGTTGTGTGGACTCTGCAGCTTTGCCTTAAAAAAGCCATCACCTCTCACACAGTGGGAGAGGCGAGACCTGATGTTAACTCTGCTCTGCGTTAATAGAGTGTTGTCTTGCTGGCTCAATTATTGGATGATCTGTGAGTCCAACAGATTAACATCCTTAATGCTTTCAGCAGGCTGCTTAAGCCTCCTCCTGAGCACTCAATAAGATCTGCTGCTCATTACTCTCTCTCACTTTGCCACACATGCACATGCAGACATACATGACATCCGCTGCTTATTACTGCTCTTTCTCCCTTACATGAGTGCATACAGAAATACATGCATGCACACACAAATACATACTCATTGTTAATGCCTTTCACCCTTTATGGAAAGACGTCATGGACAAGAGGATCTAAAAAATAATACAAGCATAGCAGGAGCAAAGGTGTGTGTGCGCGTGCATACTAAAGTGGCAAAAATATGCCCAATTATAAAATCCCATATAAACAGGTGACTGATGGTCCTCTCAAGGACATTGGGCCTGAACATGTTTATTTACTTACAAAAAAAAAATTCTAAAAAAAAAAAAAAAAAAAAAAAAGCTTTCACACAAACTATGATCTGTTTTTATTCAAAAGATGACATTTGTGTCTGTAACTTTCGTGTGCGTGCGCGTGTGTGTGTGTATACAGTTCTCATCTATATGCAGATGGTAGACCAGGTTGCTTTGTAGGCTCATTCTCTTGTCTGTGTGGGATGTGACTGGAAGCCTAATACAAGTGCTGTCTCCACGGATACACACCTCTGATAAATGCCATCCCATAATCATGTTATTGCATTAGAGAAGCAGAGCACTATGACCTGAAAGGCAGGATAAAGTGATGTTGCGCAAAATTTGATGACATTCATTGCAGTGCAATAGTGTACTAAATAAAGACATCAAATCTAAATCAAAGCCAGTTTTTCCGTAAACGCCACTCAAAGTTCGAAATCTCTTTGGGAGGATTCCCTCCCCCACAAAAAAACAAAACAAAAAAACAGCTGAATCCTGCAAAAGCTTTGCAGCATCGCAATCTCATTAGCGTTCGACTGGCAAAGAACCTTTTGTACATCGGAAGGGGAAAATCTACAGAATCATCTGAGAGTGAAATTGGAAACCGTTAAGGACACAAAACAAGTTCCTGCTGTGTTTGGTCTCAGGTTCGGTTTGATTATGTTTACACCCAGCAGACAACTGGGTCCTTAATCCCCTCCAACCCCCTCACTCGCTGTCTTTCTCTTCCACACTCATCCATTCCCATCTCTCTGGTTACCTGGAGAAGAGCAGCTGCACCATGTCCACCAGCGTGTGTTCGGCTGATTTCCTCAGCAGCTCTGCGAAGGGCGAAAAAAAGGACGGATGGAGTGAGCAGGAGGTTAGCTTAGAAAAGTGGGAGCAGCAGTAGCTCAGGACCCGAGAGTCCCGCTCTGTTTGGCTAGGATTAGTGCTAGGCTTTATTAGCACCCTGCTCAGGGACAGGGGGGGCAGGGAGCTGTGAACTGCAGTCTAACATACACTGGGTCAGCATTGAAGATTTAACTGTGCCAACACAACAGCTGAAAATGTCAATATAATAACCTAGATTGCACAGGTGGTTGTATATGGTATATATATATATATATATATATATATATATATATATATATATATATATATATGATTGGTAATAATGTTTCAAGGGGACTTTAGCAACCTCAGTTGCTTGTCTCACCACTTAGTCTCATCTCAAAGCAAATGCGGAAGCAGGACTGCATGATCTCGCACACAGACTCGTTAGTCAGATGGGCACCCACTGGAGTCAGCAGCAAAGTCCTTAAAACCTGAAACATCATTAACAAAAAGGCTTAGGGTTAGAAATTAAAAAAACTTTTAAGTGAAGGAATAGTGAGTTGGGAAAATTATCCTAACACATTCACAGTACATGATGTACACTGTGTGGCACATTACAAAAACATAATGATATTAACAATGTCTGTATCTTAAGAACACTAGGTGAAAAGCCAGAATAGATCCAGAGTAAGACTTCGGTCTCTCAAACACAAATCAGTTAATATAGAACAAAAGAAACTTTTTTAAACTACTCAGTGTCATAAAAGTGTATGCAGTCTGATTATATCCGTTAAACCTCACTACAGTGCACTGTGGCACACTGACTGCCGCATCGTACGACGCACAGCACTACTTTGTGTTCATCAGGCACTTTTGTCTGGGTGAGCTTTAAAGTTTTGTCAAGCCATTACCTGGAGGATTTTCATAAGTACCACTTCATCACTGGCCGGGTCTGTCCCCACAAATCTAGCATGAGTGACTGCATCAGCCATGTTCTCAATCGCCTCTGCTGCTCCTTCATGATTTGAATCTGGAACGGGGAAGAGTTTTAAAACATTAAAACATTTTAAAGAAGCCAGGCTTTTCTTAAAGCTTCAAGAGTTTCATAAGGATCAACAAACAAACAATAATAAAAGGATATCAAACAATAAATCTCATACATGTAGTTTGTTCATCACATTACACCCTTTCCATTCACAGTACTCCAAGAGAAGGGTCTATCACAACCATCTGACATCTAATCACCAGATGCGTCCTTTGTGGGCAGGTGTGTAAATTGGCTGTCTAGGCAACGGGACTCAGTGTTTTGAAACCTAAGCTGGGCCAGAAAGCAAGCTGGAGCCAGGCTGCTTTTCTTTCCCAATGCAGTTAAAAAGTATTTCATTAACCAATAAGCACAGGCTGTTTGGAATAGAACCCATGGCGCTTGCGGCAGGTAGAGTATCGAGACAACAGAAAATTTATTTTATTATTAGCTACACAAAGGAGGAAGCAGCAAAGAAAAAGGTAGCCTACCTTCTCTGCTGCTTCAAACACCATGCTTGAAAAGGCAGTCAATTTTCAGAGATTTATTTAATTATGGAGAATAAATTTTGCACTCTAACGTTACCAATGAATACTGAAATGGATGTGCAAAAAATAAGAAAAGTTAATTACAATAAGGTTAACAAGGAACATTAAACTTATTAAGAAAATATAGGAAACCCCTTAACTCAGTCCTAAATTGTCCATTCTTAAGACCATTTATAGAGACCACGAGGCAAGAAAGGTTTACTAGCACTAGTGAATTTAGCGCTTATATAGAAACAAGCGCCCCACTAAACATGAGACGTTCTTCCAAATGCCCAATCTCCACGGAAACCAGAGCTATGGGCTATTCAGCACAACATTAGAAGTCATCTAAAATACTAATCCTCACTTGGCACCGGCTACACAGACAGGCGGCAGAATCCTTGTTGAAATAACAGCAGTGCGGGTGGGGCTGAGGGACTGTGTGCATGTGTGAGTGTGGGGCTCAAACAGCTGTCGTGTAGTTAGAGGGAAAATCGAAGTACGTTCGGACACTTTTACTGAGAATGCCACATCATGGAACAGCATGTATGATGCACACCCTTAAAATGAAAAACAGAGACACTGATAAGTTAGCATTAAGATCATTTCTATTCTGGATAAACTGTATAAAAATCAGATAACTTTTTAATTTTAAACTCAAATTACCAAATAGCGAAGTTTTTGTTGCCCGTTACATGCATCATCATTCATTAAAAAGTCCATTGAAATCCTGTGTGCATGAATCCTCACTCACTGACTAGACACTGCGGGTAAAGCCGTAGTGTGAGGGAATCGGGAAAAGAGAACGGGAAAGTGGGAAAAGTTGGATATGGAAATCTGTCAGTGAGTCCATCCCCTAGAGTGAGCCAACCTCAGGCCTGAGATTTGAGGAGAATTAAACCCTCGGCAAATGAACTCACTCACACAATCATAGACCCCCCAGCACGCAAGAAGGGCTCAGGTCTCACTGTACACACGGCGTGAGAGACAGCGAGACATGTCATCAGGGACTGGTTGATAAAAAGCACATGCTGTATGTCTCGGGGGACAAGCACTAGATAGTACACACTGTTTAAAGTGCGTTCTATCTCTTGCAATTAAGAACAGAAAAAAAAGCAGAACTCTACATTAAAAAAAAAAAAAAAAAAAAACCTTGGTATGCAGATAGGAATGCTAAATGTGACTGGATTTCCATATGTAACCAATAGATGGCAGTGCTCTTCATGTAGTGAATAATGATTACTGGATATAGGAAGTGTCATTAAGTCAGTAAACCAACTCATTTTAGGCTCACTGTAGGCTC